>OU612058.1:246416380-248816380 GCA_914767635.1 Melanostoma mellinum | reverse complement strand
GCGTAAAATTGTGGTGGGAAGCTGTTAAGTGAGAAGACAGGGTGAGAAGTATTTTTTGTTATAAATTTTTTTATTTCTTACAGCACCAAGATGTCGACCACAACAACTACAGAAACAAAATACGTTACAGAGGTACCAAGTAGCCTTAAACAGTTAGCTAGATTAGTTGTAAGAGGCTTCTATTCTATTGAGGATGCATTGATAATTGATATGCTGGTGCGAAACCCATGTAAGTTTTTCGTTTCAAACTAATTTGCCAATAAAAAAGACTAATGATCTCGACAAGAAACAATGAAAAGTGTTTAAAAGTAAAGATATTTTGTTTTAAAAAGAGGTCCCTCGCCAATTTGGTGATTTAAAAAAACAGGCCTTAGAATGAATGTTTTTACTATCGTTTGAAGTAGTTAAGTGCATTATTTTCTTTAAGGTATGAAAGAGGATGATATCGCAGAGCTATTGCGGTTTGAAAAGAAACAAATGCGAGCTCGAATATCTACTTTGAGAAATGACAAGTTCATACAAATTCGTCTTAAGATGGAAACAGGGCCAGATGGAAAAGCCCAAAAGGTCAATTACTATTTTATAAACTACAAAACTTTTGTGAACGTTGTCAAATATAAACTGGATTTGATGCGAAAACGTATGGAAACCGAAGAGCGTGATGCGACAAGTCGTGCCAGCTTCAAATGCACCAACTGTAATAAGACTTTTACTGATCTTGAAGTATGTACGAAATAGCTTTTTTTTCAATGTTTTTCTATAATGAAATGATTGCAGGCTGATCAACTATTCGATTTCGAGTCGCAAGAATTTCGATGTACTTTTTGTGATAGTGCTGTCGAAGAGGATATGTCTGCTATGCCAAAGAAAGATTCCCGTTTATTATTGGCGAAATTTAACGAACAATTACAACCATTATATGACTTACTTAGAGAAGTTGAAGGTATTAAGTTGGCACCAGAAATATTGGAACCTGAACCTGTTGATATTGATACGATTCGAGGGTGAGTAATTAAAAAAATTATCTCTTGTAATGTTTTTTATTTTCAAATAAATTTATTTTTTATTAGTCTCAACAAACAAAATTCAATGCGTCCAGATGGTCAAGCGTGGTCTGGTGAGGCGACAAGAAACCAAGGATTCGCCGTCGAAGAGACTCGAGTTGACATTAGTATAGGTGGAGAGGACGCACCCGAGGTTAGTGCTGAACGGAAAGTCCGCCCTGTTTGGATGACTGAGAGTACCATTACTACTGAAGAGAACTCAGAAAGCACTGATGCCATTTTGGATCAAGCTGCGCAAACCTCAAGCCAACCCACAATCACTGCTAACTCATCGAATAGCGGACGCAATCGAAAAGAAAATGAAGATATCATGTCGGTGTTGTTGCAACATGAAAAACAGCCTGCTAAGAATGATGCTAATATAAAAGGACTGAGAAGTAACGCGAACTCGAGTGATTCAAGCGACGATGAGAAAGATATTGAAAGTGCTACAATTCGTGAGTTTTTTGTTTTGCTATTTACATATGCTCATTATATATAAAACTTGTTTTATATTTAAGCAAACATCAACCAAAATCATTACATTAACTCTGGGTCGGAAGATGATGATGCACCTATTGTGCACGTTGGAGGACGTCCATATCCAATTGATGGCTTAACAGATGATCTCATAGCACAAATGAGTCAACATGAAAAAGAGAATTACATTTTAGTTTATCAGGAGCATTATAGCCACATGTATGATTAGAAAAAAATTGTATTTAAAATTCTATAAAATAAAAATAGAAACTTACTTTACTTTTGTTTAAGTCGATTTTGTATTTTGTTTTTGAATCTTAAGGAAAGTAAAGACTGTCACGTTTCTGGTTTAAAGCATATATCTTGTTTTTGTTAAGTTCCATATTCAAAATCCATAAGAATTCAAACTGTGATTGAAGTTCTCGTTCTTCAAGAAAAACTTAACGTTCGCATATTAGTCTACTTACATTAAAGGTTCTTCCAAACCAAAAGAATTTTGTACCTTCGACAGCAACAGCTGAAAATGCATGGAATAACGATGTCGTTTCTGTCGGGTCAGTTTGGAACTTTGGACTTTCAGTTGTATCCGTTTGGTTTGATCGATCCGGTAGTGTTAAAAGTAGTATTAAAGCTTACTTTTTACTATTAGTGAGGTTTGCACTTTTAAATAAAAAAAAATTGTTTTTTATTTATCTTGCTGGACCACCCTACAAACATCCTTTACTTAGGAGCATGAGTCTTCAACAAAGTACAAATGTGGTAGCTTCAACTTTAGTTGCATATACATGTTTACTTTGATTTCAGCTGTGGTGAAATATCAGAACAGCAAACAGCTGATGCGCTGTCAACAAACACTCGCTGTTCGCTGCCCTACTTTGTTTCCTTCTAATTAATTTAAAGAAGGTAGATTGTTTTCTTTTTTGTTTTTCCATATTGTTTATCACAAAATAGGCCATTTATTTTTTTTATAGATTTCTTAAACTGATAAGCAACAATGTCTAGCTTAGATAACAACAGCAATCAGAATTGGTAAAGATTTTAACTTTGTATCAAACCAAATAATATCATTTAGTTACAAATTATTCCTTCTAACGTTCAGTCAAGATGAGCACGACACTAGAACTGATAGCGGTTCCACGACGTCAGACAATCAGACACTGGCTAGCACTCAGCTTGCAACAGGATTGCTACAAATTTACGAGCCTCCGCTGATTAAGGTGCGAAATCATTTGAAGGAATTAATGTAAGTTCGTCGTTGTTAGTAAATTTTTTCAAGTTGTTTAATTACTTCTGGTTTGTTCTTTTCAGTGGAAGACAAAACAAGGTTTACATTGATCTTTCAACTGCGAAGTACAAGTATGACAGTGTTGAAATTGCCAGTCTGCAAGAAATGGTAATTGTAATCACTACAATTTTGAAGTTTTTACTGTTCCTTGTGTATGTTTTTAGTATTAAATGCCCTAGTCATCTCGTTCCAAAAGAATTTCTTATTCAGTTGTTGTCCAAACTAAAAAAGAAGTTGTTTTAGTAATTACTAAATAATTCCTCGTAAACCCTAACTATCAACTTTTTTCTGGTTTATAGATGAACTCGGTCAAAGTTTACAGAGAAAAACTAGTGAAAATTAAGAAGCAAATGCAGTCAATATATCACAGGACTAAAGTACTTAAGGTAAGAAATATTTTGAACCATAAAACTGAAACTTAATTTCAGCTACCTACATATTTGATTATTATTAATCAGACGGCATGATATCAATCAAATAATTGAAATAAATAATGTTATCATTATACAAGCATATTTACCGATAATTTGTTTCTTAAGTTAAAACCTCAAGGGTCCATTACGCAATTCTAAAATTTCAATTCTTAATTGCGCGATTTGGCCAAAGAGATGAAGAATAAAGTGAGTTTTAAATCGGGTCGAAAATCAAAACAGCTATGAATGTACATATATTATGTTGATATATAGAATTTTATTGTTAGGTTTTCTTTTTTTACTTCAGTTTAACATCAATAGAGCTCGAATGTGTATGTGAGTTTGGATTCTTGCTTCAATTCTGCTCTAAAATCAAGATCTCTTCTTTCATTTATTAGAACCTGTTAATCGTTGGCAATTGAACACTTTCAAAATCAGCTGCATTGATATTGTCCCTCGCCATTTACAGGACCAATTCAATTTCTAGAACTACATTGGGTAGGTGTTAGAGCTACGAATAACCCAAACATACCTTATACAGATGTTGAAATTATTCTTCAACTTTTATTTTTGCATGAACAAAAATTAGGAATACACTTGTTTTTATGACTTTTAACATGCCTTTCCGTTAGCTTAAAATGAACAAAATAAAACAACACATTGCTCACAAGAGTGACTATAAAAGCTGAAGAGGAATTAGAATACAGAGAAAACAATGGACCTTATCGTGAATAAAATTTCTCCTCTACTTCCCATATACGAAAGATTATTATACGTAATCATGATCGAAAGTTCCTCCAGTAATTTATACAATTCAGTGGCAATGTTTCATGGGAACAATCTATTAAGTGGGAAGCAACATTTATTGGGAGATAGGACTGATAGGTCTCAATGCCTTAAACAAAGGTTCTGCTATGATTTTGATCATCTGAAAGTCTATTCTAGATGTCCCATGATACGAAATTTTCTTCGGAACTTATAACCTATAGTTTATACACCAACCACCAAAGTACCGGTATCTCGCTGCAAGTGAGAGACAGTCTATAGATGCTGACCAAGTTGAGGATTTTACAACATATTATCGTAAAATCAATTTTAGTTTAATATATAATATTTCGAATAAATTTAGACGAGCTCACAACAGCACCAATGTTGGATAATATCAGACGACTGCTTGTCCGACTTGTTGGATGGTATTCAAATATTTAATGAAAATTTTAAGGTTGGACGGAGCGGATTGATATAATGTCATAACTTGGCGACAAGCCTGATAAGTCTGGACGCAAACTTCATTCATCCATCAAACGAAGTCTGTCCAACTAATTGTACAAATTGAACTCCGATTTTCGCGTAATAATTTTAGATTTTATTAACCGACTTTCGGCAACCGTCGTGTATGGATAGCCAAACGACACTCGCAATAAGGGCCCTAGAAACTGTCTACAATGATATCAATATTTCACACGTTTCATTTAAACACCGAAAAAATAGCAGCGCAGAGCAACGATAATAATTTAAATGTAATATCAGTCTTCTCTAATTCATTCATTGCTCTTATTTCAAATTTTTTTACCAAAACGTGTTAAAGGTAACTTAGTCAAACGAACATAGTTCTCACAACAAATATATAAAAAACATACAATTTTGAAATATGGTTGTAATTTTTCATCCATCCCTAAACAGTCTAATCGCAGTAACGCCTACGACGCGCCGGGAGAGTATTTTATTGTCTGTGGCTCGTAAACTGTCGTTTCTCAAACGTTTTGACGGACCCGTCTGCTTTTCTGCCCTTCTAATGCAGTACATCCAGGAAAAAATAAAGCAAATTATGAGAGCTTGTGTTAAATGGAATACTTTCAATCAAGTTTCGACTGATATCATATTTATGTTGAAAATGCTTTCTACTTGGCATTGTTGTATTTATTATGATTTTATTTTTCAGAAAAGAGCAGATAACATTCAAGCATGCAAACAAAAGGAACTCGCCCGCAAACTACAAAAACAGCAACAGGAAGAAGCTCTAATTGGTAAACGAAATCAAAATTCAACATCATCAGATAGATAGTAAAAGCATAGGTAAATGTTTGTTGTTATACTTATCTTTATTTTCTTAAAACCACACATTTTATACACTGAAACTTGTAAAAAATAGTTTTTTTTGTTTTTGTTTTTTGTAAATATTTATCCGAGAAAAATTGAAATAAAAATACACATTTTGTTACTTTGGTGTGTTTAACTTAAAACTAAAAAATACTTTCTCTCTCTTAAAGACAACATTTAAATAAAAAAAAAAAAAATCATCAATCAAAAGCCATGCTTTTAAAAAGCAATCAATAAATACTAACTAAACCAAACACAAAGAAAATAGTCCAACTTACAAAGTTTGCTGTTTTGTCTTCTTAATTTCTTTTTTTTTTTTTAATGTTAAAGCAAATACTAGTAACAGTATAAATAGTAAGCTAAAACCATGCATTTTGCATCCACCGAATTTTAATATTATTAAACTAACGGAAATACGTTTACGACACCATATAGTATTCCTGTTCGTCAAGCATATGCATAGCATCGTTGGGTGCTAAATATTTTGCTGTAACTGAAAAAGAGTTATTATTTAGTTTTTGGTAAGTAATTTATGATCTGTCTGAATGAAATAAATAAATAAACAAAAAACAGTTGAAGACGGCACAAGTTGATTTCATTTTGTTATTTTATTTGTGAAAAAGTATAAATTTAGAAATAGTTTTCTTAAAACTAAAAATAAATTTGAATTCAATTCGAATTGACAGTTCCTGTTCTTTAGTAATTATGTAGTTCTTAAAGTTATTTGAGATTCAATAGTTTGATGTGCGTTTATTGTTTTAGTTTGTAGAAGGTTCTTTCGTTTTATTTAAATGTAATGGAAAAGGATGAATTTCAGTTTTTTTGTAATTTGATGCGACGGAGTCTAGTAATAATAACAATACTTAAGATATTTACAAGTAATAACGATCATTTGACAAAAACAAAAGCAAGCAATATTTTATCTAATCTGGTGGGACTGAAATGTGAAAACTGGTCGTTTTATTTTATTGAAATTTTCAAAATTTTTTCAAAACTCGGAAACGCAGAAGTAAATAAATAAATTAAATTAAAGTAAATAAATTAAGATCATAGTTCCGAAAAAATTTGACTCAAAACATTAACTCATTTGCAACAACTATGAAGTTATAAGTAAAAAACCAAAAGCATAAGGTTCTTGTCCCTCCGCCTCCTCCAGGTCACCTTCAGTTTGTATATTTCGACTATCCTCAACAAGTTCTAAAAGTATTAATTAAGTTCCTGTTCAAGCACTCTACCTTTTTGGCTGTTCATTGACTGAAATAGTACATTTGAAATTCTCGCATGGTTAACAAACCGATTATTTGGTAAAGTCCACAAACGAGACGTAGGGACGAGCATACAAAACGTGAAGTTTTCAAAGCAAATAGAGGCCTTTAATTTAAGCTCTAGTTCAGTAACAGCCTGATGCCGTGAAATATCGATATAAGAACCCATTAACAAAGGAATACATTGTGAACAATTTAGTAGTTTCTGAAAGGAAATAGAATTTCTTTCCTTTTTTTACTCGATATTTCCTGAATACCTGATAATTTTGTTTTAACGGCTGTGGAGTGCTGATGAGATTGAAAAAGTGTTCAAACATTGGGGAAGATGTTAACACAATCACACTTTGGCGATTAGTTACTCTATGTTGGCAGTAAGAAGTGGCAAGAAAGTTATTGGAGATCACTTCCAAACAAAATTGTTACAAGATTTTGGCGATTCTAAAAAAAAATCAAGAACATAACGATACTGCTTTATACGTAGGGCAAAAAAAACACTTACATCGAGAAGCGAACCAGAAGAGTAATAATGTTATTTATAAATGTAAGCAAGAAAGTCATATAGAAAAGTTTTGCAAGAAGCAATGTAAGGTTGACTATAGAAGTTATACAAGAACATCGGCAATGACTTCTGCTGAACAATTCGACATAGAATTCAAAGATTGGTTGATTCAAAAGCATCTGTCGACATGACAAAGCGAACTTAAGATTTCTTTTTTAACTGAAGACTTTGAAGAAACTTGCAAAATTAATTGTTTGAAGTTTTATATCAATCCATGAAAGTCATAAAAAAAGGAGTTGTAATTCAAACGTTTTGCCAGTACCACAAATTAAATGTTACTTAAAAAATTCAAATGTTTTCAAGCTGCTTCAATGGAAATTTGGCACAAGTGTTTAGGACGTACATAAGATTCAAACACTGAAAATCTTTCTACAAAGAAAGTTGCATTTCATAGAACTGTATAAACCATCAATGCATCAATTCATACCTTACCTTCCGAATTTGTATGGTTTCCAGAAAAGTAAGCAAAAAATAAGTTAAATGGAAGTACTGGAATCGATACAAACAAAAATGTATGGAGGCCAATGAAACAAATATCTATGGGGGTGTGCTATTTTATTCTGCTTTCGGAATACGCTTACACTAAATTTTTGAATTCATAAAAAAGCACAGCAGAAGCATTTTTTTTCAAAAAGTTCAAAGCAGTTCAAATCAGGTAGAAGATAATTCAATATTCAAACAATGAAACAGATTTTGTAGAGATGTACAAAATTTGTATTGAAAGTGGCATATTTAATCACTAATCGGCAAAGTATAGTTTACATACATACATCAAAGTGGTAAGGAACTATATTTATGAAGAAGTTTAATTGAAAAATGCGGTCTTTATTAAATAAAGAAAATTTAATGGACTATGAGAATTGCCTGAAATTGTTGAAAGCATAAAGCAAAAAAGCTCGGGGTGTCTCAGGGCCTAACGCTTTTCGAGAAAACGCGTATGTAAGAGTTTTTTAATTCCTCGCAAGAGTACTCGAGCCCGAACTATCAGGTAACTGGGAGACACGATAACCATTCCACCGGTACCACTTTCTTTTATTTAAGCTTTTTATACATACAGATGTAAGGTTAGGCAACAGAGCGGTCCCGGGAATTTCTCACAACAATGCCTGGCGATGGTACGAAGGGGATCTACAATTATCTGCCGGTTCCGAATGGCTAATCGAGAAAGCACTTTCAGGAAAATGAATTTACTAACAGAGGACTTGCCAATTTCTCGCGAAAGGCCATACTCGCGGAAAAACATTTTTTGCTTTTTGTTGGTATTTGAAGCACGAACCTCACGCGTTACACGCAGGCATGCTAAGCATCGGCACCACATAACAATGTTTATAGATTTGTTCGTTGAAACCCTAAGGTCGCCCTGGGGTCGCCACAAGCGTTTTTTGAGAAACCCAAAGCCCTGAATGTCAAATCGAGTGTTTTTTGAGCCCTAGGGTTGACCTAGGTTTTCCATAAACTCGCCCTAGCTTTGTGCCGTGGCGAGTTGAGAGCTGTCAAATGGCATGTATTTTTTTTTTTTTAATGACAGGGATGTGCGGTGATTTGTGGTTTAGTGTTCTTTGAGGACTGGAAAACTCAGGGCTCAGATTCTATAAAAAGCGAAACGAAAGCGGTCAAACGTTTTTCAATAGGAAAGACATTGCAAATCGTTCGCACACACGAAAACGTTTGTCCGCTTTTTACTTACAGAATGTCACTCCAGGTTTTTTTGACAATTCATAGGGTTGTCAAGAAAACCTGGGTCAACCTTGGGGAAAGTTCAACGAACATACCTTATACAAGTTCATTTTCTTCTAAAGTTAAAATTTTAGCTCTATTCTATAAACAAGGTAATACACAAAAAAACAAAAATTTGAGAAAAAAAAACAAGTATCCACCGCGTGTATCACTAGTGTAAAGCTAGTAAATTGCAATTCTTTTGGATATCACAATGCTCATTGGGTCGTTGGAGAAAAGCAAAAAAGAAGACAAAAAAGGTTAGTACGACAGAAAGAAAATAAATTAGAATAATATTATCCCACCCTCAAGTCATCCAAGACTTAATTGGTTAATTTCAAATTATATTGGACATATCAAATAAATTAATTACTCAGTTAGCAACATAGTCGCCTAACAAAACCTCGATTAGACACGATTTATTTCAAATTAAAGATATCTAGGTTTATTAAGTACTTAAAGTAATCAACTGTTCCTCAATATACAGATGTACTCATTGTACACACACCTTGTACATTGTATGAAAATGAAAAGATAATTCTATTCTCAAGTAAACGCTACTCAAAACCTCTTATTCATTACATCAGATCAAAGTGTAACTTATTATACAAACCCACATACAAATGTACATCCACCTCTCAATACAACCATTTACTCAGTGTGCTGTTATCATATTTTAATAAAACAATTTCGTTCCCATTTAACTCCATCCACAATGCATGCAGATAGCACGAATTTGTACAATAAAAATTAATCAACTTAAAAACATGATGTGATAAGAATTCAAAGTCTTGACATTGTTTAACAACATTCTTAGTTTCAAACTCTCTTTCCCACATTCAATCGATTAGTTTATTAAACGATGAGCTTTATACTTTGATAGTTATTAGGTAATATGTATACTTATTTCAATAAAAAAAAAAAAAACCAATTTCCCATTTGCATTGACATAAATTAATACTTGTAAAAAGAAACAAAATAAAGACAAAAATACTTAAAATTATCAAGTTGTTTCAGTTTGTTTATGAGACTAATAAATGCAACGATTATGCATTCAAATCAATCTCTGTGAACTCATTTGAATCAATATTTACAGTACCCAACCCATTTTTGGGAGATAATTCCTTTTGGTCCACCACCTGCTTATTGTCCTTCACCCTTTCATTACCATTAGTCTCTTCTGTATGCTTACCACTTTCTTTGTTGTTTCGGGATAAGAACCACTGAACGCTCGCATGTAAAATGCAGGCAACCAAAGCTGCAACACCAAATGTAAGGAATGTTGATGAACCACCAACCGAATTGAACATAACACCACCAATTGCGCTGCCCACTGAGACACCAACGCCTTCAAATATCGCACCAACTAGACCCTAAAAAATATTGGATAGGTTTTCTTTAAAAAAAAAAGAATAATAAAAAATTTTTAAAAACTCTCAACTTTTCATTAAATTTAAATCGGTAAAAGATTTAAAAAAATTTAGGTGAAAGACCTTTTTTATAAATCTTTCCTTAATAACAGAAAAAGTGCAATAGAAAGAAATGAACTCAATAACACTTCCATTTTAATGTTATACGAACTCCTTCATTTAATAAAACTCACCTGCAGTGTAGCCTCCGACCCCGCAGGAGCTACTATACTAGCATAAGACGCCATTGTTGAGTAAAACATTCCAAAAGTAACACCATCCAGCAGTTCGATTGGCAGCACATACCATGGATTTTCAAGGAATGAATATAAAATGAAACGCGCTCCAAAACCAAGTAACACTAAACTCATGGCGTGCACATGACCTATCTTTTTCAATATCCATCCCGATAAAAAGAAGAATGGCAATTCTCCACCAAAGCACTGCACTCCCATAACAAATCCTTCCAAAGTTTTTATTGAGTTTCCTTCGCATCCGGCATATTTGGCACTTAAGTCTTCCAGATGCCAAAATAAAAAGTTCCACACCAAAGCTGTGCAAAGACCTATGCAAATGCACCAAATAAAGAAGACAACAACTCTCACAGAGAGAAATAGTTTTCCAACGTCTCGAAAAATGTTTTGCGAAAGACTCGTCTGGGTGTGCTATAAAAATCAACAGAATCAAAATTTAAAGCTAAAATTCACAGAGATACAACAGCGACAAACTCACCTTCAGCTTAGTCGATACGAAAATATCGAATCCAATGATAAGAGCCGTCATCCAGAATACAATTGTGTAATTTTTGTTTACATTGTTTCCCGACATCTGATCCACAAGATAACCAGATAGAAGAGCGACGATACCCCATCCCACTGCACCCCATAACCTCTGTTTACCATAAAGATGATGACGATCTCCTAAAATACCAAAACATATCGCATCTCCGATGCTTACTACTACAGCCATTCCAATCCAGCTTGTTATTAGGAGCATAAAGAACAGCCAGAATTGATAGAGACCAAAAGCATCCGAATTATTGATCACAGGACTTTCGGATAGTGTATTCTGCAGGTACTCATCACCACAATCTAGCTCGCAAGTGGAATTGAAATATTTTTTATCACTTGGACAATTAAGCGTCACATTTTGTCCGTTTAAAAGGCCATGGTTGTGTTGTACTTTGAAAAATAAACATTGTTTGCTTTGTGTTATGTCATCCATGTTAGTGGCGACACTGAGATCTAAGTATGGATTTGTTTTTGAACAGTCTTTTGTATTGTTAAGCCAATCGCTACAAACGATGTCCCACATCCAGGTATCCGCTTGACAGTGAAGTTTACATTGAAGTGTGGTATTTCCATAGCGGTTGTCTAGGTTTGTATTAATGCATGTATCTAATTCAGAACAGTATCGTAATTCGGAGAAACCACCATGACAGTGTAGTTCAACAGCTGGTTTCGGCTGTGGAATCGCTGGTATAAACATGATGCAAAAAAATGAAATTGCTGTCAACACTTGCGCTAAAAGAAACACTATTCGATGCCTCTGAAATCTATGAAAGGATTGTAAGCAAATATCAAAAAATAAAAAAATATACATTTTCAAAGCACTAAACAGTGTTGACCAAAAGAAAATCCTTTGTGGGTACGAATCATGCACTTGAATGTGTTATCGCATGGATCGCAGACAAAAATAAAAAAAAAATAGGGTGGCGCAACAGAGCGAGGAGCCCCAGGGCCTAGCGCATTTCTCACAACCATGCCTTGTAAGGGAATGGAAGGCACCTACAATTTTGGGCCGGTTCCGAACGGCTCATCGAGAAAGCGCTTTTCATGGTAATGAATACTAACGGAGGACTCGCAGACAATTAAATCAAAATTAAAATAATTTCTTTTTGAATAATATACCCTAAAAGATGGACACCAAAACGCAATTCCAAAAGTCAAAACAGTGATGGACGCCGTATTCGACTGTGTACTGTGTACTTCGTGGTGTACTGTAATGATTTGATTGATGAAAAGGACACATTCTACTATCAACTACAGTCTTCCAAATTGACGGACGTGAAGCCGATATTGAAATGGAACGGGACCTTGCCAACCAGTCCACTTTATCCGGCTACAATATCGATAAATAATCTTAATCGTCATCTTATACGCCACCAACAAGTCAGTGATCACCTTAGTCTTGGAGCGAAAACAATCAGCAGATATGAGCAAACATCTTTGGAGCTTAGCAGAAGAGAACCCTGAGCTTGAATTTTAATTCCTAGAAACCAAGTGAATAGAAGGAAAAGGTTAGGTCGCTAAAAGATGCACAAGCCAAAGAGGATACAAAAAGGTGGATTATGATGTTACCAATGAGCTTAAATGAAAATGTAGCTACAAATAAAACTCCGCGTGTTTCACGTTTCTGTTACGCGAGAGGTCCGTGTTTTGCATCCCAACAGAAACCAAAAATGTTTTTCCATTGGTATCGTCTTCTGCGAGGATTTCGAAAGCTATTCGAAATTAAAATTCATTGCCATGAAAAGAGCTGTCTTGATTAACCGTTCGGAATCAATAGAAAATTGTAAATTCCTTGTTCCTTCCATTCTCTCACAAAGAATGGTTGTGAGAAATGTGTTGGGCTCCCCTCTATTGCACTACCCTATTCACTCCCGCATACAACATACTGGACTCCCATAAAAAGAAAATTAGACTTCTGAACGACTGAAGTAGAAGTTGCAGTGATCTAGAATTGAATGAGGATACTCAAAACTTTTTACATCTCTTTCCAGGACTGTGTTACCTAAGAAACAGAATCATGAGAACAGAATTTACTAGGATATAGGTAGTAGAACTGTTCGACATATCGAGAAAAATCTTCGTAAATTCATAAAAATAGATTTATTTTGGTGGTACCCGTGGTGTGATGGATAGCATGCCCGCCTGTTAATCCAGAGGTTCGAGTTCGAATCCCAACAGAGGCAAAAATGTTTTTTCCACGGGTATCGCCTTTCGCGAGGAATTGGCAAGTCCCCCGTTAGTATTCATTGCCATGAAAAGCGCTTTCTCGATTAGCCGTTCGGAACCGGAAGAAAATTGTAAGTCCCTTCCATTCCCTCACAAAGCATGGTCGTGAGAAATGCGCTAGGCCCAGGGGCCCCTCGCTCTGTTGCGCCACCCTATTTATTTATTTATTTTAGATTTATTTTATTCGTTTATTCAAACTTACTCACATACACCTCAGAGCAAAAGGTCTACACTCATCTATGCATGCCTAAAACAAGAAGACTAAATTCTCTAAGTCTCGTTTGGGTGCCAGGCCATCACACGGCATAACTCGAAGGAGATCGCCGATGAACTTGCGAGGCAAGGATATCAGCTCTTGGGTCCTCAGTCAGAGCATCAATCAACAATTTGATCTGTGAAGTGCGCAACTCGATGGCATGCCTCCATTGGATGCAGACAGACCAAACGTATGAAAACTTAAAACACTTTTGATATATAGTAGCGCAAAAAGTTGTAGACAGCTTGTTGGGGTTGCCACGGCCACTTCTTTTTTGCAAAGATTTTAAACGTGTTAAGCTTAAGTAATACCATGCTCTGTAATTATGTGGAGAGCATTTTCTCGCATCAGGTTACATATTTTTTCCACGCAGAAATGGTAAGAGCGGGTACCTTAAATTCCTTATCATGGCAGCTTCTTTTAGCTTTTCTACGAACAACTGGAGAGCTATTACAAAAAGAAGGTTGCTATCTGATAGTACAATGAATCGGTATTAAGGTCTGAGTGCTCGAATTAGTATTTCTAAGACTTCTAGCCGAAAAAAAAACTTTACTTAAGCTAGCCTGCGGCGAATCGTAGTAAGAAACTATTACAACGAGGCCTGTAGTATTCACGACCCTAGTTATACTGGTTAATGATGCAAAATACATTCAACATTAAGCTTTTGCAACCAACATTTGAAATTCTCTTTTCTTACTCGATTGAAAAAAAAAACATCCCAAACTGAAAGTGGTTTAAGGATCTTCAAGAATAGGGAATGTTTCCAATTAAATGAATTTGATTAAAAAACATATTCAATTGGAACCAATCAAAACAATTTTGATACCAAAAATGTTCAATTAGTGTCCGTGTTAATTGAACACTTTGGTTTTGAAATTTAGCAACTGATTTTCTATGACGTCATGATTGGCTATGCTATGCACGTGGTGTCTAACGTTGTGATCACTCATGTTTGTTGTATCTCTATCAGTCTTTGACAGAAAACAACAACTAGAAATAAATATGTATGTACCTACCTGGCGCAGAAATTCAATTTTGTTGTAATAATCTTTTTCCTTCAATCCTCACATCTTTAATATCAAATTACAAAATAAAGCATCGTAAAAAAGCAAGAGGAACTGTAGGTTAGGTTAAAGGGGCTGTCAGGAAGACGACTGATGCAATTAGATTGATAATAAATGTGCATTGTGATACCAAAGAAGAGTGCGAGGAAGTATTTTCCTATTTAAACCACTTCTCTATTTACACAAAATCAATGCAGATAGTAAACGTTTTTGTTCATAAAATCACTTGGATCTTAGATGATTGAAATGTAGTTTACGTTTAAGAGAGAGGACTGGACATAAAAGTTCTCCAACCCCAAAACTCTCGGATCACCAATTATATGCTATCGTAACCATGGCCTAATAGTGATCTTAACATATCTACTGTGGTTATGAGCTCCTGGATGAAAAGTTCAGTGGATCCTCTTCATACTTTAAATAAAAATAATTGCCCGTCTTTCTTTTCGTTCAGTTTGTACCAATACACAGTTAAAATCTTTTTGAAAAGGCATTTGATTTTATTTTGACATGATAATGGTTGGTACACAAAACCTTCTTAAAGCAAATAGTAAAGACAATATTTCATCGCAAAATAAAACTTTTTCAGGCAGCAAGATAACATTATCTGAATTCTATCTACAACGAAAACCTGTCTTTTCGTTTTCACATTTAAAAAAAAAGAATTAGATTCTTTCCTTCTTACAGACAGCTTTATAACAATCAACTATACTACTATTTTCATGACAACAAGAGGGCCGATGACACTTTATTAATTTTTAATTAAATAGTGCAATAGGTCATCGACTCTTGTTTCTTTATCCAGTTTCGATAAATCATTTCCCATAAAATCAAAGAATGCATTAAGTTTTGGAGCCCCTTTCAAAGACTTTTTGACTTAACAAAACGATAATTGATTAAACTTTTTTTGGTCACCACTGTGCAAAAAGTTGTTTTTTTTTACCTACCTATCACTAATAAAACCAAATAATGGTTTAGCCAGCATTCCAACAATAGGCAGAACTGTGTACATCGTTCCAACGACAACCGACGAGAATCCAAGCTGTCTGGCAAGTGTTGGCATAAAAGGCACAACCGGTGCTGTTCCTAAAAGTTTTTTATTTATTTGTACATAAATATTAGAGTCAATCAAAGTAAAATAAATAGATGATGAATCATCAATTTGGTTTTGAGTCAATGAGAACTACCTGCGTTTATCGTGTTCTGAACAGTTTAGCACTTACCCGCATTGAAGAGGAAATAATGGGCTTTCATTGGCAAAAGTTCCTTATCGACTTTTGGCTTCATCTTTAAACTTTTTATTATGTTTTCAATGTTAAATAAGATATTACAATACACCACAAGTATAATTTGAATAAAACTGGTATCACAATTCACAAACAACTCTCAAGGAATGTTTCAGGTAAAAAATGCACTAAGGGCTAGGGGTTAGTTTTGAATTTTCTTTAATAAATTCCAGGTGCAACTCTATTCTAGGGTGGCTCGTGACCGTGAGCTTAGCTTCATTTTTTCCTGTGTTTTGCAATTTACAAGAATCTAACTGACAACACTGGCAAACAAAATACAGCGACAGATGTGTTTTTTTCTTTTGATTTGAAATGTCACATTCTGTCCGCGTTCCATATATTAAAAAATCTGGAACGAGTGGTGATAAGCTTTGGAATTTGGTTTAAAATTTTTCGGAGTAAAGTGCTTTAGCGGTAAAGTGCTTTGTCACATTTAAAATGTAAAAAAAAGAGAAACAAAATCAAATCAAAAAACTGTGTTGCTTGACCAATTCAAAGTCGGCAAATATCTTTAAGAAATCTGTAACTAACGCGTTTGTGAAACTAGAATAAAACTGTAAATATATGAATCACAATAAGTATACATACATACATTTAAAATGCCTTTTATTTTAGAAGCAGTTTTTTGAATGAAGCGCACGTTACAATATAAAGTGTGTTTAACACATTTGATAGCCACGGCGCCACTGAAAACATAACTGGCTATCAAATATGATAGTGTTAATGAGAAAAAAGCAGAGCAGAGCAAGAAACATGAAAAACGTCAGGCAACTTAGAGGAGAGTATCCCTTTCCCTACCCTCTCCAACTTTTCTCCCACCCCGAAAGAACTCCTGTAAATTTTATAAAATTCATCAAATTCTTTAAATTTCATGAAATGGGGTGGGGGGGGGGGGGGACCACCACCTGTTTGCACTTGGAGGTTGTTGTGGGGGCACCCCCTACCACCCCCAACTTTATCTCCACCTTTACCATCGAGTGTATTGTGGAGCCCGTGGCGTAATGGTTAGCATGGTATTGCTTTGGGCGAGGTATGGGAACGTCCTCCGATAGTACAATTCATTGCCATGAAGGGGCTTTCTTGATTAGCCGTTCGGAGTCGGCAAAAAATTGAAGCTCTCCTCCATTCCTTTGCAAGGCATGGTTGTTTTGAGAAATGTGCTAACCCGCATGACTCTGTTGCTCCACCCTATTTATTTGTTTGTTTATTTAATTTTTTGGTTATCGAAATCGGTGGCGGTTTCGAATTATCTGCTAGCGTATGACATATTCGATTTGTATTTTTTGGCGGACTTTGTTTTCAATAGATGAAAAGATATTTTATAGCTTTTTTCAGCTGAAACTAGTTAAGGGGGGACATCACAGTAGCGCAGAAAAAATATGCATATTTTCGGAAATTAATTTTGGATGAATAAGTATCAATCGAAAACATGTGAAGAAGTTTTATAACATTACTAAAAAAGTATAAAATGTAATTTTTTCAATAAAAAGTAGTGAAAAATGGCGGCTGAGCGGCATATGCCCCAAGGCGCCTATTTATGAAAGCGTGTCGATGGCCGAAGACGTAACTCCTTATTTTTTTTACCTGGAAGAAAAAACCAAAATCTTTTAATTTTTCATATAACAACAGCTACCGAGCTACCTAGGATTTTTTCGATGTAATGTTTTTTAACAAAATTGTGCATGTTTGAAAATAAAGTTAAATAGTCGATAAAAAAAAAAATATATATATAAAAAAAAAATCCTTCGTAGCTCCGTGGAGAAAAATACTTTGAAGTGACCGTCAAATTTACAAGTCGATCGGTATAGATTTGCTCGAGTTGTCTTCAGCGAACTAAAAAAAAGTGGTTTCGAGAAAAACGCGTTTAAAGTTTTAAGTACTGAGAAACCATATGAAAATTTCTGAAAAGCGTTACCGCAGAATGAAAAATTTGGTATACTGTTTTTAAGACCCTAAAGCATCTTTTAAACGAAAAAATTGGAAATTCTACTCGGAATTCCCCCCCCCCATACAGGAAATGTGTATTGAAGGGGGGGGGGCCTTCAATACACATTTCCTGTATATTACCTGTCAAGTTTTTGACTTGCCTAGAGTTTGAAAACTCAGCAAATCGAGACGAGTCGATTAGGAGATATTAAAATCAAAACAACTCGTTATGAGTAGGGGTATGTGCGCAAATTTCGTTTTTACGAAATAGATGCGATAAAAGCGAAATCTGCATTTTATTTGCGATAAAAGCGAAATTTGAAAATTAAATACTTTCGCACTAGTTACGTTACTCGCTTTCAAATGTTGATCAGATGCGCTAACAGTTTTTATTTTATTACAACTCTATTTATTACGGCTCTTTTGGCGAAAAAACAATAAATATTGTATCACCCGTAAACTCTATCGATCAAAGCATGATGTTGAAGACAGCAGATCAAAAGAGCTTGGATAAATTGTTGGTACACATGAGGCCACATCCAACGAATAAGTGCTACAAGCACATTGGCAGATTATTTTGTCCATCGGAAGCAGCAAATATGCCCTCCTCTTCTGTCATTTCAAATTCTACAGTGGAAAGCTTCGCAAAAACTCTGTTTTTCAAAAGTGTACCACAAGAAGAACTAATTGACGGATACTTTCATTTTCACAGACAATTATTATTTCGATTGGTCGGCCAAGAAGCTCATGTGGGATGTAATGCAAATCATCATTCAGTTAAGTTTTTTAAGTTTGAAAGCTCAGACCCCTCCCCATAGATCACCCAACTGTGCTAAGCGTTACCTGCATTGAATTCTCTCGAAGCATCCTGAGACGTAGATCCACGCACCACTTTGATCGTGCAACGTGCAAGGCCTGGGTTTGCCTTGGAGACACCACAAACCATTTAATGAAAAACCTGTATTCTCATGTCAAATAAAGTGTATTTTTAAACTCAAAAACAAGTCGTTTGATTTAAACCCGATAAAAGTAACAACTGCAACAGCTAAAAAATTAAAATCCAGTTTAACATTTTTTAAGGATTCTCTTTGGTGTTGGTGCGTTTTTTGCAGCACAGATGTTCTTCTGGCTTCAAGCACAGTGTAGTTACTTCTGCATCTGCAGTAAAAACTGATGCTTGTTTGACGAGAATCCTCGACTTAAGCAGGCAGCCGTCTTACATAAATGACCATCCATTTAATTTTTGTCTATTTAGGTCTGTCATTGTATGGGGAACGGAAGAATTCACTTTTACTATAAGCGTTTATTTCCATAATTTAAGAGGATTGGTTAATGAGCAATGGTGGTCATGTGAGCAGCCTCGCGATCTTAGAAACAGGCTCAATTCTTATCCCAGTTGAAACTATTTGTTGTTGATGCCAGTGTTAGGAAACGAAATTAAACTTTTCCTTGCTGCCTGATAATACGTGGGCCTGATCATTTCTCGTTCCATTTGCATCTTTCTCGCGAAAGGCGATACCCCTAATTTCTGCGATTAGATTAGAACCATAAGCATCCGTCGAAAAGGACAGACATACCACACCACTGGTTTAAGGTAAAAAACAGTAAAAAAAACCTAAAGTAACGCTTTTTTTATATGAACTAGACCCCGTATTGGCAGAAACTAATGTTGTCTGCTGGAAAAATAAAATGCCAGTTAAACGTTGTCTAATATTCATTTTAAATGTGAAAACTTGTTTTGCACATTCGATCAAAAGCACAAATCACCTTCGACCTAAGATTGTCGTACAAAGCTATTCATAACTTAAAAATCGACTGTTCATTATTCAGCCTTATTATCGTAACAGATCGGAGGAAGATACGATCGTAGAGAAGTTCCGATCGTAACATTTGGTTTGTTTATGGTATCCGTTTCGTAAAGGAAATACTGACGCGTAACGACGCATGTAGTTGACATAAAACATATGTGAAATAAATTCATAGTGAGTCTGTGAATCATGGATAGTGCAGCATTATTTTTGGAAGCTCATCGATATGAGAGAAGAACGTCAAGTAAACAAAAAAGAACAACACTTAGAAATTCTTCAGATATTTTCCAACTTTCAGATACAGCGTAAGTTCACATAGCAAAGTTTAAAATTTTAATTAATTTGTTTTGCAAAAATTATCTTTAGCTTCAAAAAGAATTTTCGCTTGAACCAATCTGCATTTAATTACGTTTTAAATGTGATTCAAAACCGAATACCAGCACCTTCTCGATCCGATGCTTTGTCCGCTAAAGACAAACTTGCAGCTTGTTTAAGGTTCTTTGGTGAAGGAAGTTATCAGCATGGGGTTGGCAAGGATTATGATTCACCTCTAGCACAGTCCACTTTTTCTATCGTTCTACAAGAAATTTTGAATGTTCTGGAGGAAGAATTGTGCCCAAACTGGATAACCTTAAAAATGTCAACACAGCAAGTCGAAGAGTCAAAGACTCACTTCCAAACTAAAACAGGATTTCCCGGCGTAGTATTTTGTGTTGACGGAACTCATGTCAAAATTGTAAAACCAAGAGACGATGAACACTTATTTTTTAATAGAAAAGGATACTATTCTCTTAACGTTTTAATTGTAAGTTAAAAGAAAGTGATATTGATTTACAAATGAATGACGAATATATACATACCCATTTAGATGTGTGACTACAAAATGTGGATCAGAGCCGTTAATAGCAATTACCAAGGAGCAAACCACGACTCACACGTATGGAACATCAGTCCTCAACGAAGTCATTTTGAGCAAAGGTTCCAAAACGGTGTTAGAGGGGAATACATCTTGGGTGAGTATAACACAATACTCAAAAATAAATATTCATTTATGATTTTAAAGGAGATGCTGGATATCCTTTGGAACCATGGTTAATGACACCATACAGAACACCAATTCAAGATAGTCCCCAAAGTCGGTACAATAAACCCCACTGTAAAGCACGAAATGTAGTTGAAAGAACAATAGGTTTGCTGAAAAACAGATTTCGCTGCTTGTTAGGAGCTCGGCAGCTGCATTATACTCCGCAAAAGGCGGCTCAAATTGTCAACGTCTGCTCTGCTTTGCATAATGTATGCATTCATTTCAATGTTGATAGTGATTTTGTCGAGGAAAATCCCGAAAACGAGAATGTTACTATAAATGATGATAGCTTCACAACCAGATCTCAGTATCACAGCCAAGCAATAAATGCAAGGAATGAAATACTTCAGAATTACTTATAAAAAAATATTTTTTATTGACTCTTAAAACCTAATAAATAAATATGTATCAAGAAAACAAAACAAAAAACTTCAAAAAAACTCAAACTTCAGTCCAATTCAAAAAAAAACTTATTTACACTTAAAAAAAAAATATCACTTCATAAATTAATTCAGTTTTACTGCATCATAATGGTGTTCCTTTGGATGTCCAGTTCCAGCATTCTCGCTTTTAATTGCAGCTTCTGATTTGCAATTCTATTTGTATTTCGCATTTCTTCCAGCTTCTCCTTTTCTATTTCTTTTAAATCTCTTAAAGATTGTTCCATCCTCTTGGTTCTATACGCGATATCCTTGATGGACTTGCTGGTTGACTCCTGTAAACGAACTTGTTTTTGAAGAAGCTGTATTGATGTGAGCGGTTTTCTTCTTCTTTGCCGTTCTGGTTGAGGAGCTACTGCGGGTTGCGTGTGGGTGGTTAGTTGATCTGGAAGAGTGGCGTCATCGAGTGTGGTGCTTCCAAAAGACGTTGAACGTACGCCTGTCAATGAGCTCCTCATGTTTATGAGCCCAATGACACTTTCTTCCAAATCGGTGAAAGATTTTTGCCTGTATGGACCACCACCTGTTGCCGTGCACTCTTTAGTGTTAGCCATTAGCTTCCTTTTTATATAAGTTTTGTAGTCGCTCCAGACCTAAGAGTATAAAAATATTGTTATAAAAAATTGTCACATAAAGTTTTGTTCACAAACCTTTTTCCAGGCCAATGTTTCCCTGCAAGGTGGACCGAGAGAATTCACAGCCTCTTTTATATTTTCCCAAAATGCATTTATCTCCTCAGGCGGCCGGCTTGTGAAATTTCGCGCTACATCGGGTTTAGTTAGCATCAACTCGACTAACCTTTGGTATTGCAGTTGGTTTGTTTTTGTTTTTCTTCTGAAAGAAATATCATTTCATTAAATAACATCAAAAAATGAATGAAAATGTTTACTTACAACAGTTCTGCCCCCTCCTCAGAATTCATGTTTTTATTTGTTTTGTTTTTATTTTTTGTAAGTACACCCTTTCCGCGACCACTTTTCTGTCGTAGAGATCGTATAGAACAGAAAACCAAGAAATCGGCATGCATCGCATGAATTCCGAATGCGTTCCCACCATTTTCACATTTTATCGCTATGCATCGCATGAATTCTAGACGCGTTGCGGTGAGTTTGATATTTTCGTCGCATTGTTTCGTTCTTTTCGTAGGTATGTCCGATTAAGCAATCGGAAACGTTACCATAATACAAATTTCTTACATTTCTTACAAATCGGAATGAATTTCGTTCCGATCTGTTACGATAATAAGGCTGATTATCTCGCGAATCAACCGATTACGGAAGCTTTATACCTACCCACTCTAAACAAATTCAGTTGGTCTTCTTTAATTCGAAATTAATTCTTCACCTTGGATGTATGTCATCGCAATTTTATTTGTTTGTTTTAACCCAATATGGTTAAAGTCCGAAGATACCAAACTGGTTTTTTCAGACATTTCGAGAAACCCCCAAATGCCAAAAATAAAGCAAAGATCTACTGATCAAGCTTTTGAGGTAAAAATGTAAACTCCAAGTACAACATACAAGGTACACGAACACGGCATGAATCATCGATTTCGTTTCATTTTTTAGTAGGTACTCACTCATCCGCGTACCGCGGTATGGTCTATGGTGCAAGGTGAAGAGAATACAAGGCCAACGATGTAAACAAACGAAATAAGCAAAATTCTTATCACATCACCGGTCTCTCTAAAGTCAAGGAGACTTGAAACAAAAGAAAAGAGTGCCAGTTATTTTTAACTTGTTATTTATTGCTTAGGTGTATATTAAAAGTTCTATGCATTTATTACATACAAAACCGCTATTTACAAAGTCTTTCTTACTTCCTTTCAATTGAAAATAAAAAAAGCAGAACTAACCTAACTTGAACTTAATTTTCAATTTTACTAAAGCTTTTATCCCTTCTTGAAATCTAGTAGGTCTTCGGCAGCTAATGCTTCCTTTTCCATTTCTCCGCGGGTGCATCGGCCGCAACATTTAGCTGATGGCTTGTTCTCACACTCGCCCAGAGCGGGGGGCTTGAAATTAGGTGTCCATGGCCCAAGACTGCCGGTTGCATAGAAGTCCATTGGGTATGCATTGTCTGGTTCCAGATTATTCGGCGTCCATTCGACGTCACCTAACACTACAGAGAGCTCATAAGGATTTAAAAGTGGCTTGCTGAATGCACTTCCCCAATCGATAGACAACCGAGGGCATGCGATTTGGACAAAGGCGTCAATGTCAGCTCCGAAGAGATCCAACTTCTGGGGAAATATTTCAGATAGCAGAATTACTGAAGTCTGAAATCCTTTTGCATGTAGTCGTCGCTCTAGGAACCGCAAAACACGGCTGCTGCCTTGACGTCCAAGTGTCCCAAGTATGATACCAATCTTCTTGGCACTCTTCGCCTGTTTTATGTGTTCCCAACGAATACTT
Source organism: Melanostoma mellinum (assembly GCA_914767635.1). Classification (NCBI taxonomy): domain Eukaryota; kingdom Metazoa; phylum Arthropoda; class Insecta; order Diptera; family Syrphidae; genus Melanostoma; species Melanostoma mellinum. The sequence goes on along the minus strand of OU612058.1, from coordinate 248,792,818 downwards.
TGCATAGCCTTGTGGTCATACTTCTCTAGTGTGAATTTCTTCTCGTAAGGATCATATTTGTACGCTTTCAGTCGTGGATTCGCAATCATTGCAGATTCTAAATGAAATCGCCCGTCACCCAGGTATATGATGATCTTCGCTGTTTCAGGCAGTTGAGGTGATGTGCACCCCAGAATTTCCCCCGGACTAAGGGGTTTAGCTTGAGGAACAATTACATCATAACCATTTTGTTTTAACTCAGTAGAAGCGGCCTGCAGTGTGGTAACAAACTGGATTGTGCTCACCAAAGCCATCTGGCCGTCTTCTGGCTTAAAATTCATCTTAACCGAGTCCAAGAAGTGTAATGGATCTATTTTAATGTCGACGAAGACATACAAAACTTTGATACCCGTCGTTTGGTCAACTGGAATCAAGCAACTGTGACCATAGTGCACAAGCAAGTCGGCACCCAATGCCTTGGCTGTGTAATCATCAACGCAACACGCTCCGTAAGTAACATCACCCATTATAACTGTGTCAGCCGAGGTAAAACGTTCCAGAATTTCGCTTATTATGATAGAATACATTAGCAGACCTTCGGGCAGTTGCAAGGCAATCCGTTTTGCCTTCAGCTCTCTTGCTCTCCATATTGTTTTGTGAATTTCAAAATTGTAATTCCATGGTAGACGTTCAATGGCTTTTTGAAGAACAGGGTCATCCAACAGCTCTTGTGGGATTCGATTTATTTTCGCCTTTGGTTTAAATACTTTTTTTGGCTTTGCTCGTACTACAACTACTCCTGGTTGGGCCGATACGGGTAGTGGTTGAATTACTTCAAGCATAATGAATGAGATTCTTTGATTTTTTTTTTTTTTTTTTTTCACTTAAAACTATTCCTTTCTATTGTCTGCAGTCTGTACAATTAAAACAAAGAATATTTTTTTTCAGTTTCACACGACAAACGACTTTCACAAAACAACTAAAACTGACGAACGGAACCTTTCTCTGTTCTTGAATCGCTTGCAATGAGTTGATTTTTCATCAGGTAGATGCGCAGCGGGGTAGACGTTAGACGATAGGTAGGGTGTTTATGCAAAGTCGAAGAATTCATCCATAGGACAAGCACATCAAGTCACGTAGGCAAGTTGGCTGGGTAGGTTTTGTTTTGTTTTTTGTATTTGTCTGCTTGTTGCTCACAGAATTGACAAGTTGATTTTTTTTAATGAAAAGCGGTATTAAGGAAGAACAATTTAGTTGAGTAAATAATTAAAAAATGTTTCTGTTAATATAAAAACGTGTAATAACTTTTATAGTTAGGTTATTATTTCAACAAATTACGACATATATTTTGACAATTTCGTTGTTGTGATGTGAAGTTGGATATAATTAATTTTAAGTGCTTCCAAGTTTATAGTTAAATTTCTGTACGGCAATAAACGCAAGGCAAATAGAATTCAGTATAGAATAAATGTGTGATGTATGTTGCTTAAGGGTGGGCTTACATGCATCTGTAAGTGCAAATGTAAAAAGGAAATGGTCACAAGATGTAAAATTCACACTTGTCTGATAGAGAGGGAAGACACCTTTACTTGTAAGATGCAGATGAAAAATTATAGGTGCAGATGAACATGATCTCAACTCCGAATTGGTACGTGTTCAATTCGCTTATCATTCTGTTAACGGAATTGAATTCGGATGAGCATCACATAAATAACGGCATATTTGTCCACAAGCTGATCTTACAAATACACCCTAATTTTCGGATTTCAGAACCAGTTTCAAATCCGAAAATAAAAATGTGTTAGTAATTTCACTGACACAACTTTATATTCAGCTGAATACGTGTATCGTAAATAAATCTCGTGTTACAAAAGCAACAATGTAAACAAATGAAAGTTGCGGAGCAAGAGAAGTAATCGTTTTCCCCTTGTTTTTTATTCCTCAAAGATTTTAGTAGTGGAGGGCCGTTAGACATAAAAAAGGCAAAACCTAGGAATCCTGGGGGCTAGATTCCGCAAGAGTGAATACTAAAAACTCACACTCACGGCCCTCTGAAAACTCACGCTCTGAAAGACCGTGAGTAAATTTGAAAGATAGTGCACACGTCTTCTGTCAAAAAAACTCACCTTCACCCTTGCGGAATCCAAATTAGAGTGTGTGCACAATTTGTCGTGTACACATTTAAAATTCACTCTTGCGGAATCTAGCCCCCTGGGCCAGTAAATGGATTTTCATGAAATTTTCGGAAATATGTTCTATAAGGCCGTGTGTGAATTGCGTTAAAATTTGTGTCAAAACTTCTACCACGATTAAAATTTGACGTCTTGTTTGAGGTGGGATCAAATTTAGCCATTTGCTGTGTGAATTGCGTTAAAACGATTATTTTAACCAAGATTTCTGCGTAGGTTAAAAAATTTCCCCCGACAATTTTTGAAATTTCCCTGAACAAAAATTGGTTTTCTTTTTCACGGAAAAATAATTTCTCTTACAAAACATATTTTTTAAGAAAACAGGATTAATGGAAAGTCTCTGAAACTAAAATAAAATATTTTTTACTTATTGTTCTCCATTCTAATGTCATATTTTAAAACAACAATAAAAAATATTCAAACAAAATTCCCATTTTGATTAATTGATTTATTCGGTGTGGTAACACTGAAAATTAGTTTTCATGGCTGTTATCTTTCATACATTTCAAAAGAAACAAAACAATAAATTCTTATTTGGTTTAGAAAAATGACAAATAAGTATTTTGTATTAATTATTGTTTTTTTCATCCAGACTTATCCTAATTTCAATTAGTTTTATTTTTTCTTCGTGAGACCCTAGAAAACAAAAGCATTGAATTTATATAAATTAATTGATTTCAAACGTACATTTAATGTATGGTTTTCCTGCCTGCCTTCGTTTTTTTTTCTTGATTCATATTTCGTTGTTTGAATTGAATACAAAAGCAAAAGCAAATTTCTCTTTCACTAGAAACGTCAAATTTTAACACACTTTAACCTGCTCCACAGCTCAATAAATTTTAACCCATTTTATTCACCTCATTAGTGTCAAATTTTAATGCGGGTTAAATTTTAACACACATTTTAAGGCCGTGTCCGAATTGGGTTAAAATGTGGGTTAAAACTTGACGTCTGGTTAAATTTTGACACTAGCGTGGTGAATAAAATGGGTTAAAAATTATCCAGCTCCAGACCAGGTTAAATTTTGACACAAGTGGTTAAATTTTGACGTTTCTCAAGAAAGAAACTAGTGAGCAGCTAGTGAGAACTAGTGTTCGCAGACTTCATTAACAAGCAATACACAATAGGATTTGTTCCTAATGATGAAGGGATATAATTGATGCAAAACCTACAAAAGTAAATGAATTTAAAATTATTCTATTTCATTTTAACAAAATTTGTATTTTAATACATTTCAAGCTGGATTTTGTCTTAAATATTTATGTTTTGGAATAACGATACACAAAAAAAGATAGGGAAATTTCTTAAATCTAGGGGGAATGTTTACTAAATATCCCATTTAACCCATTTAATTTTAACCCAGTTCGGACAGCAAAAATTAAAAATTGATCCCATTTTAACCAGACGTCAAAATTTAACCAGTGGTAGAAGATTTTAACCCAATTCGGACACGGCCTAACATAATTCACACACGGCCTAAATAGCGTATAGAAAAAAGTTGAAAAAAAAATTTCACCACTCTCAATTTTTTAATTATTTTTAAAACTAATTATTAACTTTTAGAATTTTCTTTTATTCATGTAGGGTGTTTTAAATACGGTTTTCCAAAGGCTCAGGATGGATAGGTTTGGTCAAGACAAAAAAAAAAAAAATTGTATGGGAGGAGGGGTCTATATCCCTCCGTGTAGGCGCGCGCGAGAGGCAATTTTATATGAAATTTACTCAATTTAAAAAAAAATTGTTAAAAATCAACTAAGGCACTTACTTTCTTATACTTTAGTGTTTTTGAAAGCTAATGCTTTGTTATTTAATAAAAATTTTAGTTTGAGTTCACTTAACAATTAGTTTTTGAGAAACCAAGCCTTAAAGTCAAATTTTTGAAGAAAGAAAATATTTTTTCCTTAATAAATTTTTTTTTTACATAATTTTGCCCCATTAAGGGCCATTTTTTCTTTCCATATTAATGTTTTTATTAATATTTACTCAAAAGCAAAAAACCGAACAGAAAAATTTTTCTTGGTTTAAGAGAAATTAAAATAAAACGAAAGGTACTTTTTCCAAAAAACAAAATGTCGTTAATTTCCCGGCAATTGAACTCATATTCATTTTAAATTCATTTTTATTCAATTTTTCTACTCACATGCTTACAAAAATGTGCAAAACCAGCTTATATAATAACTTAATTAACTTACTTACCCTAAGCGGGTACTCATTATTCAATATCTTACTACTAAAGGCTTTCGGCCTTAAGATAACTTATGAATCAAAAACTAGAGCTAATAGTTATAACTAAGAAAATTTTTAAAAAACTTAGTTCAAAAGATAATTTTTTTTTTTGTTTTCTTTAAACTAATTAAAACTGATTAAAACTACTTAAAGCTACTTAAAACTAGAGCAGCCACAGTAGCTTTTGCTTTTTTTTGTATATTGTAATTTTTTTGGTTTTTGCATTTTGTAATTTTTTTGATTTTATTTTGTTTTTTTTTTTTTAATCTTTGTGATTTTTTTTGTTTGCCACTGTGCCCACCCCCTACACCCTAAGTCTTACACCCTAAGCCTTTCTAAGCCAGCCATTGGCGACTCGCTATCAGTAACATTTTCAATATGTTGCTCAGGCAACCACCAGAACAGTTTTGACATTTTAAAAACGTCATGTCGGATCGCGATCTGAGACCGCCCTACTGAGCTGGAGGAGCTTTTCAACTTCTCCGCCTACTGTGGCAACGTCTCGGCTGTGAAAGAGCCGTCGTTCTAAGGACTTACGGCAGACGTGGTAGATTAGCGGAACCGCCAACCTATCCTGAATCAAACCTATCATGTCAAAATAGAGGAAAGCCTCCGGTGGGACAAAACGACCAAAACGTGTTCTCTCCATTTATTCTATATTATAATTGGACTCTATTCCCGGAAGTGAAATATGAAATGTGTTTTAAATAGCACATAAAAAAAAAGTTTAAAAAAAATTTCATATGTGATCCTAATTTTAATATAAATTATAAATAATTATTAAAATTTTAAAATTATCTTTTAATTTTATTAGTTTAAAGTTAAATTTTAAAACCAAGACCTATTCCAAACTTGAACTCAAAGGACAGCACATGTACTGATTTGTGGCCCAAATGCTGTTTCCGGTCAAACGAGTTGATGAATCCAAAAAAATTTGGTTTTTTGCTAAATTTACAATTTTCAACCAATCAAAGAGATCAAAATCAGTTAATATAACGGCTCGATGTTTTTTTTTTAGGTGGAGAGCATGCGGATATGTTAAAATTAAGATCACATGAAATTTGTTTGTAACTTTTTTGATATGCTATTAAAAACACATTTCATTTTTCACTTCCGGGAATAAATTTTGTTTTTTGGAAAAAAGTACATTTCGTTTTATTTTAATTTCTCTTAAACCAAGAAAAAATTTTTTGTTCGGTTTTTTGCTTTTGAGTAAATATTAATAAAAGCATTGAATATGGAAAGAAAAAATGAAAAAATATTTTCTTTCTTCTTTCTTCTTTTGACTTTAAGTCTTGATTTCTCAAAAACTAATTGTTAAGTGAACTTAAACTAAATTTTTCTCTCGCGCGCGCCTACACGGAGGGATATAGACCCCTCCTTCCATACAATTTTTTTTTTTTGTCTTGACCAAACCTATCCATACTGAGCATTTGGAAAACCGTTTCTAAAACACCCTAAATAAATAAAAGAAAATTCTAAAAGTTAAAAATTAATTTTAAAAATAATTAATAAATTGAGAGTGGTGAAATTTTATTTTTTTAATTTTTCTATACGCTGTTAAAAACACGTTTCCGAAAATTTCATGAAAATCCATGGATTGGCCCTGGATTCCTAGATAAAAAACTTACGGCTCTCCACTATTTACTATCTCTACTAAAAGGCGAACCCAAGAACGGATCTCTTGTGTGAAGCATCTGAGTGGGTAATCTGTGATACCTCCGACATCACTGACCTTAACGCCGGAAAAGGAAAAACAAGACTATCTCGACCATCCCTCAATAGGTAAAAAAGAAGCTATAGGAAACAATCTTTTGACAATACAATCGACGACTGGTCGATTCCGTCTAAAAAGCTACGAAATCAATAGTGTCAAATCTCACTTTGCATTTCTGGAGTAAAAATTACAAAAACAACATCAAAAAGGTCGACCTTGAACTTTTTCCCTGGGCTATTTCAAAACTTTGCCCAAATAGACATTAAGTTTAGCGAAAAACGCTGATCAGAAAACGGAAACGTAGTCGCCATTTTGTCGTCCGTCGATCTATGCTAATTTATTCCAAAAATTTAAGTTTTCTGTTACAATCAAGTCGACGTTTTTTGGTTTTTTGCAGTCATAAAAGAAAACCACCCCCACCAATGAGAATAAAACACAGTGTAGCCAGTTTCAGATAAATTAGATGCAACAGGTGAATAGAACTATTCGACAAACATTGGTATCCAAGATGCTATACCACTTCATCGATTAACAAACTGCTTAGTAACGCCAATATTTCCCATTTGTATTTGGTTGTGTTTTGAAGAATTACAATGGATAAACCAACGGAATACACATATAAAAAAGAACGCCGCACCTTCGGTCAACAACACAGTTTTCAGGACAGCGATGAGGTGCTCTTCAATGAAGCATCCAATCGAGAAATGTGCAAGGAATACATACTTCGTAATCCAGTTGATAGGATGACCCAGTTTACAAAACAAATGTCAGCCAGTGTGGCTAACACTGAAAGAGCCACTTTTAAAAACTGTGGTATAACACACAATGAAGGTGGTTGGCCTAAGGACATAAACATGCAAGATCCCGAACAGACTGTGCGATATAAACGTAAAATTGAAAAGGACGAGAACTACATAACGCAGGTGATGAATCTGACGAAACCTATGGAGCACTACATTCATCAGAATAACGCTGTCAATATTTACGAAAACTACTTTGAGGACCTGGATCCAGCTCCACTTCCGGAGCCCTGCAGATCGCGAACTGTGAACGTCTATCGAGATCCAAATAATTTTAAAGTTCCAGTAACGCATTTGTCATGGTCACCAGATGGTGGTATTCGCCTAGCTGCTAGCCACTGTGACATGAAATTTCAAGGTGAAAAGTCAGGCCAACTGACAAACTCTTACATTTGGGAAATTGAAAACCCAAACGAACCGTTGGTAACGTTGGAACCGAAAGTCCCATGCGTTTGCCTCGAGTACAATCAAAAAGATCCAACGAGCTTGGTAAGCGGTATGTATAACGGCCAAGTAGCTGCATGGGACACACGCCATGGACGGTATCCAGTGATGATAAGTGAAAGGGAGGTTTGTCATCGCGATCCAGTAAACTCGATTTTATGGAATAATTCCAAAAGCGGCACAGAATTTTTCTCTGGAGCATCTGATGGCCAAGTTTTGTGGTGGGATACCAGAAAATTAAACGAACCCCTGGATAAGCTTTTAATGGACCCAGTGAAATCTGACGAACAAGATCTATCCCGGTCTTATGGAGTTTCAGTTTTAGAATACGAAACAACAATCCCGACACGATTCATGTGCGGCACTGAAATGGGTATGTTGTTTTGTTTAAATCGAAAGGGCAAAACTCCGATGGAGAAGATTCAAATAAGAGTGAGTTAGAAGATTCGTTCTTTTTTTCCACATGCCGTATTTTTTTTTTATCGTAAAGATGATGTGTCACCTGGGTCCGGTTTATGCCATCACACGAAATCCAGCGTTTGTAAAGAACTTTTTAACCGTTGGAGATTGGACAGCCAGGATTTGGTCGGAGGATTGTCGCGAAAGTTCGATAATTTGGACGAAAAGTAGTGCTGCAATGCTGACAGATGGAGCATGGAGCTACACCAAGTAAGTGGCTTTGGCAATATCATGGTAATAATTTAATTTTGTAGAGTATCCCAATTCTTCGTGACTCGAATGGATGGAGTACTAGACGCTTGGGACTTGTTGCAACAGCAGAATGAGCCTGTCCTGAGTGTCAAAGTCTGCGATGAGCCACTACTGTGTTTGAGGACAAATGAAAACGGCAAGTACATAAGTTGCGGCAGTCAAAAGGGCGCCACGTTTCTTATTGAAGTCTCGGAGAACATGCAGCATTCATCCAAGAATGACAAACCATTGTTAACTGCGGTAATAATACAAACTATACAACTTTAAGAGTACTAGATTGTAGCAGGTTTTCTTTGTTTTCAGATGTTTGAACGTGAGAACCGCCGAGAGAAGATTCTTGAAGCTAAGTCCAGAGAAATCAAACTTAAAGTGAAAGTTGCACATGGTCCTGAGCAAGGCGACCTTACAATGTTAAATGGGAAAGTAAACGTGCAACCATTTAAAAGTAAGTACTTCACTAGGTTGAATTTTTGAAAGATTTGGTTAAGTTTGGTTCGTTTCAGGTGCTTGCGAACAGGCTGAAGCTGAATACTTTGCGGCTGTTGAACAGGAAAGACTTCGTCGTATACCGGGCAACAAGCGTAGGTGAAAGCTTTTAATCCTTTATAACGAAAAAATTATTTAAAATTTCAAATTTCAGAGGATGTGGAGGAAGCTCCTGATGTGTCAGAGGCTGAAAGTGCGAAAGTTTAAATATGGGTTTCAAATACCTGGTGTAGAAACGTTTTATTAAATTTGTTTAGAAAATTCGTTATTTGTTTTAAGGGATTAAACATTAGTTTGAGTAAAAACCGTTTCCATTTTCTGACTTTGAATTGTAGGCTTGGAGACAGTATAAGGAATGAAAACGATATTTGGCTTTTTCACCGATAAAAGCAGTCGTAAATAACATCGAGTATCGTAAAACGTAAACGAGCATTTGTTTAATTCGTAATTTGGGCTCCTGAAAATATTTCCCACATTCGAAAAATTGGTTTCTTCAATGATATGCGAAAGTTCGCGAATCCATGGGAAATTTATCTGCAATTTTGCTTGATTTGTTTCGCCTTCACTTTTGTAAGGAGACAAAAGTGAACACGCCAATGTAAATGCAAAAACATTTATGTATATTTTTTATTTTTATAAAGTTACAAGTTATAAACACCCAATAACATATTAATATTGAATGGTGATATGACGTTCGGAATCGGCAGAAAATTTTAGCTCGCCACCATTCCCTCATAAGGCAATGATTGTGAGAAACGCGCTAGGACCAGGGGCACCTCGCTTTGTTGCGCCACCATAGGTATTGGTAAAAAATTTTTACTGAAAAAAAAAACATTCATGTCTGTTATGGAATCTGTAACAATCTACTCCTGCGGATTCCATCCGCTCCGCAAGGCATCCGCATTCGCATCGATTTTAATTATCGGGTTAGTCGGATGAACTGCAATATCGATCCGCAAAACCAATTTACCATTTTACTAAACCACGAACCACCCTTATACCTTACGGCTGGTCAGAGAGTCATGTTTTGATTTTGAACACCGGACTACCTTCCAGCGTTGAAAACTAAAGTATGCAAGAAGTTTCGACCCTTACGATTACATATTTACAATTAGTTTTTGGTAACTTTTTTTTACATTTTACTTCTTTCCGCAATAATTTTGGTGCGGACGGATAACTTCAAAGTTTGTGTGGAGTTCGGATGAATAGTGGATTCGGAAATACAACTTTTTCAACCCGTGTTATGACAATCTTTTAAGTTGGTGAAATCGGATTCGGTAAAAGCAAAAATGACAAAGATTGATTTCGCAGCCAATTTATAGGATTCTATAATCAGGGTGAACATGTTTCGATCGATCACGATAGAGAAATAGAAGGCCGCAAAACAGTATCCTTGTTATAAAATCATTTTGAAGAATTTTCCAACTAATCGGCCCTATCGAGGTAACTTTCGGAGCGGATTTCTCTCCGATTCCCTACGATTCGATTTGCTTGGTGGTAGTTCTCCGATCGGTTGATCCGACGTCCTCCGATAAGTTTTTGATGCGGAAAGTTTTAGTTTTGGGATTTACCAATTTTTTCCGCTTTTGTTGTTCAGTTGTTCGCCTCACAAAAATAAGTGAAATAAATTGCTCTCAACGTTTTCAAATTTCGCGGGAAAAAATAGCTTATAATAAGGGAATTTTTCGAACATGGAAAATTTTCCCCCGAAACTCATAAGGGAAAAGTGAAATGGGATCTTTTTCGAGGGAATACTGTTCACGTGAAACTCATAACAAGGCTGATTGTGAATAAATCCTATAATTTGAAATTTGAGATAGTTTCAAAATTGGTATCGAACAATAAGAATACGCTATTCGACTATCGACAACCGTTGCACTCCGATAAGAGCCATATACAGTTGCGGTCAAAATAATAGTAGTGCGAGTAAAAGCATTGAACAGATTGGTATTTTTCGACTTTGTATTGCGTTGATAGTGAAAAACCGTTACATTTCAATTGTTTTATATGGTGGGAAAGGATCTCGTCAATATGTAAGAAGACCTCCTAACACCAAATATAATCCACGCTTTACAATCATAATGGTATGAGCATGTTTTTTCTTCTACGGAGTGGGACCCATAAACCGGATTGAAGGCATTATGGATCAGCATCTCTATGTTAGGATAATGCAGGAAGAAATGCTACCGTATACTGAAATTGAAATGCCACTGAAATGGGTCTTTCAGCAAGAAGCAATGGTTCCAGGAAAGTAGAGTAGATGTGATAGAGACAAAGCACATTTCATGAATTTTTACCTAACTACATCAAATATTATTTTTAATAATCTTCCTATTGAAATACGAACTACCAACAACTTTCCTTCTTTCTTGAAAAAAACCAGAGAGTGGCTTTTTACAAAGGACTTAATCCACATTGAATTGGTTTACAAAATTAGAACTTGAAACGCAAAAAGATTACTGCTATTGTACCTTATTTAATTTTTTGTTCTTTTAACTGCTTTGATTGCTTCTTTATTTTTTCTTTTCTTTTTCTTATTTTTTTTTTTTCTCCTCTTTGGAATTTATATAATTGCTCTTCTTAAACAACAATAGTTTTTAATTTTTATCTTAACAATAGTTTAAAATAAATTTGTTCAAAAAAAGCATAAGAACAACTGAAAGTACCCCACGTCAGTTATTCTTCAAATATTGATAATAAACTTGGCGGCCATTCAACTCTAACTTTTTATGTTATCGAATGGTCAGGTTTTATTCTTTTTCTTCTTTTTTTTTCTGAAAATCACAATTGTAACTAGCATGTAAGTGAAAAATGAATAATAAATAAATACTAATACTAATACTAAAAAAAAAAAATACTAGAGTGGCGCGCATAGTCTCCGGACCTTAATCCCATCGAAAACCTGTGGTGCGATGTAAAAAAATATGTTTCTAGATTCAAACCAAGCAACAACACAGGCCTTTGGGAAGCTTTACAGCAATCATGGAGTTCGATAAGCAAGGAAGATGTGGAAAACTGATAAACTCTATTCAACGTCGTTGTACTGCTGTTATAGCTAACAAGGGACATGTAACTAAATACTAATTAAAAGTACGAACAATAAGCCACATATGGTAATAAAAACTTTGACCTAATTTTTCGATTTCGTAACATTGCAAGGTAGATTTTCCTAATACTACTATTTTTTTGACCGCTGAATTTCAACATCTGTTCAATAAACTTGCAACTATCGGATAATAATATTAAACTGATGTTTTTTTTTTTTTGTAAATAAAAGCTTAAAAAAAACACCACTTTGAAAAAGACGTTATTGGTTTTTTAAATTAGAATTTACTGATCAGTTTTTTTTCAATTTTGTTGTTTCATAAGCTCTATACTACTATTATTTTGACCGCAGCTGTATATGTACATATAATTCGAAAGAATAGAACACGTTGGAGGAGTTCCTAACATACTTAAAACTTTATCTTCTTACTTCTAGTAAAAAAGGTAAGCCCGGTCGCAGAAATGCCATTTCCAACTGCCTTTTTGCTAAGATCAATTTGTGATTGTTTTGAATTTTTCACAACAAATCAAAATTTTTTTTTGCACTAAAAAAAAAAAAAATTAAAAACTGCCATACAAAATCCCATTTCCAACCTATTCACCCGTTTTGAGGTCAACGAGAAACACGAGTAAAAAAAAACAAACTTGTTGGTGTTGTTAGTTTTTATTTATTTCCCAAATGTTTGAATCTGTCTGTTAGATAATTTATGTATTCAAATAATTTTGTGAGTTGTTACGCAGAAATATTTCCGATCTTGCAAATGAGACAAAAAGAGAGTTGCTTTTGTTGCTTCTTCAAGATTTTCGTTTTTTTTTTTTTATCAAAGACATCAATTTGATTACATGACATGAATGTAATTAGTTTGAGAAATATTTTATTGTTTCTATTTTTTTTCATTTTCTTTTCTACTTCAAATATTTTTCTTTTTGTTCTTTAGATGAAATCTAATGATCTGAATATTATCATTTTAAAGATTTAAACATGCACAGTATTTAAATTCTGAATTTTTTTTTGTTTTGTTTTGTGATTTCAAAATATACGAGCAGAGAACAGAGAAATAAACGTAAATGTCTACATATTTTAATATATATTTTTTTTATGTATGATTATCATAATTTTGTATATTTTTTTTTTTTTTTTTTGAATTAACTTTTGTGTTTTCGATTAATAAGTTGATTATTTTTGATCTTTTGAAGTTACACGATAACTTATTTAAAATAAGAAAAATCCACAATATATTTAGAAGTAGGTATGAAAACCAAAAGTAAAAAAAAAAAAATAAAGACGACAGTTGTGGTTTAACGAGACTTATTTGCTTGCACATTTTTTTTTTATACAATAATAAATGTTTATAAAAATACAACAAAAAATTGGGTTAACAAAAAAGAGCAAATTTTGAGTACGGATTCGGTAGGAAATAAACAAATTTGTTTTGTAGATTAAAAGTCTGAAATAAATTTAACGTATGTACTTTTTTTTTAATTTTGAGGTTTACAGATATTTTTAAGTTTTTTTTTACTTGAAATTCAAGTTTTGTTTTTTTTAGCTTTTAATACAAAAGTTTTTCTTTTTTTAATTTGAAATTTAATTGAATTTTAATCGTTTCTCATGTATATTTTTTTTTTGTTTTTTTTTGTGTGTGTATATATTTTTTTTTTATTTTTTAAATAGAACTTAATCCAATTTATAATTTATTTGAAATTGTTTTATTTTAATCCTCTTCATCTTCAGACTCGGCTTCTTCGAGCCATGTTAGCCAATTGTTGACTTGGAAAAGAGCTGTTCCTTTTCCTGGATACTTGTCTGAGATCTCTTCTTTCCATAGGAGGAATGCTTCTTCCTCTATTACGTTAACTTCGTAAAGGTTTTTGAACCAACGGCAGAGCATACCTAAAATAAAAACAAAAAAAAATGGTGAGAAAATGTCAATTGGAGTTCGTCTAAATTCGAAATTTAAATTTTATATTTAAGCCTTTCACCTTTCAAGGTCTTGATTGGAGTTAATTTTTCCTCTTTATTCTTGGGACTGTTTTAGCCTATAATTCTTTTTTTTTTCTTTGAGAATAACTTTTGTTTTCATTTCACTTGTCACTTTTATCTTTGGTTTGATTTCTAACTATGGTGTTAAAAATGTAACATAAAAAAAAGACTTTACAGAGACATTTTCTAAGCTATCAGAAAATTTAAGACAAAATAGTATTTTAATAGACTGAGACGAAGAAAATGCATTGCACAGGTAAAGATGCATTTGCCCCGTCTGGAAACCTCGAGGTTATGATTGAACTAACAACAACGTTCATTTGGACGTATAACCTATTAAATGAAGTTCTGGTTTTGTATCTCAAGAAAAAGATCCAATGGCACTCGTGACTTGTGCAATTTCATGAAAGCCGTTTAATTGGCGGATTGGAGTGTGAATTCATTAATGAAGGAATTCAGGTGATTTTGATTTTTGTTGGTTGTTTCGAGGTAGCGTTGTGCTTATTGCTTCACACTCATAACGTTGGCTACGATTTTCAACTGTGCATTCAATAGAAGTACAAATGATCCATCCGTGAAATTTTCCGTACAAAATTTACATTGTCATTACAACTGAAAGGTAATTATTTTGCCCTGACAAAATACTTTTTCTTGCGAGTAAATGAAAGTCAAATTATTTTTAACTGACAATGTTTTTTTTTATGGAAGTTTTCATTTTGATTTTAATGAAGGTGAAAATATCCAAGCTTGAAAGATAGACTGAATAAATAGGGTGATGTCGATGAAGAGCGAGAAGCTCCAGGGCCTAGCTCATTTCTCACAACCATGTCTTGTGAGGAAATGGAGGGAACATACAAATTTCTCCCAATTCCGAACAACTAATGGGAAAGCGGTTTTCCTGAGAATGATTTTACAATCGAAAAACTTGCCACTTCCTCGTGAAAGGCGATATCTACCCGTGAGTAAGCATTTTTAATTCGTGTTACGGTATTCGAACCACATTTTGCCGCGTAACAGTCAGACATGCTAGCCATAAAATGATAAGATAAAAATCAAGTTTGTAAAAAAATCAATTTCAATTGTTTTACAACGTTCTCCATCACTAAATTTACATTCCTAAGCGAAAATCTTGAATCTTTGTTAAAAAAAATGTTCTTCATAAATACAGCACACATCATTACAAAGTTTTCATTGACTGAACATATCAAAATCAATTTTTAATAAGACGACGATTGCTTTTATGTGTTGCCTGTACTCAAAACTAAAAAAGAATGTTCTACGAGTACACAACAGGTTACATTAAACTCTCTCTGAACACCTCTCATTGTAACAAATATGAAACTACAGTCAGCTTAGTAGTAAAAATAAACATTAAACATACATTATGTGATGTCAACAGCGAAATAAGTGCTATTCGAAATTGCTACATCAAAGTGTTTGTCTTACATTTGCTACATTTAAAAATAATGCATGATCTTACCTTTTGGGAAATTCGCATTGAAACAAAATACTTGTAAAGCATAGAGGGCAATAAGTTGTAACTCGATGTTTCCGCTAAGGAAATTCTCTAATATCTGGCAGTATTTGTGTAGAAGAGCCTCTTCCTTTTCAATCATTGATTTTTCGGGATTCCTCTTGTTGTCTGTTGATGATGTAAGATTTGTTTCCTAGAAATTAAAAATAAAAATAAAAAACACCTTGAATTTCAAACCATCGTCTGTGATAACTTACCTCTGTGATATATTTCAATATAACAGTCATTAAGGCTGTCACGAAGTCAGGATCTTTGTAATACTTGGAATCAACTGTGGTCTTAATCCATTTGAAGAAAGCTTGTGGATTTGATTCAGTCTGCAACTGTTTCAACATCTCTGCCTGCACCTTCAGCAATGGGTACAAGAACGTCAAAGAGCGATCATCCAAAATTTCTGCCAAGCGATTCTTATTGCGATCAGCTTCGGGTAAACTATTCATCAAGTCGATTTTACTAGCTCGGAACATCTCTTCGAGAGCATCTCGGCCAAGAGATTTGTTTAACTGTTGAAGAACCAACAAAAACAGGGGATAGTGTTGCCCGTTCTCGGTAAAGGCTGCAACTTCTGTTAGCTTTAGCAGATTTGCATTAGCCACTGCTTTTGATAACAAGCATGCAACCAATGTGGCGATTCGTGGAATAATCACTTCACGCTCATTCATTCGATTCACGATCTGCTTGAACACTTCCAGCACTACATTCGCCTTTATGAGCGACAGTTTTCGCAGCGATTGCAGGAATTCAATCAGGCGATCGAAGTATTGATCGGATTTGTCCAACACGTCCATAGCCAAATTAATGCAAACATCCTTTATGCACTTCTCAGGTACCTTCAACTGAACGAATTCCTCAATGAGATCACTCATTTCTTTCTCGTTGGTGTAAAAGTTATCTTTGAAAAACCCAGATGTTCTCTTAAGGACCTCATCTTTGTTAAACGCTTTGTCTTTCTTCGCCTGTTTGCCGCTCACTCCACAAACCGACAAGGAAGTCTTATCTGTAGATCCCTGTTTGATCGTACTGGAATCACCAATATCGCCAGACAACTTTTTATTCGAGTTAGAGCTACCTTGAGCACTGATGTCGTCATTACTGCCAGAAACCGATGTACTGAAGTTTGGTGAAGAGGCAATCGATTTCAGAACTTTTTCTGTAGCGCTTATTGTTGACAATGGCTTTATTGACTCTGACTCAGAATATTGGTATTCACTTGATGGAGTTGAGCTGGGGCGATTTTGGGTCAGTGATGCTGGAGTTGCCAACAGAGGATAATGATTTGTTGACAACTGTGACGTGGAAGAAGAAGCTGATGAGTTACCAGTTTGTTGACCACTGCCGCCACCACTTTGCAGTGGGTGTGTTGACATTGGCAGCATTGGTGGTTGCTTGCTGTTCTGGTTGGTTACCTTAAACAACAAACTGTTGGCAGCTGGACGCATTTGCAAGTTCTCTACTGCATCTTGGTTGGTGGACATCAGTTTACTCTTGAAACGTGGTGCAAGCTCTTTGTTGTTCAGCATTTGGTTGTATTGCGATGATTGGTTATTATGCATATTGTTGTTATTATGTTGTCCGCCGTTGCTGTTATGCTGCCCATTATTGTTGTGCTTGTTATAACGATTGTTATAGTTGTTGTGATGGTTGTTCTGATTGTTTCTCTGATTGTTATATTGGCGATTGTTGTTGTAGCCACTAAGATTATTTATATAATTATTAAAATAAGTTTTTGAAAAATAAAAATTAATACTTACGGTGACATTATTGGAGATGATCCACTGACACTCAAACTGCTAAACATATCATTAAAGCCAGGTTGAAGATTCAATGGGAATCTATTCATCCAGTTGTCGTTATCGCGATCGTTGTTACGCATATCACGGTTGCGATTAGCGTATGGCGTTCGGATAGGCGTATCGTCGTCGGTTCGAATCTGTTTAATTGGTACAGGACCCTCAGTGGTAGCCACTTTGCGAGGTACCCAATTGTTAACACGCAATTCGATGACATCCTTCAGCATGAAGCGAATTCTTGGAGGATATTCAGTCGATTTAGATCGTCGTTCCAGTCTCTCAAAGTAATGGTTCATCACGTCTTTGCCCTGTTCTGTATTATCCAAATTCTTTCCGCAAGTTCTAAGTAACTGGGATAAACATTCCATGTCTTCGCATATCTCCTGTTGGGTCGATGAACGTTTTTTCTTTTTGTCCAACAAGTGCTGTATGCATTGATGCAAAATTTTCTTCGAAAGCATTTCCAATTTATAGAGTTCGCCGATAAACTTAACGTTACCGAGCATTCGCTGTTTCGCCAAATGGCGTTTCTCTTCCTCCTCTTGGGTAAGTTGGTATTTTTCGCTTGATTCATTGTTGGTTTTGTTGCTGCTGCTGCTGCTAAAGACATTTTCGGTATTATCGCTAATAAATTCAGTCGGTTTTAAACGATTATTGAAACGATCACGGCAAATAGCTAAAAGTAAACGCAAGAATGTGCATGGATCGGTTGAATCAAAGTTTGGCGCTTCTTTAGATAGACGCTTGCACAACTGTGCATACATAGACGAATATTTTGGCTCATCTAAAGCTTTGTCGAATATTAGAAGAATAACACCTTTAAGAATATTTGTTGAATTTAAATCTAATTTTAGTAAATCATCGCTTAGCTCTTGGAATTTTTCTGGTGTAAGCTTATTGAGAATACCACGAACCTGTAAATAAAAATAAAAATTTATTGCAACACTTTCAATTTAAATTTAATTTAACAAAAGAACAATCGATTCTATAAAAAAAAAAATGTCAAAGAAATACGCCAAAGATGAGTATGGGGTATAATCAAATTTAATATCCCATAAAATAATTTCTATTTGAAAATTGTTCTTATTTGATATTTATATAGTCAGACAATCGTATCCTGTACGCTGCGCGGCGCTGCTGGTTGATATTTTATTAATATGCATCTACAACCATTTTAAAAGCATAAAGAGGTTTTGTTGATTAAATTTAACTCCTTTTCACAAATCTGGGTCAGGGATAAGAAAACTCACAACCATGATGTTAAAAGATTGAGATAAAAGTATACGCTTTTATTAGTGTTTGGGGATGCAGTGGTTGGTAATGTTTTGTAAGAATGCTGTGAGCTTAGACATTCCAACTGTCGTATATATATTTTTTTTTTTTTTTTGCAGTGAATGGAATGGGAAGACAAACTGGGGCAGGGTATATAATACAGCAACGCTAAAGACAAAATTAGGTCGTTTTCCTTTTTATGACAAGCTTGAAATCATGATGCAAGCCAAAGAAATTTATTCACAGCCAATTGAGGTTAGAAAAGAAAAAATTGATTTTAGAACAAATTTTTTTCATTCTGCATCTGCTGTCACGGCAAGAAAAAGCAACAACACAAACCCTTGCTTAAAGAATTTGGAAAAAAAAAATATTGGTATTAAAAGCTTGTCACAAGTGATTGCCCTGATGATACGACTGCAATTTGTGTACTTAAAACTTTATTAACTCGAAAAAAAACTCACCCTTCTAAAAACAGCATCATTCTTTTCATTTTGCGAAAGCAAGTGTTGTGGTCTCAACGAAGGAGGAACCCAACGTCCAGCATTTGGCGCGGCTGGTGTAGTTGGTGAAATTGCACGTGATGATGGTGAGTTCCCAGCTCCACCGCCAGATGATATATTTGCACTAGATGCCGTAGGCGATGATCCGGTTGTCAAATTTCCACCACCAGCATTCTTCTGGTTGTAATTATTACCTCTATACGATGATGCTGAAACAGGTGTTGTTGACGACGAAGACGATGCCGATGAATTACCTAAGTATGATGAATCTGCTGCTGCTGCTGCTGCTGTTGTCGACGAAGAATTATTTGTGGCATTTGATGGTCGACTATTGTTATAGCCGCCTCGTTGTTGTTGTTGTTGTTCTTCACCTCCTTGTTTGTTATTGTAACGTCGATCGAGACTGTTACTGTTGCTGTTATTGTAACCACTATTATAATTATTATAGTTTCTATTATAACTATTGTTGTTATAACGCGACGATGATGAACGAGAATCGTCAAAATCGTTATTGCGACCGCCGTAATCAGAATTGCGATCGTTATTGCGAGTATATCGATTGCCGCCACTTACATTACCACCGCCACCAGCAGAAGATGAGGAATACGAATTGGAATTGTTGTACGAAGAAGTTTGATATCCATCTGTTGTTGAGGCATTTCCATTTGACGAGGCATTGTTGTTGCTTCCTCCACCACCATAATGTCGCCCACCAGAGTTATTTTCATAACGATTCGACTGACGATATCCGCCGCCGCTGCTATTGCCACCACCGTAGGGTGAACTGGATCTTTGAGAGGATCTTCCACCACCTAGTCCATTGTAGGAGCTACTGTTGCCCCCACCGCCGCTACTGTTATAATCGTTTGAATTTCTATTGTTGTGATACGAGGAATACAGGGAATCAGAGTCCTGTTGCTGATAATTATTCGATTGATATGGACGTCGAGTAGTGCCTCCACCACCGCCTCCCTCGCCTCCGTTACCACCAGAGGTAACGTTGCGGTTTGTTTGCTCGCCAATTATTGAACGGCCTTGACCATTGACGTCACTATTTTTGCTATAGTAACGCGACGACGAATCGTTCTGATACGGCCGTCGTGGTCGAGGGCTTAAAGCGTCTGAATCGTGTTGACGAATTTTGGCGAAATTTTTATTATAGCCGGTTGAAAAGTTTGCAGAGTTGCTGCTGCCACCGCTATTGACAACGCTGCTGCTGTTATTGCTGCTGTTGCCGCCGTTGATGCTGTTCGGCTTTGTGCCACCAATTTGGTTACCAGACGATGATTGCTGCAATTGACGATTAAAATTCGAATACTGTTTGTTGTTGTTGTTGTGTGCACCGCTGTTGTTGCTGCTGATGCCAGTCGGCTTTGTATCAATTTTAACTAAATTTTTCAAATTTTGAAATGTTTCGCTAGCCGTTAGAAACTGATTACCACTATTAAGCAATGTTGCTTGTTTGAAATTATTTTCGATTGCCGTCGTTAGCGTGGCAGACGACGACGGCGAAACGGGACTTATTAATGGATCAATATTTATTGTTTTTGAAAATTGCGTACTATAGATATTGGGGTGATCGGAGGATGAGGTTTTAAAAGTTTTTGATGTCAAAAAGGAGGATTCTTCACTCCTGTAATTAGCCGTAATTGCAGTCTTTGATGGATTACGACGATAATCAAACGATCGGCCGCTACTTCCGGGTGATGATTTTGTTAAAGAATCCTGTCGATAAATGGTTGAAGTTGAAGACGATGGTATTATTGTTGGTGGCGTGGTGATGATGGATGTGGATTGTGTTGTGTTAAAAAAGTTTGTATTCCTTTTTATACTATCGTGTATATTCCAACGAGTGTCCTTTGACTGCGCGAAAGGAATCGTTACCGTTGAGTGTGGAATGATGATGATTTATTTAAAACGTGTGGGAAATGAAAACAATCAAACTGTTTTTAAAAATCGCGAGTATTTTTTCGTTTGTTTGTTTGTTTTGTCTTGTGTTTCCTTTAGTGAATAAAAGCGCACAAAAAGCGACGCGTTTCACTTACTTTTTGTTTTGTTTTGTTTTAAATACAAAAAAACTAAAATAATTATATTTTGCTATTTTTCAATTTACCTAAGTTTGTTTGAGAGATGTTGTTTTTTTTAATTATTTTAATTTTTCGTTACTGTTTTTTTTTTATATTTTGAAAAATTTAATAAAGAGAATTTAATTTGTCGATGTCGAGGATGCCTCTTCTTGCCAATTAACTAATAAACTTGAAAAAGAGGTTCCTGCAAAACAATTGTGTTGTCCCTTTGCTTGTTTTTCTACTTCTTCTTTTTTCTTTCCTCTCGTAATGTTTTTTGTTGGAAATATATTATCCAAGGGATTCTTGGTTCCTTTGTAAGTATGTGTGTTTTTGTTTTGTTTTCTGGGAGACCAGTGTTACATATAAGTTATATAAGTATAGTTCGGCCTGGTTGAAAACTGTAATGAAAAAATGATATGATAAATTAATTCATTGTTTGAGTTTAAACAAAAAAAAACTGTTGAGATGAGGTATACAATCTAGGTACTCAATGATTTTCGCAAGTATTTTTCCCATGTAAAAAATTATTTGTTGGATATTTCGAATAACTACATCAGTTAAATAAAATATTCCCGGGTGTTAAATAAATTTCCACATAATTTATCAATAAAAAGTGAAATTGGTAGGAAAAAATCTCATTTATAGCTCAAAAACAATAATAACTTGAATTTTTCAAAAGAGAAAAGTTTCGAGGAAGAAATCTGCTTTTCAAAACAAAAAAAAATGTTATAATCTCAGAAAGGTAAACTCTTTAAAAAAATAGCAGTATGCACCTATTTTTGGAATCTTGTTTTCACTTGAAAATAAATTAGTAGCTGGAAATATTTATTCACTTAATTCGTTTGTATGCAATTCGAACAAGTGTTTATTTGTGAAATGAAGTGAGATTAAGTTTTCTCGGAAAGCACAAAAAATAAGTTTATGACTAACTGACGATGAAACGAACCACCTGGATATAGTCAAATTACCGTATGAATCAACACTTTAGCCTTTGTTTGTATAGCCAATATCAAAACAAAAAGAAACTCCACGCAATTTGGCGTTGGTTGATTGATTACCTGGGATTTTCACATTGAAGGTCTGGGAAAACACACAAAAGAAGAAGACTTGCATTTTTGACTCTCCAAAGTGGTTAAACATGTGATTGTGACTTGAAGAAAAATACATTCCATTTGATTACCTGAGCTATGAAGGTACTACTTTAAAGCGAGTTGAGAACAAACCCAGTACCTCCTCGAAACACACTCAGTTTTTTTTTTTTTAGAGAAAAAAAGAAAGAGCTATTCATCATGTCTTCATAGACATCTCAGTAAAAATTTTAAACTCAGAAAAATAACATAAATATTGAACCAAATTGCAGTGCTTAGAAAGGCTATCCTTCCACAGATTCCCTCTTAACAAAGCGCACCTTTTTAAAATAAAGAAAGCAACTTATTGGCAACTGTTGTTATGATAGAGCCATTGCCCAAAAGAAACCGAAATGATTTTCGCAGTTATTATCTACTGTGTCGATCGCGTTCATTTCTTTTGAAGCAGCTGAGTGCTAGTTGTCTATGTATATACCTTGGAATAAGAGAAGCCATTCCACATTTTTTAACAACGCAAAGACATACTTTCGATTTATATGTGGAAGATCGAGAGGCAGACGAAGAGACGTTTTGTCAACAGTTCCTTATTACTGAAAATTGGCGA
This sequence comes from Melanostoma mellinum, assembly GCA_914767635.1. Taxonomy (NCBI): domain Eukaryota; kingdom Metazoa; phylum Arthropoda; class Insecta; order Diptera; family Syrphidae; genus Melanostoma; species Melanostoma mellinum. The sequence goes on along the minus strand of OU612058.1, from coordinate 248,770,383 downwards.
TGAACTCACAGTTCACAGAGGCATGGCCTACAATGGAATCTTTTTGAAGAGTTTAGCCATTTGAACTGAACTGTTAACTTCCAGACTTGAGCCAACTGTGCCAATTGCTAGTGGAAAACGGAGAGCTGTTTGGCTAAATGATTAACTTTAAACAAAATTCATGAAAAAGCTGTAGAAAGTTAGAAACACACAACAAATGGCTATTGAGGAACGTTATACTTCACGGGTTGATCCCTAGAACGAATTTTCTGGGTTCTATAGGGCAAAACTAAGCTAAAATTTCTTCTGTGCTACTTATTAAGCTAAAACTCTCGTAGTCCCACACAAAATCCTTGCAGAAATTATCACAATCATCAAAATTCTCGCACTTCTCTGTTTCGCATAACTGATCCTAGTTTGGTTTTAAAACAACATCCAGCATGCTTGAATTCATATTTGCAAGTAAAAGAACCTACAATTAGTTACAACATTTCAATTCATTTGAAATTGAAGGAAACAGCTACAGTTTACGTTACTTAATTAACTCTTAAGCACCACTCTAATACAGGGAACAAAATTATAACACTGAAATTACTCTTTAGGAAAGAAAATGGGACACCCGGTAAATATTACGTCAACTATCAGTATGTACCTTATTTTAACTCGAACTTTCGCTGGGTAACATAAATTGTGCAATATGTTGCTTAAAGAAAACACACATTTCGCCCTAACTCAAGTCCAAAAACATGTATTTTTATTTTTTCTACAGGCTGTATGAAACTGTGTACACATTTTTTGTATACAACATAGATAGATTAAAATCATGTGCAACTAAATGGGGGATAGCTATTTACTACAATTAAGCAAGAAAATTGAATATACCGATAATAAAATTGAAGAAAGCTACTTTTCTGTGCCAAATGTCCGAATTCCGAATAGAAACAAAACAAAAATAATAATAATAATAACATCGACAATAATAATCAAGTAACAACAACTTTGCTCCAATTTTTGACCCACTTTCAAAGAAGCTCACTAGTGATTGACTGACTGACACACTTTACCTGAAAATTTTAATAATTTTTCTCGTAAAAGAAATCGCGAAAAGAGATAGAAAGAAAGAGTATAAAAAAACTTTAATAAGGCGGTTAATGTTAACACCTTTTAAACCAATCTTTCCTCAATTGAAGAAAGAACTGAAATAACTGAAGAAGGTAGTGAGTAAAATTGAAAAAATCTTTACCTATCGTTTGTAACCTCATTTGCATTTAATGAAATTTAATACACATATTGATTTTTTGTCGAGCACTCATATATTTCTTTTTTTTTTTTAATAAACTCTTTCGATTCAGTTAATCTAAACAAAAGAAAGATAAGGTACATTTTACTTTTTGTTTTTGTGTTTATTGCATCTTCAATATCTTCCTGTCTGTATATGGTTTGATTATGTTATTAGATAGAACGTTGAATAATGAAAATAATAAAACAGATGAAAAAAACCTTCAAGTTGAATCATTGTTCGGTAAATGTGGATGTAGTGGAAGTGGACAAAGTGGTTGCTGCGGCTTGCGGGTGTACCTGTTTTGCGTCTCGAATACCTTTGTTTGTGGTTGAGTCAACAATTAAGCACGTTGACTTTACACGATATCCGCGTGTGGTATCAATATAATCAGTAAAGCGAACATCTAATTGCATATTATATATTTTTTCTCATTGGTATGGGGCGAGTTGTGGCCATTCTTGTCAGAACAGCAAGTATCTAACGATTAGTTTTTCTTCTTACAAAGCCACTATAAACAAGTTGTTATCTCAATACAATTGTTTAAAGCTAATAGTGTTTACAAAATATTTCATTCTGAGTACTGAAAACTGGTTTCAAATTTTATTTGAGTTCAGATTTTAAACCAAAGTTTCGACTGTGGGTGTTGTTTATCGCCAAGTAAAAACACAGGGTCTACAACCTGAAATTAAAGGCCTGACATGAAAACGTTTGAGCGGCAGTACTAGGTGTAACAGATTTTTTTTGTTTTGACAGCCGCTGCCGCAGCCAAAAGTTGTAAGTAAGTAAGTACATATTTATTGAGATTTTTGTTTTGTTTTCATTAAAATAACCACACGGTTACAATTAGATTCTTAAGAACTAGAATTGCCGACTTTGAATTGGACAACTACTATTTTTATTATGCTTAGTTTTATTCGTTACACGAGAAGAACAGAACACATTTTTAGGAACTTTATATATGTATCACTATTACCACTCTTGTTATACTGGGTGTGTTTCATTACTGAAAATTCGCACGAAATGCACCGAAATTCGTCAAAAACCAGTCGTTCTAGCCCACTGATTTTTCGTAGCAGTGCACAAAAGAGAGTGCTCACGAGCCAAAACAAATACAACAACTATCAAACAGCCGTTTTTCCAAGCGTTGTTGCGAATGTTTTGTTCAAGGCGTTTCTTTATTTTTAAGACAATTACGCTCTTTCAGAGAGTTTCTGAGAGAATTTCACCCCCACTCCTTAAAATATGACAGATTGTGAATTTCTGTGCACAAAGTAAAGAAACAAACCTACTACTAGCTGAAAAGAGATGCTTATAATCTAAGGTAGAATGGATAGAATGAGAAAAGAACAGTATTTACAAAGACAAGACAGACGAGAGACGACAGCCAAAAGTTGAACATGTTCAACTTTGACAGCGCTGTTTAATACTCGCCGGCTGGCAGTAGCGGCTACTCGATTCGCCGCTGGCCACCAGCTATGTGTGACCCGTGTTTAAGCTAAGCTAAACGACAAATTACCAAGATCAAAAAACTGCTTCCGTTTAAATTTGAAGTTTAACTTGATCGCTTTCTGTAAACTGAACATTAGTCCAATTTAGCTTAGTTTTATAACATTGTACTTTGTTTGTATCTAATTAGGCCATTGCATAAATTTGGTTACCGTGGCGTGATGATTAGCAGAACTGCCTGTCAACCCAGAGGTTCGTGGTTCGAATCCCAACAGGTGCAATAATAATTTTCCACGCGTATCGCTTTTCGCGAGGAATGGGCAAGTCCTCCGTTAGTAAAACCATTGTCATAAAAAAACGCTTTTTCGCTTAGCCGTTTGGAACCGGCAGAAAATTGTAGGTCCCCTCCATTCCATTCCCTCACAAAGGCAATGGTTGTGAGAAATGCGCTAGGCCCTGGAACTCCTCGCTCTGTTGCGCCACTCTATTTATATTTATTTATTTATTTTATAAATTTGGGTGCATTTTCAACATTGCCCCGAGTTCGGTGCAAAAAAAAACCTAGACTACAACAAAAGTTCATTGAACTTAATAGCATTTTTCATTGAAATTCGATAGATTTACTCTCAAATCGAGAACTACCCCTTTCAATGGAACATGTTTTTAGGTTTTTGCTTTGGAGGTAAATTGATGTTCACATAATAGGAATTCAAATTTTCACATTTTGTAGTTTGTTTTCTTCAGCAAATTACTGAATTTTAGCTTATTTACTTGTTTCGCAGGCACAGCAAATTGAAAATAAGCGAATTATTATTCGTTTAAAGTTTGACAGAACAAATGTTTTTGCATGTGTGCAAAATGAGATCATAGTAGATCTCCAAATGGGATTAGATCTTTGGCGTTTAGAGTAACTCCAGATGTACTCTTTTTTTCAATGAAACATGGAAAATGGGAAAGGAGTAAATCTTTCCACAAAAGGAGCAACTCTTTTTGTCAATGAGTCAAGTTTCAACGGCAGAGTACGGAAAGACCACTGTGAAATCAAATTTGATTACTGAACTTGAGTTTAAACTAAAAGTAGAGTTTAAAAGAAAGTCGAGTTAACAGCAGCAGCTAGGAAGTCATTTACAAATTTTAATCTATTTAAAACTATTAACCTGTTACAATTTTGACAATATAAGACAAACTGTTTACCGATTAAAAAGATACTAAATACGATACGTTTTAATTAAATGCATTCAATAGATACTTTTTACTTTCTGTTTTGTCGACTTACCCAAGTGCAGGCCAACACTTGCAGCGCAGTTTATTCGATTTTTTCATTATTCATTTTGTGTGTTTACAAAACTGCAACCACACTTACACCACTTAGCCCATAAATGATAGTGAAAAAATTCTTGCCAATTTAAAGTTCACCGCCATCGCCCGCCGACGCCCACTCATCCCCATAAATAAGTAAATTTTCTCACGCAATTTACTGAAATAATAACACAAAAATTATATATAAATTAGTTTATATTGCTTTCTCTTATTGCCAATCGTCAAAGATCAAGGCCGTTGTCGTCGCACTCTGTGTGATGAACTCTACAACAACCAAAAAGTACATTCGAAGAGAATAAAACTAAAAACAAAAAAAAAATTCTATTTACAAACTGTAACTGACGTGAATGGTGTATATAGACAGACAGATTTTCGTCTCTCAATTTGGGAGGTAATTTTTAAGTTAAACAAAGAAGACGAACGAAGAGACGTTCAAACGAAAGAACAGAACTACATCTCAATGTAACTTTTAGTCTACAAATACGAAGACAAACACTAATCCGCGAGAGGATAAAAGCAAGATGAGTCAAGGGAACCATCATCTCCTTACAGCCGATTGGTGTGGCCGGTGTATAAGAAAAACAAAGTAACGAGTATAACGTGAAAGTACAATAAATCAGAATGAACTCATGAACTCAACCAAGTTCAACTTCCCTAAGTCCGACATGGTATAAAAGAACACTAAATGCATATTACCTTTTCGGTGTGTATTAATAAGCCCAAATTATGTTGCCTGTGGCGCTAAGGTTAGCACGTCTGCTTATTACGTGGTTGGAATCACAAAAAGAAAAACATAAAATGTTTTCCCTGGAATTGCCGTTTGCGAAGGATTGGCAAGTCCTTCGAGATATATTACACTGCATATTTGGCATCGCCAAGTTGTAGGTTCTTGAAATGCTTTAGACCTCAAGATTGCCTGATTTGTTGCTCCACCCTATTAAGGAATTCGACACTACACTAACATTCCGACAAAGCTGAATTTTGTGTTAGACGATTGTTTTGTCGATTGAAGCATTTCTTCAAAAGTCCTACAAAATTGAGGTGCAAGTCTTCTTTAAGTAGGAAAAGTCTTACCAATTTCAGGCCAACAACTTTAATTCAGACTTAAACAAAATAAGTAAATATATTTTTTCTTAATGTGGAAAAAAATCCGTACTCGCGTCTGTCCACTTTGGAGAAACCCTTCACAGGTTCAAAATGAGTTTGAAAGAAGTGATTGAAATCCATTGGTAAACTGAAAGTAGCCCATGTTTGTTTTCTGAATTTAACATAAACTTGAAATAAAATGCACAACCTTGGACTTTCTTGGCTGACAAAAAACGATAATAAAACATGAGATAATTGAGATAATAAACACCATCAAAGAAGTAACTCTTGATGAAAGTCATTTTACCACTCTAAATGACACCTTCTGAAATTTACTCTATACAGAAATGAAAAATGGCACACTGGTAACACTGTTCGTTTCTAAATAACAAAGAAAAGTAAAAAAATTATCTCGTAAACTGCATCAATTGGAAGTATAATTCTATTTCAACGACGCTGACGACGATTCAACGACCTTTATTCTCTATCTCCTATCGTTTAAGCTACATTACCTTATACATTTACCTTGAATGAAAATAAAAAATATATGATAAAAACATTAGATTAACTTCTCTCTAAAACGCACTAACTGTTCGATAAAAAGAACAGGCAAAACAAAATATAAAGAGCTCTTTCTAGGGCGGAGCGGATAAGAATGTGAAGAAAATTGATGAAACGAATTGCAAAAAAAATCAATTCCAACAAAAAGTGTCTCATCATTGATACAAAAAAGAGTCTTCACAGAACTAGAATTTAGGAATCAAACAATGAGTAACTCTTGTTTCAGGGAATTCAGAGTGAGTATGTTGCAGTAAAACACTCCGAAGAAAAAGAAGAAAGAAGCGGTTGGATGAGAGATGTGCAGAATATCATCAAAATTGTTCTGTTGAACTTTTGAGCACCAGTTTATTTTGAACAAAAAAAAAAACATTTATGTAGGAACTACCTACTTGATGTTTTCTATGAAAGGAAACTAACAAGTGGAATAGAATGAAAGACCTGCAAGATGATGATAATTATCTTTGGTGCTAAAGGCAATGCCCTCTGAATTTTCTTTTGTACAGAGAAGTATGTACTTGTTTGAGCGGTTATTTTGTGGTGCAGTAAGTTATATTTAATAGGAAAAGATGATGCAATTTTAAGTATAGTCTAATCTAGTATTGTTTTTTCTTTGTGCATGGAACACAGTGAAAAGTGAAAAAAATAAGATCGTTTTTTTTTGTGCATTAATATTCAGGTAAAACCTAGAATCGTTAGTCATAATTCTTTTAATACGATTTACCCCCCTATTATGGATGACAACTCAACTGAAATCGGGTTGTCTTCTCATATACATAACACGGGCACACAACCCAATTTTCAGTTGGGTTGTCATCTGTAATAGGGGTGTTAAATTCAGTTTCTTATGTCGTCTAACGAAAGATAAAATAAAATAAAAAATAAAAATATAAGGCTTATTTAGCAAAAGGCAAATTGAGCTACAGTACGACCCAGACTGTAGCGCCACCTTAAGTAAGTAAGTAAGTAAATTGAGAAACGAAAAGTCAATATTAAATCGAATGGCTATAAAATGAGGTAAAGATTCCTAGCAAGTTTGTGGTGTCACGAAAGACTCTAACAAACGCGTGAGACAGATCGACTTGCCTTGGGCTTGAATTACGGTGATCCGACGAGTATTTTCATACTTCAGCTAATACCTCAACCCACAAAGTAGTTAAGTCCTTTTACCAAACGCCGTGCTCAAATTTTTGCCAAAAAGCCTTAACAAATGTATTTAAATAGTAGAATAGATGAATCCGACAACTCAACGATATTAGTAGGTAGGTACTACCAATGTAGCCCACAGACTTATCAGAAACACTACATTTTATATATACAAAGAGAACAATGTTAAGTAAATATATTGAAAAGTGGAAAGTCTAGTCGAGAAAGGCTGTAAGCTTTATTTTTATCTTTTTTACATTATTGTGAATTAAGTACACAATCCAAACAGCAAATAACTTTACATACCAACACAAAGTTCAACTAGCTACTTTGTAAAGAAAAGCCAAAGGAATATTAAAGCACCATACCACGGTCAATAAACTTTTATACTGTATCTAGAAGAGATGTGCGTTAGCAGCATCCACACACTACACGCAATAGAAAAATAACAACGGATACACAAAACACAAAATGCCTTCCATTTCCAGACAAGAGAGGATTGAGCTTGCTTTCAATGGTGTCAGTAGCAGCACTAGAAGCAATAACACGCATATTCAGTTCCATATACAAAATATACAACGCCATCGACCGGTTCTTTAGTCCTTCGAAAATAGTAAACCGAAATACACAAACAAAAAGGAAAAGCAAAGAAAAAAAATAGAAAACCAGCAATTCTAGGTACGTACTCCTCCATGGGTTAGGTTAAACAAAGAAGTTTGTGAAAAGGTAGCTTCTGCACAGCACACTCTTTTTGTAATCGGTGGTAAGCCATGTAATGGAATCCATCTCTTACACACACAAAACTGCTCCAGCACACTAGCTGTATTTTGCTTTAAGTATGGACGGGGAGAGTTGTTAAAAGTCTATATTTCGTTTTAATGGCACAATATAACATCCATACGAAAGAAGGACATGGAAAAAGGGTGGCTAAGCTCTTCTCTCTAAAAGCACACAAGTTCTTTTTCTGTTTTTTTCTTCTTTTTTTGAACCCTACATAGAAAATGGGAATATATTGGGTGTGCAATTCTGTGTTCAACTTGGAAAAACAATCTAATCTCGAGTTACTGACTTTGTTGTGGGTGAGAGTTTGCTCTGCTCATGGCGTAGACACAAGATTGGCGCACACAAAAGAAGACACATAAATGGGGTTGAATTTTCCCATGTACTCTTCCATTTCGATTGAGGAAGAAAACACCAAAAAGTAAAATAAAAAGGACATGTAAGGACAAGGAGATTTGGCTTTGGAACTTCATTTTAGATAGAAACTGATTAATTCTGTTGCACGTCTGATGGTAGATATTTTAAATACCAAAATTCTCCTATTTTATTTTATGTATATGCACAAGGTGGAAACGAAGCATGATGATAGACGGACCAAGTAAGATGCTAGAATATGGTCATAATTGCCTGGCTTTACGGTCAGACACAAACACGCCCATGTGACAGTCTGCTTGAGTAAGAGGAGACCATCGACAATGAAAGGATTCTGGATCGATTTAATGATGGAATAAATTATTTATTCACTAAAATTTTTTGAAATAAAGACTTGGGATGATTCGTTAGGATTTTACACTTCATGGCTCAGTGATCAACTAAATGATTTCAAAAAATATTGCTGTTCCAAACGGCTAATCTATACATGAGCTATGAAATAAAGTGCTTAAAATTTCAGTCGTATATTTACACCTTTTCACTTAAAAAAATTTAATTCATCATCAGCCATGTTTTACTGAACCCACCTCAGAACATTGCTTATTCAATTCACCCTCACTATGATCAACTTCAAGAAGTTTTACAAGCTTGCTATTGCCAAAGGTGTTTTATTTCTCAATTCATAAATTACAGGAAAATTCAACTATAAAGTATTTTTGTGGAAACCTACCTGCAACTTATTGGATTTATGCGTCATGGGGTCAAATTTTATAAGTAAGTTATCAACCCCCTTTTTGTGTAGGTTTTTAAAAATATTTATGGCTATTGACATGTGGCTTAGGCTATTGACGTCATACAGATTTTGTGCCTGATTGTGAAGCATTATTCAGTGAATGAATGTTTGAAAATATTTAGCTGAACAAACACAAACAATTATTGTTGTCGTTGGGGTGAAGCAAATCACTGTTTCTAGTGAAATTATAGTCAAACAAAAATAATAAACAATTCCTAGGTACTGTGTATGTATGTCGTCTTTCTGTCTTCCCAAATTCAATTTGTGATACAGTAGTAGTTAAGCTGTTTTCACAGCAAACATTTTCAATTATAATTGATTTACTAAATTACATTTAAGATAGAAACACATAGAAAAAAATTCCAACATAAGGCAATGATTGTAATTAAATTGAAAAAAACTTCTACAATGCTAGGCACACCGAGGTACGACACATGAAATGTACATCTATTTTTTTGTATTAATTAATTGGCAGTAGCTTGTGCGGACCGGAATGCCAATAGCACTTGTAGCTATTTAATATTTTAAAAACCACTTACTTTTTAAAACAAGTTAGTTTTAAGTATGTTCCCAATACTTCTGATATCGATAATAATTTTTAATTTTAATTTTGGTGGAGGCATAACCCCAAAACGCTTTTTCTTAATCTAACTTAAAAACTAAGAAACTAATAACTAACATTAATGAGAATGGTGACTCAAAAGAAGGAGTTTTAGGCAGGGAGTACTGAGGTTGAAGTCAATTAAAACTCGAATTAACATTTTTATTTTAATTGAATAGGCACGTTATTAGCACGTTGCGTACTTGAAAGATATTTTGTGTCGAATTAACATTACTCAGCATACGGGAGACAAGTTCATTTAGGCATTATGAAGTAGTAAGTAAAAGAGGCCGAATGTTGTGAAGATTAGGTATAAGGAGTTGTAAGGGGTTTTGCAGTCAACGGTTCCAGAAAAGCCTCGATGAATGAAGAGAATGTCAATTATTTCTCTTCGATCTTTGAATGTTATCATGCTGAGAAGCTTGCTGTGATCTTGGTAAGGAGTTACAATTAAGTTACATTCCAAGAAAGACCTTTCAAATCAAGTCGACGAAAACGGCGTTGAATATTTGCAATTCTAGAAATGTGAACTTGTTGGAATGAGTCCCACACTTAGCAGGCGTATTCAAGGAACAGACGAACAAAGGTAATGTACAGAAACCGTTTTACGTTTGGGTGGTAATAATTTCGTACTACGAATGCCAAAAGGAAAAGACTAAAAACTTCTTCTTTATAAATATTTCGGAGCTGATAATTAAAAACTTATAATATTTTCATCAAAAATAAAAAATTTCTTGGGAAAACATTCACTACAATGGCGAATGTTACGACGGGCCTTGTGATAAGGGCAAATATCATTATTAATGTCAGTAGAAAATTGAGTTTCTGTTCGCAAATGCTCCCGAGATCACGAATCGCCTCAAATATCGTGAAATTGTTTGGTTGTGAAGAAAGTCACAGATAGGATAGATTGACACTTGAAAACCTTTTATTCCAAGCATTTTTTAGCGCACCAATTAGAAAAGTTGTCGAGATACTGTTGAAATTCAGAAGAATAAATAGGTGAAGAAGTGATTTTGTAAAATTTCGTATCATCTGCATACAGTGAAATAAGGGAATGGTGAATGATCAATTCAATATCATTTATAGAAAGAATGAAAAGGTAAGGACCTTAATGACTACCCTCGAGGACGCCAGAGATAGCTAAAAAAGACTTTAAATAATAAAGTGAAATAAGGGAATGGTGAATGATCAATTCAATATCATTTATAGAAAGAATGAAAAGGTAAGGACCTTAATGACTACCCTCGAGGACGCCAGAGATAGCTAAAAAAGACTTTAAAGAAAAGATCTAAAACGAACACTATTTTAACGGTTTTCCAACTATGAGGAAATCCATTTTCATATAATGGGTTCAAATCAATCTGTTCTGACTCAAACCACGAACCTCCCACGTAGCAGGCAGACATGCTAACCGTTACTCTACGGGCAACACAAACTCAATACATCTCACTTATATCAGTGGTACCCGTGGCATGATGGTTAGCATGTCCGCCTGTTAAGCCAGAGGTTCGTGGTTCCAATCCCAAAAAAGAAAAATAGACACAAAAATGTTTTTTTACGGGTATCGTCTTTCGCGAAGGACAAGTCCTCCTCTATTAGCCGTTCGGAATCGGCAGATGAGAAATGCGCTAGGCCCCTGGGCTCCTCGTTCTGTTGCCCACCCCCTTATTTACATATTTATTTTTATTTACATTAAAACACCCTTTAGATGCAAAGTTTCAACTGGAACCAAAAAAAAAAAAAAAAATTAAAAGAATGCTAAACCGTCAACATTTATCAAATACATATTATTATTATAATTTATTAAATTAAAATTAAAATTTACAAGTTAATGATGTTTGAGTGCTAGCTGCTAAGGCTTTTGACTCTTCATTGTCGAATAAATCTTTCGCCTTCATCAAATATTAAATATTGAATAGGGAAAGAAACTAAATATGCATGTACATATATTCTTTTTTTTCACTAGAAATTATCAATTTGACTCAATCGAAAACTCAAATTGCAAAACCGAGTTCATACTGATAAGGTTGGATCGTCCAGATGAGCCAAAACGCAGTCTAATCTTTCAATAAGTAAAGAGAATGAATGGCACAACAGCTCTGGTTGATCAAGGGTCAAGTGCATTATCTCAATCATTACTAGTCGTAATAACTCTACAAAATAAAAACGATGTGCCTACAATTCAATAAATAATTCAATAAACTCTTGGGTCTTACTAACTTTTTGGGGCGTGCAATAAAAACAGAATGGAATTCGAACATACTCAATTCGCATATGAGAATATGAGAAAAAGAACTGAATCCAGTAAATAGCTTTGTGTTTTTATAATTGTTTTGTGATTCCATTTAAAATGTGCCATGCCTTCCCTCTAAAACAATAAATTATCAATTTTATAAAACAAATAACAATTAAGTGCATCAAGTAATTTAACTTTATTGCTTTAATTACCTCAGCAGACAAGAATGGCAAAAGCTTTAATCTGAGTTTTTGCGACAGTCAAAAGTTCTTAGCAATTCTTATTCCAACAAAATTAACTTATCCAAAGTTAAACGTTTTTTCTTGTTGATCTTAATTGAACTGCTGCAAGTAACGAAACGACCCATACAAGCCCACAGGCAAAAGAAAAAAAGAGTTTTATTGTTGCTCATTTCTTTTGTTTGCTTTTGAAGTAAAATTTTGTTTTGCATAAAAAGTTTCAACTTCCCTCTTTTTGGCAAGGTTAACACCTTTTTAAGACCAATTTCCATGAGTAATTATTGTTGAAACTTATCAAGATGAATTCTTCATTATCATTGACAATGCAATTGAAAAAAAAAGTCATTTATTTAATAATTGCTTTTTGTAATTTCTCTGATGCTCAAGTATGGATGTACAAATTGTTTGGTTATTTTGAATATAGTAACGCAATAAGAAATACGAATCGTGTCGTGTCGGTAGTGTGTGCTGGTTTGAGTAGTAGGCCTTGTTTACAAAATCGACTACACCTAACTGTATATTAAATTAAGGTCAAGTTCTCGTGGTGACATACTTTTTTTATTCTTATGTTAAAGACGTTTTTTCGATTAGTTCGTGTAGGCAGCGCAGAGGCATACACACAATTTCTTTTCTTGTTCTCTCTGTTTTGCATTATAAATTCTACAACATTTTCTTCCAAAGAGATAGATACAGTGAAGAGGAGAGGAAAGCAGTGAGAGTCTGAAATTTTCCAAGAACATTAACTCTTAATCGTAATCGTTGATTCCGAACCAATTCCACTCTTCACCTTCACTTACCCAAAATTGTTTTGAATTCATTTTTAATGATAAACCAAATTTATAATGTGGCGAACAATGGGGCGACCTACTTCCATTCAAAAGAATTTCGTATTTGTGTTTGTTGTTTGGCAAAGACAACGCTACCATTTCCATTCCACTGATTCATGTAAGGTTTCACATTGAATCCTTGAACTAATTTTCTATGGTTTGGCTTTAGCAGGTAAATATTTTGAAGAACATTTTTCTGTGGCTCTTGAATTATTAAATTCTGAGCAAATTTTTTTCGGAATGAAAAAGCATGTTAAGCAGGGACGAACTTAAGAGTAGAATTTTCATAAACCAAGGCATACACAATGTTATCGAATTAAAACGAAGCAACGACAGAACTTCGAAGTATTTTTTTACTAAACTTCCAGTTGCTTATAAAAATAAATTGTATAAAAATACAAAGCAACTAGACTTGATATTAAAAGGAACAAAATTTGCAAACTATTTTGGGTTTCTTATAAAAAGCAAAAAAGGAAAATTGTCCTTTAAAGCAAACTTTGATACCTTATCGCTTATCCTGATTCATAACTTGCAGTTTCAATTAAACATGTTCCATGTCTTAGCTGAAGTCAACTTCTTAAACAAGTAACACTGCTGAAAACTTGGCCATGGAATTTACAAATCGTACATGAGAGGTGTTTAGTTTAAGTAGTAAGTGCTTTTCATGGCATGAAGTTTTACTTTTGCAAAAATTTCCAATTTCGCAAAAGGCGATACCTGTCGAAAAAGGTTTTTTACATTGATGTTTCTGAAACTCGGACTTCAAACCTCGGACAAAACTCCCAGACACTATTAAGCCACGGGCGATATACCTAAATATACCCAAATAGTGTGCCAAATGTGGTACCTGTGGTGTGATGCATAGCATGTCCTGTCGGCCTGCTAATCCAGAGGTTGGAGTTCGAATCCCAATGGAGGCAAACATGTTTTTTTCCACGGGTATCGTCTTTCTCGAGGAATTGGCAAGTCCTCCGTTAGTATTCATTAGCCCTGTTCACACTTTACAATTAGTTGGACAGACTTAGGTTTGAACGACCAATGCTTGATAGTGTGAACACTTCATACGACCGCTTGTCCAAATTGTTGGATGGTTTTCAAAATTTTTTGAAAATCTAGAAGTTGGACGGAGTGGAAGGGTATGTGACATAAAGTTGGACGACAAGCTTGATAAGTGTGAACGAAAATTACATCAGACCATCCAACTTCCATAAAACGAAGTCTGTCCAACTAATTGTACAGTGTGAACAAGGCTATTGCCATAAAAAGCTCTTTCTCGATTAGCCGGCAGAAAATTGTAGGTTCCTTCCATTCCCTCACAAGACGGGGTTGTGAGAAATGCGCTAGGCCCAGGGTCTCCTTGCTCCGTTGCGCCACCCTATTTATTTTTATTTTTTTTAGTGTGCACACCTCTGAGAATTTAATGGTTGATTAGCTAGTTGTTGAGATTTTTCAAGGCTTAATGTCCTCCGTACAGTGCCATCAATTTTACTTTGGGTGGCTGTGAGAAGAATTGAAAACTTCTCCGGTCACTATGAGCGTAAGCCTTGGCCGTCAAGAACTTCAAAGATGACTGACATAACTGTTAAAAACTCGGTAAATGTTGGACTCTACAAAGTGTTACTACAAAAAGACAAGACAAAAGCCGCTCCCAAAAAAGAATACTGATCCGATATTCACAAACTTGGCATAAAAACCTGGAAACAGTCAGCCAATATTCATAGTTCATAGCTAATTGCTTATGACTTTTGACCTTATAACTGAAGTAATTACGCCGTTTTTTTTTTCAAATCATATGAATTAAAGTCGTCCAACAAATTGCAGCATCCCACTATTATCTGCAGGGACAAGTGATATTTTTATGAGAGCGATTAATCAAAAACCAACTGTCGTCGCCTGATAAAATTTCATTTCCGTCTCTCAACTACATCTAACTTTTCAAGACCACCGTCTACTGCAATGTGTTTCATTAAAACCTGAACTCTATTTTATTTGTGTGTTTATAAATAAGTACACATGCACAATAACTTTCAATAACTTATTAATTAATTACCTACATACTTCGCCTTCTGTACCTACACATAGAAAAATTTGATTGCTATTGACTTGAGTTTGTTCACAGCGAGATGCATAAATACAATAACAATAACCATATAAAACTAATGAAAGCAGAAACATTTATGAACATATTTGCATAAAAAGAACACTACTGCCAAGTAATTTTTAGATTTTGCTATAAGCATTATCATTTCATATTCATGGACCATGAATGACCATATCAAGAGACAAACTAGATAAAGATTTTTAAATCATTGAGCAATTAATTGTCATTTGTTCTCCATCTCACTAATGTCAATATGCTTTCCAAGTTCGCCTTCTGTCATCCACTTCAAAGTTCATTTTATTATAATGCAACACAAAACACACACTTCAAAGAAAGTACATCTCAACTAAATTAAAAAATAGATATATTTTATGTATGTATGGTGTATGCCTTGAAATATTATTTTCCATGAAAAACGTTGCGCACATCACAGGCACTTTATTATGGTTATTCAAAATCGGAAATGCACATGTTCACATGCACACCACATACATACCAAACAACAGCCAGCGACGTACTTGACTAAGCTAAACAAACTTAATTTCTAGATAGAACAGATTCGATTTAATGGAGCTACTCATACAAACAACTCGTGGGCAAAAGATACACGAACCAGTAGAACTGTTCCGCAAAATAATAAATTAATTTATCTGAGTTGTGCTCTTTCTCCTTCTTTTTCCTTTAGTTTACTCAATGCTGCCACTGCACTTTCAAATAATCAACAAAAGCTTAAAAGTGTGTTTTGGTAGTGACAAGTGCTAACCTTAACCTCCCAACGAATGCATCATCTTCCTTGCAAAAATAATAATATCTATAATAATAAATCGATTAAAAACAAAACAAAACAAAACTACAAAAATTGGCAGGAATACTGTGAAAAGCCCACAAGCTGACTAAAAGGACGTGTCGTCGCCAACAACGCAACTAGAAGGAATCAAAAGCAGGAAAACGTTTATTGTTGCTTCTTTTATGCCACACTTGCGTCTCTTTTAGTGGTGCATCATCATGACCAAAAAGGCAGAGAACAGGAGTGGGTTTTCAATAAAAACTGCTCAATAGATAGGCGAGTTTGTTGTTTTGTGTTATGTTTGCGATGTGTTGCGGTTGTTTATTGCTGATTTCCTCTTGAAATATATATACATGTACTATGTAGCGCACTGCACTGCTGCATTGAGTCTCGACCCGATATTGCTATGCTGTTTTTATTTCATTCAAAAGGAAGACAACATGTAACACAGTACACACGTTTGGAAAATCAATGAATCGTCTCGAAGGTGAATTCGCTCACGTTTTTTTCATAAAAAAAGAAAATCAGTGTATACTCGTATGTTGGCGTTGGGGACATGCGAGGTGAGCAAAATAAAGACCGTATGTACATGACAGCCTTTACTTTCTTGGTATTCGTTGTGAAACGAAAGCAAAATGAGAAAATAAAATTCTAGTGTCACGTTGCAATCGACAAATAATTACAGAAATTTTTATTTTATTGATAATTTGGTGAACTCTAAATTAAATAAATAAATCAGAGAAATCAGCTGCTGGTATTCAAATATACACACATGATTGGATGGTAGGGTGGTAGGAGGCGAAATCAATGAAAGTAAATGTTCAACTTGTGTCATTTGTTGGCGACTTATTGTCTTCGGCCTTAGCCATAAAAACAGAAAGAAAAAAAAGACACTTAAGCTCTTCAAGTTCACTTTTTTTAATCTTAAGTGCAATTTTAAAACGGATAGAGGAGACAATTATGGCTACACATCCCATTGTTATAGTAATAGTTGCGTCATTGAGCTTGGGTTGGAGCGGAGGCACGTGTTTGTTTCAGGTAATATGAAAAATTATATACCTAGGATGTAATGTGAAGTTACTTTTTTAATAGACTTTTATAGTCTGATCACTCACAAACAAAGTTGAATTGGGTGTGTTCTGTTAAAAATGACCCCATCGTTCATTTTCAAAAGGTTTTTTTAAGTTACATAGCCAGTTATCCCACCAAAGTATTTTTATTTAACCTAACTACATACAAACGTGTAGAGCTCACTTCTCGTTTATCATGAGATCATTTTTGATTATTATAAAAGTTGTGTTCAATGACCCTGGGCGAGTTCCAACAGACAGGTAAGTGAATACAAACTTGGAATCTACCTTAATGAACTTAGAACAAGAATCTCTGATTAATGAGTCACATGAATCAAAACAGTTTCGAGAAGTGTTAAAATCAGCTGTTGCCATTTAGCTGAAATTTTAATTTTGATTAAGAATTTTTTTGCTTTTCGCTTTTGATTTATTTGTTTTTCTATGCACAAGATACGAAGATATTAGCAGTATCTGCTCTATCTTTTTTTCATTGAATAAAGTTTTGAACTACATATTTCCTGAATTTACATTGAAGTTTTTCAGTCTTCGATGTCTTGGGTTAACAATGAGATCATTTTTGTATTACTGGTCTAAGTTGAACAATTTAAGCCAGACTTAAGAATACATTTTAAAGAGAATTTTTTTTCAGCTGCGATTTCAAGTACGAACTTTAAAAAAAAGTCTAGAGAGGGCAACTGCGACCAATACACATTGTGTACCCTCTTCTCGAAACTTAATTCAATTTCAATTTTTTTAGGTAAGTACAAATGAGACATAGTCTTTTATAGTACATGATAATGGAGAATTACAATAATAAACATAATCTATATAAACACAAAAAGGAAAAAAAATCAAAAATTTTCTTTAAATTTTTCTCAATTTTTTTTTTTTTTTTTTTTTTCAAATGTAGATTACCACCCCTATTACAGATGACAACCCAACTGAAAATTGGGTTGTGTGCCCTTGTTATATATATGAGAAGACAACCCAATTTCAGTTGAGTTGTCATCCATAATAGGGGTATACTACGCATGTTATCCTAGTCAAAATTTTGGCAGCTGTTATCAGTTACCTGACAGTGATCCGAAGTTGGGTTGTTCTTAACTTTTTTTATGACTGTTAAAATTTCAGTGGCGGCTTAGAATGTCACTGCATTCAATACCCGCTTGCCGCAAAAGGCCACTAAAAGAGAAATAATATCTAGACAACTCAAGTTAATACATCCAGGTCCTTGGGTCTCGAGATCACCAATGTAGTAAAAGAAAGAAACTCAAACTTAAAAACTGGATCATACCGGTGTAAAATTAAAGAACCTACAAACTTATCAATAGTTGGATAGAGAAAAGTGGGAAAGTTAAGAATGTTGATTCCTTCGCCGTTAATTTTTATTTATTAGTACATAGCAAGTTTCATTCGTGAAAAAAGGTATATTACATGTAAAACTTGCGAACTATGTACATTAGAGTGGTCCTTAAAGTGGTTAGGTCGGAATTTTAATGAGTGCACCCCTCACGAATGTTGCAAATAAATAAAAAAAAAATTTCCCAAAATTTCACCCCCCTATCTCAATTTTAACACGTGCCGCCGGACCTGTACTTTTTTTCCATATAAATAACATGTGATTTTTCTTATGTTTTAGTTTTTTTTTAAGCATAATATGTACATATCACCAAAAAATTCGGTCACGATTTTTTTCTCATCGGAAAAAGTTCTACTTTTTTTTAAGAATTTTTCCAACTTCGAAAAACAAAATGGCGAAACAAATATGGCGGTCTGAAAAATTTAATTTTTTCGTTATTTTCGAATAATTTTGTTTCGCCATTTTGTTTTTCGAAGTTGGAAAAATTCTTAAAAAAAAGTAGAACTTTTTCCGATGAGAAAAAAATCGTGACCGAATTTTTTGGTGATATGTACATATTATGCTTAAAAAAAAACTAAAACATAAGAAAAATCACATGTTATTTATATGGAAAAAAAGTACAGGTCCGGCGGCACGTGTTAAAATTGAGATAGGGGGGTGAAATTTTGGGAAATTTTTTTTTTATTTATTTGCAACATTTGTGAGGGGTGCACTCATTAAAATTCTGACCTAACCACTTTAAGGACCACTCTAATGTACATAGTATATTTAAAATATTAAAAATATTAAGTATTGGAAAAATATTTGTGTTCTAAGAAGATTATCTAAGATTTTTAAAACATAAAGTGTGGCGCCTGTGAGTTATTTGGTACTTTGAGTTATTTGCCATCGATTGGTATAACATTTGTTGTTCAATTGTTACGAAAACATTGTTATTATTTCCTTTGAAAATTTTTCCTGATTCGTTTTCCAGATTGCTATAACAAAATACTATCGATTGGAAGGTAAAACATTTGTTATAAAATTCTAACGAAAACATAATTAGGTATTCCATTTGAAAATTTTTCCTGACACTTAGGCAGTACGTACACAGTCGTGAAAAAGGTTTGTGGGATTACCGGGGGTCTACTGTAAGTCAATACTGCATTTTGCATAGTAAATAAGAAATCACCACTTCCTTTGAACCGAACCTTTGCTAAAATGACAACAAACAGAAGGGCTTGACAAAAAAAAAAAAATATATGAGTTCTACCAACCTTTACAATACTACCCACGGCCTACTACTGAAGAGTGCCGAAACCAAAACATACCATCACCCCATGAGAAGTGAAATTTGTATAATATATATGTTTCTCATTTTTGAAATAGGTAAGCTTTTATATAGAGCTACAAGGATATAACGGTTATAGCATCCGACAATTACGTAAAAGTAAGATGTTAAAATTCGATTTCCGGCAAACCCCAATATCACAAAGCCCGTCGTAACAATTTTAGACTACAAACGCCCAAAAGAGAACAGTAAAAAAATCTTCGTAATGAATGTTTTGCAAGATATTTCAAACTTATTGATGCGCTGTTTTTCCACGGGTACCATCTTTGGCTTTGAATTGGAAAGTCCCCGATAGTGCCTTCATGCCATGAAAACAGCCTTTCTCGATAAGACGATCGGAACCTTAAGAAAATTGTAGGTGTCCTCCATTTCTGCACAAGGTATGGTTGTGGGAAATGCGCTACGCTTCGGGGTTCTCCGCTCTGTACGCTATCCGACCCTACATACAGCTGTGGACAACTAATTAGAAACAAAAATTACGTGTACTTTCAGAACCGTTGCTTACTTCAATTATTTTTCAAATTCATTTGTTTTTAACAATAATTTTGAGTTTTTATCATTAATTAGGATTAAACAATTAAATATTTGGAAAACGTAACACTTTTCTTTTCCTCCATTTTTTGCAAGAAGGTTCCTTTTGTGGCGGAAAAACTAATTAGAAACAAAACGAAAAAGTGTATTTTGTATGAATATTTTTTAATATTAAAATAGCTTTACTTTACAAAACTTTATTGCAAAGCCTTTTTGCTTTCAAACTTCTCGGCACCTTGCTGGAAGTTCCAGCAAGACAACGACCACAAACATACTGCTGGGATAACGAAAGAGTTTTTAAAGAACAGCTCAATCACTGTTCTTCAATGGGTATCCGCAAGTCCCGACCTTAATCTCATTGAACATCTTTGGGTTGATGTCAAAAAAGCTGTGGCGTCCAAAAATAACACGAACGTGGGCGTTTTATACCCCAATATTGAAGCCTCCTGGAAAGCTATACCCGTAGAGCGCTGCAGGCGACTTATCGAATCAATGGAGCGAAAATGCCGAAAAGTTTCAAAGCAATGTTAAAATCAATAAAAGTTTCCGCGGTAGCATTTATGGTTACAAAATGGTTTGAAGTCAAAGTTGAGAAAAAAGTTAAGTGTCCGGGTACTAGTGCGTTTACCCTATGTAGCTATTTGTTTATGTTTAATTCAGTATGAGTTAAAAAGCTAAAAATGTTTTTGAACAAATATGGACAGACGCAAATTGAACTATTTATTGAATTTCGAGCTGAAAACTAAAATAAAAGTTTGGATAGTAAAATCTAACCCGAATTCGATAAAATTGACAAGTCCAAAGACCAATTTGCAGATTTGTGTTTTTCTAATACCTAGGTATATTTCATGAAAAAAAAAAAATTAAGAAGAAATTGAACTGATTGAATAACCTATAAAAGCATCATCGAGAATGCATTCGCAACCATTCAACCTTAAATGTACTCGCATTTAACTTTTTCTTATAGTTTATACTTCTATATCGTTAGTCATTTAGCGGTTATACCTATTTCAAATCATAGTTTGTTTAGAGACTGGTAGCTGTTCCCGCTCGATATCTAGACTCAGTCAGTTCCTCCCAAAACTTCAGACGAAATGTTGCTCTAAAAATCTTTTGAAAATGTATGTACATAATTTTTATTTAGTTGAATTTAACTACTGAGTTAAAACTTGCAAGTTTGCGCAAAAAGTCCCCGAGATTGGGTTGCTGTACTACTAGAAATTCATAAAAAAGTTTTATTTTCAAACCACAAAAGTCCCACTTGCACCATTTTCAATTAAAAATTTCCCACTTAATAACACCGTCTGGTCACTTAAACAAGTAATGTCAAAGTAAACTTTTATAAATAATTGAAAATGTAAAAAAAGTGTTTTATTAGCAACAAAATAGTGAAATATATAGATATTAATTGTTGTCTTATTCCGTAGTTTATGTTTTCATTCAACTTTTCGTGTTTTGAAAGAAAAAAAAACCTAGATTGAGGTTAAATCCGAATATTTCAAAAGTGTTTTTAAACAATTTAGAGGGGTCTACCGCAATTTCTTTTTCAAAATTTATTCTATTGAAATGCCTCTCTACCTTCTAAAATTTTACTTAAGCCCCAACTCCTTATGTCCTTGAATAAAGCCACCCCACTGTCGTTGTTATAATTGAAAAATTTCCTTTCCCATCCCTGAAGAGGTACAAATGAGAACTCCTTGTCTTTACTACACCATCTCTGGATAGACCATTGAAATTTCTCTAATTTGCTGCCACTTATGAAATTATAATTAATTTATTTTGTGTTTGCCGACTTGAGCGTAAAATTATTGTATATAGGAACAATCCAAGGTTAGGTAGAACAAAAAAAAATGTTTTAATCAACAAAGTAGAAGTGCAGCCAGATTTGAAGACATCGATTGAAATGAAAAATCAATGACACAAAAAAAGCCAAAAGGCCCAGCGCCAGCATCCATACACCCTACGACCTAAGCACACCCCTAGAAGAGAGGAGTGACAATAAGTCTCCCCTTGCCCAGCCTAATATCAATTGACCTACATAAATACATATGTACCTACACATGTAGTTTTTCCACCAAACAAAAACAGTGCATAGCGGAAAACTTTAATTTTTTGAATGAATTTTATATACAATTGTTGTTATGATTATTGTCTTAACTCGGGACAGTAAAATCAAGCCACTGGCAAAAAAAGCACCTACTTTTTCTAAAAACAAAAAATATGGAGAAATTTGGCAACGTGCAGGAAGGCATTTCGATTTTCAATGTTTCTTTTTTGTTCCCATTTAGTTAACTTGTTTCCTTCTTCACTATTCCTATCTCTTTTTTACTTTCTTAAAGTTACAACAAATGCTTCAATGTAGTTTACAAATTTGCAAATAAAAGAAATACCTTGCGAGGAGATTAGCTGGCGCACTTGCTGATGGATTTCCACAAAATCCTGATTGCAGGATAAATATTTAAAATTATTGAATTTTTAAGATACTTTCACAATGCAGATGAACCAAATATGTATCGCCTTTTTCAGCAGACAAGAGCAAGACTTTATTGCTGCAGAAATGTTGCGATACACACACAAAAGGTAAGCTATGTATGTACTCCTTTGATAAGAAACAGAAAGAGACGACCGACAGTGTGTTCTCCGGATGTCGGACTCGAACTTGTTTCGTCACCGCACCTTAGCCGTTATGTCGTCGTCAAGTGGAAAGGTGACGATTGACGAATCGTCGGTCGTCGCATTCGTGGAAGAGATGAGGATGACGATCTTTTGCCCTATGCATGTGTGGACTGTGGTGGAGTGGAAAGTGGATACGTCCAGTTCGGGTGTATTTGTGTAAGCGAGACGAACAACCAAGAAATTCACTCTTCTTTCACACAATAGCGACAGTAAAAGACTAGGAAGGGAAAAAACAGTAAATGCTCTTTTCTCGTTCACCCTCCCCCACGGACCACAACTTTACGGAACCCATTTTCGAATGTTTCAACAAAATGAAGTCCTGGCTGGGTCGTTTGTTTTTGCTTCTTCTATCTTCTATGTACTCCCATCCCGACCCGCACCCCATCATGTGTATATTCTTCCACTTGCTTTTCAGATATCCATGTAGAGCTTCACCACATCAACCCTCTCCCCAAAATCAGCATCTCTTTCACACACACGCGAACAAATTTCACAAGACTCGAAACGGAAAAAATTACACAAATAAAATGGAAGAAAAAAAATAGTTACTCGCCACAAAGAACGAGAAAAATTTCTACTGCTTAATTTCTCTATTCAGACTTTCGATTTGGAATACTTAATTTTAAAGAAAATTAATTAAAAAAGATTTGTTTAGAAACACCAAGATATAACCAATGACAATCTATGCCAGGGATTGAGATTTGAAACTTTTGTAATTTTATTAACAGCCTTTGTTTGAGTTTTTTTTTCTTTTGTGAAGTCACTTTTACACGAAACAGAGGAAAATAGGTACATAGGTAGATGGAAGAAGTATTTGAAGGTAAAACCAAAAAGAATTTCAATTTTTCAGGAAAAATACTTGCGGTTTGAGTTTTAAGAAATAGTTTATATTTAATGAGAATTTTTCAAGTTGAAAAAGTCAATTACTTTGATGGATGCAAATTTATGATTTTAAGAACAAATGAAAAACTTTTTCCAATTCTTTTTTTTTATTTTAAGATTTAAGTTAAAGAGAGAACAGAAAACACACTTACAGGCCGATGCTAAAATAATTTATGATTGAAGAATAAATTTTCACAAAACGCGGAGAGGTCGAGAGAAAGAAATTCCAAGAAGAAGTTTCAGACTGTACTTGGCTGAATCGCTGAATGATGACAAATTAAAAATGGCTGCCGAAAAATGTCGATTTTGTGCGAACGGGGCTGCTGATTAGTTTAAGGGTGCCGTTAAACTGGGATACCAGCTCTATATTTTTTCGCAAATTATTTTGTAAAATGCATTTTTTTACATACGAATTACATTCTCTACTAAGAAATTTATTTTGACATTTTGATGATGGGTGCTTTATATTCCTCACAAATAAAGTTCGTCTTGGCCAGTAAAATAAAGTCCTGCGCTAACATAGCACAAACATTTTGTCTGTCAGTATGGATTTGCGGTTGATTCGTTGAAAAATGTAATCATTTTGGTCGATTCGTTGAAGCAGAAGAAGTATGAACGTCACCTATGACACACAAGAAAGAAAAGCAACTGTCAAATTTTATGTTGCGGGCATTTTGAAGAATACTTTTTATATCAAACACAGCAACGGATTTACAAAATGGTAGAAAATCATATGCAGCATATGCCTCTGCTTCAAATCCTGCGCAAGCCATGTAACCTTATGGAGGTTCCACTCAACGCAATCGCATCGCATGCACTTATCGTGCTGGTTTGCGCAGGACTTTATAGTTGCGATAAATACCCTGCGGTAAAAGTTTGCTTTCTATCGCAGGATATTGAGATAAAGCTGCACTTCCTTAGTTATGGCTGCAGATGAGAAATTATAAGTGCAGATGAACATGTTCATCTGCACCCATAATCCCTTATTCGCAGCCATAATCCTATTCGTTTCTTTTTAACTTTTGTGTTTTATAATCTTCATCCGTCCCACTTTACTTTTCTGCACTTCTGCAGTTGCAGATGCATGTAAACCCAGCATAAGCACGGGTCACACACGGCTGCTTGCCAGCGGCTGGCAGTAGCAGAAGCAGGCAGCGGCTGGCAGCCCGGTCACACACTGCTGCAGAAAATCATACAAAAATTTGTTTTTGAATATTTTTTCTAATTTTTGAGCCTACTTATTATATTTGACACAAATTTCGAATGAACAATATTACTAAATAGAATGTGTATCAGTATTTTTTTATTTTGCCAGCCGCTGCTAATTACTCGCCGGCTGGCAGCGAGTGTGGTGAGTTTCATGGTCACACGAAGCTGATCAGCGGTTGGCAGTAGCGGCTACTCGATTCGCCGCTGGCAAGCAGCTCTGTGTGACCCGTGCTATAAGGTTTCATATGTTTGATTTCTACAGCGATCGGATGGCAATCGTTCATTGTGCTCATGTGAATAGTCCTTAACTTTTTATATTGCTCATCAAATATTTTTAAGAAATTACTTATTCCTGAACACATCCCATCGGAATGTCATTTCAAAAATATACCCCCTTTCCCACCTATCTGTCAAATTTTTCAACATCTATCAACTATCACCAAAAACATGTAGGTCGCGACTTCTTCAAACGAAAACGAAAAATAGTGAAAGCGTTCGAATAAATACTTTCTCAGAGCACCACATTCCAATATATTTTAAGTCAAACATGATCCTCGAAACAGTGAATTTCATAAAAAACTTCTTAGACGAATATGAAATCAATCTATTGAACTCTATGTTCATCAATTTCACTCTCACCATCGTCTTGCTGGGGTTACTTATAAATGCAATCGAACCTCATCTGCCGGCTTTCATCACACAATCCTTCCGCTATGGTAAACACAGTCACAAAGGCCAACATAATTCTTTGGTTGGCAAGCTAGAAATACCCAAATCCTGGTTCAGTCACTTTTATGTATTTGCCTTCGGATGGTCACTCTTAGCACTCAGCCTCAACCTTAAAACATTAATCCATGGCAGTCCAGCGCCAGATTGTGTGATTGACTTTTTGGACTTTGTCGCTGGGGGTAAAGATCGAAAAGTCTTGGTAAATTCTACATCAGGACTTATGGCAACTGTTTTGATTACAATGCAGTGCGTTCGTCGTTTTTATGAAACAAATTTCATTCAGATTTTTTCATCTAAAAGTAAAATAAACTTATCGCATTACATCGTTGGGTTTGCTCACTATTTTGGGTGCGTTGCTGCAATATTGGCCAACACTGAAGGTTTTGTAAGAGGTAAGAATTTGACAATGAAATTTTTTTTATTGGTTGTTTCATTATGTGGATGGTTTGTTTTTAGGAACAACACCGTCATCGTTTTCGTTTCAGAAAATAACATTCATGCAGTTCATTTGCTGCTTCATTTTTCACTTTAGCTGGACTCAGCAATACAAGTCAAACATGATTCTTGTCAATCTACGTAAAGATGCAGCAGGTGCTACAATCACGGACAAGCATCTCATGCCGCAGGGTGGTTTCTTTGAATTCGTATCATCTCCGCATATGTTTTTTGAAGTTTCCATGTATGTGGCCATTTCTGGAGTCATTCCAGCGAGCAGTACGTGGGCTTATGTAGTCATTTGGGTTATTGCCAATCAGGTGAGTTCAATGTTAAGAAAGTAACACCGATAATTGTAATGAAACTTTCTTGTAGACTGAAAATGCGTGGCTAACGCACAAATGGTACAAGGAGAACTTCAAAAACTACCCCAAAAGACGTTATGCTATTTATCCTTACATTTTGTAAATGTAGTTCGTTTTTAGTTTAAGCAAATAACAATCCATAATGTTAAGTGGACTGATAACTTGTGCAATAGGTTTAAGGAAAATTTTGTTTCTATTTCGGTGCTATTCTAAGTTCAAATACATTTTTTGATTCAAGCTTATCTGCGTTGTCTAAACAAAAACATTTCCTTATTTTACAAACCATTGGATTTAGTTCAAGCCAAGTATAGATTGAGGCTTCCTCTTCGCCATTCCATTCTACCGCGATGTCAAATAGATCATTTATTATCTCCGTTGCTTCGTTTTAGGTTATTTTATAAAGTCAACAAAATAAATGAAGTCAATCAAATGTAAATATCCAAGATTTCTAAACTTGACTTACACCACTTCCTTGTAGCGAAGTTACGAGTGAGAATATCCTAGGTTAGGAAAGGTTGGATAGTAAATTGTCCTCCCAGGGATAGCGAATGAAGAGAAGAGGTGGTAGTTGTGTGGAGGGGGTGGGGTGATGAATAGAGTAAGAATTGAGTTGGTTATTGGGATTGAGAAACCTCCTTACTTGGAGCCTGGAACAAACTTTAGGATGGTGTTCAGTGGAGGGTTAGAGGTGTTGACCAGTTCGTTAAAGAAGTATTCTCGGATAGCTTTTTAGAGTGGGCCAACATTGGGGACTTTGGCCGCGTTTCCATTTGCAAGAAAACTGCAAGAAATGTCTGACAGTCTGTCCGACAGTGACTTGCAAGTGGAAACTGAGAAGCAAGTTCGATCGCGATAGTTCTTGCATAAGTTCTTGCGAGTATTTGCGATTGCAATAAATTGCAGGTTGAAACAGGTTTGCATTGACTCGCGACAGTTCTTACAGCTTGCCGATACAGCTTCGTATATCTCGCACTCGCGGCTAGTTGGTCGAAAGAGAGTATGTGAATTTTCTCGCAATTGAACGTTACGAGTGTAATCCGTATTTATGGATTGTTTATGGGATGTGAAAAATCTCGGCGTCAAGAGGAGTGTATCCTTAGTTGATATTTAATCACGGAATCGAGTGTCTTGCTTTTTTAAAACAGGGCCCACTTTAAATAACAAAACTTCCAAATCGACTGGTGTCATCCAAGTGCGATTGAAATATTGTTGAGCGTTTAGTTCGTTTTGTAAATTATAGAAGGCACCAGCTTCCCTTCTTCTTAAAATCCAATCGCGCACCCAAGTTTATCGCTTTTTCTTTTTTATCTATAAAATTGTAATTGCAGCTCCTAAACGTTAACACCCACAATTTCAAAAAAATTCAAAATTTCAAATAAATTACCAAAATTCTTGCGACATTAATGACTCTCCAGTGGGGACACCTCTGCAATAAATTGCGACAGTATGATGCGCGAGCTTCTTGCAAGACATTTATTGCAGAAGAAATTACAAGAATTCATATAGCAGTGTAAACCTTACTGCAAGAAACTTCTGCAAGACTTCCGCGAGTTAGCTTGCAAATGGAAACGCGGCCTTACAGAGAAAGTGGACTGATCCTTCATCTGCATCCTTGTCTTGGTATCTTCTTCATAAGTCGGATTTGATAATGCAATTTCTCAAAATGTAGGTATTTGGAGAGCTGTGACCCCGTTAGAACGCCAACCAATGGAGAGAGCTAAGAGCTGCTCGAAACTCTGTTTTTTTCTTCCAAGTTTTTAAATATGAGCTCCTTTCATTGGCGGTTCCTAGCAAGTTCCTTTGGATTCTGTTGTTTCTTGCTCTAGTGGCTTCAGCGATGACCTGAGCCTCAACCAACATCTTTTCCCAACAATTTCGATTTCGGGCGAGCGCTCTCCAGTTTTGAACTCTAAGTCGGCTAAGGTCTGCTTCCGCTTGATTTCGCCACCTAAGACGAGGTTTTCCGCTTCCCCATTTTCTAATACCCGTCGAGCAGGAACGTTGATGTCCCTCCGCTCTATATGGCCTAGCTATGCTTATGTCGCAGTACAGCTCATACAGCTAGCTGTTTTATTTTCTTCTCTACTCATTTGTTTTCGCGTACGCGACCAAAGATCATTCGGAACACTTTTCTTTCAAAATGACCAAGTGTTTCCTCATCCGCTTTTGATAAGGTCCACGCTTCCGCGCCGTAAAGCAGGACATGGATCATTAAGATCCTGTAAAAAGTTACCTTTTTAGAGAGGGTTTTGTTTCTCAGTTGCCTTCTTCCGTTTGATATCCGCACTTATGTTGTTATCCGTGTTTATAGCGGATCCTGAATAGAAGAAATCTTGTACTACCTCGAAGTATCAAAGACCATTGGAAAAGAGTTCCAACAACTTATTTAAACGACAACCCACGTTTTTCAGTCGTTCACTAAAAGCGAAATATTATTCGACAGAAGAATGTGACCTGTACAAGAAGAAAATAAATTAGTAGCATTATGTTCGAGTAGAGAAAAGGAAGTTAAATGCGGTGATAATTTAGAGCAGCTATAATGAGACGATGTTCGCCTGGAGTCATTGATGGAAGAATTTTTAGTCCTTTGGTCTTTATTTCAGTCCTTGATTCAAATTCGTCAACAATTTACGAGTGTCCAACATACATAAGTGCCACGAAAACCTGTTCTATAGAGTTACTATCCCTCTTTTAAAGAAAGAAATGATTGCCCAAAAACTGAATATTTATGCTGCCCATTTTTGAATGGAAAAGCGCTCCCAAGCTAAAGAAGTTTAAATATCTGAGATCTATCATCAAAAGCAACTTATGATGATGATCGATCAAGAAGATAGTGGAAATTTCCCTTTCATTTATAAATGAAAGGGAAATTTCCACTATCTTCTCGATCGAAAAATGCCCTCAATGTGTAGGGAGGGCTGTAAAACGCTGTTCGAAATGTTGGACAATGTACGAAAAGTATAATGTACTTCGTACGGATGCATGGATAACAAAACTTCATCAAAAAAGAGGTCCCAAAATCCGTGGAACAGTTTATATCGAAAACATCATCTTGCAATCTCATAAAAGTTTAAGACACGATCGCAAAAATAAAAAGAAACGCAGGCTAAAACATTTTTCGTATAAGCAAATGTTACGACACCAACAATTGGTTGGTTTCACTATGCATGGAACAATTTAAGACCTTGAGTCTGGCTGGCTCTTTCAAAGACAGCACACAGCCGCTTTAATATTTTGTGCCAGGTAAGTATGTAGAATATTCGTTATTATTTCGAGAACAAAACAGTTGAAACTCTTTTAAACGAAAAAGAAATAGAATTAAGTCGTTGATATGAAACTGGAACGGCCAATCTTGGACCAATGACAGCATTAATACCACTGCCAGGCAAATTCTCGGTTGAAAACGGATAGTTCCTTTTGGTCGACCAAGAAGAAGCTAAGATTTCCATATGTGAGTTTAAATCAAGAAATGGTGCAAGTATTGATGTTCTTGATGATACATCGGAGGTGACTCTAGTTTGCACTTTAATTTGACCGTCGACCTATCTGTGGTCGACATTGCAGTGGTAAAGAGTTCAGTGGATACATCGTATGCGCGTATTCGAATCCAGCTCCGGATATCTGCTTTTCTTCCAGTCTCCTCCCAGTTTTATTTGGGCCCTATTTAAAAGGTCATCTGATTTTAACATTTGTTTTAAGATATACTTGGGTTCGTTTGTTGAACTTTACCTAGGGTTGACCCAGGTTTGCTTCACAACCCTATAAGTTGTCAAAAAGAGAAAACGGGGTTTTCGCTTCTCGAAAAAGGTAAAGCCAGGAAATCACAGTACATCCATGTCATTTGAAGAAAACTACATGCCATTTGACAGCCTTGATCCTTACCAGGGGCCCTACTCTGTATTTCGTTTCGAATCGGAAGTCTATTCGAAAGTGATTTTCGATTCGATTATGAATTCGTACTCTGTATTTCGTTTTCGAATCGAAAAAAAAGTACTTGTTAATATTTTCATTAAAGGAATAGATTTACGAAGTTTTGAAACACTTCTCAAGATATTTGTCAAATCAAGCAAAAAAATAATATCAAAGCAAATTACAAACAAGTAAAAATATAAATAAATGAAATAAAAAAATCGTTTTCGGATTTGCCGTTCCGAAAGTGGCAGATTCGAATCCGCTTTAGAAATAAAGAGTACAAAATATTCGTTTTCGGAAATTTTTGCTTTCGAAATGAATTACAGAGTAGGGCCCCTGAACTCGGCCAATCAAAAGCCCAGGGCTACCTTAGAGCGAGTTGAGAGTAAAGCCAGGGCCTAAAAAAAAAAACAGTCAGACGTTCCGGGCGAGTTTCACACAACCATTGCCTTGTGAGGGGATGGAGTTTACCTACAATTTTCTACCGTTTCCGAACGGCTAATCGAGAAAGCGCTTTTCATGGCAATGAACTTACTATCGGAGGATTTGCCTATTCCTCCCGCCGTCCCAGGTATCAGATAGACATTCCACGAGTACACTGGTGAAATTACAACCAACTTATTTGCATCTACTCCACCACAAAAAAGGAAAGCTTGCTTCTCTGGTAGTACAATGGACCGGTAACTAGAATGAGTGCTCCAGATTAGTATTAGCCTTCTCTGTTTTCGGAGACTCAACGACCCAAGAAGATGTTGTCCTTTCGGCGAATTAGGGTTTCAACAACCTCGCCAATTAGTCCGAATCGAAGACAGTCGTCACAGTTGACATATTTAACCAAATTAAATTTACCCTTCGATTTCGAAAACTCGTCCATCCAGACTCTTGCCAACACTTCGTTGGTATTCTCTCTTCTATCGTCGTTTCGTGATGCAAACAATTGAAACAGATCATAGAGTTCTGCGTTGTCTTCATTTCCAGATATTTTTCAGACGACCGGGTCTTAAGATCTGTCTGCACAAACGCAACTATTGCACCATAATTGCTTTTTCCCATAATTAAACTTGTCGGAAATGTTTACGGAGCAGTAGGAGCATTTTTTGTAAATTCCAAAATTTTTCGTAGAGTTCTCATGTTGATCAAACTGCCTTCAGAATATTACACCTATTCCTATGACAGACTTTATTGTGCATCCTCTGGTTCATTGAATAAACAGCAGGCTCATCTAAACAAATGCAGGTCTCTGAAAGCTATCCTATTCTCTTCATTTACTAATTGTTTTCCTTCTCTCTTTCTGCGATGGAAAAAGGAAACGTAGTAGACGTCATTACAACAGATTTCATCAAGGCTTTCGACAAAATCTCTCACCCTTTAATTCTCTTTAAACTTTACTTCCTTGGATTCAGCCCTTTCCTACTCAAATGGATATATTCATATTTGGATAACCACCAATATTAAGTTCGTTTCCGTTCTACTTTTTCAGTTCCTTTTGGGGCAACCTCCGATGTGCCTCAAGGCAGCCCTCTTGGACCCCTCTTTTTCATCAATGCCATTAATGATGTCGAAAAGATCATCCAATATTCTTCAATCTCACTTTACGCGGATGACGATAAAATTTTCAAAGTCATCACCTCCGATCGAGACTCTCTCCAGCTTCAAATGACCTCGATTCATTCGTCTTTTGGTGTCCTAAAAACTTCCTTGAGTTAAACATTGCCAAATGCGAGGCAATAACTTTTTCTCGTAAAAGTAAAAAAAACCTCCCCCAGATCCTATCATCTTCAGAACATTTCTATAAACCGCGTGCAGCTTATCCGAGATTTAGGAGTTCTCTGCGACCACGAATTAAATTTTCGTTCTCATATTGACGAAGTAATAAATAAATAAATAGGGTGGCGCAACAGAGCGAGGAGCCCCTGGGCCTAGCGCATTTCTCACAACCATGCCTTGTGAGGGAATGGAGGGGACCTACAATTTTTCGCCGGTTCCGAACGACTAATTGAGAATGCGCTTTTCAAGGCAATGAATTTACTAACGGAGGACTTGCCAATTCCTCGCGAAAGGCGATACCCGTGGAAAAACATTTTTGCATTTTGCCTCTGCTGGGATTCGAACCTCGAACCTCTGGGTTAGCAGGTGGACATGCTAACCATTGCGCCACGGGTACCACTATTGACGAAGTAATATCAAGAGCTAATTCCGCCCTTGGTTTTATCAAAAGATGGTCCAAAGAGTTCCGAAACACCGTTGTAACGAAATTCCTCTATATTTCCTATGTTCGTTCTCTCCTTGAGTATGCATCGCAAGAGTGGATTCCATATCAAGCGGTTCAACATCGTTTTCTGCTGTTTGCACTTTGGGATTTCTACGACGTTAGAAACTTTCTCACCCTGCCTCCTTACCGCGAACGTCTCGCAATCATCAATCTCCACTCCCTAGAAAACAGAAGGAATGTTTTTGATATCATATTCATTCACCGACTTCTTACTGGTAGCACTGACTGCTCCGCCCTTTTAGACCTTATCTCCTTCAACACTAATCCCCGAAACGTAAGAT
Organism: Melanostoma mellinum; assembly: GCA_914767635.1. Classification (NCBI taxonomy): domain Eukaryota; kingdom Metazoa; phylum Arthropoda; class Insecta; order Diptera; family Syrphidae; genus Melanostoma; species Melanostoma mellinum. The sequence goes on along the minus strand of OU612058.1, from coordinate 248,737,775 downwards.
CATCCCGATTTCTCAAAAACTATAATTATGACAAAAAATGGTAACAGACTACATGTAAATATTTCTTGTTTATCTTTTGATGTGTCGAACTTCTCAGTTATAATTTGTTTATTCGAAAAATTCATCTTTACAAAAAAAATTGTGGTTTTTTGAACAAAAATTTTCAAGCTCTATCCCTCATTAAATTGGAACTAGAAAACTACACCAAGAGATCGAATTTATTTGAAAAGGAAACTGCAAAAAAAAACAAGACATCATTGAATTGTGGGGGAAGAAGAGCTTTTCAGTTTACCTGTAGGGATATCCCTGTGCTTTCGATCGAAACACTGACAGCAAGAATGAGAAGAATACTGCAACGAGAATCAAACCAGCGATTGCCATGATGCGTCCTTTGCGCATGTCGCTCTGCCAACCAGACTCAGTCAGAAGAATCATTCCGAGAACAATCATAGCATCTGTTCGGAGAAAAAAGAAAATACAATACCCTGTGATGTCTGGAGATCCTCGTTAAATTATGTAAACTTACTAAGGAACATCACGATGTATGTCTCGATGACTAGTTGACCCTGAGAAGAGCCATGAATGTAAGCCACTCCACCATTTTGGCTCTTGTGGACCAATGGTGGGCTACGAATGTGATTCCACATTTGTCCAGAGATCATTGCGAAACAAAACAACACAGCAATGGATCCCCAAAGCTGTTTGTTGTATAAGAATTCTAAATTATTTCGACGCAAATACAAGAAAGCACCCAACAGCGCAGCTAAAGTAATCACAGCAACAGTTCCCGAATAGTTTGGTGGTCGGAATACACGGATCTGTATGTCCGTACGTTCATGAACGAATTTGGCAATCGATTCAGCAGCAAATCCAACTCTATGGATGTCCATGGTGTCGGCACCTTTTGGCTTTCCTTTCGATGGGAAATGCATAAACACTGGGGCAGTATTAAGTCGAAGCATTTGGAACACATCTGATCCATCGTCGAAGTCAACCATTGCAAAGAAGAGTTTGTTCGAGTAAATCGGTGAGTAGCGATAGGAATTGGCAACAATATTAAATTCGTCATGTGCGTGACGACAAATTTGACACTGACGGGATGGTGCCAGGGCGGTGAGCATCACAACCACAGAGTAGTTACGTGGTGATTGCTTTATGTAGTCCCGAAATTTTTGACCATTGAAGCGAAGAAGCGATTTCTTCATATTCATGTCCAGCAGGTTTTGAACCTTTTCAGAGATTGTAAGGCCAGCCTGAAGGAGATAAAAAAAATTTGGTTTAAGAATTTATAGTTTCGTTAAATCAAGGATAGGATAAAACTTTTGTTTGGATTTAAAGCAAGAAGGTTAACAATTTAATTCTTATCAGTTTTTAGATGCTCATTGGGCTCATAAGTGACGTGGCCTGACCAAGCACACCCAAAGCGACTTCTCTGTACTTACCTTTTGTTTACTCTGAGCGTCTGTTATCACCAAACAGGCGATAACGACGAGCACAAAGCTCAAAACCGTTCGCAGGAGTAGCATGTTTAGTTAAATATTTTATTGAAAAAATCCTTTTAGTTTTCTAAATTGGAAAATTTTCGTCACTGCAAGCAAACCGATAACCAGTGCTAAACAAATTACAACTCCCGGCGAGTGGTTGTGTCTGTCATGTGTCAGATATGACAGCTTGAATGAAACAAAAAATGGTGTAGGTAATGCAGATTGGTTCAGGTTACTTGGTTACTAGATCATTTGGCCAAATGAAAACTGAAAACGAAAAATTTTTACCAATCAAGTATATATGTATGAGTAATTTTATGAAATTTCCAAAATTTTCTAGTTGAGTTTTCAGTTTTGTAAGTACTTTTGAATCCAAATCCATTTCTTTTATTTTCCACAGAATCATATTTATTCGCTCTCAAATTATCTCCCTTCTGATATATTTTTAGCAAACGCTACCTGTGCTGTGAGAACACCACAATTGCAATACAACTGATTAAAGTCCTTCGCAAACCAGTAAGATAAGTCCGTAAGATGCTATTGCGTTAAGTCGAACCTTCATAAGGTTATAAGTATTGTTTGATTTCAACAGAAATCGCATTGCACGCACTTATCACGCTGGTTTGCGTAGGACTTAACTTTGACTGCCCTAATTTAATAACAATTTAGCAGGGTATCAGTACATGCGTACTATGAACACAAACCACTGGTTTCTAGCTGCTGCAATAAATTTTGGGTGCTTCTCACAGTATGCTTTTCCTACCAGATCGACCTTGTTATCATGAAACCGGCAGAAACGCTTGTTGAAGTGGTATCCTTCTTATCGCTTTAGTGGAGGCACCCTTTTACACCGTAATACTTAAACATAATTTGATAGCTGTCTTACAGGAAAGTGAAAATGCCTACTAAGAAATTAGAGGAACAACGCAAATACTTTTCATACATTTGCAGTTGACACAACTAAGAAATCGTGTCAACAGTTTTTCTGCATCTATCACGACTAGAAAATCGCTTTGGCTTTTGACATTTTTAACTTGACCGTCAGCCTTTGTTGCTCTATATCATTGTTAGTTAGTTTAAAGTGCTTCCTTGATTGTAAGGATGTAAATTTTTTCCTGACTTTTCCATCACTTTCGTGAATACATACAGAAAATAATTGTGGAGTTTACTCTGTGCTTTATTTTCTGCTTTCCACAATCTCCCTCCATGTGATTTTCCACCTAATCCCACATCTCAAAATGTCTAAAATGACGAAGCTTGGCACAAAGTTGCTTCCCTTTCTTTTACTGTGTGAACACAATGAACTGCGGCTCTGCAACCATTGTGTTCACGCAGTTATTTGAAAAATCGACCCCTCTCTATCGTATTTAGCTCGTAATTGCGCTCGTGTATCCAGGCGTCCACCTGCAATGCCTTGTGGTTACTCCTTAAAATCGAAACAAAATATTTTGATTTTCTCTGCAGTCGGCAAGCTAGTTTCCAATTTCTCGTTTTTTGTACGCATTTCATTTCAATAATTCCGCGCAGGCATGAACGAAACGGCTCTACAACTGATTATTTCTGTTTCAAGCAAACTCATTCGCTCTCCCTCCCACTTTCTCGCTCTGACACTTCGTTAAGGTCTAGAAAACGGAATTCATCCGGACTCAGGTGCAGCTTTGTTGTACTTCGATCGCAAGAAAATACTCAAACTGCAGTTAAAAATATTTTCTTATTCGAGTTTTGTTTCCATCAATCAATTTAAGATAGCATTTCTTTCAATCGAAATCGAAAAAGTGAATAAGAACGCAGTTCTATGCAATGGATTTGCTTGGCCAAATCGATTGAAAAAGTGAATTTTTTTCTCCTTGACCCTTTCTATTTTCCCTATTGCTTGTTGTTTGTGTATGAGTGAGTGGATAAAAACAAAATAAAGATAAACTTTCATGCAATAGAAAGAAACAGCTACTTGGTGTTCGTGTTAATTCTATTGTTTTCCCATTTTCATACTTTTTTTCTTGTTCCTCTGAGGAAAATATGCAAATGAAAGAGAAAAGTGTGACACCGTTGTGAGTGACTTGACTTGTGATGGTCCATCTATCATCGCCAAAAGAAATAAAAACTTTTTTCAATTCGCGTTGGTTGTATTATTTTCAAATATCGTCATTAAGTGTTGGTGAACCCAATTGAAACTGAAACGACTGATTTTGCATTCAAGTCTAGATACATTTTCTTTAAAGTAAAAATTGTGACATTTTTGTTTGATCAATTTTCTTCACCGGTCTCGTCTTCGGGTTTGTTGTTGTTTTTTTTTTGCTCCTAATCAGCTGCACTCTTTTGCATTAGAAAGGGATAAACAGTTTAGCTTTCAGCAGCCTTTTTTTTGTTATTGTTTTCAGTTGACTTTCTTTTTTTTTGGTTAATTTGTCGTTCGTGTATAACTTTATCGAATTTTCACGGAAAATCTTATTAGGAACAAAAGCAACTGTCAGATAGAGGATAGAGCCGACGTCCTTTGATTTGAAAGAAAGGCTCAAGTGCGTGTTAGTGTGGTTGGTAAAGGAAAATATTGTTGGATTAAGTGCGAGTGTACCTAGCTATCGTTTTTTACCCTCGGCCTGGGCTTTTTAAAGTGCAAAATAGTGAACAAGTGTTATTAAAAAAATTGAATTGATTTTTTTCTTATTCTTGACATCGAATCCGTAGACGTCTATCAAGCTGGAGCGCATTCCGGAGTATTTACGCGACACTGTCGACTGGCTTATGGGGTAAGTAAAAGTTTTTGTGATTAGATTATGATCCTTTTATCGGTCATTTCCACTTTCCAGTCTATCTGCACTTGTGCAGATGCAGGGATCTATTTTTTATTTATTTATTCTTTGAACTCGCAGTTTTCATTTCAATATACACGGGGTTGTTTTGCCAATCTAATTCACGTTTTTTTCTTGTGACAATTGCCATCATTGGAGCTTAGGGGCTTTGGGTTATCCACATACGACATTATCGATTCATTTTTGTTGTTGTGTCAGTTAGTTTGTTTGGGGGAATGAGAAAAAGCAAATGAGAGTGGAGAACAGAAATGATTTATTTGTTTGTTATTTACTAATCTAGTATGTTCGGATCTACATATCGCTGTGTGGAGCAACTATTTATAAACATTATTACTTTGTGCTGCAAACGATAGGGAGAACTTTCACAGAAGGGATGGAAAACTTATTTGAATTTTGAAGTCTGCTTTCAATGCGCAGTAAGAGAACTTTGTAGAATCGAATGTTCTATTCATTTGATTTTATGTCTATCAAATTGATTGCTGGTTTAATGGTCACTCTCTGTGTATAGTCAAAAACCATAGAGAAGTTTTTTGACTAAACACAGTGAGTGACCATAGCTTTGAGAAGAAAAGCAGAGCAATTAAGAGCACTTGAGCATGAGTCATGACTCATGAGAATTGTCAAGCAGCATAGAGCAGAGTAAGCTGGTCATAAAAGTCAGCTGTTTGACAAAAAAAGCAGTAATCATTTTTGTCGCATACAAGATCCTCTCTGCCGTATTGTGTTAGCGTCTGAAGCCATTCGTCAACAACCTTATCAGTGCGGCTTTAGGTCAGGAAAGTTCACCATAGACCAAATCTTCACACAACGGCAGATCTTGGAAAAAACCCAGGAACTTCGAATCGATACCTACCACCTTTTTATCGATTTTAAGGCAGCGTATGACAGCATCTATAGACAGGAGTTATATAGAGTCATGTCTAGTTCTGGCATCCTTACCAAAAATGTCCGTTTGTGTATCATGACGATGGAGAACGCACGCTGCTCCATCAGGGTCGGTAAAGATCTCACTGATACATTCGATGTCAAAAAAGGTTTTAGGCAAGGTGATGCACTGTCATGCGACTTCTTTAACATCGTTCTTGAAATATAAGTGCAAAACTCCCACGTCAACACAAGAGGCATAATCTTTCAAAGGTCCGTCCAATTACTCGGATATGCCGATGATATTGACATAATTGGAAAAACGCAGCGTGATGTCAATAGCATGTTTGTGAGCATTGAGACGGAAGTGAAGTAGATGGGTTTAGTGGTCAATGAGGGCAAGACCAAGTAAATGTTGTCATTAAAAAAGGACACCCAAAACACCGACGTCATGATAGACAGATATAACTTTGTAGTAGTAGTTAAGGCCTTTGTCTACCTAGGCGCCGCCATTAATTCAGACAACGACACCAGCGCTGAAATCAAACGAAGAATAACTCTTGCCAATCGCTGTTTCTTCGGGCTAAGAAGGCAATTGAGTAGTAAAGTCCTCTGTCGAGCAACTAAAGTGTCCTTTTATAAGACACTTATCATCCCTGTTCTTATATATGGCGCAGAGGCGAGGACCCTGTCAAAGGTAGATGAGAACGCTTTAGGATGCTTCGGAATGCGTCTGCATAGATGGAGAGTGGAAAAGAAGATTTAACGACGAATTGTACGGGCTGTACAGCGACACTGACCCAAGGTCAAGGTCCAGCGGGTTAGATGACGGGGTCATGTAGAGCGAATGGACACCAATGCTCCGGCCCGGAAAGTCTTCGAATCCAATCACGAGGGACGGCGCAGTAGAGGAAGACCGCGACTCAGGTGGCGCACGCAATTAGGAGAGGACCTCAACCAACTTGGCAATACCATTGTGCGAACCTATTTTCTCCGGTCCTACTTAGTAGTCTCCTCCAAGCTATTCGTTTCCCCATTGTGTGTAGAACAGCGAATGCTGCACCACCTCGTTCCTCCGATCCATGACATTGTTGAATCGCATTTTGAACTTACTATAGTTTCTATATACAATGGTATTACAGCTCGCCGTCAACGTGGGCCTCAACCAACATCTTTTGATAACGTCTTCGATTTGGGATGAAGTGTCTTCAGTTTTGCATTCTAAGTCGGTGGAGGTCTTCTTCCACTTGATTGCGCCACCTAAGACAAGATCTTTTCCCTTCCACGATTTTCCTGCAATATGCTGTCCGCTCTGAATATCCCAGCCATCCTAGTCTCGCGATGCGTGTTCTTCTAGCTATGCCCATATCACGGTGTGTTGTTGAATTTTCTTCTAAACACACTGTCTTCACATACGGAAATCAAGATCATTCGGAGTATTTTTCTTTCTTAACGACCAATAGCTTCCTCAAAATTTAAAGTTTAAATACTAACAGCACACAAATTTATATAATTATAAAAAGTTGTAAATTATTGTCAAATGATTTTGAAAAAGTTCATTGAACTAATAAGGAAATATTATTATTATTGTTATACACTTTAGATGAAGTAAAGGGTCATTCCATGGTGTAACACCCGAAACGCACACTTTTCGACTCATAAAACTGTTAGTCCTTATGCTGATATTTTAGCGATTTAATTTTTTTTATTTTCTACGTTTTAGTTGTTTTATCTTAATTGTAAGATTTGTAGATTTTAGCACAAGGATTAACAGTTTTATGAGTCGAAAAGTGTGTGTTTCGGGTGTTATACCATGGAATGTCCCTAAATGCTTCCGCACCGGATAGCATGATTGGTTCAAGCCTCATAAAGAGTTAGCCTAGTTTTTCTAGACAAGGGTTTACATTTCAATTTGCCTTTGGATCAAAGTAGCAGCGTGTCGCATAAGTAACTCTCCGTTTTATCTCCGGACTGGTGTTGTGTTCCGTGTTTATAGCGAATCCTAGGTAAAGGAAGTACAGTACTACCTCGTAGTTATGTATGTCTGGCTATAGTGATGTTTTGTTCTGTCTTCGAAGTTATGTCGGTTTATTGTGAGGTTTTCTTCAATTCGTCCATTTTTTCAGTCTTTACTTGATGACACCATATACTTAATTTTGCTCTCATGAACCACTAAACCCTTTTGAACGCTACTGTTTCAATATTCGCAAAAGCACCTACTTATGATATCACCCATCATTCTTTCTTCTTTCCATAACGTCAATATCGTCTGCGTAGGCGAGTAATTGTAAAGACTTTTGAAAGATTGTTCCTCTGGTGTTGACGTTAGAGTTTTGTACAATCTTTTCAAGTATGATGTTGAAGAAATCGCATGACAGTTTGTCGCCTTGCCTAGATCCTTTTTCGACATCAAATATCTGGGTGAGTTCTTTACCGACCTTGACGGAGCAGCGTAAATTCTCCAAAGTCATCCTGCATAGTCGTACGAGTTTTGCAGGGATGCCGAAACTAGACATGACTCTGTACAGCTCGTCTCTGTAAATACTATCATATGCGGCCTTGAAATCGATAAAGAGATGGTATCGATATTATATTCTCCGGTTTTTTCCAAGATCTGCCGTAATGTAAAAATTTGGTATATGGTGGACTTCTCTGGTCTAAAACCACGTTGATAAGGACCTATCAAGTTGTTGACGTGGGTTTTCAGACGTTCTCATTTTACAGCATATTAAGGAGTATTATCCCTCTAAACTGTCGAAATTGTGAGGGTCTCCCTTCTTTACGATCGGGCATACGATACTGAGGTTCCCTTCAACGGACACACTTTCTTCCGACCATATCATGCAGATCAGGTGGTGTATGCTGCTTTCCAACTGATCTCCTCCTGCCTTCAAAAGTTCGGCATTAAGGTAACCTGCACCTGCAGTTTAAAGTTTTCACATGGCAAGCTTAACTTCTTCTATGTCGGGAGGACGGCATTCTTGATCATCGTCCAAGTTGAATGGAGTCTTCTGCTTGGCAGCTGGATTAGTGTTTTCATCGCTGCCAAGCAGTCTGCAGAAGTGGTCTTTACAGGTCTTCAGTAGCGATTCTAACGCCACCTATTGGTCTTTACAGGCTTGAGATCAAGGATTGTCACACTGGCATGATGTTTTTACCATTTTTTGTATCTTTTGGTAAAACTTTCGAATCTTATTCCCATAATGACATTATCTCAATTTTCTCATATGAGGGCTTTTGATGCTGTTTCTTTTTTAAGAATTTGATATTCTTCCCTTCTTTCTTTTGAAGCACAAAATATACAAAAAAAGCATATCAGTAGCTGATTTTGACACTTTCGAAAAATGTTCTGCTACTCAAAAAGAGATGCCGAGAATTCTGCTCTAAAATGATATTATTGAGTCATCACTCATCAGAGATAAAACATTCTTTCTCGGAGCAGAGAGTTGATCGTTACACACTCGGCTGCAAACCCATTTTATTGAGACAGGTTCCTCGTTATTGAAATAGAATAAATAAATAGAGCGGACAGGCCCGTTACGCCATGGGCAAAGTTTTACTATAGTGTTCGTTTTTGATCCTTTTTAGCTACGAAAATATTCAAACCCATTTCCTTTGATTTGCTATAAGATTTCTCTTTTGGAGTAATCCTTTGATTGTACCTCCTTATCGAGATTGCGTCAAATCTCAAATAGAAGCAAGTTGAAAAATGAAACAAATTTCGGTATAGCAGCGCTCGAGAAACCGTTTGAGAGGAATGTAGTGAACCTAAAAACTATTGCTTAGGAAAAACATTTGTATTTCATTTTTTGGATTCGAACCTCGAACTCTGAAGTAACATGTAAAAGTGCTAATGCCACTGCACCAGCACCACAGAATACATTGAAAGCTAAAAGAAAAATATCCGAAATTCCATCATGCATATGAACCATTGCGCATTTGGTACATGTAATTTTTCAGCGTGGTGTATTATAAAACCGGTCTTAATCTCCAAATGCCAAACTATGTGTGTATTCGATATCTGGTCATTCACTATGCTTCAAGTATTCGTGAGCTTGATGTGTGCACCTAGAATTTATTTAGTTGGAGAGACAAAGCCTCTGCTAGATTTCACAAAAAGGTGGGTTAAAGAATCTAACAATCCTTTGATAAGTTCGTCCTTATCTTGATTATGCCTCTCGAGTTTGATCTCCTATAGATAGATAGATAGATAGTTTTATTAGTTTTCATTGTTCTCTTACAAAGTTTACTAAAAAAAAAAAAACAAAAAGCATGGCATTTTTGCCGTCTGCCTAGTTGACAAAACATAAAAAATAAATCAATAAATATAAGTAAGATTTTCCTTTCAGTTAATTATCACAAGTTTTTAAAAAAGAACTTTCAGTTACAATATGTGACAAAGTTTACTTCAAAAATAAATTACCAAATATATTTTGCATTCAAAAGTTTTCATTTATAATACATTTTCTATAAAGAGTAGCTAGTCTGCAGAATTGGAATAACTTCTTTACATCCATGTCATTCAGCAAGCCTACGACTTGGTTTAGTGTTAGAATGTCGCTTCCAAAAAATTCCCTTCTTATTTCCTTAAAGATCGGACATTTTCCCATAAAATGAGCAACATCTTCTCTTTCGTTTAAGTTGCATAGCGAATATATAATGGGTAGTTCTTCTCTATGCGGTATGTAGTTCAGTGGCAGAAGTTCTGCTCTCAGTTTTACCATTGTTGATATTTCGGCAATACTATTCTTGTCATTGAAATAGTTTTTGTCCCCCAGATTGTGTTCTAATCTACTGTAGATTTGCCTATGCAGAGATTCAGTTGCATCATTCAAAAATTTTTCTCGTTGTCTAAGATCTACTGCAGAAATTAGCTGGTAAAGCGACGTTTCAAGCTCTTTAATGTTGGTATAATTTACGTTTATATCTATGCCACATTCTGTTGCTAGTTCTATCCAATCAGCATACCAGCCTGTTTTGTTCCTTATGGCTTGCAGAGCTGCTATCTTTGGAAGTCGATTATCATTCATCTTTAGTGCCTTCAATATGTAATCCACCTGAATTTTCAAAGTTCGTATGAACAGCGGGGATAAACCGGTTTCTAACATGATTACGTAGTTAGGTGTACTATTCGGCAATTGAAAAATTCTTTTGCAATAGTATCGCAGAAGCTTCTCGACTGTATCATACATCTTTGTTCCCCAAGTTTGCGCCGCGTAAAAGAGCACCGATTCTGATACTGCTTCAAATATCCTGTACTTGCTGCTATGGGCTATACTTTTGTTATAGAAACATTTATTCCAAATTGAGTTCACTGCACTTTTAGCTTTCATGAGTTTTTCTTTTAAATGTTTTTCCATATTTAGAGTTCTAGTGAAATTTACTCCTAGGTATTTAAATTCTGAAACAACTTCGATGAGTTCACCATTATAATTCCATTTTTCATTTGCGCAATTGCGTCCTCCTCCACGTTTGAAGATCAAAACCTTGGATTTTTCCAGGTTGACGATTAAATTCCAAAGTTTGCAATATTATTATTATTATTATTATTATTATTCTTTATTTTTTTCAATAAAATGTACAATATGACGTAAAGAATACGGACATGGCTAATTTGCCGTCTGCCGGATATGACATTATAATATTGTAATTTAATAAAAAATAACAATTTGGAAATATAAATACAAGAATTTAAAAAAGTTATATAAAAAAAGAAAAGGTTAAAAAAAAGAAAAATTTTCTACCTACATGTATTCAACTATTCAACTATGGTTTTACATTTTCCAAATGAGAAAGCGAGAATATTTTCGATTCCTCTACAATTTTAATGATTTGCAACATAAACAAGAGATCAATTTTAACAGTGATTTGAAACACAAAAAGTAATAATTTTGAAATGATTTAAAACATAAAAGTGTGTTATTGCATAAAGCAAACTCTTCAATTTTTAAAAACTATTTCGGTACGTTAGGGCATGCTTGCAGAATTTGTAAAATATAGACCAGCCTCTAGCACCATTAAGTAATTCGTGGAAACTATTTAGGGACAAAAAACTTTCTTGGAAATACAGTCGACGAATTTCATGCAAAATTGGACAAACTGCGATAAAATGATAGACATCTTCTAACTCACGTCTGTTACAAAGATTGCAAATTTGCGGAAGATCAATTCTGTGAGGGATGAAATTAAGGTTAAGAATTTCAACCCTAGCCTTGAAAACCATGCTTATCAGCTCTGATGAGTTCTTATCGTTGAAGTAGTTCTCTGCAGTAGGCAACCGGTGATTTAGATTCCTGTAGATAGTTCTGGAAGAAGACGATGATGCTCTGGTAAGGTGCTGATCAAAAAGACTGCCGTCTATTTTTGAAATAATGTTTGCAAAAATGTCATTCCATTCGTACAGATTTGCTTCGGTTACTGAACACGTGAGATCATTGGATTGAGCATATTGATTCCATTCCCTGAAAGGTGATGCATTTGTTTGCAGTAGTCTCAACATTATTTTCTTATGGAGACTGTTGTCACTTCTTCTTATCACTCTAGTAATATAGTTTGAAACCGCTTTGAGGTTCCTAATGTAAATTGGTGGTAGCCCTGTTTCGACGTGTATGGCGTAGGTTGGAGTGGAATTTGGTAATCGAAAGATACGTTTAAGAAAATTTCTTTGCACCTTCTCAAATTCTTCAATGGGGGTAACTCCGAAAGCCTGAATACCATAGCACATACAACTGTTAATAGTCGCATTAAAAACTTTAAATTTAGAGGAATGATCAATGTCTTGTTTCGCAAAAAATGTGGGCCACATTAGATTCAGTGCTAGCGTAGCTTCACTGCTTTTTTCCTTAATATGCTTATTAAAATTTAAATTGTATGATAGGAGAACTCCAAGGTACTTAAATTCACGTACAGTGTTGATTAGCTCACTACCAAGCCGCCACGTTTCTTCTGGAGCTCTATTTCTTTGTCTGTTTTCGAAAACCATGGCCTTTGTCTTCTGTACGTTAATGCGAAGGTTCCATGTTCGACAATATTCTTGTAGTTTATTTATTTGGAGCTGTAACGAAAACGGATTGTCAGCCAGTAAGACCAGATCAGTTTGCAATATTGAGACAGACGATTTATCATTAGCTGTAGTGATTCTGGTAAGGCTGCCAAAAGTACGATGTCATCCGCGAACATCAAAACTTTAATTATCATTTCACCGTACTCGACACCGCACGGTAAAAGGTCCGCAAGGTCATCAATGAATAATGCAAACAAACTTGGGCTCAATGTGCACCCCTGCCTGACTCCCGATTGTGTATTGAATCCTTCCGACAGCAATTCTCCATTCCATACTTTTGCCGTAGTATTCTCATACAGATTCTGTAAAATTCTTCCAAACTTCCATGACATGCCGTTGTTGAAGAGCTTGTAGATAAGTGCTTTTCTATCGATCAAATCAAAAGCAGATTTGAAATCTACGAAAAAAGCATATAGCTTCTTTTGTTTGCCAAGAAATGATTCTGCAATGCTCTTGAGGGTAAATATATGGTCCACCGTGGAATATCCTGACCTGAATCCTGCTTGAAACTCTTTCAGGAGTTTGTTTTCATCGATCCATTTGGTAAGACGTTTTTGCAAAATAAGCGTGAATATCTTATATGACGCATTAAGAAACGATATACCTCTGTAGTTGGATGGTTCATTCAAATTTCCTTTCTTGTATATCGGGAAAATAATGGATTCCTTGAATTCCTGTGGTATAAGACCAGTTTCCATTATATTGTTATACAGAAGTGTCAGCTTGCTGATCAGTTCCATTGTACCATACTTATAAAATTCAGCTGGTATGCCATTTGATCCAGAGGCTTTCCCGTCTTTAAGTTTCTCTAAAGTTGAGGTTACTTCTCTATATTCTATCGAAGAATCAAGAACTTCGCAGTACAACGATGGAGTTGCATATTGAAAAGAAAGTTTTTCTTGTGCTGGATTCAACAATCTTTCAAAGTGAGCTGCTAGAAGTTGCGGACTTAAACTTGAATGTATTGTATACCTTTTGCCATTAAGTTGCTTTGCCAGGTTCCAGAAATCCTTCGAGCTTCTACATACTGCCAATCGTCTCGATTCAGCTTCAAAAAACGCAGCCTTTTTTTGCTTACATAATTCCTTGTAATTCTTATTGGCAAGTAGATATTGGTTTTTGAAGTGCTCATCATTTGAAGATCTATAGGCTTTTAGCCAACCAAACGATAAATGTCGCATTTTTTGCAGTCTGTGTCATACCATGGCTCAATAAAGTTCTGCCGACAGCTATTATTTACAGCACTACCCGGACGTGAGACTTTTATAATTGTATCAAGCTGTGAGAAATCACTAATATCTTGTCCATTAAGTGCTCTATTCAGCCTTGATTGATATTCGGTCTTAAACGTAAATTTCCATTTCAATTTTGGCAAAGTGTTCATTTCTCTTGTTTCCTGAGCATCTCTTGAAATAATCCGAAATGACAAGGTTAAAGGAAAATGATCCGAAAAAGGGACATTTTCCACTTTCAAATCTGTGATACGATCGTTCCATTCATTGCCCACCAGACTATAGTCTATCACAGAACTTCCTTGTCCCCCAACAAAAGTAAATTCGCCATTCGTATCGGACACGCTTGTACCATTTTGGATCCTTAGACCGTATGCATCACATAGCTCGATAAGCTTAAGTCCCCTTGAATTAGTGATCTTGTCCTTTGAGTTGCGTTCTATTCCCATAGTCGCGTTTTCATTTCCTAATTGGCTTCCCGTTCGGGCATTCAAGTCCCCTATCACCAGTAAATCAGATGTTTTATCATTAGAGATTATTGCTTCCAATTTCTCAAAATCGCTATTCCATTGATTACAATTAAGGTAGGTCGGAATGATGCGAAAACTTTTTTCCAAAATGCGGAGCTTAACATACGTAACCCCTTCATATGATTACAACTTACAAAACAGGTTTTTTAAGGTCTTCTTAAAGCCAAAAAAACATCCACCACTAGCTCTTCCTCTTGAATGTGTTCTTACTGCTGGTATTAGTTTAAATTCAAAACTCTTAAATTTACATTGAATACTCAAAAAATTGTTTTCCATAATAAATGTTTCATATCAAAAAACAAAATCAAATTGATTAACAAAATTATAAAAATCGACAAATAAAGCCTTATTACTTAACCCTGCAACGTTATAAGAAAGAATTCTGTAATTCATTTGATTTTCTTCAGTAATTTGATTTTCATTTATAAAATCTAACTTAATTTTATTATGGCAGACGGCATTACAATTAAATATGTCTCGTGTGAACACCTCTCCTATATAAAATTCAAAAACCTCGTATTAAGATAAAAGGTTATTTTCTTACCTCTGATGAAGGTCCTTTTGATTTGCCTTCTCATAAAATTGTGTGAGCATCAAAATACAAATTTAAATTTGTGATTCTCTATTTATTAACCTCCAAATGAGGTTTAAAATGATTTCCCGTCGTTCATCAATTTCTTATTTCCGTTTTATACTCGTATTTGCAATTCCAACAAGTCAACCTGCTTATGTAAACAACTAAATGCTTCTAAGCCCAACTTATATCCAGCCAAATGACTCTGTAATACTAACACTTATTTAATTTTGTGATTTTCTGCGTGAATACCATCGTCTACCTTCTGAACTAAAAGGGTTTCTCAGCACCACCCACCAGCGAGCAATCAATACTTTCTTCCTCTGTTCTCTCCGTTCGTACTGCAAGTTGAACTAACGTCAAAACTAAGTAACAGAGCAGGGTTTCCATTTTTGTTGGTTAGCTTTTGTTTAAAGAAGAATTTTTTCTGCACCATCCACGGAATCTCACTGTAAACTGAACAAAATACAAAAAAAAAAAATATCCGTGACATTTAATTTAATTAGTAGACAGACATGCAGATTGCAATTGGCAAAATGTTATGGGCACCACAAAACAGCTCAGAAAGCAGCCCTCTTAGTCTATCCCTCCCTTCGAATAGAAACAGTGATAAAGCTTCTTCGAGTCAACCTCAATCGCATTATACCTACTTTCGCATTGGAACTCCTTATTTTATTAAAGAGTTCTGTATACGATTTAGTGACAAAAAAGCAACGCTATTGCCTTGAAAAACCATAACATTCGTTTTCAGTTCCCACAACTGATTGTCGCGGTACGAGGAGGAGTTTAGTTTTATTTGTGATTAAAAATGATGTGGGCTCTTTCGAACTTGACCGGCAGTAATCGGGTTAGTCGGGCAATTTTAGTGCGTTATTCTGCGGTTCCATTGGATACGGAATCAACACCACCAACACCAGTTGCTTCGTCATCATCTTCTTCATCGTCAGCACCAAGCCGAACAAGGAATATACCCGGAAGGGCAGTGCCCAGGCATGCGGCTCAAATAACTTTGCCTTTGGATGTAGAAGAAACTGTTACATGCTTTTGCAGGTAACTCAGGGACTGTATTATTATAGAATATAGTGGAAAGAAGTCCTTCGGAGGCAAATAAATAAAATTAGAAATAAATTCAGACTCGAATAGTCTAATAGATGAAGCGAAAGCATCTTCTGATTTATATGGAAAATATACCTACGTCGTTGTCTTCTGACTTCTCGAGCCTATCAGCAATTCTACAAAATGTTATTTTTCTATACATTTTCAACCAATTTTTTCGCCAAATTGATGGTTTAAAGTTTCTTCAATTTTCGGTTGAATATTCTGCCAAGATAGACAGTTGGTGATTCAAACACTTACATGGCTTGGCACTCTGTAAGGGCTTTTCATTGGATATCCTTTAGCTCAGTATGATTTGTTTTTGCGTTCCTTTGTAAAGTGTTATGCAATCAACTCAGATTATAGGAAATAGAATTGCTGAGTTGTGACAAAACGTACCTAATATTGCCATACTGAATATGGACTGCTAGCGAAGTCTGGACTTCTTATAATACTATCAAAACGTCGGCACCAGTGCTATTGCTGCAATCTGGTGGGTAATTATTTACAATTATCGACGTTCAACCAAATGCCATCTATTGTTCCTTTTTTCAACAATCTGCGAAAAGTGTTTCAGTAAATATCACTTTTTAGGTCAAGCAGAGACGTGAATTGAACAATTTTTCAATACCCAATACAAAGCAGTATTATTGGCATCGCAGGCCTCACTTTGAATTGGCCGACTGGCAGCTCATATTTGGTGTGTCATTCGTCTACAAATATTTTATGCAAAGATGGTTTGGTGAATATTTAAACGGGTTTCGTTGTAAGCGGTCCATTTTTAAGACTGTTTCTATTCGTGCTATATTGAGAATTCAAAGTAAAATATTTAGTCTACTCATTCATTAAAACAATCAAGGAATTCGATGAATTCCTTTGAAAAGATGTTGGCTTTTTGTCAACAGCTTTATTAAAAGTCGTTAATAATTTGAAACCGATTGGATTGATTTTGATGATCTGTTATTTGTTTAACCCTCCTTTACAACCTGGGATCTATTTGGAACCCAGACCATGTTTGAACCTTTGAACACTCATAACTTTTTTGTTTTTCATTTTTTTAAAATGATATTTATACTTTTAAATGATTATATACTTATTTTTTATTCATTTCTAAAGTTGAAACGTTTATCAGATGTTTACTGATTTTTCTGCGATTTTTTTGTGAAAAGAACCTGTCCAACCGACTACTGAAATTCTATGAAAAATCATATTTTTTCTGATAAATAATTATTTTATTTATTTATTTTCAAAAGCAGCATAGTTTATGTTTATAAGGATTTAGCTTGAAGTTGTTGGCAGTTCCGGGAGACATTTAGCACATAAGGTTCTAGTGTGGCAAGGGCAACAACATCTGCCACATCCACCGTAAGTAGTTCTGTTTTTCTTGTCGTCTGCTCTTGGGCAAAGGTGACATCTGCCTCTTTTACAAGAGAGCCTTTCGGGGACTGTATAATACCTCCAAGAGCCTCCAATTCAGATTTTCCAATGCTAGATTGTGTTGCATGTTGTGAACGGTTATTCACTTCTGACTCAACCAGTTCGATGAGTTTATCACTTCTGAACAAATTTTTGTTTCTTCTAGGCGGATTGAAATGTCGAAATATGATGACAGTTGCTAGGACTGCTACGTCCAGTAAGTTGTAGAATACAACCATCGGCCAGCGGTTTGTTTGACGTGTACATGAATATAACGTGGCCATTTGTTCGAATACATTGATTCCATCTTTGGTGCGGTTATAATCCAGTATCATTACAGTTTAACTTTGATGACCGGAAGTGGCTTTCTCACAGTTATGTTGTGTTGATAGCAATATCACATGTTTGTTGTGTTTCGGAACATAACTCACCAACGCCATTTTTCCAGAAAATCCAAAGATGGATGAGTAGACTGGACGATACTGCTTTTTGTTATTGACCTTTACAGGGTCATTCTGGTCATCAAGAACCTCTTTTGCTACAAAAGATTTAGGCAAATTTCTTTTGTTTTCCCGAATCGTGTTAAGAATAGTGATCTTGTCCAGCAACCTAAATGCTAAGTCCACTCACGCGACGTAAAGAAATTACCAATAGTGAGGTTACGTCCAGAATTGAAATATGATGACACCACATAATATCCACGACCAAGTCCTGTACTTTGGTCAGAGCTATCAGTGTAGATAGAAAACTTCAGTGGATAGCCCGTTGAGCTTTCGTTCAGCCACCTAAACTTCAAGCCATAATTGGCAGACTTGCTTGGCATGTATTATCGAAATTCAATCCTTTTTAAGGTCATACAGTTTTTTGATGACCTGAACAAACTGAAATAATGACTATTTTTTTCTTTTGATAAAAATACCTGACAAAATCAACTGATATGGTATGGATTTTTCATTCAGTGGGATAAGTGGGAATCCCAGATTTGCGAATATAGGCAATTTTTATCGATTTTGATATTGAAAAATTTATTGATGTTGCCACAATTTGGTGGCAGCAGAAGAAGATTTTGAACAGCTTGTATTTAAACAATGGCGTTAAAATCCTTTACTAAAGATCAATTAAATAAGTAAAAGGGTTTCAATAATATGAATATGAAATAATTACTTAGTCTTCTAAATGTCTTCAGGAATTGGAGAAAAAATGCTGCTTCTTTAGCGTATTTGTTAGCTGTTCTTCTTTCTGCTGCTGGATAATCGTTAAGAGATGTTGCTTTGACTATGGTGTGTACGAGAGAATGTTTTGTTGCAAATTTCACAGCCGTATGACAATAAAGATGGCTGATCGATTATAAGCAATAAATATGGCTGACGGCCAATAACGATGGCTGGTCAATTACCACGAAGGCAATAAAGATGGCCGATCAATTACTACGGCGGCAATAAAAATGGCCTATCTATTGCTACAAGCGTAGTGCCGATGACGTGGCTAGTGGCTATACGTCAAGCGGAAACTACCTTCAATTAGGGTGCGCTTACACTAACAATTGATGATCTCCTACATAACTGCATTATGACATCTCTGCTTAAATTTCTTATCACTGCTATTGCTATACAAAATATTTAGAAAAAATTCATACAATAGTCAAAAGAATTATACATAACTGAACAATATAAATCAGAACTCAAAAAAATTTTGAAGATAAAATCATGGGTTCCATTCGGACTCCAGGTCGGGTGGACACGACTTTTGCCAGGTCGTAAAGGAGGGTTAAAAAAGTGCATCTTTGTCGAAGTTTCAGTGAGACCTTGAAAAACCTCAATCTAACCCGGGTATCATTATTCGCGTGCAGTAAGATTTTGCTTACGAACTAAAAGTAGCGCATAACACCGACGCTGGACACTGTGTTATAGATCGGCATCAAGTCGACCTAAAGTAATTGAAAATTGCACTATAATTGAAAATCTATGTTGTTTAGTAATCCTTAATTTTGGTCAAAATTAATTATCTATTGTATCAACAAACCACCTCATCCAGCACCAGGATGATGTAACATGAGTTTATATTGCAACCACATAAATCAACATCAATGTCCATTAGAATTGTGGCTAAGCACTGAAATAATGGAACGGCAATGGGTTTTTAGATAAACTCCTGCCAACTCGGCGACACACGAACACATCGCGAAGAATAAGCAAATACATTGATATGCAATGTGTATACACAATCAAAAAGGATACTTTTTATATCCTTTACAAATGCATAAAAGAAAAGAGAGAGCGAAAAAAAAACACTTTACTTTTGAGTGCTGGTTGTGTTGTCAATGGAGTGTCGTTTTTGGTATGACTCATCAAGAGGCAAGAGTACTCCCTCTACTACGTCGAGCCTTGTGTACACATCATACACCTACCCCAATCGGGAATATTGTGAATAGAAAAAATGGCTCGATGATAGATGGAGCTATTTGTAGGTCAGCAGCAATTGAATGTTTTTCAATTTTTTATTTCTTCTTTTTCTTGTATTGCACTTTTATGGTTTACTTAGATGGTGTGTAAAAGTTTGAAAAGTTGTGGGTGTGTTGTTGAATATGAAATGTTGGGGTTGACATCGAACGTTGGGCAAGGAATAATATTTATAGCTTTGATGCTGGCCCGCATTTTTATATTCAACCAAAGCCGGTGGAAAGGTTAAACGATTACTTTTTTTTTTCAATTAGTAACCCACAAGCCACAAGGAATGAAGTATTCGAAAAGGCAATGTGAAAAACCTATAACTGTATTGTTTTGGCATGAAACAACAGTGTCTGTTATTTAAAGATCCATTGAGGGTTTTTTTTTTCACTTAACTCGACAATGAAATGCAATAGACTCTGATGTTTGAAGATAAAAATGCTTTCTTAAAATTGTGTTAAGGATTTTCTCTTTCCACCTTACCTTTGGTAGGGGATAACATTAGGGATTCAATATTGAAATATGTTAAAACAGGTAACTTCACAGTAATCGATGAGGAAAATCACCCTATTCTACACCTGCGCAACAATCAGTGGCGGATTTAGACTAATGACGCCCCTAGGCTGTGAAAATAAGCCGCCCCAAAAATCCGCCACTGGCAACAATAGTCTTTGTAATTTTTGTATTTCGGCTTATCTAGTTTCCTTGAAACCAGTTGCATTCAAAAAAGTGCAATATTCCTTAAGGTCGTCCACACTATGCCGAGCGGCATCAATCGGCACATGCCGATCGGTAATACCGGCTTAGTGTGGACGCCCCGATCGGCTTTCCTTCTTACCGAAAGCCGAACCATGTTAGTATAAAGTTTGGAGCTATTTTTCTGCCAATGAAATGGTGTCTGGATATTTTAAAACGCTTCTTGTTTTTCTTTAGTAACGCTGCCACGTCAACTTCGGTAAAAAACTCACCTAGACCTTTGATTTCGACAAGGCGACAAACTGTCGTGTGATTTTTCTCAACACTTAGCGAAACGAACACCTCAGTTCTAAAGCAAGAAAAAAACAGAATCAAACACAAATTTCTAAAAATCGCCAATGACAGGTGGTCATCTTTAGAAACATGCCGAGTCTCCAGAAACCTTGGCCAGATATTTCCAAGAAAAAAACAGAATTTCTACTCCAGCTATAAGCAGACCTCTGCTCTCTGTTGATTGGCATTCTCACGGGCCACAACTCGTTGGGTACCCACATGATGAGAATGGGCATTAGCTCATCCGACTTATGTAGAGGATGCCAAGATGAGGAGGCAGAGGAAGGATCATTCCACTTCCTCTGTGAGTGTCCTAGCTTGGTCCACACTTGGAAAAAACCCCCGGAGAATACTTCTTCGACGAACTGGGCGACATCTCTAATCTCCCATAGAGCAACGTCCTGAAATTTACTCAGGGCTCCAAATGGTTCAGTGGGGGTTCCCTACCCCAATAACTATCTACCTCTCCAATCCTCTCATCTCCTCATCCTGATTTCCCGGGGAGCACAATGGATCCTTGAGATCCGAGTGAGGTGTTGCCACTTGTGGCTGCCTCCCTCATGCAACATAACCTAACCTAAGTTCATGTTCTTCAATGAAACTTGCCATGAGGTTTAACTTGAGATTTACAGGGATCTTCGATATTGTCACAAAAATTTTGTATGCCTTTCGATAAGAATGTTTAGAGTCAGTTCTTCATAGAATTCCTTTGCATCAACTCCCTCTGTTTCGAATGTTGGTGTTTCGGAAGTCATAAACTATTTTCGTGACTTTATTATACGGAATGCAAGTACACAACGCATAATTCCAATTCCAATTTTCCGCACTGCAAACTTACTCAATAGAATTACCATTATTCCTCACAATACACCACTGCGCTGTTGAAAAGTCATAATAATCATTTTGAATATTCAACACACAGACACAATGCTCACTCAACAAAATGAAGAGAAAATAATAACAATTGGAGAATCCTATGGAAATTAACAATAACCCGACACATAATAGGGCATGGTTTCGTTGAAGCAAAAAATTCATTTTCATTTCACAGTGAGTGAAATTTTGAGCTGAACATACCAGCGAATGAGTAATCAGGAAGGTGTATGTATGAATTTATACGTAAAAATGATGCAAACATAATGCTAGTGAGGTAATATTCGTGTTACATCGCATGACTTCTATCTTGAGGCGGCCCCCAATTTGTTCGGATAAAAATTCATTCGTTGTTGGTGTCAAAGTCGAGAGTGAAACCCAAACAACATCGAAAGTTGATTTCCTACATAATGACATATGAGAGGAGTATAATGTGGTGCTATCATCTAGTTCTTTCATTTCGTGTTTTGACCGTGTCACTATCAGAGACGGACTTGATTGTTGTTTCCTGATTTGTTTTTTTTTTTCAGGTCGTGAGACCACGAATTGGGTTTAAATGAATCTAACAGTCGTTTAAGTTAATGAAAAGTGTAATTTACAACTGTGAGAACTGTAACCATTTCTATTGTTGTTGGCTTTTTAATTTACATTTTGTTTTACGGCAAGAACTTATCACGACTTCTACATTGAATCGCCCTGTACTGTTCTATCTGGAAAAAATTGACATGGTAACGAAGCAGTTAGGTTGTTTTAGATAACATATCTGGAACAGTTAGCAGTTTTTTTAGTTTCATTTGCTTCCAAGCTGAGTTTCGTTTGAATTTTTCAAATATAACCGGAAACTTGACTACGGAATCATGCATTTGACCAACGTTTCTATAGGAACAAAGTCAAAAACATGAGTTTGAAATTAAATATCTTAAGACGTGATGTACCAGTTGATCAGTAGTGCGAAGCAGTCAAGTAGGAAAGCTGCTATCCTTTCAAGATTCAAGATCACTACGATCGGAACGAACAAAAAAAAAAAAAAAAATAAGAAGAAGAAGTGACTGATTCGAGAAATTCCCAGACCAAGTCAAAAGAATCAGATTGTGATGTGCTGGGTCCACTGAACTTTAACTTCTTCAGGACTTTGATGCCTTAATATCTTATCTTATCTAAATTCTGATCCAATTACCTTAGCTTTCTGACCCAAAACAGCCTATTTTAAGTTACCTTAGTTCTAGGCAAAGTTATGTTATATGTTACGTAGGATATACGTAAACTGATTTATTTCTAATTTATGCTCGACAAAGCGATTCAAAATTTTTTCTAAGAAGTTTTAGGTGTTTTACACACACAGTTTTACTTGCGACTAGCTGACCCAGCCATCGTAGCTCTGGTCTTACGGTGATCTAGTGTATAGCATCGACTCTACTCTCAATTTTTTGATGAAATTAAATCTAAGTTGAAAGAATTTTGGAGACCTGTTCAGCAGTTTTTAAAATCCGTCCAGTATTTTCTGTTGTCCTTGTCCCTTTCCCTTTCCAGCTGAAATATAGCCGATGTCATTTCTCAGACTCTGGACCATCTTTGCTTCAAATATTATTCAATTCGCCTCAGTAGAACCAATTCAATACAAACTCTAAGTTCCCGTTTCCGTTTCCGAAAGAATATGGAATAATTTTACTTCCAAGGTTCTATTCCATCTCTGTTTTCAATTTCAGTGAATTAGGGTCAGTATAGTCTTGGAGTCTTTTGAATACATACTATCAAAAAAATGTTTCTCTTTATAATAGGGTAAGGATTATGAAGGTGGTGCGCCGTCTAACGTTTTTTTTTTTTTTTTTTTTTTTTTTTTTTTTTTTTTTTTTTTTTTTTTTTTTTTAAATAATGCTTATTTCGTGAATGGTAACACTTAGTTCATGTCTGATTTGACAGATAAATTAGTTTCCGCTGAACGAATATAGTTGTGCATACGCTTGACAAACGCTGCGAAATATTGCGACATTACTTCGAAAATCATGGTAATGTTGCAGAATGTGTGCCAAAAAAATCATCTTTTCAGATGAAGCTCATTTTTATCTCTGCGGGTATGTAACAAGCAAAATTGTTGCATTTGGGGCACAGAAAACACGCACGTATACATTGAAAAGCCGATACACCCAAAACGAGTCACACGCATAATTGCGCCATTTTTCTTCGAAAATGAGCAAGGAGTGGCCGTTACAGTCAATGGCGATCTTTATCGGGCCATTGAGAAGGATATTGGCAACATTTGGTTTCAACAGGACGGCGCTTCGTGCCACACAGCCGAAGCTACACTAAATGTTTTGCGCTCTGTTTTTGAAGAGCGCATTATCAGCCGCAGACCTGATGTCGTTCGGCCACCTCTGAGCTGCGATTTGACACCGTTGGACTATTATTTGTGGGGTGCCGTAAAAGATAAGTGTTACACCGACAAGCCAGAGACAATTGACGCTTTAGAGGACAATATTCGTGAAGCCATTGGTTAAATACAGCTGCCCACAATCAATGAAAATGAATGAATGAAATTATTTTTCATTATTAACCGGAAGAATTGTACTTTCAAATAAAAAAGAAATTTGAGAAAATATTCAGTAGATTTTTTATAGCATTTTCAAAAAAGAAAGAAGTTATTTGGCGGACCCTTTATAAGACAAGTTTTGCAATCGTGCTTCTGCACAAATACGAAAAAAGTGGATCCTGGCAATTCTGTCTGTCTTTCGTTTATGGATCTATCAAGCGGTTCATTGACTAATTTTCAAAAAAAATTGCAGCTAGGGCCTATGGAGCAGCCTAATGAGGGATTTTTGGAATTGAGTCTCTAGGTTTTGAATAAACGGTTCCTGCCATGCAACCGATATGAAAGTACTTATTTTTCTTGAAAATGGTTCTACTAACTAGTTTAAGATTGTGTTTCTTATAATGTGTTTCTTATAATTTTGAAAAAAGTCTGGAAACGGTACCTCCCATAATACCGTTTTTTTTAACCGACTTCTTCGTTAATGACCTGCACGATATAAACGAATTTTTTTATTTTAGAAGACGTAGGTTGTTTTAAGGCAAGGCGACAACCTGTCATGCGATTTCTTCAACATCATACTTGAACAGATTGTAAGAAACTCAAACGTCAACACCAGAGGAACAATCTTTCAAAAGTCTGTAGAATTACTCGCTTAAAATAAATAAATAAATAAATAGGGTGGCGCAACAGAGCGAGGAGCCCCTGGGCCTAGCGCATTTCTCACAACCAAACCTTGTGAGGGAATGGAGGGGACCTACAATTTTTGGGCCGGTTCCGAACGGCTATTTGAGAAAGCGCCTTTCATGGCAGTGAATTTACTAACGGAGGACTTGCCAATTCCTCGCGAAAGGCGATACCCATGGAAAAACATTTTTGCCTCTGCTGGGATTCGAACCTCGAACCTCTGGATTAGCAGGTGGACATGCTAACCATCGCACCACGGGTACCACAAGAATTACTCGCTTACGCAGACGATATTGACGTAATGGGAAGGAAAAAGCGTGATGTCTTAGGTTTCTTGCGAGAAGCGGCAAAAATGGGTTTGATGGTTAATGAGGGCAAAACGAAGTATATGCTGTCATCAAACAAGGACACAGAACATCGACGAATTGGACAAAACGTCACAATAGACAGACATAACTTCGAGGTAGTACAGGACTTCGTCTACCTAGGATCCGCTGTAGACACGGACAACAACATCAGTGCGGAGATCAAAACTCTTTTGTCATTTGAACTTTGTTAATAATTAAAGTCTAATATAACCCTCTTTATTGTAAAGTACTATTTATTTTAATAAACGATTTCCATAATCCTGATGAAGTCATTCTGAATATCTTATTGGAAGTTAAACACTTTATCTAGGCAAATCCATCTCATAAACATGCACGAATTCAAACATAAGAATAATTATTCCAAGGCAACTAATCCGATCCTGATTTATAACAAACTTATTCCCATTGTTGGGTTCGCCACTTTCAAACTATTCAAACTAAGTACATTGATATCCAAAGGACAAAACGAAACCTAAATAAAATAATAATCCAAAAACACTTTCAACGACGATGCCGACGACGAAGCAACGTCAATCCCCGAAGCAGCATAGTCTCTTTTCTAATTCCAACTCGCAAAAACTTTTTCATTGCTAAATCAGGGTTTTAAGCTTCAGTGTTCGTAAATTGTTCAAAAGCACGAACCCTCTGAACAAACTCTTATGGTTTTGTAGGAAAGTTTAAAAAATCAACTATGTATGAACGTCTAAGGATTTTCTATATCATCAAGGGATATACGTACTTTTGTTGTTACTGCTACTGATGTCTTCTTTTGTATATCGAAACTATAAACTTGAAAACTCATTACCTCCGCATTGAGATCCATATAGGTATAGGTACCTTTCATATTCAACGAAAGGATGCGAAAGAAAAGTTCAAACAAAAAAGTAAAAAATAAAAATAAAAAACGGATGTCAAACACACGCCTTTCTTTCCTCTCAGAGTTTGAGTATAGAACAGCAGCAACGGCAACGGAACGGTAGCAACAGCAGCAGTGGCAGCGGCAGCAGCAGAAGGTCCTTAGACAGGATAGTTGACCTTCGAGTTAAAATTAAATTGGCCTCATACCAGCAAATACAAACACACACACACACTCTCAAATGCTTTATCATTGGAATACAAATGTTGGAAAGAATCCAATTGAATTATTTAAAGGAAA
Organism: Melanostoma mellinum; assembly: GCA_914767635.1. NCBI lineage: Eukaryota > Metazoa > Arthropoda > Insecta > Diptera > Syrphidae > Melanostoma > Melanostoma mellinum. The sequence continues at coordinate 248,711,623 of OU612058.1, read as the reverse complement.
AGATACGCAGTGAGTGTTATGGGATTGCTGATGGATTAACCGAGTAAAGCGAAAATTCGATTTTATTAAAAAAAAAAGAGAATTTCACTTTAATTCAAGTTTTAAGTACGTGGAGTGAGTAAGTGATTTTAATTTTTACAACAGTTGACATTTTCATAAGTCAGATACGTTCTGAAATATTTTTTAAAAGCATTTGTGTGTAAGTATGACTTCTCAAAGTTTTTTCTCAGAGGTATCACAAATACCAATCGAGCAGGAATTGTTATAAAGATTCAAACCCTTTTATTGTAATTTTTTAGGGTGGGCAAGATAGTAAGATGTGGTTGATTCATGGAAAATATGGCTAACATATTTATACTTGAAACCAAGTTCTTGCCAAAGTTGCGATTAAATTTCAGAGACTCACAACCTTGAGATCTTTTGATACGCAACAAATTCCGCAAATCAATAAACGGAATATAAGGTTGTATGAAACGAGGTTGGCTTAATCTGGTTTTTACAGAATTGACTTTGACGCAAATGAATGTTTTTGACAAATAAATAGTGCACGACTGATTTGCAATCTAGCAACGAAGTTTTTGTTTTTTGTGATTTAAATGTAAAAATCAAAAGTTTATTTTTTCGACAGCTCAAAATTTTAAATTCGAAAGCTTAACTGTTACCGATCGTTTCGTTTTATGCCGATAGATTGTGGAAAAGAACGGAACCAAAAAACGGTTATTCTGTCGAAGTATTTGCCAGACGATACCTATTAAGAACCACTGTTCGTTTTTAGGATACAAGTCCCGAACTGCTCATAACTGGCTAACATGCAAACCATTATACTACGCACACACTATGAATTTGTTTTGTCAAAAAACTGAGGCTTAATGGTCCAGCAAATAACTTCTTAAATCCCATGGACATAACCATTTATTGGAAATATAATTCAATAACCTGGAGTCGCAACTAAGCTCGTAGTAAGAAAAGATGGCAGTGCAGACTGACACTGGACCAGTTGTTAGAAAGAATTACTCAGTTTCTGTGTCAAGCAGGAGTTCCATGTGCAGATGCAATGAAGTATTTCAACGTCGCATTCCTCACAACCACGCCTTTTGAGAAATGGGAGGGACCTTATATTTTTTAGCGGTTCCGGACGGCTAATCGAGATAGTGATTTTCATGGCATTGAATTTACTATTAGAGGAAAGATCCTTCTAGTTTCTGGTTGAAGTCGCTGGAGTCGCATGTGCAGATGCAATGAAGTCTTTCAACGTCAATGGAAAGGAAGAATTTGTTCATAGTCATTATCGAGAGCAAACACTCACAATGAAATCCAAAAACGGGCTCTGGCATGCATTCAAAACGAAGGAGGGCACTTTGAGTACTTGTTATAATTGTAACGGGTGATTTTTTAAGAGGTTTAGAACTTAAAAAAAAAACACAAATTCTAAAAAATGAATGAAATATTTATTTGAATCGATAGTTTGAACCTTGCAATTTAATGCTTAAAGATAATTTCATGCAAATGTTGACCGCGGCTGCGTCTCAGGTAGCCCATCCGCTGAGTCCAATTTTGGCATACTCTTTCACACATATCGGCCGGTATCTCACGAATGAATGCATGGATGTTGGCTTCCAGGGCTTTAATCGAAGCGGGCTTGTCCCTATAGACATTAGCCTTGACATACCCCCACAAAAAATAGTCTAACGGTGTCAACTCGCACGATCTAGGCGGCCAATTGACCGGCCCGAAACGTGAAATTAACTGTTCACCAAACTCGCCTCGCAATTGCGCCATTGTTTCGCGTGCTGTGTGGCATGTGGCACCGTCTTGTTGAAACCACATATCATGCAAGCCAAGAACTTCCATTTCGGGCAAAAAAAAAGTTTGTTATCATCGCTCGGTAGCGTTGACCATTGGCAGTAACGCTGCGATTCGCATCTTTGAAGAAATATGGCCCAATAATGCCGCCGAACCGAGCACGAATTTTAATAGTAAAATTCAATAATTTGCAAGCGTTGTTCATTTGTAAGACGATCCATGGTTAAATTGCAAACCAAACTGAAGCTGTTTGACAGTGACACAAGGTACTAAACACACGTCAGCTGTCAAAACCAGTGTTGCCAAAACCAAACCAGCTAAAAAATCACCCGTTATTTGTACAAAATACATAAAAAAAAACTACTAAAAGTGCCCATTTGTTTTATTCAAACAATCCTCAAAGGTAAACATTTTTTTTATTTATTTTTAAATTTTACCCATTTTGTATTTTTTCAAGTATCATAAAAAGTATGGGTTTTTGAGTAAACTTAATACTAAGACTTTTCTTTATTATTGTTTTGTTCATCTGTAAAAAATAAGAAAACTCTATGTTTATCAGACATTTTCTGAAAAAAAGTGACCTCAAAGTCAATAGTTTGTTTGGGGAAGAAAATTTGAACACCACTTAAAATTGAAAATCTGGCAACCCTAAGCCTGTGGAAGCTCAACTTAAATACAGTCTTAAAGGTTGTTATTTAAAAAAAAAATTAAGTCAAAGATTAGGTCTTTATCATCTGTATTGACAGAGATATCGAATTTAACACAGGTCAGGGAACACCAAAGTTAGCCTTTTCTTTAATTGTCAAAAAGTGATGTCAAAGTTGAGAAATGAGCTTTACTGTAGAACAATTTTTTTCTTAGAATATGACTAATAATCACACCCCAAATGATAATACACGAAGTACGGGATACCCTGTATAATAAATATAAAAAAAAATATTTTCAGCCTTTTTTTTGTTTTTTTGACAAACATTTTTTTCCATATTTGTGTTTTGTCTATTTTCTTCACATTTTATATTTCAAAATTCATTTCTATGATAGTTTGAAAAAATCGTAGATTTAAAATATTTAAGAAAGTTGTGAGACTTGAAAAATTTAAAAATTAAAAAAAAAAAATACATAAGAACGTATTTTAGTTTAGTCTAGTTTAGTTTAGTTTTTTTGACGCACCTCCATTAAAAAAAAACCCGCTCTGAGCTAATTATGCCCAAATACTAAGTTGCGAGTATAGAAGAACATGAACACAGATTGTAAGAACTCCCAGCTTGTCTAGAACTGAAGTATTTACCGCTCATAAGTATCTAAGAAAAAAATATTGTTATTCCTCGAATACGAAATTCCAAGTGGATGTCTTGCTTTCTTTTCTTTTTGACAAGAAAACTCCTACGTTTGTGTTTTTTTATATTCAAAAGTCTTTTTTTTAACGATCTAAAAATGATGTAAATGTAAAACGGCATTCGATAAGCCTTGGAGTACTCTATTTTCGTAGGAAAAGTGCTCTTCAAAGACTTTTGTCAAAATCTCTTTTAAATCCTACAATTTCCTTTAATGGCACTAAAAAAACATAACTTCGATAGAACTTTGATACACATTCACTTTTTAATAACAATTTCTATACCACAGAGATTAAATGCTTATTCCAACAGAAACAAAGTTCCTCAGTTGAACGCATTTAATTCAAGTTGAAACAATTTTCCACTTGATTAGTTAAAATCAACGAATCTCATTCAAATTGCCAATAAAAATTCAACTTTCAAGAATCCATTTCAGCCAATAAATCCGAAACAGAAAAAAACCATACCCCAAACTTTCGCCGGCCGTCCATGTTTTATATAAGGAGGTCTGATTTATGACAATCCATTCATCCGAAACGTGATGAGATAGATTCTACCTTTATTTTGAACCATATCTACGCAATTTAAACATTATGTCTTAGATTTTGCCAAATTCCACTTAATAGCTATGGAACTGTAAATATCCTCACATCACTGACAGCCAATATATTTATACCAACATTAAATGTATACGCATACCTTTCCACGGTGCGCTGTCGTCGTTATTATGAATTCATTCGCTCTACCACCACCACCACCACCACCCCAAACATTATTATTCATCTTACCCGTCTTATGCGGAGTATGAGGGTTTCTTTTTTGTTTAACCTCCATCCTCTGACTGATAGAGAGGGCAATTTATTATCTAGATTTCAATGTCGTCAAATGACGTCAACAAGAAATCTACACTTTATGGAACATTAAACAGAACAAAAAAGAAAAAAAGTTAAGAGGAAAGCTTTTAAAGAGTCTTTAAGATGAGCACAAGGGAGCCGAGCGAATGATGCAACATTGTCGTCATCTGTTTCTTAGTTCGTATCTTATCGTTTCGAGTCTATATACTTATACAAGGAGTGATTGATAGCGATTGCAAGATTCAAATCACACATGACAAATTCACCTCTTACTCAAGGAAGGCAATTTGTTCATGCTTGTCTGCAAAAATTATTTTTTTAAATTTTATTTTGCACTTCTTTTGTTTGTTTTCATTGCAATTTGCTTTCATTGCCTTTCAATGAATTTAATTGAATTTTTGTAGCATCGAATACAATGGCAAGCAATGCACATTAACACTCCTCTATATGTTCAATTAATGTGTCCATTTTGGCATATAATGGAAAATCAATTTGGTAACGTGTCCAGGAGTGAGTAAGTGGGTGGCGATGTGGTGTTATTTTAAACAATGTATTGGCAGCCAACGTTAATTTGCCATGCTTAAGCATTAATTACATCGTGGTAGGCCGCACTGCACACCTCCTGGGCGAAATTGGAGGCAACTCTATAAGGAAATGTTTTATCCGTCAAATCAATAAATCAATTAAGGTTTAATTAATTGCGTTGGATTGTTAACCTGCAATGACACTGGGAGTGCAAACACTGAAAAATACAACGGAGCCGATGAAATTTTGTGCCGAAAAGGTTATATGGCGGCAATGTTAACACTAATGGTTAGACATAGAGAAAAGCCTTTGTTTTACAATAATGAATTGATTTATTACTGTTTAATTGAGAAGCTTTGTTGTTGAACTTAGGTCAACATGAAAACAGTGTGGGGAAGGGCGGGATGTGTGTTTTCAATTATTTATAACACCAAAGAAGATTTTGGGGTGGAAAATATAGCAGACATTTTGTATCTTCAAATTAAAAGGTACATTATTAAGCAGGGTCTTCTTGTTTAGCTGTTCTGACAATCTTTTCTTTTGCTTCAGTCGCAAAAAAATCGTGATTGAGTACTGTGCTTTTTAGAACTTTAATGATAAGAAAAGGCAAAGCTGGTTTGATATTGAAATTTAATACCCACCACCTGGCGATTCATTAGTGTGAAGAACAGAGAAGTGGGAAAGGTGTGATCCCTTGGAGGTCAGGATGTTATGAAGTGAAAGTAGGAGTTGATTTCGTCAATCCCATGCTCCCTTCCACATTTGGCGATTATTCTTTCCTTCTTACAAGGGAAATAACAGCATTATGGGAAGCTTGTCTTAATTAACTAAACGAAGTTTTATTTTTCCATGGCTATGAAAGAAAAAACACGGAAAGCTCCGATGTTGATGACTCTTCAAAAAGAATCTTAAAAGACGCGCTTTGACCCAAATTGATTTGTTGACAAAATGGTCAACAAATGGTTTTTATTTACAACCAAATTTCTTTATCATTCTACGTTTGCAATCCTACCTCAGTTTTGACCACGTTTGCAAATCAATTAACTGAGCTCCGCTCGGTATATATGTTACCAATCAGCAATCACCAAACACTTTGAGGATTCAGAGTACTGCTTTGCTTATAATGTGCGCTACGCTAAGTGAGTTACTCCGTGTATGGCCAATCCACCGTCTTTTTCTCGGTGTGTTCAAATTTCTAATCCAAAATCAATTTTTGGTAATTGTAAGGGGCCAGATGTTATGGAGATAGCAGCTAACAAAATCTTGTTGCCTGGGCCCTTTTTAACCACTTTTTATTTTTCAATTTTTCAAAAATATATTTTCCTACAAAGAAAATCGTGTTTTTTTAGAATTGTGGTTTTAAGACTGGCAACCTATTTTTCGGGGTTGATCTTTTTTTACAGCTGTCGCTTGATTTATGCTCAGTTTGGATTGCCATTTGATAATGAATAGACTAGCACTCTGGAACAACGTTTGCAGATCGTGCAAATCTATTACCGAAAATAACAGTTCGGTTCGAGCGACGCATCGCGCGCTGCATCCAATATTCGGTTGATATAACCGCCCAGCAGATTTGATATTTCGAAGATCGGTTTCACACCCTGTTTACCCTAGTGGATAACGTGCATCCTCAGAGAAGTGCGCAACAAAAGGCGCTATTGCTGCTTTGGAGCAGAATATCGAAGAAGACCCGATTGAGTCCATTCGCCATCATATGTAACAATTGAAGCCGTGTCCATTTATTTTATGGAAGATTTTGCGGGAGAATTTTGATGTGTATGGCCTTTGGTTTTTTTATTTATTTGTTTTAATTATGTTTTACAATGGGTGAAAACAATTTAAAGTGGTTCAAACAAAATGGCGCTATATACCATACAGCGAACGATACAATCAATTCATTGAAGGAAACTTTTGGTGAGTGCACTATCTCCCGTCATGGCCCAGTGGCGTAGCCTCCAAAACAGTGCGACTTAAAATCGCTGGACTATTTCTTTTGGGTGTTATATAAAGTCGCTTGTCTACTCAGACAAGCTCGCGACGATCGACGCCTTGGCAGATAATATTTGCCACTTTATTTTTGACATACTGCCCCATATGCTGCAAAAAGTGGTCGAAAATTTGGAATTTCGGTCGGAATTCATTATTTAGCCAGCATGTTTGCCTGCTACGCGAGAAGTTCGTGGTTCGAGTCCCAACAAAAACGAAAAATGTTTTTCCACGGGTATCACCTTTTGCGAGGAATTGGCAAGTCTTCCGATTGTAAATTCAATGCCATGATAATCTTTTTATCGATTAGACTTTCGGAACCGGCAGAAAATTGTAGGTCCCCTCCATTTCATCACAAGGCATGGTTGTGAGAAATGCGCTAGCAGGGGCTCCTCGCTCTGTTGCGCTTACCTTGTTTATTTGTTTTATTTTATCTTGAATGAACATTTCTCTTATGTGGACAAAAATCTTGTCAATTTAAGAGAGATATAGCTATGTAAAAGAAATATTACAATTGTAGTTTTCATTAACAATTATAAGTTGCATTGTGAAACATGTAAACCGTATCACTGGATTGGGAAGAAAAATTTTAAATGGTGTTAATTACTGTTCACTTCAAAAACAAGTGTCGTCTCCTGTCTTTTTTTTTGCTTTAATCATACTAGTGATCCGTTTGTGGAGTATGACGCGTTTGATCTCAGAAAGCGTCGCGCCGCCCTTGAGGTTGTGAAATTGCTCCACAAAAAAGGGAAGGCTGTTAGCAGGTACAATGAATCGGAAAATTAGGTCGAAGTGCTTCGGATTAGCATAAGCCTCCTCTTAAAAAAAAAAAAAAGAAACCTCAATCCCAATTAATTGTCAAAGTGCTTTTTATTGGTTTTTGAATTAAAATTCCCAGAACTCCAGTAGCCATTTATCATATAACTAGCTGAGCCGCCCGGCTTTGCTCGGGTCTGTAGTTTTAAGGTTCCGGTCCTCGTTTTTCCTCTTCCGTGGGAATTTGGATGAAATATAATCTTTCTTACTGTGGGACTGACTTTGTGGTATCCTAATGCTGAAAGAATTTTTGAAATCTGTAAAGTAGTTCGTAAGTTTCCATTCCCAACCTATTCCTGTTGGAATCAACAACGTTCCCGTGGAAATATGTGAATGAAATATAATTTTATGTCACTGAGGCATAATGTAACATCCTAGAGTTGAAAGAATTTTTGAATTCGGTCAAGTAACTTTAAAGTTCCCGTTTCCATTCCCGTTTCTGTTCCCGTGGGATAATAGGGTTGAAATACACGCCAATTAGGTACTGAGGAGTTATCCCAGTGCTGAAAGAATGTTTGAAATATGTCCAGTAGTTTCTATAAGTTTCCCTTCCCAATCCCGTTCCTGTGGGAATCTTCCGATCCCATGGAATTATGTGAATGAAATGTAAGCCTACGTCACTGAGGGATAATGTGACATCCTAGAATTGAAAGAATTTTTGTAATCGGTCAAGTAAGGTTCCCGTTCTCGTTCCCTTTTCTGTTCCTGTGGGATTATAGGGATGAAATATAGTCAAAGTTACTGATGAAGGGTGGTAAAGAAGCAAACATCCCTAGTTCTGAAAGAATTTATGAAATCTGTGGAATCTTTTCCCAACCCCGTTCCTGTGGGAATATGGGGATCAAACCTTGACAGGAACCATCTCTGGACTAAACTATGCCTACCCTGAAAATTTCATAAAAATCCGTTGCGTGGTTTAGAAGTTTACCCCGGACATACATACATACATACATACATACATACACACATCCTATATTAAATATATAGACTAGCTGAGCCGCCCGGCTTTGCTCGGGTCTGTAGTTAAGAACTTTTGAAATCTGTCCAGCAGTTCCTAAGTTTCCGTTCCCATTTCATTCCTGTTGCAATCTTCCGTTCCCGTTTAGATATAGAATGAAATATAAATCTGTAAATAAGTTACTTTAATGTTCCCGTTCTCGTTCCTGTTTCTGATCCTGTCGGATTGTAGGCATGAAAAATATATCCTAAGTTATTGACAAAGGGTAAAGCGGGATAATGTTGCACACCTAATTTTGAAAGAATTTTTGAAATCTATCCAGTAGTTTCTAAATTTCAGTTCCCAACAACATTCCTGTTTGAATCTTCTGTTTCCATGGAAATATGTGAATGAAATATAAGTCTATGTCACTGAAAGATGATGTAGCATCCTAGAGTTGAAAGATTTCTTAAATCGGTCCAGTAGCTTCTAAGTTTCCGTTCCCAACCCCGTTCCTGAGACATCTTCCGTTCCTATGGAAATATGTAAATGAAATGAATCTCACTGAGGGATAATGTAGCATCCTAGAGTTGAAAGAATTTTTGAAATTGTTCAAGTTCCCGTTCCCGTTCTCGTTCCCGTTTCTGTTCCTGTGAGACTATAAGGATGAAATATAGTTCAAGTTACTGATGAAGGGAGATAATGTGGCAGCCCTAGTACTGAAAGAATTTTTGAATTTTGTGGAGTAGTTTCTAAGGAATATGGGGATCAAACCTTGACATGAACCATCTCTGGACTAAACTATGTCTACCCAGAAAATTTCATAAAAATCCGTTCGGCGGCTTAGGAGTACACCCCGGACATACATACATACATACATCCTGTTTTATATATAGACTAGCTGAGCCGCCCGGCTTTGCTCGGGTCTGTAGTTTTAAGGTTCCTGTTCTCGTTTTTCCTCTTCCGTGGGAATTTGGGGATGTAATATAATTTTTCTTACTGTGGGACTAATGTGGGCATCCTAATGCTGAAAGAATTTTTGAAATCTGTCCAGTAGTTCCTAAGTTTCCGTTCCCAACCCATTATTTTTGGAATCTTCCGTTCCCGTGGGAATATGTGAATGAAATATAAGTCTATTTCACTGAGGGATAATGTCACATCCTAGAAATTTTGAAATCGGTCAAGTAACTTTATGGTTCCCGTTCTCGTTCCCGTTTCAGATCCTGTGGATTATAGGGATGAAATATAGTTTAAGTTACTGATGAAGGCAGATAATGTAGCACCCCTAGTGCTGAAAGAATTTTTGAAATCTGTAGAGAAGCTTTAATTTTCCGTTCCCAACCCCGTTCCTATGGAAATATGGGGATCAAACCATGACAGGAACCATCTCTGGACTAAACTATGTCTGCCCTGAAAATTTCATAAATTTCCCGGACATACATACATACATACACACATCCTATTTTATATATATAGATTTATATATTTATAAGTTGGAAGTGGGTGTGCAATGAGTTGTGCGTCAGAATGCCAATCAACGGAGAGGGCCGGATAGAGAAGTTTCTTAGTATGAATACCAATTACTTACAATTGTTAGAAAATATCCTTTGTTTTGTTCTTTCTTGGTTTTAGAGGTATACTTATTTGTTCCACTGCATGCGAGCGATGATCTGGTTTTAACAAGTTTATCTGTCATTCCATTACTAATTATAATTATCCTACTTGTCCTGGTATCCAAATCAAAGTTATGGTGTTCATTGTTCTGAGCGGTCTTAAGTAACTGCGACTGCTTTGTTTGATTATTGTTGATTAGGATTTTGTGGCGATGAACCATAACGTTTTTATAGTAGCCTGGCTGTCAATGTAGTACCAGTGGCGTGATGGTTAGTATATCTGCTTCAACCCCAACCAAAAATGTTTTTCCACGGGTATGGCCTTTCGGGAGGAATTTGCGTTAGTAGATTCATTGCCATGGAAAGCGCTTTCTTGATTAGTCGTTCGGAATAGGCAGAAAATTGTAGGTCCTCTCCATTCCCCCACAAGGCATGGTTTTGAGATCCTTGGGGTTCCTCGTTCCGACTTAGATTGCAAAACTGGAGAGAGCTCGCCCGAATCGAAGAATCGTTATAGAACGATGTTGGTTGAGGCCCAGGTTCACGCCGAACTGTAATGCCCACCAAAGTAAGTAAGTAAGTTTTACCTACTTATCGATTTGGATTTTGGACTTTAGACATGACTTCGCTTAGCGTCGGGGCATCGTTGGGACACTCAATATCTGAGCAAAAACTGTGCCCAGCTGCTTTTTTTGCATAAGTGGTTCTACTTTTTTTAGTCATTTTTACTGAAGGCTGCTATGCTATAATTTGCTCTATTGTCGAGCCTTCTTGGGGATAGCTAGTTCCTTTGTCCACCATATGGGGCTGTATTTACCTTAAGTCTTGAACATTGTCGACCTACATTAGTGAGCGATTCATGCTAATAAATTAAAAAAAAGGACATTTCAAGTATACAATTCATACAATGAGCACTAGGTTAAAACCGTCACTTTAAAATTTTCAAGACCTCTTATTTACTTTAATTTTACTTTGCTTAAAAAGACAAAAGTAACAGCAATGATGTTTAAAACAAGCAAAACCGTAATCCTTCAAGTGGTTCTCGATGTATTCACAGATTTATATAACAGAAAAAAAAAAATTTATGAACATATTAAGAAGAAGGCCACTGTTCCATTTTTACCCATTTTATGTAGGGAGTGGCATTTAACAAGTCCTTATATCCTCGTACCGTATTCCAAAAGTTTATTCCGTATCGATTGCATCATTAAATCCTTTTCACATGAGAAAAAGTAGATATGTACTGGTACTCGTATACTGCTTAAGAATTTCTGCTTCCTTTCATTCACATCTGGTTACATTTTTGTTCGAAAAGGAAAATGCAAAAAAGACCATCAACAGACCCCTTCAAAAAGAATAAACGAGGACATAAATATGAACGTTCACATCTGTCATTTGACACCAGAGAAGAAAATGCCACCATCTCTCTCAACTGTAACCTTTTCTTTCTGATTCTAATATTATGAATGTCATGTTACATTAAAATAATGAAAGCCCAACAAAAAAAAGAACAGAAAAAGAAAGAGTAAAACGAGGGAAATGGAATCTTTAGCATGAGCGATTTAGCACACCCACCAACCAGCCGAATCTTTGAAAGAAGGCATCAGGGCAGAGCCTTTTATCTTCATCCAAGTCCTTGAAAAAGTTCATCCTCTTGCATGGATTTCTTCTAAATCTCCCGTTCTATTTTTTCCTTTTTGTTGTTGGTTTTCATTGGACAAAAGTCAAATATTTGGTTGTGCTATTAACATACCTTCGAATTGAAGTTGGAACAAGGCCACAAGGCCAAAATTTACTCCACCTCCAGTCGTCTATGGTACGAAAAAATATCAAACTCTCAGGAGGATTTAATTTTGTTGCACTCGAGGCGCAGTCGGTAGGTATAGACTTTGCAGAAACGAACGGAAGGAAAGTTAAAAGCAATGCACCAAAGGTTGAGTTAGGCAAGGAAGGTGCATCTGCAGAATTATGCAGTTTGGGCGAACCTTAACGAGAGTGTGGAGAGTGTGGGTATTATAAATCTGCAATGAAGATAAATTTACAAAGACCGCATCCCCTTGGAAGTGACACGACTGCCGCCAGAGCTTTTGTTACATAGTGCGACTACTGAAAAAAGTGTGATAAATCGGGTAGTGTATCTTTCTATTTGGGTGGCGAAACCACACACTTGCAGGTGGGTACTTTATTTTATATCTACTCTACCTACATAAGGGGAGCGTGTAATTTGAAATCACTGTGTGATGCGGTGTGCGGAATGTGAGCTAACCCTGTGAAATTCTGATGGATAAGGACTTTAAGGCTTGACTTAATTTTCTCTAATCGATACAGCAAGAGGACATACGTAGTAAAAAAGGCCTGTGGCCTTTGTCGTTTTGCTTTTACCAGTTCCGAAAGTGTGAACATTTACTGCCATTAATTAAGGCATACGTTTTCTTTTGCTTTTTTTTGTGCGGCACAACATACCTTCCTTTCTCTCGTCATATTGCGAATAAAGAAGCTTGACTTTTGACGCCTCAAGTGTTCGTTGTTTTTTAGGTGAAGTATAGTTTCACAGGATGTGTAGTTTTTGTTTATTCGCATTTCCTGTCAGTTTAATTAAAAATTGAAAAAAGGACATCCGTCGTATAGTCAAATATGCTACACGAAGTTGCGGTTGAAGTTGGTAATGTGTTAGGCCATATTTTTCGTACATTGGTGGTGTATTTCAAATCAATTTTGTGGTTGATTTTGTTGGCAGGACATTCGGTGTTGAAATTCAGTGGTAAACTACAAAAGCCAGAAATATTTGGCATCAAACTGAGTATGAACGGTGTGTGTAGATTGTTGACTCTTTGAAAATCAATAAATATATTGACGTGGTCAGAGGAGGTTAGTGTTGAGCGTTTCTTGTTTTGCTGAAATTTCATTTTCCTAAAACATATAAACCAACCTGTGCAACAATCCCACTGCCCCAAAAATTCTATGCAGAGTTTTCTGTTTTCAATTATTCGAACGCATTCTTGTATTTGGTGCGATACCAAGGTATTGATCGATGAATTTTGTGTATCATGAGTTTTTGAAAACATTATATAACGCAGGTAGTGAACAGCCTTAATGCTGGTATCCACTACTGGTAGTTATAATAACTCATATTCTGAAAATCCACAGCTGACACACTATTGTTGGTCCAGTAACAGTTCAGCTCGAAAAGTTGTGGCAGTTAAAACTCTAAATGTTAACAATTGACAGTCCAATGCTAGTGTGTTGGTAACTTTCCGGACAACCACCTTATGGTAGAGTGAAAAGTTCAAGCGCTGGCGATCCTGTTCGACAGTTCGGACGCTGGGAATCACAGCCCACATACTGGAATACCCAATTGCAACTTACAGGTCAAATACTGAAAACCATTAACTAAAACGTTGGCATCAACTTTTCAAACTCTGCTTACTAACAACCTTATAACTTGCATAAACTTGCCTTACGCATTTCTGAGAACTATGCTTTGTGATTGAATAAAGGGGCCCTACAGTTTTTATTTTATTTTTATTTTATTTATTTTTATTTTATTTATTTTTATTTTATTTATTTTTATTTTATTTATTTTTATTTTATTTCAATATCGTAAATGCTTAACAACTGTAAGATTTGAAATCTTATAAGGTAGTTGTGAGCTTATTTTACAAAAAAATAATATTGCTGAGCGAGATAAAAGAAGAAGTTACTTTAATTATTAAAACTATCATAAGAAAATACATCAATTATTAAATATTCATATTGAAAAATGAGATCTAAGATTTTGTTTTATATTACGAGGTAAAGTGTTCCAAAGCTTAACAGAATTTTCAAAAAAACTGACGTTCCGATGTTAAATATGCATTAGGAGGAATAATTAGCTGACGAGATCTGCTTGAGGACCCAGTTTTTACTTGTTCTTGTGGTTGGCGTGTGAGGAGTATTTTGGAAAGCAGAATCAAACTACGAAGTTCGAAATGTTTTTCGTGAGACATGCCTAGTAAGCGCGGAGCAAAATCAGATATCCTATCGGATCTACGCAGTCCAAAAAGGTAACGAACGATTGAGTTGAAAGCTACATTAAGTTTTCGCTTGCTCGCGAAATTGCAGTTACAATAGATTTCACAACCATAGACCAGGATAGGAATTACCAAAGTTTTAGCGAGCAGTAAACGTGTTTTTAGTGGAGTGAAATTTTGTGTTACCCATAACGGACGAAGTAAACATAAAGCTATAGGTCCTTTAGGAAACTTGTAAATAGCCAAAACCATCAGACTAGGAGTTTCACGAGGATCAAATTCTTAGCCGTGTTTTTGCAACCTATCACAACAGCTCCAGCTAGACTGCAACGGTTGCTTCAAGTAAATGATTCGCTCACATGCACAAAATCGATGTCGGCAGTTATTGCAGCTCGAAGAGTATAATTTCAAGTGGAGTAGGGCTTCTAAGGACACGACCACTAAATGACTGCAGTCGCAGGGGACAGGCGACAGGGATGTTTAAGTTGATACAAATTGGCTGATGAGATAATAAGAAAAGAAAAACAGAAAATTAAGAGACACAAAGGAGAAATTTTCAACCGAGAGCACGGCCACGTACTGGTCCGCCGCTCAGCTTTCAATTTTGTTCTAATTTCGCTGCTCTGTCGCTGAAGTATTTTGGTGCTAATTTCGAAGATAGATTAGGTTTTAATCCTCACACAACAGCAGTGCTTAAAAAACAAACACTACGCTTCCCACATCATACACCTCCCTAATGCGGAAGAGCGGGTTCAGTCAGAATACAAAGAAGCTGTTCCTTCAAGCAGTTTCTTAGACCAATGAGCACATGTAGCTTTCCCGCTTATTTTACCATTCCCCAAGCCAGCCTGACAAAACTGGAGTATTAGCGAGGAAAATTTTAAGGATTAGGACTTAACTTTGACCAGCAGCAAGCAAAAAAGTTCCCAAGACATCAGGGCCGTGTAACACGAAACCGCTAGAACTTGTAATACAATTGAACTATGGCAAGTGTTAACAGTTCCTATAAGACGAAGATACAAGTTTGCTTCCTTTTCGTAAATGTAAAAGTACATGTCGTGTAATGGACATAATCCTGCATGTAATTCTTGACTGGTAGACTTGTAGTTTTGTGTAACAGGCCCCATGCTTAACGATGCAAAGAAACTGACGGACAACCTAAACAGCCATCCCAGCCTACTGAGGCCTGACAAGTGAATTATGACAAGTGTAAAAAATTTCTGTAATACAAAGCTAGAACTTTTACTTGATCTTCTACAAGCGTAATGGACGTAATCCTACCTTATGCAGGCCCCTGGTGCTAAGCATTTTGAGCAAAGACAGGCATCACGAGCCTTGAAACCTGTACGGAGTGGTACTCCTAAAATAGATCCCGCCACCATCAGTATTTATGAAAAATGTTTACCCTCAGCGAGCCCAAATAATAATGTCAAAAATCATGACTCATGAATTATTTCATCAAAAAGGTTCAAAGTCGTTTCTTATTTGAGTCTAGTGACTTCTCCTACTTTTGAAAAACTTAATTTTCGGTACCAAAGATAAATGTGATTACACCAGGATTAAATGGAAGATTTTAACTTGACTTCTGAAAATTACCGACATGTGCATGAAAATCTTATTATACGAAGTAATGTTTGTTTTTTTTTACATCACTTACACGAAAATCCGATAAAACTTTAATCGCGGAAATCTTTCAGCCCGCAGATACAAGGTAAAAACGATAATAAATTATTAAAAGTGCAATTACACTTGACCACGACCTACCGACCATCCTCCAGCAGAGTGATAAACCTGTCTGACAAATCTTTAATTTTTAATAAACTCTCGGTTATCTGTGGACTGACAACAGAAGGGTGCTTGCAATTATAATTAAGCTTCTCTCCAAGTACTCTCATTGCAAAAAGCAAAATTAAAAAAAAAAGAGAGAAAAACGGAAACAAACAAAATGACATGACGAAAATGTGGTGTTTTCAGAGCCAAAAATAATAATTAAAAAAGAAAACCATGAAAATTACACACTGCCTCAAGTCCCCCTAGACCACCACATTCATGAATAAAAAACCTCGTAAAACAACGAAAATCCTTGATATTGTTGAGTTAAAAAAGTAAAATTAATAAAGAATGCCTTCCCTCAGAAGTGTAAAGGTTTTTCTGTTTTGTTTTTTCACTTGCACCTTGTCGCCTAAATAAATATACGCGTGTTTTTCTTTCTATCTACACATACCTACATAAATGGAATCCCTGTTGAATTTCCGTTGCGGTAGAAGCAAACAAACATTGGGTATTCTCCCATAACTAACTTTTAAAGAATTTCCCGGAATTATTTTCTTTCTGTTTAAGCTTGTATGGTACTCTTTAGATCTCGGAATTGACCTAAAAATCTCAACTGCTTATGAGTTGGTGAGTCACCCACCTGTTTAGTTGGGGAGGAAGATTTAGATAAAAATAAATAATTACCTCGGATGTGGGGTAGGACTTGGCTGGATTCCTGTTCAAATTTTTATAATGACAGGGGATGTTGATACAGATCGGCTGTGATGAGAAAGTGAGAAGAGAAAATTTATGTAAACAAAAACAGGAAATTAAGAGACACAAAGAAGACATTTTATGTTTTTCCCCCTAGTTTAATTTAATGTTATTAAAAATACAAGAAGGTATATATGTATCTGTACTTACGGTGTATATCTGAAGTTATATGATATCCCGTTTCATTGTTGATCAAACATAAATGATACTGGGGCTTATTTGTCCCTTTTTAATTAAGCATCTTTAATAAGCGTGAAATGAAATGGAAAATTACTGGACTTTGTGTACTCAAAATCGTGACTATGTAGTAATTGTTAGAGCTTTTGACTATCTTTTGAAGAGTTTGGAATTTAAAGACCTGATGGTATAATTCCAGCCGAACTTCAAAAGGCCGCGGACATTATTATCCCTGTCCTAGAAGTAATTCTCATCGGCTGTACCAACTTGAACTATATCCCCACTCAGTGGAGAGAAGTCAAGGTGGTGTTTATACCTAAGGCTGGGAAATCATCCCACGTAAGCCCAAAAGATCTCCGACCAATAAGTCTATCATCTTTCCTTCTTAAAACTTTAGAACGACTGATTGATATCCACCTGCGTACAGCTATAGATCCAAAATTGCTATCTACAGCACAACACGCCTACTGCAAGGGAAAATCTGTAGAAACGGCCCTACACACCCTGGTACGTACTATAGAATATTCCCTCCATCACAAAGAATTCACTCTGGCCGCCTTCCTCGACATAGAGGGCGCCTTCAACAACGTCAGCAACTCTGCAATTACAAAGGCACTGACGAAGCTCAAAGTAGATGATTCCATAGTGGAGTTGATAAATCTAATGCTAAAAAGCAGAAGAATCAACTCTACTCTAGGAAACTTCTCTGCAAAGAGATCTGTCAGTAGAGGAACACCGCAAGGCGGAGTCCTATCCCCCCTTCTATGGAATATAGTCGTCAATGAACTTCTAGTTGACTTAGAAGCTGAGGGATTCAAAGTGATTGCATATGCAGATGACGTCTCCATTGCGGTGTCCGGTAAACATGCTCACGTCCTTACGGACCTGATGCAGACCGCTCTAAATAAACTTGTAAAATGGGCGGGAAAATGTGATCTAGGGGTCAACCCTCAGAAAACTGAACTCGTTCTCTTCACCAGGAAATATAAAATTCCTCAACTAATAACTCCAAAAATAAATGGAATCTCACTTGTACTTTCAAACGAAGCCAAATATCTAGGTATTATCCTAGACAAAAAGCTAAACTGGAAAGCCAATATAGAGGAAAGAATCAGGAAATCAACCGTAGCCCTGTTTTCCTGCAAAAAAGCCATTGGCACTAAATGGGGCTTCTCCCCCCAAATCACCCACTGGCTCTACACCGCAGTCATCAGACCAATACTCACATACGGAGTAGTGGTATGGTGGACCGCTCTTGATAAAAGGACCTACTGCGACATTTTAAGCAAGGTCCAACGAACAGCCTGTCTGTGTATAAGCGGAGCACTGAGATCAACACCCTCAGCTGCACTAAATACACTCCTTAACCTCACACCACTAGATATCTTCAGCAAACAAATGGCCGCCAGTGCAGCCACTCGTATGAGAGCTATCTCCCAATGGACCGAAAACAACATCGGTCACGATACAATCCTGAATTTATTCGGATCAATCCCCGTTCACTCCGACTACACCATCCCCCAATTGGTTTTTGATAATAAGTTCCAAGTCTCAATCCCACCGAGAACGACCTGGGACGACGAAGAATTTTTGAGAGATGATTCAATTCATTTCTATACAGATGGTTCAAAAACCGAAGAAGGGGTAGGCTGTGGGGTGTACTCAAACCGACTAAACGTAAGTCTCTCGTTCCGCCTTCCAAACCATTGTAGCGTGTTCCAAGCGGAAATTCTGGCGATCAAAGAGGTCCTATCATGGCTAAGAGAAAACGTGATATCCTCAACGAATATCCGGATTTTCTCAGATAGTCAAGCAGCCCTCAAATCACTCGGCGCTGTTTCTACGAACTCAGTAACCGCCCTTAACTGTCGCTTATCTCTTAGGGAGATGGCTGAACAGTTCAATATTCACCTTATTTGGGTGCCGGGGCACAGATATATCGTGGGTAACTGCAAAGCCGATGAACTCGCCAGAGAAGGAACCGTTCTACCGATCTCAACCAGCAGGTTGAATATTGGTATACCAATCGCTACATGTAAACTTATGCTAAAGCAAGAGGCGATGGACAGAACAAATCACAGGTGGAACAATATCACCACGTGCGTGGCAACAAAACGTATATGGCCAGGAATAGATCCAAAACGCACAAGACATTTGTTATCCATTACCAGATTGCAAGTTAGCTGTGTAATCAATGTCATTACCGCACATTGTCTGATAGAAAACCACGCCATAAGACTTGGCGTTCCCTCTAATGACTTCTGCAGAAGTTGCTTAGATGAGGAGGAGGAGGAGACAATCCCACACCTCCTCTGCTCATGTCCTGCACTCTCTTCTAAAAGAAAGAGGCATCTGGGGAAATATTTTTTCGATGATCCAAGCGATCTGGCGCACACAGATCCCCTGCATCTCCTTCGCTTTATTGTAAGCTCCAAATGGTTTTGTTAAGCGAGGTACTCCCTCGCATAATTTCTTTGGTATCACAATGGACCTAGTATTGGTCTAAGCGTGTCGGGTGTATTCCTGACAGCCATTGTAACCTAACCTAAAGACCTTTAAGAACTTAATTGATCATTCACTTTTTGAATCATTCACTTTTTGAATCATTCACTTTTTGAATCATTCACTTGGGGAATCATTCACTTGCTGAATCATTTGGCGAACCATTCTACTGGTGGATCATTCACTTAGCGAATCATTCACTTGGTAAATTATTCACTTAATGAATCGTTCTTTTTGCGAATCATTCAATTGGTGATCCATTCACATAATTCACTTGGTGAATTATTCCCTTGGTAAATCATTCACTTTTTGAATCATTCACTTTTTCAATCATTCACTTGGGGAATCATTCACTTGGGGAATCATTCACTTGGGGAATCGTTCACTTGGAGAATCATTCACTTGGTGAATCCTTGTTTTGGTAAATTATGAATTGTTCTTTTGGAGAGTCGTTCACTTGGTGAACCACATAATTCACTTCGTTAATCATTCATTTGGTTAATCATTCACTTGGTGAATCATTCTCTAGGTGATGAAGCAGTTACTGAATGAACCATTCATTTCGTGAACCTCTTACGTTTTGTCTTGGAAGTGTTAATGAAGTAAAGTGGAATTGTTTCTAGTTTTGACAGGATTAAGCTTATAAATTTATTTTTTCTTAAGGTAATCAAAGGGTATTTTACTCATTGCACAAGTAGACTGCTAATGCTTTCAAAAGTTGAACTTGAAATCGATTTTCTGTTGGCGGCTTAAGCAAACATCTCAATAAATCTTCCTAAGCTGAAACCGAATTGCAATGAACATTTATTTCTTTTATACTCCCACACAATCCGAAGGAAGTGAATAAAACCATTTCTATAAACACTCAAATGTCTGTTCTTTATCATCTTTTAAAAGACCTCTGTTACGGGATGAGCAACAAGAGCAACAAAACTCCCATCCCTCTTCACCCATTCATTCTGTATTGTCGCCACCTAATTCTTCTTTCTCCCTTGCTATCGATTTACCAGTTGACTTTTTATGTATTTCTTTGTGGCAGATTTGAATTGAAAAATATCCCAAAAAAAGAGATTGTTACGTACGTACGTACGTACGTACGTAGTTTGGAAGGACCAGCAAACTTAAAATTCCAAAAACGTAAATGAAAATGAAATTGATTTTCTGAAAATAAGTTCACAGCTGCCGAGAGGACATTTTTAATGTTGTTTTTTTTTTTTATTATTTTTGCTTAAGATTTCGATGTGAATGCGTTTGAATAAGCTGTAAATAGTGGCAATAACAGGTGTGGATTTCTGTTTTATGCATCTTTTTATAGTTTTGCTTGGTATGGCACACAACACAATCCAACTACGTCAATCAGTGAAATGCTACCAGGCTATTTTCAAGGGGTCGTTGGTTTTGTATTTATGGTGATTTCTGTATGTGCTCCAGGTAAAATGAGCGAAATAGCCAAAAAGTGTGGTTAAAATGGTGCGGTGAAATCGAATTATGGAGGAATGCAATAGGAAAAGTGAGTTGTTTGTGGTGGCAGTAGGCAATACCAACGATGATCTTTAACGAATTGTGGAATCTTTTCATGTTATTCTGAAGAGGTGTATATTGAAGAGCGTAGAAGGCTGGCAAAACCAGTGCGTAAACTTTTTCCATCATTCCTATTCTCCTGGGATTTTCCCGAGCAGATGGAAAACTGCTTTTGTCCAGCCGGTCCCTAAAAAAGGCGAATCTTCCTCCCCTTCCAATTACCGTCCAATTGCACTTACGTCCTTCTTTCCAGGGTCATGGAAACGTTGATAAACCGTCATCTTATGAAATATCTTGAAGAACGAAAGCTTCTTAATGACCATCAGTACGGCTTTCGTAGCAAACGGTGCACTGGTGATATGATGGCTTATCTCACCGAACAGTGAAACCAATCTTTACATTGTTTTGGAGAAAGTAAGATTATTGCGCTTGATATTTCTAAACTCTAAAGCATTTGATAGAGTTTGCCATCAGGCTCTTTTATCGAAAATGCGTGCTCTTGGTATCGATGAGTCTCTTCTTCGTTGGATTGGAAACTACCTTTCCGACCGTTCAATACAAGTTGTATTGGATGGCTTCAAGTCTGATACCCACTTTATAAATGCTGGTGTGCCCCAGGGCTCCGTTTTGTCTCTAACTCTCTTCCTCATTTTCATTAATGATCTCTTGTCTGAAACTTCTAATCCTCTTAACTGTTTTGCTGACGATTCAACCCTCAGCTTTTCATATTCGTTCCCAAATCCACGTCCTTGTCCTTCGGATGTGGAACTGGTACGGATGCGTATGATAAGCTCATTGAATTCAAACCTTGACAGCATTGTTACATGATGTCATCTGAACCGAGTAGAATTCAATGCTTTGAAAACTCAATGCTGTCTCTTGTCGTTGGAGCTCAACATTCCCCCATTGCCATTATCCATGAATGGTACATGCTTCCAAGAAACCGGAAAGCTGTCAGTACTTGGTAAACGATGATCTTCGTTGGAATGACCACATATTTGAAGTCGCCAAAAACGCTGCTAAATGCTTAGGCTTCTTGAGACGATGCAGGAAGTTCTTCACCCTTTCTGATCTGGCTATAATTTATAAGGCCTTCATCCGCCCAAAACTGGAGTAAAACTCCCATATCTGGTCAGGTGCTTCTCAAACATCTTTGCGGCTACTTGATAGGCTACAAAATAGAGAGCTAAAATTGATTGGTAATAGTTCAATCATAGAATTGATTGATTCTCTTGAACCTGTCTCACTGTCTTTTATCGCTTTTTTAGCGCTTTTTTAGACAAACAGTCTAGTGAAATAGCCAGTTGCTTTCCTCCACTGAAACAATTTATCCGCAACACCCGCCTCGCTAGGAATGCTCATCATTTTTACCTTGAGCCCAACTTCGGACGTACAGTCAAGTATAGAGATTCGTATTTCAGTCGCACCACCCGAATGTGTAATGCTTTTACTGGCTCTGTATTTCCCCTGCATTACGATTCACAAAGATTAAAAAGCAACGTGCATCGGTGTCTCTTTTCAAATCCTCTCCTATTTTCCTAAATGCTCGCATTGTGTTTTATTACATTATAAGGGTAGTCATAACCCCTTGATGTGCGCACTAAATATATATAAAAAAAAAATGCAACTGATGAATAAATAAAGTTTTCTTTTAAAATAAAAATTTTTCCTTTTGACCTGAGAGTTTTAAAGTAAAATCCACTCATAATTCGTTCGGAAGTTTGCCGACAGCCACTTTCCTTTCGAAACCTGTTAATAATTTTGAAACTAGCAATGTCGAGCGGTTATGCCACAATGTTTTTGAAAGTAACCCCGAAAATAGCTATCGGTGTAGCTGTTCACACCATCTGGCTATAACTCAAATGCCACCTCTTCCTGCCCAACAGATAAATTCGCTCAGATTTTCTCCTTTTTTGTTATTTACGAGTGTGTATATTTATGAGAAAAAATCACATCTGAGTTACGAGTGATTTAAAACAATTTTCACGCACAATTTCCACACAAAAAACGAAATCTCCATTATAAATCACACAAATTACCATACAATACTATGCGAGCCTAATCATAATCATAATTACACAATTCCGCAGTCTCTCTTCTCAAGAGTATCGCATGGTTTCCAAACTCAAATTAAAATAACAAGAAAAAAATTATGAAAAACCATATTTAATAATTATTTTATCCATCTTTATGGAGGCTGCTGCAGAACGAACCACGTGAGGAGGAGTGAGTTGAATACCCCAACGATTGGTCGGCATTGTTCCATAATCGCTGAACTGTGATAAGCATGTTGAAACATCGACAACGACCGGGGCTACAATGTCAAAGCTCCCGCAGAAAAACAAGAACAGAACATACAGAAAAAAAACCAACATGGCTTAGAACAGAGAAGTACACGGATACACATTACACTCATGCACCATCTGTGTTTTGTTTTTGTAGGCGGGTGTATATGAGTTGTTTGACTGTTTGTTCTTTGATTTTGATCAGAGTGATTAGAAGGCGCAAATGATTTCGATGTCAACAACGGAGTACATGAAGTGAAAACATTTTGCTAAACGTGCCCCCAGCCCCCATGGCTCATATGCATAGGCACTTAGGCATAGGCACTGCGATGCAGTAATTACTTTCTGTTATCATTGACGAACGTGCACCCATACTTGCACATAGTAGAACAACAAAGTGAACGTATAGTTGCCCTGACAATGGCGAATTTATTGCTTCGGTGTGATAAACACACACAAAAGGGGTTAGGTTTTAACGTTTATTTATTTATTTTTTTCTTTTTTGTATACCTATTCTGTAAAATGACGACCTCAAGGCTGATGACTTACTGGAATAATGCTCGCTGATGGTCAAATTGTGGTTTTGTGTTTTGTCACTAAGTACTTTCATCTGGTCACGAAGTCATGTAATTAGAAACAAATTGGTTGCATCAATGCCGACCGCATAGAGTTGGTGTGTAGGTAGAATTGAGTGAAAGCAAAAACATCTACCAACTCTGCGAAACCGCCTATTGAACTTTGCACAGTCAGTGTCAACGGTGTAGGTTTGTTTCTTGAGATTCATTTGTCTTCACAAAAGTTTTGACTTGGAAGAATTTCTTATGTGGAAATGGACATGAAACAATGAAAATTCCACTATAAGTTCGAAAGGCAAAACTTTTGAGAAAAATTCTGTATTTTTTACAAGCTTTACGGTTTCACGGTGGTTGCTTGTCTTTTGCAAGCAATTGGCAAGTCCTCCGTTAGTAAATTCATTGCCATGAAAGCGCATTAGCAGTTTTCGACTCGATGTTATGTTTTCTTGCAAACCTTGTAACATTTTCACTAAATAGTTCACAGGAGCTAAATTTTCATTCAGATACAGCATACAGGGTACGGTACGGAAACCGAAAGGATTTCAAATCTTAAAAGCGACATCTATACGCAAAGTAGAGAAACAATGTTGGTAGGATGAGAGGAAGAAGAAAAATTTTAGTAATCTAAGATCTCTGGAAGTAGGTAGTTTTATAGTTTCTGAACCTGCTGATGTTGCCAATGCAATAAATGATTACTATGTTAATGCAGCCAGCTGCTTGCTTCCTTCTGCTTTCAACTCAGTCAGTACCTCCTGTTCGCCCAGTCGCATGTTTATTGAATCATTGCAGAGAAACAGTTTTGTTTTTAAGCCCATAACTCCACTTGCAACGTTGAAAGCTATTCATGGTTTAAAAAATACAAACTCTAGTGTGGTTGATGGTTTATCTGGCCTCATTATAAAGCAAATATCATATCTTATAGTTGACGTCTTAACAGTTGTCTTTAAAATTGTGTTTTTTCTTGAGTTTTTCCTGCAGAGCTTAAGAGTGCCTATGTGATACCTTTGTTTAAAAAAGGTTCTGTTTTAAGTGTGGCTTACTACAGGCTTATTTCAAAACAAATTTTTTTAATTGCAAACAATTTGGTTTTCGGAAGGAAAGATCTACTGAAGATGCTCTGCAACAGTTTTGCTCAAATACTATGTCAAAATTTGATGGCAAGATTTGTACAGCAGGTCTCTTCATTTATATGACCAAGGCCTTTGATATGGTCAACCATGCAATTTTACTAAAGAAATTAGAGAAAGCGGGGTTTCGTGGTTTTGTTCTCGATTGCCTTAAGTCGTATCTTAAAGATAGATCTCAAAGAGTATAGATTGGAGAGTATAGAAGTGATGTAAAAACTTTTGGTTTGGGTGTACCTCAAGGTTCTGTCCTTGGGCCTATTCTATTCCTTATCTATATCAACTCTGTACTGGAACTTAACTTTAAGGGCTTTGGACCTTATTGCTGATACAAATTGGGATTGAGTCTATTGAGGGTATGGTTTGCTGAGCACAAACTGGTTATAATTAGAAAAACAAAAACAATGTTTTTCAGTTTGACTTCCTCGGCTAATTTTGTAAATGGTATCTACTTCCATGCACCAGAATGTCAAAAATTCGAAATATGAAACTGTAATTGTAATTTGAGTTCTTATTCTGCTTTCAATTTTTATAGCCATCTTAGTTGTAGTGATAACTGTTTTGAAATTGAGAGAGTGTATGAATTTAAATATCTAGGGTTAATCATTGACTCTAAAATGAACTTTTCAAATCACACTACATCTTTGAGCATTTATTTCCGTTCTACTCTTCGTTTTTTCTGTTACTTACAAACTGTGTGCTCTATTACGGTATAATTCATTCCAAATTGCAATATGGTGGGGTGGATCGTGCTTAAACAAAAAACAACCTCTCTTAAGACATCCTTGTTTTCCTTTGTTTTGTAACCTCAGTATCCTTCCTGTTCGTCACCTGTATTGTTTTAAAGTGTTGAAGACTTTTCTTATGAAATCTGGAAATAGAAACTTTCTACTTATTTCTGCACATAGTTTAACGTGTCTAATTTTGTATCTGTTCCTTTTTTCTGTACAACTGCATTTCGTTATTTTTGTTCTAAGTCTTCTGCTCGTTTATTCAATAAACTACCGCCGCGCCGTCCATTAGAGCAATTACAAATTCTGGATTGTTTCAAAGAAGCATTAAAGTTTGGCTTTTAAACTTAAGCCATTTAAATTTAGAATTTAGTCTCTTCTAACATTCTCACTATATTTATTAATATTGTAGTTTTTCTTTAATTTTTGATTTTTTTGTTATTCATTCTTCAATTGAATTTTTATTGTTCCCAAAATTCTGTTATTGCCACCCCACATGTTTTGTATTGTAAAGCTTATATTTTGATGTGTCATCAAAACTCTTTACTTCTCGTAAGAAAATATATATGTCACTAAATGTTTTTCTTTCTTACATTTTTTCTTTCGTATATTTGAAATTTTTAATTAACATTACTTTAAGTAAGAATTATCAGGAAATGTATAGAAAAGAAAAATAAAATCTAAATCTACATCTTAATCTAAATTTTGCTGTAGGGCTAAAAAAATTCTGTATTTTCTGAAAAAGATATGGCGGTTCCGCTTTTCATAGCAATGAATTTACTAAGGACTTGCCAATTCCTTGCGAAAGGTACCCGTGGAAAAACATTTTTGCCCCTGCAAGGTTTTCGAACCACGAACCTCTGAGTTAACAGCAGACATGCTGGCCATCAGACCACGGGTATCACTGGTATCTTAAAAAGTCAATAAATTGTAATAAAAATAAACATCAATAAGAAAAATTCGGTATTTTCTCGAAGCGAAACTTGGAGTTTATTTCACTGTTTCGACTTTCACTAAAAGTTTTCATTGGGATATCTCCATGATTTGAATTAAAACACTCTCGAGCCCAAAGCTTGAGTACTCTGCGTGTCATGTTTCGTTGCAAGTTATAGAAGATTTTTTTTTGGCAACCAACTCGAAAAATCGTCTCAAATTATCTTTAAATCCTTTTCGATGTGATAATAGCCCGGTCTGAAAATATTTTTACGAATTTTATGCATAATTTTAAATCTGTTTTAGAATTAAATGTATGTTTAGTAGTTCTGAAGATCCTGCAAACTTTTGAAAGTGTTTTCTTTTGCTACCGAAACTATTAAATCGATAGAGACTCAGAAATCTATGGAACTAATTTTGTGTCCTTTATCAGTCAAAGGAAAAAAAAAAAAAATCTTAAGCAGATTCATTTTAGAAAAAGAAATTAACGCCGAAGGAAGGTTCTTTTCGGGTCATAATTTTATAACAATACAAAAAACGGTAAGAATGATTTCCCATCATTATCACAAATCATCAATCTCTCCTATTGTGAAACAAAACCATTATGTTTCCTATGCAGTACACGATAATGAATATACAACGACAAACCCTCTACACTACACTCCTCCCGAATTCCACCTCCTCTATTTGCTCCTATTGTTTTCGCCCTCTGGTGTCCAAGAGACTTTTGTGTGAGCCAAAGACGAAATCATGTGGAAAATAACAAAACCACATCAGTTAATAGGTTAGTGCGGCACGGAAACCAATGGATGGAAAAAATCAATGACAGAACCCCAATTTTCAATTTGCATTCAAATTGTTGTGTTTGTGTTTTTGTGTTGTACATCGTTGTTTGTCTGTGTAGTTTTGGATGTTTCTTTGAATCACGTACCTTCCACCTGCAGTACTTTTCCATACCGCATCAGCTGTTTTCTCTGTGGATAGAATCAATACACACCGACAGCAACATACAAATGCGACGAAGGTACTTTTTATGCTACCAGAGGTTGAAGGGCAATGAAATTCAGGAAATTTGAAATTGTTACAATGGGAATCTAGAATAAAGATATGAAAAGATGACATCGTTTTACGTTTTGAATTTTTGTTAACTTTTGGACATTTTTTTTCAGTTTTAGTTCTAAATTCATTTTTATTTTTTTATCACTTAACTACTTACTTGCTAACAAAAATGTTTAAACTAGCTTACATAATAACTTAGGGCCAGTTGCTCAATGGAATCATAAATTTAAGTTCTACATAAAGTTCTACTTTAGTATGGGGATTTTATGTAGAACGTAAGAATTCCGGAACGTCTCATACAAAAATGGAAACTTTATGTAGAACTTAAATTTATAATTCGATTGAGCAACTGGCCCTTAATTAACTAACTGACCCTAGGCGGGTACTCTAAATTACTCAATAACTTAATTCTAATGCCTTTTGGACATTTTAGCATGTGAAATGTGAATTTTGTGGAATTTTTGGCCAAAAATGCAATCATACGCTTTGCTTCCTGAAATCATATGGCATTGCTTTGCTTTTGATAGGAGTTAAAGGGTTTCATTCAACTGCCGCTATCTTCTCAGGACTTATCACAGAAGAATTATCAGTTGTTGTTTGTTTTGCCTCGAAACAATAGAAGGAAAAGGCTGACGGGTGAATGACGACAAGGCTTTCTTTAAAATACTTTTTTTTTCATTTTTCTTTTACAAAAAAGATCAAAGCTAGAAAAATGTTTTGCGAATGCCTAGGTCCGCACGCAATTTATTTTTTTAGAAAACTTGATCCATTCTGCGAAATTTTACTGTCGACTATTGACCTATGCAGTTTACGGTGTCTTATCTTTTCGACATTATTTGTAAAACTAATACTTCTTCAGGAAGGGTTTTGTTCCATTTGGGACTGTTCAAAAGATCTCAAGTTTGCTTTATGTAAAACCAGTAAAATTTTCTTCTTTTTCGTGGTAATAACTTCAAACACCGGTCGTAAATTTCGTCTTGTGTGCTTCCTTTCGATCGTAAGATGATTATTGGATTATTAATCTGCAAATAAATACCTACACACATAACGCCTTTTGAATTAAGGTAACTAATGCAAGCGTAGGTGTGTGTCTGTCTGGTTTCCTACTTCCGAAGGATATCCTCCTTATTGGGATTCGGATAAGAGTTAAGAGCCCAGGCTTACACACACCTTACAAAACCTAATCAAAAGAGCAAAGTTCATTGGGGAAAAATAAAAGGAAATTCAATTCTTACGTCTACCGGTACGTTTTTTTTTTTGATTTTTTTTATATTTTATTTCTGTGTATGCCACATCTACATTAAGTGAAACACACCAAAGTTATGGGGAATCTGAACATCCGCAAACTTGGCGTATTGGATGTAAAATTTATAAAGTTCCTCAAAAAACGGTTGGTTATGTGGTGTGGTGGTGGGAGGAATTGGTGTGAGGATGAATAATTGCGCAACCAAAAGTCGAGATGTTATTCAAGGACTTTTCGGAGAAATGTTTTTCGTCTTGAGCAAAGGAACAGCTGACTTTTTTATGTTTTGATATGAGTGTATGTGTGTCTATGTTAGTGGATCTTAAAATTGTAGCTTTGTGTTTCATCCATTTATCCATCCAAACGAAATTGCGAGAAGTTTGAGGTTTTGTGGATTTTGATTTTGAAATGAATGGTGTACATGAATATTAATTTAAATGTTTATTATCAGAGACATGAATGGAGTGAGTTTCTTTGCCTTTTTACTTTTTGTTATCGTCATGTGCTGGGAATTTGCTTGAAGCTTTTTTAATTACTTTTAAGTATTTTTGTCCGTGTGGGAGGGTGTTTGGGGTAGGGTTGGCTTTTGTAGTTAATTTGATAGGAAACCTTGAGTTTTTAATTGATTTAAAGTTCATTGGTTGGATGGAGGGGTTGAGTGTTTACTCACGAAACTTAAAAGGTCAACTCTCTTTTAGTGATCATTTGGTATTCATATACGGTAACGAGTGAGAATATAGAAAGTTTAGGTTTGTTGTTCCCGCTTTGTTGATATCTCGTATGAGGACTTGTTTTCGCCATGACCAAAAAGGTACAACAAATTGACCTTTAGTTTTAACGAGTACCTACGAGTAATTTAGGTGTGTTGAACTGGACGTACGATTGCGCACGATTTACTGAAGGCTTTTAATATTATCTTTTAGTTGCGAAACAATGGAAACAAGGTTTAAGTAGTTAAACATGATTAACTTATACACTAATCATTTAAATATTGTTGAATTAAAGTTAAATTTAGATTTAAATTATTATTTATATTATTTACTTGAACTTTTAATAATTTTTTCTTTTTTTTGTGAATATTCTTACGAGCAGTAGTGTTGCTTAAGCTTTTCTTGAAAATCCCTCATACCTGAAGACCGCCTGACGTTGAACGGAAGATGATTCAAAAGTCTTATGGCGCAGACAAAAAACTGTTTTTGAGTTATAGAGTAGTTCGTAATAGGTGGCACGAAACTTCTGCTTCTTCTGGAAGGAGATGCAAATTGAGTTCTATGGAAAAGATATTCGGGCACCTTATTTTATTTAAGACTGAAAAGAAAAGTTAGTGTTTTAAACTCGAGATACTGTTTTAACTCCATTCCAAGGAAAGCCTTAACATAACCAGAGATATGTTCTCTTCGACCAATGTTATAGACAAACCGTACTGTACTACTTATAGCTACTTTCAACTTACGCTATCTAGGTCACAGAAAACTGGGTAGACATAAAAAATGATTGAGAATAAAATTAAATAATAACCAGCATTGCCTTTGTCCTGAAAGGAAGACAGTTTTCAATTTGATATAGAATCCGAAGGGATCCATATATCTTGGATACTATTTTAATAATATGATTTCCCCAAGTGAGATTTGGGTTAAATGTGACACCGAGGTTTTTACACTGGTTACGTAGGGTAACACTAATCCTTCTATGCAGAATTTTGGTAAGTTTTGGGTGTCAATGCTTAAGCGACTAATTAATATGGCTTGACTTTTACTGTAGTTCAGAATAAGCTTATTCTTTCTCGACCGAGAGGCTTTCGAGCTAAGGTCTTCATTAATTCGCTCAGCGGCATCCTCATATTGACCTATCGGATAGCTAAAATGCATCTGCACATCATCGCGTACATTTAGACCTTACAGCATTTCAAAATTGAGGAAATGTCATTATTGAATAAAGTAAACAATAGTGGACCTAAGATGGATCCTTGTGGGACACTAGCTTTAATTTGAAGAAAACTTGACATTTTTTGGTTGCAGTAGACAGCTTATGAGCGACCTGTCAAAGGCTTTTGGGAAATCAAGCAATACAAGAGAAGTTACATGATCTTCAGTCAGTTTCATTCGAATGTCATCTACCAAGTACAAATGTGGTTTGGTCTAAAACCAGGAAGACGGATATGTGGAGTAGGCTAAAATGTTGTTAAAAATATATGTAATTTCTGAGAGCACCGCATGAATAATAACTTTTAAAAACTTTGGCTGCATTCTATCTAGTCCGGCAGCATTTGACATAATTGAAGTGACTGCATTAAGAACTTCGAACTCAGTAACTCTTTGGAAGCTAAAACTCCTAGAAATTTTTGGAATGAGCGATTCATCTACTACAGCATATAATGTTTCATGAAAATGGTCGCCTTCATGTGAGGCATTCGAATTGGAAGCAAAATCTCTGTTTAAATCATCGGGGCTCGTCTCGCAGACCTCTGCATTAACATTATTTCTATTGGAGGCCCCTAATGCCTTAATATTTTTCCAAGTTTTTAAAATATTTGTACTTGAGCTGAACATAGAATTGAAAAACCGGATTTTGGAATTTCTAATTTCCCGTTTAGTACTATTTCTTGCAGACTTGTAAGCATAAAAAAATTCTGGAATTCTAAATCTTTTCCATCTCTTATACGCGCTGTCCATTTTTTTAAAGAAAATATTGGATCCTAGAAGCCAATAACAGCAACTTTTACTAGGAGGAGTGAAATATTTTAATGGAACATATTGTTCAAAGAGATAATTGATTTTTTGAGTAAAATGTTCAATCTGTTCATCAATCGAGGACATTAGACGAGGTTTATGCCAGTCCATTGCTGAAGTGGCTCCAAACTAAGAGTTATTGCCAATTGCCTTAAAATCTCTATGTGTTATAATATTACTGTGCGTTTAAAAGTAATCTCTTGCCGATCTTTATCCTTGGTCTGTGGACTTTGCCTGTTCTGTGGTGATTGCTTATTTATTGATGCCTTATAGATTATAGTTTCTGTCCAATTCAGGCGAACGTCTGACTTCTTTGACTAGCTTCGGTAGATGACGTGCCATTCATGGCATTCAGGGTACCCATATTGCTATTAGGGAAAGAACTGCATGTGAGCTATATCGGCGAGTAAACAATCTAGGGTGGTTGGTATGACGGTGATGTCAGTGCTGTGCTCCGGATGTATAAAATGTACAAGGTATCAAAAGGTGCCAAAAGTAGCAGGTCGCATGAACACTTCGTTACACAGTCTCTTTAGTAGTACAAGATAAACGTTTGATTTACTTTTCATAAGATCTGAAGCAACGACCGCCGAGTCATCTTTTTTTATAAAGGATTTTTATTTTTTCCTTAAGGAAGATGAAAAGTAGTATTTGAAGACATTTATACTCCCTTCTTAACTAAACACAAGAAATTGTCATAGAAACTCTTCTCATAAATTCGTCTTCATGTGTCCGTACACAGAAAGCCATTCAATTATTATTTTCATGAAATCCTTTGTTTTAAAATCTAGTTCAGAAGAGGGAGCATTTTAATGACTCATCACTATTATTTACTTAATTGTTTACTTCCCACGGCACTGAACTGCCTATCTATCTGACTCCAAAAAACTATTTGCTCGAGTGATATATAAATTATACTCCACGTGTGCGCTCAATTCTTGCATATCAAGACGCGAATGCAAATAATCCCCTTTAGGGCACACTGAGAAGTCATTAGAACTGCTTCATCATCATCATATCATTAAGCAAATTAAAATTAACCACGACTTTGCTTTTGTTTTTTTTCCTAAAGAAAAAGAGAAAAAAAAAAATACATTGGAATGCGTGAAACAGTTGACGGTGGTGCTATGAGGTTCATTCACACTTAAAGTTGATTCCTTATCTGTTTACAATGTGTAGTTGAAACAGAGACAGACATGGTAGATGGGCTATATGCACGAATTCCGAAATGCACAAATTGAGGAAGAAGACTTACCGATGAAACAAAGAGGGACAAACGAAATAACGTTTATTCCGGCAGGGTATCACGATTTTTTTCGCATATTTCTTGGATGTGAGTGGAAATGTCATTGCGGTCGCTGGCTGGTAACATCAAGACTGAAGTTAGTTGTTGTAAGCATTTGTAATTTCTTCAATTGGCCATGACAGCGAAGAAACCAGTTTGGAGGTTTAAATTAGGAGGATGGGAGAATCTATGAGTTTAGTTCCGTGTGAGTTTTACAACTTTTGTTTTTGGTTGACATTAAAGGAATGAAGCTTTTGATACCAATACCATTCTACAGATCCTTTTTCGTTATTCTACCTCTTCTATGTTTTAGAATGTGGCTGCATAGTTCTGGGATATTTAGGGGCAATCAATGTTCTAACAGCCTGTGGCTTACTCACCCAACATTTTGAGAAGGTATCCAACGCAGGTTACCAAAGCAAAAGGGTTGAACCTTTACCAAAGAAGTGATCGACGATCCTCAGAGAGTGTAAATTAACGTGTACTGTAGACTATCGATCTTACGCAAAACATTAAACTTAAGTCATATAAAAATTATAATTTCCTTGTGTGTTCACTCAAAATACAAAAGACAACATACTATCACCGCACACAAAACTCAATGGATTATCACTTTCTACCCAACGATTAATGTCACTTTGAGCAAACGAGAATTGTCTTCAACGCAATATGATTCTAAATGGGGTATCCAAAGCTTGAAATGTTCACTAGTGCAAGGTAAGGACTTTCGATTGACTATTATTCACTTTCCTTGCGGTAGAACGTAGTTCATAGACAGTTTGTTCAGTTTCTACTTTGTTGATGCTCCTCAAAAAGTTTTTAGTATTAGGAGTATTTAAGGGTCTCTAAATCAATATCGGCAAGCTTTGTATGACAAAAATAACTTCTCACAATTCGTTTTGTGGTAAGGGTAGTGATTAAAATCTAAGTTGCGCTGATGGTATGATCCTTCTCGAAGATTGAATTTAATTTAATTTATGAAAGTATCTACGGGTATCCAGGAATAAGTTGTTCTAAGAAGACCAAATCATTCCTTTGTTTGGTTATTATGTTCCGTAGGCGGTTTGCGATTAAAATCCCAACAGAAAACAAAAAATGTTTTTTCCAGGTATCGTGTGGGATTGGCAAGTCATCCGATAGTAATTGAATTACCATGAAAAACGCTTCCCCGATTAGCCGATTGCTGGATGGGATGGTTGTGAGAAATGCGCCAGGCTCGGGGCTTCCCGTTCTGTTACGCCACCCTGTTTATTTTGTTTATTATAAGCCCACGGAAATCTAATAATTGGCTACAGATGAGTACGTACTAGCTATTGCAAAAAGCAAAAGCAAGAGGTCCTGATACTTCTTTTAACATCTTTTCATAAATCCAAGCACCAAATACCATTTGCCTTACATACGATATAATTTATATGCAAATTAAAGCCAAGATTAAAGCTAAAATACACGTCAAGGTGTTTCGTTAATTTGGCAGAAAAAAATTGAAAATTTTACATATAATAATTTAACATTTGAACAAAATTCTTCTAAATTTGCATTTCACAATATTCAAAATCAAGAGAGTGAAAATTAAACTCCGGAGCCGGAGGCGCCTCGAAAAAAAGTTGGTTCGCGGTGTGCATCATAACCCGCAAGAGAATCATCTGAAACGAAAAGGTCAAAATGCGATCGTTAAAGGCGATGTTTCTCCAGGCAATGAGGGGGGATTTTTTCTTTCTTCGATTTTTTGATTTTTCGTAGCACAAGTCAAAACCCCGATTTTCGCTATAAAAAATTGGCTAATTTGTTGTTAAAAAATAAGGAATTATAAAAAAAAGCTCTCGACAGTACCTGATGAGTTTTGCGAAAAAGTGCAAAATTTTTAAGTGGCTG
Source organism: Melanostoma mellinum (assembly GCA_914767635.1). Taxonomy (NCBI): domain Eukaryota; kingdom Metazoa; phylum Arthropoda; class Insecta; order Diptera; family Syrphidae; genus Melanostoma; species Melanostoma mellinum. The sequence goes on along the minus strand of OU612058.1, from coordinate 248,677,183 downwards.
GCCCAGTAGTTTTTAAGTTATCGTGCACACTGACTTCAAATTTGACATAAGTCTCAGAAAAACTATTTGAAAAAAGCAGAAGAGTTAAGTCGTTTAGCGCTCATTGCACATAAGTTTGAGAACACCATGCGAATATAAAAAAACAAGACCGGTGCAGACCCGTTTATGAAGGAATTTATTGGGGAATCGAAAAATACAATACAGGTACCGGACAGTTATAAAACCCTGCATGGAGCAGTAGACGCTCAAATACTCATAACTTCGTCAATTCGATCGACTTGAAATTTTATCACAATATTCCTGCATAATATTATGCATTCATTAAAAAAAAAAATCCAAAAAAGGCTTTTCACTTAACTCAGAATATTTTCAATCGTGAAGTATTAGGGTTACTTGGTTTTGGGGTTGAAGCTGAGCAAAGTTTTATCACAACAAAATGTAAGATGATAAAGTGATCCAACGAGCAAATTACTTCATATCAGCACATATTAACATATCACTGAAGAAAATAAAAGAAACAACATCTTGATATTAAGAATGAATAGAAGATGTCCTAGATGACTTACCTGAGGTACCCCAGAGCTGGCATTAAAAATGTTGGAAAGAATATTGGGAAATTTTACTTTGTAAGGTCTCTTCGATAGATAAGAAAATACCAAATCAGTAAACACGGTGGGAAGCTCATACCCATGATTGACAGAATTATACTGCGTGAAAGTTGATCGAATCGAAAACTTAAGAAAAATTGGTGTAAATGCAATTGTCCCAATTACCAGTGCTATAGAAATTACTTACTTATTCTTAGGTGGGCATTACAGTTCGGGGTGAAACTGGGTCTCAACTAACATCCTTCTATAACCACTTCGATTTATGGCGAGCTTTCTCCACTTTTGCACTCTAAGTCGGTTGAGGAGGTCTTCATCCACTTGATTACGCCACCTAAGATGACGTCTTCGCCTTCCGCGATTTCCCTGCAATGTGCTTTCGAAAACCCGTCGAGCCGGAGCGTTTGGGTCTATCCGGTCTACTTGGCCCAACCATCGTAGCCTCGCGATGCGTATTTTTCTGGCTATGCCCATGTCGCGGTACAGCTCATACATCTTGCTGTTGTATCTTCTTTTCCACACTTTGTCTTCGCATACGGGACCAAAGATCATTCGGAGAATTTTTCTTTCGAAACGACCAAGGGTTTCCTCTTCTGCTTTCGATAAGGTCCATGTTTCCACTCCGTAAAGCAGGACTCGGATGATTATCTTATACAAGGTTACCTTGGTTTTTCTGGAGAGGGTCTTGTTTCTCAATTGCCTTCTTAACCCAAAGAAGCAACGGTTGGCAAGAGTTATTCTACACTTGATCTCCGCACTGAAGTTGTTTTCCGTGTCTACAGCGGATCCTAGGTAGACGAAGTCCTATACTACCTCGAAGTTATGTCTGTATATTGTGACGTTTGCTATAGAACACTTTTGTGGAAAATATAGCAGGTTCGGGACCGTCGACCTTTTGCCCAACGTATTTTCATTTTTCAACAAGCGTATATTCCATTGCTTTGGTTTGATCTTCTTATTTTTTTTTTTCTTCGCCGGTGATATTCAGCCATGGGATCTGCATGGGCATGCAGACTTGTGGGGAAGTTTTAAGTTTAAAAGGTATCGCTTTGCTGTTAATGTTAATTTTTTTATTCCCCTATTACGACAAGCCGGAGAGGCGCTGCAGTTTATTCTGAGCTGCCAATACACAGCAGCAAAAGGTGGCTGAAATATAATGATAACATTCTTTGGTACTTTCAATTCTCTGACCTTCTTTAACCTAAGAGAATGGATAAAAATGTCGTAACCAGCATTATCATGAAGTGTTTTTATTTTCTCTTAATAAGATAAGTAAATTCTTAAAATTTCTCCTTGAGAATGACATATGTCCTTTAGTTCATTCTGTGAAGGTCACCAGGTGTTATTCTAAAACTTTTGTTTTAAATGGCAAAATAGTCCTATTCTATTTTGAATTCTTTTTATCAATCAGCACCATCACATAACTTTCTTTAAGGGTCTTTTACCGGGTATTCAAAAGAAGAAAAAAACTAAAAAGGTTGTGATTCAATTTCGCATGTATATCCTTAAAGGATTGTGCTTTTGACTGACACACGAACAGCTTTCCAGCCTATATTTACAATAAGAAAAACAAAACGTACAAACTTTGTTAATCTCTCCCTGAACAAGGATTAACATGAAATGCAAAAACAAAACAAAAAAATTAAATCTGAATGAAATGTAAATGTGATTTCAAGTCTGTTATGGAAAACCAAATGCTCTGACCTCATGAAGAAGTTACACACATCATATTATGAGGCTTTTCTGGCTATAAGTAATTCAGTTCTTTTAAATCTCAAAAGAACTGTTGTTTGTAAGCTTAAGGCTAAGTGCAAATGCCTAAACTTTAGTTCGTAGATTTCTACCCAACGACCTATTTATTTACTTATTTTTTATCCAAGTAATATTTCAACAACTCCCTCTTTTTCTCTCTCTCTTTTCAGGTAAGTGAATGGAAATTTTTGTACGAAAATTGGACGAATTTCAAGGTTCTTCGCTTTGAATGCAGAGAAAGTAAGCTTTTCTTGCAATAAACCAAGAAAAAAGAAGAAAAACATGAAAAAATAATCCCAAGATTCTCCGCTCGAAGAATCTAACATCACGAAAAATTTAAACGAAATTAAAAATGAATTCGCTATAGACAGACGGACGGAGAACGGCCTCAAGTTAACAACCGAGGAAATGTGTATACAAATGCACTATCTGTGCTAAATTGTTATAATGTTCACACTCTACTTATTCCCCTTCTTCCTATTTCGTTTAATGTGTCTTGTCTAATATGGTATTTTTCTTGCTTTATATTGTTTGAGAGGTTGGTAGTATTTTTTCTTCATTTCTTTCATGGAAAACAGACCAATTGCTGTTATTTTCTAAGTGAACCAAAAACAAAAATGTGGTGTGTAATTTATTCTACGAAGAAGGCCGGCAAAACGGCTTGGGTAAATTAAGTCGAAAGAGTTGAGAAGGTTTCTTAATTTAATTATAGCGGTGGGTGGGTGTAGAGGTTCTTATTTTATTTTTTGAGACACCTCTCGGAACGTTATAAAATCACACGAAAAAGAAAATGAAAAATAAATTCGAAGCGAACACTTGTCTTTTTTTTTCGTGTGAAGAATTTTTTTTTGGGTAGAGAATCATTTCGCTATCTATTGCATGCGTTTTTTTAATGGGAGTTTTTGGTTTCTATCATCGGGATGTAAAATATGTAGGCGACTGATGGCTAGGTTGGTTAATTCAGCTCTTACCCATAAGCTTTATTGAAATCCCTAATAGATCTTGATATAGTTTCATTACTTCCATACATCGATCTATGCAATTTTTCTTTTAAGAACATTCTCGATCTTAAAGATCTTGATGGAACACAAATAGGTACTAAAGCAAGTAGCGTAGGGCATTTTATATGGTTACATAGTAAGTCTCTTATTAATGTTACACCATGAATAGTTCGCCTAGATTCTAATGATCTTATCCCTAGTAATTGACATCTAGCCCTATAATCAGGTTGCGGGTACCAACGCATTTGGAAGAATATAAATTTAGTGAATCGTCTTTGGATCCTTTCTAATCGATTAGAATGTGTAATAAAAGCAGGGCTCCAGATAACATCAGCATACTCCAAAATCGATCTCACAAGAGAATTATACAAAGTTAAAATTTTAATAATCTTTTGCATTTCGTTTGATGAATCCAACCATCACAAATAATCAAAATGGTTTTTGTGCGATAGACAGGGATCAAGTACAATGCCTAAGTCTTTAATATTAGTGACTCTACTAATTGATTTTGAATCAATGTGGTAATCAAACAAATGACAATTACTTTTCCTTAAAAAAGAAATTAATATTAAGATTAAGGCCATTGTTAGAGCGCCACATTGACAAAGAATTGAGGTCTGACTGAACTAACAGACAATCATTGAAGTTACCAATTTTTAAAAACAACATCAGATCATCAGCATAAAGAAGACATTTACAATATTTTATGACAGAAGTAATATCATCATCAATAAATAACAAAAATAAAAGGGGACCTAAATGGCCACCTTGTGGAACACCCGAAGAGCACGTGAACTCGTTTGAAAAAGTGCTCCCAACCTGAACCTTTTGTGGTCTTCCAATTAGATACGATAATAGCCAACTAAGGAACTGAGAATGAAAACCTAAAACTTTAAGCTTCCTTATCAAAGTTTCATGGTTAACTGAGTCAAAAGCCTTGCTATAATCAGTATAAACTACGTCAACATGGATCCTATCTTCAAAAGCACCAATAACATTATGAAGTGAAGCAAGCACGATTACTAACAGTTGATTTTCCAGAGACAAAACCATGCTGAGCTTCTGATAAGCATTGCTTTGTAACGAAATCGAGTCTATTTTTTTACTAGGCCCTCAAATACTTTGGGGATTGCAGATAATTTAGTTATTCCTCCATAGTTCTCGATATTACTTTTACTACCCGAATTGTAAACTGGAAATACATAAGACTGTTTCCAGTTGTCTAGAAAGTTTCCTTCAAAAAGAGCTTTGTTAAATGTGGAGAGGAGCGGGACACTTAATCGCTACCTTTATTGAGTCCATTTTCAATTTTAAGACTCATGAGATGACTCAAACGTCTTAATTTGCTGTCAAAAAAATCTCAAAACACAAATCACTGTACAGTGTAACACGGATATAAGAAACTCCGAGAATGCCAAATTTTTTTTGCTTATATCCGAGTTTTTCTTATACGAAAACCTCGGATATAAGAAAAAAACTTTCTTATAAAGGGTGTCCCGTACTTCGTGTATAAAAGAGCACGCATTTGGGGTGTGATTCTTGGTCATATTCTAAGAAAAAAATTGTTTTACAGTAAGGCTCGTTTCTCAACTTTGACACCACTTTTTGACAATTTAAAAAAAGGCTAGGTTTGGTGTACCCTAACCTATGTAAAATTCGATATCTCTGTCAATACTGATGATAGAGACTTAATCTTAGACTTAATTTTTTGTAGAAATAACAACTTTTAAGATTGTATTTAAGTTTAACTTTCATATTTTTAGGGTTGCCAGGTTTTCAATTTTAAGTGGTGTTCAAATTTTCTTCCCGAAACAAAGTTTTGACTTTGAGGTCACTTTTCTGCAGAAAATGCCTGATAAACATAAAGTTTCTTAATTTTTTACAGATGAACAAAACAATAAAAAAAACTCAGTTATAAGTGCACTCAAAAACCCTTACATTTTATGATATTAAAAAAAATTCAAAATGGGTAAAATTAAAAAAAAGGTTTCTTCAATTTGAGGTTTGTTTGAATAAAATAATAATATGGGCGCTTTTAGTAGTTTTTTTTATGTATTTCATACAAACACAATTATAACAAGTGCTCAAAGTGCCTACACAGACATTTTTTTCATATATGAGTGTCTTCAAGTGAATATTTTTCTAGTAAATTGGGTATGACAACATCCTTGAAATTTTGAGCTGCATTCTCATCTGAAGAAAGGGATTCTTCGTGTAGTTTTTTGAAACGAATATTCTGGCTTTTTTCCATCTATTAAGCCAGCCTTGATTATGTCTTTCGGATCACGACACTGAATGGAGATTAATTGCTTGAATCGATTAATGGGTTAATTTTAGAGGAAAAACCGAAAGTGCTATTAAATTAGATGGTGCGATTCGGAGACATGGGTTCTAAACCATCTTTATTCGTTTTTTCAATATATCTCGAGAACGAAGCAAAATTTTGATGCAATTCCAAGGATCTTTTTTTAGAGAGCAGATTTTCCCATCGAAATGCATCTTTTTCAAAATTATAAAGAACAACTTTTTATCCAAAATAATAAAATTCCCGACAGAAAAAAAGTCAATTTATGCCAGTTCTTGAGTTTTGTCAGTTTTTTTAATGGCATTTCTTTCTGGTTGTATAGGCAATGCTCCATAAAAAAAATGTAAATAAAATTTTCTTAGAAATGCTTTAACAGAGAACTTTCTATGTTTGAATTTCACCGAAATATTGTCACTTGAACATAGACATTTACCGTCGATTTTCATCCTTTTTGTACTGACAGACACTGTTGCGGAAGGAAAAAATTACATGAAGTTTCATATATGCGTGCTCTTTTATTCTAAAATTTTAAAGGAGTGCATTAATATGAGTTTCTTTTAACCGAGTTTTTCTTATATACGAGTTTCTTTTATACGTCTGAATTTGAAGAGATACTAAAGGAAAAGACACGGTGCTTTCGATTGCCTATCTTATAAGCGAGTTTTTCTTATATGAGACTTTCTTATATCCGTAAAATACTGTAGTCAGACATTAGCTTCCTTACATGAAAAATTTAAATAAATTTATAGTTATAGTTTAGTTTATTCATCAAACAGAGTAAATCTCTTACAGACTACTATAATTATAAATAAATGTATATAAATAAAATAAAATAACAAAAAAATCTATGTGACAGGTCGCAATAGTAAAGCGTACAGTAAATTCTTTTTGAAAACATCCCTTGAATTACTAGAGAAAATATCTATGACTTCTATTACAGAATTTGTTTCTTTTATACAACGTGCAAACGGTTTGTTTCTACAATAATAACGTGTCGAAAAATTCTCATGGAAATGAAAATTAGCACGAAGTATTCTTTGCGGAGAGTAAAAATTGATTTGTTGTAATAAGAGAGAACAGTTTATTCTATTGCTAGTTACATCTTTTATAAACATTATTGCAAAATACTTTCTTCTTAGCTCAAGCGTTTGAATATCTATTAGTAAGCATCTAGAAACGTATGATGGTACTTCGATATTCCAATTAACTTTATGGAAAGCGAACCTTGTGAAACTCTTTTGAACCCTTTCTATTCTTAACGAGTGTACATTATAATAAGGATTCCAAACTGTACTACAATATTCCAGCACTGATCTTACAAGAGTTATATATAATGTTTTAAAGGCATATGGATCTGAAAAATCTTTAGAGTTCCTCCTTATAAACCCTAGCATCCCATTGGCTTTATTAACTATATAATCTATATGCTTTGTAAACGTAAGTTTTTCATCCAGCATAACTCCCAGATCTTTTTTGGCAGTGACTCTTGCTAAAGTCATGTTATTGATACTATAATCAAAAATAATAGGAGATTTCGTCTTATAGCACGTGAAACTCTGACATTTAGCAACATTAAGAAACAATTGGTTATAATCACACCATTCAGCCAAATTTTGAATATCATTTTGAAGAAGGAGACAGTCTGAGGAAGAACGTGTGACTCGGAAGATTTTCACATCGTCGGCATACATCAGGTTACTCGAAAAGTTAAAACAATCTGGAATATCATTAATAAAAAGGATAAATAGCAAGGGACCAATATGACTTCCTTGGGGTACTCCAGAGGTCACATTTATCATTCTTGACCTATAATTACTTAGTTTAACGTATTGAATTCTTTTATCTTAGTAAGAAGAAGTCCATTTTATAAAGCTTGAATGAAAGCCTAGTTTAGAAAGTTTGAAAATTAATATACTGTGGTTGACTCTGTCGAATGCCTTAGCAAAATCCGTAAAAATAATATCAGTTTGGAAATTATTTTCAAACCCATTAATGACAGAATCGCATAAAATTGTAAGGTTAGTAGCAGTAGATCTACCTGACACAAAACCATGCTGAAATTCAGACACTATACCTTTAACAAAAATTTTTTTTTATTTTTTTTTTATAATTTAGTCACGTTTTTGGACAAATTGAATAGAATTTTGATTAAAACAAAATTATTCATCGCTTCATCGATTAAATAGCGATAAAGCAACTTTCCTGCTACTGCTTTAGTTGATGATCGTTTGATAAAAGTTCAATGCATTTATTTATGTAAATAAGGTAAAATAAAATACATCTTCACTAATTTTGACTTTCCATGGTGAGCAAGCATTTTGAACATTTCCTCAAAGTAAACGACTACAAATGTGATACTTTAAAAAAAAAAACTGTTAAAACTCAACACACAACTTATTTTACCAATCTCCATTCATCCAGACATCCCATTCATTCGATACAAACATGCCTGACTAATTTAACAACCAAATTTTGTAACTAAAATCCAGTAAAACCTCCTCTCACCAAATACCTACCAGAGCCTATAATTATTACAAAATTTGTCCAGCATCGTGACGATCGCTAACAACTTATAGTAGGGGAGCCCAAGAGGGGATTTCGCGCGTTACTCGAGCGCGTCAGAAAATCATATGGGGAGAAACCTTGCACCATGTAATGTACTCCTACCATATATTAAACCTAAATGTTGGGGCGTTCGCTGAGAGCAGCCCGTCAGATTAGTAAAAAAAAGTCGATCATCGGAAATACTCGAGCGCGTCAGATTAAAAGATGGTAGGTTGATTACATCGAGACGAGTGTATATTTCAATAATCTGACAATTTCAGCGGGGCCTTCGTAAGTAGGCGAGTCACAAAGATGTAAAAAAAAATCGATGTTTCGAAATACTCGAGCGCGATTAATTTTTTTTTTATTTTGAAGGTAATTTTATCAGGATTACGGAAAACATATAATCTGACATTTTGGTTGGGGCGATTGAGGTAAAATCGTCAGTGAAATGTATAATATATGATGGTTAATATCTCGGTTAATATTGATATTAGCAATTGGTCCAGAAGACTTTTTTTGTAGAAAACTAAATTCTCTACAAGTTTGTAATTTACAATTTTTCTGTAGCTTTTGTTATTTACGAGATAACTGCGACAAAACGTGAATTTTATGCAAAAATCTGGTTAAGTGGCCCGTACCACCTTCCCGGTATGAGTAATGACTTTGCCAAAAAGAACATTTTTGTAAAGCTTTCAATTTTGAGAAAAAAACATCTTCGGTTAAAGCGATCCCATGAAATGCCGCTGAGTTATAGAAATTTAAAAATAAAAAATCAGAGTTTCCATATATTTTCAATGGAAAATCTTCACACCTCTTGATCGAGCACTTAAAATTAATATTAAGGGCTCAAACTTTCAGGATTTTTTTTAAAAGTATTTTCAACAAAATTTCAATACAAAATTTTTAAATACATAATATGTGTACATATTTTTTGATTGAATCCAGTAACAAAAAATAGAAACAACAAAGAATTGTTACTTTAAAATTGTCAGACTAAGAGTACGCCCCCATATAATTGTCAGATTATCATCCTGGAGGACGAAGACATCAAGTTGATCAATCTGTATAAAAATCTGACACGCTCGAGTATTTCAAGGTCACGTGTTTTTTTTACATTTTTAAAAATCAGCCATGACTGATCGCCCCACTCAAATTGTCAGATTATTGAAATATACACTTTTTAGAGTACACTTAACATTCACTTTGAAAATCTGACACGCTCGAATAACTTTTTTTTTTTATTTTTTTTAACCTCTCTTTACGCCCATTTGCCCCCAGTCAATCGTCAGATTAATATATATCCGTTATCAGAAAGACAAAGCGCGTATACTCTATGAAAATCTGACGCGCTCGAGTATTTCAATTTAACTGTTTTTTTTTACATTTTCAAAACCTCATACACGCCCATCGCCCCACTGAAATGAAAAACTGCCATACACTTTTTTTCGTTTTAGAACGTAAACTTCACAATCCAATAAGTCCCCATGACGCTTTAGTAACTGCAAATTTAGCGGCTCGGGCTCCCCTACTATTAAGCCGTACCAACAAATGAATGCCCCAAACTAAGCCGCTCACTTTTGTATAACGAAACCAACTGCCAGCGAGTCGAGCGTAAATACCCATAAATTCTCCAAGCCTCAAATAAGTCGAAAGTAGAGTGTTTAGTATTACTTTTGTAGCCTAATTATCGAGTACAAGTCAAGTTCGTACGACACGAAGTGATCATCATCCCTACATGCGGTTTCGAATGCAACCGCGTCCAGCCGTGTGCCTCTGCCGCCAATGGCGATAAAAAGTCGTCCGATAAACTGGAAACCATTGGGTAAATAACTGTTTTCCCATCTTTCCAGTGATTTATGTTCTTAGATGTTGAAGACACTCTTAACCTCTCTATTGGGTTTCTGGTGTATCTACAAAATAGATTGTATGGTTGACGTGTTGGTGCAGTTCGTTTTTTTTCCGCTGCCAATACCGGTAAACTTGGAACGAAACGAAGATTTAATGAGAGGAAAGCCCCCGGGAGACTTTCTGACTTAATACACATAGATTAGCTTATGTAATCTTTTGGTATATATGCAAGAAGTCAAGAGGAAAAGATGAAAAGATAAATAATAGCTTGCCAAAGACACACGGCAAGAGCAACGGCAACGGCTACAAATAATTACAACTTTCTTGAATGCTCTGCTGGAGCCGTTCGTGTTTTCGTTTCGTTTCGGGTGTTAGAAAAAAATTGCATTATAAAGTTTTAGTTTTTTTTTCGAGTATCTTTTGACTACTGAGCTGTTGTTCAACTCGACCGACAGTCGACACAGTCTAAAGACACAGAAGAAAAGATAAACACCGAAACAATAAAGTTTGTAACTTTTGTGTGAAGAGTGAAGTGGACATGGACGGTGGAGCATGATGATGTCAGAAGTTTGAGGTGCGCATACAATTTTCACGTGCAGTGTGTCACCAACTTGTTTATCTACCTTTTTCTGTTTGCTCTATAATTATAATACTAAATTTAGATGAGGAAAAGGCTTGGACTGACGAGGAGATGAATGGGGGGACAGCCAATAAAAAAAAGCCACTCAAATGGATACTTTCGATAATTGAATTTCAATTACCATTTTTTTGTTTGAGTCTACCAGTTTTTGTAAAGAGGTATTAAACTTGAACGCGAATGTTTGGTATTACGTGAGGTAATAATGTTATTGCTATGGAGTATATACTTAAGCAAGTAGCAACTTTTTGTTTGCTTAACATGAGCTTAAGTGGGTCTCAGAAACAGGTGAACAGTAGCAGTTGCTAATGGTGTCAATACATTGGCGTAATGATTGTTGATACCGATGACGAGTGTAAATATTGTGACTGGGTTTCTGGTTTTGGCAAAGTCCACTATTGCTTGCTTAGTCTGGACACTGCTATCGAAGGAAGAAAAAACAAATGAAAAGTGGGACAGTAAGTGTACGAAATTTTTAACATTTAATGAAAAGAATTTTGGGGGCAGAAGAAAGGACACTCGATCGAAATGATTTCAAAACAAATAAGCAGATCGCGAAGGATCAAAATTCAACATATAGGTTGTGATGTTCTTTTTTCTCTAGAGCTGGGGTATGCTCGTCGGGGCAAGGGTCGACCAAAGAAAACACGTAAAACTTCGGTTACGAAGAAGGTCCAATCCTTTTATTGGTCTTAAAGCTAGTCTAATATAATATTTATTAACTCTTATATCTAATTCTGGTGATCGGTGGTTCCAAAGCTGGTAGGTCCTTAGTCTTATGCTGGAAAAGCAGTCATCAAGTACGGGTTTTTAATCGCTGGCATATCAACAGTCATATACTGGCATCAACAGTCAAACACTGGCATCAACATGCAAATCCTAGCATCAACGGCTTAATAGCCGGCAAGATAGAACCCAAAAGTCTTTAAGAGGCTAGTGGGGGATTTGTGCTAGGTACTCCAAGGAGACCTTGCTAAAACTGGAAATCTCTGGAAACACTACGTACCCCTGGTTTTCCTTTAGTGGAAGTAACATGTACTCTAGATTGGTACTTTTCCAACACGGGCTGACTTCTGCTTACTCGTATTTTTCAGGTGGCCTCATAAAGTTATCTACACCTAGTGCGTGTGAGTTCTATGGCGTGAGTGAAAAATATCATATGACAACAATGGTATGTGTATTGGCTGGCGGTAGGGTGTGTATTTGTAACTTCGTTACAAGGTAAAGGCTGTAATTTTTAGGCGTGTGGTTTTCAAAATTAAATTAAACTCAAATAATTTCTAGCCTATTTATAAAGATAAGGGTTTGTCATTATGTTTTGAAAATGATTTCGTGAAAGTGGCCCCCGTTGGAATAATTTCCGGCCGAGAAACCCAATTTTTGACCACTTTTTTCAGCAATATGTCAGCAATAACGAGCCGAAAATTCTCTTCCAAGGTGTCAATTGTCTACGGCTTATCTACATAAGCAAGCGACTTTACACAACCCCACAAAAAATAGTTCAGCGCTGTTAAATCGCCAGATTTTGAAAGTAACTCGCAGTTTTGAAACTAGAAAATAATAAGTAAAAATTGGCGTCAACAGCGATTTCGTTTCAAAACAATTTTCCAGACTGAGCATGAAGTGACAGCTGTCAAAAAGACCGAATGCGAAAACAGGATTGCCCGATTCAAAACCACACACTTTCTTTTCAATGACATATGATCCCAAAGAGATGTGTGATTTGTTAATACAGTGTCCCTCTAGCACGATATTCAACGTTCACCAAACAAGAAAACTACTTGAACTTTGCGTAAAACAGGTAGCATTGTTTTCATAACCTCATCAAAGATAGCCGAAATGACAACAATGCAAGTAGAAATTCTGTTAAATTTGGTGCTCATTGCTAATTTGTCTAGGGTCAAGGTCATCGATGGGTTGCTCCGACAAAGCTTAATAATTAAGTGTCCTCAAGAAGCAGTCTTCAGAAATCGTTTGCTCGAAGCTATAGATCAAAGCTAAAGCGGCCCAAAGTAAGAAGTTATTTATTCAACCAATAAAAAGCACAAAGCTGGAAGCTATTTGTGATCGCACTGGCCGATCACTAAACTTCGATTTAGTTTTTACTATAGACATCGCTTTTTTTGACGCTTTTTTACTATATCAGCGTATTAAAACTACTAAGCATTGCACCTTGCTTATTATTTTTCTTCAACTGGGATGAGGACCTCAGCCTGAAAAACATTGGAGGCATTTTTCGATCACACAAGATGAAGGAGACTTTTCGCTGCTTCATCCACCCTACGCTTGCTAAATGATTGATGTCGTCATGGAAAACTGTCGCAGTAATTAAGAGTTTAATAAACATCGGGTACCAGGACACCTTGACATAACTGGTAACAAAATGACGGATAAGTAAGTAAAATCAAGTTATCACTCAAAGCTAGCAAGATGAACACACAATGTGCTCAAAAAAAAACACAGAATCCAGAAACTGTCAATGACAGAAACTTGTTAGGTCCCTAGACATTTCAAATAAAAAACAGAAATTCTACTCCACGGAGAGAGTCGCTCCGTTAATTAGCAATCAAAAGGACACACTTCCCGACAGCTAAACCTAACTTAAAAGAAGAACCATAAATCCCAGTCGAAGAATCTAGTTTGGTAGTTGAAGAACTCTAAAATGCCAAGGCTTAGAAAAGGATGGGAGACATCGAACTTATGAAGTCAAATCAGCGGAAAACCTATAAAATTAGATTTTCTAGAGAAAAGTAGCTTTTATTTTATTTTAATTTCTCAGAAACTATTAAAAATTAATTCGCTTTCGGTTTTCTGTGTTTGAGTAAGAATCAATAAGACTTTCATTTTAGGTAACTTAAACTAAATAGTTATAGTATGTTAGTGAGTTGATTTTTAATCACTTTTTAGAAAATCAAGTCAACTGATTATAAATTTGCACCTCCCATTTCAATGGAGGGAAATATATCCCCCTCCTATACGATTGTTTTCTTGTTTTGACCAGACATATCCATCATGGATTTTTGTCGCGCCGTATGAAAAACGCCCTGTTTATATAGGGCCGCATAACAGAGCGGGAACCCCGGGGTCGTAATACATCCCCCATACCTCGTGAGGGAATGGATGGGACCTACAACTTTTTGCTGTTTTCAAACGGCTAACCGCGAAAGCGATTTTCATGTCATGAAATTACTATCGGAAAAAATTCCAATCAATCGCGAAAGGCGATTCCTTTGGAAAAACTTTTTTTTTAATTTTGCTGGCTTTTCAATCCCAAATATCCCACGTAAAAAGCAAACATGCTAACCATTACATCACGAGCTGCTACCGTGTTATACATTATAGATATAGATTATAGATTTTTAAAATAATAGTAATGTTATCAGTTTTTGCTTCCTTTATTTGAATAGCAGTAGAAAATGACAGCAATTTTTTTCCTCCGGGTAGCTGACGTTCTGCTAACCCACCAATTTTGGTGAAGGATGCCCTTACCAAACTGACGTAGAGTTTTCCATAACAATTAATGAGACACTTTCGAAAAATCCTCAAAGCGTTTGTAAACCAATTGCATAGTTACGCACCTATTCATCTAAGACCTTTGCATGAATTGATAATCAAAAATTATGTCACTTCGCCTCCCGCCGTTGTTTCCCGTTCCCGTGCAGAGTTGCTATGAAGTGCCAACTCTTTCTCCTATGCTATGCTTACGAAATTATAACATTATAACTGGGTAGCTTTAAAATAAATGCAAGATAGGTACCTAGTCTCTATTCATAATTGGGCTAAAGTCGTTTCGACTGAGTTAGCTTTGAAACATACCGAAAAGGTAGGTATAGGTAGGTACTTATCCACATCTGAACCTTTGAAATAATAGGAAATAGATCCTGTATGAGGTATCTACTTACGACACTTACTTATTGAAAGTTGTTTTATAGTTAGTATCATTAACCACATGTGCACCTCTGGGTATCTATTATTATTTTATAGTCACCTAGTTCAATCGAAGACATAAGACTTCTCGCTCTAATTGACTTGCACCACTAAACTCTCGCTCTGCAAAGACTTTCCCAATACAAAATCGATTTAAAATGTTCGCCATCGTTGCATAACTTTGTGTCTACAAAAATCCGCATTACTTAAAAAGTAGTGAGCTATCCACAGAAAAGCTTTTCCCTTTCTGTAAACAATCCTACGAAATAAAATTCCCCAACACAGACCAAGTCAACCAATGCCAACATTGTATCTACTCATTTCAAGAAGTATCTCCAATGTTGAGATACAAAATAATTTCCTTATCATAATAATAAAAACCAAAACCAAAAAAAAAAAAAAAAATAACCTTGTATCCATGCAGCAAAGCAACAACCTTGCAAAGAGCGAGCGGCTAACACCAACACACATATAAACTTTTTAGTGAAGTTAGGAAAATTAATTTTGTATGAATGTGTGGAGGCTTTGCAGAAGTTTTCCTCAATCCGTTTTCCTCCGCTTCACAAAACCAGAATCAGCTGATTCGATGTTTTTCATTCCATTCTTCCACTTCCCATTCATCATGATGGCTTCTCTTCTCTACGAAAGTCTTCCTCCTCGTCCTCATCTTCATCTCTCTTGTTGCTCTGCGGATGTGTGGGCAAATATTGACTACAGTGTGTATGTATTGAGGAAAAACATCTGTGACTAATACAATTGCATGTGGAAACTTGTTTTCAAAACATACATAAACGATTTTTTCATTTTATGTCGATGCCTTTTGCCTACCTTTTCGAATCTCGTAATTTTCCACGCTTAGCTCATCTCGCAAAGCAGCTGTTTGCTGTGTCTACCTTTTTCTACTTTTTCCAAATTGTATCTCATGGATACTTGTATGTGGGAGAATTCTTTGATTATTCCCGCATCACATCACATCACCTCACTGTTCACTGCTCTATGTTGCTGGTGGATTTCCTTTCAGTGTATTGTCTTTGTGTATTGTATTGAGTATCTGTGTGGAATTTTTTGTGTGTGTTGGTTTCCTCTGTGTATCTTTTTCGAGGTTGCTTTCAATTTTACCGTTTCAGTTCAGTACTATTCATACTGCTGCTCCATTCGTATCGCATTGGAGTTAAAGTCGATTTGTTTCGGGATTTTTTTTCTCAAACGTCGGAAGACTCATTTGAAACAACAGAAAAAAAGAACGGTTTTTCGAAAAAAATATTCGTGTGCATTCATTTGGATCTCTTCCCCATGAAGAAATCCGTAAAACTTTTCTCCCAATTTGAATTCGATTAATTCGTTTTGGATTTTGGTTATACCTTCGTATTGTGTTGAGGTATATTTTGCTTCGTTTCGCGTCTTGTTTTGTGGTGGCCGCAATTTTTCGCTTCGTCATCATCATCAAAAGCAACAACACACAATATCTGTGGTCTAGTCGGAGATTTTTTTTTGTTTCGCAGTTCGCAGAGATACGAAATACGACCACTTATAGATTCTCGCGTCGTTGACGGGATAGTTTTACTGGTTACTGGTTTTTTCCTGATCCTTTTGGCAGTGTAGTTGTCCTTTTTTGTTTGTATAAATGTGGTGACTGTGTTTGTGGTGACCTTTAACATTTAATTTCAATTGCCGTTTTTTTTTTAGATTTACATTGACGGTGCGTTAGTTTTAATAAAAAAAAAAATAGTTCCGTTTTGTTTTGATCTTGCCGTTTCCAGCATCCTGTGCAATATAACGAGATAAAGGAAGAAAAAATATTTTCTATTGAATAAAAATTTAGAGAGAAAAATAAATCTTCCATAAAGTGCGTTGTGTGTGGTGGTGTGGTAATTAAAAGTGAAACAAACGTCCTTTTTTTTTTTTGATTGAATCGGAAAATTGAATACAAATACATACACTGAAAAAGGATACCTACCAACGTTTGAATCCTACCTAAGTTGGATAGGTATTTGGAATATGTTTTAGCAGAATAGCAGCCGAAGTTCTATTTCCTGGCGTATGGGGGGCGGGATATCAACACCTCCAAATTATTCGAATCAGCTGTTCAGTGGATTCTTAATGTAAATTTATTTTTATTTAATTTTTGTATTAAAAAACTATTTTGCGAAATAGCTAAATAATGCTTTTTCCTAATGAGTTTATGAGCAAAGACTAGACGTCTTTTTTAGGGGTTTTTATTTTTTTACTTTGAAGGTTTTTTTGTTTTATAGTTGGCAGAGCGATGAAGTAGTTTTTCATTATTGTCTATCGCGAAGAATCGGCAAGTGCCTTGAAAGTGATTAATTTGCCATGAATAGAGCTCTCGCACTTGGCTGTAAAACTTCGTATATCTCCTCCATTCCTCATAAGGTTTGGTCAAGAGTTATTGCGCTGGGTCCCGGTGCTTCCAGAGCTATATCGGCCGATTTTTTTTTTTGCCAGCATTTTACACGTGTGATAAATTCTAGCCTCTGTTCAAATTAAAGCTCTATGATGTGTTAGTTATTTCACCACAAACGATAAGTGAGAAGAATACTTACCTACATTGAAAGCGAACTTTTAGAATGGGAAGGTACTCTTCAAAAGGTCTTCTTTTTGCTTTGATTAAAATGCAGTTTGATTAAGGGTTTAGATAACAACAATTGACAAACTGAGCACATTATCAAACAGAGAAGAAAGTCTCGTTGCGTTCTGTGAAATGCTTTTGTATTTTGTTTGTAAAGTTAGATAAGAGATATACGCGTCCATCAAATATTTTTCCAGCTGTTCCTTTTGTATTAGTAGTAGCAATTTTCTTTCCACTGATTTCAGTCAGTACCTAAGATTCGAAACCACTGAAAAAACTTAGGTATGAGCTCAACTTTTTTGGAGGTTGCGCTGCTCCTTACGTCACTACATGTGTTGTAATATAAATTCTCACTCAAAATTTGATAAAAGTTGTGAATAATTCCAAACTCACTGAAATTGGTCACATGCTTTTTGAATGCCATCGCAAAAAATGGAAAAGTCCTCAACCATCCGAGGAAAGAGTGGGAGGTCTTACTTCTGGGGTTTTCAGTGTTCATTCTTTAAGCTTTTTCGAATTCCTTACATTTTTCGTGCTACCTACATCAAACATTCCTTGACGTTATCGCATTAACCTGCAAACCTGAGAAAGAAAGTATCTCAATGTCAAGTTGTACAGGGAAATGAATTAGTTTTAGGAATGTTTGCGTTTGGCAATTTCCAGCGATTTAAATGATTTTGTGAACCTGACTACATCTTTAACTTTATGGGTGGTTAATTGACTAGTACAAGGTTGTCAACACAAAGTGGTTTTAAGCCTCTATCTGTAGGTTTTACGCAAAAAATGGAGAAATTTGGAGTTTTTGAGCGTGATACCATTTAAAGGAGCCAATACAAGCAAGGAGATTCATCAAGAAGATGCGTAATGGCAGAATAAATCGACTTCTTGGTCTAACAATAGCAATAAAAATAATGACATTTACCGATGCAGCACATTCTCTTTCCGTTTATTTTATTCTCTTTATGTTTTCAGATAAAGAGCTGTTAAAACTAAATAAAGAATTCAGGGATCGATACAATTTGCATACTTAAAACAGCGAAAGTGCTCAACCTATTTCCTTTTCCATTTTTGGCTGTGTTTTGTATAATTTTGTGACCAGTAAGTCTAAAACTTATCACGGAGAGACACATGGAGTGATCATTATCAATTTCCAAATTTTATTTCAACTCAGGCTTGTAAGCTGTTTGCTAAAGAGTCTGACGCAGTGTCAATCTCATCTTGAGATAATTGACAATGGGTGATTAGATTACTACTGCGTACGAAGTGGTTGTCCTTGGGGAGTCCGAATTGGTAAAAGGTAGGCTTCAAAAAAATCTTTGTCTGTTGAGCTGCATCGTTAATGGTATGAAAGACAGGCCACCAATTTTGAAACCCTAGGAACCGTTCCTCGTAGGACATGTTTGCCTGATATATATGATTTTGAAATACTTATGCCCAGGTTCAAGTTAGAAATTGAAGTTGCAGTTCAACTTAACCTAAATTTTAGTTCCAAGGTCAACTTGCTCGCGGTTCTACTGTGTCGACTGGAACTGAACTTCAGTTCAACTAAGCTAAGTTCAATTGCGTATTATTAATGTAAACTAGCATCATCGTGTGTGGGTTTTTTTATTGCATAGATATATTTGGCATGGTTGTAAGAAATGCGCTCGCACGTCTCACTTCTCTCTTGCGCCGCCCAAGGTATGTAAAGGGAGTTTTTTTTTAATCTTCTGGCATTATAATTGGCATATGACCGCCACGGCTGGCTCGGGCGTAGTCTAATCTGGAGGTCCATTTTTCGAAGACTTTTTCCAACATTTGTGGCCGTACATCGGCAATAACGCGTCGAATATTGTCCTCCGAGTGGTCAATCGTTTCGGGCTTATCGGCGCGGCGTATCTACCCACAGAAAATTGTCAAGTGGCGTTAAATCGCACGATCTTAGACGCCAAATGACGGGTTCGAAATCGAATTTTTCAGTAAGTCTGGGTAGTCACTCGTCCATTTTACAAGCTGAAGTCTTTGCCATTAACGAATGTTCGAAAAACAAAACAATATTCATCTTCTCAGCAGCCAAGCTGCACTAAAAGCGTTAAGTGCACCTGTCATAAGATCCAAACTGGTCCAAGACACAGTCATGTCACTCTCTGCACTAACTAGGAAAACACTGTAATCCTCCTGGATCCCAGCACGCAACGGCTATGATGGTAACGAGATGATGGTAGCTAAAGACGGCGCTTCTAAATCATTCGTCAGACCTGAACCCTTCTGCGGTGTAAATAAAAGCACCCTCAAACATACTGCCAAGAGCATCCTACTGGAGGAATCAAATAAAACTTGGAGTAACTTATCTGGTCAAACCTGTTCAAAACTCTCTTTGCCAGAATATACTGAAAACACATCAAAATTCCTACTGAAACTCAATAGGAAAACCCTGCACAGGACTTCTAACCGGTCACTGTTCTTTAAAGAAACATCTTCAACAAATTAGGCTAGTAGCGGACCACATTTGTAGACTATGCTTCGAAAATGAAGAAACTTCTCTGCACATTATTATAGAATGTCCAGCACTTTTCCGCCTTAGAAAGCAAATACCTACTTGACTATGAGATCATCCCCCTAGATAAACTCAAAACCCATTCACCCACAGAAGATTGCTAACTTCTTGATTCTTGAGCAGGAGAACTGCCCTGAAACCTCACATGGGCTGGCACAATAGCTTTCATTCAGACACCGCAGTGCCCAGAGCTGAGCAAGCTCTACCCGTCCCCTTAATCTAATCTAAACTACCCAAAAAATGCTGCCTTATTGTTGGCTGATGCTTTTTCCATCACCTTTGTTTTAGTTTTTACAAACTTCATTTACCCAATCATTATTCATCTCAACATCAAAATTGCCTTTTTGATAGGGAACAGCCTTGAAAAACTTCAACGGATCTGCTTTCTCCCTTCAGCCAAGTCTCTTCTTATCGGAGAAAAGTATTAATTGTTGCATCGATCATCCATGATGCTTAATCCAGTGATGTAATCATACTTCACATATTAAAAATCGAACAAAAGTGGAAAACAGCTCCCCTTAAAAGCACTTGGGCAACTTTTTGATTGTAAAAAATCTGTGTGGTAGGTTACGTCCACCAGAAACAACTTGAAAAAAACCCTGTCGAAATAGAAAAAACATTTGGTTAATGCACTCAATCTCCTACAATTCCCTTTTTACGGGATCTCAATCGATTTGTTCAAGCACCTTACAAAATAAAAGAACAAATTAAAAAAAAAAGAGAGAAAAAACCAACTTCCAGTTCAGTCAAGCCCAATTGAAGCACAACAAAACAAACACACAGTTCAATCGGATGTGCGTTTGAATACGAGAGTGTTTCAGTTTAAAGCAAATTCTAGTGTTTATTTTTAATTTGCCTGAAAATGAATCAAAAAGCAAAGCCGAATCGTCTTGTTCGTATCTAGGGCCTTACATAAACCTCAAGCATTCTGCAGACCAATAAATTCAATTTGAATTGTGAAACAGCATTTTGGAAAAACACAAATAGAGTAGGCCTCTTCTCGTTTTATAAAGCCGATTTTGCAACTCCTTGCCACAATAGTCAACCCTTCGTTTAGGAAAGTGTGTCAGACTCTCTTATATGAATGCAGTTGAGGTCTTATTTTTGTTGGTGTTTTATTTTTTTACTTCCAGGACGAGAAAGTAGATCACAGGTGTTTTAGTGCTGCTGTTGTATGCCAACCTACACCTGCTTCCTTTGGTATTTGTATTTACGTATAGCTAAAACACCATTTGCGTGTGTTTATATTTCCGACTTTGACTCCATGCTTGATTCATTTGCATTGTGTTTTGAAGAAAGAAAAACATGAGAGAGAGAGAGAAAAAAATAACGAAAAACAAGACCAAAAGGTCGATTATATTATCGGATTCATTGTAGTTTCATTTCCCTGTGCGGCGATTTGCTAGACTGTTACCTGCAGTGGTATTTTAGATAACATTATGGGGTTGTTATTTCTCCCTTCTCTGCTTTTGGTTTTCTATTTTCATTGAATGAATTACGAGAAAATAGTGTTTTGACGACCTGTTTAAAGAAAATTCCCATGCTAATGTTTCTAGGAACATTCATAAAGGGAGGGACTTGGAAGGATACACGGAAAGGTTTCTGTTTTGGTTGAACCTTTATGAGTTGTTTTTGGGAGTTTAAACCTCTTTAATTGTTGCCGTCGCGCCGTGAATAATTTGATGGGCGATCATAAGACACCTACTTGAATGCTCCGACATTTTGGATGTAAGCGGATTGGTGACTAAGAAAGGGTGAATGAAAAGCTGTCTAAGAGTGTTTGGAAAATACATCCAGTCGACTTATTTTTGAACTTCAATGCTGATGTCTCCAATTTCACATCTCGTTAAAAAGGGCATGACCCTTTAAATCCTTTTGTCAAGAGGAACGCCCATCATTCCTTTTTTCAATTTGAAAAGGTCCTGTTTGTTATTTCTTTGAAGTTTCCTCGAAACCTACTTGAGCTGGTATTTTACTAATTAATTTTGCCATGTACAAGTGACGACTGACTCAAAACTTTTGCGAAAATCTTTTAAGCCTTGAAGCGAAAGGTGAAAGGACTTATAATGTGCTTAATATAGTAAACAAGACCCAGAAGAACAACCAGAAATGCAAATTTACACAAAATTCAAACAAGTGACGCACATTCATCAACAGTCTACACTTCTACACCAACGCGTTAACCATTGCTGCTAAATCGACTGCCAATTATTCACCGTTTTTTTAGCGCGGGTGTTCTAACTTTGAAAACAAACAAGCTTTTACGTTTGTTTTGTTATTGATATTTATTAGTCACAATGTCGCGGCGTTGCATACAATCATCATATGATGATGACAAGTATGAATGTTTTTGCCCCAGTCTATTTATTTTGCAAAATATAAATTTAATCTGTTGTCGGGCACAATATTCGAACAGGTTCGTGGGTAAGTTATGCTACAAACCTTTTACGCTCGATAAAAAAAATTAAACGTGCTGTAGACTTTTTCCTGTTTTATGACGCTGCTATTCATCGCTCACAACTTCGACAACCATTAATTCCAACTAGTTTTTTGCTCATAAACTCAATTAATAAACTATGCATATATATTTTATTTAAATTTATATGATTTACTGTTGAATTTTGTTTTTTGGCTTGCTAGAAAGAGATAGAACACGTAATCCTTTTTAAAACAAATAAACTTTGATTTGATTTTGTTTTTGTTAAAAGTTTCAAGTGAACCTTTCAATTAGTTGTTGTTTAAAGCTAACAATTTAAAACAACTGAAACTTTTCAGCACGACACATTTTTTTTTGTTGAAATTTGTTTGGTTTTTGATTTGAGTTTAACAGTTAACCAGTTTTTTTATTCTACTTCTAATTAAAAAAAAGATACAGTTGCGGCACGAAAGTTCATTTAATTTCTGTGCTTAATTTGAAACTTAAGTAGAATAGAAACAGTCTTGATATTTTTATGAAAAATTATTTTCCTCTTGTGAAAATTGCGATTTGAACTCGTTTTAAATTAATTTCAAACAGCTTTGCGAATTATTCTTACTACCCCATGACACTAACTAGCACAGATAGACAGTTCGAGTCTTATAAAACTTTAACCATAAAACATAAAAAGAAACAGAATTAAACTTTATTTAAATTATTTTTTAACCTTAATGAAATCAAAATAGAAAAGAATGCTGATTTTAGAAATGGAGGTATTTTATGGAATAAAACATTGACTTTAGATTATGGAGATTATGAAAATAAGTAAGAGTATACTCCTGTATCGATCAGATTGATATGAAGTATTAAGGGCGAGAAAAGTTTGAATGAAAGCATTGTTTTACAATCATAAATAATTTATCATTACATTTACGTTCTTAAGCACCGTAAAAATTGTTTGAGTATCGATAGTAAAAATCAATAGCGTAACGTTATAGTCCTAACAAATCGCTTTGAAATGAGCCTTAGCGGCACACTAGCTTAAAATGACTCTTGAAGCAATTCATTCACCCCTATCACAGGGCCCGTCGCGTCGGAGCAATTTCGGACTACGAATGTCAAATAGAAATGACTTAAAACATCTTCTTAATGAATTCTTGGCAACAGATATTTGTAGCTTGTTAATGACTTTATTAATCGTAACAAATTTTGTGTCCAAACATTCACTACAAAGGCGTCTGTGATGCTTCTATTTTCCAAATTTTGACTTTGTGATACGATTAATCAAAAACCATTGACTAAATCAACTTGAACTTAAATGTTAACTAAATAACAAATAACTGGCTTTAAAAAACACTAAAATAGGTTCTTTAGTTGTTTTCAATAATAAAAAGTAAAAAATAAGTAAATTTTTTTATAAAATCTGCCGTTCTCGCTCCAAAGGTGAGAGATAGACAAGCTTCCCATTAGATTTTTTTCTTGTCTTATCCCAACCTATCTGTTCTGAGCTTTTGACACATCAAACACCCTCTATAACTGACTAGGTTAAATACCAGCAACGGAAAGCAACTAATTTTATAGAGACTTTGCAACTACCTACTAATTAATTTTGAAAGCTGATTATCTTCCATTCAAACTAAACAATAGTACGTTCTTATTCCACTCTTAATAAACATTCCCTTTGAAGTGAATAATTTATTCAGACCTCATGAAATCAAAGGTCGAAAATTCAAATAGCTCTCAACCTAAAAACCAAGGGCCTTCATCGAAATCCGTAAATCTGCAATTAATTTTACTCGAATTAAAAAATAAAATAAAAAATTCCGCTAAACAGTAAAATGAAACAGAGACGATCACTCCTTAAAACTTTTACATTATTAATTTGTGTACGCAATCCGAACTACCACTCTTCCCTTTCCTTACTCTTTATCCCTCTCTTTCACAAAGCGCAAAAATTCTTAATTATATTTTGTCTAAAGCATCTCATAAAATTTCTTACAGTAAACACTTCATAATTAAAATGGCAAAGTATGGTTCACAACAGTAGTTTTTCGTTGGTTCGAAGACGTTGAATAAGGGCGTAAAGGAGGTTCAGGTTGAATTACAAGAGCAACCCGAATAAGGCAAAACAAAAAAGTTAAAATAAAATAAGAAAAAGTATCCTCCCGTCTGATAGATAATAATTAAATTTACAGCCTCATCGTTAAAGTTTTCGTCGAGGAATTGATCGAATTATGAGGGCCTCGCCATTACGGGTGGGTTGTTGGTTCGTAACAAGTGTCGCCAAATTAATTGGAATCTACCATAACAATTGAGAAATGTTGCTTAAAATTAAAATTGAGACGAAGTGTTTGCAGGAAATAGGAAGTATTTATATAGTAGTTGATTATCTGCTTCGGTGAGGTTCTCTGAGTAATTGAACTTCAGAGGGTTTATTTTAAAGGCGAGTATAACAGGCACGTGTTGTTCTTTGAATCACTTAATTTGAAATTTGAACTTTACGATGGAAATGAAAATTTAATGATGATGTTTGAGTTCGCAGTATTCAAAATCGTAAAGTTTATTCTGAAGGAAAGTTTTTTTGTTTGTGTTTTGACGTTTTGAGACAGCACGTACTTGTAGGAAAAGATGCGAAAACTTATTGTAACATAACACTTTTCGACTATCTACCATACGCTACCACAGAAATAAATAGAATAACAACCACATCACAATATCACAGCTGATAGAGAGCAGACATGTAAAATACTAATTGAATTTGCTTTTGAGATTACATTGCCTTTCACAACACACAAGTTCTACCTAAAAGAATTATAAGACAAATATTGCCGAATAAACCAGAACTGCACAGGACTTTCAATCCGAAACGCAAGAAAAACGGCAGTATGAACCAGAAAACTCTATCAAGAAGCTAGGCTCATCCCCACAGAGAAGTATATGGTGTAATCTGTAAGACGCTTACTGGAAAACCTGGCCAACCATCCAACCCTTTATAAGAGGGATAACAGAGGAAGACCGACACCTGGACCAGAGCTACATCGATGCGATGGCCATAATCAACGACGACACCATCACCAACGATGGAGCAATGGTAATTCCATTTTTAAAGGAATGAAGTGAAATATTGAACCATAAACCAGAATTAGCTAGTAGCCCTACCTCGTTGTCAGTGTAAAACGAAAATTCGCTGTTTGATTCAGTGTCCATTACTATTTCCTTTTGAATTTTTGTCCATTGCTACTTCATTGTCGAATTTAGTGCTCAGTGCTAGGTAAGGTTAGGTTAGGTGGAAGTGGCTGTCAGCCAATAAGTACATTGCCTGACACACTAAGGCCGCAAGGGCCCATTGTGATACCACAGAGATCAGCAAGTTAATCACCTACTGATTTCAGAAACCCGATGTAAGATTAACGAGTTGATCACTTATACGGGACTAGCCGGTTAATCGGAAATCGGAATCGCGGAACTTTTAATGTATTTCGAAAGACTTTTAGGGTCTATGTAAGCTAAGTCGCTAGTATCATCGAAGAAGAATTCACCGAGATGAGTTTTCCTCCTATGAAGTAGTGCAGGACATGAGCAAAGAAGGTGTTGAACGGTTTCTTCCTCCTCCTCGTCCATGCAGCTTCTGCAGAAATCATTGGAAAACACACCAAGTCTTTTGGCGTGTCTCCCTAATAGACAGTGTCCCGTAAGGACACCTATGGTAGAACCTAGATACAGGCGGTTCAGTGCTACCTCACTGTCGAATTTTCTGTTCAGTGTAACCTGACTGTCGAATCCATTGACCAGTGCTACTTCACTGTTGAATATAGTTTATAGATCTGCTTTAATGTTGAATTGAGTATCTTTTAGTGCTGCATCACTGTTGACTTGAGTAGTTCTTTTGGTATCAGAGCAAACTCATTAGCCCACCTAATATCATTTAAGGAATCAATCTACTAGACCAAGTCCCATAAAACCTTCTCCTCGAACCGTGAGCCACTTGATTATCAACACCCTCTTTAGAAGCAAACCCGCCATGAAATAAAATCTCGCACTCACTGGAATTCCGACCCCTTACCCAAGCCTAGAAACCAGGAAAATCATCACTCAAGTTTGAGTCACAGAGCCAAAACCTAAAATAGTCATCATATCTCAAGCTCGAATTATTGAATTGAGCCATAAAATCCACAATCGTCCAACACTTTTGCTCAAGTCCTAGAGAAAACCTCGAAGCCCAAAGTTGCAATCAAGCAAGCTCGAACTCCGATGAGAGCCGTCAAACCCGGAATGATTTATCAATGCAAAATCCTACCTTACAGTACTGAAATCACACCGTCGCGTCGCCTCGTTTTCTACCAGACGCAGATTATTAACTTGAATCATCAGCAGAATTGTTAAAAGACAAAGGATTCTGAATTGTAAAGCCAGTTATTAAAGAATATCGAAATAAATTAACAACAATTAATTTAATTTTGTTGCTTCAACCTTCAATTCGAAGAGCTTACTTCTGACACAGATAAAAAGCATCCACACATTACTATGTAGTACAAGCCTTATAGAACAAACATTTCACTAATATTTCCTATTTTCATTCAACAAATTATGTCTCTCAGTTTTTTATTTTATTTTAGCGTCTTAGAACATGAATGCTGATACCAAGTACTTTCAAGTAAAAAGCTGCTGCAATACTTAAAAAGCCTTCAGGCAAACAAGTCAAATACACTTCATAGGTATACCAGCATCATCTTCCTTCGATACCATTTAGAGTTTTCAAACAAGGAAGTGTTTTGCAAACTTTTTGATTGATAATTGATGTCTATTATCCTGAGGATACGATAAAAGTTATTCTTCACTTATAGAAGTTCACTTTTGGAAGTGAACAGTTGGCTGCCACAAATGTTTCTTTAGGCCGTTATCAGATGGTTTTCGTTTTAAAAACAACAGTTTTTTTTGGTTTCAGCTTCATTAATTTGAATTAGTTTTAGTTAAATATTTTTGGTATATTTTCGTCTACTTTTATCTGAAGACAAGCAACACAAATTTTGTTGTCATAATTATTTTAAATAATGGCCGATGTATGAATGAATCTCTGTTCAAACCTGTGGCGATTCGGAAATTATTTGCTTTCAAAATAAATAATATTTTTCAACAACTTAAATTTTTTTGGTGAAGTGGGCGTATTTTGTCAACATGAGTTTTTTTTATATTATTATTGAAAAAAAAAAAAAAATACATTCTCATTATAAAGAAAGAGAGGAAGAGAGAGTATGTTGTTTTCAAATTGCTATATGTCTGTTCATACAGATATACATTAGGTTTAAATTTAGAAAAAATATTCAAAGGATGTGGTGACAAAACATCACAAAAAGAGGTGTGTGTACTCTTGCACGTTTATTAATGGCTAATATTTAAAATTCCAGAGAGTGTCGATTGTCCTAACAATCGCTCTTACTTCAGCGTCCAAACTGTTAAACCATTTTTGGCCAAATAAAGTTATCGACAAATATTTTTGTAGGAAAACTCAAAATTGACATTTGTTAAACTTTTCCATAAAGTTCTTCTTCAGAAGTTATTCGCGGTAAAACTTGAAAAAAATTACTCGTTTCAAGTGATGAATTGATAAATGAAGCATAAAGCTGCAAACCTATTGCCAAATATTTGGCTGACATTGACGACAAACTAGTTTGTGCAAATAGCTGGCAATAGATTTGCAGACATTTGTAGATTTCTGCAAACCGTGTACACACAAATTCATTTTTGGATCTGAAAATTCATTTTCAGCTCATTGTCACATCGCCAAATTTGTCTGCCAATGAATAAATCTGCAAATGTTCTTCAAACTAAGTTTGCAAAATTTATTAATTGACAGACATTTGCAGAAACGTCAGAAAATAAATAAAATTTGTGTACACACGATTGCCATAGCAAAATAATTTGTATTCAAATTATTGATGAACAAATTTTTCTGCAAATTCATTTGGTGTGTACACGGTTCTCTGCTTGCGTTTAGACGATTGCCAGATATCTGCAAATTAATTGGCAGATATTTGTCTACAAATCAGCAGCTAAATAGTTTTTAGATGAAAGATTAGTAAATTTTTAACAAATGAAAAACACTTTTATGACACTTTTTCACTTGCGAAGGAAGCATTGCTTCCGAAATGTCCATTTTAGGAAATACATATATGAAAAGTGTTTTTTTAATTGTTTGAAATTTGGTAATCTTTCATTTATTAGAAAAAAACTCAACTATGAGACTCATTAAATATCAATGCCGTTTTTTTTTTTTTGAGTCAAACACAGAAAACCGAACGTGAAAATCTTTATTCGTTTCTGAGAATTTATCACGTCCGTCAAGTCAGCACTACCACTTCAAAATTTTCATAGTTTGTTAATTGGATTAATTGTCGTAAATTTGTCGTAAATTTGTCGTGAAAAAAATGTCGCTCTTCGTTTTTTAAAAAAACCGTGTGTAGTGCTAACTTGACGATCAAGTTAGCACTACAACCACCTTAAAATAGTCAAATCAACTCAAAATCAAAAACTGAGTTCGCCATTAACTGTCGTAAATTTGTCGTTCACAAGATATTCAAAAAGATACTTTGTCGCGACCGTGTATTACAACTTTTGAATCTAGTTATTTGATGTAGTAGAGCCATTTTGAGACCTGATTTGGATTCAGCGTATAGCAAATTATCGGAAAAGCATTGGTTTGTTTTTGGGTTAACATTTTTTTGTGTTAAACATAGGCTCAAAATTGCAAAAACCTATTTTTCTGGATTTTGAAGGCTTCATATTGAAGGCAATTCTGAGGCCAGATTTGAGTTTAGCGAACCAAAAACCTTTAAAAAATATTGTTTGCTTTTGGCGGTAAAAATATGTGTTGACCAGTGTAATTTTCAAAAAAAATCTTGAGTTTACGAAGCCGCAGATGCCACAATTGTTGTTGACGTAGCCAAGCCACGGAGGTAGATATGGGCCTTATAAGTCGATATGATTTTGAAATGAAATTTCCATGCATTTCAAAGACCGAATGAGTAAATATACAATGTTAAAAATGATAGGCCGACTTGAGTTCGTGTGTTTCAAGAACGTCATAAGGGCTATGCAAAATAGGGTGTAATTACGTTTGTGGAATGTACGATGCCAAAAAACGACGAGGAATAGACAAACCTGAACTTTCTATTAACATTTTGGGCTACAGCAGCAATATTCCCAGTGCTATAAGTGGCTTACGGTCTCTGCCAAATTTTCACCATTTTGTTGTTGAAGCTTGTTGTATTGTTCCATTTTTATTAATGGTATAGTTTCCACTTGCAGCTTCAAAAATGACAGCTACCGAAATAGCTTGGTATTCAAAACAACACCTCTTATTGAAATACCCTATACTACCTGGGGACTTACCTTCCAATTTTCAAAGCACGGTGGATGGGATTGAGGTGGTTATAATTTCACCTACAACAACCAAAAGGCGTCCATGTGAAAATGCTGAGAGAAAAGACGATACCCAGCTCGAGATTCGAACCCACACGCTTAGCATATCGTCTAAACAACACTCTACCACTGCGCCATTGCCACCCTCAAAATTTGTCACCCTAGATTAATGGCGCTGTGGCTGTCTTAAGCAATAAACTGCGTAGTTTTCTTTGCTATTTCATTATAGTTTTGTCTGACTGCATAATAACAATGTAGCCGACACTCTCAAGGAAATGTGTGCAGAGATTTATCGATTCAATCTATTCATATCCTTTGAACACGTTAAAGATAATAATCATATAACGACACTCCTTTCGATAGACCGCGTCTCTTAAAAACCATTTGCCAATAGCGGCGTCCACACTGTCCAATTTGTTTGTCAAATTTGTTGGATGAAAAGTTGGACGGAAAAAACCCATAGCGTCCACACTGATCAAACTTGTTGTCCAACTTCATTCTGGTCTGAATTTCAACCATGAAGGACATAGCAGTAGCAGCGCAATTTAGGGATGAAATTTTAGAAAAGCAAGAAAAACAAAAGACAGTGTGTAGGAACTAAAGAGGAAACTACCTGAAAACATCATAAATGTGCACAACGAAGAAAAAATATTCTTTCCGTACGATGTGCGCTACCTGAAAACATTTGGAGATAATCGACTTTAATTTAAATTATAAGCTGTAGAAAAAATATTCTTTCCGTGCATGTGATGTGCACTAGGTACCTGAAAACATTTGGAATTTGGAAATAATCGGTTCATTTTAGAATTTTGATCATGGCAGACGCAATTGTAGCAGCTTTGGTGATTATAGCCCATTACCTGGAAGTATCGTAAATTCCTATTTCAATGTGCCTACCAACAAAAAGAAATTTTTCCGTGCGAGGTCCACTACCTGAAAATATCATAAAATCCATTTTTAATCTACCCAACATTTTTTCCTTGCGAGGTGCACTACCTGACACCATCATAAATTCCTCATGAATGTAGGTACCTACCGAACAAAGAAAAATGTTCTTTCCGTGCGATGTACACTACTTGAAAACATTTTTTAAATGAAATTTCTTCCAAGTTTGACGACTTGCGTCCACACTCATCCAATTTGTTGTCCAACTTGCAAAAATATCAAAAAATTTTGAAAACCATCCAACAAATTTGACAAGCCTGTTGATGAGCGGCCACACTATCCAATTTGTTTGACAAACTCGAAGTTTGACAAACAAATTGGACAGTGTGGACGCCGCTAATAGATGACTCATTGTTTATGTAGTGTTTTGACAAACTCCTCGCACGCCCATTAAAACTACCCAAATGACTCACAATCCAGTGCGTTGGTGTTAACAATGTCAAATCTGTGTATCTATGTTCAGAAATCCATATCTTGCCAGGAGCACTTTCTCTAGGTCAAATCAAAGCCACAGAGAGGCCGTTTTTGCCAATTTTGCCTTTTTCTTTATAGTGTTTTTGTATTGGCGTTTGCCAACGAGACGATTAAACAGTTAAAAACTCCCCACTCCCACTTAACGACTAGGTATATGACCAACAAATTTGGACGCGAATAAATAAAAAGTAAATGTCACACAATGACCCAAATAAAGAAAAAAAAGAAAAAGAAAAAAAGAAATGTAATTGCTGTGCCGCCAGCCTATATTTAAACCTTTCCCCAGTGCCCCTACTCCACTCGTGTTTTTGAACCAACAACGTTCAATTTATGTGCACCTCGCTGAGTCAGACGTTGTAATTGAAATTCAAAAATTAACCCGAACCGCAATGTTCATATATGTACGAGGAGACTAGCCGTGGATACTTCGTTGTTGTTGTTGTTCTTGCTGAGGTGACTATACTCCACCTGGGAGTACTATTAACACTCTTAGTCTAAAATTCAAATCACGCATTGAAATGTAAATAGTGTGAGTGCACAAAACTACAACAAAAAGTAATCTTAAGCCCAATAATAAACTTTTCTGCCCATATGGGCTGGGCTGAGGTACATAAATTCACAACAACAACGAGTTGGTAAAAAAAGAGTGCAAATGTTGTGTTTTTTCGTTTGTTTTCGATCATAGTAACGAAAATTCAAAATTTCCTATGCAAACAATGTATCTGGTGAATTCATTGAATGTGCAATGAATTTTAATTCAAAAACTCTGTAAGTACAAACTGTATGCGGTTTTTAAACGATTTCGGTTTTGCTATGGCAGGAGAGAAACAGTGACAGCAGAAGAAGATAGACTTCTTCAATGGTCGTTGGCCATACTGAAGGATATTACTATCCACAGAAAGAGATGGGACGTGATATAGTTATATCTTGAAGCTAGAGTCTCGACCGGCCTTCGGAGTGAAGTGAAGATGAAATGGAAAATTTCTAGATTCTTAATGTTTAATGGGTCGAGCTCGAGTTGTATTGTGCTCTCTGATGGTGACACCAAAAGCAGGAAAAAAAAGAGAACTTTTGGTCATTTGTATTTCTGTCAGATGTGTGTCCAACATTTGTACTTTTATTGTGCCAAAACCATTAAAAAATAAATGAATGAGCTTAGTGTTGGGATTTAGCTCTGTTCTTGGACATAACAGTATTAGTTTGTTGATTTATTTTCCTGATGAGCCATTAGTCAGTAAATAGAGACTATATGGAACAAGGATTGAAACGTTTTGTTGTCAATCAGTTGCTTGGTTGGTTTTCTTTTTCTTATTGTTTTTTGTTCTAAGGATAGATTGGCGAATTTGTCTATGAAGACAGACATAAACCTCTGGCGACCTCATTTTCTTTTTTTTTTTATTATGTGGAATGGTATAAAAATGGATTAAGTTAGAAGACAGCAGTTCGAGGTGATTGAGGACATTTTTCACGTTTCCTTGAACAATCTATGGTTTTCAGTAAGAGAGACAACAGTGTACTACTAGTTCACGATTTGTTTGAGGTTGTGACTTGTGAGTATAAGCTTGTAAAATAGGGAATGTGCTGTCGTAATTACGAGACGTAAGAAAGTCGTAAGAAAGTGATTGGCGAATTGGCGATAACATTCAAGTTGTCGTAATTGCTGTGGGAATAAGAACAGTGCTGTCGTGATTACCACCCCTATTACAGATGACAACCTAACTGAAAATTGGGTTGTGTGCCCGTGTTATTTATATGAGAAGACAACCCAATTTTAGTTGAGTTGTCATCCATAA
This sequence comes from Melanostoma mellinum, assembly GCA_914767635.1. NCBI lineage: Eukaryota > Metazoa > Arthropoda > Insecta > Diptera > Syrphidae > Melanostoma > Melanostoma mellinum. The sequence goes on along the minus strand of OU612058.1, from coordinate 248,644,391 downwards.
TAGGGGTATACGATACTGACGTGACTGTTAAGAACACTCTATCGCAGTTACGACTGTCATGTTGCGATACGACAATGTGATCGCGAATATGAACGCGTTGTTTCGACTATTTAATGAATACCGACTTTGTTGTTTTGACACCGCTGCAACTGTGGCTATAACGACAACGCTGCTACAATAACGACAACACTGTCGCAATAACGACAACGCTGTCGCAATAACGACAACGCTGTCGCAATAACGACAACGCTGTCGCAATAACGACAACGCTGTCGCAATAACGGCAACGCTGTCGCAATAACGACAACGCTGTCGCAATAACGACAACGCTGTCGCAATAACGACAAGCTGTCGCAATAACGACAACGCTGCTGTTGCAATAACGACAACGCTGCTGTTGCAATAACGACAACGCTGTCGCAATAACGACAGCGTTGTCGTGAGTAAATAAGCCAGCGATAAAAGGTGACTCCTAACCAGGACCGGCTTCAGCTAAACTAGCGCCCTAAGCAAGAGTTAATTTGAATTTACAACATGAATTTTACATGTGAGGTTATGTTGAAATAATAGCTTAGCACAGGTGTGATGAATTAATTTATAAATGAACAAATATTTTGTTTAAGATGCTATTATTTGCATATCAAAGACTATTTTTCTTACCAATCCGCCCCTAGAACTTGGCGCTGTCATTATTTGCACACATGGTTGGTCCGGCCCTGCTCCTAACGACTATAAAGCTCCTCTGAAAAACTAGATTGCCATAGAAAATAATAGGGTGGCACAACTGAGTCGGGAGCTCCGGGGCCTAGTGCCTTTCTCACCACCATGCCTTATGAGGCAAGCTAGATGAGTTCATTCACCAGTTTTATAAAAAAAAAAAACATCTCTTCAAGGTGACAAGCAAAAGCAAATACTTATTTGAGGGCTCCGCAACGAAATCTTTTATCCCTACCACATCCATATTTCTAATCAAACCAAATCCAATCGATGAAAATAATACCAAATTAGCTTTTATTTATCCGTCCTCAAATCACGTTCTCTAAGACTGAAACGGTCAGCATTGCCTCATTATGGAAAGACACAGCAGACAAACTTAACTAAAAATACAGAAAATAGTCATGCGGCATTCGTGTGGAAAAAAATAAAATAAAATAAATCTCCTTAATCAATCGAGAGAAAACAGACCAGGACACATAGCCAACCGAACCCTTACGTTACATACAGTAGGATAGAAAGAAGAAGAACCTATCCAGATGGACGTATAGGAAGGAAATGGTGGTACACTCAACTAACCTACTCATACATTCAATTCCCTCTGCTTTGTGTCTGTCTTCATTGAAAATTCATTTTATAATACATACGTTCACATTTTGATATCTGATATTGAAGGTTATTGCAGATACATCAAGTTTACATTATATGGACGGACAGAACTTGATTTTTTAATATGACTTGGGTCCCTTACGTCGATAAAGAATGTTATACGATAGGATGTCAAGAGAATTGGTTTCCGATGCAGTTTTTTTTTATTCTTCATCATTTGTTTTGCTTTGGGGGGAAATTGTTAAAGTGTGCGATCGGTGGAATTTCCTTCCGGTGTTAAAATTCAAAGGGACGAGGCACAGGATGTTAGTGGGATAGGACAAGTAATTTGTAATGCACTTATAGTGTATGGTGTATCTTATTTCTACTTGAGAAATAATTTGTAATGAAGGTGATCTTTGTGAACGAGATACTTTTGGAAGAAGTATGGGGTTCCTCAGGGTTATTATTTGAGTGCCTTACTTTTTATGTTGTGATGCACGTGGAATGGTTGGCTGTGTGTTTGTTGCGTATGAGTTCGGAGTTTGAATTCTAGAAACATAAAAATGGATTTTTCACGCTTATCATCTTTTGCGATAAATTGGTAAGTTCTCCGAAAGAAATTGTACAATGCCTTCAAAAGCATTTTCTTACTTTTTTTTTTATAAAAAGAGGAGGCTTATGCTAGTCTGGAGCGGTCCATTGTTCTACCAGGGTAGGAGCCTTCCCTTTTTTGTGGTGTAATAGCTTGAAATAACGTGGATGTAATTTCGTATATAACCTAAAGGACGTCGTCCAGACTAAACTGGGAGGCTGAAAGAAAAGTAGATGCCCAGATCGGAATTTGAACCCACGCGTACGGCCTACCAACTGAACACTCTACTACTGCATCACGGCCGTCATCTTACTTAGGCAGAGGTCTACGAAATGGGTTAGGCTACCCTTTTTTACCTTTTACATTATTTTTGAAAACAGAACAGATTCTTAAGTGCTGTTACGGTCTATTGTATACCTTTCTGGTGATCAGAAGGACAAAAAGACAGCCTTAGGGACGCGCAAATCGACTGCAGCACTGCACTAGACGAAATTCATAAATCAATGCCAGTACACGCTACTGATGTCTTGGATCTACAAGTGCAAAACAATAAATTGCCTTTAGGAGTTACTTGTAACTAGAAATCGAATCTGCTTCACATCATCAAATTAACACGGCAAATACAAAATGTTCATGCTTCTAGAGAAATCGTGAATGAGATACATTTCAGGTGCTATCTTTAACGACAGCCGAAAAGTGCCGACAAAGTGAGCAGACGGATGTTTCTTGTACAGAAATTGTAGGTAGAAAAAAAAAGAAGGAAAATGTAAAACCGGTAGTTGTAAAACACCAACCAAGTCCCTGAGAGACCAGCAGCAGCAGGGCACATAATTAGCCAAACAACATCCATCCATTTCCATTGTTCGCATACCAGATGCGTATATGTGTTTGTGTGGGTACATCTGTCGCCAGACCGTATGGTTATCTCTTTTTTTCCAGTCCGTTTGCTGTGTACTTTCAAGCCATACCAATCTGTCACATGGAAAATTGTCCCAAAAGCAAATTGAATTTCCTTCCAACCACTTTGGTATCCGACGCCCGCACCCTGGTGTTTTTTTCTCCTTTTGCTTACTTTTTTTTTTGCAGTTTAAAATTAGCTTACAAACCTATTGTCTTGGTATTTTTCCTTCTTTAATAAATTGCATTTCATTCAACATAACCTACCTACCAGTTTGAACGCCAGCATGATGTTGTTGTGTGTGTGCGACTTACGTAACCTAAAAAAAAGCTAGGTACGAAGAACAAGTCAAAACAATAAAAATCGACCTAAAAAATGCGGGCAGTCGTTTATGTTTGTGGTTTTTGGTTGAGATGACGACACAACACAGTTCTGCATTTATTAACTTTTCTACAGCAAGACTTCTCTTTTGCATATTAGCCAGTGGAGCTTTAGCCAGTGGCGTGAGATATCTGTGTAACATGCGATTTCAAAATTTTTTTCTGACTACCGAAGCGTCAATTACATTGACCACATCAACATCCATAGTAGGTAATTTTTCCTTCTTTTTTTTTTATTTCGGAAGACTTAAGTTGGATGTTAATTCATAGAAAAGTCTACCTAAAGACCTGAATCAAGGGTTTCCTTGGCAATTAAGTGAGTGTTTTTTTTTGCTAAGCGGAAAAGAGGACAACTGCAGGCTCTATTTTAAGGTAATCTCTTCATGGTATTTTCACCTGAAAAACTAATTCTAAAAATAACTTACTTTCATTGTTTTTAACCTTATTATAGGTCCTATCAAGCTCATCAATTCACCCTAAAATATTGACTTTAGTAGTATACTTGATTCTCATATATGAGTACGTTTTGTTCTGCCTCGTGTGTACGAACAACTCTGTTGAAATGGGTGTACCCATTAAAGCTGGTTCACGTATTGAAAATCTTTTCTTAATATTTGTTAAATATTCAAAAGCTACAAGCTATCACGCTAAAGACTAACCTAGAATGTAAAATTAATCAACACGAAGCTTACACGAATATGCCATTGATTGAAAACCAACAAGAACAACTCGTGATTAGCACTTAACTACGTAAATTACACGAAATTCGGACGAAACTTATGTATTGAAAAGAAATTATCACGAAGCTTCACGTAATCAACACGAAACTACACGTAATCAGCATTAAATTTATTGAGGTTCCTCTAAGTCCTTAGCAAAGTACTCGTATTATAACTTAGAGTAATAACCATTAAACTATTCTAAACCACACATGATTTACACGAAAGAATATCCAAATTACGTAAAATAATTAACTCGAATGCATTGGATGTTTTAAACTTGAACTACTTAAAATTACACGCTTTGCACAGCAAACTGCTCATAATCAAGACTACACGCCGTTTACGTTCAACTAAACGAAATTGCACATAATCGGCAACGTCGGACAAAATCGGGAAAGTAATTGCACTAAGGTTATCCTTTCTCTCAACCCAAAGTGTTTTTGTAGATGCGACAAATGCAGTTACGCCTCTGTCATCATTTTCGTCGTGACAACAATGCAATTGTGTGAAAATACTGCGTTTTTTTCGTCGTGTCGGTGTATCGGGTATTCTCATATGTCGCTGTATAACATAATTTTGACATCTGCAATTGCCGCTGCGGCGACTGCAAAAACTCTTTGGTTTAACTTGTCAGAAATTTCACAAATAAAGTGCTTCATCGATCATCGGGTGCTGTGAAATAATGTCGGAGAAAAACTCTGAAGAGCTGTTCGAAAGAATTCCTTGAAGCAAAAACCTCCGTATCGTACACAGTGGGATAGTTTTCCTCGAACGTATGCCTCGCTAGTGCCGAATGACACGAAACTACACGGAATTTACGTAAAAATGAAACTACTCGAAAGGAAAGCTATTCGTAGTAAATATTAAACTGCTTTAACTAGAAAGCTTAGACAATTTTCAAAACTACACGAAACTCACATTAAGCCCCACAAAACTTAACCTAACCAGTCTTAAAATTCTCTTAATTTACAAGCTACGCAGCTTACGCTATAAAAACGCAATTCAGTATACAGCCCATAACTACACACAATTATAACGAAACTACTTCACGATAAAGGAAGTACACGTTATCGGTACACAGCCCCTTTTTCGAAACCCCGCTATATATAACCGAAGAGTGCGAATATACTTTCTTCCCTGATTGCTTAGGCATCTGATGCAAAGAAGAACCACAAATATTTGATTGATCGTTTTTTTTATAGAAGCATAGAATCAACTCAAGTCTTTCAAAATTTTCCGGCAGGAAAAGATTTGTTATTGTGTTATGATAATGGTTATAGTGTTTGCGTATTGTTTTTACATACTTTTCGGAAGGCGTCTTTTGAGAACAATTACACTGTAATTATGGAAGAGAAAAATACCTTACTTACTTACTTAAGGTGGCGCTACAGCCCGGGTCGGACCAGGGCCTCAACCAACATGCTTCTCCAGCCAGCTCGGTCCCTTGCTAGCTGCCTCCAGTTTTGCACGCCAAGTTGGTTGAGGTCCTCTCCTTCTTGCGTGCGCCACCTGAGTCGCGGTCTTCCTCTACTGCGCCATCCCTCGGGATTGGATTCGAAGACTTTCCGGGCCGGAGCGTTGGTGTCCATTCGCTCTACATGACCCAGCCATCCAAGCCGCTGGACCTTGACTCGTTTGACAAGGTCAGTGTCGCTGTACAGCCCATACAGTTCGTCGTTAAATCTTCTTCTCCACTCTCCTTCTATGCAGACGGGACCAAAAATCACCCGAAGAATTTTTCTCGCGAAGCATCCTAAAGCGTTCTCGTATACCTTTGACAAGGTCCATGCCTCTGCGCCATATATAAGAACCAGGATGATAAGTGTCTTATACAGGGACACTTTAGTTGCTCGAGACTTATGTTGACGAATTTAGCCTTAATGCGGATTGTTTCTATGTGCTCGTTCACATAGTTTAAACTCAAGTCTTTTTGCCTAAGTCTAGTTCCAACAAAAAAACCACATCCAAACAGTCGCTGCTTTTGTTCTCGGTAGCAATCGCTGTAGTAGATATCGCTGTCTTTTAATTTGCGTCTACCTGGTCCATCCCATCGCATTTTTTGGATAGCGGTAATATCTGCTTTGTAGCAGTTTAAGGCTTCCGCTAATTGTTCGGCTGCACGTGGTCTATTAAGGGACCTAACATTCCACGTACAGATCCGAAGTTCGTTGTCCGTTTTTCGTTTGCTTGGTTCGTCATCAGTAAATCCGTCCGTATCCGAGGCTTGTTTGTGCTTCTCAACTAAGAATTGCTTTACGTGGCAGGGAAGTCATTCCGACAGCACGACCCCTAACCTGGAGGGCCAGATCCTTGTATAACTCCAAAGATGGGGAGCCGGATAAACCGTTCCTTATAGGCCTGAGCTCCAAATATGTTGTAGTAGCCCTATAAGGTGTTCACTAAGTAGTTCAACCTGACTGGAACTGTAGACGCCACCGTTGATTCCATCTAGGGAATTCCTCCTCTGCCGTCTGGATGAAAGAAGAGGTGCCTTAGTGGAAACACCTCTCGCCCCTTCCCCTCTCTCGTTTGCTGCCACCAACAACCTTATACTAGGGTTGAGACCCAATCTCCAGTTGAGGACACCCGATGTTCACCACGTGGAGGTGAGAGTAGGAGTTGATACACAGAGGTGGGTATTAAGAAAAACCTATGGACGATAGGGTCCCCTGGGTGCATGTGTCTACCATTTGATCATCGAGAAAACAAAAATAAAGAAAAAAAAGAGAAAAAAGAGAAAAATACCTAACTTTTTGATTAATCTATTAAGTCATTGATAATTGAGTGCAATGTTAACAAAAACCTTATAGATTGTTACAACTTATTACATTAGGTCATACCAGCTGTTCAGGTGGGTCAAACTTCCGGTGAAACTACCAGAATCCATATGGATTCACCATAAAGGATTCGTTTTTTAACCAAGCCAGGGAGATTAATCTAACAAATAAAAACAAAAAAGTTGAACAGCATACTATGTACATATGTTCTCCTTAAAATTTCATTGTAATCCGATATGACTGCCAGAACATTTATCCAAAAAATATCTTATTGGATTACGCTTTTGTCGGATTCTATTTACGTTCGTTCATGAACAGTGTTAAACAAAACTACAGAGACCCCTCTTTTTGGCGGCCAATCTAAATGTGTTGCAATAATTTTTCCAATCGAACACCAGATACAATAAACCATACCCAGCAAAAAACAACCATCCTCATCCAATTTTCTGTTTCAAATAAAAACAAACAAGAACCGATTTTTTTTGCATCTCAGAGTCTTAAGCGGTACTGAGCTTAGAGCAAGCTCATATGTACGCACTTATCTACGCTCTTCATCATTAATGCAAGTGTTAGTATACGTATTCGAACAAGGACATAACATTTAACATAATTAACTTCTACTTCAACGATAAAACAAAATCAAACTATAAAAACATTATTGAAAGTATAAAAAAAAATACAAGTAAGATAAGCTACAATTAACTAATAAATTAAATACAAATTAAATACAAATTAAATATAAATTAAATACAAAACAAAAATCATGCTTGTGGAGCACTGGTTTTTAGTTTTAATTTTAAACTACTTTTACTAAGATTGAAATCTGAAGTAAGAGGGTTAGAGTTGTATAACCTACTCATGCGAGCTAATGGCTCATGCATGCCATAGTTAGTTCTGTGGTGGTAGCAATGCAAAAACTCCAGATTTCGTAGCTGGTGAGATCCTCCGCGATAGTTGAATCCTATGCGAGAAAGCAAGTCAGGAGCATCAATTGAACCTGTTATAAGTTGATGGAAAAAAACTAAATCATTGTTGATCCGTCTTTGTGAGAGTGGTTGAAGATTTAAAAGACGAATACGGTCTTCATAAGGGGGGAGATTAAAAGGATCTTCCCAGGGAAGACCTTTCAGGGCAAAACGTATGAATCTGTGTTGTACTGCCTCAATACGAGATTTATGAACTTCATATAGAGGTGACCAAACCTGAGAAGCATACTCGAGATAGGGACGAACATGACAGTTGTATAAGGAAAGTGTAACATAGGGGTCGTTAAATTCTTTTGCCCATCTCTTTATAGACCCAAGCATTGAATTTGCTTTGTTTGTTATGAGGTTGATGTGTTCATTGAATTCAAGGTTAGTACTAAAAATGACACCAAGGTCTCGGAAATTCGAGACTTGAGATAATGATTGCTGAGATATTGAATAATTTGCAATAGGGGGAATCTTTTTGCGTGAGAACGTCATACTTTGACACTTGGAAGGGTTCAAACTAAGACCGTTTTTAGAACACCACGTTACAAAACTGTCGATATCTTTTTGTAATAAATTGCGATCTGACGAATATTCTATAGATTTGAAAATCTTCATGTCGTCAGCAAAAATTAGAATGTCGCTGTATGATATACAAGAAATGACGTCATTTATTGCAATAATGAAAAGCAAAGGACCAAGGTGACTCCCTTGTGGCACACCAGACAGACCATTGAAAGAATTTGACAAGACGTTACGAAATTTAACTTGATAAGATCTATTTTTTAAGTATGAACTTATCCAAACAATAAATACTGGTGGAAATCCAAATGCTTTTAGTTTATATAATATAATATTATGAGAAAGTTGGTCGAAGGCCTTAGAGAAATCAGTATAAATGCAGTCTAACTCATACCCTTTTTCGAGTGTATTAGAGCATTTATGGTAAAACGAGAGAAGATTAGTAGCCGTTGATCTTCTTTGCATAAATCCGTGTTGTTGATTACAGATTATATTCCTTGCAAAGAATGATATACTTTCGCAGACAACTTGTTCAAACAGCTTAGGAATGCATGAAAGCTTTGCAATTGGCCTGTAGTTTTTTATATCTATTTTTTCACCTTTCTTGAAAACAGGGGTAATAAAAGACTTTTTCCACAAACTAGGAAATTTTCCGGACTTTAAGGAAAGCTTGAAAAGGTATTCGAGAGGGAAGGCTAAGCGTAAAGAACACTTTTTTAAAACTATAGGTGGTATCATATCCGGACCAGATGAAACGTCATCATTTAGAGATGAAAGGTAATGAATAATTCTATCACTGAAAATGGGGATACTATTAAAACTTACTTGAGAACAGTGAGTTAAATACTCAAAATAGTTTTCATCAATTTTGAGAGGTGTACTACAAAAAGAGCCACCAAAATGATTTGCAAAGGCATTGCATATGTCAGGAGTATCCTTCAAAAGATTGCTGTTATAAATAAAATTTGCTGGATAGCCGTCTGATTTCTTTTTGGAGTTAACAAAGGACCAAAAGCTTTTTGGGTCATTTTTAAGAGAGCAACTCATTTGAGTTACATAGTTGGAATAAAGATTTTGAGAAAGCGTTCTGAAGTCTTCAAAAAGACTTATGAACACTTGGTGGTCAGTTAGAGAAAGAGTGGTCAAATAAGTTTTCCAGGCCTTGTTTCTTTTATTTCGCAGAACTTTCAGTTCTTTGGTGAACCACGGCTGGCAATAATTTTCTTTTTTAATCAATTTTAGCGGAATTGTTTTATTCATGCAGTCGTTTAAAATAGAGTAGAAACAGCTGACTGCTTCGTCAAGATTTGCTAGAGTTGATATTTTTTCAATACCAGCCCTGCTTAATTCATCCGAAAGCAAATCGAAGTTCGCTTTTCGAAAGTCAAAGGTATATGAACAGTCATATGGACTACTTCTTTCGTCAATCACATTGCTAAGTTCAATAAAGATATCTAAAGGTGGGTGTAAGTCATCTATTCTTGTGATACCAGAATTTGATTGCATTACAACAGTCTTAATAGCGTCCGAAGAAAATACTAAATCTAACATACGATTTTGATAGTTTCTAATACAGCTTACTTGCCGTAAGTCAGAAGAAATTATGTTGTCTAAACAGGAAAGCTCCTGTTGTGGTGAAGACAGGGAAGCTTTTTGAAAGGAACCATCATCAGAAGGTAGCCACTGAATATAAGGTAAATTAAAGTCACCCAGTAATAGAATCTGGCTTTCAAGATCGGATATTTCAAAGACATAATCCAAAATAAGAGATAGCTCAGCATAAACTGGTGCTAAGCTTTTAGGGACAATATAAACATTTATGATGAAAATATTTTTAGACAAGGAACAAACTTTCACACAAACAATATCAATAGACAGGTCAAACGGAAAGTGTATACGAGATGACATAAACGTGTTCCTGACCGCAATAAGGACACCACCTCCAACAGCTTCTGGTTTGTCTATATGCCGATCTTTACGGTAGACGGAAAATTCTTGGCTGAGGATTTCGGTATTCAAATGGCTTGGGTTAAGCCACGTTTCCGTCAAAGCAAACACATCATGTGAGAAAACGAGAGAATTCACATATAAATCTGCAGTTTTACTGCGAAGCCCTCTAACATTTTGGTAGAAGAGGGAAAATCTTTTTAGTTTTTTGGAATACTCTTTAATACATTTTTATTCTTTTTGTTGTAGCTAGAGAATTCTTTGACAAGAGCACCAGCTGGCCAAATATTACTGTCACAAAGAGAGTCAAACATTAAGGGTGGGACAAGTAATTTAAAAGACGAAACAAAACTATCAGTTTTACTTATTTTAGAACATTTAATAAAGTTTTCACTAGGAATAAGTTTCTTTGTAAGTAAATAATGTAAAACATCATTCGGTACGAGCTCAGGTCTCAGCCGAGATACAAAAATGGATCTAGGTTTGGGGACTGCTTCCATTCGAGTAATAGATTCTAAGGGAACAGCATCCAAATCGTTACTTACTGATGGTGAACTAATTGCTACCATATCAACTACATCAGTTTGTTCTAATGGGACTGAAACGCTGTTCACCTTTTTAGAATTGCTTCTCAGAGTCTTTCGCTTTGAAGGAGGACTCTGTTTAGTGGAAGCAATGCTATCACTGATTCTTTTGGAGCCCTTATTTAAGACGGAGGCAGGGTTCAAACTTAAAGACGATGCGGATTGTTCACTTAATTCCTTCGTAGCTTGGGGTTTATCCAAAGTCAACAAATTTAAGTCATCTGTTGAAGTAGATATGTCAACAGAGCTAACAGGGGAAGAAAATGACGCTAAGTTTGAAACCGATTCATTGAAAACTTTATGAAGCGTTTCGAAGCCTTTAGAGAGTTTTTCAATTTCTAATTTAAAATTAGACATTTTTACAGCTAAATGGGATAGGGAAATCTTCTTACAGTTTTCACAGTACCAACAAGCGATTTTCGATGCACTAATTTTATCCAATAATGCATTGTTGGAGCCAATACATTTGGCATGAAAAACATTTCCACATGGCCCATAGCAAGCAAACAGAGGTGAGTTCGAATTGTCGAGGCATTTACCCGCTGCACAATCCATATTAAAAAAGAATACAAAAAATTATTTTTTTTGTAAGAGAAAAAAAAAAAAAATTTTTTTTTAGCCACGGGTAGGAGTTGAACCTAGGTGTAGAAATTAAATTTTCAAATTGGTAAAGACTCCTACCAATTCAACCAAACTAACGATAATTTAGAGGTTGCAAAATTGTTAACTTAAAAAGGTATGTTCTAAAAGAAAGGAATTAGTTGAAAGGGATGTATGAGGGATATTAGTGGTTAAACGGAGAAAACAATAATAAAAAATCACTCAAAACACACTCAACATAAGAACGGAAAATATTGTCTTACCAATACAACTATAGATAACACAAAACGAAATCAGAATCTAATTTATTTCAACTTTGTTATATTAATTATTAACAACACTTTGAACCAAAGTAAACTGATAAGTAGATGCTAAAACTAAAAAGATTACTGAAACAAATCACAGTTTAAAATAAAAGTACGAAATACACACTATTTAATTAGTTTAGGACGGAGCTATGAAAAACACAACAATGCACAGAGATAACCAGTGCTGCCACTTGCAATTGCAGTCTTATTTTTACAAAAAACGAAAAGTTAAAACAACAACAACAAACGAAACTGCTGGCTTTATAGGGAGTCTCTAAAGCTAGTGTGATTATTTTCAATTTGATTGTGCAACGTGTGCACGCGACGAGTCTTGCAAATGCATAATATACAATTGAATCGGTGGATTTCTTCCCATCGGGCGAAAACCAATTCCCCTCCAATTTCGGTCGTTACTTTACGCCGTGTTTTGTTTTTAGATGGGAAGAAGAATAAATTTTCTGGAGTGGAAAATGCATAGTACCTACAATTTCATTAAAGTAATTATCATAGTAATCAAATCTGAGCTCGTATTTCGTTTAAACAAAAGTTAGTTGGTGTATGAATCTTTTTTGGGGAACACCTCACGGTTGGGTAGGAAGGGAAGACATGGATGGATTAGGTATCATAAATTTTTGTCTCAAATGTCTTCGAAATTAATCAGAAGAGGACGAAAGTGAATGCACAATGAAAGAAAAAGCGACATTTTTTTAACGACGGTAATTCCAATAAATTTAAGATTTGGAGGGACGAATGAAGTGACTCTTAAAATTAAGACGTGGCATACCGGCCAGTGCACAAAGAAACAAAGTTTGTTTTAAGTCTCCTGCGATTGTTTTGTAAGTAAAAAATGCAAAAGTCGTTTTTAAGTGATCGTAAAACAGAAAATAGTGGATAAGTAGCTTCTTTTAAATTTTAAATACCAGTAACGTCACCAGTATGGCATTCAACAGGCATCAAGAGCAATGGTTTTTGAATGCTTTTTCAATTGAAAGACCTTAAATAGACAAATTTGTATCAAGAAAACAACAAAAAGGGCCTCTCTCAGGTTGAGGATGTGAGAGGTTGCTCTTAGCACTGGGTTCGGTAGATAGATCTTCAATTGATACCACAAATGTAAATTTGCAGCGTGACGTTCGATTCTGAACTTGCGGTGGTGGTAACGATGAGTCTCCTTTTTTTAATATAAATCTTAGTTTCTCTTGGTGGATCCTAACAAATTAAACAGAGTGCGGTAAATACAAAAGAAACTTAAGACTTAAAAAAAAAAAAAAAACAAACAAACGGAAGAAGTCGCAGACAGAGCATCATTTAGAAGTCTACCAAATGCCAACAACCTGTTGGTACGTACAGGTAAACTAACACAGTCATTTAAAAAAAGACAGCAGACGGTACTGCAGACATTTACAATCTCCGAACGAACAAAAGCCAGGCGGGAGAATCGAGATTCGAGAACTTTTGTTGAAATTTAACAGAAAAAAGAACACACTAATACACTTTCAAAAGGTAGTCTCCTGTCTCCTCTCTTTGACGTCGCCACGTCGCGCCATCGAATTGGATCTTCAATCCGGGACAATATGTTCCAGGAGCACCACCTTACAATTCGCAACATTTTTGTTGCTAATAAGATACAAGTATCCCGATGGTAACATGGATGCATGGTTGCACAATGCACATCCTACCTACCGCTACAGCCTTTTATATGGTGTGCATTCGATTAATAAAAAGGAGACGACTTTTGGTGTTTTGGATCGTGCTTCATCTTCTTAATCTTTGCAAGATGTTTCTTTTTCTTTTACTGTCTTCTTCTTTTTGGTGTAGAATACTTGCATTTATTGCGCATCTGGCGTTCTTCAAGAGAGCGATCCATGAGCATGCATAGAGAAAAAGAACTCATCCCTACCTTTGATTAAACAAGTATATACTACATTATATGTCTGTTGGTACGAGGAATACTACAAAAAGCACAAAAGATTAAAAAAAGAAAAGAAACCAACAAAACCCACAGGAGGTCTACTACAGGTTTTCTATTAGACAGGAATCTGCTATAATGGGCAACAACAACAAAAATAAAGGAGAAAAAGTCGACGACATTATCGGTATGGTAAACCCTAACCACATGGTGTTTACTTTTTTTTTTGAAGAGTTTGTCTTATGGATTTTTGTCGCCTCTTGTCTATCCTTCAGGTGGAATTAGGACCAAAGTTGTGTATAATTTACTCGTACGTTTGACTGGAATATTTGATTTGAATAATTCTGTCAATATTATACACCACAACGAACAGCAACACCGAATTCTTGTGAAAATCTTTGATGGTAGACATGTGTACATATTGACTAAAATGGCATTCACCTTTTTCGTCTCTCGAACCAGAGTGGATGTACATTTGTACATATCTTAACTTGGGTTCATTCTCTAGCTGGAGTCATGTTCCACCAACACTTTGGAATCCTAATATTTGTGTAGACCAAGTGAGCTATTGTTGTTTAATTAGGTATAATTTATTTATATAAGATTTTAAGAATCTGAAGTTAAGATTTAGTAGCAGTGCACCCGGTTAAGAGGAAAGATGAACAAATACATATATGAAATGTAATGATGTTAAGGTGACAAAATTTTAGTTGAGGAAGGTGGGGGTTGTTGCGATAATTAGTCAGATTAGTCCTAAGTTCTATGTGTTAAGGTAGTTGTTAAATAAATCGAATTGAACGTCACAGCAGCTGGAGGTGATTCAGAGTTTTGTATATATTTTATCCAAATTTCACGTGAGTGTATCTCCGGGTAAATTCATGAGCTTTTTAAGATTTCGAAGTTTCGCAGATAGTTATGCGAATTGTTTTGAAATTGATGGTAATCTGGAAGTAGTTGTTGTTTAACACTAAAAAGTTCCAATGAAGCATGGGATGAATTGGAATGCGATGCATTGGAATGGGATGCGTTGGGCTGGGATGAGTTCAACTGTGATGAATTGAAATTGTGTGAGTTAAAGCAAGATAAGTTTATGAGGTGTAAAATAGTGTTTGTATGGATAGTTGAAAAAGAGAACTGGGATGAGTTTAAAATCAAATGCAAATTGAGTAATTAGTTGCAACTATTTGGTTCCACATGAGAAAGTATCCTCGTCTTCGAGGAGGGTATGAAACAAAATAAGCAGAATCGCCCGAGTCACTGAGCGTGAGCATAGTATCCGTAAACTCTGTGTTGTTTGGCCAAAGCTTGTTTTGCGATCTGAGAAATAGAGTCTATCGGTTCAGCCACAAAATATTTTACTTTAGGAACGTTACTTGAGTATGGGATGAGTCGAAAAATAGAGGTTGATGAGTTGTAGTAGAGTGGCCATTTGATTGGTTTAAACAAAAATATACCTTGAGTGGAGTTGAGGTCTTGGGATTAGACTTTCTCTGGTCTAATCCCAAGACCTCAACTCCACTCAAGGTATATTTTTGTTTAAACCAATCAAATGGCAATACGAAAAGGGGAACGATTACTTGACATTCAAAATTGCTTCGCATAGAACGAAAATTAGAAATTGGGCTTTGTAAATAGCAACCCCTCTTAAAAAATATTTTAGATGTTTTGTAATAACAAAGATGCCTGAGAGGTAAAACATTTAAGGACCTGAATAGAGCCATAGAAGGAGTTAACCGATTAGCACCGTAAATCTTTCTCATTGCACATTTCTGCAAAACAAGGAGAGGATTGATAGTTTAGTATGCCCCATCCCAGCAGCTTATGCCATACTGGAGTTTTGAATGGAATATATTAAAATAAGCTATTTTAAGTGTTGTGTTATGATAGAATTTTCTGAGATGATAAAAACTTCTAACTGACGATCTGAAATATTGCTTCAAAGCTGATATATAATTAGAGCAGCTCATAGTCTGGTCAAACACAATCGCAAGGTACTATCTCAAAACAGTTTGGACTGCAGTTTGCCTCTAGGTCATAAAGTAATGAATTGAGACCAACATTACATGAATAATGAGAAAGTTTGTATTTTAAACAATTTTGGGCATGGAAAACAATTTTCTAATCAGTAGCATCACGCATTCTTGAGCTAAAGTACATAACTTTAGTTTTGTTGCTCATGCAAAGTTTATGTTTAGCAAACCACATCCGCTATAAATGGACATCTTGATTCAAATCAGCTAAAAGATCCAATCCACTAGATGAATTATAAGCTAGACCAAGATCATCTGCGAAAGCTATTATTTTACCAGAGAATGGTAGTTCGAACAGAGAGTTAACGTAGATGAGAAAAAGAATGGGACCAAGGACCGAACCTTGTGGAACACCAATGTTGGAAATCCTCGATTCGCTGAAGCTTTCTTCAACTTTAACTTTTTCTCTCTTCACAAGTATTCCTAATTGCTAGTAACTACTCATGTTTTTTGTTTGAGCTTATATTTATGGTTTCTAATACAAGAAAAAAACCGACAACTGTTTAAATATTGTTGTCATCCTGTAATACATCCCAAGAGGCGCTTGATTGAAGGTTAACAACTTAATGTTGCACCATGTGAATCAAAACCTAGTGCGTATTTTCTCTTCCAAATATTCCTTTTAGCTCACCTTTAAAACAGAAAATGGTATATTATATCAAAAGCCATGCTCATTCACAGTCCGTTGCCTCATGTCATAATTCATTCAAATCCATAAACTGCCCTACCCCATTGTATCCTTGAGTGAAACACTCTTCCATTAAAGGATAGCTTGATTATATGATGTGTTGTTGACACTGAACAACTTTTGATTCATATATAGCATGTTATTCATCTATTACCAAATGCATAACATCTACTGCGTGTATTCGGATACAACTCATTCCTGACCTAGTCATATCTACTGCTCCCTTTTTTATCAATTTCTTTCAACCACACCATTGTTGAACCATAACCACACCTTTTTCCCTACGAACTTAACTTTCAATTATAATATCAACACATATTGCGACGTTCATTTTTTGACCTTACCTAAAATAGTTTTAAAAATGTTTTTTTATGTTATATTTTTTGTTTGTTGCGAAATTCATCCAATTTATCATCTCTTTAACCATCAATCAAAAAATAGCTTTTGCTTTTAATTAATATTCATTTATAAAATTAAATTCAGTAGAACGTCTGGTGTTTTTCTGTCCAATTTGAGAAATGAATGAACATCATTTATATTCTATTCTTTTTGGTAGAGAAATGTTGAAGAATTAAATTGAATTCGATACGCCAAAGGGTTAATTAATCACTTGAAAGCATTTAAATCGCTGTTAGTTATTGGCTAAAGGGTGGAGTTGACAGGAATACTGATGTCATCGACTTCTTCTGGGGGTATTAACAACAAAATTTTGGATCTTTAACAATTGTGTAGATTGATAAAGTTATTTTGAATATAGGGTTGTTTTTAAATTGGTTAAAATTTGTCATAGGCAGACAATGTGTTACTGACGAAAGCTTAAGAGAATATTTGTTTGATGGCAATAAATGACGTTATCGAAATGTTGTTATAATGTGGGATGAGCTTAAGTGGGACTAGTTAAAACGGGGTTAGTTTGACTGCAATTTACCAGACACTCGACTTATTTGTTTGAAATGATTCACAAAAAAAATATAGCAGCTAGAGATTCTTAAATCTGAAACGGAGATGAAACCAGATATACTTTTATTTTGTGTTAAACTGGGATGAGTGAAGAATGCTGAAGTTTGTGAATTGATCTAGACTTAATTGTCAGATTCTTGAAAGCCTGCGGTGTTTGTGTAATGAAAATATTTGAGATTATAATACATATTACCAAATCTACAGAAAACATAGTTTGGGATGAGTTCGAATGGGATGAGTGAAAACAGGATAAGCAAAGTTACATTTAGATACAATCTGATGGGCGTAAACTTAAATGAGTGAAATTAAAGTCTTGAATTCAATGAATTCTAGAAACTTGAGGGGCTCGGCCATTTTCTCATTTTCAACAAAATCGATTTTTTTCATTTTTCTTACCTCAAAAATGGTGTCCTAAAATATTGGAATGATATCTTGGATATTTTTGAAATGGCAGAGTATACAAGAGAAGCATCTCGGGCGCTCGAACTCCACCCATCCCAACGCGGCGGGGCGCCCGACAGCTGTCTCGTCCTTAATGTCCTACAATTCCTTGTATTGCTTGCGGCTTAAATTTTTGAATGCTCAAGGACATCTAGATCCTTTGTACTCCCTTTCTGTTAGTTGAATCGAAAACTGTTCTGAAAACTTTAAACGCGTTTTTCTCAAAACTGCATTTTTCAAATTTGCCGCAGCTGTAACTCACGCAAATATTAACGAATCGTCTTGAAATCTTAACTGCATACTCTCCATATGTTTTTACATACAGTCATTTGCAACTTTTACGATCGGATGAAAATTGTAAATTTGGCAGCCATCGAAAGACGATTTTTTGGCGAAATTTGGACCATTTTTTTAAATTGCGGCCATTGTGTCAATTTGCAATTTTTTACTCCAATTATAGATGGCTGTATGGGAAAAGGGTCAACTTTAACACCATTTTTTTATTTTCTTGTTACAGGTACCAGAAAAATTCAAAAAAATGCGGCAAATCGACATCTTCTAATTTCAAGGAGTTCAAGACATGGTCCATATCTCTCTCGGATTTCAATATTTTAACTCGAAATTTCATGACAATTTACATTAATACGAGGGAGCGTTTTTATATTCGCGGAATGGGGGATATAGGGTGGAAATAAAAATACAAAATTATTTTTCCTTTTCAATATATTCACCTGCAAGACGGATACATTTTTCAGGTCTTTCAATTAATTTATTTATACCCTCATAAAAAAATGTTTTGTCTTTACCTTCAAAATACGCCGAAATTGCCTCTTTGACTTCATCATCATTGGTAAATTTCTTACCCCGAAGCTCTTTTTTCATTTTTGGGAACAGATAATAGTCACTCGGGGCCAGGTCTGGACTGTAGAGTGGGTGATCCAAAATGTCGAAGCCTACTTTATGCAGGGCAGCCAACGCAATGCGGCTCTTGTGCACGGGTGCGTTGTCGTGCAAAAGCAGCACACCTTTCGTCAATTTCCCCCGTCTTTTCTTTTTAAAGGCTCCTTTTAATCGATCTCATATTGAAGCGTAGTATTCTCCGGTTATAGAAATATCTTTATAATCGATTAGTAATATTCCTTCCGAGTCCCAAAAGACCGTTGCCATGAGTTTTCCCGCTGACTGTGACACCTTAAACTTATTGGGAGGTGCTGTGCCTTTTTTGTGCCACTGCATGGAGTCTTGTTTAGACTCAGGCT
The DNA here is from genome assembly GCA_914767635.1 of Melanostoma mellinum. Classification (NCBI taxonomy): domain Eukaryota; kingdom Metazoa; phylum Arthropoda; class Insecta; order Diptera; family Syrphidae; genus Melanostoma; species Melanostoma mellinum. The sequence continues at coordinate 248,625,498 of OU612058.1, read as the reverse complement.
CATAATGATGAACCCAAGTTTCGTCTCCAGTAACAATTCGACTCAATACACGATCCTTGCCTTCATTGCAGAGGTCCAAAAATGCACGTGAACACTCTACGCGCTGTTGTTTTTCTCCACATTTCACTTTATACTCCCGATTATGTTGCTTGGTTGACGATAGCTCGAAGACAAATTGTCTAAGAACAATGAAACCTCGTATTTATTTTAATTATGAGTAGCTGAACTCGTTACGACTATAATGAGCATAGTCACCCCCCTCTAACCCCCTCATTCCGCGAATATAAAAACGCTACCTCGTATATGTATAATAAACTCCTAAGATTACAGAATATTTGAAGCTATAGTTTTTTTTCACGCCTTCAAATTATCACCTTCATTTGAGCTCGTGAAACTAACCGAGCCCCTTAATCAGAGTAAGTCCAATCACTCATAAAAGAGTGGTTTCACTAATTGATACTCATTTTATCATGTGAATGCAGTGGGGCATCTGGGAGTGCGGGAGGTTTCGACTTGAAACTAAGTATGCCTTAAAACTAAATAAACAGACTTTTCAAAAAATCGATTTTGTTTTTTTTTTTTTAAGTATAGTATCTTAAAAATTTTGTCTAAAAGTTTGAAGTGAATCCGACAAATGTCTTTCGAGTTATTCAGCGAAGGCTCTCGAGCGGTCTGGTATGAACTGTAAAACTTTAAATGCTTTTTTCTCAAAACTATGGTTTTTGAACTGGTGACCACAAGGACCCATTATTAAAACCTGTACAACTTAAACCGCCATAACTTGTAAAATAAATAATTTTTTTTTTTTGAAATTTTAGTGAAGTAATGTGAAAGTAAGATGCAATGGTACTCTGTTTTTACTTAAGTGAAATAAACTTAATTACAAGTAAAAAAAAAAATTATTTAAAAATGGCATTTTTTCACGCTCCTAAGGACACATTCATTTCAAAATAATAATTCCACGGTGTCCCTTCATTGCTCATTAGAAGTTAGCCTTCCACTTAAGGGAATAGGGATTAGCGATGTTGGTGCCTGACCTAACTTACTTACTGAAAGTGGGCATTACAGTTCGGGGTGAACCTGGGCCTCAACTTGCCCATTTTGTGGTACAACTAATACAGCTCGATGTTGTATGTTGGTAAAAGGCTCAATAAATAAGTTGATAGATTGGCACAGCAGGTCTCGGGAGCATTTCTCTCAACCATACCTTATGAGGAATAGAGGGGACACTTGCTTTTTGATTTTTGTTAATGTTCAGCTTGTATTTGTTAACTATTCAATGCATTGTTGAGAAATCAAATCGAATAAAGTTTGTCAGTTGTCTCCACATTTAAAATCATATTTAAATTTCAATAACTTTTAATTTTTTGAATAAAAAAATAAATGGATTTGTGTCCGCAAAAACAATTCTCAAAATAAAATTTCGCATCACTTCCTCTTTGTAAATTAACCATTTCTTGTTTCACATATTGGATTGGCTGTCCTTATTTGCAGTGGAATCCCGCAAATATTGTTGCGGCAGTGAAAAAAATGTCTACCAAACACCACCAGAAGACATGTTGCCCAATTTGTTACTCATAAATATTTCTCTTTTACTCTGTCTTTTGCATAACAAAAACAATTCAGTTACCTAGTGTTCCATTTTTTTTTTTGTGTGCCCCCAATGTGTGTCGCTGTCGTCGATGCGTTGTTTTTTTTCGAGTTTAGTATCATCTAGTCAGGAATATTTAAATTTAAACTTCGTGACTTCTTGCAATATACGCGAAACAATCGATAAAACGATGACGACGACGGCGACGACAATATAGTATAGAGAAAACGCCGACCGAGGTGACGCGACGTTGAACTGAGAACGTGTGTCTTTCAAATATTCACTCTTTTTTTCCAATTTTTTTTGTTTTTGTTTTAAGTAACATGAACTGATTTCCACCTGAGGTGATGCACGATTGTGAGCGTAATATTTATTGCACGAACGCGCCGCCGCGCCGCGCCCCCTCAATGGCCTGGCCTTTCCCGTGATTTGCTTTTTTGTTGAGGCCCCGGGAAATTTCATAATAATGGGAAATCGGTAGATGATTTTTTGTTCTGTTTATCGCTTCTCTTTCTGCTTCTTTCCTTTGTGTTCCTTTTCCCGCAGTGAATTTCTTTATTTGAACCAACGAAGTATACTATTGCTCATAACTTAGCCAAATTTAATGGGGCACGATTGATTGGAAGTTTTGTTTTGCATGGGCTAAGACCTTGTAAATATCGGCGGCTGTATCGGTGATGGAGATGGACTTTGCTATTATTTTTGGTTCATACAATATTCGTCTTAATGCTCAGTTGTGATATTCTTGAGTGAAAAACTGCATTAGATTGGGTTAAAGGTGTGCATTGGGAGGGATACGTGTGTGTCTATATCTAGGGTTGAGGTGATGCAGTTCATGTTGTAAATTGCCAAATCACCTCAGGTTCCCAGGCTGGAATCTTTCGATGAAACATAGCCATTTTAAAATGAGCCATGCATTGAACGAGATTCAAGTACTCAACCCACGCCTTCTTTGTACAATAAGTAAGTGGAATTATGAATAAAAAAATAAACACATGGATAAGTGAGAAATTAATTGGAAAACATAACCGAAATTAATTAAAAAAGGTACGGTCTTATTTCATGGTCTTTCGTATACTTTAATAAATTAAGAAATGAACAAAGGCAAGAACGAATGGAGTTTGAAATGAACGGAAGCAATAGGGAACGAAAACGAATGAATCAATGAATGAATTCAAGAATGATGCAATAAATGAATTCAAGAATTATTGAATAATTGAATGAATGAATCAATGAATAAATTTAGGAGTGAATCAAGGAATGAATCAATTAATCAATCAATGAAGGAATGAATTAAGAACTGAAATTGATCAAGATAGTTCTCATTTAAGTTCATGTAATTTTGTATATATTAATAAATAAGGAATTGAATGGTGTTTGAAATAAATGGAGGCGATAGTGAACGAATGAATCAATGACAGATTCATCGAATGAATTATTGAATGATTCAATGAATGAATTAAGGTAATTTGTACTTTGAATGTTTCTATCAATGCACTATTGAGTGATTCAATGAATGAATTATTGAAATCCAACGAATAAATCAATGAATGAATCAATAAATCAACGAACCAGTGAATCAATGAATAAAAGAACTAGTGAAACAATGAATCAATGAATTGAAGAAATAATCAGCCCTATCACAGATTCCATCGTAGAAAACTTCCACAAGCTAAGTCACGAACTACGAAAATTTGTGATCACAAAATCCGAATGGAATCGAAGAAAGCATTTCCAGTTGACACACTAAATACCGCCATGCTGGTTATCGAAATTAGCTGTTCTATGCCAAATGTGCAAGATCATTCGCATTTTTCTGCAAAACACAACTTCTTTCGTATATAAAGACGACTATTTTACATTCCACTTGGATTTGGTGATACCGAATCTACGAATTTCGAAATTCGTTCCACTCCGAATGGATTATGTGATAGGTACATCGGGAAACTTAGACTTTTTTTCGATTACGATGGAATCTGTGGTAGGGGTGAATGAATCAATGAACCAGCGAAAGAATTAATGCCCTAATCATCAAATCAATAAATTGAATCTATGAATAATTAATCAAAGAATCAATAGTTCAATGAGTGAAGAAATTGGAAAATTAGTAAATCAATAGTGAATGCATAGAGAATGAACAATTTAAAGAATTATAGTTTTGGTGATTGATAGATTGGTAAAAAGAATAGACATAATTACTTAATAAGTCTTTGATAAAACCATTCATTGATAAGAAATTGAATAAAGAAATGGCTGATGATATGAAAACTGAATGACTAAATGAACGAATCAATTCATTTTTCCTTTGTGTGACTAAATTCTTTCAGTTTCTGAATCATCGACACTAATAAAAGCTTGTATATCAATATTTTCCTTCTTCTAAAAAAAAAAAAAAAAATGAAAATACGGCTGTTATTAGATGTACTTACCTGCTGCTCTGAGTTCTATTGCCCTTACCGGACACACTCTGTTAAAGTTCTCTTTGTTTGGTTTACATTTCATCTTGACCTTTATGTGCAGGAACGAACAAAATAATAAATTTACTTTAACAAAAATAGCAAACTCGGTTTTTTTTTTATATTTTATGCTTCGAAATTGGAATCCATTTTCTTCCATAACATGAACAATGAATCTCTTCCTTGAACTGTAGTAACACATTTGCTGTATAGTTTGATGACGTTTGTTACATTTTGATTATGAAATACGCCTTGAAGCCACTATGCCTTCCACCCTTTGAAATATATTTCATTCCATCTCTGTTGTTCGAGCGAGCTTCTTTATTCGTTGATCGGATCGACTAGGAGATGACTACCGCCTGGTGATTCAATGGTTGATCTCCACAGGGAACTACAAGACTTATGAGACCAAAGATGCATGCATGTGCTTTATGTTCTTCTTCCTCGTTTGTCCATCCGGTGTCCGATTTCTTTCTTTCTTTTTTGTACATACAATACATATTTCAAAATACATAAATGACAACAGAATGACGATTGCTGGTTATGTGTGTGTCCGCTTCTTTTGTTTTATTGTTGTCCTTTTAAAAGTAAGCAACATTTTCGTTACTGAAAATATAATATGTTTTTTGTTGTATACGTGTCCAGTTTGGTGGAATAAACTGCCAACCATGTACACAAATTCTTCCTGACAAAAATAGGTTACTTTGGAGTTTTATTTTTATTTTCATTTTCGTCCTTTCTCAACTCTTCACCCTTTGTTCCACAGCTGTTTAGAGCCTTGTTTGACTTACTGACAGCTACAAATCCATCAGTGCCTCTATTGTTTATATGGCAGTCTTGTTTTTGTTTTTGTTTTTGTTTTTGTTTTTTTGTGGGTGGTTGGGGCTTTGCCGTTATGAAGGTAATTTGTACTTTCTTTCTCTCGGTTTACGGTCCAGATGACCCAAATTGATTTTGGCTGAACATTATAAGAATATATAGTCAGTGTAACCCACAAGGGGTCGACGTTGTGGCGTCCGTCGATGGAATTCAATTTTTTTTTTTTTTTTGTACTGTTATAGTACAGCCATGCATGAGCAACATGTTTATAATACCACCGTGTAAATCACTTAACCGCAAAGGTCAGTTGGCGTTGAAATTATCCGTTCGAAGGCTGTACGTGGGTAGTACGAACCGGAAGGGCAAAAAAGAAGACAGTGATGGATTGGTTTTTGGCAAAGTTTTTTTTTTTGTTGATTCAGATTTCTGACCACTTATCTTTGACTCTGGTAATTGAAGTAATAACTGAGAATTAAGGAGAAAAAAAGGCAAACTTATCGCAGGCTGAATCCAATTAGTTAATGGCGTAATGTTGCGTTTGGATTCTTAAACGAGTTAATGTGACAGTTCCATTAAAGTTTCCCATAAACCTTTTATGATAATTATCAAAGCAGTAGAGAAGGTTCGTCGCATGTATCGAATATAAACAAAATAGGTACATGGCTTATTGTAGAATTGCGGTTATTCAAATTGTTAGCTAAATTGAATACTAAAAATTCTACATACTAATAGAAAATTTTAGTTTTTTTGTTAAGGGTTTTTAATATTCAAAAAATTACTTTGATCTTTAAGGGAGTCGTTCTAGCTTATTACTTGTAGAAATAGGCAATACTGTACTTCTCTAACTTGTCTCAATGTTGCTGTAATGCGGGTGAACTTCCTCAAATGTATATCTATTAGATTATAGTTGAGATTTTTATGTTATTATGGATATCAAGGAAAAGAAAGTCCAGTTTTAGAAGTTGAAAACCTTGCCGTCTTGGAAAACTTGGTTCAACCAGGGGACCACCTATGTAACTCTATTCTGCTTTCAAACCATTCGAACATTATTTTTGATCCTTGTTTCAAAAGTGAATAAGAATGGAGGTCATTGATTTTGAATTCTTCCACCTGGTTTCAGCATCAACTTCCTAGTTTCCTTGAAGACTTCCAATTACTTCTACGTCCTTGAGAATTGCGGAGAAGAAATTTTGGACATTCCAACACTTTTATTGTTGAATGAAGTGACATATTTTTTCTTCTTCCATACTAATACCACAACAATTATTTCCTATTTTCTCGTACAGTTAGCCAGAAAAGTGCGAGCGCTGTTTCTCATGAGCTAAATAAACTAGAGCTTGACACTATTCGGCAAGACTGAGATTATGATTACTATTATAATCATGCGATAAAATACCAGCAAACAATGCAAGTGACAACTCAAGTTCGTATGTGCATGCAAAAAAAGAAAAAAAAAAAGTCAGGATTTTAACAATGAGCAACGAAGTACAAGTCCCATTGCGAAAAAAAATAAAAAATCAATAAACGACACGAAAAAGAACGCTATCCATTGCAGGATAGCATAAGTGACGCATCTGAGCATCTATAACACTGGTCACAGGCAATCAGTCAGAACTTGAACAAAAAGGCTTAGAACAGTAACTGTCTGACGCTCCAGGTGCGACAAAGAAGAATGAGTTAACGGTACATAACGAATTCCTTGCACATGACACGTGAAAATGCATCATTCATCCTGGTATTTCATTTTTCGTTCTCTGCTTTGTTTTGAATGAAATACATCTCTCTGGCAGAGTTTTTATGCGGTTGACTCATAAAGAAATTCACAAGAGTCCACAAAAAGGAAACAAATACTAACCAAGATTTCAGAACAGAGGAAGTAGTAACTGAATCATCTCGAAACATTTCTTTCTCATGACGATGGGACCCTAAGGAATTGTCAGGAAGAATCGATAAGATAAAATAGAGTTGATGCATTCAAGGCCTAAAATATTAACTGCAGTCGCGCAATGCTTGATGATCAGCCATTTGGGTATTAAGCAAAACGTTCTTATTTGTAGTAGAGCCACCGTCATAAGGAAACACTTTTGTCCTTTTTGACATCAAGTATGTTCTATGACTAACGACTATGCTGAAACATTCATATCATATCATATACATATAAATGACGGAAAATAATTTATCAAAATCATCAAAAGCATGGTACTCGTTATGATGAGAATCAACAAGAACAATCTCATGGGAATCACAAACATCACACAAATTTTGTTTGCTAAGAAATGTGTTTACTCACCGTAGGAAAAATGTCACTCTTTATCACATCAACCCCCAACCAACTTACATTTCACAGAAATCTTAATGATAAAACCTAATATCAGGTGTTTGCAAACAAAAACAGCAACTACAACGAACAAACAAAAAAATCATGTGATTATACAGCGTTTATCATGTTAATTAGATACAATCGCATTGCACAATTATCTCACACAAAATAACCTTCGTACGTATGTTCTAATTAGGTTTCGTTGTAACAAGACAATATCTACCTATACCTACACCTACTACCCTACGCCAACGAATTTTCCCACTCAACCAAACACAATACATCATGTAAAAGATAATTGGATTAATGAGTCGGCAGGAGTTAAGTAAAAACAACAAGTAAATACCTACACTCAAATTGTTACATTACGAAGACGAAAACATCAAAATGTCTACTTTTGTGACATTCAAACCGTTCAAAAAAATGTCTCTCTAACATGACATGACATTGGCAATTTTCTTTTTTTTTTAGTTTGATTGCGACAGACTCAGTACTCAGTATTTTTCAAACAGCAAATAAAGAAAACCTTATCGATTACTACTAAAAGGTAAAATATAATTTTCATTCTTGTTGATAGGCTTGAATTTGGTGTGGTTGTGTCTGTGTAGGTTATGCAATTTAAATATTATTTTTTTTATTTTTTATTGAACGCTGATTAGTTAGGCAATCTACATTTTGTCTTATATGCAATATGGATGGACTATTGAGGTCATTTTCATTGTGAAGGTTAAATTAGTATATGAGCTTGCAGCTATATTGAACTGAATTTCTAAGTGAACTATGAAGACAATACCACAGCAGTTGACGTATGACAATGGGGTGTATTGAGTTTGGGTCTTCTTTTATATTTTTATTGATAAATGGATTGAGGAATAGAAAATTGGAATATTAAAAGCAGACACGAAGTCTTGATGAGGTTCTCTTAGTTATTTCTTTTTATTTTTTCAGCACGTTTCGGTAGAACAATTGACTTGTTTCACATATAAGAGGAGTACAAGACTTAGTATTTAGAGTCAAAATTTACACATGTAGCCACCATCTTGATAAAAGGGTTGCTAAGTGTGCTTCTCTAACATTTTAAGACCCGGAAGGAATATTTTAAAAGCTTTCTTGCGAGGGGCTTGAAATATAACTTTCCTGTTATCAAATTTCAAACTGGAAATCAAACCGCTCCTATCTGGCGGTGGTGCTTTCTGGAGAGCGATGACATATGACTACACCACGCATTATGCACATCCTCATCCGTCTTCCAAGTGGAGCCGTATGCTATCCAAATGGCCATAACCTACGTTACTAATATTGAATTTATGGAGCGACAGTCAAGCTGTGCTGAAGGATCTACTTAACCTCTTGACTTCTTCGAAAGTGATCCAAGAAATCGGTCGGAAGACTAAATTCTTTGAGTCTCTTTTGGATTCCAGGCCATCACGGCATAGCTGGAACCCAGATCAACGATGGGCTTGCAAAGCAAGGATCTCAGACAGCTTTCTGAAGTCCTGAACCAGTGCTTTGTTAGCCAGGATCTTCTTGGAATCTTTCTAATGGATGCAAACAGACTAAACGTATGCTCCTCAGTGTTAATGAGAAAATTACAACTTTTTTACTACACCGTAGCAGAAAAGATTGTAGAAACCTTATTGGCATTGCCATGAGACACTTCCCTTTTGCTTAGCATTGAAACTTGTAAGGGTTAAGTTATACCACACTCTTTGAATCCTTTGGAAAAGATGATGACAACGCGGAGCACTTACTCTCTAAATGTCCAGTATTTCTCGTATCAGGTTACAGATACTCGGTGCAGTCATGGTGAGAGCTGGTAACCTAGGCTCCTTATAATGTCGGCATCTTTTAGCTTTTCTTGAAAGTAATAACAAAAAAGGTTGCTATTTGGTAATACAATGGACCGGCATTTAGGACTTAGTGCTCCAGTACCTACTCGCATTTTAAAAGCCTCAGACAAAAGAATACAATTTTAAGGTGAAAAGAAACTTAACTAAAATGGTGGAAATTCTCTTTTTCGTAAAATATTTGATTTCCACAATATCGTCCAAGAACTTTGGAATCTTCGTTGCTGTTTATATTCCTAGAAGAATATATTTTTGAACACAGTATTATGTTTTTTCAACGTTGCGTCGTTTTGCTAATAAGATGAGTTCTTTCGGAATAAGTTCTTTTCCATTCTTGTAATTGTTATTTTTTTTTAAATTCTTTTAAATTAAGCAAATTATGTACATAACCTGTGCTTCTTAAAGACTATGTATGTTCTTACTGTGCAGTAGTTAAATAAATGAAATGAAATGATGAGACATGAGTAGGGAATATTGTTTTCAAATTAGCTGTTTTGAGGATGAGTGACAAATTGTTTTGCCTGAGTTTTTATTGCATAGTTTGTTTTGATTTTTTTTTTGGGATGAGCTATCTTGGGATCAGTTGTGTTGGGATGAAATGTTTCATGATAAGTTGGTAACATTTAAAATCATGCGAGCTATTTTGAGAAAAATTCTTTGGAATGAGATGATGGCCGGAGTCGCTTTAAGCTGAGATCTTTTGTGATGTGGGATAAGTTGTTGACATCACATCTATGAAACTGGTTAGTTGAGTAAAGTATGAACTGGTTGTTTGTTGGAAGTGCTCTTTTTGGATAGATTTGTTCACATCATACCTATAAAATGAGTTGTTTTGCGATAAAACATTTTGGGATTACTTCTGTTGAATGAGTTGTTATCCGGACGAGTCTTTTTAAGCTGAGATCTTATCTGATGTGGGATGAGTTGTATTGGGATGAGATGTATTACTATGAGTTGTATTGGGATGAGTTGTATTGGGATAAGTTTTATTGGGATGAGTTGTATTGGGATGAGTTGTTGACATCACCTCTACAAAACCCCGGTTAGTTGGTTGAGGGATGAACTTAGGGCTTAGAGTAATTTTGTGATGCTTTGGAATGAGTTGTTTTAAAATTATTAACTTTGGGTCGACTTAATATGTGCGAGGTTTAAGGAATACATCAAAATTTTAATCATTTGAATAGCAATTTGGTGAAACTGCATAACGGAGTAGTTTATATTTATTCTGAAATGAGATTGCATCATGATGTCAGTTTAGATAAAACAGCTTTTACTGCAGATTTGTTATTTGATTTTCTTAGGCTATCCATGTCTGACTCTCACCCGATTTCATATCAAAGCTTATACTATATTAATGTCGTTTTTAAGTGGTTGATTATGTACGTGATCAATTTGTGAAGCCGGTGTGTGTGTTTATCCCAATTTCTTGCAAGCCAAAAAACAAGCCCCACAAACAGGACACATTAAGTATCTCTAATGGATACCTTCGTTTTGTACTTATATGATTACTTTTCTCTTTTTCCAGGATAAACCCCGGCTAACTGTGTTGCATAAAATGTGTCGTTGAAAATATTATTTCTCCTTTAAATTTGGTTTTAATTTTTTTAGTATTTTTTTTTTTTTTTAATTCTTTTTCAAATGTGAATTTCATTAAAAGGAGAGAGAAAAAAAGTGAAAATTGTTTATTTTTTGTTTTGGGAATGTACTTAAATCTTGTGAAATAAAGAAAAGCAAAGAAAAAAGAAAAAAAAAGATCTCGAAAACGGCACAATAGTGGAAGTCTTACTGTTAATTTGTAAAAAGATGTTGCGATCGCCCACACATCTTGTGGGACATGGTCCAACATCACACACTGCAACTTCATCCTCAAATGGTGGCAATGCCTCACATCATCACAATGGTGTTGGTGGTTTAGGTTCGCCATTGCATCGTAACCATCATACAAATGGAACCACAACCACAACAACTTCAAGAACAACGAATGGCTTCAAAAATGGATTTTTACTAAACGGTGGTGCTATCAGTAGTAAATCGCATAACAATAATAACAATAATACGAGTAACAACAATAACCACCACATGACATCGCCGGCTGCTTCGGCAAATTCATCTGCATCGTCACTGACGACAGGTAGTAGTCATCATGGTGGTGGTGGTGGTAGTACTCAAACAACAACGCGAACATCACTTTTTGACTCATGTCATCGGAAGATACGGCTAATTGGTGGCGGACCGGTGGCATTCCTCGGCGGACTTGTTGCGTAAGTTTTGAACATGTTTTTATTTTAACTTAATTCCGCACTCCAGTTCAGTTATGTATTGTTGATTTATTGTGGTAAGAGTTTGTTTAGTCAAATCGTACTGAGTGTGGTTATCTATGAATGTCTGTTCTAAAGTTGTCATCAGAAAATTTATAGAGCGAATGTTGAACTGAAAATATCTAGTCTTGAGCACATGTTTGCTTGTTTATTTTATATTTCTGCATCACGAACCTGGCTGCTGGCTGCTGGCGCTGTTGACATGTGTTTATGTTTACAAAAATAAATATTATTTCAAGTGACTTTTGACAGTAATTGTTTTGGCACGTGTTGTTCTTAGACTGAATTGGAAACCTTGAACATAATTCGTTGTTTGTATATTTTGCTTAGTTGGTGTAGTTATCCTTTATGCGAGTTATGTCAAGAGGCTTGGTCTGCTTTGGAAGAAATGAGTTTCAGCCATTTCAATTGATGTGATGAGATTTTATTTTGTATCTTAGGTCATTGTGTTGGATGAATTCACCCTGTCGCTGTGTGCTGTGTAAGGGCCTACTATAAATTCACTCGTATTCCTTAGTTTTGGGAACTAACACTTAGAAAATAGATTGGGACGGAAACTTATAGCTAGAAAACCAGTTCGTCCTAAGCCTTAAGCTTTTTTAGCAAATCAGTACTCGATTTTCAGTTACCTAAAAGTGGTGAAGATCTTGTTTAGTTCATCGTTAATCCCCAAAAGCTTTAATTTAGCTGCATTATTATTATTATTTATTTTAAATTCTTTATTTATTCTCGATAAATTTACAATTTTTAATTAAATGTTACCTAAGAATAATAGCATGGCAAAAAATTTGCCGTCTGCCTCAATTGACATGCTTCGAGTTTTACATTGAAAATTAGAAGGTTGAAATTTAAGTGTAACTAATAACAAAAGAAAAAAAAAGAAAATTAAAAATATACATATATTTAAATAGTTAATCACAATATTTGCTGTTCCGGTAATATAAGGCATGATTAATGAAAGGACAAAGGGTTTTCCAACATAAATAACCATTTAAAATCTGCTTTGTATCTTTGCGTGTAAGAATGCTTTTTTGAAAGTAAAGACTGCGGATTTCTTTTAAAATAGGACATACAGCTGAAAAGTGGAACACATCTTCAATTTCATTCTGGTTACACAAACTACATATCGGGTTAAGATCAGTTCTATGTGGTTTATAATTTAAGTTGAGCATTTCCCTCTCAGAGGTTAATTGAAGAAAAGTGGTTATCACAAAAGAGGGTAACCAAATATACATCGCAATGTATGCTTTAATTCTTCATAGACTTTCGCCAAAAAAAAAAAAAAAATCTCAATTTATTTGAAAGATCAATTGATTCATAGTTACTAATTCCACTTTTTACTATATAATATATTATATACTTAAGTTAGTAGTTTTGGTAATTTCTTTTGATGTTCTTATTATTAGGTATACATATTATTAGGTATTCCGGCAGACGGCATAAAGCTATGCTCAAACGTTTTTTGTATAAATTATATGTATATTTATTATTAGTAATGGAATAAAAAACACTTCAAATTCAAAAATTCAAATTCAAATTCAAAACTATTAGGTATTATAATATTTTTATATTATTTTGTTTAGTGTGTAAGTTTTTCTAGTCATTTATTTTTAATTTGGCCGCTTGGAGCCATAAATGGAACGTATGTCGGGAGCAAACATACGACAATAAAGCAGCTCTAATTTTGTTAATTATCAAAACTTCATAGTGTAAACGCTCTTAGATAAGCATTTCAAAAGAAAACAAATAAGTCTAACCAGATAAAGTTTAAAGTCGGTTATCCAGAATTCAAAATAATGTAATTTAAGCAATTTTGTAAAGTCTCAATAAAATTTGAATTGAATTGAATTGTTGAGCATTTCCGTCCTCGCTTTAAATATAAGACTCATCTGGTTGAGAGAAAGCTTTTCACTAAAATAATTTCTACTATGCAGCACATGATTTAATTCCCTGTAAATAAGCCTGGTCGGGGATGTCTAAGCTCTGTTTAGACTTTGCAGATATAAAGAGTCGTCTTTAGCTGTCGTAATTTAGCTGTAAAAGCCTTACTCCCCAAGCTCACGAGGTCTTAGTTTAGCTTTGTGGGTCTAAGCTGTGCTCCAAAGGTATGAATTAAGTTTCAAAGGTCTTAATTAAGCTCTAAAAATCCTAATTAAGCACCAAACGTCTTTAACAATCTACAAATGTCTTAATTAAGCTCCATAGGTATTTATCAAGCTAAGATCTTCATTAAGCTTCCAAGGTCTGAATCAAATTAATGTGGTCTCAATTAAGTTCTAAAGGTCTCAACGAAACATTAAAGATTACACACTGCAGCACTGGTTATAAACACCGTCGGTCGGCTGATACACCCACAGGAGACACAACAGAACGATTAACAAATGACAACAGCACGTGGTTGTGGTTACAGACGGTTCCTCATCTAACCACATACAGCGCTCAGCTAGACTTAGTTACGGTGTTCTACCGATGCTTTCGACTGACAAGGCTGTTGTCCAAAGGTTTTAATGAAGCTCCAAAAGTCCTAATTAAGCTCCAAAAGTCTTTAGCAAGTTACAAATGTTTTAATTAAGTTTCAAAGGTTTTTGTATAGCTCCAAAGATCTAAAGGGAGGCTCTTAAGGGGAAACTCTTAAGGGAGGGGTAAACCCTGGGCGTTTTTTTATTGCATTTTCTTATTATACCTCATTTCAAGAACATTGTGTCAACATTTCAAGCCAAAGTTGAATTCGAAAAGTTACAGTGATTTTAAATGATTTTAGACTAGGTATGCGCTCGAGGTCTTCTTTTGTGTTGAAGGAAGGGGAGCTCACTTTTATGATGCTTCTAACGGAATATTTTTTTGGGGAACCATTCATTATCCATTACCTTTAAACGCGTTTATCTCGAAACTAGTTTTTTAAAGTCGGTGCGCAAAATATCTCGGCGATTGTTGCATCGATCCTTCTGAAATTTGGCACACTTCTTTTATATATATTTTTAAACGATTTTCATTTTTCCGGAATTAACAGCTACAAAATGGCGGCATTTTTAGGCAAAATAACGACTTTTCACGTCAAATTGTCACCAAAATTTCAAAATTGCAAAAAAAACCTCGTGTTATTACCTGGAGAAAATTGTCTTTTAACGAAATATTTTTAGAATTTAAGATGATCCTGTCAAAAGTTATCTTGCACACCGCAAAAGATCGAAAAGTGGAGGCGTTTCGGAAAATGCAATATCATCGGCTTGTTTTCCAATATTTTTAATAAAATAAATAAAAAATAATTTTCAGCCTCCCAGGGTTTAGACCTCAAGGTCTTCATAAAGCTCTAAAAGTCATACTAAAATTGCTAAAGCCGTTTGTCTTAAAATGATTCCAAAGGTCTTAATTAAGCTCCAAACGTTTGAAAATTAAGTTCCTAATGTCTTAATTAGCTCCAAAAGTTGAAATGTTGGTATCTAGAAAATTTTTCAATAAGCTCGAAAGCTCTGCCTTAACCTCAAAAGCTCTTGAAATAGCTGTTTTGAGTTCAGAAACTCTATATTGAGTTTTATCTGCACATTTTTTCTAATCTCTTCTGTAAGCCAAATTCATCAAGCTTTTGAGTTTAAATTGAAGTTAGATCCTCTATATTCAATCTCAAATTTTTGCTTCTCGTTGAAGTACTTCTAAGAAATTCAAATAATCCAGGAGATCCCCACCACAATAAAGGATCGGAGTTTCAATGAAAAGCTCATTATTTCATCAACAGTTCTGAACTACCCTTAATTTCAGTACTGAACCTTTTTTTTTGAAAATTATTATATACATCGCTGAGTTAGTGCCTTTAATTGACAAAATTAGCTGACAACTTTAATGTCATTTATTTTTTCCACGAGAAATACACAACCAGTAATTTTAAGCCACTTATAGTTGCAAATCTTCCCACCCCACCCAACCTTCCTATACCCAAATACTTATTTTTGAAATTGCACCCACTTAAGTAGTCAAATCCTCAACATCTCACGCGATGATTATTCCAAAAGCTTTTACGCAAAGCAAACTGCTTATTAGAAGATCATAAAAATTAGATTTTTATTTGCATCTATTTTCGACTAAAGAGATTCCATCAATGAAAACATTTAACTCCCAGACTTTATGTGTGGTGTTCACAAAATGAAGTGATATTATTGTTATTGGCTCCTAACCACTTGCCACACTTGGAAATAAATAGGAGGAAAAATCTCATGACGCTCAGCCTCTTCTTCATGAAAAAAAAGTTGAAAAATAAAAACACATAGAACGGAGACCACCTAGGCGACTAAACATACTTACATAGGGATAAACAAACATTAACTTCACATCAGTCGATATAATAGTATAAGGTACCTATCGGTCAGGTATATCTACTCGTATCTACTCACCGACCTTTTGCGGAGACAGACCCTCGTTGCCATTAGTCTAAAGATGAAGGGAAATGCAATCATTTCACGTAATCGAATCTTGATTTTCTTTTTTTTCTTTTACCTCAACTCCAGAGATGTAAACAGGAAAAGTAAAGGTAGAAAATCAGCAGTATAGGTTTTTAAGGAGTTCTCCTTAGTTTCACCTGCGTCATCTCATCTCAATTTAGGAAAATAAAAAAAAAAGTTTTCAACATATCAGTGACGGTGTATAAGAGGCCCTCGTCTTCAACCCAGAGAGCATATCAAATTGTAAAATGCTGAATGAATTGAGAAACTTTTTTTTTCCTCATTTTTATTTTGATTTCTTTAAGTAGAGAGATGAGTTCTTTTTTTGTTTCTTAGAAGAGAAGACCCGAATTCGCTTCGCAGCAGAAATGACAACATCATGTGAAGGCAATTCAATAAATCTGCAAAGGAATTTTCAAGAAGACGATAAAGGAACACAGGAAGGGATTTCACTTTGCATGTTTTGTTGATTTTTTTTTTTGTTTTATTTTAGAGAGAAAGAAGTTTGCATGAATTACGTTTTATTGTCATTTGTGAAGAGGAACATTTTAAGAAGAAAATATTTTTCAGGATAGCGCTAAAGGAGTCATGCTGTGGAATAATTTTGTTCTGCCTCTATTTTGTTGCAAATTTTTTTCTTTTTAAAGGATCAAATGAGTACCTACCTTTATAAGAAATCAAAAACACTGTTACACTTGTTTGAAGAAAATTTTGCTTAGATAGATTGTTTGGGTACACATGCGTGTAAATTTTGTATTTACAGGTTAATTGGATGGGTGGTGATTTTTTTTCTCATTTAAATTGGATTTTAATAGCTTTGTTGCTGCTTACAAATATACACCACTTTGATGTCGAGAGTATCTGAATATGTAACATTGATGTGAGACAAACGAAGATTTAAGGACCTAAAAAAATAATTAAAATTAAGTAGGGTGGCACAACAGAGCAAGGAGCCCCTGGGCCTAGCGCATTTCTCTCAACCATGCCTTGTGTTGTGAGGGAATGGAGGGGACCTACAATTTCTGCCGATTCCGAACGGCTATTTGAGAAAGCGATTTTCATGGCAATGAATTTATTAACGGAGGACTTGCCAATTCCTCGGGAAAGGCGATACCCGCTGAAAAACATTTTTGCCTCTGCTGGGATTCGAACCCCGAACCTCTGGGTTAGCAGGTGGACATGCTAACGATCACGCCACGGGTACCACGATTTAAGGACCTAGTGACTTAATTATATGTCCATAGGATCATACATTGCTTTCCAAGGCTTACAATTTAATTGTGATGTCTATCGACTATCAATCCGTCACCGAGCTGTTGCATGCGAATTTATGACTCAGCTTCGAAATCAGCCTTCAATTAAACAAATCGTACAAGAGTTGTACTTTCGTCATCTGATCTAAAACAGAACGGGAACTCTCATCCAATGGAGTTAAGGGTTAATGTTTGTGCACCATGTGCAAGAACTGGGTTGATGTGTGTTTTGCATATTGTCTGCTGGCTTGTTCCCAATAAGGCTTTATTTTGCAATTTTGAAATAGCAGTTCACCAATAATATATATATAATATATCAATAATATATTTCTTAATGAAAGCAAATTTACTTCTTACCACATTTAGGAACTGGGGCCAAATTACCGCACACGTGATCGAGTAATACGTGACTGAATTATGTGTTATTGGTATTACTTCTCGCGTTATCGAGCACTTTAGGATCTCAATTTGACATTCTTTATATAATTTGAACGAATTGAAGTTGATAAATGAGCAGCAGACTGATGTTTTTCAATAAAGAGCAAATGTTTAAAGCAAAATAGCATTCACTCACTCGATCACTGATGCGGTAACTCGACCCCTGGTCTAGGTGTTGATTCCATGATTCCTGGTTTTAACTTAGATAAGAGTCATTCTGATAAGACGACTTGTGAGGCTTCTTTGTTCGGGAGTTTGGGAGATGGAGAAGAGAATTCTCAATTATCAGAGTGGTATTCCCACAGCTAATGTTCCTGAGGTTTCTTCTCTGGTTGTTTTGAAAATTTTCACTTATACTTATAAGTTTCTCAGCCGTAACTGACTGTGAGGTGTAAAGGGCGAGTGAAGTGTTTACATCTGCAAAACTGCATACACGCTCGCATCTTGTGTTTATGTTTCAAGGCCATCATAAATAACATACACGGTAAGCTAAGCACAGAAGAAATAAATTCGACGGTCGATGGCAGCTTACCTACCGCTGCTTGTTCAATACAAAAATAACTTTGAATTTTTGTATGAAGCCAGAATTATGATGCACAAAAACCGGATAGCGTGACTGCGCATAGTTTTGGCTTTAAGCTAGTCCGAGCATGCTCGTTTGCATTATCCCCTAGACAACGGACACATTTGCCGAACATTCATTTCATGTTGATTCCCCACAGCGTAAACGTGTGTATTCTTCTATTAAATTGTGGCTGTCTGTTGCCTTTTTACTTTATCCGCTATATGCACACGACGACGCGACGTCCACAGGCCACAGCCCACAGCAGAAATGAGGTTTGCTTCATAGTAAAAAACCGGTTTGCTCGCGAGCATGGCCCTAAATGGCGAAAACGAAGCCAACAAACATGACAAAATCGAAATTTTTCGCCAACTGCTCGCCAACCAACCCCTAGACGATGAAAATAAAACGAGCACGAGCATGCTCGGCGAGCATGTTCGTCGTTTAGGACTAGCTTTAGGCGGCCGCTGCTAGATGTGTGAAGTTCTAAGTTGCTGCATTGGTTGTTTCTTTGTGCCCATGTTACTTCGTGTGTCGAGTCGGGTAGTTGACGTAAACCATGTAGGCAGTTCGGCGGTGGTAAGAAAAAGTGTGACGTATCGTCACAGTCTTAATTAAGCAGGAATTCTAGAGCTGCTCATGGCAATAAAGTTCATTCCTGTCGTTATATTCTTAAAATCGATGTAATGCATTTATGTAAAATTTTCGATAGAATTTCTATTCTTAAAACCTGGATCCATTCCCTCACAAGGTATGGTTGTGAGAAATGCGCTGCGCCCAGGGGCTTCTCGCTCTGTTGCGCCACCCTATTTTCAAAACTTTGAATGTTTGTCTCTGTGGCAACGGAAAATGAAGAGGCTCTCTTCTGTCAAGCCATATAAGTCTTAAAAGTTTTTGTTTCTTTTGCATTTTGGTTTCGTTCCTTCTTTTTGATTTCTCTCAGCCTTCTTAGAAGGATTCCGTCATCCTGGCAATTTTTTTTTCTTTTGGAATTTTTCCAAGAACAATAACCCCCTAACTAATGGAAAAGTAAATGGCTTTGAATAAATACATAAATCTTCTCTACATGCGAAAAACAAATAATCTCCCATAAATCCATTCCAGTCGATTTGTTCAAATTAAATTTAGTATCTGTTTTGTTTGTCTGTCAATTCATTTGTTATTCACATTTCTTTAGAAGACAATAGCTGCTTCCACTACTCTAATGTCAGCTAATACAGAGACAAACAAATTGCTTTTGTCTTAACTTGAGATCTCTAAACCTTGTGTCCAACAATGACGAGAATTCAGTCACTCCAGTTGTGGTGTTGTTGGCGTCTATCACAGATAGTGTTACAAAGATGACATTGACACAGTTTGGACATAATGTTCAACTTTAATGACAGAACTAATCTTGAATTTTTTTTTTTTTTTTTGCTTTACTGCCCACCGATTTCGAGTGGAAAAACATGTTTGAAGTTGGTCAGTGACAACATTAACGCATTTCACTTTGCGTGCTTGTGTTTTTTGTCTTTGTTAATTCTTAAAATTGAAAAATAAACATTACCAACAAATGATGGAGATGACGGATCTCTTGAAACATTCATCATAAAATTTACATCTCAAATGAGATCCAATAAAATATAATGATGGCGATGATGTTGCCATCACCAGATTTTTTCAAAAGAACCCTTGAAACTGGGTATAGGTTACTTGAAAAACAGATAAGTAAGACGAAATGGAATAGAAAATTTTATTTCTTTCTCTTCGAGGGTTTTTTTTATATTTTTTTTTGTCTGACTTCATTAGAAAATAAAATTTTGAAGTGGACGTTTGAAGTGACAGAGCTCAGCATAAGAAAAAAGAAGGAAAAACATCAAATATGAATTCCTTGTTTAGAGAGGGAAGTAATTGTTCATATTTGCGCGAAAATTTAAAGAGAAGACGATAAAAAAATTACTTCTCATTACTTTAATGTTTTGCCTGTTTTGTTTGTCGTGTAAATTTAGGCACATAATATTTTTGTGTGTGGGATAAGATCTCATCGATGATACTAATTTGTAAGGCATAATCATAACCCTTGAGCCAAGGACAGCAAAATACTTTCGATGATGGAAACATCGAAACCATTTATTGTTAATAAAAAGGCAACGAAAATAAAATGGAGATGGAGATGGAGATGGAGATGGAGATGGAGATGGAGATGGAGATGGAGATGGAGATGGAGATGGAGATGGAGATGGAGATGGAGATGGAGATGGAGATGGAGATGGAGATGGAGATGGAGATGGAGATGGAGATGGAGATGGAGATGGAGATGGAGATGGAGATGGAGATGGAGATGGAGATGGAGATGGAGATGGAGATGGAGATGGAGATGGAGATGGAGATGGAGATGGAGATGGAGATGGAGATGGAGATGGAGATGGAGATGGAGATAGATATAAAGATGGAGATACATATTGGGACCAAATTTTTCAGGATGAAAGTTGCCTTTTTTTCGGTAAGGTTTGGTGAACGATTGTGGTACCCGTGGTGTGATGGATAGCATGTCCGCGCCTGTTAATCCAGATATATCGCCTATCACTAGGAATTAGCAAGCCCTCCGTTAGTATTCATTGCCATAAAAAGCGGTTTCTCTATTAGCCGTTCGGAACCGGCTGAAAATTGTAGGTCCCTTCCATTCCCTCACAGGCACAGGCCAAGGGCTCCTCGCTCTGTCGCGCCACCCTATTTATTTATTTATTTTTTTGTGAGCGATTATTGGCCCTCAGTTTTTTCTTATTGATTTACTTTTTCTGATTTCAGAGAAGGACTGACAATGTCCCCATTTCCATATTCTAAGTCAACAGCGATTTCTTTGAAAAAAGTCTCAAGGACTTATGACGATACCTGTTCAATAAGATCAGCTTTAACTGTGCAATGTTTGTCTTTATGAACTTTCTTTACTTTATTTAAAACCCTTTTAGAGACTAAC
This sequence comes from Melanostoma mellinum, assembly GCA_914767635.1. Classification (NCBI taxonomy): domain Eukaryota; kingdom Metazoa; phylum Arthropoda; class Insecta; order Diptera; family Syrphidae; genus Melanostoma; species Melanostoma mellinum. The sequence continues at coordinate 248,604,505 of OU612058.1, read as the reverse complement.
AAACAAACTACTCTTTCCAAATCAGCCGCTCTTGTTTTCAAAACAAAAACGTAAAACTGTCAGCCAATGTCCGTATTTTATTGCAATTTATTGATTTAATAGGCCAAAATTTGCATCCCAAAAATACAAAAAAACTGTTCAGCAGCTTTCGTTTTTTTTTTTTGTTTGTTGAAAGGCCAGCCAGCATTTTATCAGTTATATTAGTGGCTTTTGTTTTCTTTGAATCGTTTCTATATTAACAAATTGCTGAGTGTTGTAAACAGTCACAAAGCTTCCATTTTTTAAGTTCAACAATTTTGCAAACAGAGAAGATTCTTTTGTGCAAAAGTGAAACTTTCCATCTCTTAAAAAAATGCTTCTTTAACTTTCGATTTCACTTCAGTCGAGGTGTTTTATTATTTCTTTTTTTTTTTTTTGCTGAGGTTTGACTTTTAGTGTGTGTTTCACTCACTACGGAACGTGTCTTGTCTAAGGCAAAAGCATACACAGATGAGGTCAGTCTGGTTGAAATCAAAAAGGAAAACCCTAAACTGAACACAAAAAAAAAAAAAAAAACAGAATCAAAACTTGTTTAGCAACTTCTGGCTCTGCTGCTTTATATTTTTTTGTGTTTTACATCCTCATACATTCATCATGACTGCCCACAATGAGTGTGGAATTAATATGATGCTTTCATAATAACTACCACTCATCTTATGCTCGTGTGGCTTTAGATTAGAAGACACACATGCCGAGTCAGATGGGACGTGTTCTGAAATAGAATGTGGGTTGGTAAAATGTCCAAACGTTGTTATTTGGCCAAAAAGCTGTTGGCCATGAAAAATTAATAGACTATAGATATGAACGTGCACTTGAAAATTTTTTAATCTCATTCAGTGTTTTGTTAAGATTCTCTCATTCCCTTTGGCCTTTGGGCTATGATACGAGAGAAGGCGGAATAGAATTTTGTGTTCAAAACTGCAATAAAAGGAGGTGCAGTATTTTTTTATGCCTTTTTGTAATTTGTGTGCAGTTTTTATTAAACCGGTCTGAATTATGAATATTTCTTTTAATTGCTATCATATTAACACTTCCTGACGTTTTGCATATCTTTAAGTTATTATTTATACTCAGTGAAGATGATTTTCTCTTTGTTTCGAATATGGAGGAGTAGGTAGGTAGGTAGGTACACACTTTTTTTTGAACTTAACTTAAAATTTACCGCCAGGTTTGAATTTTATCAAGTGCGACAATGATCAGTTTTAGTTGGTCTACCAGTTGATTTTGTACCGTATCCGTTTGCAGAGTTATACAGTTTTTATTTGAGAATTAAATAAATAAAAAAAAAGGGTGGCGCAACAGAGCGAGAAGCTTAAGGGGACTAGCGAATTTCTCACAACCATACCTTGTGAGGGAATTAAAGGGACCTACAATTTTCTGCTGGTTCGATTTCCTTACGGAGGATTTGCCTGTAATTGTAATTTTTCTTTAATACTTTAAGGGGCGCAATGTATTTTCAAGTGTTTCTGTTGTTCGTTCGCTTGAAATGCTTAAAGAGTTATTATAAGCCGCACCAACCACGTTGATCAAATTAATTTGCAGGGAAAGTTTCTTTATTCAAAATTTGGTCGTTTTTTTGAGACATCAATTGGTAATTTAAGTAAACAATCAAAAATTTGAGAAACTTTGAAATTAAGAGGTGTTGTTCCACGCTAGCAAAACCACTACGTATGATTTTCTATCTTTCTTATTCTTCTGGGATTATTTTGAGCAGATGGAAAACGGCATTTGTCCAGCCCATGCCTAACAAAGGCGAATCCTCCTCACCTTCAATTACCGTTCAATTGCACTAGCGTCCCTTTTATCGAAGAAGCTTTCGTCAACTAATGAAATATCTTGAAGAACGAAAGCTTCTTACTGACCGATTCTACGGTTTTCGTAGCAAAAGATCAACTGGTGATTTGATGGCATATATAACCGAGAAATGGAACCAATCTTTTTGGAAAAAGGAAAATTATTGTGATTGACATTTGTGGGACATTTGATAGAGTTTGACATCAAACTATACAATTGAAAATGCGTGCTTTTGGTGTCGATGAGTCCCTACTTCGTTGGATTATTAACTGCCTTTCTGACATTGCAATACAACTTGAATTCGATGGTTTTAAGTCTGACAACCACTTTATAAATGCTGGTATGCCTCAGGGCTCCGTTTTGTGTCCGACTTTCTTCCTCGTTCTCATAAACGAACTCTAGTCTGAAACTTCTAATCCTCTCAACTATTTTGCTGATTACTCAACCCCCAGCTTCTCATATTCGTTTCCAAATTCACGTCCTTGCTCTTCGGATGTGGAACTGGAACGGATGCGTATGATAAGCTCATTGAATTCTGACCTCGACAGCATTTTTACATGGGCTAGTACAAACCGAGTGGAATTCAATGCATCGAAAACATATTGCTGTCATTTGTTGTTAAAGCGTAACGTTCCACTAATCCCGTCACTAATTATTCGTGAATCGTACCTAAACCTTAGAAACTGAAATGCTTCCAGTACTTGGCATGTGTGTTGATGATGATCTTCGTTGGAAGGACCACGTGTCGCCAAAAATGTTGCAAAGTGTTAAAATTTTTTGAGACGGTGCAGGAAATTCTTCTCCCTTCTGATCTGGCTTCAATTTATAAAGCCGATTACATCCGGCCAAAACTAGAGTATAATTCTCATATCTAGTCAGGCTCCCTTATCATCTTTAGCTTGAATGGGGTCAAAACAAACCATTGAGATTGATAGTTGACAGTTCAATCGTAGAATCGATCGATTCTCTTGAACATCGTCGAAACGTTACCTGTATCTTTCTTTTCAATCGCTCTTTTCACAAACAGTGCTTTAGTGAAATAGCCAGCTGCATTCCTCCTCTGAAACAATTTAGTCGCAACACCTGCTGGCTATTAATGCTCATCTGTTTTACCTTGAGCCCAACTTCTGTCGTACAGTCAAAAACCAAGATTCATATTTTACCCGTATATGGAATGCTTTGTTAAACTCTGTTTTTCCCAAAAGTTTAACAGCAGCGTGCATTTGTGTCACCTATTAAATCCTCTTTTATTTTCCTATATTCTCGTACTCTGTTTTATAACATAATATGCGAGCTCATTTCAAAAATGAATGGTTTGAGTTGTTTTAAAGCAACCGTTCCTTAAGAATTCAATGTTTTTACTAGTTACTTTGCTATTCGCGACAGAGGCAAATACAGGAAACAAAAAACCATAAATATCAGTCCAGCGGTTCACGAGTTATTAGTATTCGAAAAATCTTAAATTCTTACATAATTTTAAAAGTACAGCCATTTTTACTGTAACCAAGTTTTCACGAAATTGGAACAGATATTTATCAAATCTTCAATCCCACCAGATTATCTCAAAGTTTGGACAACAACTTTCTACGAACCATTATAATTTTGTATGCACTGTGCATAAATTTGACTATGTCACTAAATATTGTGTCTTTGGCACTTCCAAAACTTATCTGTGCATTGCAATCATATTATTCAAAAAACCAACTATCACCCTCTCAGAACTTTAAGTTAGTAAAAGATTAAAGAAAACTTTCTCAAGCAATAAGAAGATATTAAGTTGATATCTGCCTGTGCCACATTTACTGTTTGCTTTTCTCCTCCTTTTTAAGGTCACAACATTTGTAGAACGCTGGTTGTAGCTATCATTATAATAATAATAAAAAAATAAACATATACCACTTCAATGCATTTAAGCCGGGCTGTGGAAAGATATAAATTAAGAAAATGAAAAGCAGCACCAGTCCTTATATTGAGTCAGTCAGTAGTCACCCACCTAATGCAGGGCAACCCGAGGACAAAGTCATTTGCTTGAAACAAAATATCTGGAGCTGAATTGTGTAGTCAGTTAGTATTGCAAAATAGGGTAATGCGGTGCAAATTTCATTCCTGAAATAGATGAACTTTTGTTTTGTGGGCTGGCTCAGCCATAAAACAACACTGAGCACATTTTATTATTTTTCTCCTTCGGGACCGTTTTTATTGAAGTCGTAAAAAAAACGGGAATAAGTGTGTATCCTGCAGTTCCATGGTCGATAGATAAGTATGTAGGGTAGAATAATGGCAATTAAGAAACAGGACAACGATATAACGATGACTAAGAAAAATTAATTAAAAGCAGAAGACATTTATGCGACTTGAAGAGGTAAGTTTATTCCATAGACTCTAACCTAGATTTGAGATTTTTGGAATTTTGAAGGACTGCCTGTAGCGATTCTCAGGTGAACCTGGTATATATACCAACAAAAGAGGATTCAGTGTTTTAATTCTTTGCCAAGGACCAAAATTCTTGTAAACTATGCCTAGGTCAAGGTAATTATAAAATTTTCCCTTGACACACCTAATTGTAGGAAAAGCTAGACTACAAATTACTAAAGCATTTAATAAACGAGTAAGGAAACTTCACACAAGGACATTTAATTGCGACGAAAACTCATTTGTAAGAAGACAAAAGAGTGGATAAAGTAAAGCGTAACACATCCTTGCCTTCGCAGAAGAAAAAGTCTCCTTATTCATTTTTCTGTCTCTATGTTCCCATGATAGTGATAAATCAAAAGAGTTCGTATTCTTTCTCAATTTTTCATTCCTTCAAAAGAAAACGTTGTTATATATCCCTTGTAATTATATCTCGAGGACAAAAGTAGCATCAGAGCATCAGCTGTGGAGCACCAAAAATACAAACAATAAAATTTAGCAAAAGGAATTTGGAAAGAAAAGCAAAACTTTCTTTCCAAATAAAAGTTGGCAATTTCTGAGGACGAAAGTTTCTTTCACCACGAACTAGAGAGAGGAAAAATGAAAAAAAAAAAAAAAACAGAAAAACCCCTACCTCTCCCTGAAATAGGAAAAACAATCAGTACTATGAAGGATGTAATTGGTAATAATTTAATGGAGTACGTCCAGGGAATGCCCTTAAACTGTATAAATGCTCGATAGATAAGAGAGATCGAAAGGATGCTGACAAAATAAAGATAAAAAAGTACAATTTCTTATCGAATGGGTATAGGAAAAGGAGCACAAGAATAAGTCATGAACAAAGACAAAGGTCTAATTGGCGTTGCTAGATTTTGTTATTTTTTTTTTTTTTTTATCTCACAGACAAGGCTGATTTAATATTCTTAGGTGTTTTGGAGACGCTTTGAATGAAAGAAAAGATAATTTCTGAGGAGACAAAGCAGATAAAAAAGGACTCACCTATTCGGGCGGAAAATCCTTTCCCGTTGTCGCATTCAAATTCGGAGAAGTATAAAGAGTTTGATTATGCCTTTGACACTTTATTTAGAAAGAAGAGTTTTGTCTTTGTTTTTAGATGAAAAATTTCCTAGACACATACGAACAGACAACTTACAGCGCTTTTCTTTAGAAATATCTGTTTTGGTGCTCGTTGTGAAAATGTATCCCATGTAGATAAAACAGTTTAAAGAGGTCGTTGGCAGACTTACTTTCTATTTTCTTGTGCGGATGATATTTTGACTCTGAGTGAGAATTCGCTTGCGTTTCAATTCCAAATTAAGGAGATTAAGCAATTCTGCCTTTTTTGGGATCGCAAAATAAGACCTAACTGTAAAAGGCAAAGTGTAAGAAGTTTCTAATGAATTTAATTGCAAACCACGATATTTTGTGACGTGCACGTGCTTTGGTACTTGTAAACTGATCAGGCATTGTTACTCCTAGGACTTGTAAAATAAAGTTACAAGTCGACAGCCACTTGTAGGATTACGTTCAATACACTTGTAAAAGAGCAAGCAAACTTGTAGCTGTTGCACTTCTCATAATTCACTTGTACTTTTAATTCTTGTAGAATTTCCTTATAGGCCCCTGTTGTCACACAAAGCATGGTAATCTCATCTGGGGCCTAAAGTACAAAACTACATGTACATAATTGTAATTCAAGTGAATTAAGTTTATACAATTTCTCCCACACAAGGCTATAAGTTAGCTCTTCTACAAGTGTAATGGACTGTGAGCGGGTCCAGGGCTTTTCCCAAGGAAGCTCGAAAAATTGGGTAGCGACAGTCCAATTTCTGGAAATAACGAGGCGAGACACGGCAAACGCGAATTACAATAATCTTTATTATTTAACGAGATAAACAAGAGACAAGTCTTTACAATCAGTGAGATGTTTTGTTTTGAACTCAATTAAATAATCGCCAAGCGAACGGAACACAGACAGGCTAACCGCTAACTTGTTTTTTTACGGTCGGAGCGTTGAGTGCAAGCGGCACTTTCTCTTGAGCACCGTTCCAGGTAATTCAAAGAGGTATTCGGGAACTGACCGGCGGCCCGCGAAGAGCACCGTTCCGGGTAATTCAAATATCAAAGAGGTATTTGGGAATTGACCGGTGGCCCACTGAGAGCACCGTTCCGGGCAATTCAAAATTCAAAAGGAAGCGGAGAAGAGAATAGTTTCTGATCAGAGTGGTATTTCCACAATTAATCCTTCGCTGGTGTTTCTTCTCTCCTTTATCCCATAATTTCCACTTATACTCATAAGTTTTTTGGTTGGGAGCAAGTGTGAGGTGTACCGGATGAGTGAAATATTTGACCTACACCATTCGTGTACCCCCTCACCTCTCGTGTTTACATACGGTACATGAGAAAAATAAATTCAACGGTCGATGGCAGCTTACCTGCCTCTGCCAGTTGAATTTATTTTTGTATGGAGCCAAAGTCATGGTGTGTACCAACCCAGTAGTGTATCTGCGCATACGGTTGGCTTTCGGTGTTTGCTGCGTTGACAATTTTAAGCGGCTGCGTATGTTATTTGTTGGTGCCCATGGTACTTCTCGTGTCGAGACGAGTAGATGATGCAGTTCGTAGGGTGAGCTGTAGGTGGTTCGGCGGTGGCAGAGAAAAGTGTGACGTATCGTCACAGGACATAGTCCTACAAATTGTTCTTGACTTGTAGAGTTGTAACCTTATGTTATGTTACAGGTCCCAGTAGTCAACTTATTCTTATATTTTTCATACTATGTCCAACATTGTGAGTCGTATGTTAGGGCCGGTGTAGGTGCCTTCCATCCTTATGAAATTTTCCTTCGATAACAGAAGATATCAGAGTTCCACCATTTCATCCAACTTACGCTTATCCGGTGATTGAAATCGTCATCAGAATATCCAAGATATTTAAACTTTTCACCCTTGTTAAACATATTTTCATCTAAATAAACGTCTTGCTCAGAGAACGGATAACAGAAGTCTTTACTGTTTTTGAACTAATACGGTACTTAGTGTTTCTAAAAATTTACAAAATTCGGCAAAACGCATTTGCATTTGTTGAAAACAATTATTTCAAAAACAATCGCTCTACTACCATTTTTCATAGCCCTTCATTCTTTTATCTTCTCAAATTTATTTAATAAATTTTGCGGCCTGCGCTCAATTTTTCATTTTGTTTTCTATTCGCAGCGTTCAATCCTTGCTCCGATCTACAATTTTATGCCAAATTCGAAGGGTTAAGTTAGATGGTGCTTTCCATGGCAGTGTAATCTCTTGGCTTACCCGTATCTCGCGAAAGTTGGTACGTGCTCGAATGTTTCGGAATCTTTGATTTCTGCCTTCATGTACTTTTCCCGGTATCTGTATTTTCTATAAGAATTTAAAATTCTCTAACGTACAGTCAATTATTTACCTAAGCATCAATATTGAACATTCGTTGAAAGTTGATGTGGTTTTTTGAAACTCTAACCTAAAGATGGCAAATTGAGTTCCAAACACTATCGAAGAAATTTCGTAGTTCAAGGCAAGGTCTTCGACTTTAAACTCTAACTCTGCGCCTATCTTTGCTTCAAAGTCCCAGTAAAGTGGTAGATGTGGAGGCTCTCCGTTTACACCAAAAATAGATCAGAAGCATCAATACGTTCTGATTCCCTGACTAAAATTGATCCCTTATACAAAAAAAAAAAAAAAAAATAGAGGCTACTGAAATTATTCGTTAAATGAAAAATTAAAATTATTATTATGAATGATGTAGCAGATGAGTATGTTACGCTACATGTTTCTGTTCCCTATTGCCATTATTGCATTAAGCTTTAAGTTGTCTTCTATTCTCAATTACTTAAATTTTTTAATATGATAACGATACTTTACAAAAGCCATAAGGATACAATTTCTTGAATAATGAGCTCTCTAGAGAAGATCTGTGAACTACTCTTCTGCTTTTAATAGATCTTCTCTCTCTCTCCGAACACCTTAGTCTATTTAAGGTCCTCAACGTAATTACGTAACGCCACAATTGCATTATGAAACATATTTACAATTACTAAACAGTTTTTAAAACTTTTTCACTGAGATCACTCTCATCTGAATGAGGGCCAAGGAGTTCTTGAGCATAGATTCTCTTGAAATTTTCGCCCGAATGGTTTACTACTTGACGTAATGATAAATAGCTCCGACCACAATTAGGTTAGACTCATTTCTATACGTTTAGTTGAGGCAGAGTATGTAAAAATGATATTATAACGTTACGTTACAATCAGCCCTAGCTACCACAAGGCTTGTCAGAGCAATATCAAGCTACGATATTTGGTGTTCTAAGTGCGAAATTGTTACGACAGGCCTTTTAAAAGAGGCGATTGTAACGTAACGTAACGTTATAATATCACTTCGGCGTACTCTACCTCCAAAAACCACTAAGACATCTTCGCAATGAATTTTTTGCAACAGATATTTAGAACTTACACCTGGTGGGTCGTTACATCAACATTGAAAAATTTGGTAGCAAAACATTCACTGCCAAGCCATCTATGATGCTTTGTTTTTGAAATTCGTAGTCCGAATAGGGCCATTAAAGTTTTCATGCTAAATATTTTTCATTCTTATCCAAATTTATTGGATGACAAGAAAACGTTGCATCACAATAGTCAAACGTCTAAGTCACGTTACATTGTCACTGATACACTATTGATCCTTAAGCCCTTAAAGACATCAACCTCATCTCTGTGTGTTGATTTAAGACGCTCCATTGTTTTACGTCTCTTGGTCACTTTTATTTAAAATCCAAAACCATCAATCTGTCAATGAGACTACTTTCGATTTCGTATATTGGACGCCATTATAACATTAAGTTTTGGCATTCCTTTAAGATGTTGTTTAAACTTCCGCCTTTGTTCAGATAGAAGATTTGAAGTGGGTGTTGGGTTCAACTGATCGTTTGGCATATTTATTATTAAAAAAAAAAGTTTTAAAAGATGGTCAGAAAAATACAGGAAAAAAACGAAGTACAGTCAAACCTGGATAAGCGAGAGTTCAAGGGAGCACAATCTCATTCTCGCTTATAGAGGTTTCTCACTAACCCGAGTTTCTCGCTAATTAAGGTACATGGGTAGCGTTTCTCACTTATAGAAGTACGCAGCAATAACAGGTGAAAGCAAGAACGAATGTAGTTAATATGTAATAATGATAAAATTACATTACAAAAACAATGGTAGAAAGTTCCACGAAAGTTAAGAACGAGTCATAAAATAGCAGATGTTAAATTTGTTTGCTCGACTGTCGCTTAGAGAGGTATAGTTAAGTAGCAGTCTCACTTACGGAGGTCGATGAGTGAAAAACGACTCTCTCTTACAGAGGTTTCTGTTTCTCGCTAATAGAGGTTTTGGGAGCTTAAAATGTCGGGTGCTGGCTATTACTCTCACATATAGAGTTTTCTCACTTATCCAGTTCTCACTTATCCAGGTTTGACTGTATATGGTTTGTTTTCTATGAGAAGCTTTCTCAGCAAAGTTCTACGTCTCAACTACATTCGGAGCACCCACACACTAAATATTTTCCAATCGACTAATATTTTGGTCGGTCTCCTAGTTAGTATGGAGATGTTTAAGATTGGGTGCACAACTCAAAGCTTTCTAGTTATACAAGTATCCCAAATTGGCTTCATAGTCAACCAATCAAAAGTAATATAATATTGAAGGGCTCTCACAGCTTTGAACAACGCCATCTGCTTTCGGATTTAAAGAAAGATTATTCGAATCTTTTACTTTGTTCACATAAAATGTAAACAAACAAAAAGTACCCCAGCAAAACAAACCGACCTACATTCATTTCAAATTTACTCACAAGCAAATTAATAAAACAACAAAGGTTGGTTTAAAACTAATGTCAAAGAACATTTATAGTTTCAATATACATTCAAAAGTCACTTAACCAACCGCTAACATTTTTATTGTAAAATCCCCTCAAAAATAGCTGGTGCATGAGTGTCTACTGCCCACTAATCTCTCTCATCATAGATCAAACAATCTTAATCTCCCAAGCGTGATTCTTGCCTCCTCTTCACAAGCCATCTCAACTATTTGTAAACAAAAAAAAAAAAACTAATCAAATAACAAAGTTCTTTACTTTACGACACAATGTCTTCTTCAGCCCCATCCCTTTCTGGTCGATTAACGCTACAAACTCAAAAGCCCCTTGGTTCTTAATTTAAAAATTTTATTAGCTTCATTGGGTCAAACATTCAGCCACGTCTTCACTTCTCCCGCTGCTTCACCAACTTATTTTCTGTTCTTACTTCTCTTCTGCTGGCGCTGGCTGATGGTTTATATACATTCACAGCATTGGAAAGTGTCGTCTTCGAAAAAACAGGAGACTCTTTAAAAGCCCATTTGAAAATGAAATAGAATTTCAATTTCGAATGTCAAAGTGGCGCGACGCAATAAGAGCATTGTTGATTCTAAGGAATGAAAATGGAATAAGAGACGTTTAAGGAACAAGACATTTTTTTGTACTTTTAGCCCAGAATGTAAACACATAAATATTTCCGATTACAGTGCTCTACAAGAACAGTGCTTGCCATAGTATGTAGTTCTGTTTGCTTATTTATTTGTCTGCGAATCACATTTCCACTAAAAGCGAACCTGCCAGCAGCGCGTAGCAACCATCAGAGCAACGCGCATTCAACTGTGAGTGTGTTTATCGATTTAATTTGAATTTATATCTACTTATCCATTTAATGATTCACGATTCTTGAAAATTAGATAAATACCACTGTTGATTGCAGTATCAAAAACTATTTATGCTATTGGCCTAGATAAACAACCTATAAGCATCCCTGTGGGGGTGACAATGTGTGATGGATAAATGAGAGAGGTTGGGTGTAATCAATAGTCGATTGGCTATCGTATTTCAATTGAGGAAACAACTATACGACACAAGAGCTTTGGGAATTTATTTTATGGGTTTTGGATTTGAGAATTGAGTTGGAGTGGTAAATTGAAAGTATTTCCGTCATGTTTTAGGTGTCGATGTGAAAAAGGTTTCATCTCACCCAAATGAATAGAAATTAAAATCTTGAGCTGTTAAATATTTATGGGATGGCCTTTGTGGAGTGAGACTGAAATGAATGACTTTGCTTGAATGTTAACAATAATTCAAGTGACTTAAATCAGGAAGTGGAAATTTTTGTGTGGATTTTAATCAACAATTCGTTGGACAGTTAAGATTGAGCCAGGTTGTATTTTTAATTTTAAAATACGTTTTCCGAACTTTGACTTTTGCATCGCAATCTCAAGAATTTGACATTGTAGAAATACAGGAATTATTATTTTTTGATATGCTGCGATTGAATTGGATTTAGCTCTTTGCCCTTTCTGACGTCCTCTTGAAAGATGATGCATGAATTGTCTTGTTAAAAATTATTGCGTGATGGTGATCAACGAAGTGATTACAGCAGTAATGAACTTGTGGAGTGTAAAACGCCATGTTTTGAAAATATTTGAGTGAACAACAATGATTAGTTTCAAAATTAAAATTTTTTTTTTTTATTTAAAGCATTATCAGGAGACGGTTCGATGATTTGTCTAGTAATGTTTTCTTTGAACCTTCTAGAAAATAGAACTTCTTTAAGCAACATCTTCAGTAAATTTTCTAATTCTGACGCCATTATTAAATTGCTCTGCTTTCATTATCTTCAATAAATACTTTAATCAAAATCAGTGTTTTTACATACACTTTTCATGGACCTTGCTGTATTTAGAACAGATTATGAAATTGAGTACGTCTTTTAACTTGAAGTACATTAATTTAAGTACATATTCCACTTCCATTGAATATGGGAACTTTGGAATCACGATGCTAAATTCGAATTAGAAGAAAAAAAAAAATGCAGCATAAGCATAAGTTTAACAAGAGGTAGATAGAGGAGAAATGATAGATTCGTTCGCCAAAACTCATTAAAGATGTCGGATTTCTATGAAAGACGACTGAATTCTGCACAGACAGATAGAAATATGAAAATGATCCTTTGATTGAATATTAAGTTTTCCCAGCTGAAATTCCTGTGAGCTGTATCCTGCTTCACCGAAGTATTCAATACGACAGTCGAAGAATGAAAATATGCGGAAAAACTTCGCATCTCCCTGTGGTATAAAATTGAACTCAAATCAGAGAGAAAGTCATTGCACTACGCTTACACTACTTACACTTTACAGCGCTGAACCTTGAACAATGTTCAAAAAAGGAATGGGAGTAAACTGATAGCAAAGCAACAAAGATATATAGAACGGTCGAGATCCGTACAAGCACTAAGCTGGAAAATACCATAGAAATGCTTGCAACTTTAAACAAAAAGGCGAAATGGTCAAAAATCGAACAAAACTTGATTTTTTTGAAGTATTTTCTTCAAAAAAATTTGGCCTTAAATATGTGTCAGTTCAATGCCCTCACTGTTAATTGCAGGACGGTAAGGTAACAAACGATGAAAACCATCCAAAAAATGTACCAAGATTGCTCAACTTTACTTGTTCAGGACGATCAGATTGACGCATGTTTTTATTCTTTTAGTGGAATGTTTGAAGGGCAAACACATATTTTAATTTTCTCGTCTACCTACAGATATCCTTTTATCATATAGCTCTTGCGACTCTCTTGTTTTGGGCCTTGTATTCATGTATAGAAAAACCACTGACCGAAATTAGAAGCGTCAATCGGCGCACTGCGGTTCTTAAGATGAACGATCTCGGTAAATGACAAACGGAGACTTAGGTATCAGACGCTTTTATACTCTCTCTTTCCCATGATGAGACAGGTCAACGGTCGAAGAGTGATTTGTAGTAATGCAGTAAGTTTTTACCGAAAAAGATATCTGAGGTGATCCGAGTGAAAAATCGTATCCTAGTTGAAATATTGTTACTACATCAAAAAATTATGGAGTTTTGAGCGCATTTTGATGATTTTAGAACAATGTGCGCTCGTCGACGCCGACGTGCCCTTTTACCGCATAAAAAGCACAGCAGGAATACGCCTATAAACTCCTCGATATGAACTTATCCAGATCCAGAAGAGATCATTTCGAGATCATAGTTTACTTAGCGACTTGTCTCTCCTTTATTCGAGTGAGTTCTTCTTTCTGACTTTTGCATTCCTTTCAATTTAGTAGGTACTTTCTACTTTCAACCTTTAGTCTTATTTATTAAAACTGTAATTCATGTTTCTGAGTTCTTATTTCTGTTTTTAGTACTTCATTCTATTTTTAGTACTTCTTTCTATTTTTAGTTTTCTTTTCTACTTTTAGTACTCCAATCTAGTACTCTTTTGTAGTCTTATAAGTTCAATATATTTTAAATTTTTTAGCATTGCTTTTAAACTTTTTTATTTTTAATTCTATTTCTTTTTAAAACTTTTCTCAAGTTTTAGTACACTTTCTGCTATTTTATCTATATTTTATCAGTACTCTATTTTTGAAGATTATTTCTTATAACGGAAAAACATTTAACTTTATGGTTAAATATTTCATCAGTTATCACATAAAAGTCTGTCGGACTTGATGATGTCATCATAGGTGATCGTATTTGGTACTTTAATGCGTTCATCGTAATTGATAGTGAGTCTGTTAGGTATTCGTTGTATCTCAAGTTTCCTACGATGTCCATCGCATAAAGTTTTCTCGAGATTTATGTTTGGCACAAACACTCTTTGTATTCCCTTCCTTAAGGTTTACCCGCATAGCAAATATTTCAGTCTCTCTAAGGCAATGGCTACTATAAGCACTTACAAGCCTCTTTCTATCAAACCAAGAAATGCCATAATTTTGTCACATTCCCAGCTTATCTAGACAGCTAACACCAATTCGCATTATGGTTTATGAGTGCAGAGACATTTCAAAGTGCACTCTGAAGATAAATAATTTCTTTGTTAACCGGAATTTTATCTTTGAGCTTGTTGGCCTTATCACATTTTTCTCACACTCTGTTTAAGTGCAAGTAGACTGCAAAAGCAAAGAAAAGAATAAAAAAACACAAAAAACAGCACTTTCCCCTATTAACAATTATTTTATATATTATTTAATACACTCGTTTGTTTGCAACATTTGCCGGAAGCTATAACCATTGTCGCTTATACAAAGTTGCAACCCTCCGGAGTGATGGTGTTTCTTCCTCTTCTTTTAGAACGTAACACCGCACCGTTTGCCATAATATGACGTGACAACGAGTTTGGTTTCTCATTCACAAACAGTAATTATGAAACTTCCACCAAAGACCGGAAGTCGAAACAAGGACAAACTTCCGTGTCACTTAGTTGGATTGTGCCGGTAATGTGTTATATCTTTTTTTGCAATACAATTTACGGCACGATTTGTCCTTCGTCGATATTGAATTTCCCTCGAAAAAATAAATAAATAAATAAAATTTTACCACACACCATGCAACCTAAGTGTCACATCACATGTCCCTTTCATTTTGTATGCCATGCAGCAGCAATAAACACACACACCAGTGCAGACGGAACCCATCAATATGTGTCATCAACACCATCCATCGGTTAAAATTATCGTTCATTCTGTGTAAATGGAGGTGGTTTATTCCAACTATACGATGACTGCGACTGCGACTACCACAGACGGATATGAAGGGCACCACCATGATGATGCATCATAATACCATGTGACCGACATTTTAATGTAATGTCTGACATTTTTCCAACGAGGTCAGCCCTAAAGGATTAAAAAAGAAAGGATTCACCTGCTTATGGCATAGTTCATATAGCTGCTGCACTTTATTTAGAGCCAATTTTTATTGTGATAAATGTGCTCCAAATGACACACACGTTATGGTCACGAGACGAATTTGGAATACTTAATCATTTATGTCAGACTGGCGATTTTTTTCATCTTGTCTCACTCTCAATTTCTCTTTCTTGTACATAAATTTAAATTTTATTGAATGAATCTCTGTGTGATTGAGAGTTAAGTAGAACCGTTCTGACAAGCTAACGACCGTTTAATGAAAACGTGTCAAGAAACGATTCAACTACGTTAACAGAATAAACAACAAATATTTACTTATCTGTTCGGGTTTTCAGTTCCTCATCACGGCGTGTCTGATTTGCAAAACATATTTCATTTCTGCGTGCATTTGAGAATTCATTATATAAAATTGTTTAGCTCTTACACTAAGTGGGTCAGTTTTGCTTTTTTCATGCGCATTGAATTTCGAAAGCAAATAAAAAGTTTAAGGCTTGAATCTTTTGCATTGAAGCGGAATGACGGTGTTTGAATGATGGACTGGCATCAAAACTTCATAACGTTTTTACAACATACTCGACTGATGGTTGCTTAACAAACTACATATTTTGATTGAGTAAAAACAAACAAAAATCTAATTAAACAGCGACAAGCGAGTGAGTTTTAAAAGACACCATTGGACCTTTGCAGATTCGCGTAATTTATTTAAAGAGATTGCACAGGTTTCCCAAGGCTAATTTTGCTTTGATGAACGGTGAGCTTTCATTGTGGAATAACATAATTTTAATTTTTCATTTAACGAATAATTTCAGTAGCCTTAATTTTTTTTTGTATAAGGGATCAATTTTAGTCACGGAATCGGACGTGTCTATATGCAACCCAAAGTGTAGTTGGTGTAAGTTTTGTTTTGTGCAATCATTCCTTAAAAATTGATATTTCCATTTTAAATTGTTCAAACTTAGCTAATCTCTGAATTGAAAAATTTAAAATTCTAAACAAAAACAAACAAAATTTGTGTGTGAGTTAAAGAAATTTTATTGCAGACTTTAACTGAGCAAAATGTCATTCTATTCAGTTTAATTAATCTTAGGTATAGTATAGTATTTGAGTATTTAAGTAGCTGTTGTGAATTTACTATAATACCTTACCTCTGGTAGGGGCTAAGCAGTAACAAACTCTTAAACTAAAATATCACTGCAAAATTGGTTCGCATCCCTACTCATATAATTTTTTATTGTAATCAATGCCGTAGAAACGTGAAGGCTATATTTGCTGATATTTTGTTCACCAAAGGAGTGCATTGGCTTAAGAACATGACTATTTTGCCTATTCAGGAATAAAGTGTTGTTATTGAATTTTTTTGAGGCCTATCCCACCGGAACAGTAACGCAGTTCTATGGATTTATCATAAACGACTTGAAAACATATCGTTTGATAAAAATGAATGAGAAAACTTGTTAAGTTTTGGGTATTTTTGCTAAAACCGGGTTTTTGTTCCGGAGGGAAGGGGCTTTTTGTATTTTCTAATTGAAATGGATTGTTATTGTTTATTATTTTCGCAATTGAAAGAAACAATTTACTTAAATCAAACAAAATTACATAAAAATCTACATCGTCTAACCAATTTTTTATTTTTTTTTTTCAGGTAAGTGTTTCCAGTTCCCAAATTAATCCTTTCAATTCAGTTGAATCTCCGTTTGGTAAGCCAAGCTTTAAATAAAACGTATCGTAAGGTGTTTAATGTATATGAACATAGGAAAAAAAAAAGACAAAAAACACAAACCGATGTTGCTTTCCGGAGAGGAAGCAATCGTTGTCCTAGACAAACAATTTTGAGTAGGCATGAAAATCGATTCTCCTATTCAATTACAGTTGGTGCGGCAGCAAAATGTTTACCCCCTCATCGCTTGAATTAGGTTTGACAAAAAAAAAAAAAAAATATTCTACACAACATCCTTGTATTGCCGAGCATGTGTGATGTGTCCTTCTGAATATGAGTTAAATATTGATTTTCCTTTTCATGCATTGCACGTACTAGGATAATGGCAAAGAGCTTGAATAGCTTTACAGGATGCTACCTCGTACCTCTGGGATATGGCCTATCTTTTACACGAATTTTGCATTTAATACATTTTTCATCTTTTTGCCATTTTGCCATATTTTTTACGGGGTTATCTGAGCTTTATGTGTGAAAAGAAAATATGAAAAGATGAACGGTGAGATAATGATGTGCTCATCATCAGGTACACTTTGGGACTCCCAAGAAAATATAAGTATTTGTGCTGGGTGTAAGATTTGAAAATATTAGTTACTTAATTAAAAAAAATTCTTTTACCTATAGATGAAAAAAACACGTCGATTCTATTTAATTATAGTCGTGATTTAAAAACTTTTCGAATTTGCAAACATCAAATATTTTAGTATTCCGCTCCTTGTTTTTGTCAGTATTTTATTCCTCACTCTTTATCGGTGTAAGATTTGACATTTCGAATTACCACTCGATTGCTTCGATCACTCGAGTACTAATAATTCGATTATTGAAATCAGCACTGAAAATGAAATGTTTGGTTTGTTAATTTGCTGACGCAGAGTTTTGACTTACAAGGAGACTCCAGCTCTAATCGAGCTTTCCTTTCTTTGATCCTGTTTGTGTTGATTGCGTCTCATTTTGCATCTAATTTAGATTATAAATGCTAAACAATAGAGAACTCACTTTCTTCTGCCGTCAAATTTAGCTGGTCTACCAGTCATAGACACCCTGAAACCCGAAAATAAATAAAAAGCTCGCCTTTGTACGACATCATCTCTTTATATACTTCTTTATCCCCTGCTAAAGTACTTTTTTGTATTACACCCAGGCTATAAAAGCGAAGTATCTTTACCATTCATCTAGGCTAGCCACCACTTTTTTTTCAATCACTTTATTAATAGCTTGAGGTTTTCTTTTTGCATCATAATTAGCAATGTGCCAGCACACCGTTGCCGGAAATTGTGTACGAGACGAGAACGACCAAGTGACCAAAGCGCGGTGCTAGTGATGGTGTAATAAATAAGAAACAACAAAAAATATTGTCACAAGTTCTATTTCGCCTCTGAGCGCAAGACATCATTCATTTTCAAAAGCAAATCATTTACATTTTGAATATGGCCATTCTCTGTGTGAGGTTGGCACAAAGAAAAGAACAAACCATAAAAATTCAACCCCAGTGCCTGGCCAAGGTACAATTGAAATGTCGTTTAAGTACAAATCTGTAAACAAAGTCAACGGCATGTTCTTCATCTTGGTATCTTCTGCGCAATCAATTTGATCATATTTGCCTCCTTTTATTTTTTTTCTCACACTTTTTTGAAACAGACTCATTAGACACGTTTCGTCTGCAAAATGTCAATAAAAAGTCAATTTTGTAAACCCCTTTTGACATTCGATTTTTGCTCTAATTGTATCTGAACCAAGTGAAAATTGGTGCAATGTAAGATACACAAGTCCATGTATATATATTTTTATCTAGATAGTGCACACGTTCTTCAGTTGATTTTCCAGTACAAAAAAAAAAGCAGAGAATAAAAACAAAAAAGTGAGGAAAAGTTTTTGGCATTGATTCAATTTTAAATGTGCCAGCAAAACTATCTAGATACAGAAAAATTCTGCAAAACAAAAAGTTAAAACACAAAGAATAGAAAACGAAGAAGAAAAAATATTCTATGGCGAAGTAAAAATAGCATGTAAATATGTAGTCTCTCCTTATAGCGTTGAGAAAAACCATAACCGATTAATGGGTGGCATATTTTGGTGGTGAATAAAGTAATAATTTAATAGGAGAATCCATTTGTAATGATGGGAATGGAATCATTTGGTGAAATTTGAAAAACAATTTGGGGGCAAATATTTGGTGTGAGAATATTTAGGTCTCTCGAAAATTCATTTGCATTTGATGAATATTTTATTTTTATTGCGACGCGACGCTAAGAAGTTCAATGAAATACTTTTTTCAAGTATTTTTATGTTGAAAATTAAGAACGCATAAAGAATTCACAAAGAAAAGAAAAATTGTTGGATAATATTGGCATTTTTTCTGACCAGATCCTGAGTCAGTAAAAAAAAAAATTACTTAAGTACGAAAGCTTTGGTTTTGGATTTGGTGGAGACTTAAATCACTTATAGTTGTAGACAGACACTTTTCCAAGATAAAACTTCGGCAGTTTTTTTCTTTCAATTGTTTTCGAAAAATTTTTATTTTATTTTTTTTATTTTTCATTTTATTTCATGAATGCTTAACAACTGTAAGATATAATATCTTATAAGCTAGTCATTAGCTAATTTGACAAACTAAAGAGCAAGATAAAAAGAAGTTAGTAAAATTGAAGCAAATTATGAAACAGATTTAAATTAAAATTTTTAGTTATTTACATTTGTATAAGTTTGAAAGTGGCTTATTAATAGTCTTTTAATTCTTGTTGTGTTTTGAATTTCTTTAATATGTCGTGGTAAAGAGTTCCAAAGACGGACGGAATTTACGAAAAATTGACGCTGAGATATTAAACACGAACAACGAGGATGAATCACTATCTCAAAGCAGTATTGTGATTGGCGCGAAATCATAATGTCAGAGAGCAAAACAAGACTTCAAGAAACTTTTCGAAGGTCATACCCAGCAAGTGTTGGGAAAACCCGGATAATCTATCATACCTACTCAAACCATAGTCATAACGTAAGGTACTATTGAAGACGACATTGAGTTTACGCATGCTAGCAAAACTGCAGTTACAAAATATTTCACAGTCGTATGGCAGAATGGGAATTATCAGAGTCTTAGCAAGAAGAAAACGAGTTTTAAATGGTGTGAAGCTCTTAGTTACCTATAAAGTACGTAGGACCCCATACACTTTGCCAGCAATAACACTAATGTGGTTGTCTCAGTTCAAAGAGCGGTTAAAAATTACTCGGAGATTTTTTGCAGTATCCACAAAGTCGATTTGGGCATCTTTCAACATAATCGGAGAAAAATATTCAAGATTTAGAGTTTTCCTCGATATAACGATACATTTTGATTTCTTTGGGTTTAAGATAAGGCCGTTAAACTCTGATTATTTTGAGATTTTTTCTAGGTCTTTGTTGACACAAAAGACTAATTGCTCTATGAGCCCAAGAGGGCAGCTAAAGTACAATTGAACATCGTCAGCATATAAATGAGTCGAACAATAGTCAAATAGAGACCGAAGCTCGTTAACGTAAATAGAAAACAGTAAAGGACCAAGTATAGAACCTTGAGGAACACCGTTAGTATTTGGGAGAAAATTGGACAAGTTATCACCGACTTGCACTGCTTGTTTCCTATTAGTCAAACATGAATAAATCAGTTTTGCCGCACTTGGAGCAAAATTTAAATTATGCATAAGCTTATTACATAAGATATCATGGTTAACAGAGTCGAAAGCCTTTGAGAAATCAAGCAGAACCAAGATCGTTATCTCATCTTTATCTACTGCATGTCTAATGTCTTCAATAACGTTAAGAAGCGTTGTAATACAACTTTGATTTTTCCGAAACACACATTGCTTCAGCGTTAGCATCGATATAGTTGTTAGATGAATATTGATTTGTTTCTGAAGGATTCGTTTCGACAGAAATGGTAACACAGAGATAGGACGAAATTCCACACCTTTGGCATTTTTGGGAATTGGAATGACTTTGGCAGTTTTTCAAAGGTTCGGATAGACTCCTGACATCAAGATAGTATTAAATACAAATGTTATATAAGGCAGAATAGAATACAAACGGAATAATACGAGTAGATAAATTGTTGACAAAAACAAAAGACTAATTTCAAGAAAAGGCTACTTTTTGGAATGTATGTTTTTCGGAAAAAAAAATTTTCACAACTGAAGGGAAATCCTATAAAGTTAATTCAAACCCCCCACTTTCAAGTATCCGCTCTAAAATCTATGATTTCTCCCAAGCATTCAAATAGAAGGATAAAAAAGAAGTCACTTTGGTGCAGTTCAGAGCTAAAGTGAAATATTTTGAATCACTCTTCTATTGAGTTAAATGTTCCATTAAAAATTCAAACGAGGACTCATAAAAGCAAAAGCATTCTTTAGAATTTATGAAAACAAATTGGTCAAAAAAAATCCTGCCATGATAAAATAGAGGGTTCTTGAGAAGCTTAATGGCTATGAAAAACCCGATCCCTTCTCGAAGCTCACAGAGTGCTAACAGAATGAAAACTCAAGCACAGGGACATAATTCCCAACTTTTGTTTTTTCTTTCTTTGAATCTAATTTTCTAAAATTCTTAAATCGAAAAATTTTTGAAGCTTCTTTTTTTCAAGCCAAAGAACTCTGTTAACGTCAAAACAATGTCTCCAAGTTCAAGATCCCTTTTTCTGTACTTGCCAATGAGTAGTAAGGCTGAGAAAATATATGTACACATATTTCAGTTTATTGGAGTATACATTTTCCATTCTCGTCCGCTTCCTTTCCAACCCATTTTTAACAGTGTTTTCGAAACGGAATTCAAAAAGTATAAATATGCTGAGATTAGAGGCTATTGGTGCCATTACCTAAAAGCACTTGGAAGAAAGGCTTTAACGACGAACAATTTTATAGCAAGAAAAAAGAGTCTAGAAAAGAAATGCACATCTTCGATAAGACAAAAAATCGTCTCCTAAGTCCGATGGTGTGGGACATAACTCCCAGCTCGAAGCTGGAACTTTTGTGTCACTTAAGTGGAACATAAGTCACAAAAATGAAAGTGTGACTTATGTCTCGGTTGCATATGTCTCAGTTATATATTTCCATGCGCCAAAACCACATTTCATCAAACTATCTCGATACGATTCCAAGGGAAAAGCGGAAATGAGAACAGCATCGAACTGCAAATGGCCTGCTCTTAAGTCATGGCCACTTACTATGAAGAGAAGTTGATTTTCTCTTGTAGCAATCCAGAAGCCATGGGCCCAGAACGGTCGAGTTACGACGCGACGGTGTAATGTCACGATGAAAGCTCTGACTTACCCAGGCTTGTGTTATCATAAAGAACTCTTTTCCATCTATCTATGATGTGTTTGCGGTTGTCACTGCAGGTTGCGGAGCTTATCATGTGCTACGATGTTAGTTCTCAAAAATTTGTTTGGGGTAGCAGCAAATGCGACATGCGAAGCAACCGCCTCCTAAGCTTTATCCTGTCCTTTGTTTTAAACACTAACAATGTTGGCAGTAGGCCCCAATTTCTGTTCGGCTGGAAGACAGGAAGTAATTGACTTAGCGAGGTATCCGTTTGGAGAGGAAAATTCTCCCATTTTGTACGATTCGCAGGTTCTTAGTTCTAGGCATTCTCCCGAACAGCTTCTCCGACATAACACATCCGACGAACTGCGTTAAAGTGCGACCAAGTGCTTTATTTGATCTCTGACAGCTGCAAATGTTTTTCCAATTTCGTTGACAATTCTCCGCTCCGAACGAATACCCTAGAACCGATTGTGATTATCTGCGAAAGAGATTATGTACTTACTGGAAAGTTCTGCTCAGTGAATTTAGCCGACTTTCCAAACCCCTCCAAAGGAGCAGGGTAAACAGACTCGAAACACTGAAGAATTTAGACTGTTCCTATCAAGTCAAAGTCAAAAGTCAAAAGTCAACTCAAAAGCAGAGACACTCAGTCTTATGCTGGAAACTCATTTATTTGGAAAGGAAGTATCTTTCAATAGGTTCGCATCAAACTATTTCTCTTAGATTAGGTAAACCCGATGAAGCCACCCGAAGCAGCTGGAACATGTGATCGTAAGTTGCTACTAATGAAACCATCATATGCGACAGCATTCTTTTGAAAGCTTCAAGTCACCTGGCACTGACGGTGTTTAGAATTTTGTAAGAAGACTTGTCGTTGTCAGGAGCGGCACACCGTAGCGTAGGGTGGAGTACTATCCTTACTTCTATTTTTGTTTTGTTTTCGTCTACCATCGCCGAAAAAAAGTCTGTGCTCGGAAGCTCGGACCTTATCTAAATCGGATGGGGAAACCCTCGGTCGCTTCGAATGAGAAACATTCCGAATGATTTTTGGTCCCATTTTTTGAAGATGATATTCAGAGAAAAAAGATTCATCAACGAACTGGATGAGCCGAACGCAACATGAGCAAACCTATAAAAGTAGACGTCACAAGATTACGATGGCTATAACTTTTAGAGCGGATGTGTTTCAACTCTCCCATTCGACGGTATTTTTGGAAGCAGGGAAATAAGAAACAAAGTAGGCTTACAGTTTTTTTTTTCTGCTGAAGGTGTCTTTAAAATCGAAAGGCCAAATCAAATAGAGCGTTTGAAAATCATATAAGTGCCGGCGCGGCGGCGCGACGAACAACATAAGGTGCTAAAGCAGACCAGCAAAACAAAAACTTGTATAATAGCCATTGATTTTACCTTTACCGACAAAAGAAAACCATACACGAATGCCATTCTGTGATAATTTCTGCTGAGAATCAAAAACATAAACAGCAAAAGCCTTTCATGTAAAAGCAAAGTCTTAAAACATATTAAATGTAAACATGTCGGCAAGTTTCAAAAAACAAAGTCCGCCCAAAGAAAACGCACTAATTTATACCTGTTTTTACGTAGTAACAAATTTTGTAAATGTGTACACAAGTCTTCCGTTTATCGTTGCGCCTTTCAAAATCAATTTCTGCATTTGGAATTGTTGGCTCCTCGATATTGTTTTTCTTGCTGAAAATAAAATTTTTCTTTGTATTCATTGATTTACAATCTAAATTGAGATGTATGACATGTTTACTTACAAGCGGGCATGTTCGCTCACATCGATTGTGTTAGAGTAATTTGAGGTAATTAGAAGAGTTCAAGGGCGAATTTATTGTGGTGTGTGAATGGTTGGGAATATATATTTTTTCCTTATACATATTTATTAATTTATGACTCTTAGATTGAAGCCAATTTCAATTGATTGCCTTTTGTTGTAGAAATCAAGATTCGTGTAGGTATTTTAATAAACAAGAACAGAGGGTAGACAAATCTGTTTTGCTTTTAATCAGGATCACTTTGTTTACCAGAGTTAAATATAGGTTTCTAAATGGAGTAATGATGTTTTGATTATAGAACGGATTTTTGAAAGTCAAACACAGTGGGTGTTTTTCAGACGTTAGATTTTTAGTTAAATAATTTTAAATTTTCGAATCTCTGACGATGGTTTCTATTAGCAAATATGAACTTTTTTGTTCATGTTGTTTTAGGTCTTTAAAAAAATAAAGACTAGATTTAACATCCGCCGATGGCGACCTCGTTGATTTTATATCGATAAGTCTCTGAAAAAAAACATGTGCCAATCGTTAAGTGTTATTATTGAAAACTTATAACCGAGGAACCGTTTCAAAGAAATAATTAGACATAAAGTGCCGTGAACATCTGCAATCTTCTTTGTTAACGTTACCGGTGCGTGCCCGAGTTCGTTGTCCAATTCAAACTGCTCCAAGATGCTATAACGATGCAGATTGTAATCCGCCTTGAATTCCCGCATAACATACGAAGCTCACTTTGAAGACTTTGTTTCCGTGTTTTCAAAATCTGTTATACAGACTTTCTTTCAAGCGGAAAGAGCTACAAGTGTCAGATAAGCCTATGATTAAGCCTATGTCAGTTGGAATACTCGATTGAGTATTAGTTTTTAGAAATTCTAAATGCCATTTGGCTATTTGCTGGTTTTGTTGGTACCTTCGTATTTTTAGACTAAATACTCTAGCTAATTTGCAAACCTTTGTGTATGCATTTACAGACAATGACCCTGTCGTGTTTGATGTACCTGTACCGTATAACATGTACCATTTACCATGTACCATTTACCATGTACCATTTACCATGTACGATGTACGATGTACCATGTACCACGTACCATGTACCATGTACCTTGTACCTTGTACCATGTACCATGTACCATGTACCAAGTACCATGTACCATGTAGCAAGTACCATGTACCAAGTACCATGTACCATGTACCAAGTACCATGTACTATGTACTATGTACCATGTACCATGTACCATATTCCATGTACCATGTACCATATACGATATACCATGTACCATGTACCACGTACCAAGTACCATGTACCATGTACCACGCATGTACCATGTACCATGTACCGTGTACCATGTACCATGTGCCATGTACCATGTGTCATGTGTCTCAGCATATTCTATCTGATATTATTTGGGCTGAGTTGCAATACGCTGAGGAACAGTGTGACGAACACGTTCACCTCATTAAATCAATAAAAAAATGTGTCATGTGTCATGTGTCATGTGCCATGTGTCATTTGTTTTGTGTTATGTGTCATATGTCATGTGTCATGTGTCATATGTAAGTTATCGTGTGTCATGAGTCTTTCAACATATTTTGGATGATATTTTTCGGGCTGAGTTCTCCGATATTTCTGTTTATTTCCTGAAGAAAAGATTCCCATTTACTGCACTCAAACAATGTGTGGTAGGTGACCCCTCATCTGCGAACGATTCTCCGTAGCTGCAAGAAGAGCATCTCCTTTTTTCCCATATTTTGCAGAAAAGCGTTTTAACATGGTGAGGAATTGTGTGACGAACATGTTTACCTCAATAAATCAGTAAAAAAAAAAATGTGTAATGTCTAACTTATTATCTATCATCTGTCATCCGTCATCTGCCGCCTTTCGTCTCTCATAGATCATTCGTGGTGATGCTGAGAACTCAGCTCTTTTTACATTTTTACACTCTTTAGGTGTTTCCTGCGTTTAGGTTTCCATTGCGTTCAGTCAACAAGAATTCCCATTCTGTTTTTTTTTTTTGGATTTGTTTTTTTTTTTTTTTTTTTTTATAATTTGCGCACACATCAAGGGGTTATGACTACCCTTATAATGTTATAGAACACAGTGCGAGCATTTAGGAAAATAGGAGAGGATTAGAAAGGAGACACCGATGCACGTTGCTTTTGAATCTTTGTAAATCGTAATGTAGGGGAAAAACATGGCCAGGTAGAGCATTCCACATTCGGGTGGTGCGACTGAGATACGAATCTCTATACTTGACTGTACGCCCGAAGTTGGGCTCAAGGTAAAACTGATGAGCATTCCTAGCGAGGCGAGTGTTGCGGCTAAATTGTTTCAGGGGAGGAATGCAACTGGCTACTTCACTAGAGCACTGTTTGTGGAAAAAGCGATAAAAGAGAGAGAGACAGGTGACGTTTCGACGATGTTCAAGAGAATCAATCGATTCTACGATTGAACTATCACCTATCAATTTTAACGCTCTGTTTTGTACCCTATCGAGTAGGCGCAAAGATGTGTGAGAAGCACCTGACCAGATATGAGAGTTATACTCCAGTTTTGGGCGGATGAAGGCCTTATAAATTGTAGCCAGATCAGAAGGGGTGAAGAATTTCCTGCATCGTCTCAAGAAGCCTAAGCATTTAGCAGCGTTTTTGGCGACTTCAAATATGTGGTCATTCCAACGAAGATCATCGTTTACACACATACCGAGTACTGACAGCTTTTCGGTTTCTTCGATGCAGGTACCATTCATGGATAATGGCAATGGGGGAATGTTAAGCTTCATCGACAAGAGACAGCATTGAGTTTTCGAAGCATTGAATTCTACTCGGTTTTTACTACCCCATGCAACAATGCTGTCAAGGTCAGAATTCAATGAGCTTATCATACGCAACCGTTCCAGTTCCACATCCGAAGAGCAGGGACGTGAATTTGGGAACGAATATGAAAAGCTGAGGGTTGAATCGTCAGCAAAACAGTTAAGAGGATTAGAAGTTTCAGACAAGAGATCATTAATGAAAATGAGGAAGAGAGTTAGAGACAAAACGGAGCCCTGGGGCACACCAGCATTTATGAAGTGGGTATCAGACTTGAAGCCATCTAATACAACTTGTATTGAACGGTCAGAAAGGTAATTTCTAATCCAACGAAGAAGAGACTCATCGATACCAAAAGCACGCATTTTCGATAAAAGAGCCTGATGCCAAACTCTATCAAATGCTTTAGAAATATCAAGTGCAATAATCTTACTTTCTCCAAAACAATGTAAAGATTGGTTCCACTTTTCGGTGAGATATGCCATCAAATCACCAGTGGACCGCTTGCTACGAAAGCCGTACTGACGGTTATTAAGAAGCTTTCGTTCTTCAAGATATTTCATAAGTTGACGGTTAATCAACGTTTCCATGACCTTGGAAAGAAGGGACGTTAGTGCAATTGGACGGTAATTGGAAGGGGAGGAAGATTCGCCTTTTTTAGGGACCGGCTGGACAAATGCAGTTTTCCATCTGCTCGGAAAAATCCCAGCAGAATAGGAAAGATGGAAAAGTTTTCGCAGTGGTTTTGCCAGCGTAGAAGAACACCTCTTCAGAATAACGGCGGGGATACCATCTGGACCAGCGGATTTGTGTATATTGAGATCTTTGAGGACTCTCGCAACCGAGCGAGTTCGGAAAAATATCTGCTTCATTACAGAATTTGTAGACTCAAGCTCAGGTGGAGCCAATATGCTATGAGGAAGTGTCGAGTTGGCAGCAAACTGGGCTGCCAGCAAATTGGCTTTGTCGATGGAGCTGACATATGGAGAGTCATTGAAGACGAGCGTTGGGACCGATGACGTGGTCGAGTTCTTAATGTTCTTGACAAAAGACCAAAAGTTTTTACTTCCTTTTGGACACAATAGTATTTTTTGCCTTACTTTTTGGTCATGTAAAAACTTAGCCTTTTTTATTTGAGCATTACAGATATTTCTGGCCCGTTTGAACATATTTCGGTTTTCAGCAGTAGGGTTGTCTTTAAATTTACGAAAACTTTTTGTAATGTAATTTAACTTTTGGCTATCGTTCTCATATAACTGCCAATTTGTAGACGGCAATAAAATGTACATGTGTCAACAAATGTTGAATCAAACGTCTTATCTGAAATCTATTAGAAGTCAATTTAGGGGCAACACTCATAGCCTAAAGCAATCGAATATCGATACTGCGTTCATCACTAGAAAACTTGTCGATATCGCTGACAGTAGCCGCCATGTTTCCGACAGTTCTCAATGCGCAATATAATTTCAAAAATATTGGGGTTAAAGACACCCGCACATCTGCGATACTAATAAATCGACGCTCTCCCACATGATTTATGATTTGTTTTACTGAATTGTACGTACTCGCTTCGTCGACGCTCGCGCTCATTGGCACAACTTCTTCCTTTCAAATTGGTGTTCATTATTCGTCGATTTTCAGTGAAGCTACGAAAACAAAACAATTTATTCGAGATGAACACTTGTGCCCGTGTTTTGTTTCTCACATCTCTTTTCAATGTCAAGTTTGATCAGCAAAGTCTCGTATCGATTGTTTCCTCAAACCCGTCACTCGCCTCTTTGTATCGTAAGTAAAAATGAAATTACAAATCTAATTTGTGAAATAAAGTGAATTTATTGATTCTGCCAACAGCAGCCGGTGTTCTATACAAAACCAAATTTAATTTCTTGTGTAGGCTGCTGGTGTATACCTACACACATCCCATTGCTTATTTTGATTTATTGTTGCTTTTTCCATGTTTCTACATTCTATAGAATTAGAATGAATTTTCCTTTGTTCTATTTTGAAATATTTATGCGCCGAAGAAAATCAGCTGATGTCAGATGACCTTGCTGCGCTGGCATAGTGAATTAATTATTATTAAAGGGATGTTGTGTTTGCTTACCTAACACATTCAGTATGATAACTTTAATCATATTTTGTGCCCCCACACACACGTGAAAACTATTTTGTGTTTTATCTTTGTCATCAATCTTTTTGGCAAGCAAAAGCAAGCCAACTAAACTGTGAGAGTGTGGTATATCATATTCATCTCATTAAAAATTGAATCAACTCTGTACGAGTTGCACGAAGCTTTTATCGCATGCTAACGCCACCTTATCGTATCCTTAAAAGCTTTTTGCCTTTCCATCTCTTCTACGGTGGCGGTGGGTTGTAATGTGTGTGTGTGTTGTATATATATTAACAGTGTTATGTATGAGATATGGCGTATTAAAGTCATTACAAAGTGTAGCGTAGAAAGCAATATTGTGTTTTAATATTTAATTTTTGGCGTGTTTGGCATAAATTTTGTGTTAGCAAAAATAAAGAATTAAAATTTGAGTTCTTTTGGAAGTAGCGAGACTGTGATAAACGTTTATAAACAAATTTCGCATTTTCTTGTCAGCTTGATGTGTTTGTCATATATGTATGCTCCATTCACATACACACAGGTAGCTTTACGGCCCGGAATAGGGATTGTTTTATTGATTGAAGCATAATTCGCAATGTACCGACAACGCGAGGTGATACGAGCAGCGTAATCGTACCGCCATCATTAGTAACTAATCGTAGACTGTGGAAGTATTATTTTCTATGCGTGAATACAAAAAACAGAAATTTTTTCAGATTTTGACCACCCACTACGTCTCTCACTCACTATTACGTGATGAGCTGTGTTCTTTTGTAAGGCACTTCTTACGTTTGCGCCTTAAACTTTATTTGGTTATTCTACCGTCGCGTCGTCTCGTACAGTGCATTGTGAATCGGTCCCCAAGGATTTCTGATGTTGAATTTATGTTTTCACATAATCATAGTTGAAAAGACTTCAAGAGTCTAGGGGAGACTCTTAGCAAAACCTTTTTTTGATTTGAGGTGACCGTGTATTACGTTCCTTGTGACACATGTTACATTATGCGACGCAGCAAAGCGCATTACACGGTTCAACCCATACAGTTGTTGTGTTTCATTCTTCTTTTTTTTTTTGCAACAATCGCATATTAAGCCACTTGTAACGCACAGACCAGTGGCTAAATGATGGAAAGGTCAGCGTGACGTGGTGTCGGTCTGGAAAAATCCCCGTGACACAGTGATTTGCCATACGGATGCCTCTTTTGTTATCTTCTAAAGAACGAAGTATAAAGCAAAGAATAAAGACATTCCTCTTAACATCATGATCATACAGCCAAAAATCTCGTGAACCATTTTGCAGAGAAACACTCGAGACGTTTCACAAACTGTCTTGTGGACACGCATTTAGTATCACTGATTGAACGTACAAACACCTAAAAACACTTTTTTGACCTAAACGGAATTGTACTTTGCTGAAGCCAAGGTTTTCATTAGTATTTCAAATTTTGAGCCTTAAATTCTGTTCGCATGTAGAGCAACTTTAGTTTATGTAAGAGTTTAATTGAATTTTCAAAAGTCTAAAAATACTAGCGAGGTTTAACTTGCTATCACCATTTCAGTCGGGCTTTCGGGCCAATCATTCTTACCAAACAGCAATGATCAAAGTAATTGATGATATAAGATCTACTTGATTTCGCGAAGGCTTTTGACAGAGTTAACCATGATATACTCTGCAAGAAACTCAAGCGTTATTTTGGGTTTAATGACAGAGCAGTACACTTAATTAAATGTTACCTGCACAATCGCCGCCAAAAAGTTTGTGTTGCTCAAAATCCATCAGGATCTCTGAATCTGCTTTTTTTTTGGTATATCTGTATGCAGATGATGTACAAATATACTTGTCGCGTCCTCTTGGTCTACAAGAGGATTTTATATGCAGAATTAATGAAGATATCTAATGGTAACTTTTAAATGGTCAGTTAACAATGGCCTTTGTCTGAATCCAGAAAAGTCTCAGCTTATTGCAATTTCCAAAAAGCTTGTTGATACATCACTTTTCCTTCCTGTTTTTCTGTCTTCATTCCAGCTGTCTTTTTCGGACACTGTTACAAGTTTTGGTTTCAAAATTAACAGAAAACTTTTAGCTGTAAATCATATTAATCATACAGTTGCAAAAATATACTACGTAGACTTTTGCCATTCTCCTCCGTTACTCCTGTAAATACAAAGGCTTATAAGAACGTGCTCGTGCCATTAATCGACTACGGAAGTGTAGTCTATTGGAAAACCGATTTTCACTCTCAACATAAATTGCTTGAGGCTTTTAGTGACTTGTTAAGATACGTATATGGTCTCCAGAGACACCAACACATCTCTCATTACCACCAAATTGTTCTTGGATGTTCGTTGCATCAATTTCTGGATGTCAAACGTTGTATATTTTTACACAACATTATACATAATAAGGCACCTCTGTACATTTATAATAAACTACAATTTGCCCAATCTGTAAGAGCTATGAAATTTTTAGGACCAACTTACAACTACTTGAACTCTTCACGGCTTTTTATTGTGTATTCGACAAAGCTTTAGATCTCTCTACCGATTACCAATTAAAGAATAATTGGAATAACAAAATTTAAAAGCAATCACTGCTCATTTTCGCTGAGGACTAGTGAAAGAAAACCAAAATTTAAACAAGATAGAAAGTACAATAAAATTAATTGAAACAAATAATAAATTTAAAAAAAATTGTTTATTATTGCTAAATTTATTTTCATTTATATTTATAATAAATTAAACTATTATACTACATTTGTATTTTTAAGAAGTTATCTATCGATAATGTTTACTTATCTTCATAGTCCGTATTTTTAGTACTATAAAAGACTACGTCTTATTTGTACATTGCTTCTCAATAAATTGAATTTGAAATCTTTAAAAGTAAGATCAGAATTCTTCCAACGGCCATTTATTATTTGTCCGCTTTTCTCGCTGTCTCTTGATATAAGAAGGCCACCTTTTTGTGCTGAAATTTAAAATTAGCTTTTGTAAAAGCATTCCTTAAAGCTCGAGAACAAACAGAGAATCCAAAGAAATAGTTGCTCAAAGCGCCTTCCTTCAACACAGTTTGCTAAAGAGAGCAAGTAACTCTTAGTTTAAAGAAAACAAACGGAGGTTTTTTGACGTGTGGTTTTCAGGAAGAAATAAAACGCATATAATTTATTGAGTTCAGCTTTATTCGAAACATAATCATTTCTTATGTTTTAAAAATGATTTCGGGCAAATGGCCGCTGTGGATGGCTAGAATGAATTCCTCACGAGAGGTCCAATGCCCAACTTTCGACCACATTTTGCAGCATTTGGGGCCGTATATCAGCAACAACGCGCTTAATATTCTCTTCTAATGTCAATTGTTTCGAGCCTATTTTCGTGGATAAGCGACTTAACTTAACCCCACAAAAAATAGTCCAGCGGTGTTAAATCGCCCAATCTCGAAGGTATCTCACAGATTTGAAACTCGAAATTATGTAATAATCAGCGTCAACAGTTATTTCGTATGAGACACCGAAAGTACGAGGTGCCCCACAGGTCGAGTAACTTAAATTTTTCTACTGTAATAAAAAAAGCAAACCAAAGTGAGAATAATTCAAGTGACAGCTGTCAAAAAACCAACAAAACCCAACTCCGAAAGTATTGCCTGATTGAAAACCCACACGTATATTAAAAAAAAACGTCCTTTAGAAAACTTCTTGTGTGTCTCTCTCTCATGGAGGGCCAAACTTTTTAGTCTTAATGATCGTTTATTTGCTGTTTATACATGTCCTGTGTTGTTTGCAAAGATTATTTGAAAAGAAGAAGTGCACTTCCTTCAACTTGTCACATTTTGAACTTTACCATTACGTCCGTCTCTTTTATTCACTGGCAATTTTCCAAATTACGAAAGTACTTTCTCTTCTGCATCTAGCATTTGGTACTATTGAAAGTCGGATAGAAAAACTCCTCTTGATTAGTGACTAACATTAACTCATTGCATTCGTAAGGACGACAATAATATCAATTGCTTTTGGTAGCAGCAACTCTCTCCCTTGGTCAAGGTGATAGCGTGTGCAATGAAAACCGTTTCACATAACACCGACTACGAGATGGATGATAGGACTTCTTATGCATATTTTATAAGTGTTTGTACTGCATTCACATGAACTAATACTACCAAATGTCACTCACTCACGAAAGAGGTGGGTGAGAGAAAATTAATTTCGATCGTGTGTTGAGTCATTGGGGCTTGGAGGTTCATAAAGTGTGAGAAGGGGTCTGCTGTTGAATGAAAATACTTCACGTGTAATATCATCTAAGAAAAGGCAGGAATTCAAGGTCATGAGTGTGAAATACTTTTATAACAAGGACTCTTCAGATAACAATTCGTAAACCCGTCCTGGTGGTATGTAATTATTATCCGTCAATGTCAACCACCCTCACACTAATGTAAAAATAAACCTCACCCAACCCACTGCCACGTTTGCACCCCTTCAGCTGGATGCACATGAGTCTCATGAAAACTTTTTT
This sequence comes from Melanostoma mellinum, assembly GCA_914767635.1. Taxonomy (NCBI): domain Eukaryota; kingdom Metazoa; phylum Arthropoda; class Insecta; order Diptera; family Syrphidae; genus Melanostoma; species Melanostoma mellinum. The sequence continues at coordinate 248,571,268 of OU612058.1, read as the reverse complement.
CTATTATTGAGAATAGTGTAAATGAATCTCAGCTGTGAGGTAAGTACAAAGGCACTGGCTGTCACTCAGCCGAAACGAGAAGTGAGTGGGTGGTGTTCTTGTAATTTTGTCGTTGTGCTTATGAGATTAAAGAAGCATTGATTTTTCGTATGAATTGTGAAGGTGAAACCGCAAAGCTTTTTTTTTTTTTGTGTTGTACAAAACTGATTACTCACTCATAAAGGGATTTCGACATTTTTTTTTATGTAATGAAGCCATGGGATGAAGAAACTGAGAGCTAGGTGACCCATTTATCAATCCAATTCGTGTGAAATGAACATTAATTAAAAAACGTGCAGTACATGGTGTAGTTTAAATTCTTTATTTGATTTCGGTGAACGTTTCTGAACAATGCTTTGAAGGGAACTTATTACGTTTACATGTAACTACAAATTGCGTGCAGTATGTCGTTTGTTTTTACTTATAGCAAAATGGAAAATGGGGAAAAAACTACAAATTTTAATTGCGTGTATAGCTGATTTATTGATTGAATTAATGGTGTACACTACACAAGTGTGTAATATTCATTATTATACCGAACCAAGAACACCACACTCTGATGGCTAAATTTGCCAAAGAAAACAAGGAATAAATAACAAGGGTGGGGTGGGGATAGTAAGTTTCATCGTTGGGACTTTTAATTATTGTTTTCAGTTTTGTGTGGTTTTAATGGGCGTTGATAAATGTATATGAAGTCCCTTGTAAACTTTTGCTGTTCTTATTTCCTGTTAGGTTACTTTAAAGACAAATATGTTACCAAATCTAACCCAAGATGTTTCTGAGACTTTTTATTACGGGCACGAGTTTATAGTCCAATTGTTTGTTTACTCATAGTCATAATTATTTAAGTTTTTGAAACTGAAATAAGCCAATTTCGAATGAATATATGTATTGGCATAGAGGTACCCTGGTTGTCGTTCTTATAGCGTTGACATTGGAGTCGCGCGTCGGTCGTCGGCTGGTAACTATCCAATTTGTTTCTTCGAGAGTTCTGTTTTAAAGAATTCCACAAATGGTAGATTATGTTTTTATAAATCAAACCTTTTATTTCTTTTTAATAACAAAAGAGTAACTAAATAAAGTTATTTACTCTTTATTTAAAAAATTTTGTTTTATTTTTTTATACCAGCCGAGTACATAATTTTGTACCTGAAATAAGTTTCTACCAGTGGCGTAGCGGTTGGCTGCTTCATGGAAGTTCGAGGTTCGAATCCCAAAGACATACATTTGTTTTTCCATTTGTTTTGTTTTGTGCTTTCGACTTGAGTAAGGAGTTCAGAAGTCCTCACAATTAACGCTTCAATGTTGCCTTCCGTGTGTCAATCGGAGCGGGTCGGTCACTATAGACATGAGCCTTAGCATAGCCCTGCAAACGATAGTCAAGCAGCACAGCATTTAATCTTACGATCTATAGGCGGCCTGTTGACCGGTCCCAAATGTGAAACAAACTTTTCACCGAACTCGCCTCTCAATTGGTCGGTTGTTTAGCGTGCTGTGTGGCATGTGGCACTGTCCGTTCGTTTGAACCACATGTCATCCAAGTCAAACTCTTCCATATTGCGCAAAAAAAAATTGTTTTCGTCATACAATAGCGGTCATCATTCACAGTAACGTTGCTATTCGCATCATCTTTGAAGAAGTACGGCACAATGATTACGACGTCATAATCTGCACCAAAACAGTGACTTTCTGTGGATATATTGGTGGCTCTTGCAATACTTACAGCTGCTCTTTATTCCAATAAGGGCAGTTTTGCCTCTTCTAGTATCCATTCAAACTGAAATGGGCTTCGGCGCTGAACACAGCAAAAGTGTACGATGAACTTTTTTAACAGAGCACGCATTTTGATAATGAAATTCAGTGAAATGTTGAAAGAGTTGTCCGTTTGAAGGGCGATTTATGGTTAAACTGTTGGCCAAACAGAAGATGTTTTGCAGTGACACAAAACGACATGAAACGTGCATGAGCTGTCGAAACCAGTGGTGATAAAACAAAAAAAAGGAAAAAATCACTTATGTTTTGCGAAAAGCTTGCCAAATCATATCCCTCCCCACTACAAGACGCCACCAACACTGAGAAGTGATCGAATGCAATTGCCAAAGGAGAAAATAAAGGCCTAGCAAAAATTAATCCGTCTATAGAGGAGCTAATTTCTTGGAACTCCCAGTTTTTATTTACGATTTATTGTTCGATTCTAAGTATTGTTATGACATGTGAATGTAAGAGGGTCTAAGAAATCTATCTGCTCAACATCTTTGTTAATAATGCACAACCTTCATTTGTTCGTTTAACCTTTCGGTTCACTCCCTGCGGTATATACTCGTAAAGTGTAAGAGATTTTTGTTCATAAAGGCTGGCGCTGTGGCACTTCTGTAATAAGGTCGACAGGGTTGATAAGAAGAAAAATGTTTTTGTTTATCAAAAGGTCATGTTGTAGAAAAGTTAAGAAGATGAACCTCATCCCCAAAATTTCGCCTTCCTTATCGAAGTAAGCATAAGTATTAAAAGGGCTGTTATGAACCTAACCATGGGAAGGGGTTGACTCCCTTCTTGATAGGAAGCAAAATCTATGCGAATATACAAAAGTTGGGTTACTTTTGGGATGTTTTGTTTATGATAGTTTTCAAATAAAATACCTACAAATTCGGGTATATCAGATAGGTAATTTAGTGATGAGAAAATATGATAAGACTGCATCAACTATTCTAGCCTGAGGATAGAACCATCATGAGCGAAGGTCCTGCATTCCTGCAAAGAACAACTAGATTTCATTGGTGAAAGCTTTGGGAAGAATTGCCAGTCATTTTTTCAAAGTAGTTGCAGAGATATTTCGATCAGAGAACTGTGTGAGTGCAATCACTTGCGCTTTCGAATCATCCCCCGAAAAACATGCCGTACACAGTCTCACACTAACAATTATGAAACAAGTGTGATGTTTGTAGGAAAAGTACACAACACTCGTGAATACGAGCCTTCGCGTTACTTGTTCCCATGAATGATGAATGAATGGACCATTCAAACTCAAACAGGTACACATTCGCTTGTATTCGAAAAAAAACGAATGTTCACGAATGATGAGGGATGACAACGAATGTTCATGTCTATAGATAGGTTTGAATACACATTTTAAGACCTGACTAGGGCTTTATTTATATTTTTTGGTTTTGTTGTTGTTGTTGTTTTTGTTGTTGTGTTCTTCGTCACAGTATTGCACTATGAAGTATTCGTTCTCTGTAGATGATTCGTTGCCTTAGAAACTATTCGCACAAGCTTATACGCATACACATATTGTCATTGCCTGCCATTGTTTCAGTAAAGTGAATGAGAGTGAGAACCAGTCTTGTTGACTAAAAAAGAATGTAGAGTGTGTATTGCTTCGGATTAAGATGAATGGTGTCTGAATGGTGTGTAAGACAACGAATAAGTGAATGCATTCACAAAACGAGACATTCACTGCAGCTCGCTGATTTCGATGTCTTTAAATTGACTGCTAGGGAACTGGTGAGGGTGATGTTAAAAAAAAAAAAAAACACAGTACAGGCATGTTTGCTGGATTTGCGACTGATTATATATGATTAACATAGTTCTAGTTCTAACACAATAATGGCGACCGTCAAACTCTCTAGATAAATCAACCTTGGAATTTGACGTGAATTAGAATTTGAGTTGCCGCTCGCCGATATTTATTGGAAAGCTCAGAGCAACTTCCAGTTCACTGACGAATCAAAATGAACATAAAGTCTATGTTACTCAGGGATAGAATTCACTCAAACGGTGAAAGAATTTTTGAAATTCATCCAGTATCTTCTAAGCTCCGGGCTTTGTTCGCGTTCCCGTTCTGTTCCCGTCTGAATATACTTACTTACTTAGTTCGGGGTGAACCAGGACCTCAACCAACACCCTTCTATAACGACGAATTCGGCGAGCTCTCTCCAGTTTCGCACTCTAAGTCGGTTGAGGTCTTCATCCACTTGATTGCGCCAGTTATGTCGAAGTTATGTCTGTCTATTGTGACGTTTTGTTCAACTCGTCGATGTTCTGTGTCCTTGTTTGATGACCACATATACTTCGTTTTGCCCTTATTAACCATCAGAACCTATTTTTGCCGCTTCTGTTTCAATACTTGCAAAAGCACCTACGACATCACGCTTTTTTCTTCCCATTACGTCAATATCGTCTGCGTAGGCGAGTAATTGTACAGACTTTTGAAAGATTGTTCCTCTGGTGTTGACGTTTGAGTTTCTTACAATCCTTTCAAGTATGATGTTGATGTTGAAGAAATCGCATGACAGTTTGTCGCCTTGCCTAAAGCCTTTTTCGATATCAAAGGTCTCGGTGAGTTCTTTACCGTCCTTGACGGATTAGCGTGAATTCTCCAAAGTCATCCTGCATAGTCGTAGGGGTTTTGCAGGGATGCCGAAATTAGACATGGCTCTGTACAGCTCGTCTCGGTAAATACTGTCATACACGGCCTTAAAATCGATAAAAATATGGTGAATATCGATATTACGTTCTCAGGTTTCTTGATGAAATATAGTCTATGTATATAGTCTTGATGAAATATAGTCTATGTTTCTTAAAGCATTGTTACTGAGAAAAAAATGTTTGAAATTGTGGCCACAATCAAAAGTTTGCGGCAGGGAGGGATATACAACTTTCTCTTGGATAACTCTACAATTTGAAGAAAAACTATCAAAATGCGTTGCATAGTTTCAAAGATCTAAGCATACAGACGGCGGAAAGCGACTAAGTTCAATGCTGTGTTTGTATAAGGATAAGGAAGGACAATCGAAATGGAAACTTTCATCGTTTCTTTGAACCATCTGACAAGCATTTAAACCTTTTTTTTTTATAAAAAAGAAAGGGACTTAGAAATATTTTGATTTTGATAACAACTATTTCTGACCATCAATTAAACCAAGTCGAGTGTGTGACAAGTACAAAATCGTGTTTGTTGTTATCCTTAACGACAAATTTATTCAAATATTCAACCTTAAGTGTCACGAGTTCGAGTTCAGTTTTCCAATCAATTATTTCATCTAAAGCAAACAAACAATTAAGATAGATTCATCGAGATACCAGCAGCATTTTCTTCTTCGAAAAGGCAAAAAAAAAAGCATCAAACACGATTGGACTGATTTATATTCGAGAAGATATAAAGTTGTTGTATCTAGATCGTATAACTTTTGCGTCCGTCCACCCACTTGTTGTTGCACAACAAACAACCTACACCTGATTTGGCGCCCCCAATTCTATTTCTTGCTTTTTCTTGCTCAGTGAATGTGTTTAGTTATATGTATACGGTATATTTCTTCATCTTTATGAGCTCTATCCTTTCCATGCTGCACTTGTTTTTCCAATCACATACGGAAAAGAAATAATCTCTTGCCGCCAGCCAAAGTCAGCTCGAATGCGTCTTGCATTAAAATTAGATATACAAAACGAGTTTTGATCAAAACGACCATAGCGCAGCAGCTGGGATAATGGTATTAGGTAGCATCATCATCATCATCATCATCATCATCATTCTCAGAAACATCGTTGTTTGTCGTTGTCGTATTTGTGGCTCTCTAGTGCATTAAGCAAACAAGTTGAACGCGCTTATTGACCTACAGTTGGGGGCAACATAATCTTTGATGTCGAGGCAGCAGTAACAACGCACACACAAATAAATTTGAAAATAAAAGAACGACATCTAACGTTTAGATTTCGAGTGCAGATCTTAGTGTGATAATCACTGAAATCCGGTTTTTGCGTGCAGCCGGTTTCCGCAGATAAAGAGATACACCTCATCACCGTGGTGCGTCCGTCTCTCGGCGTCGTCGGATGAGAATAGTGTTGGCCACAATTATTACTGGAACGAGGTCTTTGTGCAATGTGTATGCATTGAGCACTTGCAGCAGTAACCAGTACCAGTATTGGGTTGGATGCGGTACGACACAAAAAACTAGAAGCATCTCTTATCCAATAACATTGTCTGTGCAGTCGGGTCCACGGTGTGTGCTTATAATTGCTGCAGCACAGGTAGTAGTGCAGTGGATTTATCATTCTTGGATATACGCACTGATCCAACTGGATTCCTTAAATTTCTGCTGGGCTTATACTTTTTTGTTTTCGTCTTCAGCTCGTATGCCAAGGGACTTAAACTTAATTGCTTGTAAACGTAATGACACGTCATTGTCGCCAGCACAGGTTGTGTTGTTTGGTTGTGCTGTACGTTGATGAGATACAGCATCTCAACGAGAACTACAAGAAAAGTGTTGAAACTTTCATGAGTTCACAAGAACTAATTGCATTTTTACCGCTATCACAATAAAACTCTTGTAGAAGAATTCCCTCGTCGACAGGTAGAGACCTAAAGAGGTAATGGACAGAGAACACAGCCTGACATTAAACTGACAATTTATTCTAACAGTTTTTGCTTTTTGAATCAATCATGCATTTTGATCGCACACCTTTGTTCACTCACTTATCCTATCAACGAATCCTGTAATAAAAGGATGTTAACATCTGTCCCAAGGAATTAAATTGTGTTCTGAGAGTTTCTTATCTTAAAAGTCCCAAATAGAGAGACAAAGTCTTAGGCCCCTTCCAGTCCTCAATTTAAGTTCCGGAATTTTTAAAACTGGTTGAAAGAATAAAACACTACTGCTTATAAACGGCCTAATTTGTCTTTTTTTCTATTTTTATCTCGCTTTTTGTCTTTGTCTTTGTCTTTGTCTTTGTCTTTGGCTTTGTCTTTGTCTTTGTCTTTGTCTTTGTCTTTGTCTTTGTCTTTGTCTTTGTCTTTGTCTTTGTCTTTGTCTTTGTCTTTGTCTTTGTCTTTGTCTTTGTCTTTGTCTTTGTCTTTGTCTTTGTCTTTGTCTTTGTCTTTGTCTTTGTCTTTGTCTTTGTCTTTGTCTTTGGCTTTGTCTTTGTCTTTGTCTTTGTCTTTGTCTTTGTCTTTGTCTTTGTCTTTGTCTTTGTCTTTGTCTTTGTCTTTGTCTTTGTCTTTGTCTTTGTCTTTGTCTTTGTGTTTGCCTTTGTCTTCTTTTTCTTCTCATGTTCTGGCAACTTTTACTGGGAGCAAAACTTTAACTACTAAAGGCGGCAGCCAGTTTCCTTCATCTCTTTCTATTCTCAACCCGATTCTTTTTTAGTGCCTATGTAGTTTGTTTTGCATTTTTTTTATTGTGTATTTCGTTTTTTTTTATGAAAAACAAGCCCAATGCAATAACTTCTACTCCGTGTTTAAGGCTTAAACTTTACTAGTTCTGAGTTGATGTTAAACGTTAAGCTGTCAACACAAAATTCATATTGTAGATTGTTCATATATCTAAAGAACGTTGAATTTGGCACGCGATGAATCAACAAACAAACTTTTAAGAGCAGCCAAGATTTCTGTGCAAAAAGGTTCAAATAGTGAAGAATTGTTTGAGTGCTCCTACCCCCACCAGTGGTAAGGTTAGGTTAGGTTAGGTTTAAAATGGCTGTCAGGAAAGCAAACTGACATACTTAGACCAATATAAGGTTCATTGTGATACCATTGAAATTATGCGAGGGAGTACTTCACTTAACAAAACCATTTGGAGCTTTTAATAAAGCGGAGGAGATGTAGGGGATCTGTGTTCGCCAGATCGCTTGGATCATCAAGAAAATATTTTCCTAGATGCCGTTTTCTTTTAAAAGAGAGTAAAGGACATGAGCAGAGGAGGTGCGGGATTGTCTCCTACTCCTTCTCATCTAAACAACTTCTGCAGAAGTTATTAGAGGAAACGCCAAGTCTTATGGCGTGTCTTCCTATCAGACAATGTCTGGTGATGACATTGATTACGGAGCTAAAGTGCAATCTGGTAATGCATAACAAATGTCTTGTGCGTTTTGGATCTAGTCCTGGCCATATATGTTTAGTTGCCACACATGGGGTGATATTGTTCCACCTATAATTTTTTTTATCCATTGGCTCTTGCTATAGCATAATTTTGCATGTAGCGATTGGTATACCAATATTCAACCTGCTGGTTGAGATCGGTAGATTTGTTCCTTCCCTGGCGAGTTCATCGGCTTTATAAGTTACCCACGATATCTCTGTATCCGGCACCCAAATAAGGTGAATATTGAACTGTTCAGCCATCTCCTTCAACCAACTTGGCGTGCAAAACTGGAGGCAGCTAGCTAGGGACCGAGCTGGCTGGAGAAGCATGTTGGTTGAGACCCTAGTCCTTCCCGGACTGTAGCGCCACCTTAAGTAAGTAAGTAAGCCATCTCCTTAAGAGATAGGCGACAGTTAAGGGCGGTTACTGAGCTCGTAGAAACAGTGCCGAGTAATTTGAGGGCTGCTTGAGTATCTGAGAAAATCCGGATGTTCATTGATCGCTACAATTTCCGCTTGGAACACGCTACAATAGTTGTGAAGGCGGCATGAGAGAGAGACTTACGCTAAGTCGGTTTGAGTACACCCCGCAGCCTACCCCTTCTTTTTTGAACACTCTGTATAGAAATGAATTGAATCATCTCTCAAAAATTCTTTGTCTTCCCAGGTCGTTCTCTGTGGGATTGAGACTTGAAACTTATTATCAAAAACCATTTGGGGGATGGTGAAGTCGGAGTGGCAAGGAATTGATCCGAATAAATTCAGGATTGTAGCGTGACCGATGTTATTTATGGTCCATTGGGAGATAGCTCTCATACGATCTTGTATTGATCTCAGTGACCCACTTATACACAAACATGCTGTTCGTTGCACATTGCTTAGATTATCGCAGTAGGTCCTTTTATCAGGAACGGTCCACCATACCACTACTCCGTAAGTGAGTATTGGTCTGATGACCGCGGTGTAGAGCCAGTGGGTGATTTGGGGGGAGAAATCCCATTTATTACCGATAGCTTTTTTACAGGAAAACAGGGTTACGGTGGATTTCCTGATTCTTTCCTGTATATTGGCTTTCCCATTTAGCTTTTTGTCTTCGTTTAAAAGTTCAAGTGGGATTCCATTAATTGATGGAGTTATTAATTGAGGAATTTTGTGTTTCCTGGTGAAGAGAACCAGTTCAGTTTTTTAGGGTTGACCCCTAGATCACATTTTCCCGCCCATTTTACTAGTATATTTAGAGCGGTCTGCATCAGGTCCGTAAGAACGGGAGCATGTTTTCCAGACACCGCAATGAAGACGACATCTGCATATGCAATCACTTTGAATCTCTCAGCTTTTAAGTCAACTAGAAGTTCATTGACGACTAGATTCCATAGAAGAGGGGATAGGACTCCGCCTTGCGGTGTTCCTCTACTGACAGATCTCTTTACAGCGAAGTTTTTTAGAGTAGAGTTGATTCTCCTGCTTTTCAGCATAAGATTCATCAACTCCACTATGGAACCATCTACTTTGAACTTCGTCAGTGCCATTTGTAATTGCATAGTTACTGACGTTATTGAAAGCGCCCTCTATGCCGAGGAAAGCGGCCAGAGTGTATTCTTTGTGATGGAGGGAATATTTTATAGTTAAAACCAAGGTGTGTTGGGCCGTTTCTAAATATTTTCCCTTACAGTAGGCGTGTTGTGCTGTAGATAACATTTTCGGATCTATAACTATACGCAGGTGGATATCAATCGGTTGTTCTAGAGTGTTAAGAAGGAAAGATGATAGATGTATTGGTCGAAGATCTTTTGGGTTTACGTGAGGTGATTTCTCAGCCTTAGGTATAAACCTATAACCTCTCTCCACTGAGTGGGGATATAGTTTAAGGTGGTACAGCCGATGAGAATTGCTTCAGTGGTAAGGTAGTTGTAGCAAATTCGCATCAGCACTCATTTCACTACCAAACTGATTCGTCTACCAACACTTTAAAAGACTTTATTCGTTCTAAATTGACGCCAAGAAAGAATAAAATTGGGATAGCTTATTTGTTATGATTTATACACGATTTTTGATAATAAAGTAAAAGGCAATTAAAAAAAATATTGTTGTTTCTGTTATTTTATTCTGGAAGTGGCTCAACCGCCACCTTAAGTTATTCCTAAGCTTCAAACTTGTTACGCTTTTTATTCTTATTTAAGAAAGCGGCCAACTTAATCTTCACTAATTATTCAAAACTTCATAGAATGTCATAATTAAAAAGGTTCTAACATACGAACTGTTCTATGTATTTAATTTTTCTTCATGAAAGACGACATAGAATTAAAGTCGACCCTTGGTTGTAACTTCTTTCATTTCACATTCCGCCAATTGACTACAACAATCCACTGTCTTATTCTAGAACAAAAGACAAATCACAGTTAAGAAGATTAATGGTCAGCTTCATCAGCAAAGAGATTAAGATACCGGTGCACTAAATACATCTACACAGCTACAACCGGCAAACGACTATATTACAAAATAAGAGATTACCTTTGTCTTCAAATTTAATCTTTTGTTTGTTCTTCGGGAACTGTCATGAGGTGAATACAAAAAAAAAAGAATTATGAAATCCAATAGATAGATGGATATACTACACACGGATACAATAAAGAAGGGCTTCAAAAAAGACTGAAAATAAAATAAATAAAAAATAAAAAAAGAAGACCGGAATACAATAAAGGTATTCATAACGAGCCAAGGGCAAAGTACTTCCAATTCAGAGTGTCATTAAGCATAGGAGAGTCATATGCGGCGGAAAGGGCGAGGTTCATTTTTCTAAAGTTTTTTTCTTCACATACAAAGCAATTGGTTAAACCAAACGGTTGTTGTTTAGATATTGTTGTGTTAGTGAATGAGGTACGATTTCAATCCAAACAGGTGGTAAATTGGGCTTTGCATGAATTGGTTGCTCTGCTCAGTCATCGGTCAGCTAAACGACAGTGACTGATGATGGCAATCGTTGACTAAACCCAATGACCATGCTGCTGCCGTTGAAAGCAAAGTGCATATTTATTTGGGTCAGAAACAGGGCGATGGGTAAAAACTAACTTTTTGGTAATACAGTTACCAAGTGACGGCAATCAAAGATCCCCACATCGATCTTAATACATATCACCCTGTTCGACAGTCTTCAAACTTACGTCACTTACAATCGAGTTTCGTCAATTAACGAACCAAACAATACCGACTTTGCTTCACATCGACGGTCATAGTTACTTACCTTGATAAGACAGTGTAAATCTCTTGCAATTTCATCATTATCTGGATTATTGTTTTTTTTTTTCTTCTCTTTTTCGAAATAAAACGTGTTATATTCGCCTTACTCTCCATTGAAGACAAAGCCACCACAGAAACTCATTACATCAGCAGCAGACGATACGATGTTATGAAGACATATTCTGCAATAGCTCGGCACAGATTGCATCCCAAAGACTTCCTTCTTTGGGCCCAAATTTAGACCAAGTTAATGGAATGGAAAACTAACACAATTCCTATTGAAGAGCAACAAGGAAGGCGATGGCGATGATGATGGAAATTTCGATTACACAATCAAAAGACACTAGCACTTACATAAAATTAAGAACAATAGTTTACCAGTGCTGTAGTAGAAGGACGTATAAGGACAGTATGGTATGGCATTAAGTGTTCCACAGATGAAGAAGGGAAACTGGGTGAATTTTCTAAGTTTTGCGATACATTGTACTATGGTTAACATCGAAAAGCCATTGTTTTGTTATTAACAATGGATGAAGTGGAACATACCGCCAGACATGGTTCAAGGGGGAGTATATATGTTTTTTGGGTTTTGTCTTTTGCTGCGCTTTCCTCTTCTTCTTCTTCTTTTTTTTACGGAAGTAGTTCAAACTGTTGTTTTACTTTTGGCAATCTTGTTAAGCAAAATTGCATTAAACTTAAGCTGGAGTTTACGAAGCGGAAAAGTTGTGTGATTTGAGATGGTCAAGCACGTTCTTCAGATTGGAAATTTGAAAGCTTTATGATTTTGAAACGGAAACCAATTTCGTTTAAGGAGTTTTATTGGTTTTGAATCTTCGAATGGCAATCGCACTTTGAGAAAAAATAATTTTGTCATTTATAGAATTGCGCAATCAGACAGAGTGTGTCTCCTGCAGAGCTTAAAATGGCAGGTTAAAAAACGCCAACAAGGTGCTGATTTAAAAAAAATTTTATAGTTCATTTGGTAGGTAAAGGTAGAGGTCAATAAGTTTCTCCCATCAGAAACCTTTGTTTATATGAGGGACTCGTTACTGTTCGAAAAATTTGGCGTAAAAGGTTTTGAACATATCTGGTGTTTTATAGGTATAGTCTAGAGTATAGACCATCTCATTTTCAAATTTCATTCGAATAGGCTCAGTGTTTTTGGAGCCAATTCAATACAAACAAACAAAAAAACATATCTTTCCTTTTTAAAATAGTGTATAGATTTTCAAATGAGAATGTAGTCCAATCACACTTTTGTAAAATTTACCAGCCTTATTAGAGGCAGATATTTAACATCTGCTTAAATCAAAATGAGCTCATTTAAACAAAAACCACAAGAACAAGAGCAAAAATAAATGAAGCCAATCAAATCAAAATCTTTTATAACCGCATGGAAGAATAGCAAACAACATCTAGATAAATCAAAACAATGGCAGTCTTAATTAAAATCCAGCTAGCTTCCACTTTGGAATTTCAGCACTCTCAACGAATATCAATGCTCTTCTCTTCTCAAATCTTAACATACTCTCACATCGTGCAGAAGCAACTAAGATTGCCTATTCAAAAAAGAAACACAGCAAAAATAAAGAAAGCCCATATAAACCGTGTACTGGGAAACTTTGTTTATTTCTTTTTTTTTTTTGTTCATTAAGATATGATACGAAATATACACCACACCGTCAACGCGCGTTTGGCTAACATCCGTTGTCCTTTCTTCACTCTTGACGAACCATTTGTTTACATGCGAGCATGAACAAGAAAGTATTCAACATAAATATTTGTCTATCTACTCGCTTATGTGCCTTGTGTCATCTTCGTTTTCTTCTGTCATGTGGAACTTCCCTATGGGACACCCACCCTCTATCTATGTGAGGTTGGGGAAAAGTTAAGGTTTCTCCATACCAACCACATAGTATAGTGTGCATGCATAGTGATCACAACAATATGTCTTAATTTAGAGTGAGTGTGTCCTTGTCACCGAGGACCTTGAAAATGTTAAGGCCCACGCGTGTAAAACGTACGTCGTTGTTGTCGTCGTTGTTGTTATCGTTTTCGTTTTCTTCTTTAAACTTAACTCTTCCTCGTTGATGTCTGTACTCCGTGCATATGTAGGTACTTTACACGAAAGGCACACATTGAATGTGACAGTCCGCACAGGATATTACGAATGGGAAATGGATGTGTTTTTTTTATTTCCTTTGAAATTGTTAGGGAAATTGTAAATGACATTGAAAGGGGTTTGTGGGCGATGTGAAATATAATCATTGATTTTTAACAAAAGTGTCATTTTATTTCTTCGATGGATTTAAATGACATTTCGAGAGTTCGGTCAGAGTTTTATTGTTGAAGGAAGGAAGGCTTATATGAACGTGTGTGTATGAAGAGAACATTCAATTGACATGTTGCTTCAAAAGTTGGACAGTCGGAACTATTAAGTGGAAAAAATTACAACAGACAGTTCTATTTCTAAACCATTCGAAAATAAACTTCAGTGTCATGCAGTGTAATCCTCATTTCAGCTCGTACTGGCTTTTCGTTTTAAATCACTGGTCAGCATAAGGCGAAGTTACTTGTCAATGTGTCACTTGTCACCTGTCGTCGTTCGCATAAAAAAATAAAGCCAGTGTCTTTTTATAGCAGCCAATGAGTTGTTGGCGTTTTCGTGCCTAATAAAGAAGTGGCTTGTTACTATAGCCGACATTCTGCCATTTTCAATCCATACTAAACGTCAAAAGTGACAAGTGATAAAACAGAGCGTCGTTGTAATGTATTTCGAGTTTACGAGGATTTTAAAAGAAAACAGTACTAATGCGATGTTTGATTGTAGTTTTAATGTTTGAACTTTGGTTCTAGTAATTTTAATGCTTTTAAACAGTCTTAAGCGGAAAAGAACAGTAAATAGTATCAAACTTAAACTGTCAAAAGTATCAAAAAACATGGCAATGTGCAGCTCTGGTGTGTGTACGTTTAATGTAAAGAGAAATGAACTAAGGAGAACTTTGTATTTCGGACTTAAAATGGCCGCCTCTTCATTTTGACAAACTTACTTATTACTTAAGGAATTTATCTTACGTCTTCTCGAGAACGTCATATAATTCTTCTTTCTTTCTTTTTTCCTCCGGGAAATTGCCGGTGTGTATCGTCGTAAAGTTTTTGATTCTGACGGCCTAAATTCAATTATGACCAAGCTCTCACTTTCATCGACGAAGCCAAAGCATTTTCCTCATTATAACCCCGCATTCAAAAATGCAGTGTTCCCATTCCTTCTGGCACTTACCGTTGTTGACGTTAATGTATTTTCCACACCATGCATGCACAGCATGCATAAATCGCCTTATTTCAAAAACTATCATCTTTTGATTGCAATCAAGTCATTTTTTATTTCTGTATTTTAATTTTCCTTTTCTGATTTCTAATCGACCGTTGTGAGTTTTCCATATTCTCAAATATAAATCCCTCTTCTTGATCAGGAGGAAATGTTTTAGTTGACTTTACCATGGTCGAAAGGAAAAGAAGTTTCTGTTGAATTTCCTTTTGAATATGCACAATAAAACCTCATAAATTGCCAACAAATTGTTGAGATTTGAAATCCAATAAAATAAATCAGAAGTTATAAATAAAGATCCTTAGTATGGCACAAATGCATTAAATCCTTCTTAGTCTGTCGAACATTTTCCTTTTCCTTCCATGCATTCATAATTCAATGACACAAAAGCTTTTGTAAAGATACTTTTCTACGTAATGACTAAAAGCATCAAGCATGTCTCCATCTCCATACACCCAGGTACCTATACCATATTCCATAATGATGAAGGCAAAGCATAACCTTCTTGCCAGGACATAACCATGTCACATCCTTTTTTGTAAATAAAATAAGAAAATGTACAGCCTTGCGTTCCATAAGGATAAACTACAAAAGCACATACCAACACACATTGTACAGATATGTAGGACTTTTCATGATACGACCAATAACCATGCCTTTTGATCGTTCTTATCTTAATCGAACTTCATCTATCTCTCACTTAACTATGGTTATGTAATGTAAAAATAGCAGCACATCAATGCCACGTATAAGGAGTATACAAGTATCCTTCGTAAATCCATTTGGTCTTCTTTTTTTCCAGAATATTCTTCTTTTATCGTAGTTTCCGTATTTCGATTGACTTTTCCTTTTTTCTTCCTGCTTTCTCTTTTGGACAGTAAACATTGGAGGGTGTTGGTTTGTGTCGTCTCGTATCGTAACAGAAGGTCAGAACGGACGATTTTGACCACAAAAACATATCATGATATGGGTTGACGGGAGAAAAATTTATCAGAACTGCTTTTTAATAATTTGATATAATAAAAGTCACATTGTGATGTTCTTCGGAAAACCCCTAAAAATGATGTTCTACTTAAAATTAATGGTGTTTCTTGCGTCGTCTTAGGTATGCGTCAGCTTGCATTGGGTATGCACAGGCACACACTCAAGCTCAACATGGGTATGGATAAATTGAGATAAAACCAGGCCAGCGACATGATGACGGGAATGACGATGACGATGACAGATTTCTGTGATTCTTTTTGAGTGTGTTATTATCATCCAGAAGCCAACGCCGCAATTGTTGTTATGATGCCGGGCGAAGGACTGGATACGAAGTTATTAGCTCGTTTAGAGCCAGCATTTTCTTGTTAAAGGGCAAACGTGCATCATCCGCCGATGCGGATGGGTTTCGTAATTAGATGGAGAAATGACTCAGTGTGAATTCATCTATGTCCGCCCATGTCGATGGCGGTGTTATGGATGAAACGTGTGGATTGCTTGGGAAACTATGTATATGTACGACAAACAGCCAATTTAACATTTGTCACATTAAAGCAGCGATATAAATGGGGTGGGCCCCAGAGTGGGCTGTATTATGCGATCAAAAGATACGGTTATACGATGGAAACGCTGCGTGTTGCTGTTGACATTTAAAGTATCCTATGACATTACTATGAAAATACAAATAGTGAATTTTCATTACTTTGTAGTGGTGATCAATTGCTCACAGAAAAAAAGGTTGACATTTGTAAGAGAAGAGAAAGTTGGTGCTGGAGTGATTTGTTTGTTCTTGTGTTCAAATTTTTTTGTCACTTTAGAATAACAGAAGTACTTACACGGCGACCCTCTTCACAGTTTTTTTTTTTTTATAATTTGCGCGCACTCAAGGGGGGGGGGGGGGGAGCGTTAGAAAAAAAGGGAGAGAGTTAGAAAGGAGATACCGATGCACATTAGTTTTAAATTTCTGAAGATTGTAATGAGAAGGAAAAATAGAGGTGGGCAATACATTCCACATTCGCGTGGTACGGCTAAAGAAGGAATCTCTGTATTTAACAGTACGTCCGAAATCGGACTCAAGGGTAAACTGATGGACATTCCTAGAAACGCGAGTATTACGGTTGACTTGTAGTTCTCAACAAAAACTTGAAGTATTCATACAGAATCAGGCAGTACCTACTTTAAGTGCTTGAAATTAGTTTTCTATTTCTTGGAAGCAATCGTCGTTCTTAGAAGTACTCGTCAACTAGTTTAACGTATACATGCAAAATAGTAGAAAATTCTTAGAGGAGTTCTAGAACAGCAGTAAGCAGAATTTTTAGACTTCTTGGCGACATTCTTCATAGATATCCTTCAAGTGCGTGGAAGTTCTCGAAAAGTAGTTGAAAATACTCGTGAAATGCTTTCGCTGCTCCTAAAACAGTTGGAGAAGTTATGTCAATGCATTTGGATTGTGTGAAAGTGTTCTTTTTGCTCCCAAGTACCAATCATCAGTCCTAGAAGTAGGTACTAGGATCTCCTCGCTATTTACAGCGAGCACAGCAATTCATCTCAAAGCCATTTCTCAGTGGATTAACAACTAAATTGGCCCTACTGCCATTTTCAATTTACTCAGATTGCAAGTTACTCACACTAAAACTCTCCCTAACTGATTTTCGACAGTAATTTCTAGGTCACCATAGTATCAATAACCATCTAAGCAGCCCTTATATAGTTCGACGCTGTTTTGACGACTTTAGAAACCTCCTTCAATTGTTGGTTTTCTTTCGCAAAGACGTCGCAATTCAATTATCACATTTTTTTTGGTGCCGAGCTCGACATCCCGGAAAATTTTTAACCCGATGCCGATGATCCCGCTTGAAGGATTGATGAACATCGGTATAGCAATTACTGCGAGTAGAAATATGCTGAATCTAAAATAGGAACTAGATATCTGTTGCCTCTAAGCAGATTGCAACTTGGTTCCTTACAGAGGACATAGCGTCTCACACATAAATACTCTGGAATTCAATGTTTTGTCAAATGACTTATGCACGAGCTGCATTTACAAGAAAAAGAAACTAATTCACACTTTCTCTGCACGTTTCCTGCACTGTTCAAAATACTCAAATTACATTCAAGACAACTCCTTTTCAACGTTCCAAGCACCGAATGAACACCTCAGTCCTAGTGGCTAGAGAAAGAAAAAAACAGAGTCAAACATAATTTTCTAAAAAACGCCAATGACAGGTGGTCATCTTTAGAAACATCCCGAGTCTCTAGAAACATTTGGCCAGATATTTCCAAGAAAAAAAAAAACAGAATTTCTACTCCAGCTTAGCAGACCTCGGCTCTGTTCATTGACATTCTCACGGGCCACAACTCGTTGGATACCCACATGATGAGAATGGGCATTAGAACATCCGACTTATGTAGAGGGTGCCAAGATGAGGAGGCAGGGGAAGGATCTTTCCACTTCCTCTGTGAGTGTCCTAGCTTGGACCACACTAGGAGAAAGACTCTCGGAGAATACTTCTTCGACGAACTGGGCGACATCTCTTACCTTCCATTGAGCAACGTCCTGAAATTTACTCAGGGCTCCATATGGTTCAATCCAACCCTCTACCTCTCCAATCCTCCCACCTCCTCATCCTCTGTTTTCCCGGGGAACACAATGGATCCTTGAGATCCGAGTGAGGTGCTGCCACTTGTGGCTGCACCCCCCATGCAACCTTACCTAACCTAAGCACCCTGATAGTACACATTCAATGTCTTCATCGCTTCAAAGAAAGCTTCAAATTGTTTAAATAATGTGATGTTGCCTCTCATTTTTATGTGGTATCACAATGGATGTAGTATTGGCCTGAGAGCATCAGTCTCCGCATCCACTTCAACATAACCTTACCTTGAAATACTTATTGAGGAATTTAAATTGTCAAATTTTTGGGAGACTCGGAGAGTATTAGAGAGCTCAAAACAAGTGCGTGAAAGTAGATTTCTATTACTTGGAAGTAAATTCCTAATGAAGCAGCTCTGGTCAGGTCGCTGAACATATTCGGAAAGTAGTTGAAAGTACTCGAAAAGTTGTTCGAAGAACTTTTTTGATGGTAGACAAGTCTCAAGCGTTCGGAAGTATTTTTGTTTTACTAAGAAACATTTGTTTAATATAGAAGTATCTACAAAGCAATTGGAAGTGGCCTTGAATTACTGTGAAACCTGTCAAGTACTTGGGAGCACTAGTAGAGAATTAGGAATGGCTAACCAAGTATTTGCTAATATTATTCACTTTTCTAATAGCTACGATCATACTTAGAACTACTCGCCCAGTAGTTGAATGTGCTTGTAAGCTATTTTTGTACCTGTCAAGAATACTCGTAAGGTTATGGGAAGAACTCGTCAAGTTTTATTGGCATCCTACAAAAACCTAGGAGCAATCATCATTCCTATAATAAGCAGTCTCAAAGCAGTCGAATGAACTCGCAAAGTACTTGTAGTAGGTACTCCTTAAACGCCTATGGCTTGTTTTTTACTGTGCAAAAATGTTCATGTTGGTTCGCTGAGAATTATCATGGAATAAAAAACAACTGCCTCTCTCCCACAACAGGGGCCCTACTCTGTAATTCGTTTCGAAAGCCAATCCTATTCGGAAGTAATTTTCGATCCGTTTATTTATTTAATTCGTACTCTGTAAGGTTTTCGAATCGGACAAAAAAAGTACTTGTTCCTATTTTTAATTAGGGAATAGATTTGTCGAGTCTCGAATTATTTCTCAAGAGATCTGTCAAATCAAACCAAAAAAATTATAAAGCAAATTCGAAGCAAATAAGGAAATACATTTTTGAAGAATCAATTCATCTTTAAAATAAAATAATATGGATTCAGTTGCACTTTGGAGCGATGCAGAAAATAAAGAAGAACGACTTGAAAGGAAAATTATTCGGGATAAGTCAAATATTTTTGAAATGTCTGACAAAAGGTAAATTTACGGGTACGAAAAATTCGTTTCACATTTTAGCTATTGTTTTATTTTATTTTAGTTTCGTACAGAACTTCCGATTGAATAAAAATGCTTTTTTGTATGTCTTAAATGCCATTCAAGAAGAACTCTCTACTCCCATAAGATCGACTGCAGTTCCAGTACCTAGGTGTTGAAGTGCATCTCTCATTTTCTGGAACATGCATAATATTCACATCATTGGAGACTTCCTCGGTTTCTTGAACATTTCCAAAAGATGTTTCGGTAAGGTGATCGTTAACACCGAAAACACGAGCCGAAGGAATTCCATTGACCGACTCTTCTTAATTCAACAGCATAATGACCTGCTCCTCTACAGGGGTGAAAGAGTAATGTTTTGAGGGTCCACCACCTGTCCCAGAAAGGCTCAATTTGTTTTTGCGTAACTTAGTTTTAACGTGGCCTTTATAATCTGCCCATACCTATAAAGATTTGAATAACTTAACTTTGCCAAATCAGAATGGCCCCTCATGAAACCAACCATAATTTCAAATTGTTTCTGCTTAGTGTTAGTGTTTTTGCCAGATGAATCCCTAAATTTAACTTGATTGAATTCTGAATGAAACTAGGATATTCTTACAAAAAAACTTACATTTCTTTAATTTATACATATATTAAACTTGTTTTGGACCTCTAATGCTTTTTTACAAAGCAAATTTACTTTCTGAAAATAAGTCTCTTCAACACTACCGTTGCTTTTACAGTTGAATTGATATTCGTTAGCTACTAGGCTGTCGAATAAAAATGTTCGTTTTCGAATGGTATTAGCGTTCGAAAACGCATTGCCAGGTACGAAAAATTCGTTTTCGGATTCACATTTCCGAAAGTACTAGATTCGAATCCGTTTTCGAATTAAAGAGTACAAAATATTCGTTTTCGGAAAGTTTTGCTTTCGAAACGAATTACAGAGTAGGGCCCCAGCACTTCTCTTTTTTTGGCCGATGGCGGAGCCTGGTTCCAAGTTTTCTCAGAAACCTCTAACTCATATCCCTTGATATGAAATTCTAATTAAACATTTTAAAGTTGTATGAAATTCGTTTGTAGTAAGCTTTTTTCCAAAAAAAAAAAAAAAAAACCCATTAACACCACCGAATAATTCATACTTCCAGGTCTTATTTTTATTTTTCTCGTTTTTTGTCTAGTACTTTTCCAGTGAATAGGAACCATTTCGCGATATCACAATTACGTAAAAATACTGCGCCAAGCATAAGAAATAACAAAACACAATAAGCTACTCTATTGTTTTTCGTGCTTCAACGAGGGTACAGCAATCGCTAATTTAAGTGCCTTCAAGATGTAGTAACGAAACAATTAAGGTTCCTTTACTTTTTTTTATTATTTCTCATCTTGTTGTTCATACTTCTTGCTTTTCAAATTTTAACTCACTCTGTTGTACATACAATCTTTGCATCCGAACCGTGTAAACACGAACAAAAACACAACATCTATAGTTAGGTGCATGCCACCGTCATCACGAGTGATGTGCTGTCTGTCTATCACCATTGAGTGGAGAGTTTTCATTTCAACTATGGTGCTGAACTCCACAACTGACTTATGATTATATGAGTTTCAATTGAAAACACAGAAACAGGGTTCCGTTTTCCTTCATCCGATTGGTGGAAAATGTGCACATGCCAAAGTGCTGGTGGATGAATTTTAGTTGCCTGCTGATGATGGCCGTTTGACGTGCCAAACTTATAACCGTGTTATTACTCCCCCTATTTTTAAGAATGAGCGCCAAACCATCAAGTTTACATGCACACACAAATGCATTACGCATGCATGCAGTTTGTGTTTGACGACACAGAGCACGGATTGCGCAATGATCATTAAATTAAAAGAAAAAAAGAGATGCAGAAAAATATTATGAAACGCCACGAGTCGTGGTATCAGTGGTGGATAGATGCATTCGATGGTAAATAGTTTTTAATACTTACTTGGGCAACACTGAAGACTCATTCATTGGAGTTGGTTGCACAATTAGCAAAACCGTCGGTCTTTAGAGGTCAAGTTATATCCATGGTAAGAGGAGAGTTGCTGGTGTACATCATTAGGTCTTTTGTGCAATAATAACTACGAAGTAACGTTTGAACTTGCCGTCTGACCTAAAAATTTTCTGATTGGAGATTCCTTATAGAGTGAGGAAATGTCGATCTTCAATTCATTGAAAGCCTGTTACATTTCTTGTCTCGTTACTCGGACTTGAAAAATTAGGTGCATTCAAAGAGTGTTCCAACACTGTAGAGGGCAGTCATTATCTAATAGTTCTGTTGGAATGATCCAAAGAAATCTTTAAAAAATGGTCATGGTTTTTGTGCCGGTAGAGTAAGAAAAAAAGCTGGGTCCAGATTCCGTCACTTATTATTAATCAATCGTCTTTCATAGATTGCATCGTCAAAAGATTGTTTCATATAATCTTGCTTTGAGTGGTTGGTGCGGAATGCTATTTTACTATCGTCTTACAAATTTTAAACGGCTGTAAAAACGTTTTTTTAGTGTCTAAAGTTTAGACAGTCTAAAGTTTAGACAGTAGTCGTCTAAAACGTTACAGAATTCAGCCCCTGGGTTTTCAAAGTTGAAAGTTCCCATTTAGCTGCCATCTTGAAAAAAGGTGTTATGGATAGTTACAGTTAGATTAACAATAAATCTAAAAATAAAAGATGAGTCTTTTCTTCTTTTCTCTAATATTCATGGTTCTTACAGTTTCAACACAAAACTGTACCTTCTTTTCCTGTTTGGCACCAAATGAAGGTCTTTCAACAATCATTTAACTACCTTCTCCTATATCGCCATTCTAGAAAAACCAGGTTGGTTGAAATATTTTTAGTGAGAATGACCTTCGGTCGGTTCAGTCTTATAGTTCTAATACTAACATCGGTATTGTAGAAAAATAAACGGCTACCAAAAAATTCGTAGCACACTTTCTGTAAGACATACAGTTCGTTAGGTTCATAAAAAATTTTATTGAAATAGCGCCCAAATCATGGGCTTTCAACTTTCTCTGACGACCCATTCCACATAATTCTGTTAGTCTCTGTCGTCAAGACATCTGCAGCATCCCATTTTCCTAGCACTGAATCGGTTAATAGTCTACCTTATTGGTACTCCAAACTGATGGACTTTCAAATCTCTATCACAAATTTACTTATAAGTTACATTGCAATTATAAGTCTAATTTACGAAAAGTTTCGAAAAGGGTACTTTTTGCTTGTCAATGATTTGCTTTCAACTCTCTCGAACATCTCTACTTATAACTGAATAAGTCTTTCACGTCAAACCTCTCTAACATTTCAGTAACGCTAATTTGCAAAAAATTTCTGTATAGTTTCGCAAAAATGTACCTTTTTGGTATTCGCAAATGATAGGCTTCCAAATCTGTCTGACAATCTCTACATATAAGTTAACTCACTCTTTCTCGTGAAGATCTCGCAGCATTTCAGTGTTCTGGTACTGAAGCTACAAATATTGCTTCTTTGCGAAAAGTCAGGCAAAAGTTTGCCTTTTTAGAACTTAAATTCTCGCAGTCAACCTCTACTCATAAGTAAGTTAGTCCCCATGTCAGATTCCATTGACCTAGTTCTGAGGCTACATTAAGGCTAATTTGCATTTGTACATTCAAATGATGGGCTTTTAACTCTCTCTGACTTTTTTTCTGTTTTAGGTTTTTTTTTAATACCAGCTGGAGCACTCAGACCTAAATTCCGGTCCATTGTACTACCAGATAGCAACCTTCTATTTGTTATGGCTTTCCAGATGTTCGGAGAAAAGACGCTGCCATGATAAGGAGCCTAAGTTACCAGCTCTCACCATGTCAGCGCTGAGTATCTGTAACCTCATGCGAGAAAAAGCAGAACATTCACAGAGGAAGTGCTCTGCGGTATCCCCATCTTCTCCACAAGACTCACAGAGCGTTGGGTATTACTTAAGCCTAACACATTTAAATGTTTGACAAAAGAGAAGTGCCCGCTAGCAACGCCAATAAGCTTTCTACAGTCTTTTCTGGTACGGGATACCAAAAATTTGTTTTGTCTATCTGCATCCAATGGAGGCATGCCATATCTACGGTTGTGCTGTTGGCAGATCCAATCGTTGATTGAAGCCCTCACTAAGGACGCTGGCAGACCTAACGACGGTTCAGGTCCTAAGAAAGCTGTCTGAGATCCTTGCCTAGCAAGTTCATCGGCGATCTCATTTCCAGTTATGCCGTGATGGCCCGGAACCCAATTGAGACTCAAGGAATTTAATCTTCCGATCGCATTCAGAGAGCTCTTGCATTCCTGGATCACTTTCGAAGTAGTTAGAGGGTTGAGAAGGGCCTTAAGCACTCCCTGACTACCTGTCAAGATCTCTGCAAAGTTTGTGACGAAGCGTCACAATTTCTTTCTTCTACCTCACCCCCAAAATGCCCAAAACAGTGCAGTATTTATTTCTATTAAAATCCCCCACACATAATTATATTACAAAGTAAATGCCTACTCCAAGCTCAAACATTGTATACTTTTCCGTGCCTTACCACTTGTTGTGCATTTCCTTGTGGAGAAATACATTGGTAATCCTCATCCAATTTTTTGTGAGGATCAAAACCAGCCATTCCGTGGACCAGTACCAGAAGCAGACCCAACTCAAGAAAACATAAAATTTGCTTTTGTTAGTAATCTTGAATATAAAATTCGTTAAATTGTAAACTTATTACTGAGAGAAGATCCTAAAATAAATTTAGAGTTAATTACATAGCATAAAACCGACCATTTCCTCGTATTCATTTTTGAGAAGTGGGAACTCCGAAAATCAAGTCTTACGAAGCTTCCTTAGGTAGACCCTGGAAACCCTGAGTCATACCCAAGCCTCGCAAAAGAAGCATCACAAGTTTTAGAGGCTCAAGTCTGAAGCTAAGAAGGACGTGTAAACACTTTTGTCCCCAAAAATATTTGAAAATCTTTTTTGAAGAAGAAAATGAATGTTTCTTATTCTCAAGTTTGAATTCAAAAGTTCAAACACTAAAGTTGTAGAAAATATGATTCTCTATTTGCCCTAAACTAGGAGATTTTCCCCACAGTCAGTTGAACCTTCACTTATTTGTTCGTCCACTCTTCAAAAAGTTTCCATATTTCTTCCATGTCATTCGAAATATCAGTGCTTCGTTCTATGTTTCAACCGTCCAACCTGCTGCCCTCCAGATGATAGATCACTGCTTCTTATATTCGTTATTTGTTATCTTTATTCATAAATTATGGTTTTCTCATTCCTCCCTTCTAATGTGCAAACTCTAACTCTGCTTCCTGAATTTCTGAAATGCTAACGCCTCAATCCAACACCTGGCAGCGGCCGTCAGTCTCTCAGTCTTAAGTTATGAACGTTTCCACATAATCTACTTGCAAGTCTCCACAAAGTGTACATTAGCTTAACACAAGCATATAAGTTATTCAAAGAAAAACAAATGAAGTAAACGGTAACTGTTTCACTTCCTCTTCTAAATCTATTCGTTATGCTTTCCCGTCTCTGACTTGTGTGAGTGTAGTTATTTTTTGCACACACGCATTCTAGATCTAGATCTTGGCTCAAATCATTTAACAAAAAAAAAAAGAATGGAAGTCATACTAATCCTCGGTTAATTTCATCTCGAATTATTTCCGCTAAAAAAAAAACTATGCGGATGGTTAAGTAAAGCCGCTCTAATGTTTTATTTTTTATTTTATCACGAATACGTACGGTTTTTTTGTTGTGATATTGAATGACGAATGACGAGTGTGCACTGTGAGTTTATTGCTCTCGAATTGAATGTATCTGTGAGATAACTATACGAAAGTAAAGCTTCTCATTTTCTTTTAATTGACATTGTTAATATTTATAAGCTAATCGTTTTGTTTTTCTTTCTCTCTTTGCAGGTAAGTGTCGATAAATAGGTTCCACAAAAGACTAACAAATCAGGTTATAAAAACTGTTAGCGCATAAATTGTGGTTAATTAGTGCTTAGTATAGGCCTGTGTAGCTTTTAATTGCTGTTAAACGAGGTAAGTCAAATAGTAATACAGATGGAGATTAAGTGAGGCAGCAATATGGGAACGCATCAAGACTGTCTCCGTGTGTTGTATGTGTGTGGATTGATCTCATGGGAAAATTAATCGTTTGCGGTTTTCTTTGGAGGTTTTATTTTTCTTGACTACCCCGGGCGCGTTTTTTTTTTTTTTTTTTGTTGTTGTTGTCTTACCCTTCGATATCAATTTTCCGGAAAAAGGAAGGAAAATATTTGCTTTTGCTTTGGTTGGTTTTATGGTTATGGGTACGTAATGGAGGCAGCCAGCGTCGTCGGTCGTCGTAGTCGTCGTTGTCGTTGACTATAGTCGAAGGCAGTTTAGTTATACGAGTATGTATTTTGTCTCTAGGGTCATTTCGGATTCTTACGATTGCGCCCACTATCTCCACCTCTCTCTCTTATTCTTCTACTTGTGGCTCTGTGGAAGATACTAAATAAGAATAATATTTTATTTGAATTGAATTAAAAGGATGTGCGATGTGCAGAATAAATACACATCTTTCGCATACTTAAATATCCCTGAAGTGTAATGATAAGATTGTGTGTTTCCTTTTTCTTTTATTCGTTTGTAGTCGGGGCTGTATGGTTTTTAGGTTTAATAGCCAAAAAGCCTTTAAAATAAATGAACTTTTTTATATTCGCCGAATGTGTTGCCCATATATCACACTCTCGGGTCATAGAATATAGAAATAGATGTTTTTATTGGATTTAGGGAAAATGGATTTGCTGGTGAATCTTTTGTTTGGAATTGTTGAGATTATTTAGTTAAGCTTGTGAGATTATTGTTTACATAATAAATCTGAGTTGAATGTATTCGCTTTGTGTGGAAATAAACTGACCTTGGAATTTGAAAGAGTTTTGAAGGTTATTAGATGTAGATTTTTTAGGAGGAACGGCATTGTTTTTTTCTTAATTCGAAACCTTAACGAACGTAATGAATTGAAATAAATATTCATTTATATCGGCTCGACTTGGAAAACAGTTAGCCTTAATCGTGTAATGACGTGCTTTAATTAACACATAATGAGTTGCACATGGTACGCAGAACTTTTCACTGGAACAGGAAACCGAAAAAGTGGGCTTAACAGTACGAATGGGATGATTAGAGTATTCTTGCTTCTTTGCTTCTGGTTAAGAAAAGAAAAAACTTTCAGAAACAAAAGTTTAGCGCTGTTTGAAACATTCGCTGCTGTTTTTGGTGGAAGTTTAATTAGTGCCTTACTAAAAGTAACTGAGAGCTTTGAGGGAGCCGTTTCTTTAAGGGTGAAATAACTTCATCGTTAGCGTTAGGGTCAAATAATTGAATTCGTCCTTCAGTTGGATGATAAGAGTTTGTTTTTGGCAGTTTTTTTTTTTTGCTGGATTGATTGATTTTATTCCTTGTCAATTGTTTTCTTCAAGATTAACTTTTTTTTATAATTTGCGCGCATATCAAGGGGTTATGACTTAATGTTATATAAACACAGTGCGAGCATTTAGAAAAATAGGAGAGGATTTGTAAGTACACACCGATGCCCGTTGCTTTTGAATCTTTGTGAATCGTAATGCAGGGGAAATACAGAGCCAGGTAAAGCATTCCACATTCGGGTGGTGTGACTGAAATACGAACATCTATACTTGACTGTACGCCCGAAGTTGGGCTCAAGGTAAAACTGATGACATGAGCATTCCTAGCGAGGCGGGTGTTGCGGCTAAATTGTTTCAGGGGAGGAATGCTGCTGGCTATTTCACTAGAGCACTGTTTGTGAAAAAAAGCGATAAAAGAGGGTGAGACAGGTAACATTTCGACGATGTTCAAGAGAATCAATCGATTCTACGATTGAACTATCACAAATCAATCTTAACGCTCTATTTTTTTTACCCTATCAAGTAGGCGCAAAGATGTTTGAGAAGCACCTGACCCGATATGGGAGTTATGCTATACTGAAATGCGACTTCAATATCATAACTAGCATTACAATTGATAAAGAGCTTGCAATACAGACTCATACAATTTAGGTTCCGTGCAAGTGATGACAATTAGTCGTGGTTTTTTTTTAATTTTTAAAACTTTGTTATGAGGAATGCTAGTGGTGCCTGTAGCTGGTGTAGCGGTCCCATCCAACAGTTTTCCACGATAATTGTCTCTAGCGAGGTAGGTCCTGCGAGAGTAATCACGCTGCATAAATAAATGGGGGTTTCTCCCCAATCACCAACTGGTTATACACTGCGGTCGGTAGGCCGATACTTACTTACGTATTAGTAGAATGGTGGTCCACTCTTGACAAATTGACTTACTGCACTGTGACAACCTTAGCAAAGTCCATCGATCAGCCTGTTTGTGCGTAAGCTGAGCTCTTCGATTAACACCCTCGGCCACCTTAAACATACTCCTTATTCTCACACCCCTACATATCTACATTCGTATCAGAACTATCACCCAATGGACCAATATCACCATTGGTTTCTCAACAACCCTAAACTTGTTCGAACCAATCCCAAGTCACTACGACTACACCATTCTTTAACTAGTCTTTGAAAACCAAATCTAAGTCTCCATTCCACCGAAATCCTTTTGGGATGACGAGTAAATTTTAAGAGATGATTCAATAGATTTCCGAGT
Organism: Melanostoma mellinum; assembly: GCA_914767635.1. Lineage (NCBI taxonomy): Eukaryota > Metazoa > Arthropoda > Insecta > Diptera > Syrphidae > Melanostoma > Melanostoma mellinum. The sequence continues at coordinate 248,543,204 of OU612058.1, read as the reverse complement.
CAGACGAAGGGTTTGGTTGTAGGATGTACTCACACAGATAAACGTAAGTCTCCCTTTCCGCCTTCCAAGCCACAGTAGCGTGTCCTTAGCGATAATTCTGGTGTTCAGAGAAGTCCTATCGCGTATAAAAAAAAACGTGATACGTATTCTCATTGAATATCCGCATCTTCTCTTATAGCAAAGCAGCCCTCAAATTAGTCGTCGCTGTTTCCTCGAACTCAGTAAGCGCCCTCACTTCTTTCAATCTTTAAATGGAGGTGCCGGATCAAAGAGATATCCTATAGGAAACTGCAAAGCCGATGAACTCGCCTGAAACTGAATCAGTATATTGATCTCAACCAGCAGGGTATACATTGGTGAACCACTCACTCTACAAACTAATGCTATAGCAAAATGCCATGGATAAGACAAACAGCAGGTGAAGAAGCACCACTAATTGTGTGACAACTCAACAGGGCACTCCAATAAGTACTTAACCTACAAAAGAAAAACGAAAATATGGAAAGGTGTTGATTTATTTTTCAATATAATCTCCTTTTAGTTTGATACACTTGATCCAGCGATGCTCCAACTTCTTTAGAAATAAAAGTAAGTCGCACGGGGCCAAATCTGGAGAATACGGTGGATGGGGCAATAGTCCATAGCCCAACTCGACCAATCTAGCCGCGGCTCTGAAGTGGTCACACGGTTGCGTTTGTTGTCCGGAGTGAGCAAACGCGGCACCCATCGCGCCAACAGCTTTCTCATGCCCAAAATTTCATGCAGGATATGACCCACGCGGTCTTTCGAGACGCCTACTATCTCAGCTATCTCGCGCACCTTCAATCGGTGGTCTGCCAAACGAGATCGTGACTTTTTGTCACATTGTCCTCCGTGGTAGCCGTTTTCGGGGCACCTGGGCTTGGCTCATCAAAACCCGACGTGCGACCACGTTGAAACTCGTTGAACCAATTTTTGACGGTCGCCATCGAAGGAGAAGAGTCACCGTACACAGCATCCAACCGCTCTTTGATTTCGCGGCGTGGTTTCCGTTCCAAAATTAAGAATCGAATCACTGACCGATATTGCTCTTTTTCCATTTTTCAAAAATCCGCTGACACTTTTGCTTCCATACGCGGTTAAAACAAAACTAAAAGTTCGATTTGGGTGAAATTTCGACAGTAGCCTTCTACAAAAATGTACTACACTATAGTAAGTTTCTCTTGCGATAGTGGCGCTATTGGGCGGAGAGGCTAAGTAGTCATCGGACTGCCCTCGTACCAAAACTAAGTCTAAAACGCACAATACACTTGGCTCCGTAATCGGTGTCATTACCAGACATTGCCTCATAGGTAATCACGCCTCAAGACGGCGTTCAATCAAACGATTTCTGTAGAACCTGTTTAGACGAGGAGGAAGAAGTGACAATCCCACAGGTTCTCTTTTTTTACCCTGCACTGTTCCTCAAAAGAAAACTGCCTATAAATTGAAAACGGTTTGCTGCGTGTTCGCTTATCATGAGACTGCGGCAGTTCATTTAAGGTAGTCCTTTATTACTTTGCAACGAAAATTATTTTCCCACTTGAGGAGCAAATTCCATTCAAATGGTTCTCTTAAAAGGACGTGTCTAAGTCTGGAAACGGAAAGCGCTAGTCTTTTTTTCTAATACAGTACCGATTACCTTTCGCAAGCTTACTTGGATGTAAAATCCTCACTTATGATTGCTCCTTTGTCAGTTAAGAAAATAGATGTACGGTATTTTACCCCCGAGTGGTTAAACCATTATAAAGAATATAGGTCTCAATACGTTTCCTTGTTGTGCTTCTTGCGCACCTTCTGTGGCTTGGATTTTTTCACTGAGTGACTTCAACTTGACATCTTGCCTTTATCATAACTCCTTTCTACACATCATCTAGTCACGCAAGTGTGATGACGTTAACTTTATGACTTTGTCGTTGTTGAATTTAGTAATTTCTTCGTCCATAAAAACTGAGTGCCATCGCCCAATGTTGAAAGAAGCGAATATTTGGAAAACTCGCCATTTCAATTTAGAGGAATCACTTTCGTACTCGAATTAAATTGATATTTGGTCAAGAGAGTTTTTACAAGCAGTCATCCATCATCCGCTCAGAACAGTTTCAAAACGTGTGTATATACTTGCGACGATGATACGAAAGTCGTGTACTGCCGCTACAACCGCCTTTGCGACCGTGTGTACCATAAACACTTCGGCGAGAATAAGTCTCAAAAGCAAAATTCACCTAAAATTTTAGAAAAGTTTTTAAAATTAAAAAGACATTTTTACAGTATTCACTATACAGAGTGTTTTTAAGATGCGACAAAAAAAAAAAAAAATCGCATGAGATGGGGTCTATCTCCCTTCGTTTAAGCGGGTTTAAGTTAAATTTTTAAAAATCCCACATGATTTTTTTCTTGTCTTAGCCCAACTATCCGTCCTAAACTGTTGTCGCATCTTTTGCAAAATACCCCGTGTAATTAATCCATTGCTAAAAAAAGGGGTAACTTATAAGTCTGGGCTCTAGAGAGTATATTAACCTGCAAAACTTCAAAGTTAAAAGTTGTTGACTTATTTCTTTAACCTTTGACTTCGATACTTAACTGGTCTAACAACCTTTCTCCAATCCTCAGGCGCAATGCTTACTCTCGCTACAATAAACTCACAATAATCCCCTTTCCAAAGTTCAAAGGGTGACCTCACTTCCTAACTGTAATGGATTTAATAATTTTGCTCACATAATCTACTCCACGCGCATAATAAGATTTAACGTTGTGCTTTACTCATACGACTCCGTTTTAATTACCCCATCGTTTGTGATTAATCGCATGAATGAAGCCAAAAACAAGGGTGGTGCTGTTTGTATAGATTAAATTTGTGCTGACTAAGTACTGTAAGTGCTGGTGTGTTATTGACCGTGAAAGTTATAAGTTTTTATCCCCAGCACCCAAGCTAAAATTATAATAAAAAAAACTAAAATTAATTTTTTGATTAGGTGAGGGTGAAGTTAATCGTGCGTATAAACTTGAAGAGGCTTTGCATATAATTTAGTTTTGTGAAAGCAAATTGTGTTGAGCTTTGGGAATATTAAAGGAATTTATTTTATGACATGGAATCTGTTTCAGTCACTCAGGCAAGGCAAATAACTCAAATTTGCCATAAAAAGTTATTTACAATTCGAGCTTAATGCGTTCTAATGACACGACATCATGTGTAAACATACGCACTTTCCTCAATTAAGAAAAAGGAAAAACACGGCCCCAGTTTGTCTCATCTGTTTTTGTAAAGTCAATTGCCGCATTAATATCCTTTTTAGTAAGGATTCCATAAATATGACTACACGACCGACGTAACTTCCACCTTTTTCATCTATAAATCATTTTTCATCAGAAATTTTAGGTACTTTCCGGTGAATTCCATAAGCAGTTAAGTATCAAACATTCCAACTTTGTTGCCAATGTCACGCAGGAACTGGACAGAAGTTATGCTCGTCGCAGATGCAGTGGATATCCTGGAATTTGTGTGAAACACAAAATCATTCCAACCTCACTTTTTTCGAAAATATCGATGTCGCAGTGGATTTAGTATAGAGTGACCATAACAATAATTTATCTCGTTCGAAACTTGCGCAGCTGGAGCACAAACAGATTTTATTCGAGGAATAAATGGTCCTTCGAACAAGGATCTCTCTTTATTATTGGTTGGAATTTTATGGTGGTGTAGATACGAACTTCATATTGATATTTGCTTAGCAACATCAATGTGAATATTTGCTTTGTGGCATCCGCGAGGGATTCCAGAAAATTTTTTATTGCTTTTGTATCTGCGTAGGATGATGATTGAACTTGATGCTTGGTCCTCTGATGGGCTAAAATTTTCATTAATGTTTTTTCAGGAAAGGTAAATGAGTATATGTAATTTGAATGCTATTAAGAAATTTGATTGATTGTTTAGTGTGAAAATTGACAAAAACGAGTTGTGTTTTATTTCAATTTGCTGAAGTTAAGCCTAGTGCATTTCTCACAACCATGCCTTGTGAGGGAATGGAAGGGACCTACAGTTTCGCTTTTCATGGCAATGAATTTACTAACGGAGGACTTGTCAATTCCTCGCGAAAGGCGATACCCGTGGAAAAACATTTTTGGCTCTGCTGGGATTCGAACCTCTGGGTTAGCAGGTGGATATACTATAACCATCACGCCACGGGTACCACCAATGTATTACAAACGCATTGTAAAAAAATGTGAACGGTAATTACATTTCGACCAGATTTAAAGTGCGTACTAAAGTGTCTCTCAAAGCTTAATTAAAGGTGTTTTAAACTAGCTTAGTACTCTTTGCTGTTTCTAGACAATGAAAATTGAATAAATCTTAAGTCAAAATTTCGCTCTGGGAAAACAATGAGGACAAAGGCCATAGCATTCAACAACGGAATAGCACTGTTCAGTTGGCTTTAGTTTAGTTTACGAAAAATTATGTCATAGGGTTCTTACTAGAACAGACTTATGCGGTTAAGTGTCAAATCTACTTCGGTTGACCAACAGTCAACTATGCTTATTTAATTGAGTAAACGAACTGTATTCAGATTTGGAATAAAATAAGTGCTCATTTAACTCAATCCAAAATTACATGCCTACTGAAAATAACTTCTACATCGAGTTTGAAACTGTGGACTCTTGGACCAAGTTAAGTCGGCGTTGCACTTGCTTTGAAATTTGAAATTCATTGCCAATGGTCTTCCAGGAGCATTTGCCTGGTATCTAATTCTCTTTTGTTTTACTTAACATAAATTACTTACAATTGGGTTTTATTAAGCTTGTTATAATAACTTTCATAATACAATGTCTAAAATAAAATAAATAAATGTGAAGCTGGTGCCGTAATTTTCAGCATTCCTGATTGTAGCATTGAAGTTCGTGGTTTGAACTTCAGAAACATGGAGTTGTTTTTCCAGTAATATCGCATTTCGCAAGGGATAGGCAATTCCTTCGAGTAATTACACATCTTTGAAGCGCTTTCTCATTCGAAATGGGGGCCCTTTCATTTCTTACAAGTAATTTAAAACAAGTAATGAGAGAAAGGCGATTGAGCCCGGTTTGTTTATTTATTAATTTACTAGCTGATCCGCCCGGCGTAGCACAGGCCCTATTTTTATCACTTTAAAGTCAATTAAAGCAGTCTCAAACCTTTCATTCTAGTGGCAGAGTGGGGATGAAATATAGTCTATGCTAATCAGGGGCAATTACGATGACAGAGTTTTTGGAATGGGTCCAGGCCACTCGGCGTTGCTTGGGCCTGTAGTTTTAATCCTGAGGGATAAAATGTATGCTAAAAGGGCCCCTACACTACGCAAACACGTTTGTACAAACGTGTGTTTGTGCAAACATAGGTTCGCCAAACACTATACAAACATGTTTGAGAGATATTAGTTGCTTGACGTTTTTCATATCAATCAGATCATGAGCAATGAGCGATTTCGCATGGGCCACCACAATTTAACAAGTTACAATTTATTATCAGAATAAAACTAAAAAAAAAAAAAACAGTACGTATACGCCAGAGTCAATCGTATACACTTAAGAATATGTATCAAAAATGTCTTTTTTGTGTTCCGATAAATAAAAGACTTTTGTATAAATTAATTTCAAAACAAACAAAACGAATCCGTATTAAATAAAAAAACATTTTTTTACGAAGATTGAAATATTATTATTATTTTCGGCTTGCTTACTTACTGAAATACTGGCAATCTATAAGGTTTAAATTTGATATTGACAGACACATACTGTTATTATACATTCTGTTAGTCAATTTAAAGCTCTCTCATAAACTATATTTTTTGTTTTGTTTGGTGGTGCGTAAATTAACAAAAAAGAGAGTTTTCCAACGCGCGAACATGCGACGTATAATTTTGTCCACGCGCGGAACAGGAAAACTTTAAGTTGATTCCGCAAATTTCTAACGACTGTCCTTGTGATTTATTTATGGCCATCGCAAAGGCCAGACGGACTGGAAAATGTAACCGTTTAAAATCGAATGGTAAATCCGTTGCAATCATCGGTTTTTGCGGGATCAAGACATCCTCTCCTTTGTATTGTCCTTTTATGGTTGTTGCTTCAATGACGTTATTCATCAGCTTCTTCACAGCCAGTCTTGTTCCATTGCATAGTCGAGGTTGATTAATGTTACGCAGCATGATGACAACTGATCATACTTTTAACTGCAAATTGTGAAGTGCAATTCCAGTGAATTTAGAATTTCCGCAGCATAGTTGACTATGTCATTTTGGTTCATAACGGTGTAGACTGATTTGAAGGAAACCAACTGTCCTGGAAGAAAATTCTGAATAGTCGCATTGAGATCCTCGACCTAAGTCAGGTCGCCTTTTCCTCGTCATCATAAATTGATAAATTAGCATAGTAAATTGTCACTTTCACTGAATATCAAAAAAGAATTTATTGGAAAAAGCACATTACCTGGAATGCCACTATCAATCACAAAGTGTCACAAAAGTACAGAAAGTTCTCGCGCTCGTAGCGGTAATCTTCACTCACAAAGATTGGTTGTCAAATCTTAAATATTATGGTTGCTTTCAGAAATCTAGTTTGATAAATTGACTATTTGACGTTCCCATTCCCGTTCCTGTGGGAATTTGTGGATGAAATATAGTCTATTGTACTCATGGGCAATAAATTAAATTCTTACCAATCAAAAAGCTAAAATAATTTTCAAAAACAAACAATTAAATAATCTTATTATTTGTTAATTATTATTTTAATTTTTTGTTGTTAAAAACGATTAAGAGAAAACAAAAGTATTGTTTGAATTAAATTTTTTATTCATTACAGTTAAGAATAAAGAAATTGTTAGTTTTACTATATTCCCATTCATTTTTCATATTTACTTACCTTTTACACCTTCCTTAGACCTCCACGAACATTTCAAGACCAAGATAAGATTAATCCGTTCAGCCGCTCTCGAAAGCCAGACTAACGAGCAGCAATTCATTTTTATATAAATAGATTTGAAATATGTATAAAGACTTTGTTATAAGTGTGATACAGATTTAAAATAGCAGTAAGTTTCTGACATATTTGATCTGATATTTATCAGTTTAAAGGTTCATTGCTTTTTCGTTAGTTGGAAGAAGTGCTGAGCCTCAACGGAAATCCCTGCAATGGAAAATTTAATCAATTCTGTACGTTATGTAATCTGAGATCCAAAGTGACTGCTTGAACTTTGTCAGCTTTGTCCCATCTTCTCACCACAACGAACGCCTCGCTTTTTTGAAAAGAAAACTTTAACAATGCAGGAAAGAATAAACATTTTCAATGGTTTCGACTGGAAAGTGTATGAGTTCTTAAAAAATATTGACAAATATTGACAATTTTTCATGATGAACTTATTTTCAGTTCTATTAAAAAAAAATTTGTTCGTAATAGGCAAAGTTTTAATGAATTTGTCACAGCTCTTATGAATGACCCCATGAATCTGTCATCCTCATCAAATTCAAATTCAAGTCCGAGTCGTGAGCAAAACATCACTTTTCACTTAAAGCAGAAGTTGTGTGTCCGTGGCGGAATGGTAAGCATGTATTGTATATCTGTTATATGGGAGGTTTTAGGTTCAAATCCCGAAAATATTTATCACAGAAGGAAAATTGTTTTCGCCATTCGCTAAGAATTGCCAAGTCATCCGATTGTTACAATGCAATTCGGCGAAATAGCCTTTCGAAATAGGCATACAATTGTAGTTCCTGTCAATTCATAAGGTCTCGAGGTTTCCAATCAATTTATATTTTGAATTGCTTTCGAATCTATTATTTCCTTGAAGTTTCAATCCCATTTTCTTCATTTACATATACAACACAGCAATTGAACATTTGAAAATCAACAACTTCTTGCTCTGTATAGTGCCTTTATAACTCAGTTGTCAGTGTTGTTTGAATAAATTGACCAAAGAACTTAATACTTTCCATCACCCTTTTCTCCTTTTCATATCTAAATAAGAAATTCAAGTATTCGCTCTAGCTTACGTGAACTCAATTAATTAAGTCATTCATTCGTTTCTATTGCCATTATGAATCGATTGCACTAAAACAAGCTTAGTTATTAAAAAAAAAAAACTCACAGCTGATAACACAAATGTGGAACGAATAAAATTGTAATAAATTATAATTTTTTATTGTGTTAATGAGACAGTAAAATTTCATGCATCACAAATTGATCAATTGGAGATAGCATTTGCCAATTAACTGCTATTAAAAAATTTCTCAACCATTTCTGTAGGAAAAATTTCCATTTTTGACGTAATATATTTACTATTTTTACGTAAGACAAACTTGTCTCTGTTCAATAATCTTGTTTTGATGTTTGATTGGCTTAAAAAGAAAGAGGTGTGGCAGTAAGTAATGCGACTAAGTGATATGATCTGTTATAATTAAATTTAGAACAAATTGCTTTGCAAAAAATGGGAACAAATGTCAAGACGTATTGAATTTGTGATTCATCGCACTTCAAGTTCAGGAAACTTTGAGGTTAGTGGGTAGTAAACAAGCGATGTTTAGGGAAATCTTCATCACTCGGAAGGACGTTTCAAAATATTAAAACTTATTTCCAAATTGAGTTCTTTTTAGCCCAAACCGTGCGTTCTTTGCTTTGACCAAAATGAAACACACTACGCAATTAACCGTCTTGGAGCTGCAATTTAAACCATTTTTTGTATGAAACTTTGACGGACCGATGTTATGTCTTTCGCCTATCGTTCACCTTACCGTGGTGGGACGGCTTAAGTAGTTGTATCTGAGAACTAACGAGCCATACCGGCGGTCTCAACTTGGGCTTTTTACTTGAGTTGATTCCAGCAGGGTTACTAATGCCGGAAAGGTTGAAGGGGAGATACAGCGAAACTAAGAAACGATCCAACCCCCATTACCCCTCTACCCCTCTACCCCTCCACTCACCCTCTCCTCTATCCCCTTCTTCTACCCAACTATAATCCTTTCCCTTCCTATGGGCCGGCATCAAGGTGTCAACCGTATCGTGCTGATGATCTACTAGGCTGAGGGTCCATGTCAAATAGCTCAGTCACTAACGGTGTATTCTGGTTTTGCGGCGAATCAAAGTTTCATCGTAGTCATAGATGTACCCCATTACTTCCCTAGCTACTCGTGGGATCCAAAATTGATAATTTGAATACCAAACCCTGTGATGGAGAAGCAAGCATTTGCCTCTCTGTCTCTCAGCCACTGGCTGAACTTCCAAGCCTTGCGGGACGGATAGACCGATCCGTAATGGTTACATCTGACAGCGACATAGAATCCGTCGGAAATCAAAGCTCTGTTCTGACAGTGCAATCGGAGATGACACAGAAAAGACATTAGAGCTTGACAAGCTTAATATCAAGCGGAGGCGCCATTTGAGAAGACTGCTAGATTCAAACACCTCAGAACACTGAATCCAAACAATCCGTAACTTACCGTTGGAATTTGACGTGACAGAATGTGCTTTGCGAAGCCAGCCGCAAGAAAAATTATGCAAGTATTTGCTTTGTTTTTTTTACGTATGGTCAAAAGAAATGGAAAAGCGTCGATCCGGCCAACCCTAATTGGATTAAGGAGCCAATGTGAGTTCTTCTCATAGCTTGCCATCAAGGACTAACTCGCTCCTTTTTTAACCAATCTGGTGACTCGTGGGAACTCAGACTTGTTCGAACAATACTTCCATGGCTAGCACTGCTAAGGACCAAGGTTCTTAGAGCCTTTGAACAGCTGAAAATGTTATCCAAATATATATTTCCACATCATGGCTAGTTGCTGCTTTCTTTTCAATGTCCTTATAACACTCGACTCCTTTGTAAGCGCCTATGACATAATGGAGCCAAAAACGAAATGCTGGTAAGCCTTAAGCTGGCAATAACATCTTAATAAAAATGTTCCTGTAGTATGATTTAAGTTCGAACTCTCATAAAAGTTCTTAAGGCGGTACGGTGGTGGCAGTAGCATTTCCATTTCCCTGGAGGGGACAAACAAAAGATAGTTTCATCCAAAAGCACGTCCTCTTATGATATTCACCTAGCAATCCCCAGAGAGAATCGAATTGGTGCATTGGAATCGCAGATAAATTCAAATAGCGCTACCCTAAGCCCTATGAAAGCGTCTTGATCCTTTATTTATTCCCACCATCACATAAAAATGTAAAAGGTAATTCTCCGAAACGTTATTTTTCCTAGATGTGTCTTCTTTTTTCCCTCTCTCTCTCTGTCTTTCTGTCTCCCTCTTGAAGCTGTTTGTCTAGCCCCAAAGTGGTGGTGGGTGTTTTGTTTTTCTAGAATTCAGTCTCCTAAGGGAGCACTTGGCCTTTCTATCGTCCTACGTGCGTGCGAACTTGGCTTGTGGTTGTGGAATAAATATGCCTCGTGCAACAACTTTAACTTCTTACATACAATAGTACGCGATAAGGCTTTTCACATCGAATTGAGATGTCGAAATATACAACACCATCGTCCTCTGTATGTATGTGTGTCAATTGTCGCTATTTACTAAAGTTCAACGGAATTTCAAATTGAAAAGGTATTGCACACGAGTATGGAGTTCAAAATGAATAAAATTAGGCGAAGTAAATTGCGCGGATAATTTGGTTAATCTCGATTAATTTTTGGGGTCAAATGATTTGGCGTCTGGTGTTTTAAAGCGATTTCTTGAACAATCAGAAGTTCTGCGTGAGAAGAGTCTGATTTAACTGGATGATTATGTGGTCCCTAATTATTAGTTAACTTGAAGCTTTGCTTACCTTAGGCCCTTTTTTTTTTGTTGATTGTAAAGACACGGTTAGTTTGACGCTTAGAGCCGCCAAGAGAGTTATTTGATGAAGACCGTTCCGGGACGTCGTCAGTTTTAAACGAAATAAAATTTTCTTAACAAACATAATTCACGATGAAAACGGAAAAATCACAAAGTGTAAAGCCATTTCCGTGATTATTTCGCACAGACCCATTGCGAGTTGATGTTGTGAAAAATGAAAAAAAAAAAGAAAAAGATGAAGAAAAAACAATCCACAGCAATGTTTCTTACCTCAACGTCGTATTATCTCCATCCACAATGAAGGTATAGACACGTTTTTCTATTTACGGATTGATCGGCTACTCCTGGTGCAACGAACGGTCTACTTATATAGCAAGTCGCCACATAAATTACCATCGATTTTAGTTAGTATCTCATTAAGATCTTGGCTTGAGTCTTCGTGGGAACCATTTGTTTTGTGTGCTTTTGGTTGTGTGAAGATACGAGTCCTATTGAAGTTTTTGTTTCTTATTATTTCGCCTTTAATCTCGTGAGTCTAGATTCTAGAATATACGGTTGTTAAGAAGGTATATTTATTTATGAATCGCTGATGTTTGTTTGTGTTCAATTGAGTATTTTTTTATTTTTGTAATTAATGATTTGTTTTGGATCTTGGGTGCGGTGGAAAGAACAGGAATCATTTAGTGGGTATGTTATATTTAAGGAATTTTTCTTTCAATAACTTTGTTTTGAAAAGTTTTGTCTTAAATTTTTATTTTTGCTTTTGAAACATCAGGTTTAAATTTTTTTTTTTTTTTTTTTTGAATCTGCGTTTTGTTCCTCTCCGTTGAAGGTTTCATGAGATTTATTCTGCAACATCAAAACATGTGAGCTACTGATTTAAGATAAACGATTCATAATCACAAATCTTCCAAATCTTGTGACATTTTTTAAGTTTTAGGAAAGGAAATCATGTTTGGAGAAGTTCACTTAATATAGTTTAGCTTAGAATGTACTCATTTAAGAACATAGTTAACACATCATGAAATAGTAAAGTCGAGTGTATAAGAACGTACGAATGGGGTGGTTGTTTCATCGAATTTTGTGAATTCATCAAAGGAAGTGGGCAATACGAAAATACTCATCTTTACTTCTAAGCTTCACAATAAGAAAGAAAAGAAGATTTGGCTTGTGGAGTTGTAACGGGTGTTTTTTAGAGGTATAGAACTTTAAGTTGGCAATACTTTTTTAACTGGCGGCCATTTTGTCAGCTGTCAAGTGATTTATGTTAAGTTTGGCTTGGCATTTCAACATGAATAGACTGACGCCTGAACAACGCTTCCAATTGTGCAAATTTATTTTGAAAATCATAGCCGTCGATCCCGATTTTCAAAAGCGAATTTTGTTTTGGAGTAATGATAATCCTCAAGTGTATGTTGAGACACCGCTACATCCAGAAAAACTGACTGCGTGGTGTGCTTTATGGGCTGGTGGAATAATTGGTCCGTACTTCTTTAAAAACGATGCTGGCCAGAACATTACAGTCAATGGTGACCGCTATAGAGCGATGATTACTGACTTTTTCGTTCATCAATTGAACAACCATAATGTGCAGAAGTTGTGGTTTCCATTAGACGGCGCAACATGTCACATAGCTCGTGCCAAAATTGATTCATTGAAGGAAACGTTTGGTGACCGCATAGTTTCAAGTTTCGAACCCGTGAATTCGCCTCCAAGATCGTGCGATTTAACGCCGCTTGACTATTTTCTGTGAGGATATGTGAAGTCGCTAGTCTACGCCGATAAGCCCGAAACGATTCACCCTTGGAAGACAATATTCGGCGCGTTATTGCCGATATACGGCCACAAATGTTGGAAAAAGTCATCGAAAATTAGACCTCCAGATTAGAATACGTCCGAGCCAGTCGTGGCGGTCATATGCGAGAAATCATACTTAAATTATAATGCCAGAAGATTGTCTTCCGAATGAAGTAAATTTCATATCAATAAAAAAAATCGTCTTTGTTTTATTTCATTTCAAAGTTCTATACCTCTAAAAAAGAACACCCTTTAGATTTGGATACGATACATGGGATTCAATGCTTTTATGTTCATAATCATGATTGATTTGGTAGAATGATTCAATTCGTTTTCAGTGTTTGTAATTCGTCTTCTTCCTTTTCCGGCGTCACGAGCATTGATCTCAAAGGGATCACAGCTCTTCCACTAAACTGCTTTCCACTACTAAACTGCTACTGGGGTAAGCCACATTGACCTCAGAATGCGTCGGCAAACTTTTCTGATTTTGGATAGTTCCATGTCTGAGGTTTCAATTTAATCTAACCCAATCGGGTTAAACGGGTTATGACGTGGCCATATGATGATTGCATTGCTTAATGGCTTCAGTTGAATTCTCAACACTCGTAAACCCAACAATCAGATAAAACAATTTTTGTACATGACGACATACTGAACTCCCTGAACTCCACCCGTCATTGTGCCTGTACAACTTTGTGTATCTGATAAATTAAACTGCAAAAAGGAAGAAAGTCCGCAATAGGAGTTCTAACACTTGGGAACGTTTCATGAACTTTTGTGAGTTCCACATTCGGGTAGTGCAACTAAAATATGAATCTTTATACTTGACTGAAATTTTGGGTTCAATGTAAAACTGATGGGCATTCCTAGCGAGGCGGGTGTTTTGGCTCAATTGTTTAAGGCGAGGAATGCAGCTGTCTATTTCACTTTTGTAAAATTCTTCAATTCAAAGACTCGCTTACTCAAACAGTACCATGAGAAGCTTATCTAATTTAGCCCTGCAAACATTCCTGTCTCTAGCTCTTCTCAATCTTCTTACAACGGATGTGGCGACTCAAAATCCTCTTTTCTCTTTGACCTTTCTTGGAATAGAGCTTGACGAACCTCACTAACATTAATACTTAATCGAACTTCATGTCCACGAAAGTGCATTTAAATCCAATGACCACCCTTAAAAATTTTATTTCAAAGCGGATGTGCTAGCAGGGAAAACGGCGCTATCAATAGTAGAACAGGAAGTCGCAGCGTTTTCTAATCTGAAGCATAACGTAGTTAGTGAAAATATTGCCATTTCCATAATCACAAAAAAACTAGCCCAAATTGGATCATCACTTGAACACAGCCAAACTCAAAGTCTTTTGTTAAAAAAAAGCAAGGATTCATCAATCAAGGTTCAATGGAGACTTGTAGGTTTTCGAAGAATTTATTGCCTGATATTTCAAAGAAATAAAAGGATATTTGTGTAAATCTTGGCCTCGGCTTTTTCTGTTGGTTGATATCCTAAAGGTGCGTTCGCACTATACCGAAAGGCATCCATCGATACATACCGATTGGCAATACCGAATTAATATGAACGTCCGGTTCAGCCGTCCTCCTTACCGAATACCGGCCCGAATTCAAACCGTGTTGAATGGATTGGATTACCGCCCATCATTACAACAGCATGGTGTGGACGCACCTTAACGATTTAAAAATCAATTCACAACATCTCGAGACTGCGCAATCGGTATGTCTGAGGTATGATTCCACTACCACTGTGAGTGGCCAAGCTTAGTTTGACCGTAAGTTACATGTCTGAAAAAACGTTTGGTAATAAACGTTATAATTGGAAGCAAAAAGCTTGAGATTGAGACTGATGTAATATGCCATATTTGAAACACTAATGAGTAGTTGACACATAGAGCTCGAGTACATTCCAGTAGAGGTTTTGTCTATTTCTGTCAATCAATCAAAGATATCCTCTTTCATTGTTTGAAGTTAATGTTCTTACACTACCGAAAATACAAGGTCACTGTTTTGTAATGTCAATGCACTGCACCCACACTTCCTACCCTCGAATACAATCAGTTGATAAATTTAAAGTACTTAGCATTTAAATTTAATGGAAGAAAATAACACACTCGAATAATTTAAAACAAAGCGATTAGATACAATTTTCATTTTCCCTCTTATTTTTATTTTTATTTTTTCTGTTGTAATTCAAGGTTCATTGTTGTCCTCCATGATAATTACCGCCGCCCAAATACCCATACCCTTTGGCCACTGTAACAGAAATTTCATTTCACAGTATCAAAAAAGAAGAAGAAAATAACTGGGGCATGATAGTTACCATAAAAAAAGCTAAAATAATGCAGATGGTTTTTGTCGGTCAGATTTATTTGAATTAATTTTTAGTTCCTTGTGAAGCAATATATTTGAAAAGAAAAAAGTGTATTTTACAAGCTAATTACTTTACTTTGCGTTGTTTTGGATACTTTAATTGATATTTTGAAAGTACATACATCAGTATCTATTTTAGATTAGTTGGTTTTGTCTTTTCTAATTCGTGATGACAAAGAGATTTATATTTTTCTGTTAACTCATTGAGAACATTTTTAGTTGCATATGTCGATTTCCAATCGTGACTTAACGTCCATGGAGGTTTTTCTGTTTTTTTTTAGGCATAGCATTATGCCATTCTGCCTCCGAGACATTCGGAACGTTTGGGCGGTAAAATATGTTCAATCCCGCTTTTGAAACCAATACAAAGTTGTTTTTGAAATCTTAGTAACCTAACGGTACTTAACGAGTTTTTGAACGTGGGGCAACAACAGTATTTTAAAGGTTGAATATGGAATCCAGTCAGTGGCACTCTGGGCGAGATATTTTGAACCACACAAAAAACTAGTTTTTCATTTATAAATACAATCAGACAAAAGCCGACGATGTGGAAGAGTCAATTTCTGTCTGTCTGTCGTTTAAAAAAAAAGAAATAAATTTTCGAAGAAAAAATTTTACCATCTCCAAATTTTTGAAATTATATTTCAAATTCATGGTTAAAACAAAACCAAGTGCAATAGTTTTAGTAAAAATATTATATCGTTCCGTTATACAGCTTAATCTTTGTTTTAAAAGCTAAAACTTGTAGACCAGGATCAATAATTTTTGAGACCAAAAAAGTTATAGTAGGATGGATCCCAATAGAAGAGGTAGAGAATAAAAAAAAAAAAAAGGTAAAATAAATTACGGGTGATCTGAGGTCGGGAAGGGGGAGGGGGAGAGTATTCAATGGTAAAAAACGGTTAATCTCGATTTCCGGTAAAGCTGCAAGTCTTAGGAAAAAAGTTCAGTGGCAAAGCTGTAAGTAATAAAAAGATCTACAACTTTTGTAATTACACTTTTTTTTACATAACCTCAAAATTTATGTGAAAAATTCGAATAACCTAGTTTTCGGTTTTTTATTTTTATAAGGTTTTTGGGGATTTTTTTTTAAATACTACAAATAAATCGGAATAACAGAAACGTGATCTTATTATTTATATCAATGACTGCTTACAATAATTTTTTTGGAGTGATGTATTACAAAATGGCGGCTGTGCAGCGTTTTTACCACGACGTATTTTTTTTTTCGAGTCCACGGCCGGAGTCCGTGATTTTAAAAATAATAATTTTTTAAATAATAATAATTTTTGAAATAATAATGAGCAAATAGATTTTTTCGATTATATATACTAACTGCTATAGAAGTACTTAGGATATTTGCGATATATTTATTTTTGGCCAAATGGCGCCCTTTTACAAAATTTGCTTTAAAAATTGTCAGAAAATTGTTGATAACAAATGAACTACGCAATATAAAAAAAGAATCCTATGTACTTCCATAGACAATGTATATTTCAAGACATGTTCAAAATTTCAAGTTAATCGATTGAAAATTGCTTGAGTCCGACCAACTTGAAAAATACAGTATTCAGATAAACGAGTTTAAAGTTTTGAGTAGGAGAAAATCATGAATAATTTTAAAATATCTTCAATCTGCGATGCCTGAGAGAGACGTTCGACAAGTCTAACTCGATTAGACTATTCAGAAACTCAATATTTTCAATAACAACTGCCGTATACATGTTCTACTCCCCTAACGTACCTTCCCCCTTGCGCTCACAAAAGGAGTTCGCTGTGGAGCAGACGGCCTTGTACTAAAACTCGAAAACCGAGTACCTAAAGGTTTTCCCGGCCTTATACTTCTGGGACATCAGTTTTGAGGTCCTGAGGAACCATTTGGAATTAAAAAAAAATCGATAACTCCTTAAAGAATTAAACCTCTTAACTGGTTTGTAATTTGTTACAACTTGTAATTTCCTTTATTGATTCATCACTTGTTTTTGTAACCATTTCGCTCAATTTAAATCAATCAATAAACGTCTCAGAATATTTTTCATTTTTAAGTGGAATTTCTTTAGATTGCAAATCAGTTTTGAAGCAGCGTGAAACGAAAATTTGTCACAATAAGAAACATACATACAAATGTATGGGATTAAGTCAGCGAAAGAAGTAGATAGGTTACCTTTATTTGAATTATTTTATATGAAAGGAGAACCTCTTCTTTTCGTGTGGTACCCGTGGTGTGATGGATAGCATGTCCGCCTGTTAATCCAGAGGTTCGTGGTTTGAATCCCAACAGAGGCAAAAATGGTTTTTCACGGGTATCGCCATTCGCTAGGAATTGGCAAGTCCTCCGTTCTTCGTTATAAGACTAATACTTGCCCTCTTAAACTATTCCGATGCTATCTTTCATTAAGTAGTTTGTATTTAATGCTTGCGTTTGCGCCTTCAGATTACAAAGCCAGAATGTCAAGCAAGCGTGTTGTATTATTGAAGTGGAATTTCTCTGGCACCGTGTTATTTGAAAAATCGATGATACGAAAAATCGACAAAGAAATAAAGGGTGTTATTTTTAGGCGTATGGTTTTTAAAAAGAAATAAAACATATATGCATATAGTTTTATGTTATCGCCAAAAGCCTAGCTTTATTATAAAGATAAGGGTTTGTCACTATGTTTAAAAATAATTTCAGGCTAGTTGCCGCCGCGTCGCAGTTGGATTGAAAAAATTGCAGCGTAAAGTCACAATTTTCAACCATTTTTTGCAGAATTTGGGTCCGTGTGTCAAAAATTACGCGCCGGATATTCCCTTTCAAGGGATCAATCAACCGAGCGTGGACAAGCGTCTGAACATAATCCCACAATAAATAGTCCATCGTTGTTAAATCGTCCGACCTTAAAGGTAACTCACTGGTTTGAAATTCAAAATTATGTAAAAATTGGCGTCAACAGTCATTTCGTTTCGAGACAATTTACCGAAGCCCAGTGGTCAAATCTTCCACAGTGAAATGGCGAACCAAACTGGTCATAAAAAAAATCAAATAAATAAAAATTATACCTGCATATTAAGCTTTAATAAATTGTCGATCTGGTAGACGGCCATTGGCCAAACCATATTAAACTTAAGGTTATCATATTGTACATTTTAAGGGGTTCGGCTACTTTCTCGAGTTCAAATGGAGGTGATTTTTTGAAGGCGTAAAAAAAAACTATAGCTTCAAATATTCTGTAATCTTAGGAGTTTATTATACATATATTCATGTAAATTGTCAGGAGATTTCGAGTTGACATATTGAAATCCAAGAGAGATATGAACCATGTATTGAATTCCTTGAAATTAGAAGACGTCAATTTGCCGCATTTTTTTGAATTTTTCTGGTACCTGTAACAAGAAAATAAAAAAATGGCGTTAAAGTAGACCCTTTTTCCCATACAGCCATCTATAATTGGAGTGGAAATTTGGAAATTTACAAAATGGCCGCAACTTAAAAAAAGTGGTCCAAATTTCGTCAAAAAAAATCGTCTTTCGATGGCTGCCAAATTTACAATTTTCATCCGATCGTAAAGGTTGTATATTGCTGTATGTAAAAACATATGGAGAGTATGCAGTTAAGATTTCAAGACGATTCGTTAATATTTGCGTGAGTTACAGCTGCGGCAAATTTGAAAAACGCAGTTTTGAGAAAAGGAATTGTAGGACATTAAGGTCGAGGCAGCTGTCGGGCACCCCGTCGCGTTGGAATGGGTGGAGTTCGTGCGCCCGAGATGCTTCTTTTCTATACTCTGCCAATTCAAAAATATCCAAGATATCATTCCAATATTTTAGGACATCATTCTTGAGATGTTTACCTATCGAAAAGTAAAAAAAAAATCGATTTTTTGAAAATGAAAAACTAGCCGAGCCCCTGAAAGCAGTTTTTAAATAAAGTTTTTTCAACTAACTAATTGCCCAAAAATCAAGTGCCAAAAAGAGCGACTCCAAAAAACGTTTTGCTTGATTGAATTCCACACGTCTAAAAAAAACAAAAAAATATTCTTAAATAGGATTCACTTTGCGAGAGACTGAGGTAGAATACATGTATTTTCTATATTTTTCTTTGTTCGAGCTTTTGTAGTCCACTTGTCTTTTCTGAAGCTTCACTTTTGCTTTGGTTTTTTTTTTCTTGTAATTTGAACTTAAACATACCACATAAGACGTAGTTCCAAGTGGTTTTAATTACATATTATTAAACTAATGACCAATTATAGAATATTTCTTGAAAACAATCAAACTTAAACGCACACCATTCGACTCTTCACATTCATTGTGCCTGAAGCTGAAACTTCCAATAGCTCTTAAGAAAGCGATGATTTCATTTGTGAGTCTTTGCTTCTTTGCTTCAAATCTTACGTAGATAGCTTGAATATTAATGAGCTGAAGGTTTTAATAAAAAAAAACAATGAAAATAAGATAATATCTCGCGTTAAGCATGGGCTCAATGTGTACGTTTTAGATAAACTTATTTAATGTTAAGTCAAATCTCTTTACTCTTTATCAGTCATTTGTGTACCAATTTACAGAGTTAAGAAACTTATCACCAAACTCCCACGCGTAGTCTTTGATTTCGTACATGCCATTGTTTTATCACTCAACAAACTAAACCGAGCTTCGTTAAAAATTTGATAAGCAGAGTTCTTGGATAAAGAAGTACCACTTATTTCCAAGGATTTAGGTGATGTGTTTTTAAAAACGCCAGAAATAAGAAACATAAAAACTCGATTAAGAGTGAAAAACTTTATGCACGTGATAAGAAATAAAAATAACAAACATTTTTGTTTTTTCCAAATTCCTTGGCCGTTATTTCATGGCCGTTTATAATTTATTTTGATTGACGAGAGGAAAATAACTTAATTGTTTTCTTAACTTTTTCGTCATTAAATATCACTCAACAACGCTCCTTCTTTATTCATTAGTCACTAATATTTGCATTAACTAAGTCGCCATGAACTCATTAGTCACTTTTACTAGAGCCCTTTTCTGTCGTTGCATTTCAAACTGTTCATATAACTTCCCCACTATATTTCTAATTTATTTCCCCTGGAACGAATTTCACAATTTTCAATTAGTGCACTCGACAGACAGCCACAGTCCATCGAGACAATAGCGAACAAGAGAATCATTGTACAACGAACAGAGCGTTTGAAGTCAGATACAAAAATATATTTTATTAATTTAAACAATGAAATTAGACATGCCAAGCCGAACGAATAGAGCGAAAATCAAATGTCACAGGTCGAACCTTGACTGTGAGAAGAGGGAGTGTTTGTGGTGTGGTGCTTCTATCTATCGTAACGTTTGATGCTTCTTCCTTGCAATGCACAGTAAAATACACAAAGTGAGTTCATCTGTGTATGAAAATAAAATATACACAACCCGAGCAGAACAAGTGTGTCGCTCCCAAGTCCCCAAATGATTCCAACGACTAGACCAATGTATTGCTAGTGCGGTGTTTCATGGTCCATTTGTCCCGGGACAAAAGTATCTACTATAAAACATTTATGCAGACATGATGGTATGAGTTCATTCTTTTTTTTACAGCAAAGTCATACTACATCTTTGACAAATAAAAAATTGATTTAGATATGAACCTGTTTCTCATTTGTTTCAATTTTTTTATCGCCATTTGTAATTGTTTGATGCCAAATGACATGGTTGGGAATAGAATTGATAATTCTGCTGTTGACAGGCTTTAGGATTTGGCTTTATAAATTTGATAGTAGAGAACAGAAGGTTTTTTCTCCTGTGATATGTTTCAGCTGGCAATATATAAATTGTTTATTCGGTTCATGACATGCACCTAAAGTTAATTGCACATTGTTCTTTTCATAAAACATGGACAAATAAAATGAAGTAATTTAGTTTTCGTGTTTGGTAATGGACACGAATGTTCAAAAGCAAACTTGGTTGTAAAAGAATAACTGAGTTAGCTCTGGGAGTCTGGTTACATACACAAAAAATGTTTTCATCCGATAAAAACAAGGTTTAATAACCATTGACATTTAGGAGCAAATAAAAAAAAAATGAAAATAAAAACAAATCCGAAGCAACTGAAAAAGGTCGATTAGAAAAAGTAAAGGTTGGAGTTATATAGTGACTTGCAAGTTAAAAAATCTTTTAATGCAATTTATTTTAAGAACCAAGTCTTACTTTCTCATTTTAAAATGTTTTTTTGTATGTTTACTTACCTACTTACTTACTTGCTAACCAAAAAATGTAAAACTGGTTTGAACATTAGAGAGCTAACTTTGTTAATTGGAGCTCTGTCTTAATCTTCCGTTTCGGCCATATGTGTTTCTTGATCTCGAGGGGATCAATCACTGCTCACCCGCTTATCTGCCTTAAATTTAGCACAATAGCAAGGAATAACAACATATACATTGAAAAGCTTTGTTATTTTGTTTAATGGTTCAATTGATTATTTTGAGTTTTTAATTTTTATTGTTGTTTTTCGTGAAATTTTTTTTTTGAAACTTAACTTATGCGGTCACCAAACGTTTCCTTCAATAAATAAATTTTGGCACGAGCTGTGTGACATGTTGCGCCGTCTTGTTGAAACCACAACTCCTGCACATCATGGTTGTTCAATTGATGAACGAAAAAGTCAGTAATCATCGCTCTATAGCGGTCACCATTGACTGTAACGTTCTGGCCAGCATCGTTTATAAAGAAGTACGGACCAATTATTCCATCAGCCCATAAAGCACACGTCCTCTAAAAAAAACACCCGTTATTCTAATTTTTTAAATTGTGGCTGAGCCTTTAACACAAGAATAATTGTTTAATCTAGTCACTGGTGACTCGACGTGACGTCTCTACTTTATTATCGATTGCAAGCTTTACAAGTTTTTAGAAAAAGAGCCACTAAACTCATCTACTGAACCAAATATGCGCTTCACCATCTACGTCTTCAGCCAACGGTGAAAGAGACTCCATTCTGCGCAATGCGTGGTGTCCGTGGCGTAATGGTTAGAATGTCTGCCTTATACACGGGAGGTTCGTGGTTCGAAACAAAGATGCTTTTCCAAGACTTTCACCTTTCGAGAAAAATTGGCGAAATAAACAATTCTCGATTACTCGTTTGGAATCTGCAGAAAATTGTAGGTTCCCTCCATTCCCCCACAGAGCATCATTGTGTGAAATGAGCTAGGCCCGGTGCCACCGCTCTGTTGCGCCATATTTATTTTATTCTACGTATTTCCGGCTAACGTCGCGTCGTAGATAAAAGTGGTGCATTCAAATATGTTCTGAATCAGCCCTTTAATGTCGAAATAGATTCAAGCTTTCCGTGTGGCGAATCTACTGAATACTCTGAAATTGGGGCAATAAACCCCGAATATATAATATAATAATAAATTGGACAAATAAGCTTCAAATATGAGGCCATGAGTCGAAGTGCGAATGAGGATATCTTGTTCAAGACCAGCACAAACTAACGCTGTGAAGAGATATGAGCTACAATCGCAAGAGATTGCCAATGCCTTTTCCAATCGAGTGTCCCTTCAATTATCCTTGAATCCCATGCCGGCAGCATTAAACATTGAAGACCAGTAGCAGCAATGCCAAGAAGCCATCAGAACCGCTGCCTCTGAGGTTCTGGGTTTCACTCGGCCACCAAAACGAAACCCATGGTTCGATGAAGAATGCAGGCAGGCAAATGCAGCCAAACAAAAAGCAGGTCAAATGCTGATGCAAAATCGGACGAGGGCTGCTAACGATCAGTGTAACGAGATTTACAAGGAGAAAAGAAGAGAGGAACACCAAATTCTCAAAAAGAAAAGGAAGCAGCATGAGAAGCGCTCGTTTGAGGAAATTGAGAGGTGCCATGACAGGAACGAGATTCGGAAGTTTTACCAAAAGGTAAAAAGATCCTGCCAGGGTGGCAAACCCCGAACTCAAGCCTGTAAAGACCAGCAGGGAAATATAGTTATAGAGTCACAGTCGCTACTGAGGATCTGGAAAGATCATTTCTGCAGACTGCTTAACGGCGATGAGGACACAAATTCCGCTGTCAGGCAGATTCATTCAGCCCCATTCAGCTTGGACGATGATCAAGAATGCCGTCCCGACCTAGAGGAAGTTAAGCTTGCCATATGCAAACTTAAATCAAATTAGACTGCGGGTGCAGATGGCCTTGATGCCGAAGTTTTCAAGGCAGCTGGAGATCAGTTGGAAAAGAGCATGCACCAGCTGATCTGCATGATATGGTCGGAAGAAAGCATGCCCGATGAATGGAACCTCAATATCGTATGCCCGATCCTAAGGAAGGGAGAACCTTACAATTGCGCCAATTATAGAGGGATAAGTCTCCTTACCGTCGCTTATAAGATCTTGTCTGCTGTAATATGTGAACGTCTGAAACCCCACGTCAACAACTTGATAGGTCCTTATCAATGTGGTTTTAGACCAGAGTGTCCACAATAGACCAAATTTTCACATTACTGTAGATCTTGGAAAAAACCCGAGAACATAATATCGATATTCACCATCTTTTTATCGATTTCAAGCCCGCTTATGACAGTATTTACAGAGACGAGCTGTACAGAGCCATGTCTAGTTTCGGCATCCCTGCAAAACTCGTACGACTATGCAGGATGACTTTCGAGAATTCACGCTGCTCCGTCAAGGTCGGTAAGGAACTCACCGAGACCTTTGATGTCGGAAAAGGCTTTAGGCAAGGCGACAAACTGTCATGCGATTTCTTCAACATCATACTTGAACAGATTGTAAGAAACTCAAACGTCAACACCAGAGGAACAATCTTTCAAAAGTCTGTACAATTACTGGCCTACGCAGACGATATGGGAAGAAATAAGTGTGAAGTCATAGGTGCTTTTGCGAGCATTGAAACAGAAGCGGCAAAAATGGGTTTGATGGTTAATGAGGGCAAAACGAAGTATATGTTGTCATCAAACAAGGACACAGAACATCGACGAATTGGACAAAACGTCACAATAGACAGACATAACTTCGAGGTAGTACAGGACTTCGTCTACCTAGGATCCGCTATAGACACGGACAACAACATCAGTGCGGAGATCAAACAGAGAATAACTCTTGCCAACCGTTGCTTCTTTGGGTTAAGAAGGCAATTGAGAAACAAAACCCTCTCTAGAAAAACCAAGGTGACCTTGTATAAGACCCTAATCATCCCAGTCCTGCTTTACAGCGCGGAAGCATTGACCTTATCGAAAGCGGATGAAGAAACCCTTGGTCGTTTCGAAAGGAAAATTCTCCGAATGATCTTTGGTCCCGTATGCGAAGACAATTTGTGGAGAAGAAGATACAACAACGAGCTGTATGAGCTGTGCGACATGGGCATAGCCAGAAGAGTACGCATCGCTATGCTACGATGGTTGGGTCATGTAGAGCGGATGAACCCAAACGCTCGACGGGTTTTCGAAAGCACATTGCAGGGAAATCGCGGAAGGGGAAGACCTCGTCTTAGGTGGCGCAATCAAGTGGATGAAGACCTCAACCGACTTGGAGTGCGAAACTGGAGAGAGCTCGCCCGAAATTGAAGTCGTTATAGAAGGATGTTGGTTGAGGCCCATGTTCACCCCGAACTGTAATGCCCACCTAAGTAAGTAGGTAAAAACACTTTTTATATATTTCCTCAATTGTTGTTGCTGAATCAATTTATACTAAACTTCTAAGTCAAATACTCACAATTTCTCATTACGACATGCTTCCTATTGAATCGTGGCATGCAGAATAATTACAAGAATAATATGTTAGAAGACATTGTACATAAAAATTTTGTCAGTACATTAATCTTGATATAACTAAGTAGACTAAGAAAGAAATGTGTTTCTTCATGTACGACAGTTTGTAAAGTGGGTTTTGAAATCCATCGAATGATTATGGAAGAACTAGGCATTTAATCGAGAATTGGAGCTTGGAAGTTTTGGTAGAACAGGAATACATTCCTGATGTCATTGATTTTGGCTGCTTAAGAGATGCCACACTGCTCATGTTTAAAGTATTCAAACTCCCGTAAAACCTTCAAACCAATGAACAATGAACATGTAAGATTGAGAGACACTTTGCCAAAGCTAATTAAATCTTAAATTATGTAAGGCTAAAATTTAACACGACATTTATTTGCCATCAGACGTATTTATTTAGTGAATATATAAAACTCATTTATTTTCCTTGTCTAATGTTTATTTTCTTTTCTCTTTTACAGGTAAGTGTCAGACGATTTTTACCCACAGACTTATTGTAAGAGAAGAAATATGTGGGTGAGCTTATTTAAATTAAAATATGATGTGTCCCAACTAACCAGAAACGTAAAGATGTGTAAACTTGTACTGAAAAGTCCTTGAAACTTTTGACAACTCTACTCATCGCATGTTTAGATCGAAAGCCACGTTTTAGTAGCTTTTTTTTCAAAGAGGAGGCTTATATGCTAATCTGGAGAACTCAGACCTAATTACCGGTCCATTGTACTACCAGGGTAATAGCCTTCCCTTTTTTCTGTGTTGCAGTAGTTGGAAATAAGGTGTTAGTAATTTCACATATAACCTCAAGGGCGGCGTCCATACAAAACTGAGCGGGATTCGAACCCACGCGTCCGGCCTATCTACTAAACACTCTACCACTGCACCACGGCCGCCCTTTTAGTCAAAAGTACTCTTTTTCCAAATAGCTTTGATAATATGTAAACAAAACTAACTAAACAGATTCTCTTCAGAATTTATTGATTCAAAACAAATTAGCGAAACGTCAGCAGGAATAGCCTTGAAATCGATTGGTCAGTGTTGTTGGTTAGAAGAGCCTTTTCTTGTTTATTCATTAAAAACACCTTTTGTTTTCATTTTTTACTGCGATTGCATCAGTAAACAATTTATTTAAATATTGTTTACAATCTTGCTCACTCATATGAGGTTAAAAAATTAACACATCCAAAGTAAGAAGTGTGTGCAGGGGTGGCTCTTGGAAGTTACTTCTATGCATGACATTTAGTAGAACCGTGCCAACATTGCGATAGGCAGGTTAACAGCAGTTGCTGTTGTTTTCCTGTTGAAGACACAACTAATTGGTGCATTTGCATAGAACTATTTTTATCTAATTGCAATTGTTTATATGACGCCTTTGCAGTTGGTGGCCGGTTTTTTGTATTTTTCTTTCCGTTCTCTTAGCTGACTGTGGCGTGTTATAGTTGTGTTTTTTGACGTAAGCCCCAGATGCCAAGATGAAAATAACTCTTGTTGTAGGTATGTGAATTTATTTGTTTTTTTCAGGTGATAAAAGTTTCCTGAATGAGTTGAATAATATTGTTTTCGATAATGTGACGTAGGTGGTTAAAGGAAGGCATGACGTTGGAAAGGATTTAAGAATAGAATTATCTCTTTTATTTATTAACTAAATAATCGGAACGGGTGGAAGTTTTCTTTGTCTACATAAAAATAAAAAACAAGTTGTTTTTTCAGGTGCTTCTCCAATGGCAGATTTTTTATTCTTTTAAGATGCTGTCCAAATTTTCCAACTTTTCTCTCTCACAAAAAAAAGTAATTATAACAGAAATGCGCAGTTTGCCTAACAAATTTTGAATGTGCCCACAGCATTGCTCATCCTACTCACTCACTCTTTTTAATTTTTGCTTTTATTAATTGTTAACTGTTATAATTTTCATTATATTTTGCTGTAATTTTTCTTTATTTTTCTATTTCAATTCTTCTTTCTTTTGCGAATAAGCATTTTTTTGTGTCATGTTGTGGTTAGCCATGTCCAACAATATAGAACTACGTTTGATGGTGAGAATCCTGAGCCGGCAGAAATGTGGGCTCCGCATTTGTCACATTAACGCGCAAATCTTACTACCGAAAATAGATGAATTTCTAGATATTTTTATTGGTTTTGACGTGGATGTTATACGAGTATGCGCAACAGAAACCTGGTTAAGGGACGAGTTAAATGACGATATCTGTTGCCTAGGTAACCCCCTAGGCGTTTTTCGATTTAACCGTATGAATCGTATTGGGGGCGGCGCGGCGTTGTGATTTATGTTAGGAGCAAAATTAAATGCAAGCTCAAAACAGCTATTGGCGAGAGTGCTATTGAATCTTTATTTGTTGAAATCATAGGTAGGCAGGAAAATTTACTTGTGGGTGCCATCTATAGGCCAAATTGATTTCTCACCGCTGTATGCCGTATTGGAAGAAATCTCTTTGAGCTCGCCTAATATTATACTTTGTGGTGATTTCAACTGCAATCTCTTGAATCCTAATGTTTTCACTCATCACATGTTTACTTTAAATTTAGTACCAGGTAACACCAGTTCCCCAACACACTTTTTCGGAAGGGACTCTTCGTTATTGGACCTTATGTTTGTAAGTGACAAGAATAATGTTGCATTGTATGATCAACTTTCGGCTCCTGCTTTTTCAAAGCATGGCATGATTTTTCTTATATTCAATTTTAGACTTGATTATTCAGATGAAAAAATCACTTATCGAGATTTCTATAATATAAATGTGCAAGAACTTGAAACTCAAACAAGAGAAACAATTTGGGATGCTATATATTATTTGCCTTCTTCTAATGACCAGTTTGAATTTTTAACACAAAATATCTCTGAGTTGTTTAATATCCATGTCCCTTTGAAAACAAAAACTGCAACAAAGAAATAATCCATGGTTTTCACACGCGATTAGAGATTTGATGCAAAAACGAGAGAGAGCTTACAGGAATTGGAAAAGGTATCGTGTGTTTTGTTCACTTCGTAACCAAGTAGTAGTGAAGATACGCGAGGCCAAATACCAACATTTTTCTAAACGGCTTAACACATATTCAAATGGTCGCCAGCTCTGGAAAGACCTACGCAGAATCGGAATTGGTAAAACAAAATTTGGTACAGTCGAGGAAATTGGTGGCAACAAACTTAACCAACAATTCATTTCTTCTCTACTGTCACAGGTCTCACAACCTCCAGTTTGTTTCACTGATCAACGCGATCGTAACGAGCCTGGTTTTTGAATTTTCTGCAGTAGATAGTACTGATGTTGTCGAAAGTGTTCTTTCCATTTAGTCAAAAGCTGTTGGGCTCGATGGTATACATCCTTCCTTTTTGTGTATGATATTGCCACTTGTAATACCATATATCACTTTTGCTTTCAATACTATTTTGACGACCGGTCTATACCCAGAGTTATGGAAAGTTGCTAAAATCATTCCACTTCCCAAAAACGCTAAAAGAGATGAATTTAGACTTATCTCTGTATTGCCATTTTTATCAAAAGTCTTTGAAAAAATCCTTCAAAAGCAAATTAATGTTTTTCTATCTAGTAACTCATTACTCAGCACTTATCAATCTAGCTTTCGGAAGAAACGCAGCTGTGTAACTGCCCTTTTAAATGTTACTGATGACATTAGAAAAGCGGTGGATGAAGACTAGGCTACATTTCTAGTTTTGTTGGATTTTTCGAAGGCTTTCGATTCTGTTAACCATGTTAATCTATGTAGAAAGTTCATGCTAAATTTGAATTTCTCATCTAGTGCAACAAAGTTAATTTTTTCGTATTTAACTGATAGCATTGTATTTAAAAACTATAGTAAGTTCATCATTCAATTTAAGAATCCTTTGGACCGGAGGAGCATGGTGGCGCTGCGAACGCTGAAAAAAGTAAAAAAAATTGTGTGGAACGTATTTAAGAGAGTGAGCGGGAATATTAAAAGAGCATGAATATGAGAAAAAATACTTTGGCGGGATCTGTGATGACGCATTTTTGTTTTGATTCGCTTTTAAGGATATACATATGTGAAATGGGTTGAAAGGATTTCGTTATCTCAAGGAATTCGTTTGAGACGTAGCGATATGATTTTGTGTTTCTTCTTTGTTATTTATTTCAAGGTAAACTACCTGCACCAATGTGGAACAAATTGTTACATTGCATCATTTTGCTTTGGAAAACAATTTGATTACCTACTTGGAAATATATTTTGCAATTGATGAAAGAAAGAATTACGCAAAATGTATTTCAAGTATGTAGGTATACCTATACATGGAGTTATTAAAAAAGCATAATGCAGGTAGGTATGATTGAAGATATCATTTTTATAAAAACAAGAAATTTAAGTCTGTTCGGTGAAAAGTAATTGTATGCCACAATCTGTTACGAATTATAAAAGTTCCATGAAAACAGGTGCATTAAACACTTTAGTAGATAGGTACATTTACAAGTTCTATTTAAAGGAAAAAAATTATGGGAATAGAGAAATAGAAATGTATTTACTTATGTTTTCCGAGTCAGTTAAGTTGCAACGGAGAATTAAAAAAAAGAAAACTTGAGAAAAAGCTGCAATATTATATAGGTACATAAAATAAATGCATCAGTTATATAAGAAACCAATTTTGGAGCTATTTTTCTTACGGTCACACTAGGTAGTTGGAGTTTTCGTAATCAGTAGGTATGCATCTCATCAGAAATACTCCTAAATATTGGAGCGAAAAAGTGTCCCCTTCATTTTTACTTGCGGTTATATGTAGGTTCTATAAGCTAAGTTTTGCAATCGTGCAGAGAAAAATTTTTGAGATAACAATTAAACGAGATATTGCGATGGTAGAGAATACGAAAAAATTGGGTTCTGAAATTCTGTCTGTCTGTTTGTATATTCCTATGTGTATAATAAAGGCGGCCATAATTACTTACTCGCTTGGTAACATCTAAAAACTATTTTTCCTTTAATGATTCGGGCTAGTGATGGTATCAATGTCTTGAGATAAATGTGGCAAAAATGTGCAAGATCGGTTTGCTTTAGTTTAGTTATTGGGATTAGAAAAACCCTGTAAAAGGCATATTTTCTATTTTTAATTTTTCTATTCTAAATATGTATTTGTATACTTACTAGTTATTACAGTATGTTCGTACTATATTGTGTACAAATTAAGTTCTTAGCAGAGCACAGTATAAAAACTAGCTATGCAAGTATTCAAATTATTTTTTTTTATAGGTATAGCTATTTTCAAAAAGTGTTTTATGTACATATATGATGTACCTACATGTTTTTTATTGAAAATAACATTGAAAATATTTTTTGGAATGCTTAAGAAATATGTAATACTAAAAAAATTTGAGCTAAGAAGAGTAAAGGTCTATCAATATTCTTTGTATACCTTATAAGGTAATGTACAAAGAATAGAAAACACGTCAAAACTGTTCAACTATTTTGAGTCAAATAAATTTATCGATACGCATTTTTGTAGAAAATTTAATTTCCTTTAAGTAAGGTACTTTTGAAAATTTTTGTCAGGCTAACCATTTCTAAGTAATCAAGCTTTCTGGCAATATAAAACTTTTTGGGGGGCGTTGCGGGGCGTTACAGTCAAAAGTTTAAGGCAAATAACATTAAGCTTTTCTATTTGTTTTTTCTTCTATCCAGGCCCAATTTATAAACGTTTATATTAGTATATATATAGTGAAGCTTGTCACAATATATTACTGAAAACCCCATCTAGATAGGATAAGCCGTTTCTGAGATTAGCGTGTACAAACAAACAGACAAACAGACAAAAATTCCAAAAATCATTGTTTTGGGTTCGATTGCGTAAATAAAGGTCTCCTATAATATTTTTTCTCATAAATCTTCCATGTACATACAGCGACCGGTTACGTTTTTATTATATGTATTGATGATTGATAACACTGACTCTCAAAAAAAAAACGAGGCTTTAACTTCAAAAAAACAACTACAAAAAGATAAGAAAACGTCGAAGCCAAAATATGAAGTCTTACTTACACTTGGAGCACCAAAATTCAAATGTCATTGTGCTTGCAATGTAATAACATCCAAAATAAATAGCTAACGGTATTTAAGTCTTCATTTGTTATGACTCTTGTATGATCTCAGCTTGTTTAAACGGTTTTTATTATAACCGTTGTAATGAATTTTTTGAATTTTGGCCTACGGTGGAACCACTGTGAACTTGAGCGATTTTCTTAAAAATTTGCAGTTAGGGTCTATGGGGTAGCCTACAGAGGAATTTAAGACAACTTCTAGCAAGATCTTTAACTTTGCATAAGAAATAAACCGTTTTTCTTAAACTGATCCAACGATTTTGATAAAATGTTCAGCATTTATATAAATTAGCAATTGCCGAAGAATGGCGTTTTTAGATTTTCGCTTGAAGCCTTTAGAATATGTAATTTAATTTTTTCAATATTTTGCGTAATTTGGTTCAATTTTCAGAATTAATGTATAGTAGGCAATGCTGTTCTTCCTAATATTATTGTGAAGACTAAATACTTACTTGTACTGTCTTAAGATTTTGATAGTACCTACCCATTTTTTTTTTAATTTCTCGAAAACCAATAAACATCTTCATTTTCGGTTGTCATCGTTCGACTTAAAACTAATAGAGGCATTTTTTAAATGCGAAAAAGTGAGCCAATATTTTTATAAAACTCACTAAAGGTAGATAGACTAATGGTTTTGGTTTGTACTGTACTCCTTCTCTCGTAGGGGGCTTTTGGCTTGACCTAATCTATGCTTCTTGA
This sequence comes from Melanostoma mellinum, assembly GCA_914767635.1. Classification (NCBI taxonomy): domain Eukaryota; kingdom Metazoa; phylum Arthropoda; class Insecta; order Diptera; family Syrphidae; genus Melanostoma; species Melanostoma mellinum. The sequence continues at coordinate 248,511,715 of OU612058.1, read as the reverse complement.
GGTTTTTTCTTACCCTACGCAAAGCATCCTGTTTATAAAAATATTAACAAAACTATTTCAAATTGATATAACAAACAAATTTCACACTCTAAGCACCTCACCAGTAGTTGAATTATTCTTTAAAGAAAATTGGTTATCATACAAAAGTGAGGGTACTGGGAACCCGACTTATTTTGAACAAATTCCATGTCTCCGAAGTTTGCAAAATTTTGAAGCTTCATTTTTGTATGTAGTTTAACAAATAGTTGAGGTCAACTGTCATGTTCAATTTACCCATTACTCAAAGAGGCTTTCTTTGTAACTCATTGCAATTAATTTTATTTTTCGAACTACATATGTGAAAATATTTGACTGCATTAAAGAATACCAAGATTGATCGTCAAATATTTCACATGAAATACATCAAAATGTCTATAAAGAAACGATAGAGAAAAAAACCACTAGGAACCTACACCAAAACTTGCATTCATATAATAGTACTGACCTGCCCCACACTTGCCAACAAACGAAAAAATCAGAAAATCACAGGCAAAAGCAAAAAATAACAAATTGTTTTCTTCCTTTCTTGTAAGATGCATATTTCACGCTTACCTATATTTTCCATGTTATCCTGCCTACTCTAAAGTACGATACTACTCAACAATGTATGCGTGAATAACCCCCCGATCTCCGCCTTTACGGTTTCCTCTTTGGTTTTGAAGATCAACACAAGAAAATCAAATTTTTTTCTACCTACCCTCAATGCATGCATAAACAACCCCGATCTCCCCGCTACGAATTCGTCTATGTTTTTGATGCTCTACTTTTCGACCAGCCACAACACATGCAAAGGGTTGATTTTTTTTCCGTACCTCCTTTGCAAAGTGTATTTCACGCTTGTTCATCTTGCCTATTCCTTGTGCCATTCACATTCAATGCGTGCATAAGCAAAAAGCAACCCCGATGTACGCTTTCTTCATTTGTGTTGGTACCCAGAAAATTCAATGTTTACAAATTGAATTTACTCTTTCGAATTGCTAGCATCCACAAAACTTAAGCGCTCTTTCAAAAATAAAAATTTATGTGGAACGCATAGCTTGGCACGGAGACTTAAATCTGGCACGGAGACCTCGATTCTCCATCAGTTAAAAAGTCTACATAATCTTACTATGGTTTATATATACAATGCTGATAGGAAACAAGCAGTGCAAGTTGGTGACTCTCTGTCAAATTTTTTGCCGAACGTAACTGCTGTACCTCAAGGTTCAATACTGGGTCCTCTTTTGTTTTCTGCCTATGTAAATGAACTTCCATCTTCATTAGTAAATTTTAACTCTCATTTGTATGCTGATGACGTTCAGCTGTATGTCAGCTGTCCACTTGGCCTTATTGAACATGGAGCTTTCTGCGTCAATGAAGACCTGAAGAAAAGGGCTGATTGGTCATTGTCAAACGGACTAATTTTGAACCCTAAAAAATCTAAATGTCTTGTCGTATATAGAAAATTTCTTGACCTTTCTTATTTTCCACCGATTGTTCGGAGTTATGCTCCAATCGAATATGTGGTTACAGCAAAAACCCTTGGTGTGACTTTTAATCGTTTTTTGAATTGGGATGATCACGATCATATCAATGGACTCATTGGCAAGGTTTATGGTTTACTTCGTACGTTATGGGTAACAAAATATTTCACTCCACTAAAAACGCGTTTGCTTCTCGCTAAAACTTTGGTAAAGCCTATCCTGGTCTATGGTTGTGAAATTTATTGCAACTGCAATTTCGCGAGCAAGCGAAAACTTAATGTAGCTCAACTCAATCGTTCGTTACGTTTTTGAACTGCGTAGATACGATAGGATATCTGATTTTGCTCCGCGCATGCCTCTCGAAAAATATTTCGAACTTCGTAGTTTGATTCTGCTTTCCGATATACTCCTCACACGCCAACCACAATATTGTTTTGAAAGAGTAAGAACTGGGTCCTCAACTAGATCTCGTCAGCTAATTATCCCTCCTTACACATATTTAACATCGGAACGTCAGTTTTTTGTAAATTCTGTTAAGCTTTGGAACACTTTACCTCGTAATATAAAACAAAATCTGAACGCAACAAGCATAAAAAGAGTGCTAAGATCTAATTTTTCAATATGAATATTTAATAATTGATGTATTTTCTTATGATAGTTTTAATAAAATTAAAGTAACTTTTTCTTTTATATCGCTCAGCAATATATTTTTTTTTTGTTAAATAAGCTTACAACTACCTTATAAGGTTTTAAATCTTACAGTTGTTAAGTATTAACGATATTGAAATGAAATAAAGTAAAAATAAAATAAAATAAAATAAAGTATATTCTAAAACATCCAATAGGATCCCACTGAAAAGCGCAATTTGAAAGTGAGGAATACATGGCTTCGATCAAAAGGAAGGTGATATGCTTAACTCAACCTTCAACTCTTGGATAGAACTCAAATTAACACATAAACTAAAAACATCTGTTGTTCCACAAATAAAAACATATAACGATGACTGTGCTATTCAAATAATTCGGGTATCGTGTACCGATAGTCGAAACTCGTTTTGAAAATTAGCGTATGATTCATTGGCGTCTATTTTTTGCCACACTCGTGATTGGAAAAACACAAAAATACAACAACTTGTATTAATCAAGAAAACATATGTGTGTCAAGGAAGTGCGAGAAAAATTTAATGTTCTCGGTCCATTAACCCAAAAAGCTTACGAATCTTATTCGCAAATTGATAGGCGTCATTACTTCTCGCACTACGCTCACAGCGCCCCCGTGCCTCACATCAAAATAATAATCAACACAACATATGAGTGTATAGCGTCAGCGTTACGCCACAATCTCTTTGCATTGTCTACGTGTTGACGGTCTTTGATTTTTCTAAAGATAATCACACAGAAGTCTCACTTTAAAGTAGAACCCCGCAAGCATAAGAATAGTTTGTCTTTAATAATTTTTTTTTTCTTTCTATTTATTTATAAGTTGACGCATCGTTGACGCCATAAAGTTGCATTACATTAGAACTGTATGCTCCCCTATGTGCTCTGATAAATTCAAACGCTGTGCCGCCCGTCAGCCGTTATTTCTACTTCGCCATTGCGGATCACTGCTAAATCATTGACCATCAATGATAGATGCTTTGTGGAAGCCTTAATGGCTAAAATTGCTGTTAATCTAGTGACGAACTGAGAGCTCTAGCCAATTACTCCGATTCATTGGGGTAAAACAAGGAGGAACAGTATTCTGGTGGTTAGTTCATCATAATGGTGAATGAGAAGCTCTCATTGCCGCACGGAAAGTAGTTCCACATATTCATACTTCTTTTTTTTTAAGTGTCATGTCGTTGAAAACAATAAAAACCGCTTTTGATTGACAGAATCGTGTTGACGGCCAACATGAAATGTTCATTTTTGTTTTATAAATCGGCTTATTACTGAGCCAATGAGAGGCAAAGAGAGGGGGGGGCAGAGAAATTTGTCTTGTTGAAATCCGGCTTTATACTCGTGTTTGACGTCATTCACGATTAGTATATGATTGAAGCGGATTTAATTGGATTAACTCATGTTAAAATCGGATGACTTTATGTGTATGGTTGGGCAAGCAGTGGAGACAAGGGGTTAATTTGTTGAATGAACAAAGCACGTGTAGAGAATCAAGTTTGAATGGAAACACACATCATATTGTGAGTTGCTACAAACTGCTGGCTGCTGAGTTGATTTTATTGTTGTACAACTCGCGAGGGGCTTCCCAAATTTCTGTCCATTTTTGAATTTCTCATTGGTGGAGTTTTAAGAAAGGTTTGTGAGGAAAATGATAGTTTTTTGGTTCTTTATTGCGTTTGTTTATTTATTTATTTCATCAATTGATTTCAAGATCTGCTGATTACAAAATTATTCAAAATTTTTTTGGTTGATCGTTGTACTAAAGCGTAAAGACTCATCATATTTGACTAGATGTCCCTTTCTCAGCTAAAACTGAAAATGAAAATTTTTCTGAAATTCCGCCTCCTAGTTCATACAGAAAGTCTTTAATCTAACTTTAATTTTAATGTTCAAGTCTGACTATGGGCATTATGTACAGTTCGGGATAATTTCGTCCGAACTCTCTCAGATTTTACACTTTTAGCCGGTTGAAGACTTCTTCCACCTTATTGCTCCACCTAAGACGAGATCTTCCCTATGGATTTCTCTGATTCGAAAACAGATGGGAGTCGGAGGGTTGAAATCCATCCGCCTTACATGTCCCAGATATAGAACTCATACAGTTCGTTTTTGAATCTTCATCTCTACAGATTTTCTTCACATCCAGGACTAGAGATCATTTCATTTCATTTCATTTCCATTTATTAATTACAAAAATCTTTTACAATGGGTTTCAAAGCCTTTAAATTAGCAAAAGTTAGGTTGATTGTTCATTCGCTGTATTTACTTCCGAAACGACCAAAGGTTTCCTCATCCGCTTTCGATAAGGTCCATGTTTTTACGGCGTATAACAGGACTGGTAGATCTTATAAAGGTGTCCCTTGGTTTTTCTAGTGAGCGCTTTATTTCTCAATTGTCTTCTTAAATCTTAACCAAAAGTGGAATCCATTGGCAAGAGTAGCTCTCCTTTTGATCTCCGCATTGGTGTTATTTGCAGTGTCTAAATGTCACTTATCCCTTGGGGAAGTCTCAGTCTTACGCAATGCCATTGCAATAAAGTATCACACCAACCACAGTTGGCACATTTTCTTACAGCGATCTACTTTTGCGGTATTAAGTTGATGGTGCTCTTGGTATTTGAAATTTGATTAGTTATCCTGACACAGCGAGCTATGACCTCATTGAAACCATAGTTAGTTCTGTCATCCTCTTCACGAAAAAGAAAGCGTTCCCTTAGTTGACAAGAAGGAGCATTTATATTAATTAAAGTCAATAGCAGTGGACAATTAATACGATAAGACAAAATATAATTTATAAACATTACAGAAAATATTTTACGACGACTTTCAAGCGTTTGGATGCCAATAAGCAGACCAGACATCTTGTTTTATAACACGGCATTTCAATGTTCCAACCAAGCTTCCAAACAACAAATCTTGTGAAATTTCTTTGGATGTTTTCTAGTCTTCTGGAATGCGAGTTGTAGCAAGGATTCCAAACTACACAACAATATTCCAATACAGATCTGACGAAGGAAGTGTACAGAGTTTTGAGATTATAAGGATCAGTGAAATCAGTGGAGTTACGTTTTATAAAACCCAACATTGAGTTGACTTTGGCAAGCACGTATTCAATGTGTTTGATAAAATTAAGTTTTGAGTCAAAGATTATGACAAGATCCTTTTTTTCATAAACTTTTTCAAGAACAATATTTTTGATTCTATATTCGAAGGAGATAGGTGAGAAATTTCGAATAAAAGAAAAACATTGACATTTCGATACATTCAAAGATAAGTCATTGTTTAAACACCAATTTGACAATATATCAAGGTCTTGTTGTAAAAGAAAACAATCTTCTGCAGATTTAATACATCTTAGGAATTTTAGATCGTCCGCATACAATAAGCGATGTGAATTCAGAAGAACATCAGGTAAGTCATTAATAAAGAGAATCAATAAAAGTGATCCCAGATGGCTTCCTTGAGGAACTCCAGATGACACAAAGAAAGATTTAGATCTAATATTGTCTATTAACTCAGATTGAACACTTCCAGTTAAGTAGGAACTTAGCCATTTAAGAAAGCTGGACTGAAAACCGAATTTTTCTAATTTGCCTATCAATATTAAGTGATTAACTCTGTCGAAAGCCTTCACGAAGTCCGTGTATATCACATCTACTTGATAACCCTGCTCAAGCTTATTAAGAACGAAGTTTGAGAAAAAAGTAAGATTGGTTGTTGTGGGCCTACCAGCACCAAAACCATGTTGAAATGGTGATATAACCTCTTTGAGCTATCTATCATAAACAATTTTTTCAAAAAGTTAAGGAATTGTTAATAATTTACAAATCGGTCGATAGTTACATATGTTCTGTTTGGGCCAGATTTGTGTACGGGAATAATGAATGACTTTTTCCATTCAGAAAGAAATTCACCCCTAAAAAGGGAGTCATTAAATATACGAGCAAGAGGCTCGGAAAGAACTGCAGCACATTTTTTAAGTATAATTAACGGAATTCCATTTTCAACTTCGGAAGCACTTATAGATAACTGCCTAATATTAGTCTGACCATCTATACATTGAAAGTCGACTGGTTGTTGATTAGTAGAAGTTGAATAATTAGATCTAAAAAATTCAGCAAAAGCATCGCAAATAGATGTTAGATCAGTGAAATGAGTATCTAAGTATGTCATACTGCTAGGAATACCACTGGATTTTTTTTTATCTTTGATGAAGGCCCAAAAGGATCTACTGTTTGTTTTTAAGTTGGATTCAACAGAGATTATGTATTTTTTGTAGAGAAACTTGTTAAGAAAGTTGAAATCCCTTTCTAGTCTTATATAGTTTTGTGTTAATTCAACATTGTTTGAGCAATTATGAAGCTTTTTATAATCTTTGATTTTTTTGTTGCTTAGATTAGATGTATAATGTAAAACATAACAATGTTGCTGCCAGTTTCCAAATGAATAATAACCAAAGATTGATGCGTTAAAAAATAACGTGGTTTTATTTCCTAATAGAATTTTCAATTAGAAATTACATACATATGTTCTTACACTTTTTCTACTCACGAATTGGTATGACTAGCATCAACTTTTATCTTTCTTATTATAATTCCTTAATTTTGATTCAAATTCTTTACTTCTTTTTACTTTAATTCTTATCCACTTCTTTACTTTCTATGCTTTAATTTCTATTAAATTCTGTACTTTTCTTACTATTAATTTAACAAAATCTTGCTGCCGGCTGGTGAACTGAAAAGCTAATGTAAAAAAAACTTTCATTTTGCAAAAAAGAAAAATGCCGCTTTTTCTTTGGCAAAAAAAGATGGCTTCTTTTTTCTGTCTCTTTATCTACAAACTTTTACTTCTGCTTCTCTACCTCCCAATCTTTACTTAACTTAACGAAAACTCTTTCAATACAAAAAAAGAGACGTAAGTCTGCACTAGATCAATTTTTACAAGTAAAAAGCACAAGTTGCCACTTAGATATTCTTAGTTTAGTTTTTTTTATTTAGTTTGTAAAAAGGCTTGATGACATTCCGGGGGCCGTCTGAGCTCTAGGGTGAAGACTGTATATCCAACACAGCAAGCCGACCAACTGACCTCTTAGGTTTAATTGTCCCGTTCGATAGCTTGACATCACAAGTGCGTACCACTCCATCCGGTCCAGGATACACTTTTACTACTCTGCCCATCTTCCAGGAGGAACGAATGTCGTTTGGTTCCACTAAAATCACTAAGGTGTCTTCGTCTACTGGTTTTGTCTCTCCATGCCATTTAGTTCTTCGAGTTATTTCGGGCAGATATTCCACATACCATCGTTTTACGAATTCTGCCATTAGATGTTGTGACCTTCGACTATACAATTTACTGTTGATGTCGCTTTCATAAAAAACTCCAGGCGCCGTCACATTTCTATCTTCGTCTCCAAAAAGCATCAAATTAGGTGTAAGTGGTTTTGGATCCTCAGGGTCGACAGGAATGTGTGTTAGGGGTCGACGATTTATCTGCCCTTGAGCTTCTGCAAGCGCGTTTCGCAGCACATCTTCACGTGGCACAATTCCTTTTAGGATGAATTCAATCGTTTGTTTAATTGATTGGATGAGTCTTTCCCAAGCTCCTCCCATCCATGGTGAGTACGCAGGGATAAATCGCCAAACAATTCCTTCGTTTCTTGCTGCATAGTCACTAAGAGCTTGTTCCATTTCCTTGATATCCTTTTCTATAAGATTTTTGGTGCCGACAAAGTTGAGACCGTTATCACTGTACAAAAATTTGGTTACAACCCGATTTATGAGGAACCTTCGGAGTGCCATATTACACTGGTCTAATGAAAGGTCGTTGAGAAGCTCAATCTGGACGGCTCTAAAAGTTAGACACGTGAAAATCATGCCGTACCTCTTGACGGTTCCTCTGCCAAATTTTACGTGTAGTGGTCCAAAACAATCCACGCCGACATGCGTAAACGGTCTCGAATCGAAAGACATACGAGCTTGCGGGAGTTGTCCCATCAGGGGCATTTGAGGCTTAGCTCTGATGAGCTTACACATATTACAACGAGTCTTGATTCTGAGCACAGCTGATCTTATACTTATCACCCAAGCTCTTTCGCGAATGTCCGAAATGATAGTAGCTGTGCCGATGTGAAGATTGCGATCGTGATAATATTGTATGAATACGTCAACTAAGGGATGATGTTTTGGCAAAATAGCTGGATTGCGAGAGGCATACGATATAAGTGCCTTTTGTGCCCTCGAACTCATGCGTATAGTACCTTCTCCATCTACGAACGGAGATAAGCTATAGAGTGTGCTGGAGGTTTTAACCTTGTTGTTTGCTCTCAGAGAATTAAGCTCAGCTGGGAAGGCGGCCTGCTGAATCTTTCTGAAAATCCAATCTTCAGCTCGATCGTATTCCGCTGGTGTTATGAAATGACTCTTTTGTGTTTCCTTCTTCAAGTAGATGTCTTTGGCTCGAAGCAACCATGCGATCACCCTTACAGAGGAGCCCCACCTCGCTTGAAACCTTGGTCTCAATTCTTCATAAATGTCATAAGACACTGTTGAAGGGCCGGTATGAACCATCACCCCAACTTCTGAATCACTGATTATAGTACCCGCGTCATCCGATTGGCTTGGTTTGATTGGCCAACGCTCAATAGGTTCTTTCAGGAATTCCGGTCCTTTGAACCACCTAGTATCAGCATCTCCCATACAGGAATCACTCCATTTCGTTCCATCATCGGCGACGTTATCCGCAGAGCCTACGTGATACCATTGTCGGGGAGATGATGAATCTAATATCTCTCCGATTCTTACAGCGACGAACGAAGGAAACTTGAAATCTTTAGTATTGATCCATGCAAGAACAGTTCTCGAATCAGACAGGAATATCACTTCTCGGATGGAAATAGAGTGAGAAGATTTTACAGTTGCTGCTAGACGCACACCCAGTACAGCGGCTTGCAGCTCTAAACGCGGTATTGAAAGCTTCTTAACTGGTGTGACTTTAGCCTTTGCCATTACCAATGCTACCTCCACGGCATCTCCCTTTTGAAAACGTAAGTATGAGACTGCTGCAAAAGCTTTCTCCGAAGCATCCACGAAAACAACCAGGCTAACATTTGAATCGTTAGGTGACCATGAGACATATAAACGTGGAATTTTCAACTTTTCGATGTTCATTAACTCCTTGATGAATTCCAGCCATTGCAGCTTGAGATGTTTTGAAATTGGTTCATCCCAGTTGAATCCTTCCCGCCATACTTCTTGCAGGATTACTCGCCCTCGGATTATATAAAGCGAGATGAGACCCAAGGGGTCGAAAATTCGCATGATAGTCTTGAGCACCTCTCGCTTGGATATTCCAATCTCTTCATTTATCATCATCTTCAATAAGTTATCGTCTGAGACCCGGTATGTAAGAAGATCAGAGCCTGGATGCCAGTACAAACCCAAAACTTTAGTGATGTGGGTTTCTGATTCACTCGGATCCATACTAATCAGTCTGGAATTAACGTTGTTCTCTGGAATCTGCTTCAAGAATTCTAAGCTGTTTGACTGAACGCCAACTAAATCGAAACTCATAGTTTTACAAATGTTGATTGCTTCTCTGGTTACAGACAAGGCTAGCTCCACACTATCATGACTGTTGAAGTAGTCGTCAACGTAGGTTCGGTTGACTAAACCATCCACTGCTTCTGGGAATTCTTCTTTAAATTTGTTGGCGTGAGTGTTTTTAACAAATTGGGCACATGAGGGCGAACACCTGGGACCGAACATCATCACCTCCATGATATAAACGGTAGGTGCTCTGGTTATGTCTCCATCCCTCCAAAGAACGCGTTGACAATGTTGGTCCTCTTCCCTGATTCGGATCTGGTGAAACATTTCCCTTACGTCAGCATTCACGGCGATCTTTCGTTCCCGCAGCTTGCAGTGGCGTGGCGTCCATATAACACGATTCCCATCGTCTTACCTTTTAAAATTTATCCCTTGTTCATAGAAAAAACCAGCAACATAAGTCTACAACTAAGCAGTCAACAGCCTATCCTTGCCCATACACACAATGTTCTTCAAGCACTTTTAAATTTGCGAGATACACACACAATACACAAAGCATACACAAAGCATTGAAAATCGCCGCGCAGAACATATTTTGTGTTTGTCCCTGTCTTTTCTACGATATATTTCCACCCCGGTGCACCGCGGTGCTTTCTTTTTCAATACACGTTCTCTTATTGAAAAAAGTAAGACGATAATTTTCGTCTTACTGCAATGTTTGCTTGGAAAAAATAATACAGTTTTCGCCTTCGAGTAATGTACGGCAAATTCGGTTTTGTTTTACTGATCATTGTTTTGGATTATTTGCAAGTTTAAAGTGAATTTTAAGTAACGTGCATTTTTTTATGCTTAAGCTCATTGTGAATTTTAACCTAAATGACTTAAAGTATAGAAAAATTGGCTTCGATTAATCCACGTTTGGAATTTAAGGTATCTTCTATTTATTCATTATTAATTTGTGTAAGTGATTCATTTTTCTCGACTTTCGACTTACCATTTGAAAATATCCACGCCACGCCACTGGCAGCTTGAAAATTCCGGCATGGAGAGGAACCAAATTATCTGGCCCTTTCAACAGGTGCGTATTCAGCGCCACTCCCTTTACTTTAGCCGCAAAGTCAGCTACATCCCTAGGCTTAGGCAATATTTTGTTCGGGTTCTCAATTACAAATGTGGGTGGGTACCATATTCTTGGCCATTCCTTCTTAAGCTCCTCTTCGGAAGCAATCCTTGCATATCCTTTCGATAAGAGGGTTAACATGTGCTTGTTCTTCCATTCTAAAAGATGTGGCTTTTTCTTCAGCGACTTCTCCAATGAAACTAGTCGGTTCATAGCCATTGGGTAGCTATCAGGAAGCTTAACGTTGTCATGCTTCCACAACAGTCCTATTTCGTAACGGTTATCTTCGAATTTCAATGTTCTTTCCATGATGTCCAGGGCTCTGCTTACTTCCTTACTCACCAAATCACCTTTAGGCGCCATAACACCAAAGTCCTCAGTCGTGAAATGGCGCTTTACTAACTCGTGAAGCTCATCTTCAAACTTTATAGCGTCATGAAAAAGCATTCGCATTGCTGGCCTGGAGACTTCGTTCACACAAGTCGCTCTGACCGTTGGCGCTGACTTCCCATAGACTATCCAACCTAAAAGAGTTTTCAGTGCACATGGCTCATCATCCCTACCATGCCTTTGGCCGTGGCCTAAAAGAAACTTTGCATGGTCTAAACCTACCAATATTTTAGGTCTAGCCTCAACGAGATCAACCAGCGGCAACCCTCGAAGATGTGGGTAAAGCTCTTTTAATTTAGTCGCATCAACTGATTGGACTGGGAGCTCCAACCCCTCTACTGTATATACATTCTTCAAGAAATGACGTTTTTTCCTTCCAACACTCGATACTGCTAACTCCGTTCTGATAGACTCCTCTCTCCTTGACACCCCTTTCGTCCATTGAAGAGTTAGATGTTCTGGCTGACCCTCAAGTCCAAGCTCATTAAACAAATCTTTTTCCATCATAGTCAAAGATGATCCGTCGTCCAAAAATGCGAAGGTGTCAACAAACCTTTTATTATTGCCGTACATTCGTATAGGCACGACTTTGAACATTATGGGCAACTTGGTATTTACATGGGACGAATTGAAATTTGGTTGAGGAACGTAAGGAACAGCTGTCACATTTAATTCCTTATTCAGAGGAACAGCAGCCCTATGCAAAAGAGGATGGTGTCGACCAACACATCCGGATACACCGCAGGTCTTCTTCTTCGTACATGACCTCCAATCATGTTGGGCAGGGTCCAAACATCGAAAACATATTTTCCTTTCCCGAGCAAAAGACGTTCTTAATTCTGGCGATATTGATTTAAATTCCCCGCAATCAACGAGGGCATGCTTACCGTCGCACCTAACACAAGAAACCATCGAAGCTGACGTAGGAAGTGGCTGATGCGTTAACACCCTGTTTGCATTCTTCTGTACTGGTTGAGACTTTTTGAGAACACAAGTATCCAAAGGCCTAACTAATTCCGGTGGCAAATCAACCACCTTCTGTGTAAGAAAGTTGGCAAGATCTTCTATTGACGCTCGAGAACTAGTTAGCTGTCTTTTGCGCCAGTCTTGATAGAGACCTGCCCCCAGTTTACCCGATAAGTCGGTCAACACAAATGCATTGATAAGATCTTCGCTTCTGTTCATGGACTTTAAATCAGCTACGAAGCCGTTTACCTTAACCGCCCACAACTGTATATTTGGATCACACTTCGATTTTAACACTGGAAGTTTAAGAAGATCTGCTGTCAACCCGTGCACTAACACATCAGAACGGCCGAATATTGAACGCAGAGAATTCATTATAGCTTCATCATCGGTTGAATACTTTAAACGGTCACTGACCAGCTGATATGCCTCCCCTTTAAGAGCTTTGCGAAGCCGAGCAACATTCTCTTTAGCACTATATTTTCCTTCTATGGTCGTCGTTCTATATACCTCTTCGAAGTATGGCCATTCTCTTTTATTGCTCCCTGAAAAACTTGGTAGCTCTTGGACATTACTCCTATTTAAAATGGTAAGCAAACTTGCCATGTCGGCATGCTGAATTGAAGACTCGTGGAAATTATCTTGGTGGGCAGTTGAACGGATCGGAGTGGATTGACGAAGACGAGCAGAACTATTCAATATCGATTTATGATTGGCTTGGATTTGTTTAATCATCTCCAGCCTTTCATCAGAAAAAACCCTAGCGACCGGTTGTTTAACCCTTAATTCTTCCCTTCGAAAACCCTTCAAATGCTCCTTATTCCTATTTGTGTTGACTACCAACTTTTTCTTTACTTCCTCTAGTTCACTTCGCAACGTGAGAAGTTCAGCATCTTTTTCAGCAGCGGCCGCTTGTGCTACAGCCGCAGCCTCTAACAATAAATCTACAGTGGCAACTTCTACTTCTACTTTCTTACCTTGATCTAGCTCAGTACTCACGCCGTTTCTTGACTCAGCATCCTTGGGATCTTCCTCCCTAAACACGCATCCGCTTTCCTCGCAATACCACGGAACGTCGGTCGTATAAAGATCCTGATCAAACATCACACAGGAATAGTGCCACCAACGCTTGCACTTTTCGCAGGAAACCATCTCATCTGTGTCAGGCTGGTCACAGCCTTTTGCTTCACAACTGTGTGGTAGCTGCGTTTGGTCCATGATTATCAAATAGGTATATGTGATCTCCACTCAATTGAATATCACAATTCGAAATAAAATTATGTTGCTGCCAGTTTCCAAATGAATAATAACCAAAGATTGATGCGTTAAAAAATAACGTGGTTTTATTTCCTAATAGAATTTTCAATTAGAAATTACATACATATGTTCTTACACTTTTTCTACTCACGAATTGGTATGACTAGCATCAACTTTTATCTTTCTTATTATAATTCCTTAATTTTGATTCAAATTCTTTACTTCTTTTTACTTTAATTCTTATCCACTTCTTTACTTTCTATGCTTTAATTTCTATTAAATTCTGTACTTTTCTTACTATTAATTTAACAAAATCTTGCTGCCGGCTGGTGAACTGAAAAGCTAATGTAAAAAAAAACTTTCATTTTGCAAAAAAGAAAAATGCCGCTTTTTCTTTGGCAAAAAAAGATGGCTTCTTTTTTCTGTCTCTTTATCTACAAACTTTTACTTCTGCTTCTCTACCTCCCAATCTTTACTTAACTTAACGAAAACTCTTTCAATACAAAAAAAGAGACGTAAGTCTGCACTAGATCAATTTTTACAAGTAAAAAGCACAAGTTGCCACTTAGATATTCTTAGTTTAGTTTTTTTTATTTAGTTTGTAAAAAGGCTTGATGACAACAATGTCTTAGCTATATAACAGAGTCAATAATGGCCACCGTTATTTTATTCGATGTTTCGCAGTGCCATGACAGCAAAAGACTACCTTACGACATCATAGCGATTGTGTAAAAAAATTTTTTCTCCATGGCATTAAAGTGCCACCAAAACAGTGTCAAGATATTTCATTCTTTGTTTATTTTTAATCCTTCTAATCTGGAAACCTAACGCTTTTCAGAGACCTGCTTTGACGATATTTCCGTGCCAAATTTTGCTATGGTTGAAATATGCTTCTTAGTGACATAGAAGTGCTCGCAAAATGTCACTTAGCAATGTCATAGTGGTTATTTGACTTTTTTGTATTGGGAAGGCAACTCGAATGCCCATAGTGGTGATAGTCCTGTTAACTGTACAATGTCTTTCAGTGCCATGGAAGCAAACTGTCACAAAACTCTGTCAAACTGCTGTCATTCTTGTTTCAAAAACCTGTTGATATTGAAATCACAACTTTTGATCCTGCTGCTGGAGATTGTTTTCCCATCTCAACTTGCCTTCTTAGTTCGATTGGTGTTGGTAAATTTTACCAATTTGTTCGTTAAAATTTGTTTAATCACAGGAACCGATATCCATAATACAGCCAAATATTTGACATTCTCTTCAGTCCGAACCTGGGATTTTTATATGATGATGGTGTTGATTTAGCTCCCATTCCACAACACCTCGATAAAGCATTTTCCCACGCGCTGCATTTATACTTGCATTGAAACAGTCTCTCGAAATACAATCTCCAACAATTAATCATAACTCTTGCCTGAAGCCTTAAACGGTAGCTCAATTAAGTGCAAACCATTTCGCTACGCGCCTCATCATTACGTCATTTTAACAATAATCCCAACTCACAACATACTAGTAGAGTCGCACTCTAGTCCATACTTCGCATTCAAACAAGAAGGCATTTGGTGGAGAAAAAAATAGTAAAAATAAATTGTATACACTACACACACACACCATCGAGAAGTCATTGAGAATTTCAATTAATAAATCCAATCGATCGCCATATTCGTATGGCTTGTGAAACGTTTAATTGCACCGCACCGTTGCGATGGCGAATAAAAGCAAACAAAACGGGCCGGCGACGTTTGATTTATTTCTTGTGATGTTTTTTTTTTTGTTTTTCTAGAGTCCAACTCACTTTTAACCCTGTGGCTTGTAGCATCGGTGAATATTTTTTGAAGGAGCATTTCTATAATTACACTCTAATTGCACATTTGATTGGCGATTTTGAAATTCTGCTTCAGAAAACGACATGACAAGACTTCTGAATGACAAACTATCAAATTGGTGCACCGATAACATACAAAAATTCTCTTCAATCATGGTTGGTGGTATTGTGTCATCTTTTATTTTTATGTCTGTCTTATTGAATGTGTCTATTTGTAAGAAGAAGAAAAAAAACTTTCTAATATTTGCCAACACATCACATAAAATATCTTCTTTTTTTGTCCTCTCAATTTTAATAGGACGCGAGTTATATAATCATAAAAGAATAAGTTGCAACGAAACACTTTGTTATGTAAATAAAAGAGTATCAGAATAATATTTCAAAAGACCACACCAACTTGCAACTAAGCAAAATGTGTCTTTGTTTATAAAGTCATTTGATAAACGATACTTTCCGTTGACAAACCGCAAACTAAGCAGTTTGCCACTTTTGTTTATAATATCATAAAACGATACGACTGTTTGAGTATCGACCACCAAAGATGCGAATGGGTTCATGATCAAGAAAGTGACTGGATGGTAGTCAGTAGTTGAAGTGGACTCCTCTCTTAAACACTAGGTCTCATAAGTTGTGAAAAATAAAGTTATGAATATATTTAAAAAGAAAAGTCTTATTAATCAATTAAAGATATAATTGGCGCAGTCGTGGTAGAATCTAACTCCAAAAATACGTTTTTAATAAAAAGTGTGAAACATTGAAATAAACTCGAATTTGCGACACATAAAGTAACAGTGAACTATTTTATAATTTTTATTTCTTGAAGAAAAAAAAAAAAAATAAAGACCTTTATCTAAAATGGAGGGAATTGTACATGCTCTTCAAGAAACACAAGCAGTGTTAAACACTCTTGTTAGAGTACAAGCAAATATACTATCTAATCCCGCATCAGTGCGAGAAAGAACACTAACAGAAATTAAGCATCTAACACCATTCAGTGGAAAAAATATACAAGTAGCAGCTTTCATACAAGCCGTGGAATACTACTTAAACCGACTCGAAGAGGGTCCAAATAAGAGATTAGCAGTAGCAACAATTTTTCTAGAGAAAATCCAAGGAGAAGCAAAACGAGCAGTAATCAACATAAGCGACATTGAGGATTGGCAGATTATCAAAACCAAATTGAAGCAACAGTACAAACCGGAGTATATGCCTGAAGATTTATACTATAAAATTTCCAATATTAAAGTTCATTCGGTAAGTGATTTATTAGAAAAATTACACACATATAAGAATAAAGCTGAAGAACTTCGATTGTATTATAAAGACACAGAAAATATAGATTTGACAGGAGTAGAATCATTATTGGTTAATACCACTAAACGAATTACACAAGGTACGTTAGCTTATGCTATTAAAAAAAAGAATACTTTTCAAGATATTGTGGATGAGTTAGACCGTGTAGATTTTGAAGATAATTGCATTAGAAATGAATATAGGATTTTTGAAAACAAAAATAATCATTTCGCAAAAAGAACACAAAATTTAAATAAATTTAAAACAAATTTTAGAACTTCCAATCATAACAAATCAAACGTTCCAAATGTCAGAGAAAATAATAATAGAACTTTTCAAAGCAATTTTAATCAAAATACTCGTTTCCAAAGAACAGGCAACAATTATAACCAAAGTAATAACTATCAAAGACAATCAGGAAATTTCAATAGTAACTATTATAGAAATAATAATAATAGTAATCAGTACCAATATCTGAGAGGAAGTAATTCCCAAAATCAAAGTAATCACTATAGAAATCAATCTGGAAATTATGGTAATTCTAATAATCAAGGTCAAAATGCTGTGGTTCCAATGGAGGTGGATCACATATCCGTTAAGAATAGTTCTCAGAGAAGGCAATCAAATAATCATCAATTGGTGCAACAAGAAAATTCATCTCAAGATAATGCAGATAATATCGAAGTAGGAAATTTTTTTATCAATCCGGGGAGGAATACAGGTCTCCCATAATAAAAATTACAATCGACAATAAAGAATACTTAGCTTTAGTAGACACAGGGGCATTAAATGTTAGCTTGATAAGTTCAAAAGTGAAAGACTTCAATAAAATTAAAATCTCAAAAGTTTCATATTCAACAATAAATAAAAAAGATGCATTTAGTGCTGAAGTTCACACAAGTTGTCCTTCAGAATTTAAGCTTCCAAAAGGAGCAATGGTTAAATGGAAAGTACACCATTTCGTTACAGATAGAAAATATCAATTCATTATAGGCACAGATATATTGAGATATACTAACGCAAAAATTGATATGGAAAATCATACAGTAGTTATAAACGGGCAAAATATTAGATTTCAAGAAGATCCATTTAATAGGATTACAATTCTTGAAGTTATAATTGATACAGACATAATAGAAACTGACCATTTAAGTGCAGAAGAAAAATTGGCGTTGGAAAAGCTATTACAAAAGTTTAAGCATTTATTTTTCAAGGAAGGCGATATACTAACACACACTCATGTTATAGAACATGAAATTAATACTACAACCGACAGACAAATAAACTCAAAAATATATAGGTATCCTCAAAAATACGAAGCAGAGGTGAAAAAGCAAATAACCGATATGGAAAGGCAAGGAATTATTAGGAAGAGTTATTCTAAATATACAAGTCCTTTGATTGTAATACCGAAAAAGATCGATAATTCAGGAAAGCAAAAATATAGAATTGTTATCGATTATAGAAAATTAAATGACATCACGGAGGATGACAAGTATCCTATTCCAAAAGTAGATGCTATTCTAGACAAATTGGGGAAAGCCCAATACTTTTCGACTTTGGATTTAGCGAAAGGCTATCACCAAATAATGGTTAGGGAAGAAGACCGGAAAAAGACAGCATTTGTTACACCACATGGCTTATACGAATTCATTAGAATGCCATTTGGCTTAAAAAATGCTCCGGCAACGTTCATGAGATTAATGAACGAAATCTTGAGGGATTTCATAAATAAATCATGTATTGTTTACATGGATGATATTTTAATTTTTAGTGTGTCGTTACAAGAACACATAAATAATATTAAAGAGATATTAGAGGTTTTAGATAAAAATCATCTGAAAATACAGATAGACAAATGTAGTTTCATGAAAAAAGAAACGGCATTCCTAGGTCACATGTTAACTAAAGAAGGATTACGACCAAACCCAGAAAAAATTAAAGTGATAAGAGAATTAAAGTTACCTAAGACTGAAACTGAGATAAAAAGCTTTTTAGGAATCACAGGGTTCTACAGAAAGTTTATCAAAAACTATGCACAAGTTGCACACCCAATGATTAAGTACCTAAGAAAGGATACGAAGATTAATACATCAGATCCAAACTATATTAATTCATTTGAAAAATTAAAGGAAATAATAACTCATCATCCCATTTTACAGTATCCAAATTTTGACAAAGCATTTACAGTAATAACTGATGCTTCTGATTATGCTTTAGGAGCTGTTCTAACACAAGACAATCATCCTATATGCTATTCATCTAGAACTCTCAATAAACACGAGAGAAATTACTCAACTACAGACAAAGAATTTTTAGCTGTGGTATGGGCTCTAGGATATTTTAGACCTTACCTCTACGGCAGAAAATTTCACATTCTTAGTGACCATTTACCGTTGAAATATTTAGTAACAAAATACAAAGGAAAGGATCTATCTGTTAGGCATCAAAAATGGTTAATAAAATTAAATGCGTATGATTACACAATAGATTATTTAAAAGGGAAAGACAATAAGGTAGCAGATTTTTTATCGAGAATAAAAGAAGAAACTTGTAATGATCTGAAATCAATTGAAACAGGTACAGAAATAGATATTAACAATGAAGAACTAGATTCAGATTCAGATTCTGAATATAGTGAAGCAAATGCAACAAAATGTTCGAATGATAGTATTTTTACAGATGAATTAGTTACAATACATTCAGCCGCAGAAAGTTTACTAGATTACATTCCAATTAAGGAAGAAATTATAAATAAATATAGATTTCAGATAATATTAATCAAAGAAAAACTTTTGGATATGGAAATAATCCATGGAAACAAAATTATTTATTTTGAACAAAGAGACTTTAATAAGTGTGCAGATATACTTAAACTAGAAAACCTGAAAGGAACTGTTGGTATATTTACTGAATTAAATGATAGTGAATATAATATTTTTCAAAAAATTGTCAGAGAAATTTATTCCAGTAGTAAAACTGTTAAATTTATAAGATGTACATACAGAGCAGAAAACATAAAAACAGAAGAAGAATTAATAAAACAAATAGCTTTATACCATACAAGAGAAAGTTACCACTCTGGAATCAATGAAACGTATCAGAATATTAAATATAAAATTTATTTTCCGAAGATTCTTGATTACATTTGGAGAGTTATAAACAATTGTGATCGATGTAATGAAGTGAAATATGATAGAAAACCAATTAAAGATATTTTTCATTTAACTGAAACACCCGACACAATAAATAAAATAATACATATTGACACGTATATAATTATGAAGCATAACTTCTTAACCATAATTGACAAATTTTCAAAATTCGGTTTTGCGTACTATCTTAGTGATAGAAATGCAAGTACATTGTTAGAAACTCTAGAAGAACATTTTACAAGAATAGGAAAACCAGTTAAAATCATAGCAGATAATGAGTTTAAAACAATAATAATAAAAGAATATTTAAGCAAGGAAAGTATTGAAGTTCATTACACAAAGCCAAATAGCCATACGGGAAATGCTGATGTAGAAAGATTTCACAGCAGTATTGTTGAAATATTTAGAATTATTAAACAAGAACAGAAAGAGTTGTCAACAAGAAGAATAATACAATTAGCAGTTAAGACATATAATAGTCGCATACATAGTACGATCAAATATTCTCCAACTGAGGTACAAAACCACATAGTAGATCACAATAAAATTAGGAACAATATTTTGAAAACAAAAACTAATTTGTTAAATAAAGTTAACAAAGGAAGGGAAGAATATATAGAAAATAGAGAAAAGGCATATATCAAAAACTACAAAGCTGTAAGACATAAGGAAGAACCAAAGTATAGATTTGCACGTTTAGATAATATTCATTCGACAAATATTAAACGTAAATATAAATTTGCAGGTAATCCTAATATTATTGCTGGTGAACAACCTGAACCTCATAACAGCAACGATTAATGTTCAACCAATATTAGATCAAAACGGATACATAGAAATCAATGGTAAACTTGAAGACATAGTTATCAAATCCGATTTAATTGTTCACATAATTAATCCAAGTGATATAGTTGATGTTTTAAATGAAATTGAAAATAATACCGGACCTTTGTATACTGATCATCAAACAATAATCTTAAACGAAATAGAAGTCTTAAGAAATAAATTACATACTTTAGTTCCCAAAGAAAATCGTAGATATAAACGAGGATTAATAAATATAGTTGGAAGAACAGCAAATTTCTTATTCGGAACAATGGATGACATTGATAAAGAAGATATAACTAACCATGTAGGTTTAGTAGAATCTAATCTACATAACACTATTACTGTATTAAATCAACAGGTCAAAGTAAATGAATACTTTAACAAATCAATAGAGCTTATTAAAAAGAACATACTCAATGAACGACAACTTTGGATAAACAGCCTTAATTCAGTAGACCAAGTATTAAAAAAAGTAGTTCTTCAAACGGTATATTTTGATAAAACTATACAATTAAATTTGCTTAGAAATTTGATAGAAAATATTCAAGACAATGTTGTGTCTGCTCAACATGGTTTAATTCATCCAAATATCTTAACTAATGAAGAGATCGAAACATATAAAATAGATTTAAACAAACTCAAATTTCTCAGAACTGCTGTTGTAGAATACAAAAACAATCTTTTATTATTTATATTAAAAGTTCCAAAAGAATTTTTAAAGATTCAAGTTAGGAACATTATTCCAATACCTAATAAAGAAATGAGAGAAATCGATCAGGAAATAGAATCAGTAATTGATTTTAGTAATCAAACGTACACTTACAATGAAAAGAATACATTAAATGAATTTAAATTAAGTAAAAACTGTGTCGTTAACAATAATTGTAAAACTATCGTTAACAAAAATGTTGAAATTCTAAAAATAGACGAAGAGACTATCATTCTAAAGAATGGAAACAATGTTAATTTAAAACAAAATTGTAATTCCAGAAATACAATTCTAAATAAAAATTATTTAATACACTTCAACAATTGCTCTTTCGAAATGTTAAATCACTTTTTCAATAACAAAAGAAATAGTTACAGTGAAAAATTTATCTTTCCTGTTACAAATAATAATGTGACATTTATTCCAAAAATTACTTTAGAAGACATAATAACAACGAATGTAGACAACATAAAACAGATTGAGGAACTAAAAACACATAAAAATATTAATTATGCATGTTCAATCTTTGTTTTTGTACTTGTTATAATAGTGATTATAATAATTTTGTATTATGGTAAGAAAATCAAAATTTTTGAAACGGTACTACCTTTTAAAACTACCAAAGTAAATTCAGATAATATTGAAGAAATCAATTTAAGTAAAATAGATATAAAAAACATTAAACCACAGAAGAAAGAAGATGAATTCCTTAAGGAATTGGGAATTGAATTATCAATATAATATTAAGAATAAATCTTGATTTTTGTTAAACAATCAATTATATTGTTTTCATAAAGTAACTATAAATATATGTTAAAATTTATATTAAATAAGATTCAGGAGAATCTTTACTTTAAGAGAGGAGGAGTTATATAATCATAAAAGAATAAGTTGCAACGAAACACTTTGTTATGTAAATAAAAGAGTATCAGAATAATATTTCAAAAGACCACACCAACTTGCAACTAAGCAAAATGTGTCTTTGTTTATAAAGTCATTTGATAAACGATACTTTCCGTTGACAAACCGCAAACTAAGCAGTTTGCCACTTTTGTTTATAATATCATAAAACGATACGACTGTTTGAGTATCGACCACCAAAGATGCGAATGGGTTCATGATCAAGAAAGTGACTGGATGGTAGTCAGTAGTTGAAGTGGACTCCTCTCTTAAACACTAGGTCTCATAAGTTGTGAAAAATAAAGTTATGAATATATTTAAAAAGAAAAGTCTTATTAATCAATTAAAGATATAATTCGCGCGTGTGTCTGTGAGAATAACGTCAGCTGTAAGAAGAAAATTAAGTGGAATTCTTTGTTGGCTATATGTATATTTTTCATGTTTGAATTATTTATTATTTTTCGAATAGTTTCATATATATCGAGTATGAATATTGCGATGTTTGAACTATTTTGCAAGCATGAGACACTCTGAAAAAATGTTGCATTAATTTTGTTTGCAAATATTTATACAACTGTTCTCGTTTGCAAAAATAATTATTATCTTTCCTCTATTTGTGTAGACTCAGGAGTTGTTTGATAAAGTTTGTCATTTGTTTTCAAACCCAACAAACAAAAAATAAATAAATAAATAGGGTGGCGCAACAGAGCGTGGAGCCCCAAGGCCTAGCGCGTTTCTCACAACCATGCCTTGCGAGGCAATGGAGGAGACCTAAAATTTTTGGTTGGTTCCGAACGGCTAATCGAGAAAGCGCTTTTCATGGCCATGAATACTAAAGGAGGACCTGCCAATTCTTCGCGGAAGGCGATACCCGTGGAAAAAACATTTTTGCCTCTGTTGGATTCGAACCACGAACCTCTGGACTAACAGGCAGACATGCTATCCATCACACCACGAGTACCCAACAAACATGTCGAAAACTGATTCGCTACAAGTTGATATTTCAAATATTCGTCGAACTCAGTTTCTGGATTGACTTATTCGATTTTTCATGCCGAAAACTGATTTGAAACGCATTTGAACATGACTGTCTTAACATTTTTCCTCTAAAAGTCGAAAACTAAGTCAACAGGCGGGTATTGATCATGTCTAACTCAAAGCTTCCGAACCTTTATTCTTGTGTAATGTGAGCCGATTTAAGTGTCCTGATTGTAGTGCTTACACACGAATATCCTAAATTCAAAGCTGTTTCCTTCGCCATGTACATATTGTTGTAAAGCCTTGCGCAAACCAACGCGGTGAGTGCGTGCGATGCGATTGCGTTAAGTCAAATCGCTATACATTAAGTCAAACGTCCATTAGATTACTTAGGGATTTGACTTAACGCAATCGCATCGCACGCACTCACCGCGTTGGTTTGCGCAAGGCTTAATAATTTAAAAACATTGGCAATTGAATCTTTTTCCTTGCTTTTGAAACGACTCGGACGCCCTCAATTGTCAAATGGTGAACAACTCAAAAATAAAAATAAAAAAACATACATTAGAACGAACCAAAGATTTGTATTGATTGACATCTAATGTTCGGTGAGAACCCTAGTGTTCGTTGAGAACCCTAGTGTTCGTTGAGAACCCTAGTGTTCGTTGAGAACCCTAGTGTTCGTTGAGAACCCTAGTGTTCGTTGAGAACCCTAGTGTTCGTTGAGAACCCTAGTGTTCGTTGAGAACCCTAGTGTTCGTTGAGAACCCTAGTGTTCGTTGAGAACCCTAGTGTTCGTTGAGAACCCTAGTGTTCGTTGAGAACCCTAGTGTTCGTTGAGAACCCTAGTGTTCGTTGAGAACCCTAGTGTTCGTTGAGAACCCTAGTGTTCGTTGAGAACGCTAGTGTTCGTTGAGAACCCTAGTGTTCGTTGAGAACCCTAGTGTTCGTTGAGAACCCTAGTGTTCGTTGAGAACCCTAGTGTTCGTTGAGAACCCTAGTGTTCGTTGAGAACCCTAGTGTTCGTTGAGAACCCTAGTGTTCGTTGAGAACCCTAGTGTTCGTTGAGAACCCTAGTGTTCGTTGAGAACCCTAGTGTTCGTTGAGAACCCTAGTGTTCTTTGAGAACCCTAGTGTTCGTTGAGAACCCTAGAGTTCGTTGAGAACCCTAGAGTTCGTTGAGAACCCTAGAGTTCGTTGAGAACCCTAGAGTTCGTTGAGAACCCTAGAGTTCGTTGAGAACCCTAGAGTTCGTTGAGAACCCTAGAGTTCGTTGAGAACCCTAGAGTTCGTTGAGAACCCTAGAGTTCGTTGAGAACCCTAGAGTTCGTTGAGAACCCTAGAGTTCGTTGAGAACCCTAGAGTTCTTTGAGAACCCTAGAGTTCTTTGAGAACCCTAGAGTTCGTTGAGAACCCTAGAGTTCGTTGAGAACCCTAGAGTTCGTTGAGAACCCTAGAGTTCGTTGAGAACCCTAGAGTTCGTTGAGAACCCTAGAGTTCGTTGAGAACCCTAGAGTTCGTTGAGAACCCTAGAGTTCGTTGAGAACAGTAGTGTTCGTTGAGAACAGTAGTGTTCGTTGAAAACAGTAGTGTTAGTTGAGAACCCTAGTGTTCGATGAGAACTCTAGAGTTCGTTGAGAACCCTAGTTTTCTTTGAGAACTCTGAAATTCCTTCAGAACCCTAGTGTTCCCTTACACTCCTAGTGTTCCGTGAAAACCTGGTAATAATGTACCAATATTGCCGCTCTACCGCTTTGCCACTTAGTACGTGACCGGGCTCTTAGTGTTACCTTATTCGACTACACGGATTCTTTTTGTATATGCAGCATAGAATCCGACATTGCAAACTTGAAACCATTTGATGAGTCAATTCAGTGGTTCAAATGCTGTGTCATTGTGAAAAAGCTTGTTGTTATTCTTTTTGTCAGAGCGACACGGTCTTCCTTTGGTCCTATTGAGAATGAAACTGTCAAATTCCATCTTATCCACAAATCCATTCGTCTTCTTCGCTTGCTGATTAAAAAATGGAGCTTAAATTTTCTTGGCATAGGTATGACATACGGCGTTAAAGTAACTCTTGCCGAAAAACAGAAATTAAACGTGTCATCCATTGAGACTTCAATATCTTTTTTTACTCTTATCGCATTATTTTTTCTGCGTAGAAATTTGTTGTGTTGAAAGTTCCCATAAAAATGTATTTTTGTGTGTTATAAATTAACTGTGCGTATGGGGCGTAATAAAGTTTCCACCATGTTATTGCAAAACGCAAAAGAGAGAAATGTTTTCATTCTAAAACTATCAAAAAATAACAACTCCAACGTCACGTGGAATGATTTGAATGTTTTCGGTGAAATACAGAAGCAGATTGGTAATGCTGCGCAAAACCACTTCCTGTTATAAAAATTCATAAGCATTCCCAATCCCCCCTCATCATCAATAAATAATCTTATTTGTCCTTGACATTATCCCCTGGTCAAGTGTATGCCCACAAAATTCATCATCTGACTGCGTCAAAAACAAATACAAACAACAGAAAACAAAATTTTTTATTTTAATTACTATAATTGACAATAAATTATTATTATGAGACAAGCAAAAAACGAAACGCACTCCTATTTCGTTAGCAGTCAGTCAGTCGATATACATATCTTATTTTCGAGATCTGTTTCTTTCAGTGTTTAAAGCTCTGGCTCAACCTTCAACCCTCCTCCTTCTGGCAGTTGACGGCTTTTTTTTTTATTTGCAATCAGCTGTAAGGCGTTGGCTTAGTGGTGTTGGTATTCGAACGCCTCAGTGTGGTTTGCTACAATTGAGACCAACACACATACTACATAGAAAACCAGTAGGTTGAGGGGAAAAAAGGGAGCAACGACGGGCGGCGATGGTGTAAAAACAACGCGCCAAGCCATTTACAAAGCAATTATTATTGGCAGTGGTCAATGTCAAGCTGCCCCGAGCGAACGAGCGAGCGACCAGCTGAAATGGTTTCCACCTCGATTTTTTTGTTTTAGTGTGACGAGAAAATTCGCTCGATTATGCCGCGCGTATAGTTGTCGTTTTGTTTGTTTTGTTGTTGCCTTTTTTAGTTTTTGTGGTCAAATACCCGTTAGTGTTTGGGTTACTTAATTTTCGGTTTATCTTTTTTCGTGGTTTTTTTCTATTTTATTCATCTATCGCCGGGCGTGTAGACTTGCAACCATAAAGTTTTTGTTCTTTTAATTCAAATCAAGTTTGTTAAAGCTAAGAAAATAAACAAACGGCACTCGGCTCTAGACAAACAGCGCTCTTGAGCTAACACATGCGGTCAAGGTTAAAGTTACTATAGTGTTGTGGGTTGGTGATTTCCATTATCGTTTTGTGACCGGAAAATCGACTTTGTTTACTTGAATCTGGTGTAATTCTTTTTGTTCGTTATCATATCAGCGTCTATCGAGTGAGTGTCCAAATATAAGGTGCCATGACGTGTACTTACTGAAGTGTTAGTGAAGAAACCACATACAAGTTACACGAAGTGAAAGGAAGTCAATCAATTCAATTGACAAGTCTCGTACCTGTTGTCTTTCTAAACATTGACCTGTTCTAAAATTTCATTGTCCAACAATCGAAATTTTCCCAATCGAAAGTCGCTTTTATGTGATTGGAGGCGAAGAAAAAACAATTTTACGCAAAAAATAACACGTATACGCCACAGTTGACCGCATTAGAGAATAGCAAAACAAAAGCGCCTCTAGACAGCTTGAGGTTATTAACTTTGTCTAAGGCGACTGTTTGTGATAAGTCTCACCTTGAATTTAATTTGCAGAGCGGATCAGAGTGAGAAGCTTATTTCATAGAAGTGACTAATTGTCTTTAAGTTGAGTGAATATCCAGTGATGTTTATGTTTTTTTGGCGATTCCCTTACAACAAGAAAGTGGGTGGTTTACACAGGGCCATATTGAGTTTTAGGTGTGAGCAGTTAAAATTAATGCGTTCAAACACCTTTGCCTGCAAAAACAAAGCGGAAGTATCATGTTGAAGTGAAAACAAAGTAAACGTCTTAACTGAGATTTCTCATTACTTTATTGCGTTGTTATTGTTTGAATCATACTTCGTTATTACTTCTGCGTTTATTAATGGCTTTCAAAATATTATTTCAACTTCGAAATATTTTTCGAGTTTATTCAAGTTTATCTTTCTCTTGAACTTAGTGCTGTGGCTATACATAATAAGAAGAATTGAGGTCTGTGGAAGAAGGAAATTCTCAATTATCATCATCAGAAGACCTACTTGTACAGAGTACCTACTGCTGGTAACTTAGATTGAAATGGGTTCCCTTAACGACCATATCGTTTTTAAAAACCCTTAAATGTATCCCATGTATCCTATGAACTAGAAGTCCTACCTTCAGAAAAAAATTTTTTTTTTCATTTTCTTCATTAGCGGCTGTGACTGTCTGAATAATATTTTCTATTCATTCGATAAATTTTAGAATTTCCGCATAGTCTTAGCTTCTAAAGGGCCAACTATAATACACTTTACCGAGCTTACGTCTACTTAAGCGAACCAGCCAATACACTATTTTATATGACACTAACCATAATAGACTTTCTACTCAGTTTCGTTAAATTTCGCTAACTTTCGCGCAATTAAGCAAGAGCCTTTGAATTGCCTCGAACTTACGTAAATGTCAAATTTAAAACGTATTAACCATTGACGCAGTGCTGTCGTTTCTGAAAAGTCCAAAGCAGTACATTCCAGAAAATTTTGCATAATTTTTGGACAAAAGCAATACGCATATAGTTTTTTCAAATCATTTTTTTTTTTAAATTTTTTTATTACAAAAATAAACTTAGATACATACATATCTACTTTATCTATTCTTTACTTCGATTACCCGATTTTGATGTGGATGGTTTTGTTGGTCCGGATGGAAAAGGAGAACGTACGCTTTTTGACTTGAAAAAGATCTAAGGACAATAAGAACTACATAATTAGAATCGAACTGCGCAAATTCATTTTGTTAACCTACGCAGAATTCGATTCGTCTGTCGAAAGACATTCTACAGACATTTTTATCCTCAACAACCTGCCTTATAAAGGGTCCGCCATCTAACGTTTTTTTGAACCAGTGCTTATTTCGTGAATGGTAACACTAAGCGCATGTCTGATTCGACAGATAACTAGTTTTATCCTTCCGTTGAACGAATATGCATACGCTTGAACAACGCTGGGAAATATTGCGACATTAGTATACTTTGAAGATCAAGGTAATGTTGCAGAATGTGTTCCAAAATTCAGATGAAGCTCATTTTGATCTTGGGCAAGGAGCGGCCGTTACAGTCAATGGCGATCGTTATCGGGCCATGTTGAACGAATTTTTGTTCACAAAAATTAAATATGAGGGTATTGGCAACATTTGGTTTCAACAGGACAGGACACTCGATGTCTTGCGCCTTGTTTTTGAACAGGCAGAGCTGATGTCGTTTGGCCACCTTTTAAAACAAAGAAAACTTATGTATATAATACTTCCACATTGATTTCAATTTTTATTTGTCCAAATTTTGTATAAAAGGCTGTATTATCACTGAAAAAATAAAACACTGACACGAAAACCGAAACTGAGATCTGAAACTTTTCCGCTTCCGCCAGATTGATCGGCGTATATACATAAAAATACAAAAAGATTGCCATGGTGAATAACATAATTTTGCACTAATGTAATGAAAAACTCATCTATGCATTACATATAAATAAAGAATAGTAAACTCGATATATTATATTTAACTGGTAGCAAGGGATGCCTCGCCTAAGGTCACAGCTCATATGTTCCTTTGAAAATATAAAGAAGTGATTGATGCGCCTTCGTGCCCTCGGCTCAAGGCTTCTTAAATGGGAAATCAATTTTACTATTCCATATACATATAAACAATGATCTAAGTATGTGCAAAAGTGTACCATGTTATTCATATTTGTGAGACTGAGGTAGCGCAATGTGGATCTGGAACTTGGAAGTGATTTTTCAT
Organism: Melanostoma mellinum; assembly: GCA_914767635.1. Classification (NCBI taxonomy): domain Eukaryota; kingdom Metazoa; phylum Arthropoda; class Insecta; order Diptera; family Syrphidae; genus Melanostoma; species Melanostoma mellinum. The sequence goes on along the minus strand of OU612058.1, from coordinate 248,482,586 downwards.
CGAATTACATATTTTCGAAGTGATGCCATCTCTATATTTTTTTCGGTATTTGTTTTTATGAACAACGAATTCGAAAAGCAATACAAGTGGCAGTACAAAAATTAAAATGCAGTAAAACAAAAAAGTGTGCAGTACGGCAGTACGCACCAAGCTAAAGCAATACAAATATTGCTTTTGCAGTACATTCGACAGCATTGCCATTGAGGTATAAAGAACAAAAGAGAAAACCAACACTTCTCTTGACTCGCAATTTCCACTTGTCTACATTGTGTGGTGTGGTTTGCCCTCTTGTTGTATCTCCTCTGTGGTATCAACTTAACTCAACTCAGCTCAACGCATGTTTACATGTTTAGTAGCCAGAATCCAATATAGTTGCTTTTTGTTTAACGAAAACTTTTGCTTACCCGTATCTGTTTCTTGCAGTAAAAAATTTTTTTTTGACGTCTACTTTATACGTTTTCTACTTCAATTTAACTACAGATGGCGTTCAAAGTACATTTTCATAAGCACCTATTAGAAGATTGCTGTGGAAGTAGCTGAAATATTTTTTCAAACAATTTAACTTTCCGAACCATATTTCAACCGTTATTTAAAAAATTTATGGAACTTGTATGCATGTGTAGGTTTGGACAAGAGACCTCAGGAAACCAGGGGTCGTAAAAAATTTATCTCAACCATAAAATGTGTTGCCAATTCTTCTCCTTTCGCGAGCAAGTCCTCTGAGAATTGTACAGTCTGCCATGAAAAACGCTTTCTAACTCAGCCGTTCAGAATCGGCACAAAATTGTAGGTACTTTAGATGCGTTAGGCCTTGAGGTTTATTTATTATGCGCCCGATGCATAATGCTTAGCATGACTGCCTTCAAAGTGGGAGTTTTGTGGTTGGAATCCCAAAACATCAAAGAAAAAAAATGTGCATTTCGCGTTGAGTAGTCCTCCAAGAGTAATACATAAATACTCCATGACGGTTTCGAACTTAGTCATTCGGAATCGGCATAAAGTTGTAGGTCCCTGCAATGCGTTAGGTCGGAGGTTTCCATAGAAATGTCGCTCCACATATTAATTTCGTTATTTCGTAAAGTGTAAAGAAATGGAGGGAACCTAAAAATTTTTGCCGATTCCTTGCGGCTGAGTGAGAAAGTTGTTTTCATAGCAAAACTATTTTTCGCCTTGTTAGTTAATGAAGTTTTTAAGCGTTAGATTTATATGACACCTGTGGGCACAACTGTGCCGGCTTAGACAAGTGGGTTATGTCTGCACTAATATCAGTGTCAGACACTGTGTTGAGCAAATTTAAGAAAAAATGTTCTTCCCACTTCCTATTAGGGTCTTATATGGTGTGATGATGCAAATGCGAAGACGTGTATGATCAGCATTATTGAGTTGCTTAGACTTGCCCTTGAGCCTTAACTAAGTACATATGTAGTATCGAGTATCCAAGAATGCAATACCTCTCTGAGTGCGGTCGGGAGACTCAATTCTTTGAGTCTCATTTGGGTTCTAGGCCTTCACGGCATAACTGGAAACGAAGGCGCCGATGAACTTGACAGACAAGGATCACAGACAGGTTTCTCAGGATCTGAATCAGCACTTGGTCTGCGGAGTTCTCAGTGAGGACCACAATGAACAATTGGAAATTTTAAGAGCACAAACGTTGATAACATGCCTCCATTTTATGCAGACAGACCAAACGTATACTCTCAACTTCAAACAACAACAACGCTCTGGGCGATGTCTTTCAAAAAAAAAATTAGCTGTAACAAAATAAATGAAGACTCAAAATACTTCGCATAATTTCTTTTCAACCAAAAATTATTAACCTTTCGTCAGCAATTCTCATGATGAGAATGAAACCCAATTTAAATGGAAAACACCTTCAACTCAATCCATTCTGATTAAATTGCTCTAGGACTTTCAGAAAAACAACCTCGCTTTCCTAATTGAATCGCTATAAATTCATCTTTTAGCATTGTATGTAAAAGAAGACTCATTTGAATTATTAACTTCCATCGAACCAACTTCTTATCATGCCTTGAATCATGTGGGCACATCCTACACGTACCTATTATTTTACTGATTCATCATTCAACCTTTGAACATAAAAAGAGATTGCGCAGATATGCGAAATACGATTTGTTTTTATATGTCACTTAATTAAACGAGTAGCTCCATATTAAACATAAACGTCTATTTATCTTATCTTATTTTGAGGATTGTTTTTGTTTAAACAATTAGTTTCAAATTGGCTTAATTTTACTGTGGTAAAAGGAAGGCAAACGTAGTTACGGATAAAAATCTGAAAATTCTTTTCATACGACTAAGCACATGAAAAGTAATGATGTAGATCGTAGTTTGAAATGGTCTCATGCGACTTTTTTTTCTGTTATCTCTTTTAACGCACAAATCTTTGAAGCTGATTGTTTTTTTATGATTAAATCGTGAAAAATACAACGTGTGAGTATCCTCAGGTGTTTCCACTTAGCAATCGGACGTTTTAGAGGTCAATAAGAGCTTTAAGTAAGTTGTCAATTTAAAAGTCGTGCCTTTTGTTGATAATAAGATATGAAGCTTATAATTACGAAAAACCTATTTTTGCTCGAAACAGATGTCTCTACGTATACTTTCAAGCTTATGCATGTGGTGCTCGTGGCGTAAGGTAGTATTTGAACAGTGTGCCTGTTACGTTATAGTTCTAGGCTCGAATACCAGAAACATTCAGTTTGTTTTCACACAGGTACCTCCTTTCGCAAGGTATTAGTGAGTCCTCCAAAAGTAATTAAACGTGAAAAGGGTTTTCTAGCTTAGAATTCGGTAACGGCACAAACTTGTAGGTCCTTGATATGTACTAAGATTCTAATGTATTAATATTATTATGTATTAATCTTAATATATATAAATTACGTGTCACGATGTTTGTCCACGATGGACTCCTAAACTGCTTAACCGATTTTAATAAAATTTGTACACCGTGTGCAGTTTGGTCTAAATCAAAAGATAAGATAGGTTACATCTTATTGCAAATTATTTGTTTTACATTCACAATTATCTGTTAGCTTCAACGATTTTAACAGATGGCGATATCTGTGGATTGGATTGAGAACGTAAACAATAGATGGCACTGCTATGTTAAACCTACAAACGTGTCATATAAGCCAAAATTCAATAACAACAGGTGTTGTTTAGCCTAAACATCTGCAACAGTTGGATGGTTGGCAGCTGGATACATTCCGCTGTTATTTGAACTTCCTTATCCCTTATCTTTATATTTGCAAAATATGAACAAAGTCGCTTTCCACTGTCTGCCTGAATGATATTTGTTCCCATATTCCAACGGGATCATACACAAGAACAATCACGGGAACTTAAAAACTGCTTGACCGATTTTAAAATTTCTTTCGCCTTTCAAATGCTTGAATGCTTTCGCAAGCAGTTGACAGTTACTCCGATGATAAAATTCATTTCCACGAAAATCGCTTTCTCGATAAGCCGTTCGGAATTGGCAGAAACCTGTTGGTACCCTCCATTTCCTCACAGGGCATGGTTGCGAGAAATGCGCTAGGTCCTGAGTCTCCCCGCTCTGTTGCACCGGCGCGGCGCGGCGTCGCCGTCGGCGCAGTCTTATTTATTTCTTATAATTCTGACGATAATTGGAACAAGCAACTTAGAACTTTCAGACAGTATTCAACTTCTACCCCAGCGGGTTTTTCTAACAATTTTTGGTTTTCTAGCAATTTTTAGTAAACAATGAGACCCGCGCAACGCCGGGCGTGTCAGCTAGTATACCAATAAAATGAATACTTTACTTACTTACTTCCTTACTACGGTTCTAGTACCCACTACTGTTTTTTGCGACATCCTACCGAGCTGGAGCGCTAATGTCCATCTGCTTTGCATTTCCCAAGCCATCTAAGTCTCTCGACGATACGAACTCTTTAAGCTATTCTCAACTTGCGGTAGAGATCATAAAGCATAAAGTTAAGTTATGGTTTCCATACATCTTCCTTTTGAATCTAAAAAAGGGCTAGCTTATCCCTTCGAAATATTGCTATTGCTCCTTATAGCAGGATTGCGATTGTCAGGATGTCCTAAAACTTTGCTTTGGTAAAATAAGAGATGAGGAAAATCGTGTGCGCACATTTTTTTTGCCCCTCTTTGCCTGGCCAACTTGTGTCACGTTTGACACAAAGTAAGTAAGTTCTCCACACCTTTCTTACACTGCTTTTAAAATAATACAATCCGTCTAGCTGACGTCAAAAACACATCTTCAAAGTTCATTGATTTTTAATCATTGTATCAGAGGCCAATATGTAATTGAATTCGCGCTAACTTACAAGCCTTTAGTCTTACATTTATGAGATGTTTCGTATGAAACTATGTTCAAATACCCGGAATACATCTATTTCCCCACGAACTCACTTACATACATCAAACGCAAATAACAACCGGGGATAACCGCGTCAATTAACTTCGCTCATGGAATGAGTCATTGTTGTATCTTAGCAAACAAAGTCGTCGGCAATATCATATCCACCAATCGTTATCACAAAAAAAAACACTTCATTTTTATTGATGAAACATCTGCACTCATTCACACACCATGAAGTGCTGTTTGGGTTTATGATAAAATCGATTAGATAGCAACAGATTTCCTTCCTCTTGTATAAATTCAAAGGCAACAACTCATATGAAGCTTTTCAAAAAGCTAGGGGTTCTTTTGCAACCAAACAACCAACCAACCCACGAACCACCCTTATCTATATATGAGTTGGTAAAATTTGATAAGAACTGCACTAAAATAAAGAGAGAGAGAGAAAAACACATAGAAAGCTTTCCTAGATTGGCACTCAAAATCACTCACTCACTCGATGACTGTATACGGAATTTCGTCACTTCACCTGTAAACGCTACGAGTAACCCCTGTAGATACAAAAAGTTGATTTGATAAAAAAAAACACTCATATGATCGTGTCATCGCCGTTGTGTATTGGTTTGGTTGCTTTTGTATCATTTCGTAAAGAGCGTTCGTGGGCTTTATAAAAATTTGAATGTGTGCCTCTGTTTAGTGGTGTCAGACTATCGGTCAGGAAGGGAGAGAGAACTAATTAACTCTGACAAACCAAAACAGAGTACTGCCAACGCCAGAAAGTAACGCGCGCGTTGTTAAAAATTCATTTCAATTTTGTTAAAAATAAAGAGATCGTATCTTCTCGCTCCCTATCGTGGTTTTCTATTTAATTTGTTAAATTTTTGTCTGTTTTAGTTGTGATATAATAAAACATAAGTTAATAAGTACAAATGTTTCAAATTAAAATATGCTGATCAATGAATGGTGCTAATACACGCGTAAGAACAACACATAGTGTTCAAATTAATTTATTGGTGCACTAAAAAAGTTTTGTGTTGTGTTTTATTTTCCAATGTGAAAAAGTTGAATAAAAAAACAATAGTAGTACATAAAAAAACGTCTGAATGAAAGAGTTCAATGAAAAGAACCACCACCACACGGAATCATACATTATTAAATGTTTGGTAAAATCAGTGAGGTTTATGTGGCAAGTCACTGAAATCCCGGGTAAAATCGGTGAATCACTGGGTAGCCTGTTAAAATATGCACAAGAATCGGTGGATATATTTATATGTGTCGCTGGGTGAGTTGCAGATTTTTAATAAATTTATTACAGTAAGTAATTGTTGTGTGGTGTTTTCAATTTAAATTTTTTAATTACACTCAACCCAGTCTTAAATTTGATTGGCTTTTGCTATCTTTTCAGTGATGAAACGTTAGAAGTTGGTTGTTTAAGGGCAAAATAAATACAAAAAACATGTTTCATTTATTTATAAACTACTTTCTTTGTTTTTGTATTCTTTAACAGTTGGGCGACAGTTTATGTTTGTGTCGAAAGAAGCTTAGTATGAAAATGTATTCTTGGTGATCTTTTATTTACACTATTGTGCGTATTCTTTAGGGTTTTTTTATGTTGTCTTTTTACAAGTGAAGAATTTAAAGCAACAGCAAAAGTCTATGTCAAAACTTTGTAACTAGCTAACATTGGTCAAGCTTTTTGATCCCTGTGACCGGTTTTGTCCAGAGTTTCGGTTAGTCAATTAATTCAAATATAAAAAGGTTTATATCATGCGAAACCGTTGGTTGGCGATTTGTTTAAAAGGTATCACTATCAAAACACAAAGTTTAATCTTTCAAATCTCATTGATCGTGGCTTCGACGGTGTCGTCCATTTCAATTGCCGAATGAGTCATTTCGTTGACTTTTTAGAAAAAAGGGAGCATAATATTATTTATATCTTTTGCCTGGAAACAGCCACAAACAGTTTAATAAATTGGAATGGGTTTATTGAACCCACATCTTTACAACACATAAAATTGATTGTGACATTTACGACAGCAGTTTTTAGGTTACGACTTAGTCTTAGGTTTCTACTATAAAGCAAGCTATACTGACGTAAAATAATCGATATAAGAGATTAAACACGGTAGAAGCAAATACGATAATAGAGAAGTCGAGAAAGTTTTTTTTCCTAAGCGGCTTGAATGCTTTTTTTCAAACTTGATACCTGTAGGTCCCTGAATTAACCTGAAGGGGTTAGTTTTTATCGTAAAGCTTAACACGTTTGTCTACCATATGAAACAAACTTCGAAATAAGTCATTTTCACCCAATCGAGACTTCACGGTGGTTTCTGCTACTATCAAGAAGTGAACTTACTTAAAAGTGTTTAAAAAAACCGTCAAGAAATGAAGACATAAGCCTTAACCACAAGGCAGGCATAACTCTTTTCACTCCAAAGTGTCTAGCCGTGCTTAGATTTTTTAATCCGATGCGATCTGTCAATCGTTACCAGACAAATTCGGTGAGGATGAGAAGCGAAAAACTAAGATACTCAATAAATTTATTTGATTTGAAGCTCAGACTTATTTTTTTTTTTAACAAATCGACACCGACGCGACGTGACGGATGTATGAACGACATCTTCCTGGAAAGTCTACATGAGAACAGTAGCAAATTTATAAAGCAGCTAATTCAAACTCCTTTGTACCCAGACATTTTGTTTATATCCACTCCGATGATGCTATAAATCTTAACGTTCCATTTTTCATTTTATTCCTTTGGAACTTTACAAGAATAGTGCTCATACGCCACAGTGACAGAATAAGTAAATAAACATAAGAAGGGTGACGCCACAGAGCGGGGAGTCCCGGGCTTGCCGCATTTCTCTCGACCAAACCTTGCGGGGACTGGAGACGAAAGACGATCTACTCATTTTTTTGCCGATTCCGAAAGGCTGTGTGATAAAAAGCTTTTCATAGCAGTGTAATTGTGTACTTACCATCGAAAGAATTGCCAACTTCTCACATAAGACGACACTGTAAAAATAGTTGGCAGCTGTCACTTGAGCATCAACTCAGTTTGGTTTGGCATTCAATCGTGAAGGAATTGAAGCCTTCCGACCTCTGGGCACTGCGAAACTAAATCGCTGTTTAAGCCGATTTTTATATAATTCAAACATCTGAGTTATCTCCAAGATCGGGTGATTTGACACCGCTGGACTATTTTTTGTTAGGTTATGTGAAGTCGCTTGTCTACGCAGATAACCCAAAGACGATTGACGCCTTGGAAGATAATATTTGGCGCGTTATCGCTGACATACGGCCTCGAATGCTGCAAAAAATCGTCGAAAATAGGGCCTCTCGGCTGGAATTTATTCGAGTCGGCTGAGGCGGCCACTTTCCCGCAATCTGTTTAAAACATAATCAGCCCTCTCACAAATTCCATCGTAATCGAAAAAAGTCTAAGTTCCCCGATGTAACTATCATATAATTCGTTCGGAGTGGAACGAATTGCGAAATTCGTAAATTTTGTATCACCAAATCAGAGTGGAATGTAAATTCGTCGTCTTAATATGCAAAAGAAGTTTTGTTGTCAGAAAAATGTGAATGATCTTGCACATTTGGCGTAAAAAAGCTGATTTTGAAAACCAGTATGGCGTTATTTAGTGTGGCAACTGGCAATACTTTCTTCGGTTTCATTCGGATTTTGTGAACACAAATTTTCGTAGTTCGTAACTGAGCTTTCCGTGTGGAAGTTTTCTACGATGGAATCTGTGATAGGGCTGAATGAAAAACAAGTTCACTTTCTGAAAACTATTTCAGCCGATGAATTTTTTTTGTGTGTTTCGTATTTTCTTTTGCTTGCTAACATATAAAATTTGGTGAATTGCCTTAATATTTTTATAATTTTATTTTATTTTGCATACACAAAAGTCGCTTTATCGAAGCGCAGACTGTACAGCGGTTTTTTCTTGCTGGATGGACTTGAAGCAATAACTTGTTCGTTAGTCTTTAGCGCCAACTCCCTCTTTCAGCATGTATTCTACTTGTGGCAATTTTTTTTTTTGCATGTTGGCAGGGCTTCTTGAAAAACCATAAAATTCTCGAAGAAAACAAAACGAATTATGAAATGTGCTTTCTTATATTGAACCAGCGGAAACTCTATGATTTTGTTGTAAAATCTACTTTTACACGTTGCTTAGAAAAAGGTTTAAGTCACTTGAATGAACGACTTCAAGCCGAATTTACGAAAAAATATTAATTCAGCTTCATATTTTTAAGTGCAATTGCGTTTTTGAAATTTAAATTTTGATGTCGAATGGACATTTTGAATATGTAAATAAGTGAGTAAGTGTGTTCACAAAAAGCTTACGTTCTATGTTACATGGTAATTGAGAGGGGCTATCAAAGATATCGTTTTTTTTTTTAATTTGTTTCTAGTTTCTATCGAGATAGAGGCAAAAATTGCTTGAACGAAATTTTTAGGTGCTGAAATTGTTTCATCTTTTGTTAACAGTTTGATCAAAGCTATTGAATTTCTGAATTGTTATTATATTTACTATCCTTATTATCTTTTCTTCAGCTTTATAGCTAATTCAATTGAAAGCAATTCGTAACTTCCTGGGCTAGATAAAATAATGCTATATCATTGCTTAATCAAACTATCTTATAAAATATAAACAAACAGCACCTCGCAGGTGTACACAACAATGTGTACTAAAAATAGAACCAACACACCAAAGTCTTCTTCAACGGCGATAGCTTATCGAAGTCATAATTATTCGAAATTGAATAAGTTATTTCGAAATACCAATCCAAAATCAAAAAGAAAAACAACTCTTCAGAGTGATTAATAGCCCATTTGAATTACCCCGTGTTCTGGTCACACAATGTGGCAAATTAAATAAGAAAAATATCTGTTATTTATTAAACGCTAATTACCTAGCATTTAGACTTGTCCTAAAAACTACATTTGAAATTCTTAGTCCACTATGACTTATCACAGTTCTTATCTGAGTCTTAGATTTCTGATTAAGTACTCTGAAGAACGCACCCAATTTAACTGTCAAACATGAATACTACTTCATCTGACACCTTTGTCACATTTGACACAATTAATACGAGCTTCTCTGTCGTTTCCTTTTGTCGTCTCTTTGAACTATCAATTGTCTTGTCTGCCTGTCTTTCTCTCTGTCTCTATTTTTCTATCTACAAATGATTATGCAAATTTCAAAACAACAGTATTATTGACCTTTAGCTTGTCACGCAATAACTAGACCACATCTCTACTCTACCTACACCATACTTGTGTATAAATTTACCGTTTGAATAATGACTTTAATTATCTGACAATCATATAATTACTCGAACTGTTGTGCTTGTTGATGTTAGAAGAAACCGTCAGTCAAAGTAAGAGAACAGCAAAAAAAATTACAAATTGTTTACTGCCGTTGTGCAAAAGTCAATGATCAGGCGAGAATTACACACAGACGCGACGCACATTGTCATAACAAAACGTTAACTGTCATTTGAAAACGAAAACAAGCCGATTAGAATGAGTGGCTCCATCGATTGTCCGATTAAGGAAGTTCGATGTAAGCTTTCTGCCAAATAAAGCAACGAAAAAATATAAATTGGTGTGACTTCATTTGATTTTTGCGTGACGACTCTTTCTCTCTGTTTACTATGTGCGTGTGTGGTTCGTAAATAAATTAACATACGTTTCAAATAAATTCAATGGAACACAACAAAGCGGAAGAAAATGAATTTTGAGAAAGAGAAAAAAGAACGGATTTGGAGTGAAAACTGACGATCAATTAAAAGATGGCGTGATGTCTTTTTATTTGTCCCACATTTATAGAGTGAGTTGGTGGAAGTGATCATTGTTTTTCTGGTTCTATTGCTGATTATAATTTCAGTGATACGTTCGTAGTACGTACGTACCTATACTTGTTTACTTAATATGAGTACAAAAAAAGTGATTTAATGACGTTCTAAGCTAAGTCGTCTGGCGGTAGTTGTTTTGATTACAAAAGTGACCAGCCCCTTAGGTCACAGGAAGGGGCTTTGGCATATATTGTTCTTAATTGAAACAATGAATTAATGCGTTTGTTTTCATTGACCAAGGTTATGCAGTGGGCATGAAAAAAAAGACCAGTTTCTTGTTGTTTACATTTGTTTTTCCGCAGCGTTTTACAAACAAGTGAGCGTGAGTCATACCGAAACACACTCTAAGTGTCTTTTGGTGAATATGACTTATTGCAAATGGAATTGTTCTTGTAAAGCTGGTTGTGTGATAAGTCATCAGAAAATGTGTCATGATTTGTTAGGTCGTAGACTTTTTAGTTTATGTAATAAAATCTTCATTTTTTGATTTGTTACTGAAAAGGGTTTAAAAAACCAGTTCAAAATTAGGTGCGAAGTTAGTTTTTAAACCATCCTATTTGAAGATCGTCATGTAAAGTTGATGATTATTGAGGACCTTACAAGTAGAAACATCGCTATAAAACAAAATATATAGGGTGGCGCAACAGAGCGAGGAGCCTCTGGGCCTAGCGCATTTCTCACAACCATGCCCTGTGAGGGAATGGTGGGGACCTACAATTTTCTGCCGGTTCCGAACGGCTAATTTGGGAAAGCGCTTTTCCTGGCAATGAATTTACTAACGGAGGACTTGCCAATTCCTCGCGAAAGGCGATACCCGTGGAAAAAGATTTTTGGCTCTGCTGAGATTCGAACCTCGAATCTCTGGATTAGCAGGTGAACGTGCTAACCATCACGCCACGGGTACCACTCGTCGCTACTTCACTTTATTTTTAGTCATAGTTATGCCCTTCAATAAAGTGAGCATGTGGTTGTTGGTATCGCAGAAGTTGACACTAATAAAAAATATTGCGTAGAGTCCGCGTGGAAGAAGTGAAACTTCCTAATGGAAATGAAAATAGGAAGCGGTAGAAATTGGTTCTTAGCAAACTCATATTGTTTCTTTAAGATAAACTTGTGATACAACTGTTCTTATCAAGAAATAGCGATCAGAGCCGAAAAGTATGCAATTGATAATCCGCTTTAAACGTTTAACGCAACCTTGTTGGAAGTCGCATAACAAGTTTCACTTCAAAAAAAGTTTAATATTGAGCTTACTGCTATTGAAATTCGACAGGTTGTGCAACGACTTTTTAGAAACTGAGCACATTTAAACGTGAACTTAAGTCGGTTGCAACCGTTTTGTGGGCGCTGTGTGTAACGGATAGGCTTGAAATCCTTTTGCCTAATAAGATAATCGTTTTGAGCTGTGCAGAATATCACTTATATGATGTTCTTGCCTTCCACAATATGAAATAAATGCGTTTTCAAAGCAGGAAATTTCGTCATGTAGATTTTTTTGATATATTTTATAAGCATCTTATTAAGTGATCATGATCATGATCGATATACTTTGGTGATCTGTTTTTTGTTTTTTTTTGTGGCCATCAGGTAGTCAAACACTGTACTAATAAGCAAAGTATTTATCACGCTTCGTTGGCTTACACTGTGACTTGGATTGCTTAGGTGATTTCAGCTGGACATCTTACCTTCGTCGTTGCTTCATCATACATACCCTTGATTGTACAAACATAGGCTTTTGGAACTCTTCCCTTTTAATCAACCACGATGTTTTTCCATGAGGATCCTTATACTTTGATTGATGTGACGGCTTTATTATTTTTCGCAATCGGCTAGCGAATATTCCCTTAATGATCTTCAAAGTGTGGGACATCACAGTGATCGAACGGAAGTTATCACAACTTCGTGTATCTTCCCTCCCTTTGTACAATGGTAGATGGTAACTTTCTTTATATTGCATAGGCAGACTATCATCTTAGAGAATTATGAGCCATTTAAACCCTTTCATCTACCAAAACTCATGATATCCCGTCTTGAGATTCCTATTTTGAATTATTGAAAAAACTTCTTTCGTTTCTTTGTAACAAACTTTTCTTCAGTAGTTTCAAATTAAGTTTACAGAAAGAGGTTTAGTTTAATATTGCTCTTTCTGTTATTGGTGATTTGCCAAGAATTTTCAGTTGTAATATCAGCAGTTGCATTTGTTTATCAATAAAATTAACGCTCCGTCTATAAATCAGATACATATTTAAATCTGTCTTAAAATCTATCATGTTATTTACGCTTCGCGAAACGATAACAAAAATACTCGAAATAAAAACAAATAAACGCGCTGTTACCAATTCGATAGTGAAACGAAAACAAATATCGAACGAGAGAGAGAAGTGATTTCTTTTTTGTTTCTTTAACATGTGTGTTGATAGTGAAATTTTGTCGATAATGACTTTGAAATCGAATGATCAGCACTTGCAATTTAATTTTAAGTGTAAATAGTTTTCTTGTTACCTAATTGAATGATGTGTGTCTGCGAAATTGTAATTAATACGTACTGACTTGACATATAAACAGTTGTCAGTCTAATGTAATTTTGTTGACATATGTTTGACGTTTTTAAAGTTTGTTTTGTTATTTTAGTGAAAAATATAAAAGTGAAAAGGTAATTCTAATTATTGATGTAAGAAAAAATGATTGAGGATCTTCTTTGGGAATTTTATTAACAAAATACTTTGATTGTCACAATTTTCAGTTTGTTCTACGTTAAGTGACTTTTGGTTATAGTTGAATGAATTTTCTTTGCAAAACAAATTGAAGTTATTGTGTCAAACACCACATTTTTCTTAAGGGGGGGGGGTAACGTATTTAAATTTTATTTTTTTTTTTAAATGAATGCTTAATATTTTAAGAATATTGTGACAAAATTTTAAGTGGATTGGAGCAAAGTTGACAAAGTTACGAATATTTTTATACCTGTCGGTATAGTGTTTTCCTTGTGTTTTGAACACTAATTAAAACTTTGGTAAATATTTAGAAGTGGGGCTCCAGTCCCAATCGGTCCAAAAAAATTTTCTAACAATTCTGGACTATTTTATAGTATAAAAATAGATGTTTTGAAGTGGGGGAAGACATTTTACCGAGGTAACAATTGCTATTTCCATATTTAGCATGAGCAGCTTAACCCTGCGGAAAAAGGGTTAAAATAATGAGCCCCGCGAAGCGGGCCATGCGGAAAGCTGTTGCTTACGGAAAACAATTGCTATTTCCATATTTAGCATGAGCAGCTTAACCCTGCGGAAAAAGGGTTTAAATAATGAGCCCCGCGAAGCGGGCCATGCGGAAAGCTGTTGCATACGGAAATTAATTGCACATAAACACTTGCCTGACGAATTTTCATACTTTCACTACTCTATTTCTTAACATTTATTGAAAATTCAAAATGTCTTCCCCCACTTCAAAACATCTATTTTTATACTATAAAATAATCCAAAATTGTTAGAAAATTTTTTTGGACCGATTGGGACTGGAGCCCCACTTCTAAATATTTACCAAAACTTTAAAGCATTTTTCCCACAACTCACTTTTTAAAAGTCGGTGCCCCTCATAACTTCAAAACCACTGCACCGATCCTTTTGAAATTTTGAACACTTTTTCTGTAAATAATTTACAAGGTAGTGACGAAGAGTTTTTTCAAATTTGTTGATTATTGTGAGTTTACAGTAACAAATTAGCCGATTTTTTTCACGAAAAATCGCGTTTTTCACTTCAAAGAGTTCTAAAAAAGTGAAAAATTAAAATTTCGAAAAACCCCTTCGACATTACCTGGTAAAAACTATTATCTAACGAATGAACTTTGATTTTTAGATTTCCGATGATCCAGCCTCAAGTTATGAGGGGCACCGCAACTCGCTTTTTTTTCGAAGAACGTTCGAATAATTGCTGCCATTGCCGTATTTTCAAATATTTCTTTGTGAACATTTTACACAACATTCTTGAAATGTCACTTTTTAATGTGTAGTTCGTTTCAATAAAGAAAACTGAACTGGTTCCTCACAAAAAATTCGTAAAAACTTGCCTTTTTTTAACGAATAAACGTCCATTTAAAATGTATTATTCACTTTACTTTTTTGAATTAATGTCCAATGAAATGACAAATGAAATTGAACTACGTTAAGGTAGTGTTTTCATTTCTTAAGGGTTTTCTGTCAATATAAGCTTATGAAAGGAAACAAAAGCACTACCTTACCGTAGTTGAATCTCCATTTTGCGAATCCTTAGCACGTTGCTCTGAACCATGTCTCCATATCTGGTGTGAAGTGCAAGGTTAGGTTAGGTTAGGTTGCATGGGGGTGCAGCTACAAGTGACAGCACCTCACTCGGATCTCAAGAATCCATTGTGCTCCCCGGAAAAATCAGAGGATGAGGAGATCGGAGAATCAGTGGGAGGTTAGAGTGTCGCCCAGTTCGTCGAAGAAGTATTCTCCGATGGTATTTTTCCGAGTGTGTGCCAAGCTAGGACACTCACAGAGGAAGTGGAATGATCCTTCCTCTGCCTTTTTATCTTGGCATCCTCTACATAAGTCGGATGTGCTAATGCCCACTCATGTCGTGTGGGTTCCCAACGAGTTGTGGCCCGTGAGAATGGCAATCAGCAGAGAGAGCCGAAGTCTGCTTAGCTGGAGTAGAAATTCTGTTTTTTTCTTGGAAATATCTGGCCAAAGATTTCTGGAGACTCGGCATGTTTCTAAAGATGACAACCTGTCATTGGCGGTTTTTAGAAAATTGTGTTTGATTCTGTTTTTTTCTTGCTCTAGTGGCTTTAAAATTGAGGTGTTCGTTTCGCTGGATTCGAGTCCTGACCCTATTTTGGCCAGCTTATCCGCCATTTCATTACCGATTATGTCACGATGTCCTGGAACCCAGGAACTGTGTTTGTCTCGCTGAGCAGTCTTAGGTTCCTGCGACAGCTGTCTATTAGTCTGGATTTTGTGATAATGGATAAGAAAGCTTTAATGGCCGCCTGACTGTTTATGAAAAAGTCAATATTTTTGTTGATCAAGCTTTGCGTAGCTAGGTGTTTCGCGTCTTCGCACACTGCGAGTACCTCTGCTTGAAAGACACTGCAGAAGTCGGGAAGCTTTATTGATCTATTCATGGTAGGGTAGTCTGAGAAGATACCCTTTCGTCCGTTTTGGAACCATCTGTGAAAACGGAAATGTGATTTCCTTTTATAACCCTGTTTTACTCCCAGCTTTCTCTTGTCGGAAAGACTGTTAGGGCCACAGGAATGAAGTCAATATGCGGGGGGTGTAGTCTCTTTGAATGTCTATATCTGTATTGTTCATGATGGTTCTATGACCTGATATGCCTGTTTTCCAATTGTTGCACTGTTTGAGTCGCAGTGCGCTTTTGGCCGGTGTGAAGTGCAAAGGACCTACAATTTCTTTCCGATTCCGAACGGCTAAGTGAGGAAGAGCTTTTCATGGAAGTGTTGTTACTCTCAAAGAACCTGCCAATTTTTCGCTTAACTCGATACCCGTAGAAAAACTATTGGATGTTTCTCATTTTAGAACTCCTACCTAATAAGCTTACATTACATTACAAAACGATACATCGCCGATACATCGAAGGCAAAACTGAAAACATCGGCAAAAACATCGGCATCGCACATTCATTTCCTTGAACATTACCTGCACGTGTAAAGTGTAATTCTTAAACAAAAAAGTTTTTTGATCACTGAATTGCAACAACAATATACCAACAAAAGAAAAAAAGCATAATCAAGAGCCTGTAGGTCTTTTGTTAGTTAGTAGGTATGAAAACTATTTCTAAGAAAAGGGCAACCCGTTCAGTGAAAAAGAAGAATCGCGGCTCAAGGTTTTATTCACACAGACATAAGACGTAACTGGTGACAATTGTAGTTTAATTATTAAATGAGTGCACTATTCCTTTTACATTCCCGGCAGAAATAGAGAAATGCAAAGTACTTCATTCATGTTTCGTTTGAGTTGCGACTTGCGAATTGTCTAAGTTACGTTACGCTTCTCATGATTCTGAGCTGTGACAGCCGCTTCTTCGATTTGAAGTGAGAATCGACTCAAGAAGCACCAACACATGTTACTCAAATGTCAAAAAGAAATATTTCTTCAAGGAATATTTTTTAAGAGCCATAGGTGTTTCACTCACACAAAGGAAATTACGTTAAACTGAATAGACACAATTTTGGGTGTTCCATTGGCTTTTAAAATGAGTGCTTCTCCGAGTGAAACCAATGGAAAGCGACATAAGTGTTTTCAAAGAAGATCATATGAAATCTGTTTTTAAAAAGCAGGCAAAAATTGTAATGATTTATCTTCCCATCGTTGCCACGTCCGTCTCAAGTGAGCGTTTGTTCTCGGGAGTTGGGGCAAGAACTACTCAGGACAGAAATAGACTTCTGGGGACACGACTATCAGAGCTTCTTTTGATTCGATCTCAAAATTCTTGGGTTTGATCAAATAATTTGAATATTTGTAATATTAATAACGTTCAAATAAATGTTTTGTATCGCAATTTGCAAATGAATCCTGTCGATTTGAATTTGGAACTGGTAAGACTAGTAAATTTCCATATTTGCACGTAAATAAAGCCAATTTTTTTCATTATTGACAAGATAATTAAAAAATCGGCAAAACATCGGAAAAACATCGATGTATCGTTGATGACATCGATGTTTTTTTGACATCGATGTTAGTCGAAGACCATCGATGTTTTCCAACATCGATGTTTCTTACAACGATGTTGCAACCCTACATGGACCACGCATAGGAACCCCTAATCAATTAATGTTCATGAGTTAAGATTTACCTTTGACACCTGCGATGCGGTACACTAAAACTCATTTCCTCTCACAAATTCCAAATAAACATTCAACGCTTTTAACAAACCATAGAGTGATATGTCATAGAGGAGAGCTCATGTCTTAATTGCAATATATTCACCGCACCATGTCAATTCCATAAGTGAAATATAAACGCTACCTCTTTCAACTTGATCTCAATAAGAATTAATTTTAATTTGACTACATGAATAATGCATTTGCTTGTTAATTAGTTTCCATTTTATGTGTGTAGATGACACACTGCGGGGCGTCGTTTATATGCACCTATAACGAACTATGCTGTCAAAACTAAAGCGTAAATGCGAACAATTGACAGCGAAGCGACACCATGTCCGGTGCGGGGGTGGCGACAGGGGACATGCCACCATCAAGTGCAGTTATTGTCTGCCTCTGAAATTTTTGCAAAATTCATTCTTTACGATAATAGAAGTGCAGTGATTCATCGTTAATTACTGTCACAGAATGAATCTATTAATGAACGTCTGAAACAAACAAGCTTTGCATTATAATGCAGAAAGGCGTGGAATTAGTTTAAGCAAATGAACTATCACACGCTTTGTTTTGTGTGGTTGGGTGCTGGTGGGATAATAATGATACCAATTCAACCAACGATGAGAACGACTCTTCGATATGACCCAATAGTGCAATTGAGGTGTTGGGAATAAATTCCAAGCGCTTATGAAGTGTGGTTTGGGAATTGATAGAATTTCAATGAACGCAAATTTATATGGAGCGTGGATATATCAGATTTATATGTTGATCCACAAGCTCTTGTGATATAACAATAAATAGTGAAATAAATATGGGGGTGGCGATGGCGTTTGGGGAACTCGCAGGTAGATCACAGGTGTGGTTTTAAATTCATTTTGCCATACCTACCTGTTGTTTAATTTTTGATTTGCATGTTCGAATTATAGGACATGGAATTTGAATATAATAAAAGACAATTTCAATTTTGTTACGGTTTTACATTTTTTTTTTTTTTTGAGTTCTTGGTACTTGCAATTCATCATTGCCTCTGAAACTTTCTGGAATTCCCTTTCTTGCGATAACCGCCTTCTGTTAAGTCAATCTTCCAACCAATGTTCTATTCATTGAAAACAAATCGGTGTTCTGCTAACAACAATGCAATTTTAGTAACACAATCAGATTGTAATCGTAAGGTTCCTATTATCTCTTTTTAAAGCAATGAATGTTTGATTTAAATATAAAAACTGATAAACCGTATCTTTTAAAGCTACATTTACACGTTGCCAATAAAATAATTAGAATCAATGCAAAATCAACTTAACGTCTAAGCCCTTTAAAATACCTTCTATCTTGAGAACTAACAGGAAAGTATTAACCCTTTTGAGTATTTAAAGATTTTTAATATTATTTTAGAAACAGTGATCGTATTAGAGGATCCCAGGGAAACTTCACGTCGAAAATAACATCTTGGAAAAAATAGGGCATGGCCGACGCAGTAAGTATTGTCGTGTTTAAATGAGAGATTCAGAGAAAGGCAATATTAAACAACTTGATCGCAAAAAAAAAAAGGAAAGACAGACCAAAACACGCAACGTCATCTGCATTCTGTTGGCCTCAGATATGAAATATAAAATAAATAAATATAAAATAAATAATAAAGCTGCTTACGATCAGTATAGCGAGATTTACAAGGAGAAAAGAAGCAGCATGAGAAGCGCTCGTTTGAGGAAATTGAGGTGCCATGACAGGAACGAGAATCGGAAGTTTTACCAAAAGGTAAAAAGATCCTGCCAGGGTGGCAAACCCCGAACTCAAGCCTGTAAAGACTAGCAGGGAAACATAGTTCTAGAGTCACAGTCGCTACTGAGGATCTGGAAAGATCACTTCTGCAGACCGCTTAGCGGCGATGAGGACACAAATTCCGCTGTCAGACAGATTGCCCCATTCAGCTTGGACTATGACCAAGAATGCCGTCCTCCCGACCTAGAGGAAGTTAAACTTGCCATATGCAAACTTAAATCTAATAAGACTGCAGGTGCAGATGGCCTTGACGCCGAACTCTTCAAGGCAGCTGGGGTAGTTGGAAAGGAGCATGCACCAGCTGATCTGCATGATATGGTCGGAAGAAAGCATGCCCGATGAATGGAACCTCAGTATCATATGCCCGATCCTAAAGAAGGGAGATCCTCACAATTGCGCCAATTATAGAGGGCTAAGCCTCCTTAACGTCGCTTATAAGATCTTGTCTGCTGTAATCCTTCTATAGATCCTTATCAATGTGGTTTAAGACCAGAGAAGTCCACAATAGACCAAATTTTCACATTACGGCAGATCCTGGAAAACCCCCGAGAACATAATATCGATATTCACCATCTCTTTATCGATTTCAAGGCCGCGTATGACAGTATTTACAGAGACGAGATGGATAGAGCCATGTCTAGTATCGGCATCCCTGCAAAACTCGCACGACTATGCAGGATGATGCTGGAGAGTTCACGCTGCTTTAGCCAAGGCGACAAACTGTCACGCGATTTCTTCAACATCATACTTAAAAAGATTGTAAGAAACTCAAACGTCAACACTAGAAGAACAATCTTTCAAAAGTCTGTACAATTACTCGCCTCGACGAATTGGACTCAACGTCACAATAGACACACATAACTTCGAGGTAGTACAGGACTTCGTCTACCTAGGATCCGCTATAGACACGGAAAACAACATCAGTGCGGAGATCAAACGGAGAATAACTCTTGCCAACCGTTGCTTCTTTGGGTTGAGAAGGCAACTGAGAAACAAAACCCTTCCAGAAAAACCAAGGTAACCTTGTATAAGACCCTAATCATCCCAGTCCTGCTTTACGGCGCGGAAGCATGGACCTTATCGAAAGCGGATAAGGAAACCCTTGGTCGTTTCGAAAGAAAAATTCTCCGAATGATCTTTGGTCCCGTATGCGAAGACAATGTGTGGAGAAGAAGATACAACAACGAGCTGTATGAGCTGTACCGCGACATGGGCATAGCCAGAAGAGTACGCATCGCGAGGCTACGATGGTTGGGTCATGTAGAGCGGATGAACCCAAACGCTCGACGGGTTTTCGAAAGCACATTGCAGGGAAATCGCGGAAGGGGAAGACCTCGTCTTAGGTGGCGCAATCAAGTGGATGAAGACCTCAACCGACTTGGAGTGCGAAACTGGAGAGAGCTCGCCCGAAATCGAAGTCGTTATAGAAGGATGTTGGTTGAGGCCCAGGTTCACCCCGAACTGTAATGCCCACCTAAGTAAGTAAGTAATCTTCTCAAAACAACGAAGGAAATATAGTCTAAGAGCTGGAAGCAAATTTTTGGAGTGGAGTGATAACCAAAAATATTGCACATGTATGTGTAGATACACGCACCATTATATCAGATTCAACCGTCTGGCAGGTTTCTTTTTCAGCCGTGGGCGGGGGTGGGCGGTCGAAAATGGTAATTTTTCAGATTTTGAGGTCGAAGTGATAACCACATAAATGATACATCAAAAAATCAGAAAAAATCCCCTGATTACAAAAAACTCGGTCCCAGACGATTTGGTTTCAGCCTACTGCTTGCCAGACGCATTTTAACACTTTTCAAGTGCATTTTTCAGCTTAAAGCACTAATAACTTTTTTCCTATTACATATAACCAAAAAAGTGGTACGCCAAAAAATAAGAAAATTTACCCTGATTTCAAAAAAGTGTATTTCAGATGATTTAGTTTTAGCCTACTGCTTGCCAGACGCACTTTAACATTTTTTTAAACGCACATTTCAACTTAAAGTTTTGATAACTTTTTTCTTATCACATGTAACCGAAAAAATGGTACGCCAAAACATCACAAAAGTTCCCCCGACTACAAATAAGAGTGTCCAAAAGGATTTCGTTTCAGCCTTCTGCTTGACAGATGCATTTCAACATTTTTCAAATTCATTTTTCAAATTAGCTGATAACTTTTTTCTTATCACATGTAACCAAGAAAATGGTACGCCAAAACATCAGAAATATTCCCCTAATTACAAAAAAGTCGGTCTCAGACGATGTGGTTTCAGCCTTCTGCTCGCCAGACGCATTTTAACATTTTTAAGTGCATTTTCAGCTTAAAGCACTAATAACTTTTCCCCTATTAAAAATAAGCAAGAAAGTGGTACACCAAAAAATAAAAAAAGTTACCCTGATTTCAAAAAAGTGTGCTTTGGAGGATTTGGTTTCAGTTTACTGCTTGCCAGACGCTCTTAAACATTTTAGTAAAATGCATTTTTCAACTTAAGTACTGATAACTTTTTTACTATCACATGTAACCAATAAAGTGGTATGCCAAAACATCAGAAAATTTATTCTGATTACAAAAAAGTTGGTCCAAGACGATTTGGTTTCAGCCTTCTCCATGCCAGACGCATTTAAGCTTAAGCATGTTTATCAAATTCAATGAAAATCAAAATTTCATTCAAATGAAATACTACAAGCAATTATTCATTGAATTTGATAAACATGCTTAAGCTTAAGGGGCTCAGCTAGTTTCTCATTTTCAAAAAATCGATTTTTTTTTTTTCATTTTTCGATAGGTAAATATCTCAAAAATGATGTCCTAAAATATTGGAATGATATCTTGGATATTTTTGAAATGACAGAGTATAGAAGAGAAGCATCTCGGGCGCTTGAACTCCTGCTCTGAAAACTTTAAATGCGTTTTTCTCAAAACTACATTTTTCAAATTTGCCGCAGCTGTAACTCACGCAAATATTGACGAATAGTCTTGAAATTTTAACTGCATACTCTCCATATGTTTTTACATACAGCCATCTACAACTTTTACGATCGGATGAAAATTGTAATTTTGGCAGCCATCGAAAGACGATTTTTTTGGCGAAATTTGGACTTTTTTTTTAAATTACTGCCATTTTGTCAGTTTTCAATTCTTCACTATAATTATAGATGGCTGTATGGGAAAAAGGGTCTTCTTTAAGGCCATGTTTTTATTTTCTTGTTACAGGTACCAGAAAAATTCATAAAAATGCGGCAAATTGACGTCTTCTAATTTCAAGAAGTTCAAGAAATGGTCCATATCTCTCTTGGATTTCAATATTTTAACTCGAAATTTTGCGACAATTTACATGAATATATGAATAATAAACTCCTAAAATTACAGAACATTTGAAGCTATAGTTTTTTTTTTTACACGCCTTCAAAAAATCACCTCCATTTGAGCTCGAGAAACTAGCCGAGCCCCTTAAATGCGTCTGGCATGGAGAAGGCTGAAACCACATCGTCTGAGACCGACTTTTTCGTAATTAGGGGAATATTTCTGATGTTTTGGCGTACCATTTTCTTGGTTACATGTGATAAGAAAAAAGTTATCAGCTAATTTGAAAAATGAATTTGAAAAATGTTGAAATGCATCTGTCAAGCAGAAGGCTGAAACGAAATCCTTTTGGACACTCTTATTTGTAGTCGGGGGAGCTTTTGTGATGTTTTGGCGTACCATTTTTTCGGTTACATGTGATAAGAAAAAAGTTATCAAAACTTTAAGTTGAAATGTGCGTTTAAAAAAATGTTAAAGTGCGTCTGGCAAGCAGTAGGCTAAAACTAAATCATCTGAAATACACTTTTTTGAAATCAGGGTAAATTTTCTTATTTTTTGGCGTACCACTTTTTTGGTTATATGTAATAGGAAAAAAGTTATTAGTGCTTTAAGCTGAAAAATGCACTTGAAAAGTGTTAAAATGCGTCTGGCAAGCAGTAGGCTGAAACCAAATCGTCTGGGACCGAGTTTTTTGTAATCAGGGGATTTTTTCTGATTTTTTGATGTATCATTTATGTGGTTATCACTTCGACCTCAAAATCTGAAAAATTACCATTTTCGACCGCCCACCCCCGCCCACGGCTGAAAAAGAAACCTGCCAGACGGTTGAATCTGATATAATGGTGCGTGTATCTACACATACATGTGCAATATTTTTGGTTATCACTCCACTCCAAAAATTTGCTTCCAGCTCTTGGTCTAATAAGTTTAAAAACAAAGAAAGCGTCGACATATTATAGCGACATATCACGCTTTTAAATTCTATTTAAAATAAGTTTTTTTCAGTAAAGAGCACCATCTGTAGATAACCAATGTCCTAACGAGACATATTTAAAGGATGTTTTGTTTAAATCGCCATAAATTATTTTTGGTCCTTACAACACTAAATATCTCCCGCTCTGGCTTATTTCAAGCTGTTGCCAATTCTTCTTTTTTTATTATGTATACTCCAGTAAAATCTTCCGGCTTACAACCCTCGACCACTTAAACCTAACTCTTGTTGGATGATTATTCGGCTGTGTCACAAAACTAAAACGAATCGAAGAAATTCCAACTATGCTCGTGATCCCTAACAAATTGACATTCTCCTCACATTTACCTCATCACATCAAAAAAGTGGAGTCAACAGACTTTCAAGGATGTCTCTAAAACAATAAAACTTTGTTTCGTCTCTTCTTTTTTTGACATTCACAAATGCTTAGCTAAAGTTTTATTTTCTCTCAAAGCAGAAAATCTCGGCAAGAAAGAAAAATATAAATAACTGAACCCTTATGGGTTCTTAATGGGATGATAAAAATAAGTAGACGGAGTATCAAAGTAAAGAAACATATTTCTTCTTTTTTCTCTTCTCCTTTCATTATTTTACGGTTGAAAGAAACATTTTAAGGATTTTTTGTTTTTCCTTTTTTTTTGCAACACAGGATTTGCCCGGGGAGCATTTAGAATCATGGGATTTTAATGAATTGATGTCGTAAAATTTACTTCTTCTTTGTTTGGGATGAATTTGGTCAAACAAAAAAAGTTATTCTATTAAATGCTTATCAATATAAAAAGATTGTTAATGTTATCAACTATATGCGGGTTTGGTTTTGAGTGGATGTTAAATTGGAACGGAGTGCTTATCACTTTTATTATGGCCATTTTATTACACAGAAGAAGGCATTGTTCAACTGACACAGGTATTTTTTAAAGTCGCATTAGTCAAACTGCATACGAAAGAAGTTCCATTGAAGTATAAAAATAGAAAAATGAATGAATTGATGGCAAACGTCTTGCAAATATTTACTTAAGATTAAAACTAAAATACTTCAGGGTATTGGTAATCAAAGGAAGTGGCTTTGTGTTCTATCAATTTGAGTATTATAAAATGAAACAGCTACTTGAGGCAAATTTAAACAGCTTTTGATAAAGCTTCAAAAGTTTTGAAACTGTGGGATTACCTAAGTTATAAAACATTGCTGTTGAAAAAGTGATATTTATTCTGTCTCTTTGGTGTTGTTTAAAGTGTAGAGTTATATAATAACCTCTTTTTATCTAACCTGAAGAGGATTTTTACACTCGAGTAGGGGATTGTTTTATAATTTTTTTTTTTTTTGTAAAAAACCAAGGACCGGGGAATATTTAACTGTGAACAGTTGATAATTTTGAAATTTATTTCAGTGGTTCTGGTTAGACAGATGTTATAGTTGTGAATTCTCAACAAGTTAAGCACTAACGAAATTCTTTGCTATTTTGGGAAAAACAACCAGACGAGAATTCTCACCGCTGATGGGGGAAAAAAATATAAATAAATCGATCGGTTTGTTTGATTCAAAAATGAGATGTGGCTTATTTACGCTCACTTATTAATATTTATACAAATTGCTAACTATTTATAAAGAACTTACAACAACAAGTATGTAAGCTTGATAGTCTTTGTCTGTTTGTTTCCTTGTCATCTCAACTTTTCCTTAAAAAAAATTAGGAAACCTTCTTCAAAAAACTTTCTTAAAAATAAGCAGCGTGATCTGCTAAAGAGTATTTTTGGTCAAAACAGGTAACTAGAGCGAATCTGTTTTTAGTTCTCTGTTTTACCTTTGACTTAAACTTAATTTTTACCAATAAGCACACTTACACTGACACTTCTCACCAAAAAGTAAAAGTTAATTTAATCTAATTGTATTTTTTTTTTTTTTTTTTTTTATTTACAGAAAAGCCCGTCGTAAAGAACGGGATGGCGATCAAAATGCAACAGATACAAAATTATATCTAGAAGAGAGTGTTTTAGAGCGAAAACTACCTGAAGCTGATCTCAAAGCCTTAGTTGATCTTCCAGCTGGTTTAGATTATAATGAATGGCTAGCGTCGCACAGTAAGTACAATTATGAATTTCTAAAGATATAAGCAGTTCAACCTTTTAATGAGCAAAAACCTCACAAAGTGCATTGATATAAAAGACTAAAAAAATCCAAAGGGAGATATTTTTTCCGTAAACAGTCCGGAACAGATTTGATAATGTACAGCCGTATTTATAATCGCGTTTTAAACTCCGCGAAACTTAAAACACGCTTATTCGTTGATTAAAACAAAAATCGTATTTATAATCATTTTTCGTCAGTGAATAAGGGCTGATTAGCTTAAACGCAGAAATGCGTGTTTTAAGCGTGTTTTAAGTGTGTTTTAGCGTATAGATGTCATTTGATTTTGAGTATTGATAGTTGTCATTCAGTGGTTTATTTACATCTTCGAGAATTTTAAAAATAACTAAAATGGAAATGTACTCAAATTACATTAACTTTCTACATAATTTGGCTATAGTAAATGTGGTTTCAACTGAAAGAAGTAGAAGTAGTAGTACATTTCCTGAATCTTTATCTCTTTGGCTACAAAGTCGCATCATTTACTTTCACACGGAGTAGTAGCTCACCAAACCATCCCGCAAATTAAAACTATTATAAATTGGAAAAACTTTAGCTACATTTTTTTGGTGTCAATTCTAAATGGATGGACTACTACTCCGTGTGACCTTCAATATGGCCCTTTGCAATAATTGTTTTTGCATGCAACAGATGCGCTTATTTTTTACATTTTGCAGGTTCCTAGGTACCTCCTACTGGAACCATTTTTTGTAGTATGTACATACTAATAAAGCTACCTACAAATAGAAATAATATTTGTATTTACACTTTTATACAATTAGACCGAAAAGCCGAACACCGAATGAAAATAAAAACAAAACAAAATTCTGTTGTCAGTTCAACCATTGAGAAACCAAAATTAGAGAGTTTCTTTATGATTTTGACATAAGGGATGACTAACTAGTATGGGCGAAAAAAAGGATTATAAATAAGGATTTTTTATTCACTGATTAAAGTCTTAACAAGTTCTTATTCACTGAATAACTAATATGCGTTTTAAGCGTGTTTTAGCGAAATCTAATAAATACGGCTGATAGAGTATAGAGCAGTAAGTTGTGTTATAAGTTTTTCCGAAATAATTTGAACTCCGTTGATTACAAATGCGCACTTGGGCAATCTTTCCCATTCATTGGTACACAAGTCAGGAGTGTAGTTTATGAGTTATTGTGGAGCTGGTCTTTAAAGGCTTGACATTTTTCTCTATTGTCGTTTTCCAAAATTCATTCCTAAACGAAATCGGGAGTGATTTGGAGTGTGATTTTTTTACGGATAAGCTATACTAGAAATGTCAAATCTGTCACTTCAACTCTCCAATTCATTCCGGATTTTGTTTAGGAAAACGACATATACATGTACACAATTTTTCACTTTTCAAAATAATAGTCTCATGATCATAGGTCTGTATTCTAAAAATAAACACTGTCAATTTTTTTTTTTTAACGAGCAATTGTATGACATTTGGGTCTTCTATTTTTATTTTTACATTTTCTCCGGACTTTTTACACTCTGTGGCCATAGATTAGGAAAATCTATTTCAAATTAGAATCAAATCAGACGTGTCGACAAATTTAAAAGTAAAAGGAATCTAATTTATTTGACTTTAAAAGAGTTCCAGAATCACAGAAGACAGGCTACATATATTGGTTCAGAAATAGACTCGGGAAAAATTAGTTGGATTCGAAACAAGGTTAATGGAAGTATATTAATTATGATTTAAACATTGTACATACTTGTTCATTTGTTAACATTTTGTGGGAAAAAAAAGTTGAAGATGTAATTTTTTAACGTTTTCGAAGTTTTGTGAAAATGAAGAAGTCAACGGAAACTAAAATTGAAATGTTATGGTTTTCTGTACAATTCATTTTAAATGTGTCCGGGATCGTGTGATATTTTTGTTTTTTTAAAGAAAGCTATTAGCTCTTACCTAATTCATCATAATCAGATTCTTCTCCGTAGCGTGTTACTGATCGTATACGAATTGATAGATAGATAGATATAATTTTATTTCCATTAAAAAGGTATAGCAAAAACATTGTATATGCTTGTATAAAGTTAATTATGACAATAACATAAAGTTGCCTGTCAGGTTAAAAAGTAACAATAAAGAATTTAGCTTAGTGAGTAATATAAATTAAGAAAATTCATTTAGAATCAGATTTCGATATTTTAGTGAAGATTTCAAAAAATTATATAGATTAGAGTAGCAGCTGCCATTCAGAACATTGAAAAATTGTTTTCGGGAGAGTACGTCATTACCAAGAAATGTTCTTCTTATAACTTCTAAAGATCGGGCATACTCCAACGAAGTGAAAAGTATCTTCAGAGGCATCCAAGTAATAAAGTAGTAGTAGTAGGTAATTCTTTATTCAAATTTATACAAAAATTTGAAGTTAAACTAAAATAAATGTACAGTGAATAAGTAGTGATATAATTAATTTAAAAAAAATTAGTATGAATATCACATCAAAGTATGTACTTATAACTTAGTTGAAAATACAATCAAATATGTTTTGTTTAGTAAAGTTTGCATTGGTGTGTCTTTGGAAAGCTCTTTCATTTGGATTGAGGATTCCACAGCGAGTTTTTAATATAAGGCAGATCATATCACGTGGGATGGCGTCATTAAAGTAGTTTGGAACTTCGGTCTAGAGCACATTGCAGCAGTCATCATGAAATTGTGATTTCTTCGCATTGCTGACAAATCCATTCCAATGTTTTTCCTTAAGCTTTGACAAAAGTATGTTATGCAATCCTTTTCACTCATTTACATTTATGGTGAACGCAAAGTCAATTGACGTTTCGTGGAAAAGATCTAACCATTCCTTAGCCCAGAAGATTTTCTTTCTAATAATTGCTTCTGACAGTATTCTGAATAGCCTACTGATAGATGCAGTGTTAGATAAATAGATAGATTACTATTAGATGCAGTGTTTTCCGTATATAAGAAAAATGTAACTCCAAGGTTGTTAGGAACGTTTTAGAAAGTCCAGTCTCGATATAAAAGGCATAGTTGGGCGTTGTATCCGGTAGGAGAAAACATTTTTTGATAAAAAATCTTTGTAACTTTTCGACTTGTATATGTTCGCTATATCTCCACACTTGAGCGCAGCACAACATAATTGATCGCGTAGCAGCATCGTGATTTCTAAATTTTGCTGTGTGTTGAACTGATTTATTTCTGAGCAGCTTGGACCAAGTAGCGTTTATGGAGTTTTTGGATGATGCGAACCTGTTATTTAAATGTTCGTTCCAAGACATGTTGTAGTTGAACACAACACCAAGATATTTATATTGATTTGATATCGTTACTTCTGTGTCATTATGAAACCATTTCTCGCAAGCGGCTCTGCGTCCTCCGTATCGAAAAATAACTATTTCAGACTTGCCAAGATTGACTGAAACAGGTTCCATTTGTTACAATACTGTAAAGCTGTCAATGAGCTCTTGTAACTTCGAAGAACTGTCTGATAGGAGTACAATGTCGTCAGCATATAGGAGGGCGTTGCTACCAGTATTATCTATAGATAAACCCAGTGGTAGATTATCATGCAGGTCATTCAAATAAAGAACGCATCCTTGTTTGACTCCATTTTTAGTAGCGAAAAAATCGGACAAAACTTTCTCATCCCAGACAGCAGCCGAAGTATCCAAGTAAAGTGCTTTGATTATAGAAACCATTTTTGTAGAGATTCCTTGTGCAGAAAGCTTGTAAAATAATGCTTCTCTGTTGATTTTATCAAAGGCAGCTTTGAGATCGGTAAAAACGCATAATATACGACTTGAAACACCTTTATTAAATTTAGCAGCTATTGCTAACGTCGAATGAACCATGGCATTCTTTCACTTGCCAATTATGGTAAAATATTTCGGTGGTCGTGCAGTTTTGAATTCCTTTTATACGAAAGAGATGAAAAAATGACTGCCAACAAAAAAGTGCTGCCAATCTTCAGTTGTATCCCTTCTTCTATAAAACACCATAAAAAATCCTATATCTGCTGCATCATCTATATTAAAACAGTTGTACTTCTTCTAAACCCTTTTGGACGTCGCGACGCCTTTCATTTTTGTGAATACGCATATTACATAGATACACAGTTTTCCGATCATTTCGCTATAAATTAATTTCAAATCAGAGCCAAATGGAAAAGTTTTCTTCGTTGTTTTTGCTGGTCACGAGCACACATTCCGTGTCGTGACTTTTGATTGCAAAAAACTTATAATAGCCGTGTTTCATTGGGAATTTTTATATTCACTTCACTAATACGCTCAATAAAACGCTGTACTCACTAATGCAGCTTTATTCTATAAGCTCTGTACTTGCAGACCCAAAACTTACGCTGATTTCCACGATTACTATGGTACCCACTTACGCTTATGCTCCTTCAAAATTTCCACCTTCTCTTGTCCAAAAAAAATGCCTTGTATTTCGTTTTCTTTTATTTTATGTAGCTCGTAGTGATTTTATTTTCCTTATTTTGATTTTGATGAAATTTTAATATAACAATTGAACATTTTAGGCCAGAAGGGCAAAATTGGTGAATTTAGAAAAGTTTAGAAAAAAAATGCCAACCAAAGCAGAAAAAATGGCAGATGGCCCAAGATAAAATTTAATACGTTGTTTGCTGGTTGGTGGTTGTATGACGAATGCCGTGCCGTCGCTATGCGACGAAACACTTTTTAGGCAAATGTAGTAGAATTTTACCTTAGATTAAATTATTTTAGAGGGCGAACTATCAGTTGCCTCGATTTTGGAGTTAGGCACTGTTCACACTGATGTCGTATGAACAAGCTCCATTTACCAGCCTTCCCTGTTGTACACTTCTGCAAGTGACTTATTTTTGTACACTTATCAGCCGAGTTTTATTGGGAGTTTCTATATTCACTTATATTCACTTCACTTGCGAGTCTCAACAAAACTTTATATAGCTATATTCACTTACCAAGTTCACTTTCACATAAACTCCATTTACCAACCATCCCTGTTGTTCACTTCTGCAAGTGAGTTATTTTTGTCCAACTACGCTATTCACTTATATTCACTTAAGAGTTGTTGTTTTCCCATCAAGTGCGATGTTTTGTGATGTTTTGCTAAAGTGAGTAAGTATAGATTCCCAATAAAACTCGGCTAGTAATTATTTATTTTCGAAGGCAACCAAAAGGAGAAAAGTCAAAAGTAAACATGTATAAACCATTTGCCATTTTCGATTTATAATCTCATTGTTTTGGAACGTTCAATCATTCTGTTCTTTATTCTCGTTACTTTCAGATGCCAAAACCTCATTTTTTTTCAATTTATTTTGTTCCAATCCATTAACTAGTCTCTGAAGTCAAATTGATTTTTTCTTCTGACATAACATTGATTACCACTGGTTTTTTTTTTATTTGCACCTTTTTTATTTCCACTTATCCCTTGCCAGTCGTTGGATTGACCTACATTGCACATCTCAGGAAAATGAAGTATGATAAGTCGCATGATGGACATAAAACCTTAGCTTTGTGACCTTGTCATTGCACATTGAAATTTTTTTTATCTGGAACTGGGTTATCGCTCTCATTGCTGTGGCATACGTTTTAATGCGAAAGTGTTTATGCGGATGTTTGAAATGTTTTCCTTTGAAAGTAGGACAGATGGAATCCTTTGAGGCTTTGATATTAAAACTTAAACAAAAATTGGTTTGAAAGGGTCACTGAAAAACGAAATGATAACTGATTCGGAACCCTCTATGATCTGAATCTGAATATTTTACGTTCCGAAAATTAGTTTAATAAGCTTGTTTAATAAGTTAGTTTAAACCTGCCTTTGGTTTTCAAAGTCAAATTTTCACACGTGTTCTGATAAGTGTTCCCCGACTCATTTAAATTTCGCTTGGAGATCCCCTCATCCAACACGCCTTAAAAGTCTTGTGCGTCATTCAGGCACAAATTTAACTTGCTTTAAATTTCTCGTTTATTATTAAAGACTTTTGAACATTGACCTTCCCAAAAAGAAACCACACTCAAGTGCCTGATCTGTATTCAAAATTCTGTTTTATTTATAGATACATATTGAAATAACTTTTGCATTTGTGTTGTTATGCCTAAATGACCATCATCCAAATGGGATCCATTAAACTGCCATAAAGATATATCTTCTCTCGTTTACAACAAGCACTATGCTCCCTTAATCCAATCACGATTGTTTCTGACGCAATATTGTCAGTCGTGTTGTCCTCTGCAAGTTTATACTTACCAATACCATAAAGCTTTGCTGTGCCAAAATGCTTAAATTTATTTAATACAAACCCTCTGACTTCCTGTTTTGTCATTTGCCGCAAATGCACTCGAATGAATATACATTATGACATTGGGCCATTTACATTTCATTATAAACCAACCATCTGTCCTATACGATGTTGGTTTGCACTGCAAAATATGACGTAAACATTGCATAATTTCAAAAAAGGGTACTTTATTGCCAAAAATTGCAATACCGACACAACAATACAAGCTTGCTTTTTGTCGACCTTAACGTCAATTCAATTTTTATTTTGTTTGAGTATAAATGGCAATAAAAATAAAATCAGTTTAAGGCATTTTAGCTATGCGCGCCAAATTTAAAGTCCACGTGTGTGTGGCGTCGCGCATTGCATCGTTCGAGTGAAAAAAGGGTTGCTGCTGTGCAAATTTTAAGTATTCCATGACTTGTTAAGTAAATGAAAAAAAAACTCGAATCTGTTTACAAAAACGTATAGAGCAAAAAAGTCTGCTTTACTTTATCATTGATTGATTCATTGATTAATTAACACTCAATGGGTGTTAAATTAAAATACTTGCTCGAAAGTAAACAAATTTTTGCGCTGAAGAGTGCCAAAGTCGAGTGGGAAAAATAAATTTATTCATGTGACTTTTGGCTGAAGAATGTCATTTGGTTGATTGATTCGCTAAATGGCAATTTATTTTTAATTTTGATTTGACGTCAGAGTGCTTATGCATCAATGGTTATTATTGGAAAATATTTTTACTGGTTGAAGTATTCTGATCAAATGTGAATTTGAAGAGCATAGTCCATTGTTGTGTAACTAATTAGAAGCTGAGAATCTTAATTGTTCAACTGAAGATAGAATTTATACACGTTTACTTATTCAAATGGATTCTCCCAAGGAAGAAAGTACTGAGCGCTTGTTCAGGTCCAAAATTCCACTACAAAAAGAAATTGATGGACAAAAATTTGTTTCTTCTTTTTTTTATTTTTGTTTTCCATAAATTTACTATAGAAGAGGATTCAGCAAAAAGCCAGAATATTGCTCGAAAAAAGAGGCGTGCGACTAGCACTTTCTTTGCATAATTTGAGTAGACAACACCTTTGCAGTTACGAGACATAGACTTTCATGACAGCAAATCACTACTTTTTCATACTTAATTTTGTGCGTTTATACTTATAGTCAACTCAAATGCCACTTTTCAGTTTCGTTAAATGTTCGTCAATTTAAAAGCACTAGCCTTTTACCAGTTCGTGTTATTCAAAGTTTTAATTTCAAATTCAAAGGCAACTAAGCAAATAATATTTTCTATTAATGGAATCAAAATATAGCTTAGGTTAGGTTACGTTGGATGTGGCTGTCAATGTACGGGGACCGACACACTTAAACCTCATAGGATCTATTGTGATACCACCGAGATCATAAGGTTGACCACCCTATGGTCCTTATCTATGGGATCAGGGAGTTGAAACACCCTCTAATCGAAAATGGACTAACGAGTTAATCACCAGTTAGCTAAATCGCTGGTGTCGTGGAAAAAGTAATAACTTTTGAGAGTTCTCCGTCTGTTAGCAAGCGCGGGGCATGAACCTATACCTATTAGCCAATATCCTATAAGGACACCTATGGAGATAATATGCATACGATGTAAATTCAATCGGCCTTATAGAGGTAACCGTCGGAACGTAATTCTCTCCGATCGGAGAACTACCACGAAGCAAAATGTCCGACGTTCTCCGTAAGTTTTTGCTGCGGAGATTTTAGTTTTGGGAATGCAATGCATTGCCGCATTTGTGGAAAATTTCTTACGACGACAACTACTTCGAAGCAAAATTGAATCTCCGAAAAAAACTCCGCTCCGACGGTTACCTTGATAGGGCCGAATAAGTTCTTTGAACTTTTCGAGTTCACATATGGCCAGATTTTTTAAGTCATAAGACTGGTATTTGTAATACCGTAGGGGTTGAAGGATTATAGAAGGTAGTTGGATGAAGGAATAGGATTGGGAAAGGTAGAGGATAGGGATAGGTAGTGGGAAAGTAGAGGTAGAGGAAGAAGGATAGGATTGGAAAGGTATATGGAAAAGGAAAAGAAAGGATAAAGGAAAAGTGAAAAGAAAAGGAAGGAAACGGATATGGGAAAAGGAAGGGAAAAGGAAGTGTCATGACGAAAGGACCTGGCACGCTTGCGATGCTCAGCTCAGCTCGCCGGATTAGGGGGTGATCTTGTTCCTTCGACAGACGGAAACCACATTGCAAAACATAAATCGTGCCAAAAAGACCACCACCACAAAAAACTTACCACACTTCAGGCACTGCGAGGTGAAATTGCAGTATGGCCTGTAGCCCACCCAACCATGGAACTCGGCCGGCCATGTTTTCGAGTTCCCCGAACGCGATCACTGGTGTCAGGCGAAACCAATTACCACCGATGCATCGTCCATCTTCTCAGAAGCGTCCTGCTTTAGCAAAAGTTTACATGTAATGATAGGTATACCTATGTTGTTCCTTTCAAGTCAAAGATGAGAAGTGGTTCCTTTTTTGGCGAGTTCGTCTGCCATACAGTTGTCTGAGGGGTCACTCCGAAACTTTCACAGACGATCATCCTTCGATCGTCTATCGTCGACGATAACGCCCACACGGTGCTTTGAGTAACTTTATTTTCGTGTCGCTCTATCGTTTCGTCTATCGTTAAAAAATGTGTCATCGAAGTATCTTAACGAAACTTATTGTGTCATCAAAGATGACATTTCTGTCTGGAATTATTATCAAAAGTTATTGTGGTAAAATAAATTTAATATTTAGATAAAACTTATTTTACAGGTCAGCAACGCCAAGGCATCTGGTGAGTTTCTTGGAGGAGCACCCATTCATAGGAATTAAGGGCCAACTATAATGCACTTTGCCTAGCTTACGCCTACTTACGCGAACGAGCCCACACACTATTTTATATGACACTAACCATAATAGACTTTCTATTACAAATGAGCAAGAGCCATTGAATTGGCGCGAACTTACGTAAATGTTAAGTTTAAAACTTATCAATTGTTATAGAGGAATAAAGAAGAAGAGAGAAAACCAACACTTCTCTTGCTTCCATTTGTCTACATTTTGTGGTGTGGTTTGCCCTCTTGTGGTATCTTCTGTGGTATCAATTTAACTCAACTCAGCTCAACGCATGTTTACATGTTAAGTAGCCAGAATTTATTATAATTGCTTTTTTTTAACGAAAACTTTCGGAAACTTTTCGTCTGGCTTTTGACACTAGCCTAAACTCGGCTAAGTGTATTATAGTTGGCCGTTTACATTACAGTCCTTCATTTTTTCACTTGTAATAAAACAAAACAAATGAATTCATGCATTTTGTTAATAATTTTTGATGTCAAAAATGTGAATTAACCATCATGTCATAAAAAATATTCATACAAAATCGTTAACTTTTCTTCCCTTGCCATAATTTCCGTTATAATGACAAACGGAAGGATTTAAGTCTAAACGTTGATTTTTCAACAAAAATATGTATGGAACCATAGCAAAATAGCTTTCAAACGATCGCCTTCGTCATATCGTTACAGTTTCACAGTTAAACATGTTACGGAAAGCATTGGCTCAGTCATCCACGGTCTATCGTCTGAGACGATAGCGTTTTTTGTGTTACGGAGAGCATTAATATCGTCAAAACGACGATACCTATCGTCTCAATATCGACTGCTTACGGAATAACCCCCCTGATATGTTTTTGTGACCCGGCATTCATGAAAGGTGATTGTTGAACTGTTCTGGCATCTAATTTAGAGAAGTGCGACAGTTTTGGACCGCAGTAGATTTTGTAAAAAATATAAAATATAGCTTATGAGCTGCAAAATTGTTTTGCAAAAAAAATACTCAACTGCATTTATGACTTTTCTTTAAATCCATTTTTTTTTTAATTTTAGCTAAGAACGTTCAATGAGTTAAGAGCAAGAAGTAAGAAACTTTTCTTCTGAAGCTTTATTTTGATGGTAATATAGCTTGCTTTTAGTCCAAACAAATGATTTCATAGCTTGTAATGACAGTTGATAGCTAATGAAAACACTTGCCCCTAACTCAGTTTTTCTATTTCATTTTTGACATTTGATTGCAATATTAAATCGTTGACAGCTATTACAGATCTAGAACGCTGAATTCGGTTGAAATTTGGTGCTGACATTTAACGTCAATTGTCAATTGCTAACAAAAAAATTACGTAACTATTCATGAAAAATGGTACCAATGTTTAAAGAAGTATTACTTCCTGTCGACACTATCGATATTGAATTACCTACTGAAACCTATCGTTCCGTTTGTTGGATATTTTTTCTACGCAAACCCTGAATGCTTTTCATTCATTTCACATAATTGTTTAGATCTTTTAAGTCGGTTTTCAGCTTTCACTGTTCGGTTTCACTGGCCCTCAACCACAACAAAAAGCATTTTCCAAAGAAACCGTGTTCAAAGATATCATTAAAAATTCACCACGTCGAATTTAATTTCAAAATGTCACTCCTAATTTTCTTTTATTGATTTCTTGTCACCGCTTTTCAAAGAGTGAATTCTTTTACTCTTCGCCCGAATCAACTGTCAAATAAATTCTTTTTTACTCTACCCTTACAGTAACACATTTCATCAGCACTACCCGTCTCCACCTACAGTCAAAATCACAACAGTATAAGATCACAACTCGGCACAATAATCCGTAATAATTTGAAAACTTTGTAGTCTGTCCACCACCTGTCTTTCTAAAGGAGTAGCAAATTGCTACAGTTCGGATGTATTGCATTAAACTACCTAATCAAATTAAAACTAAATAATTCAATTAAAAGGCAAACCTGAAAGCTTCAAAGTGTAGGACCAGAGAAACATTAATTGCTGCTGGTCCAGGTTTTTGTAACTTATAACCCTAGTCTGGGAATGTGTAGGTGATAGCATTTGCAAAAGTTCTTAAATCCCAAAAACTCTTTTGTGTGAATAGAGCAAAACTTTTAGATTCGAAATGAAACCAAAATATTCGTAGTATTATTAGGAAGTTTCACGTGTTTTGTTTCACATGTGCGTGGCAGTTGGCAGCTCCATATCTATACTTTGACTTTTGACTAAAT
Source organism: Melanostoma mellinum (assembly GCA_914767635.1). NCBI lineage: Eukaryota > Metazoa > Arthropoda > Insecta > Diptera > Syrphidae > Melanostoma > Melanostoma mellinum. The sequence continues at coordinate 248,445,948 of OU612058.1, read as the reverse complement.
CCTTTTTAGCGGCTGAAAGTTGATCAAATTTACTTATTTGTTGTTTTCTCTTGTATATTTTCAGCACTGGCACTTTTTGAGCATGTTAATCTAGTTTATGGAACAATTAGTGAATTTTGTACACCATCCGGATGTCCGGATATGACTGGGCCTGGCAATAGGTAAGCATTTATAAATATTTTATTTACACTGTTAATTTTTCTTATATGCATCGGTATCGGTTTGTTTAAAATTGATTCAAATGTAAGTTCCGATCAGCAAATCCATTTTCGATTACACCAATCAATGTCCAAAAAATAAAAAAGAATAAAAAATAATTTCCATCATAAATTTGATGGAAAAGCAGGTCCTGACCGTTGGGAGAGGTTTTGGTGGTTAACATTGTAGGCCAACCAATGATGATTATTCACAGTTCCATGAGGGAGAAAGGATTATAAAACTGGCTTTGTATGATTTTGTTTGGAATAACAATTTATGGGCTTCTGCGGTAAATGGATAAATGAATGGAAAATGAGATCTAGTGGTCTTTGGCACTGTGGAGTATTCTTTGTGTGGTGCTTTTGAAGATGGATAGGTTGGGACTTACATTTCATGAAGGTTTCACTGTGCTGGTGGATTAGAATGTGACCTATTAGCTATAACCTAGTTTTAAGTGCTTATAACTTTAACTGCTTTTAAAATCATCTAAAGTTGAACCTTAAGTAGCTTTTGCGATGTTTATACTGAGCTTTATGGGACTAAAAATAAATCTTTTTGAAATCTCCTTCCGGGCAATTGTGTTTTGTTCACAATTACTACACAAGTATATTGCTGGATGTGATTTTTTTGTTTTACATTTAAAATGACTATGCCTCGAAACCATTTTAAAGCTCGACTGGCGAGTTATTTTTGATAAATCTCGGGTCTCAACAAAATTCTTGCGAAATGCAATTTTATGAATCCAACTTACCTTTTTGTGCTGGACGTACTGATCAAACTCATTCAATTGTCATTTTCTTTGTTTGACATCAAAAATGAAAATTTTGTTGTATACCGAAACTATTACTCTCGTTTTTGCAAAGTAACGAAATCTGGATGCCTAATTTTTTTCACATTTCACCGCAACCAACGTTGACGCCACAGTGTACTTCCTTCTATAACGACTTCGATTTCGGGCGAGCTCTCTCCAGTTTTGCACTCCAAGTCGGTAGAGGTCTTCATCCACTTGATTGCGCCACCTAAGGCGAGGTCTTCCCCTTCTGCGATTTCCCTGCAATATGCTTTCGAACACCCGACAAGCCGGAGCGTTTGGGTCCATCCGCTCTACATGGCCCAACCATCGTAGCGTACTCTTTTGGCTATGCCCATGTCGCTGTACAGCTCATACAGCTCGTTGTTATATCTTTTTCTCCCCAGATTGCCTTCGCATATGGGACCAAAGATCATTCGGATAATTTTTCTTTCGAAACGACCAAGAGTTTCCTCATCCGCTTTTGATAAGGTCCATACTTTTGCGGCGTAGAGCAGGACTGGGATGATTAAGGTCTTATACAAGGCTACCTTGGTTTTTCTGGAGAGGATTTTGTTTCTCAATTGCCTTCTTAAACCAAAGATGCAACGGTTGGCAAGAGTTATTCTCCGTTTGATCTCCGCACTGAGTTGTTTTCCGTGTCTATAGCGGATCATAGGTAGACGAAGTCCTGTACTACCTCGAAGTTATGTCTGTCTATTGTGACGTTTTGTCCAATTCGTCGAAGTTCTGTGTCCTTGTTTAATGACAACATTTTCTTCGTTTTGCCCTCATTAACCATCAAACCCATTTTTGCCGCTTCTGTTTCAATACTCGCAAAGGACCTATATCACGCTTATTTCTTCCCATTACGTCTATATGGTTTGCATAGGCGAGTAATTAAACAGACTTTTGAAAGATTGTTCCTCTGGTGTTGACGTTTGACTTTCTTACAATCTTTTCAAGTATGATGTTGAGGAAATCGCATGACAGATTGTCGCCTTGCCTAAAGCCTTTTTCGATATCAAAGGTCTCGATGAGTTCTTTATTGACCTTGACGGAGCAGCGTGAATTCCCCAAAGTCATCCTTCATAATCGTACGTGTTTTGCAGGGATGCCGAAACTAGACATGGCTCTGTAAAGCTCGTCTCTCTAGATACTGTCATACGCGGCCTATGGTCTATTTTGGACTTCTCTGGTCTAAAGCCACATTGATAAGGACCCATCAAGTTGTTGACGTGGGGTTACAGACGTTCATATATTACAGCAGACAAGATCTTATAAGCGACGTTAAGGAGGCTTATCCCTCTGTAATTGGCGCAATTGTGAGGCTCTCCTTTCTTTAGGATCGGGCATACGATACTGAGGTTCCATTCATCGGACAAAGCCATTAGAAATTGGATTCTAAACAGAAACGTAAGAATCTTTAACATGATTATTGTGGGCCGAACTAAGTTTCAGTGAGACGTCGAGTGCCGTTGATCAGCTGGGTGCGAAAACAAAAGTAACCTCACTTCCTTGAACTCGTGAGTATTCAGGAGCAGCTGGCAAAATAGAAGATGTTGAACTTTTGGACAGCTACTTTCAATAGGGTCAAAAATTGAAAATAAAGTGCTGCCAATATAAATAAACTTCAAAATCCAAAGTTTTTATGGTTTTGGAAAGCTGTTTGCTGGGAGAGCTGTTACTGTGACTGGATTACACATAACTACCAGCCACTGGTAAGAAGCGGCTGGCAACTAATAAACCTCCAAAAGCGTCCAAAAAAGACTATCCAATATTTCTCTTTACAAACCGATTCCGTCTATTTTATCACTCTTTGGCTCAGGGTGAGCTGCTTTACGCCATCTTTAACAACGAAAGCAAGGTCTTGCCTCTGAAGACTCTGAAAGACTTCTATATACACATATAAGTTTGGTGCCCAGCTTCTCAGAGAAGTCTGTTGAGTTTAGTTTTCGTCACAAGATCTGCTTTTGCAATGAGCCGTTTAAACTTAGTTGGTTCATTTCACATTAGTTCCGTATACTATTTTTGACGAATAAAATAATTCTTCTTTATTTACTTACAATTTTGTTTGTTTTGTTTTTATTTCAGAACGTACTTATGGTTCGATGAGAAGGGTAAAAAGACCCGCGTTGCAGCTCCCCAATATATCGACTATGTCATGACCTTCACCCAAAAGACAGTCAGCGACGAGTCAATATTCCCAACCAAATACGCCAACGAATTTCCCAATTCGTTCGAATCGATCGCCCGTAAAATTCTACGCTTGCAATTTCATGTGATAGCTCATCTATATGCGGCGCATTTCCGAGAAATCGCCCTCCTAGGATTACACACACATTTAAATTTAACCTTTGCCCATTTGACAGCCCTGCATCGGCGCTTTAATCTAATAGACGAGAAGGAAACAGATGTGCTGCGTGATCTCGAAGTGGCGCTGCGCCTAACTGACGACGGATCTAACTCCAGCGAAACAGCCTCCATTCAGACGGGATCGTCTGTGACGGGGGGATTGTCTTCAACAGCAACAGCATCTGTTCACACGGGAGCTGCTGTCACATCGATGACAGGAACCGTAACTGGTGCCAGCGAGGATGTCAATTTATTGCAGTCCGGTCGTCTAATTGACGGCGATGCAATGGCGCAGCCCATTTGTACACAACCCGAAGCCAAAAAGGGTCTAAATAGCGAGCAGTCAGACATTCGAGGTGGTGCCGGCGGTGGCGGTGGACTAATGGGCGGCATACTGGGAGATTTTAACACAAGTGAATTTGGTGATATGCGAACGGGCGGCGGAACTAGTGGCTACTGCATTGGCGGCAGCACAGCAAAAAGCAGCCATATTGGCTATAATAATAATCATCACAACGGTAGCACACACAACATGTTGCAATGCAATAGCAGTAGTAATAACAGTAGTAATAATTCTCCTACACCTCAGCAACACACTTCGCATACAACAACTGCATAGTTTTGCAACTATCACTACTACCATAACTATGGCAAACACCAAAAGATGGCGTTGTTTTGCACTCTCTTATATATATAAATTTTTTTTTATTTTTCAAACAAAAAACAATTTAATTGTTAAAATATTCGTAGTTAAACAAAAAGAAAAACAAACAAAAATAATGTAAACAACACACACCAATTTGAAAATTATCTAAAGTTTATTTTTCCAAAAAAAAAATCTTTACAAAAAAACAAAAAAAAACTATCGTTGAACCACACTTGTGTTTGCTGAAAAGATAAAAAGTGTTTCTGTTTTTATTTTACACTTAGAACACTATTTAGACAAAAGAAAAAAAAAGTTAATAAAAATAACAAAAAAACAAGAAAGAAACAAAAACCAACCTATGATAAAAGTTCATCAAGACTTTTGTTTGTAAAATAATGTAATTTATATTTTTTGATGATAAAATGAATAAAATGAAAACAAATTTAAACAAAACCTTAGTGAATTAAAGAGAAAACCATTAAATTATGAACAAATAAAACCAACACAACACATGAGAAACAAATTTAATTGTTGTTATTTAATTGCAAAGAGAAAAGAAATTCAAAAGTTTAATTTTATGTATAAAACAAACAAAAAATCTATATTATATATACAAAATATATATATTAACAAATTGAAGTTGTTTAAATAAAAAAAAAGAAAAATACTATAGCATCAGTTAAAAATGCTATTAAAAAAACAAATTTAAATAAAAATAAAAACACACACAACTCTTCTTTCTGTAGCCTTATAAAATTAACAAAAGCAAAAAAGAAAAGAAAAGTGAACAAAATATATTTGTATTCACAAAAGAAGAAGGACAACAAATAGCTTAAAATAAAAGGGATTTATTTTTTCCTGCTTTTCGTTTCAACCTTAAACCAAATAAATACTATGTAATTTGTTAATGTGTTTTGTTTTTAAGCTTATTTGTATTATTTTGAATGTGAAAGTGGAGGAAAATACTTTTTATTGGTTTTAAATTATTGCTTATTTTGCAAGGATCAAATGAAATACAATTTGTTTATTTGTATAAGCCTTTTTTATTTTTCTCTTTTATACAAGAGTGCGTTTGTGTTTGATTTGTTAATTTATAATTAAAGTGGAACAAAACAATAGAGAGTTATAGTTTTTTTAACTTAAGGATTTAATTATTTAATTATAAACAAAAAAGAAACAATTTAAAGTGATCTTAATGTAAGAAAAAAAAACACACATGAAAACATAGTTTTTGTTATTAATATTAATATTTTTTCTTTATCTCTCTTTCTCTCTCTATCTCTCCTATGAAACAAAACTTATAAAATACACAACTGAAAATGAAGCACTGTTTTTTTTATTATTTCAATTTTCAACTTTGGCTTTTGATTGGAAATATTTTTATGACTTGGTTTTTTATATTTATTCCTTTTGTTTTGAAGAATGTAATGGGGCATATTTAAGGTACGGTTGGAGTAGCAAATGGCGATGCCAGATATCACGTGGACTTCGTTCTTTTTTATCGCAATCCCTTTAAATCTGAATTCATCTTTTGCAGATCGTCTTATGACCGTTTAAAAGGACAGACCTAATATAAGTAAAGTTTTCGTTTTCTAAAAGTGCAATATTTCAATAATGTTTTTTGAAAATTTCACACAAATTGCATAAAGTCATTAGACTTTAAACAATGAAGTCATCTCTAATGCATTATATCTGGCTATCTGCACCCGAATTACATTCAAAACTTTAAACTAACTCGTTTTTTTTTTAACCGGAGCGGTGATCAATCTAACTTTGAAACGGCTAATTTGATTAGTTTTTATTTTTGTCAGATATTCTATGTACATAAAGTTATACTTGCTAACTGTCCCGGATCTTGCGGTGTGTCCCCTGTTTGAAAAATGTTAGGTTGCTTGCAGAGAACTCTTAGAAAAGCGTTGAAGTAGTTTTCATATTTTATTTAAGTCTTATAAGTACCTAACATTATGAGCATTTTAACTTAATCAACGGTTTACGAATCAATACAATGTTAAGCATCGGTAATGAATTTTATCAGTTTCACTAACCAGTCAGTCATTCTGTATTGTGGTTGAAATGATTGAAAGCATCCATGAAAAATTGGATTGAGTCTCTCTTGATACATAGCTTGACCTAAATAATTAATTATTCTGCATAGAAATGGAAAAATCCCCAAACGCTTAAATTAAGCTCAAGAACTTTTCGAAACCAATAATTTTTAGAAAATCTGTGAAGCTTTTTTCAAATAAGGTAAGAGAGGGTATTGCGAGTGTCGTTTGGTTGTCGAAACACGACGGTTGTCGATAGTCGAACATCGAAAATAAATTTTGGTATTGCGTTTTCTTATTGTTCGATACTTTCAATGTTGAATTCTATCGTTATCGTCTGTATTTTTGCGTTCGACTATCACTGAAACTAACTCAAATGTCGAATTATAGGATTTATTCACAATGGCTACTTTCACTATTCGCAGTAAAATAAATCCATGTCGATAGAGATACGCAATACCAAAAGGAAAATTTATCGAAGCTTTCGACCCTTGTCGTATCGAATGTTAGGCGACACACGCAATAAGGGCCTATGTGTCTCACAAAACAGCCTGGATATAATTGTTCTGAAGTTAAATGTATAATGTTTTTGATGTATATTTCTTTTTACGAGCTGAAAATGTGAAATGAAACCTCGGTCGAATAAGCAATTTTTTAATAGTTTTGTTTATATTTATCACTTTATCACTAACAAATGATTCCCTTCTGCTGTGATCAACACAAACTTCTTTTTTAAAGTTCTCGATATCAAGTAATAGAGAATTATGAAACATATTTTGTGTCTTGTATGAGAGAAAAGTTTTTGTTATTTTTTATATAATGGTTGGCCAAAAAGAAATTGAGATTGTTTTGGACAATCCAATAAGATCTATCTCCTTTAATAAGATCAGACTCAGAAAGCTTCAGAAACCTGTTTTTTTAAGGTTGTGTGTACATTACTTCTTGTCGAGCCTCTAAGGATTGCCCATAATGCAGACGTCGTAATTACATTCAAGTTTTGATACAAATGCATTTTTTACTGGGAAACGGTGTTTGGTTTTGTACCCATTTTTGTTTGTGATTTTCAGAAAGTCAGGATAAACGAAGTCATTACAGACTCAGATTTTTTTAGTATCATTGTCGATCAGAAATGTTGATTCCCTTTCGTGTTACATTGCTTAGTTCATCACTAGTGTAAGACAAATAGTTGGGAGAGTTGTAATCTCTTCGATATCACTATGCTCGAGACGCCTTATAGAAAGAAGAAGGGAACTGGATTTAGTTTTCATGTGCACTAAGATCACAATGGGCACTATTCGCAATCTCCCAAAAAACATTGTTTCTCATAAAATATTATACGAAGTCGTCAACGTCCTTCGGAAAGAATATCCTACAAAGCAAATGTTTATACGAGTACTCATAAAATTATCAAAATACAAAACAGGCAAATTTTTCTGCACTTACATCACTGTTGTTTACTTGTAGCTTCCTACAAAAGTGAATGCGAATCAAATCAAGTAAAACGAGATGTGATTTAAAAATTCCATGGCAAAATTCCGCAAGGAACTTTTGAGCATTATTGCCGATAGCAATTTTCCAAATATGGGAAATTTTTCCCGGGAAATTTTATTGGAGGTTTGACCAAATAGCAGCAATTTCGTTGGGCTATTACGTCGATAGTTCAATACTTAAACAAGGTGAATACAGGACCAAAGTCGTGTAAAATAGAAAAATCAGTGTACCAAAAACTTGTTTAAAAACCCCAAAAAAAGTCACCAAAGTCTATTTGATATGGCAGAAAGAACTATCTTTAAGTCGTTTTTGAAACTGTAATCTAAAGACGATTTGACTATAATAATCTTAAGAGTTACTCCTAGGGCCGTGGTCTTTCAGCTATCCTTGGGCTATTTTAATCAAGCAGTAATAAATAGGAGAGGACTTCATAGGTTTCCTTAGTACATTGTACGTCACATCATCTGCACATATGCAACCTTCCGCGTATCTGTCTGTCTTCTTGATACGAAGCTTGCGCCCGAATATGGACAGAGTCCGAAACGCCGTCGCCAATTACACTAAAAAAAACTAATTTGTGAAATTATGCAAAATAGCTTTAATAAAAAGAATCTAAGAAATTGTATTTGTTTTTAAATTCAAAATATTTTTATAGTTTAATTTAATTAGTATAATTATACCTCACAAACTGTAGAGAAAAAAATCCAAAAATGGTTACCTACAAAACAAGCAAATCCTCCAAGGAATCACGATTTTTTTTATAGAAATCTTTTTGAACTGCATAGTGTAGAGTTGACGCACCTGCAATAAACTCAACGACTTTGTTGTTGTTTACGTATTTAAAATTAAACATAACATAGGTGCAAGCCCATTTGTACCAAAAAGTTATCTATCTATGCAAGTAAATAGTTGATCGAAAATTTGACTATTATTTATTTTTATGTTGGTTTTTTATTTTAGAGTGCATTTATTTTATTATAAGAGTCATTTAAGTTGCAAGTAAAATCTAAAAAAATGAATTCCAATGTTTTGAAACGATACTTGAAGTGTTTTTCTGTTTGGATTTAGGTGCGGAAAATACTGTGCTAAACTATTCTAGGTAGCCACACTTATAACAAAAATGATCAGAGAAGCACCGAAAACACATTTTTTGCAATCATGGCGTTGTCAAGAAAACGCTAAAATTGCAAATGATACAAGAATAATATCACTTTATTTCAACGCTACTTTAAAATGGTTAGCCTCATTACTTTCTTGTTTTTGGCGCATTTCAGTTTTTAATTTTTATTTTGTTTGTCTGTCCTTTAAAAAAAAAAATTGCTACATAGCTACGCGACCAATTGAACATTATTTTGCTTTACTCTCATTGCTGAACGATCATCAAATCATAAAATGGTGTAAATAAAAAATTAGTTTATTCTTTAATAATGGAAATGAGACACAACGTTAAGACAACTCTTTGTTAATAATTTTATTATTTACCTGTAAAAAAAATAATTCGTAGATACATCTTTCTCTATTACACTTTGTCTTTGATTTACTAAAAGAAATGTATAAGATCTATAAATTTTATCTTTAAGTGATACAAAACACAAAAAAGAAAACGATATACAATAAAACTGAACAAATTAAAAATAAAATAAAAAAGAAAACAATAAATTTATCTTTTGTTTTATTTCATTTGCTTCCATCAACTGTCATTTCATTTAAATTTTTTCAAGAGAATGTTCAACAGCGAGGTAAGTTTTGGATAGAGAAGTCACGACAAGATATTGGATGCAAAATAAACACACGCTTCACATTCATCTGCTTTTTTCTTATTTTGTCAAGCTTAAATGAATTGAATAACATTTTATCAACACCAAGTCTTCAAAAAATAATGTGAAGGCAAAATTCCTAACAATAAATAATAATAATAATAGTAATGGCAAAAAAATATTAAAAAACAAAACCGTATAAAATAATTTAGATTTTCAATTCCAAGCGATGTGAGAAAACTTAACACAAACATAGAAAGAAAACAAAGTATTATTATCCTATGCAAAGAGTTTCACATTAAACATAATAAAAACAACATTTATCAATAACAATAAAACAAAAACAAATGGAAAACTAAAAATATTTAACGATAATAAAAAATGAACGCTTTAAATTTGACTGAGTGGTTTTTGAGAATTTCTTGTGAAACAAAACGGAGTCCTTTAAACAAATCAAAGAGAAGTATAATGGTAGGTACAACCTTTGAGTTTGTATACATAGAGGAACCATGCTAGCTGCGTTAAGACGTCGATAGATGTCACCAAGTAAATATATCGACATTTGAAATTTCAAAGCAACAGTTTTCTTGTGCATTTCTCCATTCCCATAACTTTTTCCCTGTTTCCCTTTTCTGCTGCCTTTTTTTTAGTCAAATTTCTGTGGAGAGCCTTCCCCCAAATATTTCAAAAGCCGATTTTATTCACTTGGTGACATCTACCGACGTCTTAACGCAAGCTAGCGTGGTTCCTCTATGTATACAAACTCAATGGTACAACGTCATTTTTTTCAGATATGGGCCTCGGTGTTTTGTTTCTTTGGTAAAAACATGATTCAGGAGGAAAAAAGATGACTGATTTTAATATTTGCAGTTCTACGAACCGTAGATACTTCTATGGTGTCCATGGCGTAGTGGGTTACGTGTCACGTAGGACGTTCGAGTTCCAGAAACATCAAAGAAAAAAATATTCTTGCAAGAGTGTCTCTAAGAATTGGAAATTTCTTGATTAGTCGTTCGGAATCGGCAAAAAATCGTAGGTCTCTTTTATTCCCCCAGGTATGGTTGAGAGAAGTGTGCTGAGTTCCGTGTTCCCCAATCCGTGACTCACGTATTGGTTATAGAAGTTGTATAGAAAAAAAAATACTATCTATAGGCTACTTTATTTAAGGTATAGAAGTATAAAACGACATAAAACACAGGTAAACTATATCCATTAATTGAAAAATTATTTTATTTAAAAAGTAATTCTTTTCCACTTTTATTTGTTTTGAATGTGGTTTATGGCTATGGCCTTTGCGACTGGCTCCGATGTAGTCCAATCTTGAGGTTCAATTATCCGAAATAGCTCGACCATAGAGATATATGAAAATCAGGAGCAACAGCAATCTCGCTTCGAATGTATACTGTGCCCAGTGGTCATGGTGGTGTTGTTTCAATCCTTGCTCGATGAAATCACATACATGACAGATGATAGAACAGTGCTACCATGTAAATGTAGTCTTCCTTTTTCTGTTTGGTGTTAGAGATAGTATCTTGAACCCTTTTTTCATGCAAAAAATTGATTTTAGTTGAAAAATTAAGTTGAGTTCAGCTTATTTTAAAAATTGGCTTTTTTATGCTATTCCGCAGGAAAATGAAACTTGTGTACAAGAGTTTGATACCGAACAGGAAATATCGCTATTTGTTGTTGGTATCCAAAGAGAAATCGAAACTTATTGTCAAATTTGATAATTTCTCATTTTTGAATATATGCAAAATAAATAAAAAAATGATAATTTTAAGTACGTTATGTACTAGCTGACCCGCTCGGGGTAGCCTATCATACGGTGATCTATATAGCATCAAGAAACAGACCTAATGTAAAATGGTTACCTAATTTACATTACACAGTACTTCATAGTCTAGAAACTGCGAACTTTTGGTTCACTAGTTTGAGGCACTGCTAGAAATATGAAAGTTGGAGATTTTACATTTAATAAAAACCTATCTGGATAAAAATAACTTATTTCTTGAGGTAAAAAAAGCGTGGGAAAGAATTTTCGAAGTTTTCCAGTCGTTTTTAGTGAAGCCATTTTATAGCTCTGTTCAATACCTAAACTCGCCCCAGCTCAGGTTTTTCAAAAAGTACTTTATGGGGACCACAGGGCAAACCCAGGGTTCCAACAAACAAACCTATTATAATGTAGAAAAAACGGCTTTAAGTTACGGTTGATGTATAAATATAAGTTTACGCGAGGCGTTGCATCAACGGTCCTTTATTCTCGTGAAGCACTATACTCGTAGACATTAAGTATGAGTTTGATGGTATCCAGTTCGCGAATATAGGTATAATCTTAGATGTTCCATTGGTTTTTAAATTGAGTGCTTCCCCGATTGAAGCCAATGGAAAGCGACATTAATGTATGCAATCTTATCTCAGAAAAAAATGGTATTTATTCTCTTTAAACAAAATATAAGATATAGAGTCTCTACAGCAAAATACGCATATTTTCCTGTAAGTCCGGATCCAAACTGATATTTGTTGTTTTTGGCTGAACCTTAAATAAAAAGATCAACAGATATTTCGAAAATCCTGTCTAATTTTTCTAACTCGTTCAACACTGGCAGGGGCGTAGCGATAGGGGGGTGTGGGGGGGTATAGCACCCCCCCACGATTTTCCCGAGTCGGCAAAACAAAGATGAAAATCAAAGTAGATTTGCCGAGTTAAATCAACTGAACCAAAAAGACACGAATGGAAGTGTTTGCGAAGGTCGATTTGCTTCCCAAAAAATAAACAAGTCGGCAAATTAAGATAGAAAAACAAAGAAGATTTGCCGAGTCAAGTCATCTCAAATAAATAGACGCGAATGGAAGTGATTGAGCTGGTCGACCGACTTGTTTTTTTTAAGCCAGTAGCTAGTACATCATTCGAGCTAAAAAAAAAGTTCTATGCACAGTATTTTCAATTATATTTCCAGCCACCCTCACCAGGTAGTGCTCAACATCAAAACTTGTTGTCACTTTTCTAAACACTCTGTGGAATTCAAGAATATACAAGTCATATTCATGCCTGATTTGTTTCGTTTTTTGTTTTAAAATGAATTGCTTTGCTTGCTTTTTATTCTCAGAAGTAATTCAAAGACAACTCGCTAATCCGGAATGGGTATCGGTGGGTGTTCGTCAGTGGCATAAAATGAAGAGTCGGGGTACACAAAAAGAAGGAAAATCGCTTCAACATTTGGCTTCTGAATCACAATACGCGGCTTTACTTGATTATTGCAGTTTTGTTAATATAAGAGCTCACGTCAACGTTTTGCTGGACAAAGCTGAAAGACAACAAAGCTTTCAAGAAGAACAAGAAAATGCGTATCATTCAAAAGTGCTGTAAATGTTAATAGATGTTGCGAGAACTTGGGAGGGCAACGATTACCTTTTTGCGGTCATAAGGAGTCCGATGAGGACGACGGAAATTTTCGACAAACTATTTTACTGATTTCACAACATTGCCCATTAATGAAAAAAATGGTTTACACTTTAATCAAAAGGTTTTTCTGTGAAGAATATTGTATTCCAATTTGATGACTTTGCCAAAAATATGTCGGGGAAGTAGAATGGTACCCAAAGAAAATTGTCAGAAAATTGTGAAAAGAAAATCCGTTACATTCAATATCTAGAGCATTGTATAAATATTCTCGTTGAAACGGCATGCAATTCAAGCGTGCTGATCAAAGAGTTAATTGATACATTGGAATCATTGTTTGTGCTTTTCTATGGTAGTACAATACCTTTTCAATAAATGCAAGAAAAGTTTAAAAACATTGGAAATTAAACATTGCAATTAAAAACTTGTCAAAATCTCAATGCACTGCTAGAGCTGAAACAGTAAAGGCTATGTGGATATCTTTTGAAGGCAAAGTAAATGCTTTAGAAGGAATAGTCGTACCTGCGCTTCTGGGCTTTTAAAAAAATCTTAGATTTTGATTTTATCAGTTCGTTATATTTTTTAAAAAAATTCATGTTTAAAGTTAAATATTTGACCGAAAATCTAAAGGCGGAAGAGTTAAACGTTTTTGACGCTTCATTATGGATTCGAGGCACATTGGAATGATGACATTCAATTAAATGCTTTAATAAAAAGTTCTTCTTCATTTGCTCAGAAACTAAAGAAAAGTCCCGAAAACGATTTTATTAAACATCATAGAACGCGTTGGTTACCAAAGAGAATTGATGAAAATTCTGAAACTGCTTTTGTATTTGATCTAGAAACAGTTTATAGAAAAGAGTTCAAAATGGTTCTTCAAACTTTTATTTCGCACGTTAAAGATAATTTAACAGATAATTTAACCATTTTTGAACCTTCCTTAAAATTGTTTTTAAAATATCCGCTTTCAGAGCAAATGCCACTTAAAGAATTAGTCAAATCTATTATAGAATTATATCGTTTTTTTTTTAACGAAGATGTGGACTGCTACTTGTCGGAACTGCAAATTCTTCTTTTTACTTGTGAGAAATTCTCAATTTTCGACGATATTGTCAAAGAGGTATTCAAATCAAGAGTAGTGATTCCGTTAGCCTTCAAACTAGTTTGCTACATGTTAACTGCTCCTGTGTCGTTGGCTTCTTGTGAGCGGTCATTTGGTGAACTTAAAATAATTCTTAATTATTTGCGTACGAGGATGGGTAGTGATCGGCTAAATTTATTAATGCTTCTTTATTCCTCAAAGGATATTGCTGATTGATAATATTCAACCTAGTGAGGTCATCGAGAAATGGGCATTATAAAAACACCGGAGAGTTGGACTTTGAATTCCAATTTATGAACTTTTTTTTAACTAATAATAAAACTTTTAAAGACTAAACTCAAAAAATGTGTGCTCTTTCTCATACCAAATACTATATTATAATATTATTTCTTATAAATACTTTTTCGTCATTAAATGAATTTCTGTGAAATTAACACTTTTATGCTTTTAATAACTTTTAGTTTTGTTTATTTACTAGCTGAGTCGCCCGGCGTTGATCGGGTCTATAGTTTTAAGGTTCCCTTTCTAGTTCTTCCACTTCCGTGGGAATATGCGGATAAATTATAATTTTTTTTTACTGTGGGATTATGTGACAACTCAATGGCAAAAGAATTTTTGAAATCTTTCCAGTAGTTTCAAGGTTTGTGTTCCCATTCCCGTTCCTGTGAGAATATGGAGATCAAACCTTGACAGGAACCATCTATGGGCTAATCTATGTCTACCCTGAAAATTTCATACAAACCGTTGGGTGGTTAAGGACTCTATACCAGACATACAATCATATGCAGTCGGCAAATTCTTAAGACTTGTCGGCATTTCATAAAAATTCACCCCCCCATCGCTTGGACCCTCGCTACGCCCCTGAACACTGGCCTTTGAATGTTTGGTCAAGACCATCAGTTTGTTTTTTTTTTTTTGTTTTCTAAACAAAAATTATAACTTTTCAATTTATAACCCAAAACCTAAAAATATCAATAATTTTACGTTCGTTTTTTATCTCTGAGAGTTGCTGTGACAAATTTCGTTAACAGAATCGTGTTCAGTATACCCCGAAAAACTGAAAGTAGTCGACTGTAGACAGAATCTTTTCACTCCAACGTTCAACCCCACGCTTTAACAAATTTAACGAATATAAAATGTTTACTGTACACAAGTCGATTTATGGTGGATTTACATGCATGTGCTATTAGAGAACTTTTAATATTTTATAGGGCGGATAGGGTCAATTCACTTATAAAATCGAGCACGGCTGGGTCGCACGAGCTTGCGATTGCTCGTAATATATTAATATTTGGTGATACAGTATAAGGAATCCCGATAAAATGAATGATCGATATTACAAACACTTTTTTCCAGTCCATTAGGTATTCTAAACAACGAACAAATAACGAATTTCAGACAAAATGGCACTGAAAACTATAAAGTCTTGGTTCTTATAAAGTTTACGGGAAGAGGCATTCAACAAAAACATTCAACACTCGAAAAAACAAATGCATATTAACGATTTTTTTCTCAAACTTGAGTACAAATTGAGTCTATTTACCTAAAGATTTGTATGACAAAAACGTTTTGATACAACGAATTTTCGATATAACGAATTAACTCTGGACATTACATAGTTCGTTATACTGGACCACCACTGTAATTACGAAAAATGAATTGTTACGCAAAATATTAAAAAAAAAAATTAAATGAAATATTTCAAAGGTTTCAAGCGAAAATTTAAAACCCCATTTTTTCAGCTGCTAATACATATAAACGCTGAAAATTTAATCAAAACTATTGGACCAGTCTAAAAAAAACTTTTCTTACTTTTCACTTTTTTTAAAAACGAGGTTTTTAGATATCCAGTGTGCAAAGTTTAAGAACTTTGTAGAAAATGTTTTGACAAAAAATTTAAAAAGATCAAAAATATCGTATTGAAGTTATTTTAAAAAATCAAAATAATTTTAAAATATTATAAAACTTCAAAAACTTAAATTTTTTAAATGTTGATATGTTAATCTTTCAAAAAAAAAAAAAAAGAACTTCTAAACTAATTTCGTCAACATCTTGTAAGCCATTAACGAGAAAGTCGGTTTTGAAAAGACAAAAGAGCCGCACTATGGGAGGTACCGTTTTCAAATATTTTTTTTAATTATAAAGACAATTCAAAATTAATCCTCATTATAAAATTTTATCGAAGTCGTTGGAACCGTTTTTGAAAAAACTAAGTATTATCATAACAATGTAGGAACCTCGAAAAACGATATCAAGTTTCTCTTTGTGACTTTCGTGTTTTATCGTCCTGCTTTGCTTTTCTGTCATCATTTGTGACTTTCGTGTTTTATCGTCCTGCTTTGCTTTTCTGTCATCATTTTCATGTCAATCCACTTTAATGCGGTTATGATTGCTGCCTACTTCAGGGCTTCAGTTTTAATCAACAAACTACTGAAAAACCATAAAAATCTAGCTTACAAGACAATAGAAACATACAGCTATTCATGAATCGCTGAAAGCAAGGTTACATGCGATTGAAAGATAATCTTTCAAAAATTTTCTGGGTTTAAGGTCACGTCAATTTTCAAACGAATGCTTGTATATAGGGCTTTTCGCGAAGCTATCTCTTTCTAATTATACCTCGTATTTCTTAAACGTCAAAAAATGACTACTTTTATGAAAACATTGCTGGCGGCAGTACGTAGAAATATGAAATATGTAGTTTAAATTAGTTTTTCAAAGACGTAGATTCATGAAATAAGGAAAAAAATTTTGTTTATCAAAACTGTGACGTTTTAAAAACAAAACAATATAAAAGGGTTGTGAAAATGCCCGCGAATCGCTGTCTAAAACAATGTTCAAGCCATACAATCAAGACAGAAATCCGAAAATCCTATAGTTTTCCTCGAGTATAAAACACAATTCCTAGGTTAAAAATTCTCTCAGAGGAAAGGCACAGAATGTGGTAAAAGAGGAAACACCTGAAACATTTAGACGAAACATCAGAACACTAAATTGGCACCAGTCTGTTCCATAAATTTCATTTCAGGAAGGTAAATATCTGGTTGTGGTTTGTATACAAGTAGATCATTAATAGGAACTCCAGGGAAGAATGCAAAACTTTTGGATAATCTAATTCCAGGTTATACACGCAAAAATTCAGAAATCTAGATAAACAATACCCAATCTGTATTTAGATTGTTCTTACTAGGAGTTCATACTATAATCAAGCATCTCTTATACATTATAATCAACATTATACATAGGTACCTGAAATGAAATGTGTGGAACAAAAACAAGCCAATTTAGTGATCAGATGTTTGATAGGAGCCAACAACGTCCTGCGCCTTTCCTCTTAGCGATCTAATCTAGGAGTTCTATCTCTAGGAGTTCTATTCCACAGTCGTGGAAAACTGAAGTCTACAGTTTTCTGTGTTCACTGTATGGTTTGAACCAGTTTGAACACTGTTTCACACAACAACTCAAGGGTTTTATATTATTTTGTTCTTAAGAGTTCGCAATTTCGATATACACACTGTTTCAATCTTTTTACTACAAATTCACTTCACTAAATAAAAATTCTGAAACTAATTTATGTTTTTGCCTAAAATGTTTTCATACAAGTAAATTCAGCGTCAATTTTTTTCTCTCTCTCTCTCTTTTGATAGTGACACTATCGCGAAAAGCCCTATTCCACCAAGTGACAGTTACGCGTGTTAGTCGCGTGTTTTGCCACTTTTTAAGTACATGAAAACAAAAGACCTGGGTTACTGAAAAATATATCAAAATTTGTAAGATGAAAGATAGTAAAAGTAAGTACAACAAATCGACCAATGCGGAATTGGAACTTCGTCAGTGGAAGCAATACGGCAATACTCGTATTATAGTAGGATTCAAAACATGTCTTCAAAGTTACAACTGTTGGGAATGTCTGAGTCTGATTCCAATATCAGGTGCGTTTTCCACAACTTACTTAGCTTATGTGTTCATTTTTTAAGCTTATTACTGACCTGGTTAAAGCATTACTAAGTTAGTACAAAAACGCAATTGAAACTACAACAAACAAATTACTTCCATTGAAAGTGTGATTTGAAATTATCTATCTTAATCCAATCGACAATCATCAAAACAGCCAAGAAATCAAATTGAGCAGAAGTTAAAAAAAAACACTCAGTATTAAGAACAAAGCTATTGAAATTCAAAAATATTCAATAACTTCAACTACTATCGAACTTCACTTTAATCAAAGGAAGCGGAAATTTAACTTTTAAACAAAAAAAATTATTTGGGTAGGAAAAGTCTGAACGCATTCATTTATAAGCTGATAATGCAGTTCGAATTTACCCGAAGAACCATTTACCATACCATACTTTGACATTTCTCCCACTCTATCGTCTATTTCCACTGACCAACTAGAACAAGAAAGAAGAAACGACGACAGGGACAGGCCAGTGAAAAATTCCAATCAGAAACAAAAAGATACCCATTCGCGAATTTTGTCTGTCGTTCGCTCGCTCACCCAACTGCGACAATTCCCTTTTGCTAATCTCTAACAATTCCATTTAACTAACAATTAATTTGCTTATCAACACACACCATCATCTCTATTTGCTGTGATCAATTTAATCAAAAAGGTGGCAAGGCATAAAAATAAAATAAAATACTGTCCACCTTGAAACGAATCCGTGAAGAGAAAAAAAAACACCAACGTTGAAGAAATTCCATGTCAGAACAAGAGTGCTTTCTCATTTTAATTCGCATTCCAAACCCTTGTTGCTATAAGTTAGAGTGAGCTCACAAGTAGTCCAATTGGGATGAAAAAAATATGTAAACATATTCCGTCGACGTCAATATAAATCTATCGGTCTGTCTCAGTTACTCTTTCAGTTGTGTCAAGTGTTTCAACGAATGCATAAAGAGCGCCGCTACAGTACCTACGAAGGGTGCTTCGGGTGACAATTGCAATTTTTTTTTTTGTTTTGAATCCAAATCCAAGAAATCGAACAAAAAGCAATCCAACTGAAACACAAAAGATATTTTGCAATCATCAGGGAAACCTTGAATTCCCGATACTTAATTTAGATTTTATAAGACACATTGGTCTGTCTTTTTTGGGTGTGATATTTGAGTGCGTTTGTGGAATTCTCCTCGTTCGGTCGGTTATTGAGTGTTGTGGTTTTTGCGTTATATCGTATCAGAAATGGATGATCTAGGTGCAGAACATTTAAGTGAGCTATCGGTTAGTGATAAAAACATTAAACCAGTAGAGGCTGCAATAATTCCACAACCAGTTCCAACAACAGCAACCGCAACAGCAGCATTGCGTAGTGCTTTTTTAGAAAAGAATTGTGAGGAGGCCAAACCCGTTGCCACTCCTCGTAATCGTCACAAAGATAGGGCCATTTTAGGGAGTCACACGTATCATAATCATAATAATGAAGCAGACGAGGAGGAAACATCACTTGCGTCGTCGTCAGATGGGCGAGAAAAAACTGATGCCACACCGGAGAACGTAAAAAAAATCGATGATGTCATTCAGGTGGACAGCACTGCACAAGCTACTCTTCCAAATAAGAAAAAAGAAAAGTATGCCTCCACCACCTTAACAGGTATCAACGACGAACAAAGCGAAACGACCCCAAATTCCACGATCGCCGATGATGATGGGTGTGATGAATCATCGGCATCGTCTGCGACCAAGCAACAATGTTTGGCATTTACAATTGATTTTGGTGATGAATCCGTTAAGGATTCCAGCTCGTCAATAGCAGCTGCTGCCAAATACAAAAGTATGGTCGAGCGTTTCCAAAATAGACATCGACGAGGTGCTTCAATGTCTAAACTAGAAGGAGCGTCTGAAGTTGTTCAGACTGTGACAGCTCCCCAGGCTTTGACAGTTGCCCAACCTCCCCAACCTCCAACGCCTACCTCGTCAACGCGTAGCTCACGAGGACCTCCTGAACTTCCGCCAATGGCGCCAGACTCAACTGCCAAAGTTAAAATGCGTGTCCGCGATCGCAGTACATCGAGAGTCAAGGATGCCAGCAAACGGCATAGTTGGTCCCCACGGTCCAGTACTACCGAGCCACCACAGCCACCAGTGAATCACAACCATCCAAAAGTGCCGGTTCCACCCAAAACTCCCACTACTACAACGCCTACAACGAAAAAAGGAAAATCGAAACCGCCCAATCTTCAATTGCAACACGCGGAGCTACGAAAGGAGAGAACACCATCTAAACCGTTCACTCCGCGATCAACCGCAATGCAAATGGCTCTTCAAAAAATCGACTTTCTATGTCCGCAACCACCTCTGGACGACTACCACCACATGGCGATGAACGACAACATCAGCGAGACGGGAACCTACACTCTTGACGGAGATAACTACACCGAGGAGCAAAAAGACCTAATGAACATCGACAAAACAACCACAACTAGCTCAGAGGTGTCCTCAGGTAACAATATGCATCAACGTCGACCCAAGGATCTGCCATTGAGGAGCACGCAAACAGGTTTGCAGGGAAGAAGAAGAAATAATGTTCTGGAAGTGAATTTTTATCACGAGACGACTACTACACCCTTCAAGGCACCAATAAACAAGACTTCGTATCTGGATAAAATTAAGTCTAAGGTTCGGAACATTACAGTAAAACCCCCTCATCAAGAGCAGCAGCAAAAGCTCCATATAAAGGAAGACTCTCCCCCTGATCCCGATATCGGTACGTTCACCAGTGTGACCACCAGTGGGGTACTTGCCAAAAAGACGACTCTGGACTCTCACCCGAAGTTAACGAGAAGGAGTAGTCTGTCCACATCTCAAATTGACAGCTCGGAATATGTTAGCACGGAGGCAAAGCTGAAATCCAACACTGGGGCAGCCTACAACGGTGGATATACCGACCACCAAAAGTCTGGCTATCGACTTAATGTATTTACCACTCAAACGGATGCCCAGGTACTTAGCGCAATAGAATCACCCGAATCGCCTATAAGCAAGCACTCTGACACTGGCGGCCTCAAAACTGCTCAAACGAAAAACGATTGGATTCAAGAATGGGCACGAAACGCTCGGGCGAGAAGTGTTGCCTCTGCAATCAAGGGCTCACCGGTAAAACAATCAAATCAGCAGAAGTACGACATGATGTCTCGAAGCTATAACTGTACTGCTGCAACTGAAGAGGACCCTGTTACGGATGACAGCATAATCTACCGCAACAAAACTATCGACAGATTTCGCATGGGTGACTTCGACTACGCCTCGGATCCCAACGTGTCAGCCCAAAAACCACCCAAATCGCCAACCAAAATTCCTTCTCCCATGCACTCTATCGGAAGAGCAAGGAGTGCAAGCCACACAAGGGGGTCTCTGCAAAACATCCTTCAAGAAGATCCAAACAACACCGACTTGTACCTCCAGAAGACTGCGGCAGCTATTTCAAATCTCCAACAATCCTTGTCGAGAAAGAACTCCCTCAAATCACCTCCGTCATCGAGAGATTCCCCGAAAAAAGTAGCCGCCACTCGTCAAGCTCACCAATACTACTCCGCCGACGAGTACAGTCCACAGCACAGTATAGAAGCAAAGTTACTTGTCGCTAATCCACTGCACAAACGAACGACAGGTGGCAATAATCTAATGACAAACAGTTACCACGAACAACTTGTAATCGGTGTTAAGATTCCGCGGGCGCGAAAGAACTCCTACGACTCCCAAGCACTAACTGTGTCACCCGCACGACGACAATACCAACCATCGCTGACAAACAAACAATATTATGGCATCGATCAAACCAGAGTCGCCGTGGAATCATCTTCATCGATTAAACACCAACAGCTGCAGTCCCTGTCACCCCTTCGAAGGTCAAGTTCATTCTCGGCAAAGTGCAAGACAACCACACAGCAAAAAAGACCCAGTGCAAATTTGTATACTCCACCAGCTGCGCGGCACAACTATTTGGGGCCTCCTCCTCCGCCAAATGGAATGACAGCTATTAAAAAATCAGCCAGCAGCACCACATTTAGACATGTCTACAGTGACTATGACGATAATTTAGCCTACTACATCAATGATGAGGATGATCTAGTCGATGTGGAGTATTATGGGTCTTCCGATGAGGATATCCACTCAACAAACGAAGATTACGAGGAATACAACGATGAACATATGGTCTCGTCAGTGCAGTACAATACTGAAGTACCTCTGTCCAATACCAGGTACAACAAAGCACTTCTCATGCGCATCGAGAGAAGCAAACAGAAGGTGAGTGGTGCGAGCGGCAACACGGCATTGGCCAAAAATCTTCTTTCTGGTGCTGGTGTGGCAGCATGCCCTAATACACCAGAACTACCCCGTCGTAATGTTAAGAGTGCACCCCGTTCCTCGATGCGACAATCGATGCCGCGTGATTCAAGTTTGAATCGGCTAGCGGGTCATATACCAAATTCCCTAGCGTCAGCAAAGAAACAAATTCTCCAAACAGCCAATGCTGTCACACAGCAGTCAGTCGCTTCATCCAATGAAAATGCCAATTCAAAGCGAGTCCAACCTAAATACATGGACATATCCAAATATAAACCAGCACAAGGGAATAATTTTCTACGTAAGAACGATGCCAAGAGCACTCTAAAACCGGAGATAAGGCGCAGTCCTAGTAGCGCGTCGATGGGGTTGTCTAGGACGGATCCAACGCGCGCGTCCAATAGAAGTGTGAAGTCGGCGACATCAGGCAGGGGGACATCGGCAGCGAGAAGAGATTCTTCTGGTAAGAAAATGTCTCGCTTGAACTCACTTGAAACAGTTTATTTACTTATTTTGTTCTCATGAAGTAACAAAGCAGAAGGAAGTTGAGTTGGCGATGTGGAAAAGACGTGCGACATACGATCCAATGCGTGCGGCAGCCGAGGATCGGAGGAAAAAAGAAGAGGCGAAGAAATCGAGTATGCATGGTGGTGTTAGCCAGGCAGGAGGTGCTGTTACTGAGAGGTATTTACAATTTTCATTTTTTTTTTCTCTATATTCTAAATGGGTAGTGGTGGTACACAATGTAGATTAGAATAATTCTACTTATTTCTTAATGGTGTTTGGTATGTGCAGAGGAAAAGGATGACGTATTCGTTTAAAATAAAAATAAAAAGAACTGGATTGGGACAAAAACATTGCTTTATATGGAGTGGTAACTAATTTGTTGATTGATGTTTCTGTCTAGACCTGGAGTAAGTGTCGGACAAGTTGGTCTGCCTACTGTTCGCGGATTGGATAGCCATGAGTCACCGCATGAGATTTAGAAAAACTTGTTTGCCAACAACTTAACTTGTTTGGTTGCATTTGGGGGTCGGGGTTATTGAGATGCGGTGATGCAACGAGAATGTGACTTATTGCAACTAAGGCCTTATACGAACGTGCCAATGAACACCCAAATGTAGACCACTGCGTTTGTCTTTTTGAAGCAAGTCAATGAATATGCTTGTCTTTCTTTGAAAGTTCAACGACACGAGACAAAGTTGAATGACAAGCAACCACCGCGCATCGTCCGTTTTATAACTTTCTTGTTAAACATTTGTTTGCATAATGCGATCTTTAATTTACGTTGCTTAGAGACTCAACACATTGATGATTAATAGCTGTTGCCTTGTTGTTCGTCATGAAATACAAGTAAAGCATTACATGGCTATAAATCCTTAAGAAAATACGAGGGCCGGTGGGCTTGAACCTTCAAAACAGACACAGTTGTTTTTGTTTTTTGTTTATTTTTTTATAAATAAATTGCTCTACTTTCAAGATCACTATACAGCTGTGTCATCGGTACTGGAGCTAATTAATTATTTGTGTGTCCAGATTTCTTAATTTGTTTGTGCAAATGTCGCTTCGCTCTGAAGCTTATATTGTGAGAAATCAGCTCATCTGGATCACATTCGTGCATTGCATTCTAAATTTAATTGTCTATTCATGTGTCTCATAAAATTATATCATGTTGCAAAAACTTGTTTACCTGCTTATTGAATGTCAGTCTCAGTCAGTTGATAATAAAAATAATAAAATAATAATACAAAGCTTTATTTTCACAACAGATCTCATGGTTTACCTACACGAGTTCTTTTACGCTAATTGAAAGAAAAAACTTTTGATTGTAATTTCGTGGAGGATTGCAAAAACTTTATTCTTTTTTGTTCCGCGGGTATGTATTCTTTTTTATTTCTTATTCTGGAAGAGGGAAATGGTTTGTAAGCAGAAATCATTTTTTGTTTACTCATAATTTTTTGAATCAGATTAAGTAAAAAGAAAGTTTACTGTTTCAGTGTTTTATGTGCGCGTAACATGCTTACTTGTAAACTCTGTCTATCATTTTGGATGTCTAAAAGTTCTATTGGTATGGTGTTGCTTTTAAGGTTCTTTGTTTTGTTGTTTTTTTGTTTTTGGTGTGGCAGGTAGAAATCTACCTTAAAAATCTGTGGGGAGATCTTTTGTCTTGACCACAATTCTTGTCAATGGGAGTGTTTAGGTGAACTTATTTAAAGTCAAGGGCAAAAGTAGGATAATCGCAGAAAGTTTGTTATACTGATTTTAAGTCTCCAAAGTAAAGAAAGTTAGTTTTGGGTTGTATAGAAGTCCCTTTAGCTTGCCAGCCATACTAGTCGAGCTAGGATTTCTATCGACAAGAGTTTCTTTCGTGGGGTGCGCCGCGGTAAGCTCTGTTGCGTTTTTATATTGTTCCATGTCTGAGGTGGTTCCGTTGGCGTAATAATTAGCATACCCGGTTATTACGCGGGAGTTTGAAGCTCCCAGAAATATCCAATTGCCCTTCGATTGTCTAATACTCTTATGCCGCTTTCCATTGGTTTAACTCGGGGAAACACTCATTTTAAAAACCAATGGAACACCCAATATTTTTTTCTATTCTATTTAACGTAATTGTGTTTGTGTGAGTGAAACACCGGCTCTTAAAAAATATTCCTTGCAGAAAATTTTCGTTTTGACATTTGATTAACATGTGTTAGTGCTTCTTGAGTCGATTCTCACCTCAAATCGAGAAGCGGTTGTCACTCCTCAGAACCATGAGAAGCGATCTTTTTGTACCAATGGAACGGTTTGAGAATGCTCCTGGACGCTCCTGGACGATTCTTTTCGCCTAATGGAAAGTGACATTAGAGTGATTACGTTGCCATGAATAAAATTTTCTTATTAGCTTTTCGCTATCGGAAACACTTTGCAGTTCCCTTTCCCTTCTCGGTTATTTACCTGTAATTTTCCTTACTGGGACGATTTTATCATTCATGTAATTTGTTAATATTTACCGACATAAGGTTTATTCGTTTGAGCCCTGGGGGTCGCCACAAACCGTTTTTTGAGAAACCTAAAGTCGCCCTGAATGTAAAATTGAGTGTTTTTTTAGCCCTGGGCTTGACCTAGGTCTTCCCTCAACTCGCCCTAGGTTTTTGCTGTGGTGAGTTGAGGGCTGTCAAATTGCATGTACATATTTTTTTTTTTTAGTTTAGTTTAGTTTAGTTTTTTAGTGTGTGGTGATTTGTGGCTTAGCGTTTTTTAAGGACTAGAAACTCCAGGTTTCACCACGCATACTTGTTATTTGACAACACTATTCGTTACCTGAACTCGCCCCACTAAAAGCCTAAAGCTAATTTAGGGCGAGTTGAGGGCAAACCCAGGTCTCAAAAATACTCAGTTTGCCATTCAGTTAGGGTTTTTCAAAAAACGCTTTGTGACAATCTCAGGGCAACACAACTCCAGGTCTTCAAAGAACAAACCTTATACTTTGTGCATATTTACAAGACTGTGGATAATATAAGCGTTTTTTGAAAAACGATGAACCATTTTGCACTACACCAAATATCTTCCAAAATATCTAGTTCGATTTAATTACTTTGGGAGCGTGCCAAAAGAAATTGAATTTTTCATATTTTTGGCAGTGTTTCAATGCCTGTCAAATTGTGTCAGCACTTGTCACTAAACCATTTACATGATGCTAAAGCTACGTGCAGACGGCATATAAAAGCCGCACATGTTTGCGGTTCTGACGTCATTTTTACGTCATCATTTGCGAATATTGACGCATATCGTCTGAACACCCTTTTGGGACAGTCCGCACATGTACGCAAATGGTTTGCGGACGATGTGCGACAGCAAAACCGCACATAAATGTGCGTCTTTTTCGCAAATCGTCTGAACACCCTCGCACATTTTTTGTGACAGTTTGCGTGCATGTGCGTGCATGTGCGATCTTCAAAATCATGTGCGGTGACACGAAAATAGGACAACGCAAATGTGCATATTTTACGCAAATCAGTAGTGCTTGTACAGCATAGTTGTGATCGGTTTTCAATTTAAAAAAATTATAAAATGAGCGAAGCGAAGTGTGTTGGTAGTAGACTGTTTTTATTTTCATGAATACAATACTGAAATAATTATTAGGTCTCTTGGGTATTATGTTTTTTTTTTTTACTTGAGTATTTTATTTATTTATTTAGTTAATCTTTTTTCTACTGATTAATTATGAAAAAATTAAAACTGATTGCAGATAAATCACATCCAATGCCAAAACAGCAGTAGTTCCCCCTCTTTCTTTTCAACATTTTCAAATAATTTCAGCACTTTTAAATTTATGTACGGATTAGCTCAACCCATGAATAAAACACAAAATTCAAACAATTTATTGAATTAACGCAAATGCGCGGATTTTTCTGCATATCGTGTGAACACGTCGCACATCGACCGAAAAATTTGCGTATTCATTTGCGTACATTTGATGTGCGAGCAAATCAACGCAAACTAATGTGCGGCTTTTGGGACAGATTCCGCACATCGTCTGAACACCCTTACATGCGAGTTTGCGTACACTGATTTACGTATAGCATTTGCGTTGAATTTACAACTTTTTATGTGACGTCAGAACCGCACATATGTGCGGCTTTTTATATGCCGTCTGCACGTAGCTTAAGAGCTGAAATACTAGCAGTATTTTATAGCAGATTTTTTTTTCAAAATGGGCTGTCCCTGTGGCGACATAAAGCGTTTTTTTTTTCAAAACTGAGTGATTTTGAGTCCTAGGTTTGCCCTCAACTCCACCTAAAGTTTTTGCTAGGGCGATTTCAGGTAACGAACAGGATTTGTGAAATGACATGTATTTACCTTCAAATAACAAGTATGCGTAGTGATTTTGTGGCTTGGCGCCTTCGGAGAACTGAAAATTAGGGTTTGTTTTGACAATTTATAGATTTGCCAAGAAAACATGGGTGAACCCCGTAAAATTTTCAACGAACGAACCTACTAGCAACATTTTATAGCGGATCTTTTTTCAATATTTTACTGACAAAAGTTATTGTGAATCATTGGACACGTTCAAGAACCTATCAGATAGGCTATCTCGGATACCCGTTTCTTTTGAACGATTCAGATATCTTTTACCAGATTGCTGCAGACAACAGCTGTGAAATATTAAAATTCGACTTTTAAAAACAGAAAAACATTCAAAATATCGTTGATTAACGATTAAAATTATGTTCTTCGATTTTTCATGCAACTTAATATCGTTTTTTCATTGACCAAAAGAGTTACTCCGTTTGTGAAGAGATTTACTTTCCCATTTTCTATGTTTCTTTGAAAAAAAAAAAATCCGAGGTTCCTCTAAACGCCAAAGACCTACTCCCAATTGCTTGGGAGATCTACTTTGAATACACGCACACATGCAAAAACATTTGTTCTGTCAAACTTTAAATATAGGAAATAATTTGCTTATTTTCAATTTATTGTGCCAGCGTTGGGTTGAAAAAATTGCCTTAAATTATGAGGAAACAAGTAAATAAGTTAATACTCAGTAATTAGCTGAAGAAAACAAATTACAAAATATGAATTCATCAATTTTACGTGCAATACCAGCAAAAAACCTAAAAACATGTTTCATTGAAAGAAGTAGTTCTCGATTTAAGAGTATAAATCTAACAAATTTCAACGAAAAACGCTATAAGAGACTTTAATTCTGAAACAAACGCACACCAAAACAAAGAACCAAATGAAAAGGAATAAAAACAAATTTTCTGTTAGCTGATCACTTCAACAGAAAGGTATACCAAAAATACTCGGATACCTGTAGATAGCTTTTGTGTGTTTGCCTGTGCTAAATGCTTAACACGTAAACAACAACAAAAAGCTATCCGGATACAATTTTTGAACGCCATTTACACCGTTTTGGTGAATAATATTAAAAATTACTGAAATATCGTCAAAGTGTTATTGGTGTAGCCCTAATTTTTTAATTTTTGACTTCCAGTTTCTACGTGTAGAAAAAAGTTGGCAAATACTCATTCAATTTGGCAGTTATAAATTACAGTTAACAAAATTACCAACAATCTGCTTGAAAAGCTGGAAACATGCATTGGGCAGTAAATTCAGTAAATTGTCTCAAAACGAAGTCGCAGTTAACGGCGATTCCTATATAATTTCGAGTTTTGCACCTGACCGATCTCTGGCGATCTTGTTAGATTTTTTTTTTTTTTGGGGGGCTATGTAGAGTCGCTTAGTGATGATTGAAGCCTTGGAAGAGAACATCGCCAAAACTTGAAATTACACCACCATGAAGCTTCTCAAATAAAGCCATTCAGCGAGGGAAAAATGTGTCTCATATTTGGAAAAAATGCTGACCGAAAAATTTATGTTTATTGTGTGCTTCCCCAACACCCCAAAAAGCTTTGTTTGGGCATTTCAAATGAGCAGCAGGCTTTAATTGTTCAATTTGAACTTTTTAAGGATGGAGATGCTAATTCAAATGCAAAATACTTCATAATGAGGTCTAAGGTCAACAGCAAGCAACACTTACAATTGCTACAGCAATAATTTCGGCTGATTATGGTTGCAAACTGCAATTGGGATAAACATCAAAGAAAACAACTGCATGCGTCGGGAGTTGAACAAAGTGGTTTGTTTCTTTGAAACATCCCTTCTTTTCTGTCATCAGGTTCTTTTCTGTCTAAACTCTACTTAAAAACTGTCAAAAAATGTAAGCCCAGCCCCAAAGGTTCGTGGTTCGCAACAGACGCAAAAATGTGTTTCCACGGGTATTGCCTTTCTCGAGAAACTGGCAAGTCCTCCGATAAAAAATTCATTGCCATGAAAAGCGCTTTCTCGATTGACCGATCGGAACCGACAGAATATTTTAGGTATTCCATTCCCTCACAAAGCATGGTTGTGAGAAGTGCAAGTTCCCCTGGGGATCCTCGCTCCGCCACCCTATTTATTTATTTTATTTAGTTATAAAGAAAACAAAAATATTCTCAAAGCTCTGGTTCGGATCAAGGACTGTAATATAAAAATCTATTAAATTTGAATTTCATTTTTATTATGCGGATAAGAGGCTCATTGAAGCTATAATAACTAGTTCTATGATGAGCACAGTGAAATAATTCCAAAGTGCGCAGTTGGTATTGGTAAACGTCGAGGTCCTTAATATTGGACACCTTGCATAATATTTGCTGAGAAATAGAGTAATTGCAAAAAGCAGGTATTGGTATACGTTTCTTTGAAAAAGAAACAACACTATGTGTCAAAATTGTCATCATTATATTGTAACATAAGGCGATCGGCTGCGCAGTATATTTTCTCAAAAATTTATATATCTATATATCTAAATCTATATATATATATATATCTCATCATCAGCGAAGATTAAAATTTCACTTGATGACAAGTTGAAAGGAACATTTTTAATGGCTAGAATAAAATAGAAGGGCCAAGGTGACTGCCCTGTGGAACACCTGTGTTCAAACATAGAACACTAGTGATAAGATAAGTGATATGCATTATGTTTGCTTAGGATATCTTTTCTAGCAAACATGAGCGCACATACAAATTGAGATAACAAGCAACTGATTACTTGCGCTTGGGTCCAGAATTTGTGTGTGGTTTTAGTTATCACTTATCGATATCACAAAAACAGTATATATAAGCGTAGGAGTTTATATTTTAGTTTTTGAATAAAACAGCATACCGACCGTACAACTCGGTGTTTTCTTTTAACTCGCGGTTCTGAAGTTTCCCCCCATCAGAGGTAAGGGATTTATGAACACCTGAATGGACCTTAAAAGAATCTGAAAGCATGTTTAGAAACTTTACCTCATAAGATCTTTGATTGAGATACGATGTGATCCAATCGACCAAGGTCGATGGAGACGCATAG
This sequence comes from Melanostoma mellinum, assembly GCA_914767635.1. Taxonomy (NCBI): domain Eukaryota; kingdom Metazoa; phylum Arthropoda; class Insecta; order Diptera; family Syrphidae; genus Melanostoma; species Melanostoma mellinum. Next base: position 248,416,001 of record OU612058.1, on the reverse strand, counting down.
GTACGCTTTAAGTTCAAGCAATGTAATGTCGTGAGAAACTTTTTCGAAAGACTTAGAAAAGTCTGTATATGAGCAGTCTTACTCTTGTCCGCTTTCAAGGGCGTTGGAACACTAATGAAGAAAATATACAAGGTTTGTTACTGTTGATCTCAAGATCGAAAGCTAAGCTTTCACAAACAAGTTGTTTACGATTTGATCTTTCCTTAATCTGGTTCAAAAGAAGTCCATCCATTTTATCTCGAAGCTTTGAACGTATTTCTGTTCTTTGAATTTGAGGCTCTTTTTATCAACATATACATACTTCAATAATTTACCTTAGTTTATTGCTTAATCATTCTTCTTGCTTCAAGATCCAAACAATGTTGTGATCCAATTCAGTTTTTGTTCATCGAAATCGAGATACAGATGTATGACAGCAGTCACACTAGAGTTTTATGCACTCAACGCGTTCTTGTGCATAAAATGTTAAAATAATGCGGTCACAGCAAAAAAAAAATTAAGAGGGCTTGAGTAGGAGAGGAGGATAGAAAGTATCAGAAGAAATGAATGATGGCAGCAAAATGAAAGCAATGGTTGCAATCTTTTAAGCTATTTTCATTTTTCTCTTCTGAGTCTAAGCACAAAGTAGCGAATCAAAGTTTCATCACGGAAGCCTAACAATTTTTGTCTTGGTCTCCTCGACCACTTTATGAGTAAGTTTTTATGATCTCTTAATAGCTACCATTGAATTTCAACAATCTCATTCTCATTTATTTTTAATTCAATGATGAATTTAAATAAACAAACCACATTCCACATGAGCTCATGAACCACATGAGAGGATATACAATTTATAGGCAAATTGATACTAAAAATGTGTAAGGAAACTAACTGTAAAAACTCTTGTTTGTTTATAAATAAATTTTCTTATTTCCACTCAGGAAAATGCCATGTCCATTCGGGGTGCCAAGACGAATCACTGTGGCACTGCCAATTTATTTCCAAACGTTTGCGAAATTGGAACGCATAATTATGCAAATTAAAACCCACTGCAGGTGTTGTTGGTTAGCTAATTACTATTTATTTCCACAAGACCGACCGCTACAATATTACGAACAATTGGTTTTTCTTTCGCATTGTAAAACAATCCAATGAATTATATTACGTCACAAGCTCAAGCTTAGCTACCAGCAACCACTATCTGTACATCGATCAAATATTTATTATGATTTATCGTCTGACTGGGCAAAGCAATGTTGCATGAATAGAACGTTTTATACTTCTAAGCGATCTCAATTTGTTCCAATCCAAGTGAATTATAAATTTTCCAAAACGAATACGTCATCCTCTCTCATCAGTTGCAAGGTGCTGGGTAAAAATTAAAATCAAATTAATTAATTAGACGATTAGTATGCTCATTATGAGGTGCGCAGCCCTCCAAAATCATTTTTTAGGTCAAACCTGTTGACTTTGACAGTGAGAAGAAGAAGAACATAGTTTTGGTGTGGTCATGAAGACCGTGCGAGCGAAGTTAAAGTCACCACAACCAAGTTCAAAAATAGCATGCGAGTAAAATAGATTAGAAACATAGATACTTTTCTTATGAGCTCAGTAGCGGCTGCTGTTGTTGTTGTTGTTTTGCTATGCACGCGGAAAAGAAGAAAATATGAAAAGATAAAAGTGAAAACATTATTCAGTGGCAAGCAAAGAAGTTTTTCATTTTGTTTGGCTTATTTTTTCATGGCCTACTCGCAAGAACGGACACTTTATGGATTTATTGGTGTTCTTGGTATAAGAAGGCAAAAGAAAATATAGAAATGGGGTCACATCGAATTGAAGAAATATTTGTGTGACTCATATGGTTCTTGTTCCTCTATTTTACTCATGGACTTGACATTGATTCAGTATGAAGGGAAGAAACCACTTGGTAGCCTCTGATATGTTCAATAATCTGTTCAACTGTTTCGTTCACTTCTTTGTTTAAAGGCAAATGTGCGCCATCTTTTGAATTTGAAAAACAAAATGTGAATGATTTTTGATAAAAATGATGAACATGGATTATAGTAGGCCCTTTGCAAATCGGAGTGCGGAGTAACGGGGGAGGTAAGCTTCATAGATTTTTATGGGTTCTGTACTCCAAGTTAAGGATGTTCTTTTTTTAGAGATCTGGTTTTTGAATTGACAACATTGTTTGAAGTCATTGTCTTTTCACATTGAAAAAACCTACTTCAGAACTACGCTTGAAAATTTTTATCGCCGCACACTGGGGCCCACTGTATGGAGAGCGTGCTCAAAATGCAAAATTGAGAATGACTGCTTTTTCCAAACCAAATATTTTGTTGCAAAGTCGACAAGATTGACTATCAACCGGTAAAATTTGAAGGTCAAAAAGATCGTAGGATAAAAGAAAATCAGCGTTGAAAGTTGTGTTTTGGGTCAAAGGAATTTGTGTTGTGTCGATTTAAAATGCAATAAAAATCTTTTCGCGTTGAATTACGCAAAGTTGCAATATGTCATCGATTGGTCATTGTCAGCAGATAATAAAAACGTGTTTTGTTAGCATCAAAAACAAAAGCCATGGAAATAGATACCAAAAAGCGAACAAAAATGTAAAAACACATTTTTTTCCAAAGTGCACGAGAGGCTTTAACTTCTAACTTATGTTTTTATTAAAAGAAGGTATGCACTATAAGACTGCATATTTAGTTTTAAAAGGCCAGTGTGCAAATTGGAAAAAAGTCTATTTAAATATTTTATACAAATTTGTCCGCTTTTTTGTTTCTATTTCCATGGCTTTTGTTTTTGATGCAAACAAAATACGTTTTTATTATCTACTGACACTGACCAATCGATGACATATTGCAACTTTGCGTAATTCAACGCGAAAAGATTTTTATTGCATTTTAAATCGACACAACACAAATTCCTTTGACCCAAAACACAATTTTCAACACTGATTTTCTTTTGACCTACAATTTCTTTGACCTTCAAATTTTACCGGTTGATAGACAATCTTGTCGACTTTGCAAAAAAATATTTGGTTTGGACAAAACAATCATTCTCAATTTTGCATTTTGGGCACGCTCTCCATACAGTCGGCCCCATTGTGCGCCGCCGGTCCCAGTTGCTTAAAAAAAAACTTTAGAAATTCCGATTACGCATCATTTTAGCCAGCCCTAGAGCCCTAAGTTCTGACGGACTTTTTTATCTATTTTATTCCTCTAAACACTTCTGAATATTTGGAAAATAGAATTTTTTCAAATTATCCTTTAAAAACAAAAGCTGTTTAATAACAGTTTGGCTTTTCCAACAAAAGGTCCTATTTTAATTGATTTTGTTTTGAAGAAAACAAGATTCTTGCTAGCATCAGACTCTCTCTCTCTTATCGAAAATGCATGTTTTCACTATCATAAGTCTCATGTTCTTTGGATTAGGAATCACCTTTCCGATCATCACACCCTTTGGATGTGGAACTGGAATGGTGGCGTCATAGGACACATAAAACACTGCAAAGTCTGCCCCATATATTACTATTCCGGAATAGCAAGTTGGCAAACTACCGAAACAACAGAAACAGTATCCCAAACCATTGTTGGAAGAAATCATGGAGACTCTCTTTTGAAATCAGTTGTCAATGGTTTCTGCCTATAAATAAGTAGAAACTCACACAACTCCATCGTTCTAGCCAGCAAGATAAGGGAAAGCTTCCTTTTTTGGTCTTTAGGAAATACCAACTTTTGTTGCCACTTTGTATGATGGAGAGATACCAAATAGCAGCGTGCTGAGTGTAGTAGCTCTTTCACAAGATTTTAACCATTCTTCTCAAAGTTTTTGTACGCCACTTCTAAGCAGAGCTAAAATACAATTTCATGTTATTTCATTTCCTACTAAGTATCCGTGAAAGGAACTACTAAAATAAGAAACGAATCAGAAACACTTTGAATACTTTTTATTGTTCTTAAAAAGAAACTTTTGCATATATGTATTCACATTGATACAGTGAAAGACGATGGTTTGCATATACCAGAAGGACACATGCCAATTGTCCATCTCTTGTTGTCAGCTTGCCCACTTTTATATTTCTAACGACCACAAATATTTCAACCCAGAATTTCAAGTGAATGGTAAAAAATTTCTGTCAACAAGGAACTGGTGTACAATCACACATAATGTTTCTTCATTTTCGAAGCATAGTCTGCAGATGGAGTCTGCTACCAACCTCATTTGGTGAAGATGTTTCCTTAGAAAACAGTTTCCGGTTAATATTCCTGTTCAAGTTTTAAAGGCCTTCCTATTGAGCTTCAGTAGGAGTTTTGATATTTTTTCAGTATGTTCTGACATAAAAAAATTTGAACACGTTTGACCAGATGAAAGAATTAGTTCTCTTTACGAGGAAATACAAAATTCTGGACGTTAGACCCCCAACTATTAAAGGGGTAACTCTCACACTGTCAAATCAGGCTTGGTCTCATTTTTGACAACTGGAAAACCAATATTGAGGAAAGAGTAAATAAAGCCAACGTGGCACTCTTCTAATGTAAAAAGCCGTTGGGGGGAAATGGGGTTTCTTCCCCCAAATCACCCAATGGCTGTTTACATCGGTAATTAGACCGATACTCGCACACGGGGTGATACGTGATAGTCTGGTGAACCGCACTAGACAAGATGATCAACTACTACAAGCTGGCCAAAATTCAAAGAACGGCTAGACTGTGTATTAGTGGCGCACTGAGGACAACCCCATCAGACGCTCTCAATGTACTACTAGACCTCACACCCCTAGATATCTTCAGCAAACAAGTCGCAGCTAGTTCAGCTACTCGACTCAGAGCTACATCACAGTGGACCAATAAAATCAAATCGCCCACACTACCATTCTAGATAATTTTAGATTCTTACCGAATCGATCCGACTACACCACTCCCAAGTTGAAGAAGAGTTTGTTAGCCCTGAACCGTCTGTATATAGGTTCTACCATAGGTGTTCTTACGGGACACTGTCTAATAGGGAGACACGCCAAAAGACTTGGTGTGTTTTCCAATGATTTCTGCAGAAGCTGCATTGACGAGGAGGAGGAAGAAACCGTTCAACACCTTCTTTGCTCATGCCCTGCACTACTTCATAGAAGGAAAACTTATCTCGGTGAATTCTTCTTCGATGATACTAATGACTTAGCTTACATAGACCCTAAAAGTCTTTCGAAATACATTAAAAGTTCCGCGTGGTTCGACTAGCAGGTGATTAACCGGCTAGTCCCGTAATGGAAGATTAATAAGTGATCAACTCGTTAATCTTACATCGGGTTTCTGAGATTAGTATTTGATTAACTTGCTGATCTCTGTGGTATCACAATGGGCCCTTGAGGTCTTAGTGTGTCAGCCAGGCAATGTACTCATTGGCTGACAGCCACTTCCACCTAACCTAATCTTGACCAGATCTTGACCTTGACCAGAGGTACGCCAAGCCTTATTGGATTCTTAAAGTAGGATGTGAGTTTGAAGAAGTTCTTATTTCAGGACCAACGAATGGTTTAAAAAAATACTGCGCCTTTAGCTTCTCATTAATATCATAGCCTTTGTGTGCTGAGATCCAGTGGATAATGACAGAGTTTGCCCTGGCTAGTTCAAAAAGTGACTTTAATGTCCCTTGACTGGTTTGGAGCTTTTAGGGCAGTCTGAGAAAATGAAGATTGTTATGTTTTTCGTGTTCGATGAACTTATTATTCCCGAACATTGGCTAATGGCAATGAGTTCAGTTTGAACGAATGACTACCAAGGCTTTCTGAAAAGTTTATTCTAGGAGACTCTGTGAAAATGTCGGCCTCTGTACCAGTATATCTTGCCTTCAAGAAGGTTGGGGCTTTGTATTCTCCCAGTCTTCCCAAGAACATCCAAGTACATATACTAAAAGTATTGGTTTTTTTAGACTTCCCATTAACGAAAAGTGTTCCCTCGGACTTAGGATATTTTTTAGTAAATGTTAGATAATTAGTTTCCATTGGACTTTGTATGACTGCTCGATAATTTTGCCATGGGATACGACCAATAGAAACCGAATAGCTGTTTCATAAAACTGCAATTTCTTAACGATTCCTAAATTCGCTTAGTTTGCTCGTAACCTGGGGCCGAATTTCCGCACCCGTGATCGAGTAATACGTGACTGAATTATGGGTTTTTGGCATTGCTTCTCGAGTTATCGAGCACTTTAGGCCATCAACTTGACATTCTTTCATCAGTATTTGAACGAATTGAAGTCGATAAATGCACAGCTGACTGATGTTGTGTAATATAGAGTGAATTTTAATTAAAAATTTAATTCATTTCTTTCGAAAATTTTAGGTTTATTCGTTGAAGTCTTGGGTTTGCCTTATGATCGCCATTTTTTGAAAAATTTCATATCACCCTGAATGTCAAATTGAATGTTTTTTGAATCCTAGGTATGCTTTCAACTCTTCCTTAAGTAGCACTCGGTGTTTGCTATAGAGCGAGTTCAGGTAACACAAAAGGCTGTCAAATGGCACATACTTTTCTTCAAATAATAGGGATGTTTAATGATGTCATTTTTTGAGAATCGAAATGCCTGTGTGGTGTGTGAGCTTTCGGTAAACTTCAGCATCGGCAAACGAAAGACCTCCGTTTTACTCTTTATTTCACTTTTTTGTCTCTGCCTGTCTCTGGTCTCTAATACTCCTCCTTACAAATTTAAACTAAAAGGAACTTCTTTCACCTTACCACAGTTTGAAAGCAACACAAGATAGGCTTTCCATTTTTTTCTTTACTCAACAATGAAAAAGCAGCAAGCCTATAGCATAGTTGTTCTGATAAACTGTTTGGTGACGCTCCTATAGAAGGTTTCGATCATACTTGCTGTTGTTCTTTCTTATTGAAGTCGTACATATTACAAAAAATTCTTCGCCTTATCTGCAAATAGCCAGCTGTTCTCTTATTTAAATTGATTCATATTTCCATTGAAAGCACCTTGCAACTTTATGTAAATATTTATTGAATCTATAAAGATGTTAAAACTATTGAAATTAAAAATAACTAGTGTTTTTATATAATTTCGCAAATTCTCAAAAATCTATCATTACTTATATAATTTTATTTTATTTTATTTTTCTTTCTTTTTTTGTCACCCCTACTATACTATCTACCGAACAAAAAACAGGCCTTCAAGATCTCCCTACCGTAGGGGAGAGTTTTGACCTGAGGGGCTTCTTGTCACTGACTTGTAAAATGCCCAATACCGATTTCAATCATGAACTTTAAAAAATAGAAATTCAAAAAAAAGAACGAATTTAGCGAAATACGAAAAGCAATCAAAAAAATTTAAAACATTGAAAAACAAAAAAAAACAGAGTACGACAATTTGTAAATAAAATAACTTTAACCAACGACCCCGAATCTTCATATACAGAATCGAAACGATAAACTCAAAGAAAGTAATAATCAAATTTATTTCTTCTTCATTAAGTATTTTTTTTGTAAGAACAAAAAATGTTTGTGACGTTTGTTTGATCATCAAATTTATTTTTTTCACCATTCGAGAGCATCATTCTGTTTCCTGTTTGTTGTGTTTCTTCACTGCTTCATTAAAATAAAAAAAAAATGTAAAACTGAGAACAACTCATATATTTCTATAAATTCATTTCTTTAATTGTGTTGCGTTACTACTACTCTATTAACTATTACTTTCAAACTTTATTAGAAAACAACTTCCTTTGTTGTGTGACCATCGAAAAGATCATACACGTCAAACTTTTAAAATTTGCATAATACTTTTTCTGTAAATTTGCATTAAAATAAGATAGACGTTAATTAATTTTTTTTTTTTGGTTACTCGTTAAAGTTGTTTAAATTCGCGATGCGAGTTTTTTTTATTTTTGTATCAACAACCATGCCTGTGGGGAAAGCCATAAAAGTTATAAGTAAAGTGAGTCATTAAAGAGAAGTGCAAAAATGTAGTTATATTATTATAACAGGTTGTGAAAAATTTAATCAACAAAGACATTCCTATGACTTCATCTTCGTGTGGATTGTAGAGTTTTGGGTTGAGTTTTGTCTCCTTTCATTTTTTTTTTTTGTTTTTTTTTTTTTCATTTTCATATTTGTCTATTTGCATTAAGCGTGACCAGTTAAATTATTCAAAAATGTAGGACAAACAGTGTCATTGATCGCTTGAAGATTATTTATTTATTATTGAAAGAAATTCTTGCATTTTTACTGCCAGTTTGGGTTGTTAACAACAAAAAAAGAAGTGTTAAATCAGAATGTTTTGCCAAAATAAGTTCAGAAGTGCTAATGAAAATTAAGGCACTTTAGTCATTTCATTTCATGAAAAAAAAAAATTAAAACTACGTTTTAGTTTAGTTCTTCGTCCGTAATGCGTTCAAATAAAAACTCATGTTTCTCATTCTGTGCCTTGTTTGACGCTTTTGTTTTCGATACGAACTTCGATATTGTGACAATTTTTTCTTGCGTAGTCTTCTTACTCCGGGTGTAAATTGATTGCTCGTAGAACTTATAAATTACTCAGCCATAATTTATATTAAATTTGGTTTAAAACCGACTGGTTCTGGAGCCTGTTTTACAGATCCATACAACACCACATTTCATACAACAATTTTAAAACCAAACATCATACACAATTTTTGGAAAGCTTGTATGAATCAGCAGAAATTATTGAATAAAACAAAACTCAATTTTGTCAAAAAATTGAGCACAGTAAAACAAAAATTAAAAATAAATAAATTGCCATTGGAATTTATTAATATTTCTTTGTGCATATTTCGTCTTCAATTAAAAAAAACCTTTCAAGGCTAGTGGCTGCTTTTAATGCCGATTTTTCTTTAGAAGATTCTAACCAGCATAATGCTATGTCCGCACCCGCACCTGAGAGTTAAACTTGTTCAACTCAAAACTTAACCAAACCATCATGATAACCAAGTGGTTTGCCATACAAAATGAAACCTTTTTAGTCACTGGGTTTCGTGATAACCTACTCGAAACCAATTGCGCTGAATGCACTATCTCCAATATTCCAGTGAATATGACGTTTAAAAGAGTGGAGAGAGAAGGAATTCTCTCATACGTCGTTGACGTTCGGCTCACACTTTAAGTCTGTCTCTTTTTAACTTTAGACAAAAAGATAAACTCGAAACTTTTTTGCATATGCGGACACTACTTGGTTAAATGAAACCATCTTGGAATGAGACCCAGTTTAACTTCAAGGGAATCTGTTAAGAATGACGAGAACATTTTTAGCTGCTGTAGCTTCAAACATGGTTAGAAAAATATAATGATGGTTTTTCGTTGTTAATTTTCAAAATTCAATAAAATGGAATTATATACTGCAGCTAATGCTATGTCCTTATGCTATATCCGCACCTGAAGTTAAACTGGGTTTCACTCCAGGATGGTTTGAGTTAGCTTTGTGTTTTTGTTACAATTGTTACAATTGAATAATAATGTTATACCAATCAATAGTAAACAGCCCAGAGATTTTTTTTGCCAAGAAAATGTTCAATTGAACATATACTTTGCCATTACATTGTATTTTTCTATTTTCCTGATGGAATTGGAACAGGAAAATAGAAAAATACAAATTAAACAGAAAATATTTGTTCTATTATATCTTTTTTCTGCACAAAAAATACTTACTGTGATTTGCCAGCAATTGGTATAACATTTGTTATTCAATTGTAACGAAAACATAGTTGTTATTCCATTTGAAAATTTTTTCCTGATTCGTTTTCCTGATCGCTCGTCCCTTAACCAACTAGTGTCCGCATATGGAAAATAGTTTTGAGTTTATCTTTTTGTCTTAAGTTAAAAAGAGACAGATATAAAGTGTGAGCAGAACGTCAACGACGTATAAGAGATTCCATTCTCTTTCGACTCGCTTCCACTCTCTTAAAAGTCAAATTCACTGGAATATTGGAAATGTGTGGACAAACCATTAGGTATACTTCGAGACGTAATAGCTTCCTAAAAATTAATTCTTTCAATGCCATGAAGAATATTAGGGAATTTCAATGAAAAGAGACATATTTTTCCAAAATTGACAGTTTCAGTTTGTTTCATTTTTTCTTCAATAATTCCATACTTTGAATATCTCGCTTTTCACTTTTGTTATTCCTTTTTGGATAAATTTAAGTCGATACTTGTCCTCTTACAAGGGACCGTTCATCACGAGACAAAAAAAGGAGTTCGATTGTCGAGGACTTGCTTTTTCTCTGATGTCTAACGATTTGTATCATCACCAAATGGACCAGACAAATGGTAGCAGACGAAAAATGCGAAATAACTTTTTCTTATAACGGTGTTATATAGCTTCAATCTTATTTTGACTTTTAATTTCACTTTGTTACTTGGACAAGATTAAAGTTTTCTCGAAACGCTTTCAAGATTCTCATCAAGACACTTGCAGGTATAATCTGATCTAGAAGATGGCCATATATACGAGGTTAGGTTAGGTTAGGTTAGGTTTAGATGGCTGTCAAGAAAACAAACTGACACACTTAGACCAATATTAGGTCCATTGTGATACCATAAAAATTATGCGAGGGAGTACCTTACTTAGCAAAACCATTTGGAGCTTTTAATAAAGCGAAGGAGATGCAGGGGATCTGTGTTCGCCAGATCGCTTGGTTCATCGAGAAAATACTTCCCTAGATGCCGCTTTCTTTTAAAAGAGAGTGCAGGACATGAGCAGAGGAGGTGTGGGACTGTCTCCCCCTCCTCCTCATCTGAGCAACTTCTGCAGAAGTCATAAGAAGAAACGCCAAGTCTTATGGCGTGTCTTCCTATCAGACATCCGGTGATGGCATTAATTACGGAGCTAACTTGCAATCTGGTAATGGATAGCAAATGTCTTGTGCATTTTGGATCTAGTCCTGGCCATATCCGTTTTGTTGCCACACACGTGGTGATATTGTTCCACCTATAATTTGTTCTATCCATTGCCTCTTGCTTTAGCATAAGTTTACATGTAGCGATTGGTATACCAATATTCAACGTGCTGGTTGAGATCGGTAGAACGGTTCCTTTTCTTGCGAGTTCATCGGCTTGCAGTTACCTACGATATCTCTGTGCCCCGGCACCCAAATAAGGTGAATATTGAACTGTTCAGCCATATCCCCAAGAGATAGGCGACTGTTAAGGGCGGTTACTGAGTTTGTAGAAACAGCGCCGAGTGATTTGAGGGCTGCTTGATTTTTTTCGAAAATTGACAGTTTAAGTTTGTTTCTCTGATGTCTAACGATTTGTATCATCACCAAACTGACCAGACTAATGGTAGCAGACGAAAAATGCGAAATAACTAGCTATAAAAAATCTAGCTTTTCAATTCGAAAATTCCCGTTAAGCGTTCAAAGGAGCAAGTTTTGAGCTGCACGCATGAAAATAGCTATTGATATATAATTTTTTTCTGTATCAAGAGTATGAAAACATATCATCACTACCACTACATAGTATAAAACAAAGTCGCTTTCTCTTTCCCTATGTCCTTATGTATGCTTAGATTTTAAAAACTACGCAAAGGATTTTGATGCGGTTTTTTTTAAATGAATAGAGTGTTTCATGAGGAAGGTTTATATGTATAATAAATGTATATTATAGTAGAGAAAAGCCGAACAAACATATTTTTCTGCGCTTATATTGCAAACGCTGGCTAAACCTTACGAGATAGATAAAATTTATGTACTAAGGAATTATATATCTTAAAAAGATGAATAAAAAAGTCTGCAACAGCATTAGTTTATCTCCTAAGGATAACCGACAGTGAGCATTTTTATCTTTTACCTATTACACAAAAATATGGGTTATTTACCAAGCTATTACCCAATTAAATACATTAGATATGTTGTGCATTTCATGTAGATCAAAATACAGGCCACGGGCAGTAATGAATAAATCATAACTACTGGATCGATCTTAATCATTTTTTCAGTGAGTGGCATAGGCTATATATTTTATACCCGTGCGAAGCCATGGCGGGTTGCTGTATTTTTATATACATACAACGTTCACAGTTTTTCTGTAGTGTATTTAGTATCAGTATTGTAGCCGTCGCGAAGCCGGGGCGGGTCGCTAGTATATTATAAACACGTAATGTATCTTAAAATTCTGTGAAAAAGAATCTTTACTGCAAATATTCGAGTCCAATCAATCTGTCAATGACAGCTATCGTACAACCTTTCTGTGAAATAATATTTTGATTATTAAATTCATACATTGTACGAGTATTTGATGTATGATCTGTGAAATAAACCCATGGAATGGTATATGAAATCTTCTGAGGGTCGATTCCCGTTCTGTGAAGTTGTGAACGGATAAAAATATTTCTGTCTTCACAGAGCTTTTTCATTTTATCACTTTCATTCACAAAAACTTCTAATGCGATTCTTCGAACTTGTAGTGATGAATCGCTCTGACTTTGACAGTACTAAAAAGTACTAAATTATTAATGTGTCAAGTTTGCTCTATTTTTAGTTTCATTTGCTAAAAAATATTTCGAAATATGTTTGTCGGACATTATGTAATTATTTAGTTAATAATAATAGAGGCCGTATTGAAGAAAGGTAACTTCATTGTAAAATCTCTTTTATTATGAAGAAAGTGTTCATATAATATGTACATAATTTTGCCCAGAACGAAAATGAGGATATTGTGGCGTTCACTCCGAGATGGGCGAAATCGACTTGAAAATACAACTTATGAGCACTTATTTCAACTCTATCGTTTCGAGAAATAGTTATGTTTGGAGTTGATAGACCAATTTAAACACATTATGGCTCTAACAAGCCGTAAGAGTGCTCTCCCATGCCATGCGAAAGTGTTGTGTGTTTTGAGATTTTTCGACACTGGCACCTTCCAATCTAATGTTGGCCAAGATGTCCTGTCTTCACTTTCTCAGACATCAATGAGTCGCTGAAATTTCGAAATTGCCATAGCATTGAATGAAGTAGTTAAAGCCTTTTTCCTCCTTTTTTTTTTTGTTTGATTTTTCGTTTTTAAATACAAAATTCACATCCAAATTTGTTTGTGATTAATAGTTCATGCGAAGAGATTTTATCGTTTGTTTTTTATTTTTTCACAGAACTAGAATCGAATTAGTAGTGAAGCTGTAATATTTAGTTTCACTGCACAGCTTCACAGTTACAGAATTGGGCCCTGGTCGTTTGAACTCGTCAAAATTTACTTATTTGATTGCAGTTTCCATACTCGTACAGAGAGGAAAGGAAATAACGTAGAATAAAATGAGAATCACGTCGAAAACTGAAAATGGAAACAAGGCGAAGTTAATTGTTTTCGGAGAAACGTAATAACATTAAAATCAAGCAGGAACAAAAAATTAATGTTATATTATCTTTTCTGAAAAGGATTCTTGTTTGATGCTGACAACAGAACAACCTTTCGTGAGAAGGGTTCACCTTGTGTCTTATCGACTAAACTTGCCAAACGATAATTTTTTTTTTTTTTATTCCTTGATGTATTTTTGAACAAGAACTGCAGCAAAACATGTGATTTTTTGAAATCATCAGATGGATCTGTGCTAATGTATTTTTTTTTTGCTGGTTTTGCATTTCACTTATAGGTACGAATACATTCTGGGAATTCATTGTTGCATTAAATTCGATTTGGAAATAAGGCCAATTATAGATATGACTTTTTTTTCTTACTTTTTCGCACAAAGTCGAATACCTTAAACCATAAAAATTCAACATTACTTCCATTTCAATAAGCAATGAAATCGATTCGACTCTAGTATTTTCTACCTTTTTAAGATTATGTCTTACTCTTTATACATATGAAAAGTGTATAAATAAATGAATGGAAATGGAATGAAATGAAAACGTGAGCTAGTTTTTTTTTTTGTTTCCACTAAGGGATAAAACTAAAAGGAACTTAAATCTTTCAGTGGAACCTACTTGACTTGAAAAAGTATTGATGATTTGACCTACCATCAGCAGTCTGTTTTATCAGCTCGCAGCTCCAAATTGGATGGTTTAATTTTCTAGGAAATACACTTTGAATTTCAAAAAGATTATATACAGTTTCAATGTCAAGAACTGATGTCATTGGCCTATTCAATGTGATACGATGATATCCCTAATATTACCTATTAAATTTGTTTACTTTGAACAAAGATCTCGCAATGAACATTTAGCATGCATTCATGATCCTAAATTAAGAAGAAACGTGTATATATATGTATGTGTTGATTGAACTTTTTCAACAGAACAGGTCAGTACAAACAGACCTTATCGAATGGCTTTTATTCAGGCAAAAGCACATGGTGATGCATTTGCACGCTTTTAGACACAAAACTGAGTGGATTACACAAAAAACATACTGATATTAAAGATACTCAATGACTAACCAAGAATCTATAACTGTCGCCTCAAATTGGCATGCCTACATCCCGGTATGGCATCACCATAACTATTCTACCACTAAACCGAGCACCAAGTGCAGATTGTTGGGTATCTCGTTGCAGTTATGTTCGATTTCTTTTTTCCAGAGTTACGAGCATCGTGATTTCTCAGTGTCTATTTCCAAATGTAAGGTATGACATATATAAGTGGATATATAATTCTGCGTAATTCGTTAATGTACAGCGGGAATAAGAGAGGACCCAAAACTGTTTCCTGTGGTACTCCCTTAAATAAAGTTAAACTTTCTGATAAATTGTGTCCCAAATAATACCACATATTTTCTTTCGGAACTTGCTAACAGTTTGAGCAGCTGTTTGAAAAAATCTATTATCGCATCTAAAATTGAGCGACACTCTTAAAAATGGGCTAATATTTTCAATAAATGAAAGAAAAGTTTTAGAGTGCGAAAGCTTGAGATGGCAGCATTTCAAGCAAAAACGTTCGGGGAAGGAAGTGAAAACTGTTAAATAAAGGACCCGCCATCTAACGTTTTTTTTTTTCAACAAGTGCTTATATCGTGAATGGTAACACTTAGCTCATGTCTGATTTGACATATGATTTGTTTTATCCTTCCGTTGAGCGAATATGTTGCGTTTTTGCTTCGCTCAGTGGGCCTGCGAACGACTGAGAGAAAATGCACGCATACATTGAAAAGCCGATACACCCAAAACGAGCCACTGTTTGATGCTGATTTTGGTCCAGAATTTGGTTCGAAAATGAGCAAAGAGTAGCTGTTACAGTCAATGGCGATCATTATCGGGCCATTTTGAGCGAATTTTTGTTCACAAAAATTGAAAAGGAGGATATTGGCAACATTTGGTTTCAACAGGATGGCACTACGTGCCACACAGCCGAAGCTACACTAATTTTTTGAGCCCATTTTCAAAAAAAAAATTATTTGGCGGACCCTTTAGTTATTTTAACAAAGTAACAATGAATGAACACGGCACCATTTTCCGAAAACGGTAAAAACTTGTACATGAAGAATTTTTCATTTTAAAAGTTGTTTGACATTGCTTGCTTTTATTTGCTTTATTTACATTCCACTTGAAAGAAAGAAAGGAACAGTATCAAAAAAATAATAACAAGCTGTCAAAATATACTATGACAGCAGTGCTTCATGTCACCCATTAATACCATGGTATTAAATAATTATCTTACTTAAATGCAATTAAAAATATCGTAGTTACTTAACTACAATTTTTTTTTTTAAATATTATGACACTTTGCTGGTTATAACGAACGAATCCATTGTGTGCGATTCCTAAACCCTTTTGCAGATATGTACGAGTTGTAAAAATTTGTTTAGATCGTTGAAATGCTTTTGTTATAGGTAGTATCACCTTTCTAATCTGCCTAAGTGAATGTAATGCAGATCGAAATCAAACAGAAAAAAAAGACAATAGCCACCAAAAAGACCCCTTACGTAATAAAACCGCATTATTGAAATGACAACCTCAATTTTGTTTATGAATTAAATGCTCTAATCACTCATTGCTTTGAATTTGTTTCTTGTTTTCTTTGCAAAATGGTCATTCATATAGAAACGTAAATCATTTGCATAATATTCGCAATAAATTTAATTATATCAAATTATTGTGTACAATTTACTATCACTTTTCTTTTAGAAAAAAGCCACAACTAAAACTCCGATGGAGTAAAGTGAATAATGTCAAATATTTGAACCCAAAAAGATATAATTTCTGTAACAATAACTGTATTCGATCAGATGGCGGCAGTATTGTTTATGGTAATTAATAAATAGAACCGTTAATTAAAATATATTACTGTGCCAATCACCAACACGCACACACCCACTTACACACGGTGCTTTTTTCCTGTAAACGTTTATTTTTTGTATTTTTTATTTTTGAAAAGCTGCACTTGAAATTGCACAATCGCAAGCGAACTTCGACTGAAATATAAAACAGAAAACAACAACAAAAAAGACTTTTTCCTTAATTTTTTCTCCAAATCATCAACATTTCATTGAAGCATGAGTGGGAAATGGTTTTTCTGCAATACCCTGACCTTGTCAACAACT
The DNA here is from genome assembly GCA_914767635.1 of Melanostoma mellinum. Classification (NCBI taxonomy): domain Eukaryota; kingdom Metazoa; phylum Arthropoda; class Insecta; order Diptera; family Syrphidae; genus Melanostoma; species Melanostoma mellinum. The sequence goes on along the minus strand of OU612058.1, from coordinate 248,399,541 downwards.
ACTGATGCTAATCGTTCAACAGAATTTATTGCAAGTGGTGTGTGACCAAGACAAAGCAAAGTGTGTGAAAATGCAAACATGTTGGTTTGGGATTGCTTTTGCTTTGGTGTGGTATTTAAACTTGAAGACGACACGTTTAAATCAATACACTTTGTCCCAGGAAATGAAAATTATACTCTCTTGTTCTTTGATTTGAATGGAAATGTGTAGACTACCTTGAATTGAATGGAACTATGAAAGTATTGTCAACTCGTAAGTCGTGAGATGGATATGTGTCTTTGAGAAAGCATTGTTCAAAAATGAACGCTTGAAATGTTGGAAAGAAGTTTTGTTTTGATAAATCAGACACTCGATGTAAAATATTCTGAGTTTGTAATTTCTCAAAAACCAGAGCCTCTTTTAAGCAGTTTCAAATAATTAATGGCCCCTATCACAAGGGCCGTCCCGTCGTAGAGATTTCGGACTACGAATACCAAAATGGAAGTGTCACATACGCCCTTGTAGTGAATGTTTTGCCTCAAAATTTGTTGCTATTAATAAAGTTATTAACAAGTTATAAATATCTGTTGCCAAACGTCCATTACGAAGATGTATTAAGTCATTTCTATTTGACATTCGTAGTCCGAAATTGCTACGACGGGCCCTGTGATAGGGGTGAATACCGGCATTCGTTTCTTATTTTGGAGAATCTCGTTTTAAAGTTTCTAGAGTTGGTTTGATCTAGGTTTCATAGACGAACTACTCGTACCTTTCTTTTAAAAGCAATTCCTCGTGCACAATATGTGCTCGAGCAGATGTAATTTTCGATCTAATAAAAAAGATGAGGGCAAAACAGAATATATGCTGTCATCAAACAAGGACAAAGAACATCGACGATTTGGATAAAATATTCAGTGTATTATTTCAATATAATGAAATACGTGGAGAAACTTATTTATATAAATATTGGTTGAACAGTGAGTAAAAGACTGTTTCATACACAACACAGTGGAGAGTCAATTAGGACTTCGTCGGCGCAGAGGCATACCTCTCCAGGACATAAGTTCCAACTTTTATTTTTTATATACCTTAGTGAGACGAAGGTGAGTGAGACGATTTTGGGAGTTATGTCCCACTCCATTGGGACATAAGCTGCTGAGTTCTTTTTGGAAATTGGGACATACATAAGTCCTTACTTTTCAGGGATGCTGGTTTTGGTATTCATTTTTCAACCCATTTTTTCTTACCATAAAACTGTAGGAATTATATGTACATTATAGGCGTAGGGACATGAGTCCCAAATTTTATTTTTGGGACAAATTTTATTTTTGGGACTTATGTCCCACTCAAGTGAGGCAAAAGTACCAACCTCGTTTTTGGAGTTATGTCCCACACCATCGGGACATAAGTGTCAACTTTTTTCCGTTAAAGACGGAATTTATAAGTCCCAACTTTTCAGGACAGGGCTTATCAAATTGTTGTGCATTTCTATTAGACAACAATAAAGTTGTTGGTCCTTGACGCCTTTCTCTCAAGTGCTTTTAGGAAATAAAGCCAATAGGCTCTTATCTCAGCATCAGGATATACTCTTTGAATTACAATTGAACAAAATGAATTTACAAATGCTTTTTCCATAATAATTTGTCTGATTTGGATTTTTTTTTTTATTATTTTTAGTTTTGAGTGTACTTTGATCTCTTTATCATCTATTTTGCTAAAGTTACTATTGTTGTCGCACAAAATAAAAAAGTCAATAGAACTGTCAAAATTTCGCAAGCATTTATTAGGTCTGTTTCTATACTTTCTGGGTAAAGTTTGCGAAAAAGCCCGGGAAAAAGTTTGAACTCTAGCTTTTTAATGTTGCTTTTGTAATCTCCATCCGAAAATGAAAAGTAAAGATCCGCATTTGGGATGTTTCTGGCTAAATGGGATTTATTATGCACTCTCAGTAGGGATAGTAAATAAACATACAAACGATTTTGTTTCAGAAACGTGTTAAAATGAACTCATAGCAATATTACATTGCACACTCAACATTACTTTGTTTTTTCAAACCAACAAAGAGAGATTATGCCTTCCATTTTTCATTTAATATCAAATATGAATTCGAATTCAATCGAAATGTTTCGATCGAAATCGGCTGATTTCACAAACAGCCGATTTGAAAAGCAAGAAAGTGCACGAGAAAATTGTTCGGGTAAATTCTTACTGGAGAGACCTTCAAATAAAGTAAAGATACACGTTTTGGATCCCGCGGGATCCCACGAGCTTTTGCCTTTTCAGCACAGAATCTATCTTCTATATCTATCTATCTATCTATACATATAATAAAAACGTAACAGTTTGTTTGTTTGTGCACGCTAATCTCAGAAACGGCTTATCCTATCTAGATAGGGTTTTCAGTAATATATTGTGGTAAGCTTCACTTAACATTTCGTCCTAGTTGTTAATAAACATAGCTATGGTCATGCCAACGGACAACCCTAGCGCATTTATTTTTGCATTCTAAATTTGTCTACAGTATAAATGCCATATGAAAAGTAGAAAAATATAATATGACGTACTGGATGGGCTTTTCATTTTGCTAGAACAGATAATCTACAATTCAACCATTAAATATCCATTTTCTTATCCAAAAAAAAGTCTTTAAAATGTTTTTTTGAACTAAAATTCTATTTCTTAAATTTTTCTTGTCTCGTTGTTGTTTATGGATGGATACCTACATATCTTGCTTTCAACCTAAAACGCATGATAGTAAATAATGAAGTTTTTTTTTTTAATTTTATTTTTAGAATTGAATTCAAATCACTAAACAAAATCTTTTGGCTTTCTCCACAGCATCGAAAGTAAAGTTCTTTTCAATTACGCAGAGTTCTTATAGTTCACACGTATAGATTGCAGCTTTAAATAATTCCTTTTTTTTATTCTATTAAAATATTTAGATAAGATTATTAAAAAAGCAAGTATTTAAAAAACTCACAAACGTTTGGATTAACAAGTTTTGCAAAAAATAAACACACACATTAAAGAGGCATATAAACAATCTTCTACTTTCTCATAAACTCACTATGTGACGTCAAACAAACCATTTTGTTGGGTGTTCCATAACTGAAATATTTATTTTGTATTAAATATAATTTATTGTCATTATGAAAATCTGGTTTTTCTCACAAAATGTCAACAATCTTCCAAAGATTCGAATTTAAAATTTAGTTTTTTCAAGTCTATACAGGATGATTCGCATAAGGTGTGACAAAAAGATAGGGTGTGTAGGTTGGACCTAGACAAGCAAAAAATCGTATGGGAGGGGGGGTTCATTTTCCCCGTTTAGGCGGGAGGGGCAATTTAAGAAAAAAATCACAAAAAATGGGAAAAAAAATTATTTAAAAATAACGGTAATACCTACAGAGTCGTGCTATAGCATTTTGAAGAGCCAAAAACTTATACATTAATTTAAATTTAAAAATAAGTTGTCAAATAAATAGTTTTTGAAATATTTATTTTCAAAGTTAAAATTTTGAAAAAAAAAACAATTTTTTTTTTAATAACTTTTTTTCCAAATTTTACGTAATTAAGTAGTATTTTTCTGGCTTATTTTCAATGCTCTTATTTATTTTTGATCAAACACAAAAAACCGGATGTCAAAATAACCTGTAGTTTTTGAAAAAACCAAAAATTACAAAAACGACTTTTTGGCTCTTCAAAATGCTATAGCACGACTCTGCAGGTATTACCGTTATTTTTAAATAATTTTTTCCCCATTTTTTGTGATTTTTTTTTTAAATTGTCCCTCCCGCCTAAACGGGGAAAATCGACCCCCCCCCCCCCCCCCCCCCCCCCCCCCCCCTCCCATAGGATTTTTTGCTTGTCTAGGTCCAACCTACACACCCTATCTTTTTGTCACACCTTATGCGAATCACCCTGTATATGTAGGCCAAGGCAAAAGCGAAAACAAATCTTTAAGAAGTAGTCAAATCAGAAGTTTGAGCAAGATCATCATGTTTTTCGTGATACTGAACGTCATTCTACACTTGTCAAAAATAATTTTCATATGGCGAATGTTGTTTTCTGCTGACTTACATGTTATCATTTAAGACCAGTGAGTCCACATACGCTTAGATTGTATGTTGGGTTGAACTTATGCTGCTCGGTGTTCGGTCAAAATCGATTCCTTCAACAAGTAAATTAATAATTGACTCGAGCCGTCATCGTTTTTAAAAACGTTTTTCCACATTTATCACTTTTTGCGAGGAGTTGGAAAGCCCTCCGATTGAAATATGATCGAATTCCTTGTCAGCTATAGTTTTGATAAGTGCGCTAGGACAAGGGGGTCCACTTTCTGTTGCGCTACCCTGTTAATTTTATTTGTTTATGGCCAATAATTCTACTAGTCAATAAAGCAGAACAAATGTTCTGTTTTTATGGACTTAACGACAGGGCGGCGCGGCGGTTGTTTTAACAATGGCTTGGTGATAATGTACATTCCAAATGCGACAATTTTCCTTATTGAAAATGGGGATCAACTGCAATCTTCCATTTCACCTTCCACTTTCACTTCCACTTCATAAATGCTGGTATGCCCCAGGGCTCCGTTTTGTCTCCGACTCTCTTCCTCATTTTCATAAATGATCTCTTGTCTGAAACTTCTAATCCGCTTAACTATTTTGCTGATAACTCGACCCTCAGCTTTTCATATTCGTTTCCAAATTCACGTCCCTGTCCGAAAAGTTGTCAGTACTTAGCATGTGTGTAAACGATGATCTTCGTTGGAACGACCACATATTTGAAGTCACCAAAAACGCTGCTAAATGCTTAGGTTTCTTAAGACCATGCAGGAAGTTCTTCACCCCTTCTGATCTGGCTACAATTTATAAGGCCTTCATCCGCACAAAACTGGAGTATAACTTCCATATCTGGTCAGGTGCTTCTCAATCATCTTTGCGCCTACGTGATAGGGTACAACATAGAGCGTGGAAATTGATAGGTGATAATTTAATCGTAAAATCGATTGATTCTCTTGAACATCGTCGAAACGTCACCTGTCTCTCTCTTTTTTATCGCTTTTTCACAAACAGTGCTCTAGTGAAATAGCCAGTTGCATTCCTCCCCTGAAACAATTTTCCCGCAACACTCTCCTCGCTAGGAATGCTCATCACTTTTACCTTGAGCCCAACTTCGGACGTACAGTCAAGTATAGAGAGTCGTATTTTAGTCGCACCACCCGAATGTGGAATCCTCTACCTGACCCTGTCTTTCCCCTACAGTACGATTCACAGAGGTTAAAAAGCAACGTGCATCGGTGTCTCTTTCAAATCCTCTCCTATTTTTCTAAATGCTTGCACTGTGTTCTATAACATTTTAAAGGTATTCATAACCCCTTGGTGTGCGCGTTAATTATTAAAAAAATTTACCAGTTACGTAGGAGTTCGAGGTTCGAATTGCAGAAAGACCAATTTGCTTTTGCTCGTATATCACTTTGACATCCATTACATTGCCCTTGAAAACGTTTTCAAACAAGCCTTTCGGAATCTGCAAAAAAATCTTATGTTCCCTGATTCTGTTTTAGTCTCTTCTGTATCATTCTTTTCTTTATTTTTATTTATTTTAGTAAAATGTTTATTCAGTCTCAAAACCTTACCCAGACTTGGCTATTTTTCAACATGTGTAATATAAGCTTTTAGGTAAACATCGAAATTTCTGATTCATAAATTCTTTTTGCACACCAAAATAAATATTTCAAAAACTCTTTGGAACATCCATTAACACACTAACAACTCTCATGGCACATGACATTTTCAAATAATATATTCATGCAACTCACAAAGTGCCTGCGCTTAGCTTCGAACAAAACATACAAAATTGAATTAAAAGTAACTATATATTTTATTTTTTCTTCTCCTTCAACCAATATTTGTAACCAGTTCGACAGTTACGAGGTCACAGTCATTTCACTATGGTGTCGGATCATTGAAGGACATCGATCAATCTGCAGGTTCAAATCAACCGTCTCTAGAGAATAACCGATGGACTCTTACATCAAATGAATCCAGTGATGAAGAGCACGCTTATGTATCTTCAAGTACCAACCGATCTTAAGGTTTGTTATAGCACTAGTTATGTTTAAAAAATTAAAAAAAAAAAAAAAAACATTTCAACAATTTAAAATAAAATTAGAAGAGTTGGAAGCGTTCAATTGCTGAAAAACATATGATTCATTTGACTATATCACATAAGCTCTAGGTAGATATTAGCATCTTTAGGCTTAAGATTGTGATTATTTGAACAAAAAAAAAAAGAAAGAAATCAAATTAAGTCTCAGAAAAAATTGTTAACAATTCTGTGCATAAAATACATTACAGAATCGCAAATTATGAAATGCTTCTTATGTGAAAAACAAGGAAAGCTAATTAAAAACTACAACCAAAATTAATTTGTATAATGCGTTCTAGTTTAAATAAAATTGTGATTAAAATTTATTTGTTTCAAATATTGCGTTAAACAAAAAAAATTGTATAAAAGATTTCAAATCTATCAGATAATCCATCCTAAATTATATTACTATGTAAGTGTTTTCATATATATTTTGTTATTTCAATGCTTTTTCTTAAGACTTATTTTTACTATATTATTTGAATACGAAGTATTTTTACCCCTTTTATCACCAAGATTTTGTAATTTCTTCTTATACACGCATATTTTTTTGTTAAATCTTATTGCTCAATATTATTTTTTATTAAAAGGAAGTTTATGGACTGATCGATCAAATTTTTTCTTGTTTCGGTTTCCATATTAGACTTTCTCCTACAACGATATTTGTTTACAATTATACTTAACGGAAATGATTTTTATATTTCCTTTAACTGTCAATGAACTTTGATAATAGCAAACAGATTGAAGAGCTTTAATTTAAACTCTTTTGGCTGTACCTGAGTTCGAGTATGAAACATGGTTTTTTACTCTATTCAGATAGCTAATAGCTGTCTTTACTATTATCTAACGTTCAAGACATTTGAAAAGCCTTACTTTTATCGTGATACCCTCTACTCCTACCTATCAACCATTTTTGTTATTTTTAATGAAAAACTGTTTGATGTTTTGAATGATGGAGCGGAATACACTAAACGATGAGTTTGTAAAAACAAACCTTCCGCCTTTAATTTAGCAACAAACAATTTTTCAAATCTATCGCGCTTCCCCCTGCAAATCTATGTGCAATTTATTACAACGATTTTTTTTATATTCTATTTTTTATGATTATTGCTTAGTTTTTAGTTAGTGCACCCATACCCTCCCAAATTTAAATTTTGAAACGCAATACTAATTTTTTTTTTTACAAAAAAAAACATACTCCCCTGGATGTTGTCAAATAAAATACCAACTTAAATTCAAAATTTGAGAAAATATAACATCCGCCGATCTCTAGCTGTGCCACACAGAACGAAAATATGCTAAAATTAAAGAAAATCTAATTAAAACCCGTAATATAACAAATAAATTTGTTGTAAACTATTCCTCAAATGAAATCTACCTAAAATATTGAAAGAATAAATATGATATCAGAAACCAACAAAAACAACAATTATAAAATTAGTAATAAAATTTATCATTCGAATATTTTGCATTGGCTCTATTTATTTTTTTCATTTTCCAATATTTATCGCATTGTTAATATTGTAATTAAGTTAAGATGGATCAAAATTGTTTTTGTTTTAAGTTAAGCTACTTTATTTCGTAGTTAATAAATTATATTGCTTATTTATACTTCATGCACAAAGTAACTGTGAAAATCAATTAAAACTTCAATGTTTTCTTGCGTTTAAGCTTGTAAGATATTTCAAAAAACAATATGACATTTTCAGATCCTTGCAAATTAAAATAAAATCAATACGAACGACTGTTTTGTTTGGAGAAATCAATAACAGAAACTGTTTTGTAACTTGTTATAATTTTTTAACCATAGTATACAGGACACTACACAAAAAACAGTGATTTAATAAGCTTCACTATTATTAAAGATTTAATTGCAAGAATAAGAATATTAAAGAATAAAAAGTATAAGCCAAGCACACACTATAAACATTTCTTCTTATATTTTCGTTGCACTACAATGAATCCGTCTTTTGCACGCGGGCTGACTTAATTTACACGTAATTAAATAAAAATCATGCGAAATATATGCGTGCAACTATTTAATAACAATTTACAACAATACTATTCATTAAAGAATAAAAATACAACGCTGATTTTAGAAACAGAACAAAAAGAAAACTCGTGTGTGTTATGAACTAGACAAGAGTTTGAAAACTAATTATAGCAACTAAGCTGATTTTGTTGTGCTAATTAAAGTCGTTTGGATAATAGAAACAACAATATTTAAATATTTTGTTTTGAAGGAAAACAAAGCTAAATTGCAAGAAATATATTTTTTATTTAAAGAATAATTATGTTCGTAATTTCTGAAGGATAATAAAGAAAATATTTTAAAATCTATGTTCACAATTTAATTTTTTTTCCTCTGTGGACTATGCATGGTGGCCGCCCGACTGGAACTGGTCAAAGGCAGAGACTGATATTTTGATGTGAAAAATTGTAGAATTTTAAAAATCATTGAAAGTATTTTCGATTGCCGATCTGTGAAGCTGTGAAGTGATAAAAAAAAATACCATTTCAGTTTTCACAGAGATTTTACATTTTATCATTTTAAGAACTCTCCTTTAGCTATTTTCGAACTCAAAATGATAAACACAACAGCTTTCAAAATGAGTACTAAAGCGTTCTAAATGATAAACTATGATATTTATTGATTTATTTTTAAATCTGGAAAATTAAATCTTCAATCTTCAAATTCAAACATAAATTAATAGTAGATGTCATTGAAAAAATGCACTATTATAAACTTGCGTTCCTTGGAACTTTATCTTATACAATGAAATTGTGGAAAGGTCTGAATCTTAGAATTCGCAATTTTACTATAATGAAGTTTTCTGTGACGAATGTTAGTATTAGCGGAGTTCACACTGTAAAATTAGTTGGACAGACTTCGGCTTGAACGACCAATATATAGCGAAGTATCAAACATTAGTCGTTCAAGCCAAAGTCTGTCCAACTAATTGTGTAGTCTGAACGGCCCTAATGTGAACCCTCAGACGACTACTTGTCCAACTTGTTGGATGGGTTTCAAATGTTTTTGAAAATTTTCAAGTTGGACGGAGCGGAGGAATATATGTGATAATGTTGGACGACAAGTCTGATAAGTCTGAACGCAAATCGCAAACTACATCCGACCATTAAACATCCATCAAACGAAGTCTGTCCAACTAATTGTACAGTGTGAAGTCCGCTATTAGAAACATTAAGTTGTTGCGGTTCACAAAAACTGAAGTCAGTATTGGATAAATCAGCATCCTGAAGATTAGCACATGAAATCTGATTCTTTTTAAAACTGCCCTCCAAATAAACTTGCATTATCCAGATTAATTTTCTGCTTAGCTGTATCATTTACCTTACTATACTTATAATCTACGCACATTACCAACATCCGAGTTTAATAAGTTGGAGAGATTCATTTTCGTATTCAAAAAATTAGTCTGCAAACCAATTATGTTGTAGGTACATGTACTTTTAGCAAAAAATTCAAATGAAATTTTGAAGCTCTACAATCAAATCCGTAGGTAATTGTCATTATTATTAGGCTATGATTTCTATTGAGAACAATTATCGGGCTGTTGAAGCCTTTTGCACCCTTGAAAACACCGGAATGCTCAAAACTTTGTAAAAAGTTGTTGAGTTGCAAGTTGCCTAGTCGCAAGCCATGGCATGAAAAGTCTCCGATGGACATTTTACAAATCACGGATGTAATTCTGATCGCGTATTGTGATGATACTGCAGTGTGCAAAAACTTAATTATAGGTGAAAAAATCGTTACATGCGCTGGATAAGTATTTACCGCTAAAGACATAACGTTACTCGCAGAAAACCCCTCGTTATCGTTACGTTATGATACTCCCTGTCATTTACGACTGCTCAGAAATTATGAATTTTGCAAACAGAAAAAAAGTGGCCCATCCGGAAAGATTTTTATACAAAAAGAATCGGATTGGTGTAGATAATTTAGAATATCTGGGAGTAAACTTGAATTGCACTGGTTCTTGGAATGAAGCCATAAGTATATGTTTTAAATAAAATTTAAGAAAAGCAGCAGTAGCATCTGATAAAACTTTGATAAGCTCTTGTTTTCCACACTGGGATGAAGGAATAACCGTACTTGAGTCAAAATATCAAATCGACTGCCCTTCACTGCCCTAGGCTTGTCTTGTAGTCGCCACAAAGCGTTTTTTGAAAAACCTCATTTCATCCTGACTATATTTAGGCCAGTTGAAGGCAAACTAAGGGCCGACTAAATGGCAAATCCAGAGCGTGGTTTTTTTTGCTTAATTTTTTTACTTCAAGTATCGATATCACGAAAACGAAACTAGATATCCGCAAATGTTTTGATTTACATTTTCGTTTCATTGTTGTCTAATCAATATAATTCATATTGCCAAATTGCAGCATTAACTCAAATTTTAATTCCGTAATCGAAAAAAAAATTTCAATTCTTAGTATCGATATCTCGAAAATGAAGCGAGATATAGAAAAACTTTATTTACCACATTTTCGTTTTATTTGGCCTAGTTAATATAAATTCATTGTCAGATTGCAGCGCCACTCATATCATATTATTATACAAGAACAATTGGTTCTTTCTCTTAATCGTTTCCTTTTTTATAGAAAAAAAAAACTATTTCAGGCAAAAGCTGAGAACTCCTGCTTTCACGTTAATAATAAGGGAATATTTCTTAACTATGAACAATTACAGACCGGATAAACACAAGATTTAGTAGAAATTCAAACAAACCAAAATAACACACGGTCTTCAAACCTATTAATTTTACAATAAACTGTTTTTTTCATCTCTGAACAAACAACCATGTATAATGTACACATCTTTCTCAGACATTATGTTGGATTTTTGATCGCAAAAAAACAGTAGGAACTGCTTTTTACACCTTTTTCGAATCTAGTCAACTTTGATCGTTTGACTAAAATACATAGTACAAAATATAAAAACAAAAGCAAATTGCATTTTTTTCTTATCAGAAATACCGTATGCTTTATGAAAAGTAAGTTTTTTTTAGCTACCCAAAAATTTCATGTTCACCTGATCTCTATGGAGCAACCCAGTGCACGGCGGATCACAAGTCTGATTCAGAAAAGTGGGAGAACTGAGATCGTTCGACATCACGATGTCGCTTACGCCAAAATAGGAAAACGAAGAAGAATTGAATCAGTATCCATTTTTAAATTGACTACTAATTATCCAGCTGTTCAATAAATAATAAGAGAATGTATCAAAGTACTTCTCTTCTTTCAAGTTATACAAAAGAAGTATGTATTTTGAGATTTTACGGGCACTAGGCAGGCAGCCCTGGGGTCCTACTCTGTAATTCATTTCGAAAGCAAAAATTTCAGAAAACGAATATTTTGTACAGTTTATTTCTAAAGCGGATTCGAATCTGCCACTTCCGGAACGTCAAATCCGAAAACAATTTTTTTATTTCCTTTATTTATTTTTTAACTTGTTTGCTTGATTTCACAGATATCTTGAGAAATATTTCAAGACTTCGCAAATCTCTTCCGTTGATGAAAATATTAACAAGTACTTTTTTTCGATTCGAAAACGAAATACAGGGTACGAATTCATAATCGGATTGAAAATCACTTTCGAACAGACTTGCTTTTCGAAACGAAATACAGAGTAGGGCCCCTGGTTGCCGCAGCCAGTAAAACATACGAGCAATATGTTGTCTGTCACAGCCTTATTCAACATAAGCTCAACCTCAAATCTCAAAAGTGTAAGATACATCTTTATTCCATGTAAAACAACAAATAAAACTACGATTTGAATTATTTTTCAGTTTATTAAGAACAGTTAATTTTTTCAAAATTATTTTTCTGTTACAATATTTTATTTTATTGTTTTTTTTTTTACTTTTTTTTCAAAAAATTTTTGCAACTTAATTTAATAATAATTAAAATCTTAGCTAAAATACGTCAGCTTTTCTATTAAAAGTTTACATTTTTATTGTTTTTCATAATCTTTCTATTTATTTAAAAATATCTTATTCATTTTCTGTACAGGGTATACAATCGTAACAAGCCCGATTGCCAGAATTAAGTATAAGAAACTAGAGAAAAACTTCTATTTCTTTTTACTTTAGGAAAAAGATTTTTTTTTATAATTCTGTTGACATTGTAAAATACACAATTTATTTAAAATTGCAACTTGTAATTTACAAAAAAAAAAAAAACAAATGTACGAAACTTAAAATTCGCCATCTCATGACATTCAGTAAAATACAAACAGCGGTAATACTTAATTTTCATTCTCATTTTTGTAAAAATAAAATTATTTACTCATTTCCATTTGTTCTTCTCTTTAAAATTTGTTCTTTTTGTGATTTCTTTTGTTTTTTTTTTTTTATTATTAATAAAAGTGTAAAGATGTATAATTTGAAGTAACGTAAACTAATTTTTCTACAAAAACAATTATGTTTATCTTGAAAACTGTTTAATATCTTAGGTTAATGATCTTTGTGGTGTTTTTCTTGTCGAAATATTAAAAATATATTTATTTCATATAGGTTTATGGGTTTTTAAATGTACATTCTTTTGTTCGATTTTACAAAGCTGAGCAAACGTTTTAATGGTTTCTATTTATTTACACGCTTTTCTTTTCGAGTATTTACAAAGCAATTTACCTATTATACAATACATATTAATCTAATTCCTTTGTTTAAATTAAGTTTCATTTGAAATAAGATTGGTAGTTATGAAAATTCGTTTCTTTAAAAGTTTCGCTAGGCATTTTTTTCTTATTGTATAAGAAACAATTTTTAAGGAATCATTGATTTTATTTTCTATCACCCTGATCAATTTCAGCAAAATTATGAAACATACTTTCGAAAACCAACAAAAGTTACTTTATTTTTTGGTTCTACTTTTATGAACAAATATAATTATAATAAACATAAATAAATTAAGTCAATAGTTTGACACCGGATAACCGAGTATAAATCATACACATGTTTGCTCAAATTCAAGCTCAAAACATTTCTCTAGCAGACGATCTTCCAACTACAATCAAATAATTCCAACTAATCGGAGCTTAGTGTTTTAATAAAACTACTTTCAAAGCTAATGTTTTAAATTTATGTTTTCTTTAAATGTTTTACCATACCTAACCATTTTTATTGAAAGAGGTAATACCAAGTGAGGCCGGCCACTGACTAAACAATAAAACTGCGCAAATTGGAGTTTGCACAGTTCATTTGTGTTGTGAATGACAACCCCATTGTGCAGTTAACTGTGTAAAAATCAAACCGATTTGATTTTTGCTCAAGTCAGTTTGCGCAGTTATATTGTGTATTCAGTTGCCGGCCTAGGTAGATAATAAAAGGGGCATAACTGTATATGCTTGACTTCAAATGCAAAGCGGAATTTTGTTTCCGAATCTCGAAGCAATGTTTTTGTGTCAATTGGGCGGGCGCCCCAGTTCGCACATCAAACAAACCTATTGGTCTTCTTTAAGTTAATAAATAATTGATTTGGAATCGTAAATGATGCGAAAATCTAAATTTTTGGTCTCATTCGTTCGATACAATAATATTGGGCTCTTTTGGTCATTTCTGTTTTAGGTTCAAATCAAAAACGATTTATTTCATTTTCTTCTATAACTTTTTTCAGTTTATTCAGATATCATCAGGGTGTAATTTCACTAGAATTTTTCTATGTGCAAATTAATTTGGCAAGAAACTCGCGACAACAATGGTTTTTTTATTGGCTACAGATATTTTGGAAGAGAGAGAAATTTTTGGCGTTCTTTTCCACCGATTTTCTCATCTAATAGTTTTGTTCGTTGAAGCCCTAGGGTTGCTCTGCGGTCGCCACAAAGCGACCTAAAGAGAAACCTAAAGTCGCCCTAAATGTCAAACCGACTGTGTTTTTTGATCCATCAACTCGCCCTAGGTTTTTACTGTGGCCAGTTGAGGGCTGCCAAATGGCATGTATTTTTTTTAATGACAGGTATGTGTGGTGATTTGCGGTTTAACGTTTTTTGAGGACTGGAAAACCCAGTTTTTTGACAACTCATTGGGATGTCAAGAAAACCTGGGTCAACCCTGGGGAAAGACACCTAATAACAACCATTGGCAAACAGAATAACACAAACTGTACTCAAGTTCAAATGGCTATGACAGAGTAACCCATGAACAGATGGGATTTTTTGGGAATTTATTTTAAAGAAGGTACTCGATAGAATGTTTGGAAGTTTTTGGACATAATAAGGTATATTTTAAGAGATTTATTTTAAAAAAATAAAAAAGTTCCCCAACTGCTGACATGATTCCGGCCGAATGAGTCGATGAAAAAAAAATCAAAAAAGTTATTTAAGCTGAATGTAGTTCCTATACAATGAGCTTCTATTTCTGAAAAATATCAAAATACAAGGACCCCACTCTCTAATTCGCTTCGAAAGCAAAAATTTCCGAAAACGAAAACGAAAAATAGTTTAAAATTGAAATTAACCTTTGATATCCATAAAATTGACATTCTTGCACACATTTAAAGAATATTTATGGCGCCCCAACCCCAGAGTAGGGCCCCAGCAAAATGTTTTAGTTCTGACAAAAGTGATTTTTTTTTTGGGATAGAGGTAATGGTCGTTTTTTTCAATGCCAAATTGGCTATTTTCAATCAGTCAAAAAGAGCGTTTTTCACTGTATAGTAAATATGTATGTACAATATAAAATTTGAAGTCGATCGGCCTATCCTTTTTGAGTTATGATTTCAGTAGTTTTAAAAAATTCGTTTCGAAAAAACGCGTTTAAGGTTTCAACTATCAACTGTGAAAAAAAAAATTATTCAATTTACGACCTAAACGCTTTTTTTTTTTTTGAATATTATTTGGATATTTTTGAAAGTATAAACTATCGAAAAACCAAAAAAAAAAAATAGATTTTTTCAAAGTGTCGCACTAGTATGGGTGATTATTAGAGGTACGTAAATTTCGTTTTTATGAAATAAATGCGAGAAAAGCGAAATCTGCATTTTATTTGCAATAAAAGCGAAATTTGAAAATTAAATACTTTCGCGCTTCTTACGTAACGCGCTTTCAAATGTTGATCAGACGCACAAGCAGTTTTTATTTTATTACAACTCTGTTTATTATAGCTCTTTTGGCGAAAAAAATTAATATTTTATCACCCGAAAACTCTATCGATCAAAGCATGATGATGAAGACAGCAGCTCAAAAGAGCTTGGATAAATTGTTCGTACACATGGGGCCAAATCCAGGAAATGAGTGCTATCGGAAGCAGCAAATATGCCCTCCCTTTCTGTCAATTCAAATTCTATGGTGGAAAACTTCGCGAAAATTCCGTTTTTTGTTTTTTGCTCAAAAGTGTACAAAAAGAAGAACTAATTGACTGATACTTTCATTTTCACAGACAATTACTTCGATCGGTCACCCAAGAAGCTCCTGTGGATGTAAATCTTGCTATCCTGGATTTGCAAAGGCAGCTATTCAATGTCTCGATTGCCCTTCCATTGAAAAAAATCCCTTACTTAGCCCTTATCCTTATTAATCCCATACTGAGGAAACCATATCACAAAACCTCTCGTTATCGTTACATTGGGATTATGTTTTACGATACTCGTTGCTATGTACAACTGGTTTTTGTATTTGACTAGAAAATGGACACTAAATATAATCCCAACTAAGAGTGGAAACCTTATTCATACAACGGCATGAAGTGAAAAACCAACGAAGTGTGAACTTGATGAATTTGTATTTAAACACAAATCGTCGGAGCTCTGTCATAAAGGTGAATATAAAAATCTCAATCACATTTATATGAACACACTAAAGAAACAACAAATAAAACTACGATTTGAATTATTTTTCAGTTTATTAAGAACAGTTAATTTTTTCAAAATTATTTTTCTGTTACAATATTTTATTTTATTGTTTTTTTTTTTACTTTTTTTTCAAAAAATTTTTGCAACTTAATTTAATAATAATTAAAATCTTAGCTAAAATACGTCTGCTTTTCTATTAAAAGTTTACATTTTTATTGTTTTTCATAATCTTTCTATTTATTTAAAAATATCTTATTCATTTTCTGTACAGGGTATACAATCGTAACAAGCCCGATTGCCAGAATTAAGTATAAGAAACTAGAGAAAAACTTCTATTTCTTTTTACTTTAGGAAAAAGATTTTTTTTTATAATTCTGTTGACATTGTAAAATACACAATTTATTTAAAATTGCAACTTGTAATTTACAAAAAAAAAAAAAACAAATGTACGAAACTTAAAATTCGCCATCTCATGACATTCAGTAAAATACAAACAGCGGTAATACTTAATTTTCATTCTCATTTTTGTAAAAATAAAATTATTTACTCATTTCCATTTGTTCTTCTCTTTAAAATTTGTTCTTTTTGTGATTTCTTTTGTTTTTTTTTTTTTATTATTAATAAAAGTGTAAAGATGTATAATTTGAAGTAACGTAAACTAATTTTTCTACAAAAACAATTATGTTTATCTTGAAAACTGTTTAATATCTTAGGTTAATGATCTTTGTGGTGTTTTTCTTGTCGAAATATTAAAAATATATTTATTTCATATAGGTTTATGGGTTTTTAAATGTACATTCTTTTGTTCGATTTTACAAAGCTGAGCAAACGTTTTAATGGTTTCTATTTATTTACACGCTTTTCTTTTCGAGTATTTACAAAGCAATTTACCTATTATACAATACATATTAATCTAATTCCTTTGTTTAAATTAAGTTTCATTTGAAATAAGATTGGTAGTTATGAAAATTCGTTTCTTTAAAAGTTTCGCTAGGCATTTTTTTCTTATTGTATAAGAAACAATTTTTAAGGAATCATTGATTTTATTTTCTATCACCCTGATCAATTTCAGCAAAATTATGAAACATACTTTCGAAAACCAACAAAAGTTACTTTATTTTTTGGTTCTACTTTTATGAACAAATATAATTATAATAAACATAAATAAATTAAGTCAATAGTTTGACACCGGATAACCGAGTATAAATCATACACATGTTTGCTCAAATTCAAGCTCAAAACATTTCTCTAGCAGACGATCTTCCAACTACAATCAAATAATTCCAACTAATCGGAGCTTAGTGTTTTAATAAAACTACTTTCAAAGCTAATGTTTTAAATTTATGTTTTCTTTAAATGTTTTACCATACCTAACCATTTTTATTGAAAGAGGTAATACCAAGTGAGGCCGGCCACTGACTAAACAATAAAACTGCGCAAATTGGAGTTTGCACAGTTCATTTGTGTTGTGAATGACAACCCCATTGTGCAGTTAACTGTGTAAAAATCAAACCGATTTGATTTTTGCTCAAGTCAGTTTGCGCAGTTATATTGTGTATTCAGTTGCCGGCCTAGGTAGATAATAAAAGGGGCATAACTGTATATGCTTGACTTCAAATGCAAAGCGGAATTTTGTTTCCGAATCTCGAAGCAATGTTTTTGTGTCAATTGGGCGGGCGCCCCAGTTCGCACATCAAACAAACCTATTGGTCTTCTTTAAGTTAATAAATAATTGATTTGGAATCGTAAATGATGCGAAAATCTAAATTTTTGGTCTCATTCGTTCGATACAATAATATTGGGCTCTTTTGGTCATTTCTGTTTTAGGTTCAAATCAAAAACGATTTATTTCATTTTCTTCTATAACTTTTTTCAGTTTATTCAGATATCATCAGGGTGTAATTTCACTAGAATTTTTCTATGTGCAAATTAATTTGGCAAGAAACTCGCGACAACAATGGTTTTTTTATTGGCTACAGATATTTTGGAAGAGAGAGAAATTTTTGGCGTTCTTTTCCACCGATTTTCTCATCTAATAGTTTTGTTCGTTGAAGCCCTAGGGTTGCTCTGCGGTCGCCACAAAGCGACCTAAAGAGAAACCTAAAGTCGCCCTAAATGTCAAACCGACTGTGTTTTTTGATCCATCAACTCGCCCTAGGTTTTTACTGTGGCCAGTTGAGGGCTGCCAAATGGCATGTATTTTTTTTAATGACAGGTATGTGTGGTGATTTGCGGTTTAACGTTTTTTGAGGACTGGAAAACCCAGTTTTTTGACAACTCATTGGGATGTCAAGAAAACCTGGGTCAACCCTGGGGAAAGACACCTAATAACAACCATTGGCAAACAGAATAACACAAACTGTACTCAAGTTCAAATGGCTATGACAGAGTAACCCATGAACAGATGGGATTTTTTGGGAATTTATTTTAAAGAAGGTACTCGATAGAATGTTTGGAAGTTTTTGGACATAATAAGGTATATTTTAAGAGATTTATTTTAAAAAAATAAAAAAGTTCCCCAACTGCTGACATGATTCCGGCCGAATGAGTCGATGAAAAAAAAATCAAAAAAGTTATTTAAGCTGAATGTAGTTCCTATACAATGAGCTTCTATTTCTGAAAAATATCAAAATACAAGGACCCCACTCTCTAATTCGCTTCGAAAGCAAAAATTTCCGAAAACGAAAACGAAAAATAGTTTAAAATTGAAATTAACCTTTGATATCCATAAAATTGACATTCTTGCACACATTTAAAGAATATTTATGGCGCCCCAACCCCAGAGTAGGGCCCCAGCAAAATGTTTTAGTTCTGACAAAAGTGATTTTTTTTTTGGGATAGAGGTAATGGTCGTTTTTTTCAATGCCAAATTGGCTATTTTCAATCAGTCAAAAAGAGCGTTTTTCACTGTATAGTAAATATGTATGTACAATATAAAATTTGAAGTCGATCGGCCTATCCTTTTTGAGTTATGATTTCAGTAGTTTTAAAAAATTCGTTTCGAAAAAACGCGTTTAAGGTTTCAACTATCAACTGTGAAAAAAAAAATTATTCAATTTACGACCTAAACGCTTTTTTTTTTTTTGAATATTATTTGGATATTTTTGAAAGTATAAACTATCGAAAAACCAAAAAAAAAAAATAGATTTTTTCAAAGTGTCGCACTAGTATGGGTGATTATTAGAGGTACGTAAATTTCGTTTTTATGAAATAAATGCGAGAAAAGCGAAATCTGCATTTTATTTGCAATAAAAGCGAAATTTGAAAATTAAATACTTTCGCGCTTCTTACGTAACGCGCTTTCAAATGTTGATCAGACGCACAAGCAGTTTTTATTTTATTACAACTCTGTTTATTATAGCTCTTTTGGCGAAAAAAATTAATATTTTATCACCCGAAAACTCTATCGATCAAAGCATGATGATGAAGACAGCAGCTCAAAAGAGCTTGGATAAATTGTTCGTACACATGGGGCCAAATCCAGGAAATGAGTGCTATCGGAAGCAGCAAATATGCCCTCCCTTTCTGTCAATTCAAATTCTATGGTGGAAAACTTCGCGAAAATTCCGTTTTTTGTTTTTTGCTCAAAAGTGTACAAAAAGAAGAACTAATTGACTGATACTTTCATTTTCACAGACAATTACTTCGATCGGTCACCCAAGAAGCTCCTGTGGATGTAAATCTTGCTATCCTGGATTTGCAAAGGCAGCTATTCAATGTCTCGATTGCCCTTCCATTGAAAAAAATCCCTTACTTAGCCCTTATCCTTATTAATCCCATACTGAGGAAACCATATCACAAAACCTCTCGTTATCGTTACATTGGGATTATGTTTTACGATACTCGTTGCTATGTACAACTGGTTTTTGTATTTGACTAGAAAATGGACACTAAATATAATCCCAACTAAGAGTGGAAACCTTATTCATACAACGGCATGAAGTGAAAAACCAACGAAGTGTGAACTTGATGAATTTGTATTTAAACACAAATCGTCGGAGCTCTGTCATAAAGGTGAATATAAAAATCTCAATCACATTTATATGAACACACTAAAGAGAGACGAAGATCATGCGTTTGTCGCTGTTTTGTGTAAATGCTGCCAATTGATGTAATGTTTTTGCAAACAAATTAACACAGCCCAATAAATAGTCGGTGGTACCCGTGGCGTGATGGTTAGCATGTCCACCTGCTAACCCAGAGGTTCGAAGTTTGAATACCAGCAGAGGCAAAAATGTTTTTCCACGGGTATCGCCTTTCGCGAGGAATTTGGTAAGTCCTCCGTTAGTAAATTCATTGCCATGAAAAGCGCATTTTCCTCCATTCCCTCACAAGGCATGGTTGCGAGAAATGAGCTAGGCCCAGTGACTCCTCGCTCTGTTGAGCCACCCTATTTATTTATTTATTTTTTAATAAATATTTGGTAGTCATAGTCACAGTAAACAACAGCTTGACAAATTAATTTAGACGAAACATTTTATTCGATTCCACCCTTCGATAATGCCCCAGATCAAGGCTACATAAGAAAAAATTTACAACCCTTGAAGGTTAAGAGAGTACCATGAAAAATATTTCTAGAAAATGAACCAAAACTATACCACAAAATAAACAAAAGAGAACCAAAAAAGAAAAGAAAACAAATGAAAAGTTTTATTAAATTATTTTCAGTTTTTATTTTTTATATGTATATATATATTTGTTGAAAAATCATTTTTCTTTTTAAATAAACAGTAATATTGTTTTTTATGTTTATCTTTCTTTTAGATAGCAAACACAATTAATTTAAGTTTAATTTGAAGATATTATCCTCTGCTTAAATAATACACTTCTAATATGTTTATGTATGTATATATGTATAATTTAAGTTTAAAAATCTGTAAAATAATATATTTTATTTGAAAATAGAACGAAAATATAAAATGAAACTATATTACAATGGGGTATGAGTGGTAGAAGGTAACTTTAATCCATACCATGTGTGCAGGTTACTTTTATTATTATATTCAAAATAAAGTAGGACTAAATAAAAATTATATTATTTTTTTGTATGAGATATTATACATGACAAATTAGAATTAAAGAATTTATATAAAAATTTTAAAACGTTTCAATGTTTTTGTTTTTATAGTATCCACTTAGAACAAATTAGTATAAAGTGAATTAATAAATAAAGTGAAATGATTATAAAACTGTCACTGGAAAAATTTTATTATTTTCTATAACGCTTTTTAATATAAACATAATAATAATAAAACTTAAAAGCAACAAAATTATATATATTTTTATTTAGCAAGGATTTGCATGGTTTTAAATCAAAATTTATGGTTATATTTCTTAAGCAATTGTTTTTAATGTGTTGATTTTGCTCCAAATTCGTGACTCTCTATTTTATTTGAATTAAAACTTTGAAACAAAAAAGAAATCAAAAATCTAATTTCGTTTAAAAATTCGAATTAAATAGAACTAGAGTTAAGAAGGAATCAGCAGAAGTTCGTTGTGTTTGTTTCCTCCTTTTTTTTCTTGACATATGATATATGTAGTTAATCACCGTTAAGCTGTTCATAGTGAGGACACCTTGAAAATCATTTGATATTACATATTTATAAATGAATAAAGATTCAAACAAATCAAAAAGAATTTAAAGCGTATCAACACAGAAGATAAAAAAAAATTGATAATAATTAAAATCATATTTTCTTTTGTGTCAAGAGCTTTTGTGTACTCTAGTTTGATTGCAGGGCACTCTTTAATCAAAGAAACTCTTTTCATTTACTAAACAAACATTTATTTCTGTAGTCTTGTCTTCTGAACCAAACATTGTAGTTACAATAAAGATTTAAAAAAAAAATTGTAAAAGAAAATTGGATTGTTGTTATTATCAGAAAGATTTCGCCGTATATGAAAGGATAAATTCAAGACTAAATGCTGAAGCAAATAAATTTTGGGCTTATAGCGATATGATTTTATCCACGTAAACAATAAATAACCTACTGAAACCTTTCTTCTGAATGAATGATAAACAATTTCCGATCAGAGACGCAAAGATTGAGATTCAGATTCGTTCACATGCGAATGGTTCGTTTTGAACATATTGCTTTTTTGATTGCAAACATTTTGAGGCTGCGTTTTAAGAAATTTCGTTTAATGTGGACATTTTCTAAATACATTCAAAGGCGGTCAGACTTATATGACAACTGGGATCTCGCCTTATCGGGACTATCTAGTGTGTGTTATTCTGGAATTTTACTGGTATTGAGATACACGCAAGAATTTTTTTTCACGGGGACCAAATTGGAGAGAACAATATTTAAAAAATTTCAATCTATGTGTAAAGAGATCACTGGTGAAACAGACAAGAGACTTTTTAATTACAAATCTATATCTTAAGATGTGAAAATCGATACTTCATCTCCTATTTTCATCAACTTGGGAATTCATTTAAGCGATATTGAGAGATTAGAAGCAATTACGGTTGCAATGGTAAAAATTTAAGATTATTTTATTGACGCTAAAAAAAACAAAACTAAAAATTATCCACTTCAAAAATTTATCAACTGCTATCAGCCGTCTTTATTTGAGTTTACAAGAATGAAATGGAAACTATGGTTTGCGTTGCCGCCAAGTAGTCAGGGGTGCCAGCACGTAACTTGATACAATCGAGGATTGTCGATCGTGGCCCAACTCGAAACAAATTATTTTTGACAGCACGTATTTTGAAACAAATTTCATTTTGATATCAACTTAAAAATGCCATTGTGAACTACAAAGTGAAACGTCAAATTGGTTGTTTTCAAAATAAAGTTCGATCGAGATAAGTTGAATTCCTTTTAGAAATTATATTTTTGGATTCAGAGAGTGACGATGAAGAAGTATTTAACGTAAAAATCAAAAGAATATGCCTTAGAGATAGAAGTAATCCATTAGAATTGCGTGACAAAGAGTAGATAAGTGTTCATATATAAGAACAAAGAAAAAAATTAGACTCGAAACAAAACCATTTGATTTTTAGTTTTGTGCAGCAGTTCAGATTGATTAATGAATGTTTCCTGATGGTACTAGGCTACTTAAATTTCCCAAACAACGTTAGAAGTACATCGGTTACACCAGTTCTCCAGCTTTGCGACACTTTGAATCTCCTAGCCAGTGGAAGTTTCCAAGATAACACAAACAAACAGTGTCAAAGTTCTTCCAAAATACGTTGCTTGTTTTAGAAAATAAATTTTGTTCTCAGTGGATAAAGTTCGATATCAAGTCAAGAAAGCAAGGAGTATATTATTATATTTAATCCAAGTTGCCGGGAATAGTAGGCTGTGTTCATGGCACTCACATTCCTATTTTGAGACCTTTTTTTGATGATTCCCTTTGCTTAGTCGTGGTGATTACACATAAATGTGGTTAATAATTCAATTTGTTTTATAATAATTGACATATTTTCCATTTCTTACAAAAAAAAACACTGCCTAGATCGACGGACGACAACTTTTTTCTGTCGAGTGAATACTTTTGTTTCAAGCTTCGTTTTCAAGTTTGTGTGCTGCCAAAAAAGACGATACAATCGAGAAAACTCGATTGATTCAAAATAGGTGCTGCGAACGTTCGATTACATCGACAATCCTCGATTGTAACAAGTTACGTGCTGGCACCCCAGATAATGTTTCTGTTCTCTTTACTACATAATGAAAAAGGGAGTCATCAAATCACTCCCAAACTTCACTTTTTGTAAAACGGCAAACCCAGAGTTAAATAGTGAACTAAGTACTTAGTTCTAAAGTAGGACTCTTTGTAAAACCTTTACCGATAAGTGTGATAAGAGATCCATTCAAAGCGCTTTCCGAGCGCACAAGCAAGTTGGTGCAGTCGAGGCAGAGCAAGATAGACAAGTTCAGTCTCTGTAGAGTGGTAAGAACGAAAAACGTCATTTTTTTTTGTGGCTAAAAATTGTGTCTTCAAAAAAAAAGGTAGGGCACGTTCGTTTGCACGACATGCACGAATTAAGGCGATTTCTCAGAAATAATAAATAAAAAGTTATTAATTTAAGGCTTTCATATTTTCAAAAGTATGTTTTTGCTTATTTTTTTTTTAAGACGAAATAACTTCCTACCAACGACGATATATATACAGAAAATATACATGCGTACGTACAAACTTTTTAAAAATTTGTTGTTTTTTTACTTGATTTTGGAGGGTTTTCATTGATTTTTTTTTGTTCCTTTTTCTTTTTTTGTTCTTCTTAAAATCTAATTCATACAGGACACTTTTATTAAGTAAATCTAGATTTGATTATTTTTTTTTTATATTTTTTTTTCGACATTCCGATGTATGTTGTTATTTTAGATTTCAATTAAACTTTTTTGTACTATTTTACATTGATTTTCTTTTTAAGTTTTAATTCTTTAATGCTAGAAAAATATTTACAGTAAAAAAAATGTGTTCTATAGAAATAAGGAAATATATTTGAATTTATACAATTTTGTATTATGCTTATGTAATAACACTTTTATTTACAAATGTTTGCAAAATTCTCACTCATTTACATATTCACTGGCTGGTTGGTGTCTCATTTCTTGTTGTTGCATCAGTTTTCATACGTTCATACGAAAAACTGTACGGCAAACACTTGAAAAAAACTAACCTTGAGTTAGTTTTCCAATATTGATATATTAATCAACTTTATTGTGTAGTACCTTAAAAATCTATTTATAGTTATAAATTTTTCCTTTCTGGTTTTTTTTTTTTAATTTTAATTTAAATCTGCTTTTCTTTGTACAAAAATATACACGATATATTTATATGATTTGTTAATTTATTTATATATTTTATTATATATTTATATTGTTATTTTTTATACACATTTCTTGCTGTTTTTAAGTAGGAAACAGTTAAAATTCTTAACATTTATGATTTCAATCGGTAGAGTAGATACTTAAAATAAAACAAATCATTATGAATATTTAATTACAAAAAAAAAAAATAGTAATAACGAAGTAGTGTCGTTTTTTTTTTTTTCATTCGTTTTAGTTCAATTTTTTTTTTTTAAATTTTGTACAAAAAGGTGAGTTATGGGGGCATAGATAAAATATAAAATTGTTATCCAACAAAAGAACGTCTAAAATCTAAAATTGTTATGGTTTATGGTGTCTTCAAAAAATTATAAATTTGTGATGAAATAAAAATAAAAATTAATTGAAACACTAACATATATTTTTCTACACGCTTTTCTTTTCAATAAGTATTAATTCTGAAGTTTTTTTTTATATTTGTTTGTCTAGTGATTTTCTACTTTTTTTTTATTGTTTTCCTTGATTTCACTTTGCTTTTAATCTCTCTTACCGTACGATGTTGATCCTTCTTTGCCTGGTGTGTTATCTTGTTGCTTAGGTGAAGAAGATAAAGCAGCGGCGGCTTTTTGTTTCTCAATTGATTCAGCGATTGGAGAATCAAAATTATCGGCACTCGTATCCAAAATTGGAGAGTAAGATAGATAGTTTTCTGATGCTAATGCTGAGGTAGCTTTTGTGGTGGTGGTTGTTGTTGTCGTTGTTACTGTAGAAGCTGTTGTTGTGGATGTTGAATTAGGCAATAGTGACGATAAAGACGACGAAGATGAGGAGGAGAGAGAAGAAAGAATGCTTTTTGTTGCTAAATTATTATTGTAAGATGTATGCTGTGAAGAGTGTTCTCGTTCAGGTGTTGACTCCCGCGAAGAAGCCAAAGATGTTGAAGATGATGAAATGGATTCCAGACAATTGTCAAGATCTGAATTTGTTCGATTTATTGTCGAAGACATGAATTCACTTGAACCTGAAAAATAATCAGAAAATTGCTGTTCAATTTGTTTTTCAAAATTTAGAAAATGTTTTTAAGAAAATGAATCTTTATTTAGCTTCAAATGTTAAAATAGATCGTTGTTTTTTCGATTGCCTGAACTCTTATGAAGCGCAAATTGAGAATGGCATATAGGATACTTTTGGAAGTCAGTATAAGCACACGAGGGTTTAAAGACACTTGTGTAAATTAAAATTTGTTTGTCCTCATGCAATACAGGTTACTAACCAAGTATTTCTTTGAAAAATTAAGCTATTTACAAAAAGTTCGTTTAAATTGTTTTATTTTCGAAGGAGCTACTCGTATATATGACGTCTTTTTTGCAGTGGCAACAACAAATCAAACATATTTTTAGATTCTAAGAACACTCACCTCTATGCAAACTCAAATGATTTGATGAACCTATCAAAGCTGATGTGGCCGAATCTAAGAGCGATGATATCCCCATTGAGGCCGCAGTCGACGCCTGCTTACTTTTTAAAGATTTTAATCGTTCCGACATTGTTTCTTGTTGTTTTTCCAATAAAGTAGGGGCTGGACTAAATTGAACTATAATAAAACAGACAAAGCAATTGTCAGAAACTAACTCAATTCCTTTTTTTGTTTTCTTTTACTAACCCTTTGGAGTGTCATCAATTTTGTTGTTAATACTATTCCTTCGATCGCAATCATCAAATGCCTTATCAAAAACATTGTCACTCGCTCCTGATGCTGCGGTATTTGCTGCCGCCGACGAGCATAATTGTGAACCACCACCTGATTTTAAGGAGGGGGTGGTTGCTGTGGGGGTGGAAAGTGATGAATACTCACCGTTGCAACCACCCTCTGGTGATCCAATATTGCTGTCGGTTGACTGTTGTTTACGTTTGCGATATTCGTTGATTGAAAGCTGAAAGTAAGATACTTTTTTAAGAACAATTCAAATAAAAAATCATGTAAGTTTGTTTACCTTTCTTTTTGGTGCTGGAGGGGGTTCTGGAGCAGTTAAGCTCGGATTCAGTCGTGGATCGTGACTAGCAGTCTTGGTTAGCATTTTTAGCGGTGTTGTTGCTAGTCGTGTAGAAGAAGTACATTCGGTACCTGGTGATGATAGGTCATTGCCTACAGGCGATGTTAATGCTGGTATAGTAGCCACTTCAGCCGAACTACTGCTCGCAGGTTTGGGTGTACTTAAACCGCTAAACAGCGTCGAGTGAGTTGTAAAACTCCCCAACGAACTAAAACTTTTTGTTTTTGTATCCAAATAATCGGAAAGGAGTGAGTTTGTGGTAGAAGTTATTGGCGTTGTTGTTGGTGCTACGATAGCCGAATCTGTTGAACTTGTTGGACCGTCCAATAGCTTGCCGTAAATTGTATTGTAATACGGCAACTGATGACCACCGGTTGTTGTTACCATATGACTAGAAACAGCAGTCGCTGGTACTTTCATTAGTGTTTGCATGTCGTAGCCTTGAGTTGCTGGAGGAAGAGGGGCGATATTAGAACTCGTCACTACATAACCAGCTATAGGCATTGCACCAACAGGTGTGTGATTGAAGCAAGGTATTGTCATTGCGGCATGGTGTAGATGCTCTTCTTTTGTCGAAACAAGAGAAGGCGTTGTTATTTGAGGCAGGGATACGGCAATAACTGTGGGTGCTGCAACCGACGGTATTGGAGATGGTTGCGAAGAGGCAAACATTTTCGGTTGCTCCTGAAAAGGAAGTAACGCCATCGAAGTTGAAACTACTTTGTGAGACTTGATTGTTGGCTTATGTGCTTCATCACTGCGAGTCGACTCCCGTCGTTTTTTGGCCGCTGAGCATTCATCTCTACTGCTACTGCTGTTACTCCGTTTATGTTGACCCACGCCTCTGTCGATATGTTCAAAATTTAATTGACGTTTCTTTGACGATGACGAAGATGAAGAGGACGAGGTTCTATGGCGATTTTTCTCCTTTTCTTTACCTGTCGTTGAGGATGATGATTTCTTGCCACTTTTAGATTTCGACGACGATGCAGGGGTGACATTTCGTTCTTCATCAACCTTTGGTGATTTTCGCGCCTTCTTGGGTTTCTTCGATGACGATGTTTTTTTAGAAGGATCTGTTGAAGAAGAAGAATGCGACACTTTTGAAGAAGATGTCATTGAAGTACTCGAGGAATGTTTCGGGGATTTTGATTTTTTATTTCGCGACTGCAGGATCATTATGTTTTCTTTGTGGAATGAATGCAGACGCTCTTGTATGTCAGCAAGTTCATCTGGTATGTTTTCATTTTCTGTCGATGAGTCTAATTTGGGTGCTATAGGTGGAGTCGATGCTGACGACGATGAAGATGACTTCCTCTGCTTGGGCTTCTCTTCTGCCTTTAGTTTCTTTTTGTCTTCCAACTTTTTTATTTGTTGAAGCGGCTTAACTTCTTCAGGTTTGAAGTGATGGTCAATTTCAGCAGGAAGTTGAGAGGCTTCTTCTATTTTTGGTTTGACTTCTTCTGTTTTTATTGGGGGTGTAGCAGAGGCTGGTGGAGGAGTTACATGAAGTGAATCATCAACAACAGCATCGTACTCATCTTCAGACTTGACGTTTTCTTCTACTTCAACATGCTCTTGTTCTCCGGCTTCATTTTTCTCAACTTTAATTACAGTCTCTTCGACAACTTCCATCTTACAATTTACTTCGATGCTTTGAAGCTCAGGTTCTTCATGTTTTACCTCATCTTTGAACTCAAACTTCTCCCCACCTGCCTCTCGACTTTCTTCACGTTCAACGTCGATCCTCACATCATCTCCGACGGTTATATCTTCCGGTTCAATCTTCACTAGATTGTCTTCAGCCACCATCTTCTGTCCAGGACTAGGGGATCGTAAGATATCAACATCATCGTCCAACTCAGTCTCTTGCTTTATTTCCTCTTTGCACTCCTTCATGTCTTCCAGCTTTATTGTGTGTTCACCTGATTCAGCACTATTACGACTCAAATCCTCAGGAGTGAAATCATCTCCAGCACCACCATCCGAGTTGATCACCAGTCGGCGTTTTTTCAACGGCGTTGTGAACCCATTCGGAAGTTGTGGTGATGCTGCTGATAATGGGGTAGAGGTGGAGGTCTCATCGGTCTCCTCTGAAATAGCTTGCCGAAGCCAGCGTTTTTTAACAGAGGAGTTATTGCTGCACGTGCTTACCTGTAAGGGCAGTGATAACGCACTCCTTTGCGTTGTCATTGTAGGAATTACCACTGGTGGAGCAGGCGGTGGAGGCACAATACTCGTCACCCCTTCAGACTGGCTAATAAATTCTTCCACTTTTGCTACCATACTTAAATTCTCTGGTTCCTCACAGTTGGCAACTTGTGACAAATATGAAGGACCTGCAACCGATGTTTGGCCATAGTCGCACATTGCCGCTTGAACTAAACTGTCTAACCCAACTGAAGATGTTATTGTCGGCGGCATTTGTTCAACCTCCGGTTCTTGTGACTGCATTTCCTGATTCTGATATTGCTGTTGCATATCCGCTTGCGGTTCGGCATAAGGTTCTATCATTTCAGAATCCTGATTTGGCATCAAATCAGTTGACTGATTTAGCCAATTGCTCATAAGCACTTTCTTTGTCTTGGTTTTTGCAGGATATTTAAATTCTCCAGAAGAACCTGCAGATTCCGACAGGTTTTCTAGCGGTCCAACAGCTGCTTCAATCAATAAACATGTCGAACTTACTATTGTTGGCGTGTGGGGAGGTGATGTAGTGCGCGAATCACCAGAAATATCATGTCGATCTGGGGACTTAAGTTGATCCTCAATTGTTTCACTTTCCTGTGAAACATTGGCATCTTTGTTTGGATTTGCAAATGCCAAAAGAAGACCTGCTGCAGCATCTACATTAGAAGCATCGGTTGGCGGAGGACGTTCTTGTTCTTCTCCTTCCATGAGTTGTGACATCAATTGCGATTGTCGATTTGCCACCACTTCTGCAGTTGGTATTCCCCCAGGCGGTATACAATTGTGCAGTCCTTGAATTGGAGGTGATAACATGGATGAAGATTCTTCAGACGTTCCAGCCCCATCGGAATCATTACTGTTCATCCTGCTCTTTCGACGCTTTCGCTGCGAATGACTGTTTACATTGTACGACTTATGAGATTTTCGTTTCTTCTTCCTCATGGAATTCGGCACATTTTTCTTCACAGAATTATGACCAGAGTTAAATGGTGCTCCACTGTCTGTGCTGTTGCTCCTTTTAGGACTGGGTGAGTTGCTGTTCCGCCGCTTTGACACATCGGTCTTCGCTTGTTTTAGCTCTTGTTTGCGTTGTTGATTTTTTTCCATTTTTTCAAAGGCTCGTAGAATTGCTTCCATTTTACGTTCTTCACGTGTAAGCTTTCGAGATTCGCGTTTTTCCTCCTGTTTTTGAGGCGGCGGAGTCGGTGTTGTTGCTGTTTGCTGTTGGTTTCCACCGTTAGAATCTTCTGACATACTTGTTCGTGGTTGTTTCGCAGGAGTTTTTCTCCCACAGTTCTGCTTCTGAGGAGATTTGACGGGCGAACCAACATCATCTGGCAGAGAATCGTTCATATTATGGTGTTGTACATTTAAAACTTGCTGTTGCTGTTGCATATTTTGCTGCTCTTCTTCAATATTTGGTTGATGTTGCTGCTGTTGGTGCTGCTGCTGTTGCTCGTGCTGTTGCTTGTGCTGCTTTTGCTCTTGCTGCTGATGTAGTTGTGGCTGCTGCTCAAACTGCTGCGCTATACAAGCAGGTGCTTGTTCTACTTGAGGTGACTCAACCAAAGGCGCAACAACCGGTGCTTCCTCCATAACTTGGGTAGATTGTAAAGGAGTCGGTTCTTGGATCGGAGGAGAAATTGTTTCAACTTTAGGTTCCTCTATTATCACTGATTGCGGTTGCGGTTGCAGTTGAATTTGTGGTTGTGGAGGTGGTGGCGGCGGAGGCGGCGGCAATGTCGTAGCCAAAACCTCTGATTTAATATCCTGTGGTACGAATTCCACAGAATTTGACACGGCAGCAATCTCGGCAACTTGAGCTTCTGAGCTTGGTTGTTGAATTATGATTGGTACAGGCGGTATTGCCTCCAACGTTTCCTTTATGGGTTGTGCTTGAGGTGGTGGTGGAAGAAGCAACGGCGCAGGAAGATTGTTCAAGTGTATAGGAGGTTGTTGCTGTTGTGGAAGAGGCTGCACATGCTGCACAGGTTGTATAAGATGCACTGGCTGCATTGGCTGAGCCAAAGGTGGTGTCAGTTTTAAATGCGTCACATGTTGCACTGTTTGAGGGAGTTTTTGTGGAATTGGTTGCATTTGCATTGTCAACATTGGTTGCACTGGTGGAGAGCTAATGGTCGCTGTCGGGGGTGAAGGGATCGATACCGAGGGCGAAGACGATGATGTATACACTCCTGAATCATGCATTAGGCTTGCAATCGAAGCCGTCGAATTGTATAAATTTGGCGCATAACTGCTGTTGTTATTATTGTTAGGACTGAGGAGGCCAGCATTACTGTCTCCGCTGGACGATGTACTCCTACCACGGTTCATGTTTTGGGTTTTCTTTTTGGACGCCGCTGTTGCAGTACTGCCACTACTCTTTTCCACACAACCATTTAACACAACTTTACTGTTGCTGCGGACGGGTTTTGTAGTTGTAGTAGCCGTAGCTGGAGGTATTTGTGGTGGCACTCCAAAAAGACAATCTTTCGTCAGGCCACACGCACAACTCGTACTGGTCGGCTGGATGGGAAAACTGTACTGCTTTTTGTTTTCCAACGCAAGCAAATCGTGTGGTTCATGTTTGATGGTGATCTCTGTGCTAGCCATAATATTCGTCAACGATACAATGTACAGGTGAATGGTGCCCTTTTCAAACAAGTGCTGAATGACCGCATTAGGGCGACAGCTTCTTCGCACAAAACGAGCTTCATTGCCATAAGTTCGGGTGTCCACGCAAATCTCAGGACCATTCTGGATTCCATCAACCCCACTACCACTCATCTGATAGAAAAATATGAACGCGCCCGGAGTTTTGTACGCCTTCTGTGTCTGCAGGTAACTCGATGGAGGCGGACTGTTCATATTAACCGTAGTGTTAGAATTTTTGTACTGTGTTGTGAGCATGTATTTCCCGCGTAGTTCGAATATTGGAGCATTCGGCGGGATGTCAAAATTACTAATAAGAATTTTACCACCGGCGTGTGGTACTGTTGTCGCTTTGTTTTCCAAGCTACCGCAGTGTTTCAATGCTTTGTTTTCCGTCGCCGTGATTATTTGAAGCATATTAGGCTGCTTACTGATTGCATGTAAACGAGCTCGCAACTCGGGTGAGTAATGATTGGTAACCGCAAGTTCATAGTTTTCGATCCATTGGCGCAGATTCGCTGCGTGTTTGTCAACAGCGTCGCCAGTGCTACTCTTGGATTTTCTTTTTGTGGTCTTCTTGTTCTCTCGTCTCTTTGCCGTTGCTGTCACTCCAGGTGCTTTTTCTTTCTTTGCTTTCTTAACGAGTTCTTTTCTTTTGATAAGTTTACCCTTTTTGTTAAGTTGCTGAGGTGCACCAGCACCAGCTACTCCAGAACTTAATCCTGTCTGTAGTTGTTGGTGAATGGGTCCACCAACGCATCCCGCTTTCGAGGGATCATTTGGAATTAGAACTGTCGTACCAGAAACGTTATTTAACGAAGCATTCAAAAGCAGTTGGGTTTGTTCTTTGCGTTTTTGTAGCTGAAGACTTCGTGCCCGGGCCCGATCTACCTCACGGGGCTGACAAATCTCGCACAGATATTCATCGGGTATGTTCTGTCGATCGATGCCCATGCAATCAACGTGTTGCCATGCACTGCAATTTCAAAAACAAACACAAAAAATCATTAATCGCTGAAACCAATGTTAAAAATGTATTTTTTTAGATACTTACGAGCACTTATCACAGCAAATCATGTAACCATCATCGTGAGTCAAATCGCAGATACACCTCGTTATTGAATCATCTTCAGCTTCAGCTTCTGGGGCAGTTTCAGTCTCTTCTCCGGGATCAATCTCACCATGTGCCCCTGTCACCCGTGTTGAACCATTGCTAATAGCTGAGTGAGCATCGTCATCTTGTTGTGGTCGTGAAACTACAAAATATACAAGTATATTGAAGAGAGGAAAGTTGTTAAAATTTTACATCTACTTACTTTGTTGTCCATACATAGTGTATGAAGTTGTGGTGGGTGGTCCATGTTGATTCTGTGCGTTAACATTCATCATGGACAACTGGGATACTGAGCCCGCGTTGTTAGGTACATGCGAAGAATACACGACCTTCGTTTCAGGTGTGATCTTTGATTGACACATCACCTGTGTAACTGACGGGACTGCACCTGAAACATTAGGCGCTATTTGGTGTTGCTGTAAATGTTGCGTTGTCTTTTGAGACGTATTTGATACAGTAGCAGATGGAATTACTGAAGGAAGTTCAACTGGGAATCTAATCGGCATCGCTGCAACGTAGGTGTGATCCTGGAACACAGCTTGCAGCACTTGCAAACGAACATCATTTGTATTTACTGGTATTGGACGCACTTCCTCGCCAATCAATTCATCGTCCTGATCAGCTTGGACCGAAGACAATTGTTGCTGATTCAGCTGGTTTTGTTGTTGTTGCTGCTGTTGGTGTTGCTGCTGCTGCTGCTGTTGGTGTTGTTGATGGTGATGCTGTTGCTGGTGTTGAGTTAAAGTAGTACCAATGGGGATTCGAGATGCCATCGCTGCTGTTGTAGGTTGCTGCTGATGCAGATTATGTTGCTGATTGATGATGTTTTCGTTTCTTTGGGAAGACAACAAAGGTAATGGAATTCTTTCAATGTAAGTTACAGATGTAGGATCAGAGAAAGTTACAATAGAAGAGGAACATAACTGGTCGAATGATTCAAAGATTTCAGAACTAACGAAATGGTTTTGCGAAAAGTGAATAACGAAAAAAGTGAAGAAAAAAAATTCAGATTTTATTGCTTTATGTTTTAATAAATAAATACATTAAACATTAGTGATCTTAGTGATGAAATGGATTATTCCGACTGAATGTTTCCGTTTTTTCTAGTTTTTCTACGAAAAAATCAATTACCGGCCAATAATTTACTCCTGGATGCCCGGATTGTGTTTTGTAAATTTAATTTCCGATTTTGTGATAAATGTTTTAAATGTTTTTTAGGATCAAGTTTTTGAAGCGTTATACCCGTTGCTGTTAGGCCTCGAACTGTTTCTTGTGGTGTCAAAACAGCAAAAATAATCGAGAAAATTTTGTTTTGAAATATCTAAATGAACAATGTTCAAATTGCTGGGACAACTGGGTTAAAAAAAAATCCAATAAGAATTAAATTAGCAGAGATGAGAACCAATAATAGGAAATTCATGGCACTTTCCATTGGACGAAAAGAACCGTCCAGGAGCGTCCGGAAGCATTCTCAAACCGTTCCATTGGTGCAAAAAGATCGCTTCTCATGATTCTGAGGAGTGACAGCCGCTTCTCGATTTGAAATGAGAATCGACTCAGAAGCACTAACACATGTTACTCAAATGTCAAAAAGAAAAGTTTCTTCAAGGAAAATTTTTTTAAGAGCCATAGGTGTTTCACTCACACAAAGAAAATTACGTTAAACTGAGTAGAAACAATTTTGGGTGTTCCATTGGTTTTTAAAATGAGTGCTTCCCTGAGTGAAACCAATGGAAAGTGCCATCAGTCAACTCTCGACTGGTGGACGTCACAGGGATGTTAAAAGTAGCAACCTAGCTTCCGCAATTTATTTATAAATCAAAGTTTGCATTGTACTATATAAAAATGTACGTAATTAGCAATTAGAGAGACCAAGAGGAATATGAGGTTTTCATAGCTTTTTTGTGCCACCGTATGTAAAAAAACAAAAATGAGTGGTGCAATGGCGCGAGGAGCCACAGGTCCTAGCGCATTTCTCACAACCATGTCTGGTGAGGAAATGGAAGGGACCTCCAATTTTCTGCCGGTTCCGAACGGCTAATTGAGAAAGCGCTTTTGATGGCAATGAATTTAGTAACGGAGGACTTGCCAATTCCTCACGAAACCACGAACCTCTGCGTTAACAGGAACATGTTAACCATCACACCACGGGTACCACCCTATGTACTTTATTTATATCTATACAGTGACACTACTTTGATTTGAAGTGTGAATCAATTCTTGAAGGAAGTGGGGTTGTTATACATCCTTTTTGATTGTCTCCAAGCACCAAAAGAGTTGTGGACGGTTACCGTAAAATATCAGATTTCTGTAACAAATCAGTTCAACTTTTCACTTTTATAAATCGTTTAACGCCTACTCTACAAACTTCCAACAAAACGAAAAAAAACGTTTAACGTTTAGCAGAAAAGAATTTGTGTGAGTTAACTGAGAGTAATTAAACAAAATGGAAGAGAGTAAATCTGTTTCCAAAAAGATAAATATTTTCATTCACAACGAAAGTAAACGTTAAAAAACATTGCTCTTTACTGCTTGAGAGGTAATCGGCGTAGATTTAACACGTTTCAGAGAATCAAAATATGACTCATAATCTTTTTTATCAATAAGAAAAAAACTTTTATCGTGTTCCTCTCTTATTTTTTATCAATTTGGAGTAACATGAACTAATGAATTTCAATTTTGCTTCAAATAAACATAAAAAAAATTTGTAGAATTTTCTTCTCAATTTTTGTATTTTGTGTTTTTAGTTAAAAAAAAAAAAACAAATCTCGTCTTGTACCACAAACACTCTCAACCCGTAAAAAGAAAATTTATGAAACAAGGTTTTAAAAAAAAAAAAACAAAGAATGCAATTTCTTTTTAAAATCACGTCAAACTTTTATCTGTGCAATATCATAAAAAAAAAACCAGCTCTAAGTGGACTTTCAGGCCGTTGTGTGTGTTCGTTTTGCGTTATATAAATGTTTAAAAGTTGCTATTGTCGCAACGAATGCAATTGATCAGATGATTCATTGAGCAGCTGTAACAGTAAGCTTTTTATTGTTCCATTGACTAAAAGATAAAACCAACAGTGCAATAAAAAGAAGGTGTATTCAAAACAATTAAGCTCATATAAAATAATACCTTTTTCTCACTCTTGTAATTAATTTATTTTAGAACTTATGAGACATTTTGACTTCGATAAAAAAAAAAACTTTACGCTGACATATTGTGCTTTCCTTTTCAAAATATTAACCTATTTCGCTTTTATTTCCCATTTTTGTACAGTTTTTCACTGTGCTTTGATTCAAGCTGTTGCCAATCAAAATCCTTTTCCACACAAGATGTCGTTGAAATCAAATAACCCTTATTTAAAACAGAAGTCCGTTTAAATTAAAACATTTTCTAGACCCAAAGCGCTAAAAACATGACACACGAATTAGATGTGAACCATAAAACTTAAGGAATTTTTCCAATTTGAAGCTGAATTTTTAGATCTAAAAAACTCAAAGACACTATTAAAAAAAAGTCAAAAGCAATTTTAATAGAAACCTTTGCATTTTGCCATTTGCTCCCTTATAGATAACTCAGTTTTATGTATTTGTAAAGTGTGCAAAAAGTTATAAGGCTTAGAAATGCTACTCACTTGACTTTGTAGTACTCCGTGGTCGATTTCTTTGTGGATATCGTTGTATCGTGGTACTTCCTTTCCAGAGACTGCGATCTGCTGTTCGGTGCAGTATTGCATAATCTTTGCTGTTGCTGTTGGAATTGCTGTTGCTGTACCCCATAGAT
Organism: Melanostoma mellinum; assembly: GCA_914767635.1. NCBI lineage: Eukaryota > Metazoa > Arthropoda > Insecta > Diptera > Syrphidae > Melanostoma > Melanostoma mellinum. The sequence continues at coordinate 248,363,041 of OU612058.1, read as the reverse complement.
CGGATACTCTTTGGGCGATAGAATTAAATTCGATGTTGATGCGTGGTGTTGCTGCTGTTGCACTGTTAGCTGTGTTGGTGGTGGCATATTGTTTGACTGGTGAATAATTTTCGTTGCCGCTGTTTGTGTCTGTTGTTGCTGATGAAATCTCTGTTGATTTCCAAAGGATTTTTGTGCCATGCTTTGGAGAATCCTAGCCGATACTTCATCGGTCATTTGTGTACCATTCACGATCATAATATCGTCTGTGTGAAGTGGTGAGTTCTGTTGAGCATTCTGTTGCTGATGACCAGAACTTTGTATGAAGCCTCCGGATGGGGTGGATGAAATATGGTAAATATTACTACCATCTGTCTTCGATCCATCAGTTGTGACAAATTGCTGCTGTGTTATATGCACTTGCTGCGGTTGCTGCTGGTACTGGATTCCACTTCCACCACCACCACCTCCTCCACTACTACCACTATTCGTGCGCACTTTCTGCGTGGTAGTTGTAATTATTGTCGGCGCCTGTTGTTGCTGCTGTTGCTGTTGCTGCTGCTGCTGCTGCTGCTGCTGCTGCTGTTGTTGTTGCTGCTGCTGTTGCTGCTGTTGTTGTATCACTGTCCCGTGAGCATTCACAAACTTTATGGTTCCAGAACTGCTGCTGCAAGAATTTATTGTATTCAGGATTTGTTGATTTACCATAATGCTGTTGCCACTGGTATTATTCACCACTTTGTGATTCTGATTCTGTGACGAAGGAATTACAATATGATTCTGCATCACAAACTTTGGATGTTTTGAAAGCTTCGTTGACAGATGATGTTGCTGCTGATGCACTCCCGCATTATTGATTTTATTGCTGATCGTGTAAGTTCCTGATGTCGGCACAGACGATACATTAGCCGAATGATTCTGATGCAATGTCGCCACTGAAACAGCCCCGCTGCTATTGGTTATAGCATTATTGTACTGCTTAATGATTTTCTGTGACTTGACATGCTTCAGAGTCGTCTGGGCAACACCTGCTGACGAATTCTGGTGCTGGCTTTGGTTAATATTAATTGTTTGATAGTGTTGTTGATTAGCACCTCCACTTGGCTGTTGTTGTATGAAAGTTTTAACTCCCTGCTGTTGCTGCTGAGTACTGATTATTTTGTGCTGTTGTAGCTTCATTGATTGTCCAGTGGACTTCTTTATCAAATTTGTCTTCGCACTGTTGACGCCAATACCACCTCCTGTTGTAACAATGTTATGCACGTATTTCTGTTGCATCACCATCTGACCAGAATTAGGCATATGCTGTTGCTGTTGCTGCGGCGAGTGCTGCGGACCTACCAAAGTCTGAACTCTTGTTACCATTTGGACGTTTCGTGGCATGGTAACCTTCTGCACAACTTGCTGCTGAGGTTGCCCTTGCTGCTGGCTTCCGATGACCGTATGTCCAGAAGAACTTAACACATGATGCTGCTGCTGTTGTGATGCCTGATTTCCTTGCTTTATGGTAACATTGTTTGCTTTGTAGGCTGTCATCTTCTGTACCGTAGTGGCCTGGCCTTTCGATGTTGTCGTTATATACGGCAAACTTTTTGCATTAACAAAATTGATCGTTTGCTGATGATGTTGCTGTTGTGTTAGCTGACCTGTCGCTGTCGTTTGTACACCACCACTTCCGCTGGAATTCGCCTGCTTTGACAGTACGGTCAGATTATTGAAAAGTACCTTTGAGGTACCATTATTGCCACCAACAGTACCACCACTTCCGTTTGTCGTGGTCACATTGCCCATAGAATCTATAATCATATTGCCAGTTGTTCCATCGGCTGTTACAATTTTAATAATCTGCTGATTTAAAACATCATTCGTTGTTGATATCATGACATTATTGTTGCCATTACCACCGTTTCCAGATGCATTAGTTCCTCCTGCGCTCTGTGCTCGCTCGAGGTATTCCTCGCTTACAATCAACTGTTGTCCTCCAGCTCCACCTCCTCCTGCAGACGATGCTGATGATGATTGCTGATGGTGCTGCTGCTGCTGCTGTTGATTTAACTGATTCATTTGCTGTTGCTGCTGTTGTTGTTGTTGCTGCTGATTGTACGCAAGAGATTGTAGATTGGTGGTAACAACTTGATGGTGCTTAATCTGCTGTTGTTGTTGTTGAATTGATGATGGTGAATGGGTTGATGATGAGGAGGATGATGAAATTGTACGCTGATGTCGCCGCATTAGTGGATTGTTATTGTTACTATTGCTATTACCGTTGTTATTATTATTTGTTTCGGTGATAATATTGCCCACATTGCCATCATTAACATCGTAAAATTCATAGAATTGTTGTAGATTTGACTTGTTGTTGGTTAACGTTGTTGTTGTGCTAGATCCAGCAATAACCGATGTCTTATCCACAACAATAATACCCGACGATTGTAATGGCATTGCAAAAAAACTTAACTAGTCTTATTATCTTTTCCTGCTTTCGTTCGGGGTAAAATTAACAATAAAAAAAATTATTTCTTTTTACAAACTTTGACCACCTCCAGTTTTGATTTATATTGTGCTCGTTTTTTTTTTCTTTCACGTTTTTTTTTAAAACTACATTTGAGAGTTCATATTACAATGTTTTTTTCTATTTTTTTTTTTTCTTTTTTTTACTTTTTTTAATATTTTGAGATTTTTATTTTAAATTTAATGTTTAACACTTAACTGTTATCATCGGGCTTTATCGGTAACAGTAACGCTGATGGCGGGCCCCCAAAATCATGGGGGCTACTTTTATAGCTGTCAAGGGAATTTTTAGTTTCTGTTGACATTACATTATTAGCCATCACATCTGATAACATTACTGTGTTTAAAAACAACAATATATTTATGCAGGGTGCGGTAAAATATTGTTTTTGGTGAGACACTTTTCCTTGTTAGTGTCTCTCGAAGTTTTTCCGATACTTAACAGCGTTGCGATTCATTCCTTCAAAGGTGTCATTTTTATCTGCAAAGATAAGAATCAAAATTTAAAGATAAATACTGAGCAGTTAAAAAGGTATATAAATGTATATAAAAGAGTCAAATGTTTTATTAGGGAGAGTTTATTCTTCTCCATGTTATGTAAAAAATAATTTAACATTGTTTTAGAAATTTCCTTTTCAATGAGAATTTAAGTTGAAATTAGCTTTATTAAGCTGATGCAGAAAAGATGGCCTATCAGCCATTATAGCATAGTCTTCGTTGGAGCTCCCAATTAGTTCTAATTTAATATATGTAATGCACTGCTACTCAATTGCGGGTTGTTGGTAAGAAGTGATACATTTTCTTTTAATTATGTTATTGGTTCGTAAAACGAATGAGGACAGTGCGATAGCCAGCCGTAGAGCAAAACCGTAAGGCATACGAACAAATTTCTCCCAAGTCTTGTACCCTTCCAATACGATCAGTAGTATAGAAAACTGATTACCATTAGTCACAAGCATTTTGACAATTCAATTTAAATTTTTTTTACCAAATCTAGCTATAGTAGGACATTCACATAAAATTTGCTAAGCTGAATACAGTAGTGAATAAGTTCGAAACATAGCATTAGGTTTGGTCAGTTCAAGAATTTCTTTTTAGTGACAACGTCGAGCAGTGCTGCTTTACAACGCCGAAGCATGTACCTTCTATGAGCACATTGCAGGGAAATCGCCGAAAGGAAGACTTCGTTTTTGGTACCTCAATCAAGTCGAATGGGACCTCAACCAACTTATAGGGCGAAACTGTAGAGAGCTCACCCGAAATCGAAATTATAGCAAGCAACATCAGTGAATGTCGTATTGCCAGTTGATGTTTAATGATACTAATTAGGGAACCACTGTAAGTAAAGTATATACACTTCTTCATGCTCAGGACAGGATTGTGATGTGAAAAATCTAAATCGTGAAAATATCTCAAAAACAACTAAGAAAATTTGTAGCCCATAGTGTTGAGAAAAACACCATTGAATATTTATATATAGAAGTGACACCGGAATAAATTCCCACCAGGAGTTCTTATGCCGCTAGTATAGATATTGGAGCTAGTTAGTTCACCAACCTTTTTGCAAATTTAGTCAAAAAGTATATTTTTTTTTATTATTGTTTCGCTGTTTACCGAAGAGGTTGTTGAGATTAAAAATGGGTTTGAAATGATGATGGGGGTTGAATATTATGTATTTGATTATAATCAATTATGTATAATAAATCCCTAAGGTTGGGGAATATATTTTAAAATCTAAACTGCGAGATTTCCTTAATTTGAAAATAGTTTGTGTATGAAATTAGCAAAGCAGACACAAAAACATAAATAATAATAAATAGGGTGACTGTTTCTAGCTAGGGGTTTGAGAACATCATAGTTCGGGTGTCAGCTTCTATATATAGTTATTCAATGAAAACACGTTTGTTATTGGGCTGCAATCTACAAAAAAAAACATTACACCGAATTTTGTTTAAAGACTTAGCTTTCAAGCTTTTAAAAATAGAAGAATTCATGACTACCGACATAAACGATTATCTTTGCTGATTGAGTCCTCGTAATGCTCCAAAATGATCCGGGAGCTAAGTTTCCCTTCTTTTAAAACCGGAATTTCTCTAAAAGACCCTTTCCTTGATGAATTCGTACATTGGTATACTTATATGTACAATTTACACTGCAGTTCCATATTTATACTCGTAATATTGTTACATGTCTATGGAAGTAACCACGTCAAAATTTAGCGCATTCGTTCAATTGAACCCAGTTTTTGGTTTGTGAAACTAGGTACTAAAAGGTTTGTTCGTTGAGCTCTAGGATTGCTCTGGATTCGACACAAAGCTTTTTTTGAGAAGCCTCACTCGTTTAGAATGTAAAAATTGGTGTTTTCTAATTTCTCTCTTGCTGTGCTATCAAATTTCATCAAATTTTTCTTTCAATGACAGTTGTAATATCATGGTTGAGGCTTGGCAACTCATGAGTTTTCTCTTTTTAAAAATATTTTCAGCGTCAACTTCTTATTGAAATAAAAACCTCAATTTGATGTGTGTACCAAAATGATAGGTGAGGGTGCCGCTCAAGACATGGTATTCAATTTTGCCTCCTTAATGTACAATAATCGCGTAAGGCGTAACATTCTTTTTTACTCAACTAAAATATTGATTTCCTGTAAAGAAAAAAAAACTTTTGCTATGTTTTGCTGTAAGAAATAAGTTAGGACCTGGATCTGTGTAAAAAACAAACTCGTAAATTTTTGGACACGCTCTGCCCGTTCTCAGTGTTATCACACCAACCATTATCCCTCTCTGGATTTTCATTGGCATTCATTTTTTTATGTTTATGATACAAAGCAATTTAAATAGTAGGTATACCCAAATTCCGCGAACTCTAACCTATTATTAAAGCAGCAGACTTCCTTTTAATACTCGGCATATACCTATCAACAAACAAAAGCACCCTGGACAGAAGCTTCCGTACAATTTGTTTAATCACAATCAACAACAAATTCATTAAACTATTCCTTATCTCTTGCTGTTAATAACACGTAATGTTTTTGCAGGGCAATCTCTTGTAGCGAGCTGGATTCGTATTATGAGCATGTATTAAATTTACAATAAATAATTGGTAATAATAATAAAAAGAACGAGTAACAGAGATGCAGATACTCAGTAATCCTCAATTCAAATTGCAATCAGGGATGAATATTTGCTACATATGTAGCAGATTTACTTCATTTTTTTCAAATTCTTCTCTTACTACGTAGCAAATTTTTTCTACTTCGTTTAGTTTTTGCTTAAAATACAACTTTTTAATACCTACTTCTACTTTTTACTTTGCTGTAATGGTTCAAGCAAAAAAATATCTTATTTTTTTTATAAATTTAAAAACAGTTTGATGCATATGTACAATCTTGTAAGAAAACATTGTTATAAAAATAACTTGTTAGAGCTATTATCATTCAGTTTTTCTTTTATTTGATGAGAAAATATTGTTATTTAACAATTTTATGCCATTTTTTACTATCTGCTACATTTTTTGTAAATCTACTTCGATTTTTTGAGGATTCTGCTACATATTTTGGGTTGCTCATATTCATCCCTGATTGCAATTATATATAGGCATATTTTTTTTTTTTTTTTTTTCATATCATCCGCAACTTTTGGTTGAACTGTATGTAGTGTATTCTCCTTCTCTCTAAAAAAAAAGTAGGAGTAGAGAAGTGAAAATAATAATCAGTAAAGAAAAAGTGGTACAAGTTCCAGATTGTTGGCAATGTGCGCATGTTCACTTGAAAAACGATAGAAAAATAAAGAAAAATGCATTGCATTTTCAAGACAAAGTGACATAAAAAAAAAAATATGAAAACTCAAAAAGAGATACAGAAAATGGAAAGAAAATTTATAAAAGGTAGAATGAAAGACAGCAACGTGGAACTAGATGGAAGTTTAAAATCAGTTCATTTCAAATCATGAATTGAAATAAAAGAGCCACGGTGTTCGCTTAACAAACAACAAACCAACGAAAGATGAGAGAAACCTTTAAAGACTCCAACAAAAATAATTGCATCAAGGAAGAGTTTATTGTTTTTTTTTTTTTTTTTGCAAAATCTGCAGAAAATCAAAGAAGTCGGCAAAAACATTGATAGATATTATCGACGTAAGGAAAACCAAACAACAAAAACAGGTTGAACAACATTGCTGAGTTAACGTCCGACAAAGAAACACCAAAAGAAGTTTCGTGCTGCTGCAGAGTAAACAGTTTGTGTATTGTGGTCTGTATTCGTTTGAAGTACATGTCAGATCTCAGATGTGTATAGTATTTAGGAAAAGCTCTCTTACGTCACGAGTGAAAATATTATCTATTTTTCTTTTCTTTGGTTAGATAGTGTGAACAAACATATATAACAATAATTGAATACAACTTTTAGATAAAATCTAAAGCCATTAGTGTTGCTCTGGAAACAATATACTTTTGATGTAGATAAGCTAAAACAGCGTTGGTGGTGTTTTATTTTCGCGCATTGATGTACATCGCCTCCCTAAAAACTAGTGAAATCAATAAAAGAATTGGTAGGTGGTATACATGGAAGAAAAACCAAACACACTGAAGTAAAGATTAATGAAAAGTTGGGTGAAAGAAGAACCAACAACAACAAAAAAAAAGCGAAAATTTGCGAATAGAAACATTTGAAGGTAGGTGGGTATGATGAATTTCCAAATACAAAAATATGACAGGAGAGAAGACTTTAGTCATGCGTTTAGTGAGCGCCAGCTATCGATTGTTTTTTTCTTCTTCTTTTTTCAAACATGTTGTGACTTGGACGAGAAGAAGATAAGGTTTTTCAACACAACGCAAATAATAAACTAAACTGAGCAGAAAATATAGATATGCGCTATTAAAGTGTTTAAATCAATATGACGAATATGTAAGTCAACTTCCCTAGGAGGATGGATGTAGTTTTTAGTGTTCCTGTTAAAAGAAAGATAACAAACTGTAAAATCCTCAACCACTAGACAAGGTAAGTCCTGTCTTCTAGAAGACAATGGAGAAATCTGATGAAATAGTACAAATAACAATACCTACCAGTTTTAGGTTTACAACTGGCTGAGCTTTTGAATTTAGTTTTCCAAAATTTGAAACAAAAATCAATCTCTAATTACTCAGTCGTGTTTAAAGGCCCTAAAAGCAGTTTATAAAGTTCTAAATCACTGAATCAGCTGAAAAAAGTTTTGAAACCGCTATTTTTTGCTCTTGAACCCTTTGGAATAGGTACATAATATACCTATTGATAAACTATGAAGTTAGTAGGCATTATTGATCAGCAGAGGCAGAAGATTTATGTAGGTATGTTTTGTGTGGCTAAATTCAAACTCCTCTTTTGTATAAAAAGTCAAGTTCTTAGAATACATTTCAATATTGGGTGTTAAATAGATGAAATTCTAGAAATCGCCATAGAAAAAAAATTTTCAACTAATGCATCTGTAAATTCATAGGTAAAGCCGTATTGTAACTATTGCGCCTTTGCAAAGATACCGTCATGCGTAGTTTCTTTATTTTCATTTAATTTAGCTTTTTTTTACTCATTTATTTTACTTTGCTTATCCATTTGAATTGCAAATATAACAATATCATAACACAAAACGGTTGTGCGCCCAGCGAAGTAGACTTTAAGTGTGTGCTGCTCTGCTGCAACGGCGACAATACAAACAATAAAACTTCGAAAAACAGTATACAGAACAAAATGGCAAAAACTATACATTTTCAGTACAACAACAACAGTGTACTGTACATGACCAAAGACTACGTACGTACGTTACGTCGTCGTTGTTGTCGGCCGGTCGGTGGGTATACACAGTGCATTCACTTTGAGTACACCTCCCTGCATAAATAAAAAAAATCCACATAATAAAAATATACACGAAGGCAGCAAGCGATATAATGAAGCAGCAGCAGCGCAACGTCGACGACAACAAATAGAATTGGACGTAAATTTGAATAAAGTTCATAGCGCAAAAGACGACCACGACATAAAGTGCAATGCACAAAGGCTAGGGAAAGGCTAGAAAAGCACCACCACTCGTTTTCAGGGTACAAGGCACTATTTCTCAACTACATATGCACAGAGAAGAACAGAGGAGAGAATATAGACGATTGGTTTGGTACTGCTTGGGATTGGATCCAGATAAGTTCTTTAGGAAATGTTTCTCTGTTCCGATATTCATTGCCTAAGTAAATGCGCCATAAGAGCAGATTTACCATTCGCTTTTTGTTTTGGTTTTTGTATTGAAAACAATGGCTATAAAAAATTAGATTTTAAAGGCATGCCCGCTGAGTTCACCAATACACAATTACACACCCTTTTATCCATCATCTTACGTAATTTACAACTCCCTCTGCTATAAACGAGAATTTTTGTTTGGATTTCTTTTTAATTTAAATCTCGAAGCCGCCAAAAACATCTACGTACACGGTAAGCCTATCAAGAGCAATCCACCAATTGAATAAATTTTATGCTGATATGTATATGTACACATTTACACAACCAACATCACAAGCAAGAAACAAAAAAACGACCGGGAACTGATTCCACTGGTGTGCTTGATGAAATCAAACGCAGGTTTCCGTGACAAACTGGCGATTTTTAAGAATAATAACAATTATTGTGAATAGGACAAGAATGTTTCCGGTTTGTGTTTTGTTAAAATAAAATGTAAAATGGGATGTAACTTTGTTTTGACATCACAGAATATTGTTCGTCATCTTTCTTGAATGAAAACTTAGACATACTATAGTTAGTCTAGTCTTCCATAAGTCACGGCCGACACCGACACCACAGGCGGATCACAAGTGTGAAGCTGATAAGTGGGATAGTTCTAGTCCCTTATGGTGACGACTCACGATTCTCGTGGAACCGAAGATGAAGTTTAATCTTCGTTAAATATGTAAAATTTTCAACATAAGGTAATAGGTATTTCAAAAATACATACACATACTTTATGCTTTGATGGGAATCGTATAAACAAAAATGTTGGAAACGTTGCTTTAGGTTCTTTTGAAGATTGAGCAACTATACATACCTATATCATTCAAAACAGAACGAAACATTGTAGAATAAACTCGGTGGGCTCGATAGAAAATTTTAAATTGAAATTTATTTTGCAGTGGACTGCCAAATTACATTCCATTTTAACACTGGGATAGTTATAAAAGATAGAGTGAGTTGAATTTAGAATAATAAGCGTTAAAATATTAACCTCTGGGTTAACAGGCAGACATCCTAACCATTGCGCCTCATATAAACAAATTTTCAATTTGGTCTTGGTTTATTATACTGAAAATGTGTATAAGGAAAGCTCTTTGCTGTTTACGTATAAAAAAGATCAACTGAAAGTAAATCGAGTTTTTTTATTTTCATGTTGGTTTTTAATTTCCAAATGCAGTAATTTCAACATTATAGCCATTTAAGTTGCAAGGAAAATTTAAAGAAATAAAGTTCAAAGTTTTGCAAATGGTATTTTGTATGTTTTTCTGTTGTGTTCTGTATGTTGTTCACATTCACAGTATCACAGGTTGAGAGCGTCGTTTTACAAGTTGCCTGCAAAGATATCATCACAGCGTCGCTTTCTTTAATAGAGCGACGTACATAAGTACATGGCGCAACAGAGCGGGGAGCCGGGGCGAAGAACATTTCTCACAACCATGCCTTTAAGAGATTAGTTTAAGATTTGCGTAGAATTGTGAGCGAAGGCCCAAACTAACAAGAGTCTTCGTTTGGTTCTTATTCATCACGTAGGTCCCGTTTCTATAGAATACAAGTATGAAATATAGCCTTTGCTGCTCACTGACAATGTAGCTTTAACTTAAGAGAAAAAATTTTTAAAATCGATCCAGTGGTTTCTATGTTCTTTTTTCTACAAAAAAAAAAACGACACTAGTGTGTAATATCGGCCCGACATAAAAGAATGTACACCCACTACTATCAATTAGATTGACTCACTAGTTGTAAATATGAAAAACGAAGATCTAATTATAATGTTATCAAACAACAATGTAACAGTTTATTTTACAATGTTAATATTTGCTGTGACATTCTGACGGAGACACAAAACTAAAATTAAAACAACACCCAACGAGATGTGCAGTGGTGTAGGTAACGCATGAAAACGAAATCTATTTAAAATGTTTTTAAGAATAAGAAATCACGGCATTTTTACCATGACCACGGGTAATCTTTTTGTTTTCGACTAAACATTTAAAAAGTAGGAAAACCTCATCTAAAGAAGAAACAATTAAATTTATTCAAAATGGTTTTTGCGAAGTCTAGCATTTCGTTGGAAATTATAAAGCATTTCGACCAATTTAAATACGTAAATAATACTCATACAGGTATCACACTTTTAAGGCAAAATATGCCACTGGAAAAGTGTTTATCAAGGATTGAAAGCAATAAACGTCTTACTTGAAGTCGATACGAAACAGATCTCAATTTATACAAACATAGTAGAACAAGTTTTACGGCTCGGGTACACTAAATCAGACATCGTCCGAATTATGATCGGCCGTTGTCGGTCGAACTCTGAAGGCCGCGACCCATAGAATCCGTTACGTCCGTTCGCTGCCGGATTCAACTGACAGCAGTGAGTTTTACCGGGCACAACGGATTGGGGTGACCCATAGAATCCCTTGCGATGTGAAGAGAAAACTTCAAATTGGCTTTGAATGCGCATGTCATCAGTTCTGCCGGACGCAAAAGTTAAATCATAAAGCTACGTGCAGACGGCATATAAAAAGCCGCACATATGTGCGGTTCTGACGTCACATAAAAAGTTGTAAATTCAACGCAAATGCTATACGTAAATCAGTGTACGCAAACTCGCATATAAGGGTGTTCAGACGATGTGCGGAGTCTGTCCCAAAAGCCGCACATTAGTTTGCGTTGATTTGCTCGCACATCAAATGTACGCAAATGAATACGCACATTTTTCGGTCGATGTGCGACATGTTCACACGGTATGCGTAAAAATCCGCACATCACCCATTTGCGTTCATATGCAGGTTTGCGTTAATTCAATAAATTGTTTGAATTTTGTGTTTTATTCATGGGTTGTGGTTGTTGACGAAGCTTATCCGTACATAAATATAAAAGTGCTGAAATTATTTGAAAATTTCGAAAAGAAAGTGGGTTACTACTGCTGTTTTGGCATTGGATATGATTTATCTGCAATGAATTTTAATGTTTTCATAATTAATCAATAGAAAAAAAATAACAAAAAAAAATTAAACAAAATATTCAAGTCAACAAAATAAAAAAAAAAGAACATAATACTCAAGAGACAAAATAATTATTTCAGTACGTATTGTACTCATGAAAATAAAAACAGCCTACTACCAACACACTTCGCTTCGCTCACTTTATAATTTTTTTTATTGAAAACCGATCACAATTATGCTGTGCAACTACTACTGATTTGCGTAAAATATGCACATTTGCGTTGTCCTATTTTCGTGTCACCGCACATGATTTTGAAGATCGCACATGCACGCACATACACGCAAACTGTCACAAAAAATGTGCGAGGGTGTTCAGACGATTTGCGAAAAAGCCGCACATTTATGTGCGGTTTCGCCGTCGCACATCGTCCGCAAACCATTTGCGTGCATGTGCGGACTGTCCCAAAAGGGTGTTCAGACGATATGCGTCAATACTCGCAAATTATGACGTAAAAATGACGTCAGAACCGCACATATGTGCGGCTTTTATATGCCGTCTGCACGTAGCTTAAGATCGTGTGTATTTAATCGAGCTGTCAGTTGAATCCGGCAGCGAACGCACGCAACGGATTCTATGGGTCGGTGCCTTGACGCTCGAGACAAAAATGTGTTAAACAAAGAGAGAAAAACAAAACAAATACACATTTGTCAAAAGCCGTCAAGAAATAAATTCAATGGCAGGATGTCAGTTATCGCCAGAGAACGGCAGCAATGTACCTATGCAGACGAACATCCGAGACTTTCGTCCCAACAGCTCCGACCCCAAATCGGCCGATAATTCGGATTCAGTGTACGCGAGCCGTTAGGGTTAGATCCCGCGGTGAACACAAACATTTCGCTCAAATGTGGTGTTATCCTTAACTCTGCCAAGTTTGTTTCTAGATCACAAAGTTAGCCCAAAAAATGTAAAACATCGGTAGTTATCGAAATTTATTGCTTTTCAATTAAGATTTGTTAGATACCTTCGCCCCTACAGTGTAAATGAAACGTAATTTTCATCTTACTTTCGTAACGCTGTTTTCCAATTCCGAAGCGCTTGTAAAGCGCAATGATGTTACCTTTAATATTTTATTCCTTTGCGCCTGCGATCACAGTAGAAACTAAGTATAGAAACATTGTAAGGTTTAAAAAATGGCTAGAACATTAGCAAATGAAAGCTCAACCAATTTGAAGCCTTTAAGATTCAAGAACACGCTAGCGAACTACTACGTCATCCATGTTATGTAATATCTATTTATTATCAAGTTTTGTTTTACCTAGTGCTTCAAGTTGTGAAATTCTAACATTTTTGGGAAGTAGAAAACGATAGAAGATAAGAGTAATTAAAACTAAAAACCTTAAGCTATAAAATGTCTACTTGAACAAATTCGATTTATGTAATCGCCACCCAATGAATTGTACTAGAGCAGGAGAACTACCTATCTGACATTTCATGACACCTAAATAAACTTATTAAAAACAAAAAAAATTATGACGAGAAGAAAAGGTTCCAATTTTTCTGAAAGATTCCATCTTATTCTTTTTATTGAAAAATACTACTACGAGTCACGTCGATCACAGAAGCAATAGGTATACTATTTTTATATGGCATTAGTTTCGATTATTTTCACAATAAAATAACTAAGATTCATTTGTGCTAGCGTCAACGGCTAGTTCACAGAGTAGGTATACGCATTAATAGCTCTCATATAGATTATTGTCTGTGCTGGTGCTGATGCTGATACCGACACAAAAGAACCCCAGATTTGATAGAGACATCACATCAGCGATGAGCAATAAATTGGTGAAGGGGCTACCTAGTCGTTCTCGTTGCTCTTGCTTTACACATACAAAAATTCTGTTCAAATAAAAATAGTCTATCAAGTAAAAAAAAGAAGAAAAATTTCAAATTAAATAAAATATCGAAATACTGTGACGATGGCGATCGGAAAGTGGGGACGTCACATCAGGGACAGGCGAGTACAAGTACACTAGCAGCAGTAGCAAAGCAACGAGTGCAAATCAAAGCGCACCAAACCCCCCAAATGAAAATAATAAAAGGAAGAATAAATAAAACTCTCGAGAGCAAAATAAACCCAGCAAGTATCCAAATCAAAAGCAACGCATTTCCCAATGGAAATAGAAGGAAAAAAATTACGTTGAGGTTAACAAAAGCAGAAAAAACAAGAACTATATTCGCGCACATGCCAAATCTTGCTTTTTGAACTGGTCAAAAAGAGATGCACACATATATTAGAGTGCTCTAGCTAAATTTTCAACAAAACTCGAGCAAGCCCGAGCGTTTCACGATTTATTTTTTTCTTCTTCTCAATGATGATTTTGTGCAGCCAACTTCGCACTTCAGGAATTTCTTAATGCGGAATAAACGAGAAAATGCGAAAATACGACAAAAAATACAAACTTGAACCAAAGACAGAAACCAGAACTAAGCTGTCTCTCTCTAGCCCATCAAACAGAGCACACATAATTACAAACTTTGAATTAAAAATGGCTGCCACCACCTCATACGTATTTATACATACCAACACAATTCACGTTCGTATTCTTGCCATGCGCAACCAAACACTTGCAATAAATTTGTGTATACATTTGTTCCAATTACACAACTACACACCAACCAAACTACTTTTTTCTTCGTTCAGAATTTTTTCCCCACATTAAATATGGCGACTAGAAAAATAAAAATGGCTACAATACAAATTTTTTGATGAAAAATCGCGCAAAACATCAATTCTAGGCCAATATCTCAAAAGAAATACATGCCAAACGTTCGTGAAATCGATATCCTGCAAGAATATTTTAACTTCAAACTTCCCAATCGACTACTTCCATGGAAAATTGAAGAAAAATATGTCATTTCATTCCAAGGGAAATCTTCAATAATTGCCCGCAATAACCGATATAATTTGTCAATGAAATTTCAAACCGAAATATGTGTTCAAGTTTCAGAAAAACTTTTATATTGCCCTAAAAATATCGCCATGTTATACTTAAGAACTTTCAGGATATGCAACACAAGCTTCAGTAGAGTGCCCTGCCACAGAAAAACTATTTCTCATTTTTGTTATTTATTTCCAATTGCACTTCTTTAAACGTTTAGCAACACACTTCAAAAATTATATTACTTACTTTTTACTGTTCCAAAAATATGTCACCGTTGCTGGGAAAAATAGGATATGCTCACAACGAAAACTTCTTCGAAATTATTCAATTTTTCTTTTTATTTCACTCGAAAATACTTCAAATTTGTAAGGTTATTTATATTTTGCAGTTAATAATTATTATTATTGAGTTGAATTCGCAGAACGGTGTTGCAAAACGTTGACGTAGAATTAATGATGAACTTTTATATTTGAAGAAACACCCGCGACAAAGTCTGTATTAAAAAAAAAACTTGGTTGGGTTTGGGCACCAACAGCGAAAAGTATAGAATTGTAGGGAAAAATGTCAACAAATTTTCAAAGCGATTTTAATCGTTTTTCACTTAAATTAACATTAAAATTCAATGTTTACTTGAGAACTGCTTTAACTCACTATAGTTTGCACAATTTTTTATAATATTTTTATAGAATTTACCAGAGTAATTCGACTTGAAAGATCTGACGATTTTCCAAAGTGCCTACAAATTCAATAAATGGCGGCCATTGGAGTGTTATTTTTTCGATCACCAATACAGCAAATCCAATTAAAGTTGAGAAAAATATATACATGAACGAAACTTAACGATGGGTATACTGGGTATACTTCTCGATAAGTTTTCAACCATTAAAAAGAGAAGATTAGTTGTGCTGAGTGTGAGAAGCGCATACTTCTATCTATACGAAAACTACAAACGACAGAGCAGGCTGAACTATATCGAAATATTCTTATCTCTTTCAGATAGTGTAAGAAACTGTTGGTGAATTTGAGCTTGACGAAAGAATATGGCATAATGTTGATATCCGCTTCGGCGGTGTTCATTGAGCATACCTTTTACATATTTGACAAATAGATGGAGCATTGTTCGTACTGTTCACACGAGGCATTTCTTAGCTGTTTGGATTATGAACATCTAGAGTAGGTTTTTGTATTTATTGGTAAATTTACAGAAGAATAAAATGAGTAGACATAAGATATAAAACTGATACCTGTCTCATAGAGACTTGACACCAAGCTCAGGTGCCAGTTTATCAAGTGGAAATTATTCAAATAAGAAAAATAGTAGGTAAAATAGACACCATAATGTAATAGTAAAAGGATTGCTTCGACACAAAAATTTTTCATTTTCTAGTTCAAAGCTGTCAGCAAGCTATAACTGACTTTTTTTGACTCATGCAGTTTATATTCCGCATCCACCTGCCTTACTTTTCTGCTCTTCTGGACGACCAAATGAATTTTATTACCACTTGATTGCTCTATATGGCAACTATGAGTATATGGAACTTTTAAAAAACATCAATCAATCATCATCAATCAACCGCTAAGCGATCGTCTAATGATCGCTTCCACCACCTCAAAAATTCACTGGAGTAAGCACCTGTAAACATTCAGACCGAGTGTTTACAGGTTTTGCTATGGTTTTTTTTTTTATTACATATCTACTTTTTTAAGAAACGCATGAAAAAGGCTGTTAGCTTTTGACAATATTTACAGGAAGAGCTTTTCGTCCCAAGCTATAAATAACCTATTGGCATTCAACTCAAACTCATCCCACAGAGAAAAAATAGCAAGAGAGGGTAAACCCTTTTTCTTGCCCGTAATTTCTGTTTGTTTACATTAGGTGCAGTTTTGTTGCAACTCAGCAATCTTATAATGAGCTCAGTAATGGACTGAACACAAAAACAAATCGATTATGATTTGTTTCGAAGTTCGAATGCCAGACTCATAAAAATATGGATATTGCCTTTCACGAGGAACTATCAAGCCCTCCGAGATTGATTACATTGCTATGAAAAGCACTTTGACAAGTTCGGATATATATATGGATATTGCCTTTCACAAGCAACTATCAAACCCTCTGAGATTGATTACATTGCTATGAAAAGCACTAAACAAGTTCGGAATCGGCATAAAACTGTAAGTCGCTTATATGCGCTAAGTTCTGAAGATATCCGAGCCTTGTTGCGCCATTCTATTTATTTGTTTTTAAATCATTCTCTGAGTAGCTTCAATAAACAAATAACGTTCTGTTTTGTTTGTTAATTCTCTTCTTCTTTTTATTAGATTTAACTTATTTACAAAAAAATTATTATTTACACAGCTTAATATTCAATTAAAGTTAACAATGTTTTGATACATTGACGCGATTGCGGGATCCTCTGTTTCATAGATAACTAGCACATCCCGAAACTTATCTAAGAGCTGCAACAATTGCCAACGCCTTAGATTTTCAAAGTACATTATCTCTTCGAGATGATGTTCGCTCTTAAAGTACCCTGCCTGATATAGCTTTACCATTAGTGACAAGTCGTCAACGTTGGTCGATGCCGGTATACGTTGGATCGCATTGCGGTCCTGGATTTGAAATACATTAAGCAGGTCTTTGATTTTTTCCTCGTCTTCAATGGAATCGATGCTATCACAATTATCAGTACTCAATGATGCTGTCATGCTGTACAAAATTAGTCGTTCTTAGCTTGTGACTTTGGTTACTTAAAAATTAATTACCTGAAATTGGACTTATGACTTGAACTGGGTTGTGCTGCAATGTTATCGGAGACCGTCGATCCAGCTGCCGAGTAACGATCTTCGGTGATTGAACGTCGGCTTGTTATCGGTACAGGCAGAGGCTGACTAGACATACTGAGCATGGAACCATCGTTTCTAAAAATAAATCGTTGTCGTTAGTTATTTTATGCTTATCTATATCTATACTTACATGTCATCGTCACTGGCCTGACCAAAACTACTTCGAGGAATTTCATCATCCAGCACTTCATCGATGTCTTGTTCTGTATCGTCATCGCGCCTAATTACGTCATTGTTAAAGTCTATTGAACGATTGTCACAATCCACCATATCACTGGGCATAAACTGTACATAAGTGTGTAATTGCATCAGAAGATGATGCTGCAGCATCCAAAGAACCATCTGGGCTAGAATTCTTTGGCGAGCTGTTTGCTGCAGAGGAGTTGTCAAGTGTCCTATCGACGTGGGCAATGAGAAATCACTTATCACCTCAAACAAAGACATCCCAGAAAACCGTGTAGCAAACTTTTCAACTAAGTGAGATTTTGTATGGAGAGGAGCATCGGGAGCAATAACATAAACGTTCGTCTCACACAACGGGTAAATTATGGTGGCTTTTGCCCAATAGACCAGATGGCCAACCAACTTGTTGACATGATCTATATGAAGATCTGCATCGGAAGCCATATTTTGAAGGCTTTTCAGGGGATTATAGACTTCAAAAAATTGCAAAAGCATACTCGCCCCAGACGGTGGCACACAGTCCAATAACTCAGCAAAATCAACCAGTAATAGCATGCCATGATATGGTTTGAGAGACTTCAGACATCTATCAATCGCTTCGGGTTCTACAATGCAGCCCTTTTTGTGACTTTGGTGTGCTTTCTGAGGTAAGCAGAAACTTAGTGTGAGTGACTGGTTTAAGGTTGTGTTCAAAAGACCAGTTGTACAGAGATCCTGATGAACAGACTTTATCGCTTGTGCTAGGCTGGATTTCTCTAAAATTATATCAAACGCAGACAAATCACGATCGGCACCCATTGCATGGTCTAGCTCCATGGTGTTTGCCACCTCATCATGTGTCCTTATCATCTGAGCGATCTCTTCTGAAAGGTATCCAACCCTCTGTTCTTCCATTTTTAAAGCCAAACCAAGTTTCTTACTTAGTTGGTAATAACTCTTTACAATGGAATACGATGCTTGTGCATGAAGGGCAAACACAATATTCATCAAGATTAAGTGCCTTTCAGTGGAAGAAGATTTGCGAAACTCTTTTCTTTGCATAAGTGTCGGATGGCTAACGAAACGAACGTCGTTTACTTTGAGTTCAAACTTCTGATTACAAAGTTCCGACTTGACGGCAAATAGTGTGGAAAGGACTTCATCTGTAAAGCCGGAAAGATGACCTTTAGTTATGTTGGACGCTTGTTGGGGAGGCTTTTGAAGTATATCGTCAGTTGTGTTAATTGCGTAGGGATTTCTTTTTCTGTTTTTGTTTACTGTGCCATTATCAGTTTCAATGCGATAAGGATACCGAAATAGCAACCTATCGCCTTTGCTGTCCGAGTTAACAAGTATAACAGCAAGCGGATTCACTTCCATTTTTGTATTTATATTAACTATCAATATTTTATCATTGGTATTTGGTAAAAAATAAATTTAACAAAACAAACTTTTATAACATGGTCGAAGTTTTGTGATTTTTTACAAGAAATGTCAAAATGGCTAATATGGGAAAAAGGTGTGAGCACAAAGTAGTGGTTCAGGATAACAGCATCAAAAATTTTAAAGTAATAGATTGGTTAATAAGTTTGTATTTTAATTACTGAGTACAACCAGAGACAGGAATGGAGAATACTACTACGTGGCCAGAGAGTCAATTGCGGCAAGTTAGAGGAAGTTCACATTGTCATTGCTCATTGCTGAATTTGACCGACATATTTTTTGTCAATTGTTCCGAATTGGCATTTGTCATAGCATAGAATGTTGAAAATCTAATTCGAAATAGACATAAAGAATGGCTAGATAAATAAAAAATAAATAGGTTGGCGCAACAGAGCGAGGAGCCTCTGGGCCTAGCGCATGTCTCACAACCATGCCTTGTGAGGGAATGGAGGGGACGCACGAAGTTTCAACAAATCAACCAATATAAACTTGGACATTGAGAGCCAATTGCCTGGAAAATTGCAAGTCTACTATTTCACATCTGAAAAACCGACAGCAATTTGAAAATAACAGGCATTCCAAAATAAGAATGATCATAATCGACTGAAAAAGTGTCCTTGTGTAAATACTAAATTCCTAGTACTAGAACTAGTTTTCAAAAATTCATAATTTGGTAGTACTTCAATCAGTCATCCATTTGACTTTTGAGTTTTGACATCCCAAAATCACAATTGTGATTTGTGGTGTGGTTTCAAGTTCAATAGAAATTAGGTGAAGAATTTCGGCACCTGCTTATAATTTACCATTGAATTTATACAAAATATCAATTGATAATATCAACAATGGACAAAGGCAGCGCTGCACTCCTCAAAAAACTTCAAGCTGAGCTAGAATCCTACCAAACAGGACAGAAAAGTAAGCGAATCCTTGTCTCAACTCGCTCCATCTAAAAACACATTCATTTGCATTTTTTAGCATTTATGAAGCATGCCAAACAACGAACAATTCTAGAAGGTCAATTAAACGAAAACAAATGGGTACTTGATGAACTTAATCTCCTTGGACCGGACAACAAAGTGTACAAACTGTATGGTCCCGTATTGGTCAAACAAGATCTCGAAGACTCGCGTCAAAATGTTGGAAAGCGCATTGAATACATTTCTAAAGAATTGAAGTCATCAAATAAAACCTTGGAAAATATGGAAAAAGAAATCGCAAAGCATCGTGAAAATGTACAGAAATTGCAGCAGCAATACCAAGTTGCCGCTGCGATGAAATAAATTGTCAAATTTTGGTCACTCTTGTTTTCGTTCTTTGCCTTTTGCCTTTAACCCATTTTTATTATTAAAAACAAAATATTTATATGTAATATGAAGGAGTATATGTGGACCTTCGAAACACTCCAATAAAAATCACCATAAAAATAACATCCACCTTGTTTATTTCCATGGCGACGAATTTTAGTTTGAAAATTTGATGGCTATAGTTTTTTGAATTTAGTTCT
Organism: Melanostoma mellinum; assembly: GCA_914767635.1. Taxonomy (NCBI): domain Eukaryota; kingdom Metazoa; phylum Arthropoda; class Insecta; order Diptera; family Syrphidae; genus Melanostoma; species Melanostoma mellinum. Next base: position 248,342,469 of record OU612058.1, on the reverse strand, counting down.
TGATATTCTATCAAAAATCAAACATGTCCGACGTCGTGTTACCAGAAGAGCTTATATATTTCGTGGAAAGTATCCGAACATTCCAAATACATGAAGTAGGAGGAAGCAAATGGATTGATTGCCACGAAATGATCATAAAACTTAGCCAACAGGCAATTCTCGAAGCTTCAACTCACAGAGAAGAGAGCGTTAAAGAATATCTTGTTTTACATGACAAATTGAAGATATTCATTCATGAAGCATTTTGCGTTTCTCTATGGAAGACAAAAGTTCTCCCACATCTTTTGGACATAGATCCCAATCCTGAGGCAACCTTTCTTATCTACACTGTCTTGTTTCATGAGGGATCGGTTATTTCCCTTTTGGAATTAGCACTCTTTCACCAAAACGGCTGTGAATCCCTGAAAGATTCATCAGTGGACCTAGTCGATTATTGCGCCGACGCCATCTCTCAGCTAATTGGTCTCGTTAGGTATGTTGTCTTTTCTTTACTTTTGCCTAATACCTACCCATCATTTATTTTTTATTTAAAGTATGGGCTATCATGAAAATGAGACAAATTTTGACGTCGATCAGGGCGTTCTCACCGAATTGGAACGTCAGAAGAGAGATATTTTGTACAAGATTGGCTTGCGATGCATCTCCATTATGAACTATTTAGTTGATAGTTTGGAATCGATCTCGTATAGTGCTGTAAGGCGAATGGTTACTACTCATGACATCCCATGGCTACTTGCAGACCTGATTAGCTTCCGTCCTTGGTACCGAAAAAATTCAAAGGGGATACAAAAGTATATCGGTAAGATTTATTGAACACTGCCCATGCGTTGTCCCAACATCTATCATTTTAGAGGACAAATGGGTGACCGTTACTGGGGAAGATGTAACGAAAATTGTCAAATATGAAGCGCAAACTTGGTTTTGCTTAAGACAAATGTTGTTTGACCCCAAACTGATGGAAATATATGATATGAACGAATGTAGACAAACGCGATTGGGACAGGTAGCTTTTTCATATCTTCATATCACAGCGTAAAATAACTGTTTTTCCTATTGCAGTGCCAAGGATACTTAAATGAAACGGTTTTGGACCAACTTCCTCCGCTTATCGAGCTTAAACAGTTACTTTGCACCCTTTCAATGACAGGTGCCCGGACATCAAAGAAAAAAACAAATTTAGTCTTAGAGGAACTTCCAGAGATCCAAGCAAATCTAATCAAAGAAGCTGAACACAAGGGCGGTTACTTTGAAATCGCTGAGAGCCAGTCAGAAATATTTTTGACTACTTCCAAAGAGAAAATAACTTCACTAGCTCAGCGACTCAACTCTGCCTACAATACTGACTTCTTGGCTGAAATGGAAACTGGTGAAAATCCGGCTTCAGAAACACACAGCAATGTAAAAACTTGTGGAGCCTGCAAAAAAGAAGCAAAAAAGAAATGTTCGAAGTGCAAGACAGTTTATTACTGCTCCAGGTATGATCTGCTTCTGTTTCTTAACTTTGGATTAAATGTTTGAAACTTTCTTTTAGAGAATGTCAACTTGGGGACTGGCCAAATCACAAGAAGCAATGTTTTACTCCAGGAATTAATCTACAGTAACCACTAAGCACTTTTTCATTCACATTCCCGAACAAACGAGCTTTGTTTTCAATTATTTATTAAAAAATTCTTAACCACAGTAGAATGTCGTCTTTGAATCAATCAACAGCCGTCTAACTGTTTTGCCTAAGGTGCTCTTTGACAACATCAAGGGCTGGGGTTTCCTCACCGAAATCCTTGATTACGACCACAGAGCACCCGCAAACCTTACGTGGTTTGCCTTCTTTATCGATCTTGCACAAACCAGACCATTCGCCGAGTTTTTTATGTGAATCGACGCGGATCAATGGAATCTGATGTTCATGGCAGAGTGCTGTGATCAATTTCTTGTAGAGGGGTTCCTCGAATGATTCCGCCAAAATAGCAAGAACAGCTTGACGTCTATGAACGAAAATGTTTCGGATAAGAATCGCTAGCTAAAACACAATGAAGGTACTTACTTGTCAAGAGATTTGCATGCTTGGTGAATTCCATGAACCAAACCATCAGCGATCAATGACTTCTTCAATACTTCTTGCAAAGCCATGTTAATATCCATGGCACCTCCTAGAACAGGGGCAGCTGAGGGAACATCTCTGTAAGCGAAACACACATAGTAAGACACCATACAAATTAATTTAGTATTCAAGTCGAATTGGTTATGTTTACGTGCACAAAATCTTCACTATATTGAAACTTACACATCAACGTCGGCCATTTTTAGCTAGTTATGTCGTCTTATAACTGAAACAGAAATGATATAGTATAATTTTATTTAAGATGCATTAGAAATTATTGAATTATAATTTAAGGTTTCAGAAAATCAGTCTACCCGTACCTTTTTGACAACCGGAAAGAAAGAGAAGAAGCGGTGCTGCCAAACTAGTACAACAAGAAAACATCAATCTTTCGTCAAGTTGAGTGTGTTCAATAAAGAAAAACCCAACACAAATGGCCGCGTTTGGTGAAATATTTATTTTAGAACGCCATAATTTGTTTATTTTGTCTATCAATTCTGAATGAAAATATATTTGCATGGAATAACTAAAAAATGGCAACTGTCAAATTGTGACGATAGGAGGCGATCGTTCGATAGCTTTTCTTTAGAGAAAAATAAACTTTTAGAACTAAATTGTAGCGTTTGTCATTAAAATGGAAACTACGGGACAAGGGACGAAAAGTTTACCAGCCTTATTTATTAGATTTCACTAATACTCGGTTCAACCTGGTATTAGTTATTACTAGTATTAGCACTTAATACTCCCTTACGCCAGGTCGAGCGAATCCTTATTTATAAAACATTTTCCAACCCGTATTAGTTAATACTTGCTTATGTCAAATTTTTCATCAAAAAAATGACCCATCTGTAGCTCTGGTTACTATAAACGTAAACAAATCCCAGCTGACTTCATTGTGCACGTTCAACGCATTAAGTTTTTTCAGATAATCTTACTTCTTTCGGACTCTGATTGGCCAGAGTTTCAGTTCTTCTTTTGATACGTGACTTCTGACCAATTAGATGTTGAAAAAAAAGTTAGATTACATGAAAAACTAAATTGCGTTGAACCCGAGTGTTATGATTTATATTTCTTTTTGTGGTTGGCGGAAATTTTTCTAAAATGGATATTAAACAAAACAAAACAAGAAATACTAGTTTTAATTTATTAATTTATTTATCTGGTATTTAAGGCGGAAAAGTAATTTAAATTATTCACAAAACCAAAATATTTTCCACTTTTCCTCCAGAAATTTCAACAATATTTTTCCTACACTTTTATCCTCAAAGTGACATTTGACTATAATACGACCTTAATCCTCCCTTAAAACTCCTATGAACCAGTATTAGCTTAATCCGTCGCTAATACTGGTGTATTTTTTTTATAAATAAGGTTTGGAGTATTAGTGGAGTATTAAGTTCGTAGTAACCTTAATCCGCCGATAATACGGGTTTATAAATAAGGCTGTACGAGTTTATATCAATATATTTTATGACATGATTGTTAAAGTCCCATTTTTGACAGCACAAAATATTAACAGATCCCTGAACTGATTTGTTCAGTTTTATTGCTAGTGAAAAGATTATTTACTTACTTAGTTGGGGGTGAACCTGGGCCTCAACCAACTGTGAACCTGGGCCTCAACCAACTGTAACGACTTCGATTTCGGGCGAGCTCTCTCCAGTTCGGTTGAGGTCTTCTTCCACTTGATTTCACCACCTAGAACGAGGTTTCCGCAATTTCCCTGGAATGTGCTTTCGAAAACCAGTCGAACCGCAGCGTTTGGGTCCACCCACTCCACGTTCTTCCACGCCGTTGCAGATGAACATGTTCATCTGCACCCATAATTTTTCATCTGCAACCATAACTAGGACGTTCCCTCTCTATCAGACAAGTATGAATTTTACATCTTGTGTCTTTTTCTAAATCCACCATAATTTATCATCCGCAGCCATAATCCTATTCGTCTCTCTTTTTAACTTTTGTGCTTTGTAATCTTCATCCGTCTCGCTTTACTTTTCTGCACTTCTGCAGTTGCAGATGCATGTAAACCCAGCATAATTGTAAGCAAGATGTTAATCTTAAGGTCAATCTATATCAATAATGGTGGATTTACATGCATCTGCAAGTGCAGATGAAAATCGGAAAAAGACAGAAGATGTAAAATTCATACTTGTCTGATAGAGAGGGAACGAACTTCCTAGTTATATAATCCTATTCGTCTCTCTTTTTAACCTTTGTGCTTTGTAATCTTCATCCGTCTCGCTTTACTTTTCTGCACTCCCGCAGTTGCAGATGCATGTAAACCCAGCATAAAGAAACTAAAGTTAAAAAAAAGTACAACGCTATATCGAATGGAAGACCAACGACACGAAAAATAATTATTGACGAAAAATAGAAGTTGCTTCCTCGAACACTTTCCATTTCCGCCTTCGTTATTTTGAGGAATGACGTTTTTTACCATCTGTCATTTGTCATCTCTGCACAGCTGTCGTCCCGCCTTCAGCTAGCAGTCTAGCAGACAGCATGTTCAAAAGAGAGATGCTATAAATTGTTTTTGTTAAATTATATTTTCCAGTTCGAAAACAACTTCCCTCAAGTTACAACAAAAAACAATATTAAGTGCGTAAACATTTAAAATAAACTTTGTAAACTTCTAAAATAATAAAAGCTGACGTCTTCATTCTCTCCTGTGGTTAACAAATAGTGTAGCGCTTCAAAACGATTTTACATAATGGAAAGTTTAAGGTAACAGGAAAAAAGAATAAGAAAATGTTTCTAAGAGCATCTTTTCGTATATTTTTGTTAGTTTACTTATGCAAATATGACGTGTTCAACAAGATAACATCACAAATGTCGTGAACTTGCTTATCTCTAGTTCAACATGTATACATACAAAAGAATTTTTCAACAGATTTTGTATCAAATTGTATGTTAGTACCTGCAAAGTGTATAATATTAGAAGAAAACTTTTTTTCGATCATTTAATTTTAGAGTAAAGTATGCTGCGTTGAATCGCTAAGCAACAATTTAAAATTCAGAATTGTGTTGTTTAAGGTAGGTACCTATCTAATTGATAGAGACTTTCCTAACCCAAGTTGATTACCTCATTTACTTTTTAATGAGTTTCGTTTCTTTTATCTTTGCTTTTTTTGTTGCACCGCCAAAGCGTGGGTATCTTATTTGCATGTTGAACTACCTCCAATTTGTACCGAATATCATTTATTTGTATGGCTCCTTTTGTCTCAAAAGATAATCATTAATTCAATGAGTGTTTTGATCAAACATTTTTTTATACACCTACTACGAAGGTAAAAAAAAATCAAGATTTGCCAATAATAATCCGATGTAGCCGGTCATAGAGTTTCTGCGATTGGTAGTCAATAGTCATTGATAGATTCGTATCAATGTTTTTCATTTTACTAGCCCTTAATAATTTCTCACTTATTGGATTATTTTTCAGAGAAGGGTTATTACTTGGCTGCGGAAATCCCCTACTGGATATATCGGCCGTAACCGATGAAAAATTCTTACAAAAATATGATCTCAAGCCCGATAATGCCATTTTGGCCGAAGAGAAACACAAACCACTGTACGAAGAACTCGTTGAACGGTTCAATGCAGAATATATCGCAGGAGGTTCAGTTCAAAATTCGCTAAGAGTAGCCCAGTGGATAATACAGAAGCCGAACGTAGCCGTTTTCTTTGGATGTGTGGGCGATGATAAGTTCTCTAAAATCCTAGAAACAAAAGCCCGTTCAGATGGGGTAAATGTTCAATACCAATATACTCAAGAAGCACCTACAGGAACATGTGCTGTGCTTATCACGGGCACCCATCGTTCGTTGTGTGCAAATCTTGCGGCAGCTAATCTATTTACTCAAGATCATTTGACAACGCCAGATAACAAGAAACTACTCGACAATGCTGAGTACTACTATATATCTGGATTCTTTTTAACTGTCAGTCCTCCGAGTATAATGGAAGTTGCCCATCACGCTCATAAGCATAATCGAATGTTTATGATGAACCTGAGTGCTCCATTTTTGTCGGAGTTCTTCAAGGAACCAATGATGGCAGCTCTACCTTTTGTTGATATTCTCTTCGGCAATGAGGCGGTAAGAAATTTTTACAACCTTCATTTGATATTCGAGTTTTAAATAGTTAATTGGTCTAATTTAGGAAGCAGAATGTTTTGCCCAGCAGCAAAGTTGGGAAGAGAAAGAGATGAAGGAAATTGGCAAGAAGATGGTCAACCTTCCCAAAGAGAATCCAAACCGCCCACGTATTGTTATCATAACACAGGGACAAAGTCCCGTCCTGCTTATCCAAGAAGACAGCATCGAGGAATTTCCGGTGAAAAAGTTAAAACGCGAAGAAGTTGTAGACACCAATGGGGCGGGTGATGCTTTTGTTGGTGGATTCCTATCGCAATACGTACAAAAGAAACCCTTGGGGGTGTGTATTCGCTGTGGTAACTGGGCTGCCAGGCAAATTATTCAACGCAGTGGCTGCACGTTTGAGGGTAAACCTGATTTCGAGGAATGAAGGAGTTTTTGTTTTATTGTTGTTAAGTTTTATATACTTGTATAAAACAATTTACCAAACCAACATTGAAAATGAGGCATATATTTTTCTTTTACACATTTGTATACTTTTTTAAATACAGAAAAATGAAGTTTGTATAATTTTGTTCAAAAATATTCAAAACGGTTCTAATTTGTATAGAAATAATATTAAGTTTTTGACTTTATAAATGCACACCCTGTAATTCCTTCCTATTTTGTAAAGCATTTTTCAAAAGAATAGAAGTACATATATGACGTCAAACCAGTTTGAATTTAAGTTTTGGTTAAAAGAAATTTCAAGTTTTGTTTTAAATTGTATTCCCGTTTTAGATATGAGAAAAAAAAATCACAAATAAAAATCAGTTGCAGACTTTTTTAAAACGTGTTCATTAGTAACTAACTTCTCGTACACATACCCAGACCGTGGGGTTTTTCGAAAATTTCATTTAATTGACATTTGCATATCAGCCTGTTCTCAAACTTGATTTTTACATACGATGACGATTATTTAACTATCTCTTAATTTTTTTAAGACCATTTGCTGTTTTGAAAATTTTGAGTGCTATGCGCGTGCATTCTTCTAGTATCTTAAGGAAGGGTAACGTTAATTCGTAAAAAGGCATGTTTTTCGAATTTTTCGTGAGGAACGAGTTCAAATTTATTAAAACCAATAACACATTCAATAGTGACATTTCAAGAATGTTGTCTAAAATTTTCAAAAAGAAACATTCAAAAATACGACAAGGCGGCAATAATTCGAACGCGCAAAAAAAAAGGTATTTGCGGTGCCCCTCATAGCTTGGTTCTGGATCATTCGAAATCAAAAAATCAAAGTTCTTTCGTTAGATAGTCAGCCTTATTATGAGTTTCACGTGAAATCATTCCCCCCGAAAAACATCTCATTTCACTTTTCCCTTATTATGAGTTTCGGGGGAAAAATTTTCCATGTTCGAAAAATTTCCCTTATTATGAGTTTTTTCCCCCCATGAAATGTGAAAACGTGGAGAGCAATTTATTTCACTTACTTTTGTGAGGCGAACAAGTAAACAACAAAAGCGGAAAAGTTGCAAGTTTGGACTTTTGTTCAGGTGAAACTCATAATAGCTTTTAAAATTCCGGGCGAACAAAAATGTTCCGGGCGAAAAGCTGTTCACGTGAAACTCATAATAAGGCTGAGTAGTTTTCACCAGGTAATGTCGAGGGGGTTTTTCAAAATTTTAATTTTTCACTTTCTTGGAATATACTTTGAAAATCGCGATTTTTCATGAAAAAAGTCGGCTAGTTTGTTATTGTTAAATAACAATATCTCTTATATATCTTATCAAAAAATTTGAAAGTTTCGTCACTACATCGTAAACTATGAACAGAAATATTGTCCAAAATTTAAAAAGGATCAGTGCAGTAGTTGTAAAGTTATGAAGGGCACCCACTTCAAAAAAGTGAGCTGTGGGAAAAACGATTTAAAGCTTCCAGGAGGTAACAATAGCGCTCTTGGACCGAGGTATGAAAATATTTATAACGTCCTCAATTTTGCTCCAATCCACTTGAAATTTTGAAACAATATTCTTAGCATTCATTTAAAAAAAATAATAAAAAAGCAAAAAAAAATTAAATACAAAAAAAGAAATCCAACAGGTTTGTGTTTTGTAATTTTATATGTTTTTATGCTCCTAGACTTTGCGTTAAATATTTTACAGTTATTTTCGGAAGCAATCTGGATTTAGATATGTGTTTCATTGGTGCAAAAAGATCGCTTCTCATGATTCTGAGGAGTGACAGCCGCTTCTCGATTTGAAGCAGAGATGAGAAATTAATAAAAAATGAATTTCTTATCTCTGATTTGAAGTGAGAATTGACTCAAGAAGCACTAACACATGTTACTCAAATGTCAAACAGAAAAGTTTCTACAGGAAAATTTTTTTATGTGCTATAGGTGTTTCACTCACACAAAGCCAACACATTAAGTTGAGCAAAAACAATTTTAGGTGTTCCATTGGTTTTCAAAATGAGTGCTTCCCCGAGTGAAACCAATGGAAAGCGCCATAAGAAAATACCTAATGAGTAAAAAAAATCAATTGTGGCTAGCTTTTTTAGAATAGAATTATCTTTTAAAGAATTGAAATCGACCAATGTGAACTTCTTTTTGAAGCAGGAGAAGTATAAAGCATTGCCCAAACCAACGCGGTGAGCGCGTGCGATGCGATTGCGATAAGTCAGCAAATGTGTGCTTCATAAAATCATTCTTAGAACGAAAGAAATATTAAATTGATAAAGCTGGAGAACAAAAATAAAGTAATTCTTTTTACCACTGAACTGCGTGAACACAATACATACGCATACGCATACGGAGCCGGAGCCGCAAGAGTTAAAATCAAGTTAACTTGTCCAGCTCCGTCTTGCGTTGTTGTTGTATTCGCTTGTATTTAATGTTTTGACATCTCTTGCGGCTGCGTCTCTGCAGCCATTGTGTTCACGCAGGAACTCGTCACTAACCACAACGCATTTGAGGCTGTTTTAAGCCTTGCCCAAACCAACGCGGTGAGTGCGTGCGATGCGATTGCGATAAGTCAAATCCCTATGTAATCTTATGGACGTTTGACTTAATGCATAGGGATTTGACTTATCGCAATCGCATCGCACGCACTCACCGCGTTGGTTTGGCCAAGGCCTTAAGAACCGAATCAAAAAACCATTGGGTGCGTTCGAGAAAAAATGGGTAGCATAACTAGGATACCTTTGTATCCGGGTAAGTTTTCGAACGACTAAGATTAGGTATCTGTCAAATCAGAAACAGCTGATAAATCGAAGTGAAAACAAACCAAACCAAATATGTTTTGAAAATTGCAAACAACACGAACCACTTATTATTCGATTGCAAACTTCTTCACAATCGTTTACTTCGTAAACAATGTCGTTTAGATTAATTAGGAGCACCATATTTTAAATTTTATGTTTACAAAAAACAATTTTGCAACAAAGCACTATGACAGAAAGCAAAACAAAAATGAATACAAGTCAGCTGTTCTCAAATTTCAAATTGGGTAGCTTGCTATACCATGATTTTTAAGGTACCTTTGGATCGCTTTCCCCTCAAAAGATGTTTTGCAGTCAGCTGCTTTTTAACATGGGATTACACTAACAACAAATGTCACGAAAGGAATCTAGTTCGTCTTAGGTAAAAATCCGAACGCAACCATTTTCAGAGTCGAAAAGTGGCATCACTGTTTATTACATTCCTCAAACCGATAACAATACAATCCACAGTTGTGGAATGTCTTTGCAACTTCAAAAGAAATGTCAAAAGCAAATTGTTTTTATTTTGCTTTTTACACAAGATTTCCATTATTAAAATTGGTACCTCTTTAAATTGCATTAAATTAAACAAACCCTTAACTTTTGATTGAAACATTGAAAGAATGTTTCTGTTTCTCGAGGGTCTTTCAAATGTTTACATTCTCAGTACAGCTACAGTGTTTTTAGCAGTCATAATTGCTCTATATTGTGCGAATTTTACTAAAGATGAGGTAAACATTTGCAGTATATTCATCGCACATTATTATATTAATATAAAATGGTTCCAGAATAAAATTATATCTCATAAAACAACCCGAGTTACTTTAAATGCCGACCCCAATGATAAAAACTTTTCAGAATCTGAATCAGAAGCCGATCTGTCTGAGGGTCTTGTTAGTAAATTGAAATCGGCACGTTTGAAAGAACTTGAAAGTTCCCTTACCGAAGATCAGTTGGAAGAAGAGAAAAGGTTTGTTAGCATAGCACATTCCTCCACATTCAATTTGTGTTCAGTAAAAAGTTTATAATTTTACTTTCCAGAGTTGAGCGTGAACAGCTTTCTGCAATATTTGATCTTCTGAAAAAACAAGAAGCCGAACTAAATATGAAAGAAATTGACGAATCAGAGTTGTCAGCTCAAATGGGATTGTATCGTTAGTACCTGTTTTGCGCCTATAGATACATTTTTCTAGATAATGTAAGAATAAGAAGCAGATGTATACTTATAATGGTTTCATATCCTAGAAAATTTTTGAACTAGTTAGACTGTGGTGTGTTTACTTGTTCTTCCATTTATCGAATTATCTGAACGATGCAATGTTAAAAACTAACCTGCATTTATATCATAGTAATTTTAGTGAAAAATTTAATCTAGTCATAGAGAAATATATAATCTGAGTGTTGTTTACATGTTTGCCGTTTCAATTCTTTTATTTAAAATAAAACTGAAGTAATTTTTCATACGGTAGTAAACACATTTCGAAAATAAACAATTATGGGCAGGTTTGAATTGTTAGAGCTCCTATATTTGTAACTTAAGTTGGTAAAATTTTTTCAAGATATGTGGGTTTGTTATTCTTAAATGCAAATATCTTTGTAACAACCGAACTAGTCACTTAGCCAAAAAAGATTCTTTACTAATGTAAACATATCATCTCAAAGAGAAGTTTGTTTGCTTTTACTGAATATGTAGTTGCCTAAAATAAAATTTGGATAAACATTTCTGCCACTAATTGAACAAAAGGATTGAATTCTACCTATGGGTCATTTGTATGTGAACATACATTGAAACAAAAATGTGAGCTGGGAACGTTTTTTACTCTGTCATGTACAGGAACAGCTATTCTATTTTTTAGGTCTCCCAGCACCTTTTTTCCCACCACCCGAGGTCTTATCTTTGCTGTTTTTACTCGCAATCAACGGGTGAGTTTCTAAAAAAAAAAAAAAACAATTTGAAAATTTAAGGTTTTATGAAGGTTAATATGGACTCTTACCATCAACTGGGGCATCAGGTAAGCTTATATCATAGCTACTTATTTTTCGCTTTTTAGCTGGCATGTCCTCGTCTACATCCATTGCCTCGTTTTCTTTGGACATGTTTGGGTCGTTACTTTCTTGTGCTGCCCAACCATCCTCAGGGTCTTCAACCTCTGGCGCCATAGGGAGAAACTGCAAGCCGCTTTCATCATCGAATTCTTCATCAGAGCTGCAAAAGGCTGCAACTCGTTCGACTTTCAGGACATCCACTTCGGTTTCCTCATCTTGCTTTGCTTCGGCACTATGATCAACCGATTTATCTTCATCTGTAATATCGAACTCAGACTCCCGTTCTTCATATTCAACATTTTCGTCGAGTTCTTTAAAATCAGGAGCGAAGGCGGACCAATTCTCAACTTGATTCTGTGCCCAGATGGAGACTAGACCAGAGCTAATACTGGCGATGATTGGCCTCACTGGATGCCAAACGACATCAAGAAGAAGTTCGCCTTTTGTACCATGAAGTATTTTTACTAAATTGCCAATAGATTTTTCCCATATGTATAAAGCGTGCTGCCGGGCACTACCTGCACATATATACTCTCCATCACCCGAGAAACAGCACTTTTTCCAAGTAGTCCTATTGAGATTTGTGTTATTGAGGAAATTATTTAAAGTAGATTACCTACTTATTGACCAAGTCTTGAAGTTTTTGGATTGGTTCGGGTTCCCCGTCTCTGCCCTGATTGATAATTTCTTTAGAGTCATAAACTCTAATTACACGATCAGAGGTATTTATTAGAAAAGCACTTAAAGAGTAATGAGCTTTATATAATGAGCAAATAAAAATGTTTATTCCACTTACTCTCCTCGTCTAGCGAACTCAATGCTCTTCACAGCGGTTGCACTTGATGTTCCCACTATAATTCGAAAGCTTGCTACAATGGTTAGTGTGTCTACATCTAACACAATAATTTTGCCCTTAGCATTCCCTGTATAAATATATTTCCCCCGGCGATCAAAAGATGCAACAATGTTCAGATCACCCTACAAACCGTTATTGAATCAAACCTCAGTAAAGAATCGTTTATTCAAACTTACATCTTGGTCTATCGGCAAGCACCTGTGAGTGTCATTTATTCTTACTAGCACGGCTGCGTACCTCATTGGACAAACGAGGAATCTGTTGTCATTCCTTGGATCAAATTGAACTTTTAGAATAGGCGATGGAAATCTATACTTTTGTTCACATTCGCCTGTTAAAACATCCCAGATACACACATTATTATCTGTTGACGCCGAAAGGAGCTGAAAACAAAATACATGGGTATTTACATGAAAGTTATAACGTCTTGCTGCAGATACCTTTTGTCCGCTTCTGGTCCAACTCAAACTGCACACCGGATGTACATGAGCTGATATAATTTTAGCTATACCCCGAGTTAGAAAATCCCAAATAACAATGCGACCATCATTGCATCCAACAGCTAAAAGAGTTCCGTATTTATTGAAACAACAAGTTACAGCTAGCGAGATACAATCCAAAGAACCATCGAATTCTTCGGGATAGTTTTGTCCAAAAGACTCTGAAAATTTTCATTAGATAACACTGTATGAAGTTTCTCTTACTACATCTATATCTCACCAAGCAGTTCAAGATTCATTTTGACATAATATTTACAACTTTCTTAAGTAAATAGTTTAATAAATTTTGAGTAAACTAAAATAAAAATAAAATCCAAGCGGATAAAAGTTGGAAAATGCTAATAGCAAATCGTAATCAGAAACGTCAAAATAATAAACAAAATTTAGTACTGCGCGATGATAGTCCCGGTTTATATAAAAACGATATCGATAACAATGAGTACAGTTTGAGCAAACTGTCTATGAACTAAAAATATTTTATGTTAAAATAAAACAAATTCATTTTCGGTTCCAAAAATAACACTGCAAATAAATGCACGCTGATATACGTTTGCTCAAATTCTTGCGTGCTAAAAACAACAACAATATAAGCAGATAGCGCGGATAAACATCTCCGATTATTTCTAAATTGAATATAACCTGCAAGTGCTACCAATGTTGGTGTAGATGAATTCTTGGAAATGTCACTACTGAATCAAATATTCATCAGTTTGACAAGGTAAATATGAAAATATTACTTTTCAAACACAATGAAAAAGTTGTTATTGCATTTTCAAAATAGCAGAGAAAAAACAAAGCTTATATCCGCTTTCGAAAAAACACTGCTAATATTCTACTTCACTCAAATCTAATGTTTAATTTTCCGAGTTCTTTTTGCATTTGACATACAAGAAACTTAAAAAATTTATAGAATTAAAATAAATAATCGACAAAAAATTTTTCTTCCACAGTAAAATTTTATAAACACTCCCTGAATGCATTACATATCCAAAGAAGTTATCGATAACAACCCTTTTTCCGCCATCATCATTTCTTGTTTTAGTTTTTGAATCTAGTTGTTGGCGAACCTGGTTGTACTTTTGACAGAAGCAAAAACGCACTGTAATCGTAAAAAAGCCGAATTGCATTTAATATAATTTTTATTGTTGGAATAAAATCAATTTTTACCAATCAAAGGTGAATTTCTTTACTAAAATTCAATACACAATTGTTTAAAGTTAATATATTTTTAATCAGATCAATTAAGCCATCAAAGCTTAGTACAAAAAAATTGATTCAAAATCTTCGTTTTCATTAGTCATATTTTTGCCACAAAGAAGAAAAATCCAAGATGACGGGTGAAACAGCAAAAGCCGAGCAACCGAAGCCAGCCACCGCTGTCGCTGATGACGAAAAGAAAGACAATGACGAGAAAGAACAACAAGAACTTTCTGACGAAGACCAACAGCTCCAGGAAGAGCTGGAAATGCTTGTTACACGTTTACAGGAGCCCGACAAGTCTTTGTATCTGCCTGCTCTTGAAGTTATGGGAAAATTAATTCGAGCCTCAACGACAAGTATGACTTCAGTACCGAAACCGTTGAAATTCATGCGTCCTCACTATGAAACCATGAAGAACATTTACAAAGAAATGCCCGATCAGAAATCTCGTATGGTATGTGCAGATATTATTTCTGTCCTTGCAATGACAATGGGAAGTGGAAAAGACTGCCTCGCTTACCGATTTCTATGTGACCCAGAGCAGAAAATTGGCGAATGGGGTCATGAATATGTGCGCCATTTGTCCGGAGAAATCGCTGCCCACTATTTGGAGACTACAGGTGAGTTCCAGAATCAGCTAATTGATCTGGTGAAGCAAATCGTTCCGTACAACATGGAGCATAACGCAGAAGCGGACGCATGTGATTTGTTGATAGAAATCGAACATTTGCATTTGCTTTTGGATTATGTCGATGAGGGTGCCTACCCAAGAGTTTGCTTATATCTACAAAGCTGTTATCCATATGTACCCGAACCAGATAACCTAGTAATCCTTCAGACTGCTTTGAATTTGTCGAGAAAATTCAACCAGTACACGCAAGCAATGCGCTTAGCACTGATGCTCAATGACATGGACATTATCTCTGAGATTTTCAAGGACCAAAAAGATCCTTCTGTTCAGAAACAGTTAGCTTTCATGTTGGCCCGTCAGCAAGTCTGCTTAGAATTAGATGAGTCTATACCGGAGTATGATGATTTGATGGAAATCATGTCAAATGCAAATTTGAACAAAAACTTTTTAAATCTCGCTCGTGAGCTCGATATTATGGAGCCAAAGACCCCAGAAGATATCTACAAATCTCATTTGGATAACGCAAGGACCCGTTTTCCTTCAATTCAAGTGGACTCAGCTAAACAGAACTTGGCAGCAAGCTTTGTCAATGGTTTCGTAAATGCTGGCTTTGGAGTAGACAAGCTGTTAAGTGAGGATGGTAATAAATGGCTGTACAAAAACAAAGAACATGGAATGTTGAGCGCTACAGCTTCACTTGGTCTAATTCTACTTTGGGATGTAGATGGCGGTTTAGCAATGATCGACAAGTACTTGTATTCCACCGATGACTACATTAAGTCTGGTGCTTTATTGGCTTGCGGTATTGTAAACTGTGGCATTCGCAATGAAGTGGATCCAGCTCATGCCCTGCTCTCCGATTACATTGAAAACAACAACACCTCAATGCGCATTGGTGCAATTTTGGGGCTGGGTATCGCATATGCTGGATCCAACCGATCTATTGTTATCGACACCTTAAAAACAGTGTTCAGTTCTGATCGTAAAAATGCAGCAAATATTGAAGTTCTGGGCATTACAGCCCTCAGCATGGGTCTTATTAGCGTAGGTTCGTGCAATGCAGAAGTAACGGAAATCCTTTTGCAAACAATAATGGGTCTAAGTAAAACGGATCTTCGTGATACCTATACAAGGTTCCTGATGTTGGGTTTGGGATTGCTTTACTTGGGAAGACAGAAGTCAACAGAAGCAGTCATGAGCACTCTAGAAGTTCTTGATGAGCCTTACAAATCGATGGCTACAACGATGGTGGACATTTGCGCATATGCTGGAACTGGCAACGTGCTTAAAATTCAACAGTTGCTTCACATTTGCTCTGATCATTATGAATCATCCACTTCGGATAGCAGCGATGACAAGCAGAAGAAAAATAAGGAAAAAGACAAGGCTGAGAAGGAAAAGGAACGCGAGAAGGATCTCTCTGGAACTCAATCCATAGCCGTTCTTGGAATTGCCCTAATCGCCATGGGAGAGGACATTGGAGCGGAAATGGCATTTAGGTCGTTTGGGAATCTTTTGCGTTATTGCGAGCCGTGTATTCGTCGTGCAGTTCCATTGGCATTGGGTTTGATCTCTGCGTCTAATCCTAAGCTTAATATTTTGGACACGCTTAGCAAGTTTTCTCATGACAGTGATGCTGAAGTGGCTCACAACGCTATATTCGCTATGGGCTTAGCAGGTGCTGGAACAAACAATGCCCGTTTAGCTTCGATGTTACGCCAACTGGCCCAATACCACCAGAAAGACCCCAGCAACCTATTTATGGTTCGAATTGCTCAAAGCTTAACACATTTGGGCAAAGGAACTCTAACTTTGAGTCCTTACCATAACGACCGTCAGCTGATGAATCCGATGGCAGTAGCTGGTCTAATGGCCACATTAGTTTCATTCTTGGATGTTAAAAATTTGATCCTAGGTCGTTCACACTATCTGCTGTACTCTTTGGTGCCAGCTATGCAGGCTCGTATGTTGATAACATTCGACGAAGAACTCAATCAACTGCAAGTGCCGGTGCGAGTGGGTATGGCTATCGATGTGGTTGGCCAGGCGGGTAAGCCTAAAACGATTACCGGATTCCAGACACACACCACACCTGTTCTTCTGGCTATGGGTGAGCGAGCCGAACTGGCAACGGATGAGTATATAGCACTTACACCAGTGATGGAAGGATTTGTCATTTTAAAGAAAAATCCCAACTACGTAAAATAATAAGATAAATTGAACAAATTAAAAATGTCTTCATGTAATAATTCTGTATTTTCTTATAATTTTTCTTTAGCTATAACTTTTTCTTTTTATTGTATTCATACGATTAAAAAAAAACAATCCGAATGATAACAAATAAATTCGCACTGTGTCGAAGTAATAAACTAAAAAATGTTTTATTTTTATATTATCACAAGTCTGAACTAGTTTAAATGGTTTGGAGCAAAAATACAGGGGCCAGATTCTATAAAAAGCGAAACGAAAGCGATCAAACGTTTTTCATAAGCGAAGTCATTGTAAATCGTTCGCACACACGAAAACGTTTGTTCGTTTTTTACATACAGAATGTCACCCCAGGTCTTAGTTGCATTTGCAATTTTCCAGACATCAAGAATTTCACTAAACAGCTAAAAATCAGAAAACAGTTTGCATGCTACCTATATTATATTATATCTAAGAAAAATTATCGTCAATCAAATATTTTGCACATAAATGTGATTTGGAAGTTGGAACTCTTACAACCCTTTGATACCCCTTTGGTTTCTGATTTGTTTTATTTGTCTCCGATCTTCCGTTATACCTCAGTAACAGACTTTATTTCATTAGTATATTCCCACGGAACGGGGAATTAAAATCTTTGAGAAAATCTCAAGTTTAGCACAGGTGTTCTTGGTTTTCTGGCTATATTTTGCGGTGGGGATCAGCTGGTTTATCATATTATAAGAAAATGAATTTTTCGACTATAACCAGCATAAAAAACCATCTTACAGGGAGTAGAGAAATCCTCCAAAAAGTCAACATTATACAGCTTTCCTCCAGAGCCCTGGTAGCGTTACTTTATAAGCAATTATTTTCTTTAGTGGATGTTTTATGGAACTTCACTTTTAGTGAGGGCCTCAGAGGTGGAACAATCCAAAACCGAAAGTTTTGCCGACTTCATTACCATATTATTAGTGAGGAGCAGACATGTTCAGACATGTTAATCATCCCAGTCCTGCTTTACGGCGCAGAAGCATGGACCTTATCGAAAGCGGATCAGGAAATCCTTGGTCGTTTCGAAAGAAAAATTCTCCGAATGATCTTTGGTCCCGTATGCGAAGGCAATGTGTGGAGAAGAAGATACAACAACGAGCTGTATGAGCTGTACCGCGACATGGGCATAGCCAGAAGAGTACGCATCGCGAGGCTTCGATGGTTGGGCCATGTTGAGCGGATGGACCCAAACGCTCCGGCTCGTCGGGTGTTCGAAAGCACATTGCAGGGAAATCGCGGAAGGGGAAGACCTCGTCTTAGGTGGCGCAATCAAGTGGAGGAAGACCTCAACCGACTTGGAGTGCGAAACTGGAGAGAGCTCGCCCGAAATAGAAGTCGTTATCGAAGGATGTTGGTTGAGGCCCAGGTTCACCCCGAACTGTAATGCCCACCTAAGTAAGTAAGTAAGTAAGACATGTTCAGGGAGAGTTATGATACCAGCCCACAATAGTCGTAGCACCATGAATGTAAAAGAACGAAACATAAAAATTGATTAAGATCCAATTTTGAAAATAGTAGATTTTATCTGACGCAAAACACTCAAGGTTTAGTTTCATTTAGTTTATTATCCGGTTCATTCGACAAAGCTTGAAAGTCGGTCTTAGATAGTACAGAGTTTTTTTTTTGTAAACCTTAAACAATTCTGAAACTCAGTCTCCAATAATTTATCTTCAATTTTTGCAGTTCTCAATTCCGAATTCTTTTTCAATTCGCTTATCACTTTGCTAACGGAATTGAATTGGGTTGATGAATTATGTAAGAGACTTTTTATTGCCATACATGAGAAATGGTGAACTATATTGACATTATCATGTACTAAAACAGTAAACAGATCCAATGAACATAAAAATTTTATTTTTAAACAGTTTTTATTATACTCATGACTGTACTAATTTTCTACCAGACTTAAAACGAAAACCGAAATTGAAAAAGGGTGTTTTTATTTCCGAAAGGATTCGGTACTGAATTTTTGTCACAAAAACGTTTTGGAAATTAATTTTTTTTTTGTTCATTGGAACTATTTACAACTTTAGTACATGTTAATGCTAATATACCGGATTCAATTCAGTTAACAAAGAGATAAGCAAATTGAAAACGTACGAATTCGGAATTGAGAACTGCAAAAATTTTAAAACAAGAGAATATGGTTTCCGAACGAAAATCAGAACAGAGCTAATAAACAATTTTGTTTTAAAAACGTATGTGCTCATATAAATATTTTTTATTGTACACTTTTTAGAAAGAAATAATGATTTGAAAATAGTTAATTCATCGGCTTTTTGTGAAAAAAATAAAGAAACACTTTTGGGGATCCCGCGGGCTCTCTTGGTTGAGTCCTAATGCTCGTGCTTAAAGCATTTCGAGAACCTACAGTTTTATGCCGATTCGAAAAGAAGTACTCTCAAGGACTTGTCAAACCGCCGTGAAAGGTAAATATTTGTTTTTATGTTTCTGAAATTCGAACCTCTTGCGTAATATGTAGACGTGCTGACCACGTCTACCTCGGGCAATATAGTTAGAACTTTTAAAATAAATAAATAAATAAATAGGGTGGCGCAACAGGGCGAGGAGCCCCTGGGCCTAGCGCATTTCTCACAACCAAGCCTTGTGAGGGAATGGAAGGGCCCTACAATTTTCTGCCGGTTCCGAACGGCTAATCGAGAAAGCGCTTTTCATGGCAATGAATACTAACGGAGGACTTTCCAATTCCTCGCGTAAGGCAATACCCGTGGAAAAAACATAAAAACGTTATAGAAATTTCCTAATTTTTTTTTTTTTTTTGTCAGGAGTAAATCTTCAAAAGACACTTAGTAGTATTCGATACCAAGTAGTGTGGGATTCTTACCCACTAAAAACTCCTCATAATCAGAACCAATCTATAACGATCGACAACAGATTTTTCTTTCTCAAAAATATTATCTCTTTAAGGGAAGCTTAAACTTTTAATGCTTCCCATGACTTTTAGGCCATTAGCTCGTGTGGCTTGGTTCTTCTTAATCTCCGAACATTGCCTCTCGTATTTAATACGGACTCCATTTCAGAGTTGATATGACTATGCAGTCGCTGATTGTGTGATACAGCATGTTTTCTTACAACTTCTGTAACCGTTTCTATTTGTAGGTCACGATGTAAATCGCTATTTCTTATATACCATGGTGCATTTACTATTCCACGAAGGACTTTGTTTTGGAACTTTTGGATGATTTCAGTATTTGTTTTCTTTGTACAGCCCCATAATTGGATTCCATAGGTCCAAACAGGTCTAAGTACTTGTTTATAAAGCATTATTTTATTTTCGACAGATAAGTCCGAATTTCTACCGAGTAACCAGTACATTTTTCTATATTTCAAGTTGAGCTCTTCCCTTTTCTTTTTGATATGCTCTTTCCATTTTAGCTTTGCATCCAAATTCATCCCAAGGTATTTGGCCGTATTGGCGTAGGGTACAGCTTGATTGTTGATGAATATTTGAACGTAGCTTAACTTTTTATTTGTAAGGTTTATATGTGCAGATTTAGCTTCATTGAGCTTGATACGCCATTTTTTGGTCCAATCACTAACGGTGTCGACGGCATTTCATAATTGAAGAACAATTATTAAATCTTTACTATAATTTCAATTTAATGTGCATTTAAAAATAATTTTTGCTTGTTATTTTTATATATTTATCTTCAAATTGTCAGTCTGGTAGACGGCCATTTTCGAATCATCATCTTCTACCTCTTGAATAGTCATTTGACAAACTAGCTAGCTATTACTAGATAGTTGTTTGTATCGAATAGATTCCAAAACTACTGGAACGATTTATAAAACTATTTCCTACATGTATTATCTTATGGGAGCTTAAACTTAGCGGATAAATGCGAACGAAACCGTGGTTCAAAATACAGCTCACGTCTAAATTTAAAAAAAACTATATGACTTATCTCGCTTTACTATGATATATTCAAAATACGTATGCTAACAGAAATATTGAAAACTAACATCAATCAATACCCCACCTACGAACTGGTTTTGATGAAATAAAAAGATGCTCATAAACCCCTAAGTCCGATACACAAAAAGACTCTGCTTAGAATCTCGTTTTAAACTATTATTTCTCTCAGAGCGAAGAGCCATTGTGATAATCATGTTCATGATCTTCGACTGGTAAGTAAGTCGTGCACGGCACACACAGTAGATGTCCAGTCATTTCAGTTCAGTATCATCGTCAGTTTGCAGTGGCTGTTGGAGTAGATTTAAAACGTTTTAAATATACGGCTCACTGTGCTAAACAAGTGGCTTCTGATTTAGTGTTAGATATTCTTGTTTGTCCCCTTTCTATCTGTGTGAAAAATAATAATTGTTCTCATAGATTTCTGCTTACAAATTGTATTCTAATTAAAAAAAAATCTGCAAAGAAATTTTCAACAGAAAAAGCTTTTAGACGATAGAGTATGATTGTAATGAGAACTGTGTTCAAGTTCAAATCAAAAGTGTAGCATTAGCACATTATCTTTCTGCCTTTTTTTATTTTTAAAATACAGTAAATTTTGTGATTTCATAATTTCTTAACATAAAAAACCGGACAAGAAATGCTGTGGAAGCAGGGTAAGATCAACAACTTATATACTACTTTAATTTTGTGATAACTTTAATGTCGGGAAATTTTTTTATAATTTTGGCAAACTACCTGTAGCTTTTATTGACCATGATGACCTTTTGTTTGCGGTTGTTTCTGGACGTTAAAGGGAAATAATTCAACGTGATGTCAGGCGGGATTTTAAAGATGTGTTGTACCGCTGCGTGCAAGAAAACAAGTATTTTGCCAATGAATTACGAGGTTCACCTTGACGCCTGAGTTTGGGTTTATTTTTATTTTTCATGATAACTGCTTAGGATGGGAAAACAAGTTATTTAACAAACAACGGTCGAAGTGTAGGTAGGTATGCAGAGGATTTAGAATTTAGGTCTTAAAAAAATTTTCGAGAGACATTATTTTCCTAAAATACCTACGCTAATTGAATACAGTGATACAATTTGCTGGGTAAGAATAATATTTTTCATGCCTTGAGGTGAGAATAATAGTCGGCAAATCAATTAATTTTATTTCCGGATGTCTAAGCGATATCTAAGCTAGACGGCATCTTCCTGCAATTGAACGTGATGACAAATGACAAATACAAATTATACTTGTGACTTGTGATTACGTTTAGTTGGAAAACCCCATCAGCAAACTGAATTACATTCGTATGTATTGTTGTTCATTGAGTATTTAATATTTTTAATCTAGAATTGAGTTCGGATTAAGACTACGATGTGTTGGTTTTTAACTTTGAAAAGCCTCATAGATCCCCTTTTCCCGCCTTAAGGCAACAAGTAATCGGTTGAAAATTATAAGAAAACGTTCCTGAATATTCATTTGATTTCAAAATTTAAATAAAGCTGTGGAACAAGAATTTTCATGTATGCACTATGCACCTATTTCAAGAAATTTACTTTACTGCTACTTGTTGACTTATCACAGTCTACATTCTATTCCATTTATGGTGTGTTCGAAGTTCGATACGTGAATTTCGATCTTGATCGGATCAGAACTCTCCCTTTTGCTTACTTTCATAGGAGTGTGATCTACAATTTTGAAAACGTGCCAAAAGTACGACATATGGAGTAACAAAGCTTGATAGAATAGAAAGTACTGATCTATGAAAGCATTAACCATAATGCGTCATGTATCCGAAAATAAAGTACGACCGAAGATGTTTTTACTTTTATTTTTGAACGCATCTTTCCTTTGATGTCTACGCTTGTATGAAATATCTCTAAGTTGTTTTCGTATAAACGACCATACCACATAAGTATACTTACAGTTCGGGGTGAACCTGAGGCCCTGACCTCAACCAACTTCTTCCTTCCTTCTGTAACGAATTAGATTTCGGGCGAGCTCTCTCCAGTTTTGCACTCTAAGTCAATTGAGGTCTTCCCTTTCTGCCTTTTCCCTGCAATGCGATATTATTTAATATATGGTGATAAAAAATATTTTTGGCCAGCTTTTACACCCAAATACCACACTGTGCATCATAGCCTCGCGATGCGGACTTTTCTGGTTATGCCCATCTCGCTGTCCAGCTCATACAGCTCGTTGTTGTTTCCTATTCTCCACACATTGCCTTCGCATACGGGACCAAAGACCATTCGGAGAATTTTTCTTTTGAAACGACCAAGGGTCTCGTCATCCGCTTTCGATAAGGTCCATGCTTCCGCGCCGTAAAGTAGGACTGGGATCTATTTTTCCACAAGTTTTCTTTCGTTAGAAGAATGTATAAATATACTGAATGGTAGCCGTGGTTGGAAGTCTCTTATAGGATATGTTTCTCACGCAAAAAAATATCGAGATGATTATTTGAACATGTTTTGAAACAATAATTTTACACCACTTTTTGAACTATGCATATAGGGAAAAAGCAAGTTATTTTCGTTTTAGCTAAACTAAAAGCCCTTTGATCTATTTTGTTTTGACTAAACTAAAAGTCCAGAAATTAAATTGTTATGTACATTAGAAACATTATATTTATATACATTAAGAATGTTCTAAACGTGTATCTTATACAGCAATAGATTTCAGCCTAAATCAATGATTTATTTATTTTTTTGTTTTGACTAAACTAAAAGTCACTGTTTTGTTTGTTACTAGTTTTCTTTCTTTTTAAACAAATTAACTTATAAACTTAGCACAAGTTTGTTAAAACTTTCTCACTGTATTTTAAAATTGTAATTTCTTTACGGCAGATGGCATATTGCCATGCTTTCTAATTAATTATATTTCTTTACTATAACATAATATTGTAATTTATGATTTGAAAAAAAAAAATAAATAAAGAAAAATTGAATTGAAAAAAAAAAGTAGGACTGGGATGATCAAGGTTTCATACAGGGAGAGGGGTTTGTTACTCAATTGCCTTCTTAGCCCAAAGAAGCAACGGTTGGCAAGAGTTATTTTCCGTTTGATCTCCGCACTGATGTTGTTTTCCGTGTATAGCGGACCCTAGGTAGTGTAGACGAAGTCCTGTACTACCTCGAAGCTATGTCTGTCTATTGTGATGTTTTGTCCAATTCGTCGATGTTCTGTGTCCTTGTTTGATGACAACATATACTTCGTTTTGCCCTCATTAACCATCAAACCCATTTTTGCCGCTTCTGTTTCAATGCTCGCAAAAACACCTATGATACCAAGCTTTTTTCTTCCCATTACGTCAATATCGTCTGCGTAGGTGAGTAATTGTACAGACTTTTGAAAGATTATTCCTCTGGTGTTGACGTTTGAGTTTTGACAGTTTGTCGCTTGGTCGAAAGCCTTTTTTTACATCAAAGGTCTCGGTGAGTTCCACATAATTATGGACATGAATTTTCTTGTAGATGAGACGGTTTGTTTAAAACCATTTACTAATCCTGTTACAGGAAATACACAAAAATAAGGTGCAAACCGTTCATTGCAAATAGTTTTGCTCTGCTTTTCGATTGACTTTTCCAAGCTCAGATAATATTCAAAATATTCAAAGTGAAAAATGGTATAATGGTAACTTTGATTAAATGGAAAATGGTATAATGGTAACTTAATCCATGGAATAAGGCTATTCCGCGTTTATTAATACGGCGGTAGGTATTAGGTTCTTTGCATTTTTACCTTTTATGTGAATCGTGGTATGAGTTTAAGAAGAAAACCAATGAATGACCCAAAGTTATTCAATTCAAACATATATGTTACGCCTGCGCCAGCCATGATTTCTTCCAAAACCACAACCATGTGGATCTTAAAATTCAAATTCTTGCTTGTGAGATTTCCTGTGCACTCTCATATCCGGCTGTTCTCTTTCCTTTTCTTTTATAATAACAATAAAACGGCTTTGTTTATGTAATAAAAGATTCAATGTTTCAATAACTGAAACTCCTGATTCTTCGAAAATAACACCAGCCATAAAAATGTGTCAGAAAAGAAACCCTAATGGGACATTAACGTTCAACAAATTAGTGAATCATCTTTGATTCGTTTTTTTTTTTTTAAATATTGAAAGTAATTTGCAGTTAACGGATTTAAATGCATGCGCTTTAGAAAGTAATGAGTGAAGTGTACAATATAAATTGCAAATACATCATGTTAACACTAAAGTAAATAAACACTCTACCGTTCGTTTTGCTCATTGAAAATGTTACTTTAATGATTTTTTTTGCAATTTTCAAGGGAAATGGAATGGGTACTTGCTGTAACCACAAACAATTCTTGCGAAAGTGGGGGAGAACAATAAAATAAACAAGACTTTTATGTGACTTTTAAAATTAAAAAATTATTCGGTTTACTGATCGGTAAAATGCGTTTCTCTTTGAAATGTAGCTTCTTGATTCTCTTGATGTCATTTAGTTATAAATGTATTTCCGTTTGTAACCTGATCTAGTTCACTGAACTGCGGATCCGAATGTGGTGGAATAACGTAAACAAATAAATTTGAAACCAATTGGAGCAATTGAGTTTTTTTCTTTTTTAAATATTTGTTTTAATGTTGTTTTGTTGTTTCGGAAAATAAAAAGACAAGCATTTAACCAAACCAAACATCTAAAAAGGGTATGGTGATTCTTATGTAACTATAGCCTGGGCGAAACTTTTTGTTACGGCCAGTTGAATTTTTTAACTGTTTCATAAACTGGTTTCAGAAAATCTATTGTTGATATATTATCAGATGGAATGGTAAGATATTGAAGATGAAAAAGTAAGCTGCATGAAAGAAAGCAAAGAGTAAGTGCCGCCAGTTACGGAATGCATTTAAATTCCTGCCAAAATGGTGATGGAATGTTAATTTAAGAAGCTGCAAGTCTACACAAACAACCACAACATTCTGCACAAATAGCAGCAATATTGCGAAAGCATTTTGAATAAGCGGTTTCCTCTAGGTTTCACCCTCACAACTGCTCCAAAAATAGAGGAATAGTCTCATATTTTATCTGCTTTGATATAAATGTGAAGGTCTCAAGCCCCACGCCAACAATTTGATATGTTCTTACAAATGAGGTTTTAGACCAGATAAATAAGTGTTGGAATAATTTTTCATAAGATTTATATAAGTATATCGACAGATCTCTCATTTTATTGATTAATACCATACTTTGCAAGCAATGAACTAGACCGAATTATGTATAGACTACAAAGCTATAGAGAGCTCACCTAAAATCGAAAATGTTGGCGAAAGATGTTGATTGAGACCCAGTTCATTCTGAACTGTAATGTAAACCTAAGTAAATACTTATTCAATATTTAAGGAATCCAAAACACACCGCTATGAGTGTTTTGGATTCCTGGTGGTGCATGTCCGCCTGTTAACCCAGAGGTTTGTGGTTCGAGTCCCAACAGAGGCAAAAATGTTTTTCCACGAGTATCGCCTTATCGCGAGGAATTGGGAAGTCCTCCGAAAACAAATTCTTTGCCATGATTCTTTCTCGATTAGCCGTTCGGAACCGGCAGAAAATTGAAGGCCCTCCCCTGCATTCCTTCATAAGGCATGGTTGTGAGAAATGCGAAAAAAGTGCGAGAAGCTCCAGGGCCTTGGAGCTCCTCGCTCTGTTGCGCCACGTAAAAAAAGAAGAATATTATTAAAAGAGTTATTTTAATTATCACAAGTTTAAACAATATTCTACTATCGAACTTTTTTAGATTAGAGAAATCACTGTTTTCTTTAAATGATTGTGACAGTTTTTAAGCTTAGGACCAATTTGTCAACTATTTCCCAAAAAGCACCCATACATCGCATATTAAATTTTAAAATTGAACTCAAAGTAACATGTTTTTTTTGTATTTTCAGGTTTGATAATTTTGGCATGCATTGCAACTGTAATTTTTGCTCAGACATCAGCAAATTGGAATACGAAAACATCACAAAATGTTAATCTACCAACAACTTCACCTCTTGAGCTCCTTAGAACAATATCGAAAGGAGCTGAAGAATTTTCCTTAGAGCTTTTCGCTACAACGTCCCGCGAAGTATCTGGCTTGAAAAACAATTTTATGATTTCGCCATTTACCGTTTGGGCATTAATGTTGCTCGTTACAGAAGGTGCTTCTGGGACCACATTAAATGAATTGCAGCGTACATTGAGGATATCCAACAACTCGATTGGGCTTCGAGAGGGCTATCGAACAATCGAAAATACACTCAAGTAAGATCTCACATGCTCTTTTAAACCTTATCGCGTCTCGATTTTAATGAAAATAAAAAAAATTCTTAGAGTTAACACAAGCACTATTGAAGTGTCAGTGTTGCAGGCGATATTTCGCGACACTAATCGTCCTTTTAAACCGGAATTCGAGGAAATAATTGAGCAGCAATACAAGGCTAATGTGAAACCTGTCGATTTTTTTAATCGAAATCAAGCACTGATTGAAGTCTCAAAATATATAGAAACGGCAACAAGGGGTTTGATTCAGCCTTCTTTGATCCCTTCAGACTTGGAAGATGCCCAGATGATTATGATTTCATCCATTTATTTTAAGGGACAATGGAAGGTACGTAAAGTTTCTTAAGAAACGCATAGAATTATTTATTCATTCTCTTTCAACAATTTCAGCTTCCTTTCAATGCATCTTTTACCAAACAAGAACCTTTTTACGATGATGATGGAAACGTCGTTGCACAAGTTCAAATGATGACGCAAACAGCCGTTTTCAACTATGCTCCTATAGTTGAAATGCAGTCTCACATTCTCGAACTGCCCTATGGAAAAGAAGACCGTCTTTCTATGCTAATTATTGTTCCTAAAAAAGGTATTTGTATATTTGTACATAATATACATTATATAGACTTCTATTTTCATACACATATGAAAATAAAATGTTTATACATATTTCATGTTTACTAATAATTTCCAAACAGGTGTTCGTCTCAACGATGCAATTGACCACCTCCGAAATGTTGGATTGGAAAAAATTTTTAATGAACTCTCCCAAAAACAACAACTTATGGCGGAGTATGAGGAAGATGAAGTTGAAGTATTTCTCCCTAAATTCACAACAACGACGAGTTTAGTAATGAACTCTATTTTGTATAAGGTTTGTTCAAGTTTTATTTTTTCTTCATTTTAACAACTAACAAATGTACTATTTTTTTCAAAAGATGGGAGTTCAAGATGTTTTCGATCCAAACTATGCTAACTTAACGAAAATAACAGAACAGCCACTTTTCCTTTCAAGAATCATGCATCAAACTAAAATTGAAGTCAATGAAGAGGGTACGGTTGCTGCTGCAATAACATCAGCAATATTTGCCAACAAGGCATCGCCTCCGAGATTTTATTTGAATAGGCCATTTGCTTATTTGATAGTGGAAAAGACGACAAGATCTCTTTTGTTTTGTGGACAAGTAACTAAGCCAGTTTATAACAAATAATAAATAAAATGACGTCTTTACTCTTATCGCAGTTTTCTTTTTTCTTCTTTTTTTTAACAAGTCCAGATTTTAAAATAATTAAGCCATCATTGCTTTCAATTATATTTAGCCTAAAACCCTTTATTCAACTTATGCTGCGTCAGTTAGCTACCACTTCCAAACTTACTTTTCAGTTCATAAAAGAACACTCATACGCCAGAGTGACAAAGAAAAATTTGAATTATCTGGTTGAATATAAAAATTAAAATCAACAGATTTGTTACAATAAACATGAATTTCAATTTCAAATTGGAATTACTCATCGTCATCATCACTCCACTCGAGCTTTTTAGAACAATATCAAAAAGAATAAATAGGTCTGGAAGCCTCGTGTTCCGGGGCATACCTTTCAACCACACTCTAGTGAGGAATTGAGGGGATTTTTTCTTACGAAAGGCGAAAAAATTGGGTCTATTCAAATCTTGGACTTCCGCATGACAGTCAGACATTAAATTTCACCATTGGCACCACAAAATTCGAAGAGAGCTGAAGCATTTTCTGTAAAGAATTATTTGACCTTAAACAAGTTCTTATTTCCCCATTTAGAGTTCGTTAATGTTTTTCACAATGGTTCTTCGGAAAACACAAGTTGAACGAATAATTGAAATGAGAAATGTTAAAAAACTTGATGAGACTTTAGTTGGGCTAGCGAACAACTAACAAGTAGGACCTTCCGTCCTCAGACTAGAGTAAACACAAACATGTGCATTGTACTTTGTACCATTAGGGATTCAGTTGCGATTTTTCATGACATCAGTCATCAACTGAAAGGAGAATTTTAAAATGATTCACCAGCAATACGAAACAAAACTAAGAGGATTTAATCTTTTTTTTTCATCTGTGATTGAAATGGTTAAAAAAATATGAAGAAGCCTTTAATTATTTGGAAGAAGCTTTATTTTAACGAACAAGGTGAGTTAAGTTTCTTGATAGCATCGTAATTAGTGCTGTTAGTTATAAGGTTAATTTTGTACATTTATTGTTAAGATTAATAAATAATAATAATAATAATAGTTTTCTCGAAATTTGCAAATATACAACAGTAAGAATGTTAGCCGGGTTCCTAACCGGACACTAAGAAAACACATAAAAGTACTACGCATATAGAGCAATGACCAATGCAGCAGATACTGCAACGAAAAGGAAGAATCTCCTGGCCACCCCTTAGGTGATTGCGAAGCTCTATTACATCAAAGGACGAAGTGCTTAGGATCCTACTACGTAGAAGAGAGGGAGCTAAAACTCCTAAACTTAATCCAGATACTAAGTTTCATCAAAGGAACTAATCTGGATGAAGTACTTTAAATTGAGGAATACCACTTAAGAAGAAGGGGGTATAATAGATCTACAAGGTCGATTTGCAATACAAAACCCAAAATATTTAATCATTCATTCATTTCGCTTCGAAAGTAAAAATTTTCGGAAACGAATATTTTGCTCCCTTTATTTCTAAAGCGGATTCGAATCTACTACACTCGGAATAGCAAATCCGAAAACGTACATATATATCAAAACCATTCGAAAATTAAAATGTTCGTTCAACAACAAAGTACCTAATGAATTTCAATTCACTCACTGTAAAGGCAATGGATGTGGCCTGTCTTAAGTGGACACAATTTTCAACCATCCAATATAGATACATACATGGCTGTTCTGATTTTCGTACGGATTCAAAACGAAAACCGAAATTGAATCCGTACGGATTTAAAAAGTGTGTTCTTATTTCCGAACGGATTCACTACTGGTTTTTTGTCACAAAAACGTGTTGGAAATTAAAATTTTGTGTTTATTGGAACTGTTTGCAGCTTTAGTACATGTTAGTGCTTATATAAGTTTATTATTTTTCATTTCTAGCAATAGATAATGTTCTACAGAATTTATTAACCGGATTCAATTCCGCTAACAAAATGATAAGCGAATTGAAAACGTACGGATTCGGAATTGAGAACCGCAAAAATTCTAAAACGGGAGGATATGGTATCAGAACGAAAATCAGAACAGGGGTGATAGATAGATAGATACAGTTTATTTTCTTTTATAAAATTGATAAGATAACAATAAATTAATAAATACAAAAATATAAAAGAAAAATGTAACATTCTGTATTCAAATTACAATGCAATTTAAATAGTTTTGAATGTTAGAACATCTAATTAAAACAATATTATACTATATATATTGTGCAATGAACTAATAAGAGGTCCAAGCTTATTCCATAAATAAATAAAGCCTTGCCCAAACCAACGCGGTGAGTGCGTGCGATGCGATTGCGATAAGTCAAATCCCTATGCATTAAGTCAAACGTCCATAAGATTGCATAGCGATTTGACTTATCGCAATCGCATCGCACGCACTCACCGCATTGGTTTGCGCCAGGCCTAAATGTGTTAACGCAAAACAAAAGCAGTTCGAATTAATGGTGGAGTTCATGTATGCTCATCCCGATTTAGCCAAGAGACGTTGAACACCTCGGCTCTCAAGCAAATTCCTCCAACAACAAACATAAAAACAAACAATAGTTAAAAACTGAAATATGTAGATCTTTGACACCCATGAAATTCTGGCATATATTTACAAAATATTTGATTTATCGTGTATAATTTTCCGCTCAACACGTTCAACACTGCATGCATTCGAAAAGATTTTAGTTTTTATTAAATAATATTTATTTAAAAACTAATTTCTGTCTTGTTTGCAACTTCAACTGACCTCATGAGAAATATGAAAAATACTTCGAAAATCTATTGCGTAAGCGGAAATTGTACTAAGCCATTATGTTCGATTCGAAAGTTTTTTTACGGGGTATGAATTCATAAACGGATCAAAAATTATTTTCGAATAAAATCGATTTTCGAAACGAGATGGGATGTTTTCTTATAACTTGATAGCTGTTAGATGTTGGCTACCATGAACTTACTTTTTTCTCTTATAATCGGATTCAATATTGGTATCCAGAAAGCGTGTTACCTTCATTTCCTGCGGTACAGTCAGATTTTAAGGAAAAAATGTTATACGCTTTTTTTTATGGAAGCCGGCAGGTGAGTGACCTTTTGCTTTTTGTTTGCTCATTGCTTTACAAATCGGTATATTTGCGAGTTAAGTTATTTAACATTGGCAACAGTTTATCGGAATGATGTTGAGTAGATTAAAGATGGACTTCTATTTGATGTATTTGTTTATATTTTCAGTGTGAACGGTTTTTCAAGTTTCAAAGAGAAATCTTCCCGTGACAAAGTTATGTTGCTTGTTGCTTATGCCTCAACTGCACTAAACCACGCCCACGGTAGAGTTGTTTTGACGCATACATACCTACTTTGTTTGGTTCGATTCGAATCGCCCCAGAAGACCGTTTATGTTTGATTTCTTTTACCTTTTTATTGCACTTTTGGGACGAACTCATTGTAGGCTTTACTGTGTTGAAAGAACTCGAATGGGAAATTCCATACCACACGCTGCGTGCTCCGGGATTTTCTGAGGAAATCTGATTGATTTAGTTCTGTTTATTTTCGTTGTATCCATTTATTCAATAAATAAATAAAATTAAAACAATTTGCTGATTTTAATTTTATTTGACTCGAATTCAATATCTAATAAGTTTACATCAAATGCTTACATTGCATTTTGTCTTTTGCAACTGTTGATATTTTCTGCCATTGAGTGAGTGTTAATAATTTGTTACATTATGTTTTAAAATTCGTTAAAGGATATTTTATTCTTTTTTAATTTTATATTGCAACTAAGCTTTTTAATATTATATATCCAAATGGTTTTCATTTACTACATGTTCCAGCTTAAGTGTTACAAGTTTTACTGAATTGATATAGATATCTCTTAGAATTTTATTTTTTTTTTTGTGGGGAGGGAATCTAATTTTGTTTACCTTTTGTTTGTTATGACTTAAATTGATTTTAATTGTTTGTTTACCGATTTTAATGTTTAATCAACAATATTTTTTGCAATTTATATGTTGAAGTAATGCGTTCATCATTAAAATCACATTTTGTTTGTAATTTTATTTAAAAACTTTTATTTTGAGAAATTTTTTATGCTTCAAATTTAAATAACAATAAAATTATGGAATATAATTACGTTTGCTGTCTTCCTGTTTGGACTTATAGTAAATATATGTATGTTTCATAATAAATCCATCAAGCTACATTAATGCCCACGGATGAGGAATAGAGAAACAATTTTTAATTACATACGACAGTAAAAACTCATCAACAAATAACGAAATAATATATTTTTTATAGAAAAATCAATCAAATAATTATCCCAAGTATGTATAAGCGACTTAAAAATAGCAACTTTCTTTCCATCTCAAAGCCATCGATACTTAAATTCCTTTCTTTATCAGAACACAAACAGACGGAAGCACACTACAATGCAAATAAAGTGGAACACCCAAAGTTAAACTGTCTAAGCAATTACCAGAATGTAATTTCAAAATCGAATAGTGTATAGGTAACTTCTTAAATTTGTTCTTTTTACTCATATGTTTTAAAAACATGTTTTTTTAGAAAACTTTGAGTTCATAGAAAATGGAATTTACTGGAAATGTTGTATTTTGCGACCTTCTAAATTCTTTCCAATGGTTCCTTATGATGTTTGTCTATTTGCATTTACCCTATTTATGTGAAGGTTTTGTAAAAATTAAAAATTAAAAAAAAAAAACAATTGTAAACATTTAAACATTAAAAATTATTTCAGAAGTATAAACAATAAACTTTTTTTTATATAATAATGTTGATTATATATTATATATTAGTTTTTTTTGTTTTTTTGTTTTATCTTATATACGAGGAGAGATGAAGAAAAAACGAAAATGATAATTTATCGGAGATCGGGATCGTCATTGGCAGCTTTCTTGATTCTAAGCAAAATAGTTGTATACCACTGATCAAGCCTTGAAATGCTATCGTAGTCCTTAACTGCATCAGTGAATCCTTCGATGTTTTGCTCTTCTAAGTGCTCGCATAGGGTCTGAAAATAAATATTCGTTAAGTGACAATATAGTAGAAGTTAAGTTATCGTGCCCGTGGTATAGCTATAATTCGTTGAGTGGGAGTTTGTGGTTTGAATCCCAAAAAGGAAAATTGTTTTTCCACGCCTTTTATGAGGAATTGGCAAGCGCTTATGACATTCCTATGTAAAGGGGTTTTCTAACTTAGTCGTTCGAAATCGGTAAGTTGTAGGTCCCTAAATGCGTTTGGCTTTGCGAGGTTTATTGCGCTATCTTATTTTAAGTAGTTGAAGAAATGTAATCAAAAAGTTAGCGACCGGTTTAGAAAAAATTTTGGGAGGTTACTCTCAGTAATATTATCGAAAGGATATACCTAAAGTTTGAATGGTAGCGTGTAAATAAATCATTTTTGGTCAAATTTGTCGAAAAAATTGCCAAAAATTCAAATTTTGGATTTAAAAGGCTATCAAATTTAGAATTTTGCACTTTTCACTCTTTTTTTTCCTTTTCCTACATATTAAGCAGAAAGAATGTCACTTAATTTGTTTTGTTGCGGTAATTAAATAAAAGTAGCTATATTCTTTTTAAAATACAAATAATTTTTCAAATTATCTGGTATATTTTGACTAATGTCGAATTCCTTTAAAAAACAAATTGACTGCAGTCGATTTTTTTTCAAAGGAATTCATTTAAGAGGAGAAAAAATCGACTGCAGTCGATTTCTTTTTTGAGACGGATTTGCACATTGTCACACACACAGCAATTTTGACAGATCAAAAACGGCAAACAAAAACATCAGCATAATATGAAAAACACTAAAGAATTTGGAAAACATTTGGTGAGAAAAATATAAAAAATGTGTGCTTAACAATATGAAATTGTTTTGTTCTTTGGAGCGTGTTTTTCTTCATCAGTCAGTTAGAAACACAAACATTCAAGTTAAGTTAACAAATCTTTTACAACATGGCAAAAGCCGTCTGCCACACACATTCATTAAAAAAACGGCTACTTTTTAAATTCCCCATATACCCGAAAAAGAATCGAATTTAGTAGCGACTGCAGTCGACTGCAAATGGGTGAAAGGAAATCGACATAAATATCAATTATTTGTTATAATTCCAATATATATATTAATATATATACAACTAGAGTGAATGATGAAACATCTAGTGCAATAATCAATGATTTGGGAGTTCCACAAGGTTCAGTGTTGGGGGTATTCCTCTTTCTTTTATATATGAATGATTTTAAAAGATGTTTGAAGTATTGTAGTGTTAAACTTTTTGCGGATGATAGTTTGATCTACATTTTTGTGGGAGAAATAGTGAAGAAATGTGTGCAAATTGAATGAAGACTTGATGAGAATTTATGAGTGGTTGAAAATGAACAAATTGAAAGTGAATATCAATAAGACTAAATGTAAGAAATTTCGAGTGATTGAAAAAATTAATGTATATATGAACGGTGTATTAATAAACTGTGTTCAAAGTATAAAATACTTGGGTGTCATAATAGATGAAAAGCTTAATTTTAATTAACATTCGAATCACGTGTGTGCAAAAATTTCAAAGAAAATCTATTTTTTGAGCAGAATAAGAAAGCAATTGCCATTTGAATCTTCTATTTTTCTGTATAATGCCCTTGAAATGCCACACTTCAACTATTGCTCGACTTTGCGGTTAGGAGCCAATTAAGATGTCAAATTAAGACCCCAAAGGCTTCAGAACAAGGGTATGAGAGTAATATTGAGGCTAAACATTTACACTCCGATTCGGTTCATGCTAGACTGCTTAAATTGGATGAGTGTTAAACAGAGACTGATATATGATGCGATGAATTTTATTTTTAAAATGCGTAACGGTAAGCTCCCGGAATATTTATTGGATTGGATCGGAAGTATCTCAAATCCAACCTTTTAGATTAAGAAATAATAGTGATTTAAGACCAGAACGATGTCGTTTGAGCAGAACTCAGAGCTCTATTTTATATGATGGAATCAACTATTATGATAGTCTGCCCGCGTATCTAAAAAGTCAAAACAGTATAAATATGTATATTTAAAAAAAAACTCAGTGCGTATATCAAAAATCATGTCGTGTAGCCAAAGTAAAATATTAAAAATTAATTTATGTTAATTAATATAGTGTGACACTAATATCTTCGTGTATTTAAAAGTTTTTAACTAATAACTCTGTTTTCATAACCATTCTTTATCTAGGGCCGAATATAGAGCCAAATCTTGACGTTAAGATGGGTACTCTTGGCCTCGGCCAAGATGGTATGCAGAAACACCATTAATATTGTTATTTACACTTTCTTCTTAACTTTATTCGTATCGAAATGTCATTGTACCTAACCGAATGAATTTATAAAAATTAAAAAATTAATTGAATTTAAATTGAAGTAAAATATATAAAATATACTAGCTGACCCACCCAGCGTTGCTCGGATCTTAGTTATTTAAAAAATTGTCAGGAACAATCGCCGGGCTAAGCTAAAAATAGCCGTAAAGTTTCTAGTTTCCGTGGGAATATGGTTTTGAAATAAAGTCTATGTAAGGGATAATGTAACATCCTAATATCAAAAGAATTTTTAATATCGGCTCAGAATTTTTGGAGTTTTCGTTCCTGTTCCGGTTCCCTTTCCTATCCCCGTTTCTGTTGGAAACTTGGTATGAAAATAAGGTGTAAATCTATATTCTCGGAGCCGCAAAAAAAAATTCATCGAAATCGGTGAAGCCGTTTCGCAAAATAACGTAGATGCAGACTGCAACACCATCTGCGGGTATGAAAAATAGATAGCAACCAATTCTCAGTAAAATAAGATCCATTAGAATCTGTTGAATGTTACGGGCGTTAGAAGGAAACAAAATTTTAAGATTAAGAATAATTTATATAGCTACTTACAACACAATACCTAGCCGTTGTTTGCAGGAGCTAGTGCCACGTGTTGATTACTTTTGAGGTTTTGTAATTAATCACTTAATTAACAAATCATGCAAACTGCACTTAACAAAATAGGAATAAATAATATTTGTCCAGCAAATGAATAATAAATTTACTTGAGAATATAATTGATATGACATTTACACTTAGACTGTAAAATCTAATATATAAAATTCTCATGTCACAGTGTAAATTAAAGAAACAATGTTAAGGGTAGATGACCCTTATCACTTAGGGGTATGGAAAATAATTAGTAGCCGATTCTCAGACCTACTGAATACGCATATAAAATTTGGTAAAAATCGGTAAAGCCGTTTCGGAGGAGTACGGTAACTAACATTGTGACAGGGAAATTTTATATATATAAAGAAGATAAAGATGAAATAAGCTAAATAAATAAAACATGATATTGCAATCCGGTAGGTATGCAGGCTAAGTACTTTGTAACTATTTATTTAAAAAGTTACTTTTTCATTAGGTAAATGAATGAATAATAGTAATGACGTAATGAGTGATCTTTGCTTACGTTCTGCTAGCAATGGGCTACAGGCAAATACAATAGTTGCTCTCTTTAAATCTTTTCAATAATGTGGACATGTCTTTTTCGTGTAAGGTTTCAACAAAGGTATCTAAAAAATACTATCTTCTATAATTACAAATCTTACCTTTACAAGTTTAAATTCTCTAGAATCCTGAAAAGCTGGATATTGTTGAGCATACTTTTCAATAGCGTGCTGAGCATTCAAAAGATCTACGCTTAGATGACACAGTGCAGCTCGGAAAAAGTATTCCTTGGCACTGTACTTTAACAGTGAGCTTTCTAAAGACGAAGTAGCAACCTAACAAAAAAATAAAAAAACAAATTAACAAGTCAATTAAGAAAAAATGCACATTAAGCATACCTGCTCATAAATTTGGATAGCCTTATCGTAATCTTCCAATTGAGCAGCGTACTGTGCGACTTTCAGCATACATTTGTTAGCTGAGCTCACAGATTCTTCACCTCGGAAGTAATCAGCTGCTTGCTCGTAATGCTGAATAGATTTTGCCTATTGGGTATGTTAACTTATCTATCAAAAGTTCCAGACTTCTACTTTTTTCTTACCAATGTATTGGGATCTGTTTCGTACATCTCTGCGATGCTCTGATGATGTTTAGCAGCCATAGTGAATCGACCCATGTCAGTGTAGATATCGATAGCTTTCAATAAACACGAAACAGCTTCTTCTACATCAGACTTAAAAAAAAAAAAATACGATGAGTGTACTATCATTAGAATGACAGCATCAATTTTATTTACTTTTTTGTAACAGTTGGATGCATCAACGTACATCGTTCCTGCGTCATGACGACTTCCAGCTCGAGAATGCAAAGTTGCTGCCTCACAGAAGGCCTGTCCGGCCTTTGACCAGTTTTTGGCCATTTTAAACATATTTCCGGCACGTTGATAGCATTCGATAGCATCTTCTACCTTATTGGATCCACTTCTTAACAAGATTTTTTTTTTATTAATAATTACATGCATTATCATATCAAGAAAAAGTAAAGGGTGGTAAATGGAGAGAAAAAACTCACCCAAATAACGATCCAA
This sequence comes from Melanostoma mellinum, assembly GCA_914767635.1. NCBI lineage: Eukaryota > Metazoa > Arthropoda > Insecta > Diptera > Syrphidae > Melanostoma > Melanostoma mellinum. The sequence goes on along the minus strand of OU612058.1, from coordinate 248,304,614 downwards.
GAAAACCTTTCTGCTGAGTCAATTTCTTTTCGGCCTCGGCCATTAGCTGCATCGCCTTTTGTTCATTGTCCGCCATGGTTAAAGGATGATCTTAGAAAATGTAGTTTTTAAAGAAATTTTTCCAGGAGGAACACAGAAAAATTTTCACTTTATGACACAGAAATATTGATTTCTTTTGAGAACTTTTCTTCTTTCGTCGTAAAGGGAAAAGTGACGTATGAGTTTTTGGTACGAAAAGCATGGGGGCGGTGAGATCTTTTAAAATTATTTAGGATGTGTTCAAGTAGTGTGCAAACCTAAACGCAAACGCAGCCGGAGCCGCAGCCGCAAGAGTTAAAATAAAGTTAACTTGTGCGGCTCCAGTTTGCGTTGTTGTTGCATTAACTTATATTTAATATTTTGACATTTCTTGCGACTGCGGCTCTGCAGCCATTGTGTTCACGTAGTAAGCGGACATAGATGGCAAGTGTTTCCCTGCGTTTTTTGGGCTTAGCTTATAACCGCGTGCAAAATTACACGGCTAATATATTCTTCCGCTGATTACAGGTGTCACAAACAGATCTCGTGTTATAAAAGCAGAAATTTAAAAAAAACGAATTTAATTGGCAAGAGAATTAAATGTTTTCCTTTTTCTTCTTTATTTATGTATGACTTAAAGCAACTGCAATAATGCTGGATTTACATGCATCTGCTACTGCAGAAGTGCAGAAAAGCAAAGCGGGACGGATGAAGATTATAAATCACAAAAGTTAAAAAGAGAAACGAATACAATTAAGCCTTGGCCAAAACAACGCGTCAAACGTCCATAAACGTTTGACTTAATGCATAGGGATTTGACCTATCGCAATCGCATCGTACGATCTCACCGCTTTGGTTTGGCCAAGGCTTTATGCTGCAGATGAAAAAAAAATTATGGGTGAACATGAACATGTTCATCTACACCTATAATAATTCATCCGCATCCTATAAGGTGACTTTCCTCTCTATCAGACAAGTAAGAATTTTACATCTTCAGCCTTATTTATTAGATTTCACTAATACTCGGTTCAACCTGGTATTAGCTAATACTAGTATTAGCGCTTAATACTCCCTTACGCCAGGTCGAGCGAATCCTTATTTATAAAACATTTTCCAACCCGTATTAGTTAATACTTGCTTATGTCAAATTTTTCATCAAAAAAATGACCCATCTGTAGCTCTGGTTACTATAAACGTAAGCAAATCCCAGCTGACTTCATTGTGCACGTTCAGCGCATTAAGTTTTTTCAGATATTCTTACTTCTTTCGGACTCTGATTGGCCAGAGTTTCAGTTCTTCTTTTGAAACGTGACTTCTGACCAATTAGAGGTTGAAAAAAAAGTTAGATTACATGAAAAACTAAATTGCGTTGAACCCGAGTGTTATGATTTATATTTTTTTTTTGTGGTTGGCGGAAATTTTTCTAAAATGGATATTAAACAAAACAACACAAGAAATACTAGTTTTAATTTATTTAGGGTGGTATTCACCAAGAAATCTTAAACTAAGTGCCTCATAAACCTATTCACCGACCACTATTAGTGCAGATTTATGAGCGCTCATAACACTTAAGAGTGGTCGCTACCACTCTTAAGTTATGAGCGGTTGTTGTTTTTAATAACTTCGAAAATTCGAAATTTACTGACAGCGTCATTTGTGGTTGTTATTCAAAAATCATAAATAACTGTTGAAAAAAATAAGAAATTCGAATTATGGTTTGCAATACAGAGAATGAATTAATTTTACGCTCTACCATTTCCTAAATTTCCGATAATTTTTTCTGTTTTTGACTGATTTTGACAATTGACAACTGAAATTTTCGAAATAGTTCGAAAAGTGTGCGTTCAGAGACTCAAAAACCTTATTTTTCGAATATTCGAATTAGCTAAGACTAGACCCTATTATTGCTTGGTGAATAGCACATCCAAATTTAAAACTAAGAGCCTCTTAGCTTTAAGAGCGCTCATAAGATTGTTTGGTGAATACCACCCTTATTTATTTATCTGGTATTTAAGGTGGAAAAAGAATTTAAATTATTCACAAAACCAAAATATTTTCCACTTTTCCTCCAGAAATTTCAACAATATTTTTCCTAAACTCTTATCCTCAAAATGACATTTGACTATAATACGACCTTAATCCTCCCTTAAAACTCCTATGAACCAGTATTAGCTTAATCCGTCGCTAATACTGGTGTATTTTTTTTATAAATAAGGTTTGGAGTATTAGTGGAGTATTAAGTTCGTAGTAACCTTAATCCGCCGATAATACGGGTTTATAAATAAGGCTGCTTGTGTCTATTTCCTTTTTTCATCTGCACTTGCAGACATCTGCCCTTCCAGATGCATGTAGGTCCACCATAAAACGCCATACATGCAAATTTACCACAAAATAACGAGACAACTGAAAGAACCAATGTGGTGATATCTTAATAACACACAGCTCTTCAAACCATTACGTAAAAATTGGCTCCACCTTTATCTGTCATGATGACAGATTGCTCCGGCTGACAAAAATTTGTCTGTCCTCTGTTCAAAGTTCTATTTGCACCATGTTTTGTTGTGGTAAAAAGTTATTTTTGATCAATAAAAATTAAATATTAACAAAGTTCAACTAGAAAGGTAAGAGTAAAATATCTAGTTGTCAATTTGAATATCAAGACTGTTTTATATGCGTAATTTCAAGAAAAAGGATTAAACATTAAACCCTTTTAACGTGTATCTTTCTATATTTTACCACTTTTGGCTATCGATTGCTGTGGATAGATTACTCATAGACGGTCATCACAATATATACTATGTTCTCAACTATTAAAGGCTTTCTCTCACGGCATCGCAGGAAATTCATTGTCACTGGCGTAGTAGTAGGTGGATCATTCCTGGCGTTTAAGTATGCTCAGAAAGCCCTTCGTGATTTTCAAGAACGCCAAACCCGAGAGTTTCTCGAGCGAACGCGTCGTATTCAGTATTTTGAGTCAACTGAACGAAATTGCAACCAAGTGATACTTGGAATAAGCACAGATGTATGCAATCAAATCTTAAAGCTGGTTAACACTGATGAGGTCCTGGAGAGACTGCGAAAAAATCCAGAGAACAAAGTCGAACTCTGGGAAGATCTTAAAATCATTGCATTCACAAGACTCACAGCATTTATTTACGCCACATCAATGTTGAACATTACAATGCGAGTACAAATGAATCTAATCGGAGGTTATGTTTACAAGGACACAGTCAAAGAGGAGAACAAAATCAGCGAAGACATTCGAGAGGCTTATTTATCCACGATTCGATACTTTCTCGGTGACGGATTGGTCAACTTAGTTCAGCTGGTCAAATCAAAAGTCAAGGGTATTTTAAAGTCACAGTCGCTAACGAGCCGTCTGAGTCTTTCCGATTTGGAACAACTTTTCTGGTCAATACAAATGGCCATCAATAGTGACGCAAGTGATCCAAACAGCAAACTAGCAAGTTACGTTATGCCACCGCAGCTAGACCACAGTGGAGAGATTCTGAACAAAATGTACAACGAGACGTTGGATCTATTAGAAAGTGATGATGTCTCGACGATATGTTCAAACAACATCTGTCGAGGGTTCTCAATTGCTGTAGACAGTATAGCGGAGTGTATTGGAGATTCAGTAAAAACCCAACTACAAGAACAAGGAACTGCCAATATCATTGACGTGAACAAAATCGAATTGGCTCTAGCGAAAATTATACCCATTCTCAATGGACTGACTGCTAAGGGTGTAGACCCTAGTAGAAAACCACAGAACCTCGTTACATCACTTGTTTCGTTCTTTTTGGTTTCGGAAAAGTGCAAAACACTTGGAGCTAACGTATACGAAGTTTTTAGCATTTAACTAACGATTCGATCAGGGTGATGGTTGATCAGTTGATTACAAACACACGTACTGAATGCATTCCTTTAAAATGTGTTTTGCTTTGAGTTTATTTAATTTTGTTTTTGAAAAGTAGCTGTAATGGGTATAAGTGTTGAATAAAAATCATCTACTAAATAAACAATTAGGTAAGAAATTCAATGTTTTTTATCGAAATTTTTGTTAAAGGATGTAGGGCGAAGTAAATTGTTATTAGTCATACACATAGATCCATGCTAAGAGTAAGTGGAAGGAGGAAGATTTTAAAGATTTTATAGGTAGTCTACCCAGCGGACTAAAACTTTGAATTCTAATTGGAACTGCATCACATACGAGGTCTTTATTAATTAGAAGCTTCGTAATAAAGGGTTCCTCAGGTCAGCAAATGTATGTTTGTCCTCATTTTCCGACAAGGTTTTGAAGAAGCATTTATTAATTATTTAATGTAAGTAGTATTCATTATGTAGTCTACTTTTTTTTCTCTGATATAAAGTACCATGAAGCCCATATTAAACTTAGTCTGAAGCATAGTTAGACATGAGTAACATGAGATCATTTTATCCAACTTTGCTTTCAACTTCTTCAACCTCAAAGAAACCGAGGAACAGACCAACTTTTAAAATGTGGTTAAAAATGTGTATTTACTTACACATATATGTTTTATTAAAAAAGCCTTGAAAAGGGATTGTTGATAATGCTCGCACCCTATTCAATCAGGGTAAGTTTTTCACACAACTTTAAATAAAAAAACACATCAATACATTCGAAAGATGGTTATACTTACATACTTAGGCGGGCATTACAGTTCGGGGTGAACCTGGGCCTCAACCAACATCCTTCTATAACGACTTAACGACTTCGATTTCGGGCGTGCTCTCTCCAGTTTCGCACTCTAAGTCGGTTGAGGTCTTCTCCCACTTGACTGCGGCACCTAAGACGAGGTCTTCCCCTTCCACAATTTCCCTGCAATGTGCTTTCGAAAACCCGTCGCCGTCGAGTCGGAGCGTTTAGGTCCATCCGCTCTCCGATGACCCAACCATCGTAGCCTCGCGATGCGTACTCTTCTGGATATACCCATGTCGCGGTACAGCTCATACAGCTCGTTGCTGTATCTTCTTCTCCACACATTGACTTCGCATACGGGACCAAAAAACCGTCGGAGAATTTTTCTTTCGAAACGACCAAGGGTTTCCTCATTCGCTTTCGATAAGGTCCATTCTTCCCCGCCGTAAAGCAGGACTGGGATGATCAAGGTCTTATACAAGGTTACCTTGGTTTTTCTCCGTTTGATCTCCGCACTGATGTTGTTGTCCGTGTCTACAGCGGCTCCTAGGTAGACGAAGTCCTGTACTACCTCGAAGTTATGTCTGTCTATTGTGACGTATTGTCCAATTCGTCGATGTTCTGTGTCCTTGTTTGATGACAGCATATACTTCGTTTTGCCCTCATTAACCATCAAACCCATTTTTGCCGCTTCTGTTTCAATACTCACAAAAGCACCTATGACATCACGTTTATTTCTTCCCATTACGTAAATATCGTCTGCATAGGCGAGTAATTGTACAGACTTTTGAAAGATTGTTCCTCTGGTGTTGACGTTGGAGTTTCTTACAATCCTTTCAAGTATGATGTTGAAGAAATCGCAAGACAGTTTGTTGCTTTGCCTAAAGCCTTTTTCGACATCAAAGGTCTCGGTGAGTTCTTTACCGACCTTGACGGAGCAGTGTGAATTCTCCAAAGTCATCCTGCATAGTCGTACGAGTTTTGCAGGGATGCCGAAACTAGACATGGCTCTGTACAGCTCGTCTTTGTAAATACTGTCATACGCGGCCTTGAAATCAATAAAGAGATGGTGAATATCGATATTATATTCTCGGTTTTTTCCAAGATCTGCCGTAATGTGAAAATTTGGTCTATTGTGGACTTCTCTGGTCTAAAACTACATTGATAAGGACCTATCAAGTTGTTGACGTGGGGTTTCAGACGTTCACATATAACAGCAGACAAGATGTTATAAGTGACGTTAAGGAGGCTTATCCCTCTGAAATTGGCGCAAGATGGTTATGTCAGGGTCAAAAAGGGTTTCAATAACCGCAACCTCTTTGGTTGCCAAATGAAACTTTCTTTCAAAAGTTATAAAAGTATAAAAGTTTTTGGCGATAAAAGGTTGAAGATATGGGTTAAAAATACCAGCTTTTATTATCTTGGTAAGATTAGACAGCGCACCTTATAAACTGATAGATATTGTGAAACTGATAAATTGCAGGTGCCTTTTTCATAGAAGCATTCGCAATACTACATTTTCACAACAAAAATCATAAGTTGTAAGTGATATAAGGATCTATGAAATAGTGGCCAGAATTTTGATCGCTTCGGAAAGAAAATGCTGATAACGCCGTTAAAGAGAACGAAGGCAAGCTTACGCAGTTATTCGATTCTTCATTCTTACGGGAGATACATACCTACCCATACTTTGTTTCTATCAACAGTCACAATACAATTAATGAAAATATTCGGCCCTATCGAGGTAACCGTCGGCGTCGGAGCAGAGTTTTCTCCGCAACGCATCTTTTTACGGAGATTCAATTTTGCTCCGAAGTAGTTGTCGTCGTAAGAAATTTCTCACAAATGCAGAGAATTGCGCTCCGACCGTTACCTCGATAGGGCCGATTATGATTTTGAAATAAAAATATTTATTTTAGCTTAGTTTTTTGATCTGATGGGAGAGGTGGTGTTGACTGAAGTAAACCAGCATCTCTCATCCTTTCGGCCGATCTTTCGCCATCATAGGTTTTATAAAAATTTGCGTAGTTCTGCTTCCTTGGTTTGTTTACATTGAAATAAAATATCGTCCCAACAATAACAACCGAAATGCCCGCTCCAATCAGATTCCGTTTAATGGTTGCGTTATGAAATCCTTTGAGATTAGGTTTGTTGCAAGTTGCCATAACGTAGGATAAAAATGAACAGTCTTACGAGGGTTCCAATTCCAACAACAAAAAGAAATATGCATACAATACATATGTACATATACGAAATTCGGGAAAACTAAACAAAAAAACTAAGATAGCACACTCGGTTTTTTTTTACGCAGCAGGTATTTACATACGTAGAGTTTCTTCGATTCGAGTTGATGATTCAGGTTGCTTCTGAGCAATCTTTTCTGGAACATGGCTACACGGAAGATTGTCGCTAATGTGTACATATTTGAAAAAAAGCAGTGTAAAATAATGAAGCAATTTTAAATTTCCTTATATTTTTATGTTTATTTTTTCCTGCTCACATTTTTACATGAAAGAGAAATACTTGGTTTTTTAACACGATTGGAAAACGCCAGCAGCCTTCATTCTTTCGAAAGATTTTTGCGCATCGTAGTTCTTGTAGAATTCAGCATAAGCATTTTGTCTTGGATCTTTTACGAGGACTTTAAAAGCAAGTGCGGCAACGACGACCAATCCAGAGGCAACAGCCAAATTCCTTTTGATTGTTGCATTATGCAATCCCCTCATGACGGGTTTTGGGATCGATCCGGCAGAAACTGGAGCGTTGGTCATTTTGAGAACAGTTCACTTCTTCTGGATAACACTGACTGAAATAGTTTAGTAAGAATTACTTAAATTGTTACGTAATATTTGAATTAAGGGATAAAATAAAATCAATGATTTTTTGCCATACCTTTGATGAGAACTCAAGATTTTGGATGACAAGAAATAAGAAGTGTCAGAAATGAAAACGATGTTGCACTACCTTATCACTGTTAAAGTGAAGTTTATTGTGGTTTAGTTTTTTTTCGGAACAGTCGGGAAGGTAGGAAGTTTGCTCTAAGGTCCCGCTTAGATTTATGACATGAACATTTTTTTTGTTACAACTCGAGCTCAAATTTGAAGAGCGTATTCCAAAAAGCGTTTTCATAATAAATGCAAAGCTGCACTTAAGCCAGCAGATGTTTGTAAGTTATAAATAAATGATCACCGAAATTTCGTTTTATGTTTAGACAACGAGTTTTCATACACTTGCAGTTGCTGCGAAGAGAGACGTTACCAAGCCTGCAAAATCTTTTTGTTTGGGTGATTCTTAATGCTTGGGCTTATGCAAAACGATAAGAATATTCAAAAATGTAAAATTAAAAAAATCATTATCATTGAAATATGGTCAAAAACAGTGAGTATTGAGCCAAGTCTTCCAAAAAAAGAAAACAAATTTGCCAAAACATTGCATTCACTATACTGGGGGTCAATTCCCGATCTGTGAAGCTGTGAAGTGAAAAAAAATATATCATTTCAGTTTTCATACAGTTTTTTCATTTTATCACTTCACGAACCCACTTTAGCCCGAACACAATGGTGTAGCTGTAGCTGTAGTACGTCGCGCTGTCAAAGTCGAAAGTAGGCAAATGCCATAAGAGTGAACACAATGCGTAGTAGTAGCTGTAGCGGTAGCTGAAGCTGTAGTACAAGTTGACTCAACTTCAACTTTGAGCGCGCTGCAGCGCTACATTTTGACGTTTCACAAAGAAAAAAAAAACAAAACAAAGCAAAATGGCTCAGCAAAATTGACATCTTGCGCTACACCATTGTGGACGAGCTGTGCTACATTCCTCAGCTGCACTCTGACTTTTAATTTGACAGCGCGACGTACTACAGCTTCAGCTACACCATTGTGTTCGGGCAGTTAAGCGATTCCGGATCTAAAAAGTACTAAAATGTTCTAAATGATAAATTCTGACAGTATTCTCTCATTTTCTCTCTCATTTCAATTGGATTCCAATTGGATTTTTCATCGTTTGAGTTTTGCGGCCGTTTTTCATAATTGAATTTTTCACCGACTCATACGGCAATGAAAAGAAATTTATCATATGAAAAAAAATTGACATTTGAGGTTGGATTTTCACTAATGGAGAATCGAATTTTCGGTGAAGCTGTGATAAATGTTTTCACTTCACAGCTTCACAGATCGGGAATTGACCCCCTGGTTAGTTGATGAAATTCATAAAAGTTAAAAATGGAATGAAATATTTTGTTCAGAAATTTGTTGCATTTAAGAACACATTCCGAGTTCTAGCATCATCTGTGATCTGTCAAAATCATGAAATATCAAAATTGTTATCAAAATAAAGAAAATCCAATATCAAAACAGATACCTCCTTTTTGTGCCATGAAAGCTGAAGACGAAGTCTCAAGATCCTGGACAGATGATTTGCCGAAATGCAAAAATACCGGAGTAGGTACAGCAAAACGGTCAGCACAGTGGGGTGGTGCCGAGGTTCTCAATTCGCGAGTCAAAAGGATAAGTGATTGTAGCTTTTTCTGTGAAGTTAACGAGAATACAAGTCTGTATGCAATCTTTTCGGGTCATAAAGGAGAAAAGGTTGCTAAAATGGCAATGCAAAGGATCGCCGCAGAGATAATTCTTGGCCAGCTAATTGACAAAAAGACAGATGAAGAGGTCCATGAAGTATTAAGGCAGGGCTTTCAAACTGTGGAAAAATCTTATCAAGACTCAATCGATGGTCTTTTAGCCAAATACGCTATTTTGAGGTGCCAGATAGCTGAAAATTCTGGAATATACGCAGAAATTGTAAGGAATTTGGAAGCCATTGAACAAGAACTAGCCATTGGAGCAAGTGCTGCGATTTGCCTCATTTACAATTCCCGATTGTTCATTTGCAATGTAGGTACATGTAGAGTACTACTTTGCCGAACAGATGAAAACAACACATCGAGAGCTATTCAGTTTTCAGTTGATCACAACTTGCTTAATGAAGATGAAATTCTTAGGCTTACTCAACTTGGTGTAGACGTGACACAACTGAAACGCTTTGATATGTTCAATACCCGATCCATTGGTTACTACCTGGGCAAAGGTGGATATAAAGATTGTCACTACCTATCGAAAGCTACTGCCGAACCCATCACAGCACAGCCTGAAATTGTTGGAGGAATTACCATCGACCCCTCATTTCAATTTCTATTGCTCATGTCCAGTGGAACTTGTAAGTATCTTCAAGAAATATTCGCTGGTGACACTACACAAGAAAATCGACAAATTATCCAAATGTGTGCCAGAGAACTGCAGTCCACACATGAAGATCTAACGGATGTTGCTCAAGCTGTGGTCAACAACATTATACAACAGCACAATGAAACTCGAGACAATGTCAGACGTGCAACCGATGACTTAACTATTCTTTTGAGAAATTTCAATACGAAACGAAGTAACCGGGTGATGTTTAATTCCCTTGTGCAAGAGATAAGAAACGATTTGACCAATTGCAGTGATGAAACTGCAAGTTCGATGTATGAGGAATCTGAAATGGGAACTAATTTCACTGAAAGCTCCATAACATCACAGATAAGTACATCGAGTCAGTCGGGTGCCAATCGAAAAGTAATACCGTATGTCGATTTTACGCAGTATTACGAAAATGTGGAAGCTGCCAAACTGAAAGGAACAGTACCGAACGGCATACATTTTGATTAATTTCAATTTGGTTTTATCTTAATAAATTGTTGTTGTTTTTAATTGTATTGTATTGTTGGTTATTTGTTACGTCACTGTTTGATTTAAAAAAAGTCAGCTGGCTCTTCGTAACATCACAAATTGGCTTTGAACAATTACCTGAGGGTAACATGTTACTTCTGCCTGGTACGTTGATGATTGGGAAAAAATTTCAGTGCCGTCCAATCTGTACAATTTCAAATCTTTTCACAGCTTTTCAGTGATCGAGGTATGCTGTGCAAACTCTTAGCATGTCTACCTCTTACGTGTGGGTTTGAATTTCAAATCCCATCAGATACATAAATATAAATATGATCCTTCACGGGTAAAACTTTTCGCAAGGATTTTGATATTTCGTCGAGAATGATACCACTGGCATGAAAAGCAGTTAACCATTCAGAAGCAGCATAAGATTGTGGGTTGTTGAAATGCTTAAGGCACCGAGACTTCCGCATTTTGTCGCGCCACTCTTTTTATTTATGTTATGCGTAATGCGTCATAATGCCTTATTGCTTTTTGTGGGATAGCAACAAAAGAACTGTTAAAGTAAAATAAATTTCAAATAACTAACCTATTGAGAGACGTTAAAAGAAATACAAGTTCAAATTCAAAATTGTAACTGAACGAAAGCGAGAATTCAATAAAGGACATGTGTTCAGCTTTGCTTTGTCCTGGGGCGGTGTAGCTCGTCCGCATGTGTAGAAAAAACCACCCCCTGTTTGTGTCATCGTTGTGGAAGCGAGCCGCCAAATGCTGTCATTATCATAAAAAGATTCGAAACAAAAAAATTATTTTCAATGCTCAGCTGTACCGTGCAATCAGTACTAAAGTTACGGCAAAACCAAAAACACACAACGCATCGCGAAACGTAAACACACAAATTATTTCTCTTCATTTCTGGATACAGTTTTCTAATTTGTATCTTTTAACAGTTTTTTTTTTCATCCCGCTGTTATCGCACTCGGATAAATAAATAAAACATTTGAGTGTATTCCTTGTGAATTGTGAAAACCGGAAATAAAGGGTGGAAAAACAATAAGGACTTTGTGCGGTCGAAGGATTATTGAATTTTCCAAACATTTTTTAAGGAAAAGTTTTCGTGTGTTTTTGATTTCCATATTTTTCATTACAGACTTTTGCGAGCCGTCCTTTCAAAATTGAAAATAAATATTAAAAAAAAAATTGTGTTGAAAAGTTCTTTTCCCATATAAGTTGGTCAAACAATACGGAGGGAAAAATTGTTATGTAAGAATGTTATTTATTGTAAACACTTAAGATTTAATTAACATTGTTCCTGGGATATACCCAGGAAGGTTACAAGTAGAAGCAAGTTTTAGAAAAGAAAAGAAAAGATAATAACAGGAGGGGCTCTCTGCCGCCCTTTTATTAAAAAAGAAAAGATTTTTTCACGAGTACCTTTTCTGAAAAAAGGAAAAAAAAAAAAACAAACAACATCAGAATGGTATGTGAAATCAAAAGAAATGTCCATTCAACTACCCTTCATCGACTTCATGGACATAGACTCTTGGACAAGGTTATAATGATTTTGTTTACTAATGAGTCTGGGAGGCATTAGATACAGTTGGTGATAATAAATAAATAAGGATTTTTAAAAAAGAAAATTACCTGTTGGTTGTAGCGAATGTGGTTGTTTATCACTCTTATCTTGAAAGTACATGATCTTGAGTTCAATTAAGCTGGTGGTAGCAATTTTCGTGTGCACATCGTAATAAGCCTAAGAATACACCAACAAAAAGGACAAATTAAAAAAAATGGCAAATAAGAGGTTTATCACGACAGATGGCACATTTGGAACTATTGTTTATGTTTATATTTTTTTCAGTTTAAATTATATTTATAAGTTAGATTGCTTGATTTTTAGAACAGAAAGATTTACTTTCATTGAATATGTAATTCCAAGCAGTAGTGAATGGCCATAAAAGTTTGAGGCACCTCTAAAAACTGATCAAAGTTCTAAAAGGAAGGAAGATAAAAAGAAACGAAGTGTGCAGAAACATAAAAAACTTATTTTTATATAAGAAAAATAAATTTTTTACTGTTGCCATCTTTAATTTTTATAATTTTTGTTGTTTTTGTTGCATCTTATGTGATTTTCCATTGGTAAAAATAATAAAATTTTTTTTTTTTTTATCCAAATCTATCAAATTGTCAATTTTAACACTATTTGCGATACATTGGCTAAAATTAATTTATGTTTTTTCGGTTTTGAATTATGTTAATTTCCTTTGGGGAAACAAAAGCATTACTTTTGTGATGTTTTGGCTACCACTTTCTTTATTACATGTGATAAGAAAAAAGTTATCATTACTTTAAGTATAAAAAAATGAAAAAGTGTTAAAGTGCGTCTGGCAAGCAGTAGGCTGAAACTAAATAGTCTATGACCCACTTTTTCGAAATCAGGGTAACTTTTCTTATTTTTTGGCGAAAGCGGTACGGGTTAAATGTAATAGGAGAAAAGTTATTAGTACTTCAAGCTGAAAAATGCACTTGAAAAGTGTTTAAATACGTCTAGCAAGCAGTAGGCTGAAACCAAATCGTCTGGGACCGAGATTTTTGTAATCAGGGGAGTTTTCTGATTTTTTGATGTATCATTTATGTGGTTATCACTTCGACCTCAAAATCTGAAAAACTACCATTTTCGAACGCCCACCCCCGCCCCGGCTGAAAAAGAAACCTGCCAGACTGTTGAATCTGATATAATGGTGCGTGTATCTACAAATACATGTGCATTATTTTTGGTTATCACTCCACTCCAAACATTTGCTTCCAGCTCTTGGTCTATGAGTTTTTATTGTAATAGGTTTGTTTCGTTGATGCCCAAGGGTCACCCTGGGGTCGCCATAAAGCGTTTTTTGAGAAACCCAAAGTCGCACTGAATGTCAAATTGAGTGTTTTTTGAGTCCTAGGGTTGACCTAAGTTTTCCATAAACTCGCCCTAGCTTTTTCCTGTGGCGAGTTGAGGGCTGTCAAATGGCATGTACTTTTTTTAATGACAGGGATTTGTGGTGATTTGTGGTTTAGCTTTTTTTGAGGACTGTAAAATCCAGGTTTTCTTGACAACTCATAGGGCTGTCAAGAAAACCTAGGTCAACCCTGGGGAATAGACCTAATATCGTTTTTCATTGAAATTCAAAAGATTTACTCTCAAATAAGGAACTAAAGGTAAGCAGGTAATTTGAAGTCATTGCTCTTTTAGGATAAACCAGATTCTCTTCAAGCTCTACAAGTCAATATTTAACGTGCCATTCATTATATGCGGCTTGTTTAGTGGGAAAAGTGCACGAAAATTGGGTTCATCGAATTTATTGCTGCAGACGAAGTTGTGGTGGCCATTTAAATGACGTTTTATTTAAAGTTGAATTGTATTGATTGAACTGCACATTAAATAAAAAATATGTATTTGAATTTCCTTAACAACAAGTGCGGTTTTTTTTTTTAAAGAAATCATATCACTCTTATTGGAAAACCCTTTACTTCTTTCAATGGAAAAAGTTTTTAAGTTTATCCTAATATTTAAGGTTAAACTGTCGTTCACATAAAGGAATTCATATTTTGTAATTTGTTTTCACCAACAATTCTGACTTATTTCCTCGATTCTTCAAAACTCAGAGCAATTTTTTCAACCTTACACTGGCACTGGCACAACATACTTAAAAGGTCTGTTTCTTTACTTTTCGTGTAAAGTTTGGGAAAGAGCCCGGGAAAAAGTTTGGGCTCGAGCTTTTTAATGTTGTTTTTGTAATCTCCATCCGAAAATGAAAAGTAAAGATACACGTTTTGGGATGTTTCTTGCTGAATGACATTCATAGTAGAAATAGCAAACAAACATACAAACAATTTCGTTTGAAAAACGTGTTAAAATGAAATCAAAGCAATATTGCATTGCATATTTAACATTATTTTGAATTTTCAAACCAATAAAGAGAGGTTATGCTTTTCATTTATCAATTAATTTCCAAAATAAATTTGAATTCAATCGAAATGTTTCAATCAGCTGATTTCACAAACAGCCGATTTGACAAGCAAGAAAGTGCACGAGCAAATTGTTCGGGTAAATTCTTGCTGGAGGGGAAGTGACAAAAAAGCAAAAGCTCTGCCACTTTTACGTCAAATAAAAGTAAAGATACACGTTTCGGGATCCCGCGGGATCCCACGGGATCCCGCGTGTGAGTAAAGATACAGACCTAAAATGACCAAATCATTTTCTTTTTAACGTTTGACAGAACAATTTATTGTTTTTGCATGTGCGTGAAATCAGAGCAGATCTACCAACCTAATGGGACTTGATCTTTGGTGTTTAGAGAAACTACTGATTTACTCTTTCTTTCAATGAGTAAATATGAAACATGGAAAATGGTAAAAGAGTAAACCTTTTCACAAAAGGAGTAATTCTTTTCGTTAATGAAAAACGCTATTAGTTTCTCCAAGAATTTTCAAAAGTAGGTACTCATCAATGTGAGTGCCGCTACCAAGATCCTTCTTACTGCCCGAACACAATGGTGTAGCTGTAGCTGTAGTACGTCGCGCTGTCAAAGTCGAAAGTAGGCAAATGCCATAAGAGTGAACACAATGCGTAGTAGTAGCTGTAGCGGTAGCTGAAGCTGTAGTACAAGTTGACTCAACTTCAACTTTGAGCGCGCTGCAGCGCTACATTTTGACGTTTCACAAAGAAAAAAAAACAAAACAAAGCAAAATGGCTCAGCAAAATTGACATCTTGCGCTACACCATTGTGGACGAGCTGTGCTACATTCCTCAGCTGCACTCTGACTTTTAATTTGACAGCGCGACGTACTACAGCTACAGCTACACCATTGTGTTCGGGCAGTTAGTAGTCGGAAAAATTCTTTTTCTTTTCTTTTTTAGTTGACCCACTTAAAAAGATCAATGAATTACTATACTGTCATTCATGCGCCTTTTCCGGGGCACTTGCTAGAATGATAGGTTAAAATACTTTTCAAAAAGTCTTTCTGAAGAAGTTTTGAGACGGAGAGAGGAATCATTTACATTGCGTTTAAAGGAAGAAACTATTACGAATTCAAAGAAAAAAATCTGTAACAATAATTTTGGTAAATATTTAGAAGTGGGGCTCCAGCCCCAATCGGTCCAAAAAAATTTTCTAACAATTCTGGATTATTTTATATTATAAAAATAGATGTTTTGAAGTGGGGGAAGACATTTTGCTTACAGAAAACAATTGCTATTTCCATATTTAGCATGAGCAGCATGGCACGCTTCGCGGGGCTCATTATTTGAACCCTGTTTCCGCAGGGTTAGGCTGCTCATGCTAAATATGAAAATAGCAAATAATTTCCGTATGCAACAGTTTTCCGCATGGCCCGCTTTGCGGGGCTCATTATTTGAACCCTGTTTCCGCAGGGTTAGGCTGCTCATGCTAAATATGAAAATAGCAAATAATTTCCGTATGCAACAGCTTTCCGCATGGCCCGCTTCGCGGGGCTCCATATTTGAACCCTGTTTCCGCAGAATTAGGCTGCTCATGCTAAATATGGAAATAGCAATTGTTTTCTGTAAGCAAAATGTCTTCCCCCACTTCAAAACATCTATTTTTATACTATAAAATAATCCAGAATTGTTAGAAAATTTTTTTGGACCGATTGGGGCTGGAGCCCCACTTCTAAATATTTACCATAATTTTTTAGGAATATCTCACTGATAGTATTTTTGTTACAAAATATGACAAGCCCATAAATTTGAAGCTTGGAAAATTTTCTAAAAACAAGAAAGTATTTCAGAACAATCTCGTTTTTTTCCCAGTAAGTAGATAGTACAGTAAAAGTTCCGTTTGCGAACAACAATAAGCTTTTTGGCTGTTGAAAAATATCACTGGTTAATTGTTTTGCAAAAATATACGGTTATTATTATAACCTCGAATATTAATTCAGATAAATGAACTTCGGAAGCAATCCGCACCAGTTTTGTAATTTTTCCTATGATCGATTCAAGGCAAAAAATTATAAAAGAACCAAAACTAAAACAAAAATAATAGTTGATGATTAAGAATAATAACCCATATTTTTGCTTATCGCTATTGTTGAACAAAACTGTTGCAATTTCAAATGTTTTATTTTTTATTTTTTTTTATCTTATTTAATAAATAATGCCAGTGCGAACACTTCATAGTTAAGTGTACCTAACTTACTTTTACATCCCACCATAATCAAAATAAGTTTTGTTATTATGCACGTTCCGGAAAAAAACATATCGATTATACGAGGGTGGATTGATATAAGTTTCCGGCCTGACCAAGACATGGCGCCACTAGGCCTACCCTAAGGTGGCGTTCTATAGTACCATCCTTAGATAGCTTGTAGCTACAGTTTCAGCCCGTTGCCATGTTAGTTTAGGTTTGAGAGCACACTGAACAAGACGCCTTTTTCTTTTTCTTTTTTTTTTAAATGGAAAAGTTGGAAAATCGTGGGGTTAAATAAAGGGGTTAAAGCCGAAGGAAATCAAAGAAGAGATGGATTCAACTGGGGACATCCTCTCCATCATATTCAACCATTAAGCAGTGGGTTTCCGAGATTAAAAAGGGTCGTGTGAGCACCTCTGATGAGCCTCGCTCAGGACGCCCTCTTGAGGTCACAACTGCAGATATGATCGAAAAAATCCATCATATAGTGCTGGAAGACCGCAGATTAAAAGTGCGTGAGATAGCTGAGACCTGTAAGATGTCATATGAACGTGTGCAAAATATTTTACACCAACATTTGCATATGGAAAAGCTCTGTGCAAGATGGGTGCCGCGTTTGCTAACAGTCGACCAAAAATTGATTTGAAAAAACATTTCTTCCGCCAATTTGGCGTTATATAATCGTAATCCAAGCGAATTTTTGAGTCGATTCGTAACCGTTGACGAAACTTGGTTTCACTACTGCACTCCTGAAACCAAAGAACAGTCTAAACAGTGGATTGGACCAGTAGAACCAGCTCCAAAGAAGGCAAAAACAGTTTTTTCGGCAAACAAGGTTATGGCTACTGTTTTTTGGGATGCAAAAGGTATTATATATATCGATTACCTTGGAAAGGGTAAAACTATCACTGGTCAATACTACGCAGACTTATTGCAACGTTTGAGCTACGAGGTGAATGTAAAACGACCTCATCTGGCGAAGAAAAGAATCTTGTTTCATCACGATAACAAGTCAATCACTGCGATGGCTAAAATCAACGATCTGAAGTTTGAATTGATGCCGCACCTTCCCCACTCTCCAGATCTAGCCCCGAGTGACTATCTGTTTCCTAATCTCAAAAAATTGCTTGGCGGTAAGAAATTTGCGGACAATAAAGAAGTAATCAAAGCTGTAAATGGGTATTTTGAGGAGCTTCACAAATCAGTCTATAGAGATGGCATTATAGGACTAGAACACCGCTATGAGAAATGTATCAGCCTTGGAGGAGATTATGTTGAGAAAAAATAAAAAAAAATTCTTAAAAACATTGTTTTTCTTGGTCAGGCCGAAAACTTATCAATCCACCCTCGTATATCCGTAAAAAAAATTAATAAAGTAATAAAAAATTTTCATTAGCTATCTATGTATCTATCAATCTATCAGACATTGAAAAGGATGCATGTCTGTCCGGTATATATAAAATAGACCGCCCAACGGATTTTTATGAAATTTTTTATGTTAAAAACATAGTTTAGTCTACGGATGGTTCCTGTTAGGGTTTGATCCACATATTCCCAAGGAAACGAGATTAGAAACTGAAAATTAGAAACTAATACACTTACATATTTCGAAAATTCAAAACAGAGAATACGAAAAAAAAAAAATTCAAAATTTGCAGTTAGGAGTTAGGGTCTGTGAGGCAGCCTTCAGGCTGATTTTTGGACATAGGTCTCTAGGTCTTGAAATAACGGTACCTGGCATACAACCTTTATGATAATATTTATTCTTTTTCGAAAACGGGTCGAACAATTCCGATATAATTTGATGTGAGACATTATTTCTGGGTCCAAAAACGGTACCCATGGTACTGTTTTTTTTTTTTTCAAACCGGCTGACACTTAATTTTAAAGAAATTGTATGCTTAGAAGTCCTGGGTTGTTTAAGAAAACTGCGTGTTTTTGAAATATTCGATTTTTTTTGTATGTTTTCAGAACGACATCTTTGATTTCTTCAAAATGTTTGTCAATACATATACTGACAATATCTAAATACTTTCATACTTATTTTAAGAAAACTAACTTTTATAAAAAGTGAAAAAAAACTGATTTAAAAAAAACTGATCCAAAGATTTTAGTAAAATTTTCAGCGTTTAGTTTTCATAATTATTGTGTAGTTGGCAGCCCTGTACCACCAAATTATATTATGAAGAGCGAATACTTAAGACTTGCCCTCAGCCGTAAGATTTTGATATTGAACTTAGCACTCAATTGAAAGTTCGTGAAACCCAGCCGTGTCCATTTTTTTTCCTTGGATGCATTCTGTGGTACATAAATTAAATGCTTTGCAAAAGCTTTTTTTTTTGTTTTAAGGTTAGATAAGATTTTTATTTTCTATCACTAGCTTGAGTCTCTTTTGGGTTCTTGGCCATCACGTCATAACTGGAAATGAGATCACCGATGAACTTGCTATTAGGCAAGGATCTCAGACAGCTTTCTCAGGACCTGAACCGTCGCTAGGTCTGCCAGCGTCCTCAGTGAGGTCTTCAATCAACGATTGGATATGTGAAGAGCACAACCGTAGATGGCATGCCTCCATTGGATGCAGGCAGACCAAGCGTATGCTCCCCAACGTTAGTAAGAAGACTGTAACATTTATAGTTTTTATGCTATAACGAAGCTACATAATTAGAAGCTATTAAGTTTAAAGATATCTGGTAAGGGGTATTGATATTGATATTGATATCAATTTGAAAAAAAAAAAAAATTTATTGTGGAATTTGAAAGCTTTAATTTACATACAGGTGCTTATTATGTACATTGTACATGATGTGTACATACAAAATGACGTCATGCTTAGGAAAACTTAAAAACACAGATGTTTGATGGATCTAATGTTGATTATTCTATTTTAATTCTGTTCTTATCTACAAATATAAAAACACATGTACAAATATAAGTGCTTAATTGCATGGCTCTACAATTATTATTTTTGTTTTTGAGAGCTAGAATGCATGACCAGCTGTAATCAATCAAAAGCAAACAGAATTGACAGTTGGTTTAGAACAAGTTCATCATTCTCCTAGTGATCATTCATTTATCGGTACATATCTATTCTTACTTTGTTTATCACTTCAAGTAGTTCTATACAATCAACTCAGCATTGAACGTCATGCAGAAGACGCGAAGTTATCACGCTTGATCTTTTACCATTGAGTTGAGTCTATTTTTTTTAAATTGAATTTTTGAGTAAAAAGTTTAAACATAACTTTCAAGTGCTAATAATGAAAGTGAGTCCAAATGAATTAAATTAAGACTCACACTAATTATACGATAAGGGTTCATAAAAAGTGAATTAGTGAATGCGATGGGCGTTGTGTTGACGTGGATAGGATTAAAATTAAATTTATCTATCAGTATTCATATCCAACGTAGTGAAGGAGAAATAGAAAAAAAAATTGTTCTAGGGGCGTTCATGGTTAATTAAGTGGTAAATATTAAGTGCACATTATAATGCGCCACATGGGATTCAGAAACTCATGCCCCAGAGACAAACGGAGTGCTCATTGACTAAATTCATCTCCATGCAAATGAAATGTATGCATATGAGTGCCTAGCTGCAAACCTAGAGTATAAACACAATCAAGTCAATCATCATCAAAACATTGATAAGAAAAATATTATGAATGAATCAATTAAGTGTAATATACTCTTGTGCCAATGCACATTGATTGAAAGTAGCAAATTGAACTTGTTATAGTTTATTTTTTATTTTTTGTTAGTTTGAGTGCACATTCAGTTTGCTTAAGTGGAAATCTGCAACATAGACTCTTGATTGCCGGCCGCAATAATTTTTGAATGTTTAAATTCAGACCCGTTATTATTGATACACTCATCAGCTGGCTGTCATCCGATCTTTTGGCAGGGAATTCTCATTGCGAAGGGTTTGGAATCTGTACCTAATCTGGTTTACAAACTTGAATTGTCATAGAAATGTTACAAGAGGCTCTTATTTTCGGCGCTCGTCTGTCGATATTACAAGCAGAAACGAAAAACTATGGGTTTGGATAAAATGTGTTGAAATTCGAAGGTTTTTGTCCACCAAGGTTAAAATTGACTGAAAAATTCAATGACCTGATGAGTTTTCAATTAGAACGATCAGGTTGGCAGTGAACGTTATTCACTGCGTCTGACTCTGCAAATATACCTGACCCATGTTTTTACAAATGTCATTACAAATGCTAAAATAATTCTACAAAACTTTGCTCAAAGCATAGTTAACTTGAGGAAGAGAGTGTCTCAAGAAAATTGTGTTAAAATTTCAAATCGGTCGGACCAAAATTGAGGAAGTATGAACATTTGTATACCTAATTACCTTGAATGCGCTATCGTTACCTGGCAGATTTAAAGTGTTTTGCCCCCAGCTCACGTTTCGAAGTCGGTGCCACTCAAAACTACTTCATCGATCCTTTTTAAATTTAAAAACCATTTCTGTATATCAAGCCCTTCTCGCCATTTTATCGTAAGCGACAAAAAGAAAGTTTTACCAGAAGACGTTTTTGAAGTGAAAACTTCTTTAGGTGCGTTTGGCTCTTTTGCCATGGGGGTAATGCATTGAATTCGCGAAGACACAATTTTTTGCCTCTTCCTAAGTAAAATCGTCATAGCCGACGGCGACGCTGGGCTCAAGTTCGATTCCCAGCTAGTGGAGTGCCGACATAAAAATGGCAAAACCTGGGAATCCAGAGACAGTCCATGGATTATCATGAAATTTTTGGAAATGTATTTTAAAAAACGTATAGAAAAAAGTAAAAAAAAGAAAATTTCACTTCTCTTATTTTTTTAAATTATTTTTATAGTTAGTTATTAACTTCTAGAATTTTCTTTTATTTATGTAGGATATTTTACATACGGTTTGCCAAGGGCTCAGGATAGATAGATTGGGTCAATACAAGAAACAAGTTGTATGGGAGGGGGCCCCCCTATCCTTCTGTGTAGACGGGAGGGGCAATTTTATAAAATATTGGCTCAATTTTAAAAAAAAATTATTAAAAATCAGCTAAGCCATTTACTACCTAATACTATAATGTTTTTGAAAGCTAATGCTTTGTTCTTTAATAAAAGATTCAGTTTGAGCTCGCTTTATGAATAATTTTTGCGAAATCAACCCTCAAAATAAAAATTTTGAAAAAAGAAAATTTTTTTTTCTTGATTATTTTTTCTTACAAGATTTTGCTGTATTAAGGGTAATTTTTTCTTTCAATAATTAGTGCGCTTATTAATTTTTACTCAAAATCACAAAACGATTCAAAAAATCTTTCTTTGTTTTTGAGAAATTAAAAAACCGAAACGTGCTTTTTTCCAGAAAACAAAATGTTGTTAATTTTCCCCTTATTGAGCTATATTCTTGAAAGTGAAACCTAAAATGTGTTTTTAAGCACTTAAAAAAATGTTGAAAAAAAGTATTTTGAGCGATCTTATTTTTAATGTAAATTATAAATAATTATTAATATTTACGAGTTATCTTTTGATTATATTAGTTTTAAGTTAAAATTTTAAAGGAAGACCTATCAAAAACTTGAACTTTGGTCTCAAAGAACTGCACATATTCTAATTTGTGCCCTGAATCCTGTTTCCGGTCAAGCTAATTGCTGAAACCAAAAAATTGTGGTTTTTTTTCGAAATTGACAATTTTAAACCAATCAAAGCGATCAAACATAGTAAAAACAGCGGCCCGAAGTTTTTTTTAGGCGGTCAGCATGCTGGTGTTTTGCTCTTTTTTTAAAACAACAATTAATGCATCCCTTATTGATATATGTTTGTTTGCATACTGAATGCACGTAGGAAAATCGCGAGTATTTATTTGGCAAAAACCACAATTGTTTGGTTTCAACAGTTCGTTTGACCGGAAACAGCATTAGAGGTACAAATAAGTATTTCTGCAGTCCTTTGAGACCAAAGTTCAAGTTTTTGATAGGACTTCTTTTTATTTGATTTAACTTAAAACTAATATTTTCATTTTATTGACAAAATTTACGAGTGCAGTTACAAGATCTATAGATACTATCGTTAAAAAAATGAATGTATTCACTTTAACAGAATGACAAGGAAATATATAAATTTAGTTACAAGTTTCAGAAGGAACGATCCAGCAGCAGGAGTAGCTATCTATAAAAGGTTGTCTGATACAACTGCCATATTTTGCGCAAATCATAATATGCATTTGCATACGAGGTAAACTAGTATGTTTAGTACTAATGTTTTTGATATCGGCGATCTGTGTGTTTGTCGTTGCCACTCTGAAAATGGACAGCAAGTCATAACAGTCGGCGTTTATATTTCACCGAATAAGTCTTTAAGTGTAATACGACAGTTTTTATATAAAAACACTATATGAAGACACTTCTGCGTACCTTCCAGATAAAATTGGGGAGAGATTTGATGATTTGCCAATGATTTTGAGTGGTGATTTTAACATCAACTTCGTCGATACTACAAATTTGAAACTTCTTCAATTTTTAAAAGAAGAATATTATTTAACAATGACGAATGACCGCAGTCTTAGTACAAAGAAATACAATTCGACAATTAATGCAGTCTTTGCGAGATACTTAAATAGGTTTGAGTCAAAATTGTTCGTTTCCTATTTTAGTTACCACGACATTTCAGTATTAGAATACGATGATTGTAGAGATGATAATGGAAGAGATGAAATTGTGATGTTCTTCCATATGTGCATCTACATATACGAGGGAGCGTTTTTATATTCGCGGAATGGGAGATATAGGGTGGAAATAAAAAGACCAAATTATTTTTCCTTTTCAATACATTCACCTGCAAGACGGATACATTTTTCAGATCTTTCAATTAATTTATTTATACCCTCATAAAAATGTTTTGTCTTTACCTTCAAAATACGCCGAAACTGCTTCTTTGACGATCCTTGTCTTCATTGCAGAGGTCCAAAAATGCACGTGAAAACTCTACGCGCTGTTGTTTTTCTCCATATTTCTTTTTACTCCCGATTATGTTGCTTGGTTGACGATAGCTCGAAGACAAATTGTCTAAGAACAATGAAACCTCGTATTTATACTAATTATAAGTAGCTTAACTCGTTACGACTATAATGATCATAGTCAACTGCCTCTAACCCCCTCATTCCGCGAATATAAAAACGCTCCCTCGTATTATAAAAGATTTTCCTGTACATTAAAATATTTACTGAATATTCAATTCTTTTTTCATTTCTGTCGGCAGTCCCGGAGTGATTCTTTTTTTTTGTTTTTATCATTCAAACGAAAGGGACCAAAATTCAGTCGCTTACGATGATATATATTTTCACTGTAACTTTACGAAAAACAGTTATAACATTAAACTAAAAATACAGAAAATTGCGAAAAGACTGCAAACATTTGAATTGTATTAATAATGCCACTTACGATTATTTTGGGAGAAAGTCTCGATTATGATTTACGATTTTTTTCCCCAAATTTGTTGATACTTTTTATTTAACAATATCAAATGCGCCGATTTTTTCTCAATAAATCTCATTTTTGCCTTCAAAGTGTTCCCAAAAAGTAAAACATCAGAATTTCAAAAAAAACTCTCCTAGTGTTACCTAGAAAGAACTATTATCTAACGAAATAGATATGACTTTTTATTTCAGATGACCCAGTACCGAGTTATAAGGGGCATAGCAACTCAGCTTTTTTGAGACGCTTCACAGTAACTGCATCCATTTATTATATGATATTTCTTTCTGCAATTTTCGCACAGTATTCTTTAAATATGGCATCCGCATGGCCTGATGGTTATCATGCCCGTTAACTCAGAGGGCGGTCGTGGTTTGAATCCCAAAAGAGGCAAAAATGTTTTTCCATCGCCTTTCGTGAGGAATTGGCAGGTACATTGTTAGTAAATTCATTATGAAAAGCGCTTTCTCGATTAGGTAGAAAATTGTAGGTCACCTCCATTCCCTCAAAAAGCATGGTTATGAGAAATGCCCTGGGCACTGGGGCCCCTCGCTTTGTTGTACCACCCTATTTATTTTTATTTATCTACTCTTTAAATATTACTATATTAACTTTGTAACAAATAATTCACAAAAATGTACCTTTGGACGAATTAATCGTACTCCCCCTTAAGCTTGGTAAACCAAGGACAAAAATATCTGTATCAGCTGTTCATGCATGAAAACTTCTTTCGTAACCTTTAATCCTTCATAAATGTATAAATCACAGAATCTCTTAACCTAACTTTGCTCAATAAATTCCCAAACAGAAAACGTTGACAGCACGATTTCCCTTACTTTAACTTTTTCAGAAAGTTAAGTGTTAGTTTGAACTCGCTGTGAACATTTTAACTGTCATAAATTCTTTCTCTCTGGTTTCAAAATAAATTTTACGTTCAGCGCAATAAAGTTCATCATCATCATAGTCCCAATACTCTATTCCCTTCGTCTACAGCTGAACAAAGTAGGTCAACAAAATATCCGGTAAAAAAACAAATTGAAAACCTGAACAAATATTAGCTTCGGTAGAACTTACGTCAAGCTTTTCATGACATTAAAGTGCTTGATTATAAACTATAGTTAATCTCCATTAAAACACCCAAAGGTTTGTGCCTTAACCATTAATGACTAAATAATAATTATGATATGCTCTATTGAGTGCATCTGATTAAAAATTAATCACCATAAACAAGCGACTTGTTCGAAATTTCTACCTTATCTTGCGGAAGATCATATTATTTCAGTTCCCAAACATAAACAGAAAAAAACAACAGAAAAAATAATAAAAACGGAAAAGAGCAATAACTTGTAGCATAGTTCTATAGCCCCTTTCATTTCTGGTTGATTGTGTGTCTTTATGTGGTTGTAGGTTTAGTGCTTCTTACCTAGATACACAGAAAAATAAATCCTTTGATATTCATGAGACTTACCGTTAAGCATAAACGTTGTTTTCATTAATAATTCACAGCTTTCCATCACTGCTCTATTTATTTCGCTTATCCTTTTCGTTGTACGCCCACTTCTTTTCCTGGACAAATGTTTACTCTATCTCAGAGTGAGTCAGTTCTGCGGCAGTTTTTCATGTGGAAAATACCTATATCTGCACCTGCACACCCTTTAACCGAATACCACCTGAAAACTTAAACTATGTTGAGCTGATGATGGAATTTAAGGTGAATGACTTCAAAGTAGGGATCCTCTTTTTCTTTCTTATATTTTCTGGTTGTAGAAAGGTTTAACGGAAGATATTTTCCTAGTCATAATTCTTGATTTTGCTTTTTGTTTTCTGTCGTGTAATGATAAATGTTGACATGCATGTTGTCACTATCTTTGCAGCTGAGTAGCTTAGAGAGTGAAAAAAAGAACAGAATGAAAGGGATGAATACCAGCCATGATTTGAAAACCGACTGAGTAGGCAAGTTAGCGTGTAGGCATAGACTTAAGTATTAGAAGTGTCCTTTGTGAGTAAATAAATAGCAAAGTGCATTAAGGGAAAGCGTTGAGAGGCACGCTTGCGGATGAGAAGGAGGTTAATCAACAAAGTAGCTTTATTTGATGTACGATATAGTGTTATTTAAAAGCCTCAGTAGACATACACCAACGTAAATAGCACGACTAACCTCATTTGGGTGGCGGGTGTATTATAAGATGGTTTCATTCAAACTAGCGGAATAACGATTGCATTTTCAGATTGGATGTGTAATCTTTGGGATGATGAGTTTTCACGATGAATAAGCTCTCAATGGACTACAATAGAAAGCAATTTTAATGGACGCAAAATCAAGTGTTCTTTTGTTTCAACACATTTCGTGCCCTGTGGCAGTTTCCATTCAAGGTGTAATCATGTCACGATGTTGAAATAAACTGGAGCTGGCTGAGGACCACTCTTTTGCTTTTGTTGAGTTTCACAATTGTTTAGGAACAGTATTAGTGCTAGTTTACCGGAAGGTCTCAATTACTTGCGATGACACTTTACCAAATGGTAAAGTGTATAACACCATCTAGTTAAAATTATTTAATTTAAAAAGAAGGAAAGTACGTCGAAATGATAAGGTACCTCAAGCCTAGCCTAGTTCTTTTTCTTTCATTTCTTTGGGCTGTATTTGCAGTAAGAGAATAAGAAAGTTCCAGTTGATTGACATTACTTATTCTTTTCATCTTTACCTCCATCCAATTAAGGTTGTTGTGAACAGCCTTTTGCAAATGAACTCTGTAAATACGAACATTTTTTTTGGAATGAAGAAGGAGATCGCGTGTTAAAATCACATTTTTAAGTCATTTTTATGTATTAGACACTGTATCCGTTTGGTGGAACAGTAATTCATTCAATGGAATCGTACTTAGCTATACTTACATACCCCACTTCTTTACTTTATGCTTATTTCTTAAGGACTTTGCTCGAATGATTGCTTTTGTTTATCAAATCGTGCTAAAAATTTAAGTGTAAGGTTTTGCCGGGTTCAACAGTGTTAATTTTCTGTTTCTGAGGTTATTGAATACGAGTCCCAGCATAATTGTTGGTGTTTTTGCTGTGGACATTTTACATAAGAGAACCCGCAAATAAATAAAAGAGAAAAAAGTTAAGAAAAATATCGGTAACTATTGTCTGGATGGTTTTCATTTTATGGGCTAAAGACTTTTGATCAGAAAGACTTTAAAAACAAGTTAAAATTGTAAAGTGTAAAAATTGTAATCTCAAAACAATTGAATAATATATACTATAAGTGTTTATTAATAAAAGTGTAGTTTCGAATATTTTCAGTTTTCTCAAAAGGTAGAAGAAGCAAATCACTTGGTTCCTGTTGTTCGATTTAGAATGTAAATAGGTAGTAAATGCTAAGAGCCTTGAAATTTGTTATGTACAAATTTGTTTTAGCCAGATACGAATGGAGATATTTTAATTATGACGTCGGAAAGCTATAATCGCAAAAGATAGCCAATGCCGTTTCCAATCGGATTCCCTCCAACTATCCTGCCAGCATTAAGCTTTGAAGATCAGTGGCAGCAATGCCATCAGCAATCGACCAGAACTGCACCATTTGATGTTCTGGGTTTCACTCAGCCTTCAAAACGAAACCCATGGTTCGATGAGGAATGCACGACAAATGTTGATGCAGAGGAGAACAATTTATCCCTTTTACCAGAACAACGAGATTTACATTGGGAAAGGAAGTGAATAACACCCAATTCCCAAAAATAAAAAGGAGCAGCATCAAAAGCTCTAGTTGGAGGAGATTTCCAACTAGATGTCATAGTACGAATGAGAATCGAAAGGTTTAAAAGTCAGGGTAGCAAACTTTGTCCGAATAAAGCGACTGTTTTCTCGTTCTTCGTCTCTGTTACACCCTTAAACACTGCATTTTGAGGTAGTTCGTCGATTAACTAGCCCATTTGGAACGTTTAATAAAGCGATGGAGGTGAAGTGTGTCTGTGCTCACCAGATCTTTTGGATCATTGAAAAAGTTATTTGCTAGATGCAGTTACCTTTTGAGTGTGCAGGGCATGAATAGAGGAGGTGTGAGATTATATCTTCTTCGTCCTCGTCTTCTGCAGAAGTCGTTTAATGGAACTCCAAGTCTTGTGGCATTTTTACTATGGCATCACATGCACCGATTGGTAAACCAATGTTCAACCTACTGGTTGAAATCGGGCTGCCAGTTCCATTTCTGCAGAGTTCATTTTATTTTGAAATTTCCTTGGATACCTCTGTGTCCTGTTATCGAAGACGGTGATTTCTGATAGAAAGATCGATAGCCGAAAATTGAGGGCGGTTACTGAGTTTGTGGGAAATGCGCCGAGTAATTTGAGAGCTCCTCGGCTGTCTGTGAAAATCCGGATATTCACTGAGAATATCATGTTTTCTTTAAGCCACAAGTGGACCTCCTTGATCACCAGAACTTCCACTTGCAACACGTTTCAGTGGTTTGGAAGGCGGAATGAGATATTAACGTTTAGACTGTCTATTTGTGGTACCCGTGGCGTAATGGTTAGCATGTCCACCTGCTAACCCAGAGGTTCGAGGTTCGAATCCCAGCAGAGGCAAAATGCAAAAATGTTTTTCCCCTGTTATCGCCTTTCGCGAGGAATTTGCAAGTCCTCCGTTAGTATTCATTGCCATGAAAAGCGCATTCTCAATTAGCCGTTCGGAACCGGCGAAAAATTGTAGGTCTCCTCCATTCCCTCACAAGGCATGGTTGTGAGGAATGCGCCAGGCCCAGGGGCTCCTCGCTCTGTTGCGCCACCCTATTTATTTTTTATTTAGACTGTCTATTGATAGACATTCGCCAACATCCCCCAATATGTCAAACATAATTTATTAGTTTTTATGGTTTACTATCTCATTAGTTGGCGCCGAAATCGACCTTTCACACAGCCATTCCCGATTGCCAATTTTTATTTGAAGATCAAGACAGACATTTCTTCTGAGGTCAAAAGTATTTACGACAGTTTGACAGAGATCACACCGCAGTGAAAGAACTTTTATGGATCCAGCACTTTTAAGATTCCCGTTTATGGTGTCGATGCCGTAGAAATATATAAATTACCTATTAAGCCCATGTCCTTCGTCAGGCTCTAGGCTATCTCTGAATAGAATTCCATTTAAATCGGATCAGTTTTCTGGGCGGAAGATGGTAACAAAGAAACACCAACAGACAGACGTAATTTTGGATTTGTAATATTAGTTAGGATGTCCATCTTCGGGTCCTTGACTATCTCTGTACCGAAATTCATATAAATCGGTTCAATCGTTTGGGCGGACAGAGTTAATCTCCGATTTATAATGTTACTAAAGTTTTCCATTCCCGTGGGAATATGAGGGCCGCTTCCGGAGGATGACTTAAAGCTTATATTACTAGGGAATAGTGTAGTATTCTGACAGTGGACTTTTTTGAATTGGGTGCTGTGTTTTCCAAGTTCCCGTTCCCAGGGATAAAACATATTGCATAAAATATATGTCCATCCTCAGGTTCTAGACTGTCTCTGTACCAAAATTCATATATAGGTTCAATAGTTTGGGCGGTTAATGATAACAAAGAGAAATAGGCAGACAGATTTAACTTCGGACTTTCAATATTAGTGAAGACTCCCGTTCCCGTGGAAACATGGTGACCGTCCCCGTAAGGAATATGGGGATGAGTAAAAGTTTATGTTACTCGGGGATTATGGAGAATTCCAACGGTGGAAGAGTTTTTGAAATCGGTGCTGTAGTGTCAAAGTTCCCGTATATGTTCCTGCTCCCGTGGAAATATAGGGAAAAAATATATAACCTATGTCCTTCCTCAGGTTCTGAACAATCTTTGTACAAAATTTCATTTAAATCGGTTTTTTAGTTTTGGCGGGAGATGGTAACATACACACTTATTATATTAGTAAGGACTCCCGTTCCCGTAGGAATATGTGGATGAATCAAAGTTTATTTTACTCTGGGATAGTGAAGCATTCTATCGGTGGAAAAATTTTTGAAATCGGTGTTGTAGTTTCTAAGTTCCCGTATTCGTCCCCGTTCCCGTGGGAAAAAGGGATGAAATATATGTCCTTCTTCAGGTTCTAGACTATCTCTGTACAAAATTTTATTTAAATCAGTTCAGTACTTTGGGCAGGACACGGTAACATAGAAAGCCGGGCAGACAGAGTGACTTTCACATTTAAAATATTAGTTAGGAAGTTAGGATAAGGGTAGTCATCACCCCTTGATGTGCGCTTTAGTTATATAAAAAAATACACACCTTTCATATCAAGTGCACAGTATAGTTTGTGAGACAAAGCATTCTTCTGTCTGATGGATTCAACTCTTAAATATAGCCCTATCAATATCAACCTTATACTCAACTCCGTAACCGATACAAACTGAAGCCGACCGACGCGTCGTGCAGATCAACACATGTTCGTGCTCAGCTACGGACGACTCTCCACCCCGTTCACTCTTTCGGTTTACAAGGACATTCTGTAGCTGAAGATTTTTCTACGATGTAAACAATACTTGAATATCATCGTATATCGGTCTTTTTAGATTCAAAATTTCAATGCATAATAAAACACTTTTCGCTTTTTATTGACATAACTAGAAGCAATAACGACTTTTGTTTTGTTTTTTTTTTTTAACAGAAACTGTCTTTGCACGTTAAACTGTAAATCCTTTCTTGATTCTATATTTGTTGATACGGTTAAGCAGTTACTTCAATCGATTTCAGTTGAATGCAATCCTTAGCTTCGCCAATATGATAACGTACTTCAGTTGCTTATTTCGAATCAAATAGTGACTTTATGTCTTTGCTCTGGAGAAAAAGAAAGGGAACAAGGCTTTTTCTTTTCAAGGACTATAAGTAGGTATTTTTTTCATAATTTAACCTTCAAAAAATATTCTGGTTATTATAATTTAAATAATAAGCAAATAACTCACGTGGTATACTTAGTTTTGCGCTGGCACTCCTCGGAAAAATATTTTTCACTTTACTATGCCAGTATATGAGGGAATGTTAATGGTATTTTCCTCAATTTATCTGAGCAAACCATGCAAGAGCTCCATTTTATTACGAAAAACATATGCAATGTACCTTAACTAATTGATAAGTGTTGAAATAAATAATTACACTTTATTTGAAAAACACCATTTTTTTGGAGCACTGCTCGATTGACAGATAGTAGGAGCAATTGCTGCTTTTGATCAAGTTCAATTAAATCCACTCTCAAAATAATTTAACAATAGGGACAAAAATAAAACTAATTTGTCAGCACATATTTCATTCTCACATAATTGACTATGTAATTCGGGTGTTCATTGAGTGTGCCGCAATCTGCGTTTTGTGGTTGTACTCCCCCGCCATAGAATATTATTATTAACTTTTTTTTGTTTTTCAAAGGAGTACACGAAATTGAAATGAGAGTGTTAAAGTTCAATATTTTTTTCATATTGAAATGAAATGAAAACTAAAAGGCCATGTGTTCATAAGCAGATAACAATTTTTTATATTTTGATGCTGTTAGTGTGTATCTTTAGGATAAATCTGAAAATAAACGAAAATAAATCCGAAGTTGTTTGTGTGCTTTTAGTGAAATGACCACAACTGCTGCCAGCGATACAATTTAAATATGCGACGTCCAAAGATCTCGCTGAAGAAGTACTTTTTTCTGACATCGTTTTTTGCCTTGTTGTTGATTTTTGGATTTAATTTCAGGTAAGTTTAGTGATGGCAGTCATTTGAGTGCTAATTTTTAAAAGCTTATTTGTATATCTGCAGAGATCGCGAGGTGTGGAAGCCAAAAGCTTCATCGCCGCAACTTTTTCAATTGGACACAACCGAAGCTGGAAGTGCTCATCATCAAGATTTAGATAATTCAATTTTCGAGCCTACAGAACCTGCCCAATCTCTTTATGCCAATAGCAATCAACAGAATTATGAAAGTGAACAGCAAAGTGATCAGCAGAAGTCAAGTGGGGAGCCCACATCTAAGGCATGGTTCTTCAAAAACGGAGAACGTTATCCAATGCCATGGCAGAGGACGAAAGGGAAATATAAATATCCGCGACTGTTGCCACATGCAGATAAGCACAGTGATCGAATAATGAATCAATTGATGTTTGTTCCGCCAAATTATGAGCAAATTCAGGAGAGTGGACAAATGAAGCAGATATTACTTTATAACGGACTGGGACCGTGGAATGTTAAAAATGGTAATTTTTAATTTGGAAGAAGAACAAATGTTTTGAATCTTATTGTTGGCCGAACATTTTGCAGGAAGAGATGTCTTCTTTAAGTCCAAATGTCCAGTTGATACGTGTGAGATAACAGCGAACAGAGACAAAGCAAGTACAGCCGATTTGGTGCTGTATAAGGATCATTACATTCCAACGGGTGTTCGAAGACCACCGAAACAGGTTCATATGCTGTATTACTTGGAATGCCCGTATCATACGCAAAATGTTAAGGTTCCTGATGCGCTTAACTGGACATCGACGTATAGGTGAGGTTTAAATCAATGATTGTGTTCCTTAAAAAACATTTTTTGCTGATAGCCATAAAAATTTTTGTTTCTCATCAAAACTCGCGTATAACGTGAATAATTTCCTAGAGCGCATTATACGTCCGGATCTGTGGGCCGTTTTTTGTATATACGCGTCGCCACCAAAATACTTACAGTTCTATGTTTCGTAGAAGATTTTATTATTCCGAAAA
The DNA here is from genome assembly GCA_914767635.1 of Melanostoma mellinum. Lineage (NCBI taxonomy): Eukaryota > Metazoa > Arthropoda > Insecta > Diptera > Syrphidae > Melanostoma > Melanostoma mellinum. The sequence continues at coordinate 248,271,884 of OU612058.1, read as the reverse complement.
CCACTGATACACGACAGACAAATAAGTGCCACGTTGCAAGCCATTGTGTATGAAAACATATGTTCTTTCTAAACACAACGCACACAAACTGTGTATCAATTTTATCACTCTCGTGTGTGAAATTTGTCCAACAGTCTTCGTCTACAAATGCGAATATGTCGGTGACGCAAAGACATACATTTTAAAGTTTACGACTTCGCACTTAGACTGCTCGTAAGAAAAGGGTAAATGTGTCTGGAAACATCTAATACTCTTGCCCTCCCAGTCATACAAAGCATCTTTATCTTGGCTGTCCCAAATTTACTCGCATACTTTTTGTACACTGTCCAACATGGCGAACTGTTTGGGTCGGTCAGAGAAGATGTTAGAGTTTTCCCGCCACTTCATCCACCCCAAGCTTATCCTATGATTGATGTCGTCATCACAAGTTGCTTTAGTCAACATAGATCCAAATACTTTTTACACGTGGGAAAAATTCATTTTCATTTAAATAAATATGCGGATTAGAAAACGGCAATGGACTAATACGATACACACTCTCAAGTGCTCATTGTAGGGTGCTATGACATGCGCCTACTATGCACAGTGTTCGGCACTTTGGCTGAAAGCAGAAGTCAAGAGCTGTTATAAAGAGCAGGGAATTCAAGACGCTACCATAGTCCAGTAATTAATTCAAATAGTAAATTTTCAGTTTGAAAATTGCACTGTGGCGTATACGTACTATTTTTTGTTTTAAAGAATTAAATTTGAAAATGAAACCATAAACATCATTTCGTTTTAGGAGAGATAGTGACATCGTTGCACCTTACGAAAAATGGCAATACTACAACATGAACGTTCGTCAAATGGAGCAGGATCGCAATTACGCTCATAATAAAACAAAAAAAGTAGCCTGGTTTGTGTCCAACTGCGGGGCCAGAAATGGACGTCTTCAATTTGCTCATGAACTACAGAAGTACATCGATGTAAGCTTATTAAGTTATATATCAAAATTGTCATAAGAACTTAAACATTTTGTTAATTTCAAAGGTTGACATCTATGGAGCGTGTGGTTCGTTCAAGTGTTCAAGAAGCACAGCCGATCGATGTTTCGATATTCTTGATCACGATTACAAATTCTACCTCGCTTTTGAGAACTCCAACTGCAAAGATTATATAACCGAAAAGTTTTTTGTCAATGCACTTAATCGGAATATATTGCCTATAGTAATGGGCGCCCGTCCTGAGGACTTTGAAGTGTCCTCTCCCCATCGATCTTACATTCACGTGGATGAGTTTGCATCACCCAAAGAGTTGGCTGAATATCTTAATATATTGGATAAAGACGATGAGTTGTATAATTCGTACTTCAAATGGAAAGGTACGGGTGAGTTCATAAATACATACTTTTGGTGCAGAGTGTGTGCAACGTTGCACGATGAAGAGGGCTTAAGAAAACCAAGATGGTATCAGGATATAAACGATTGGTGGCGAGGTGCTGGAGTTTGTACAAATGGTTCGTGGAGAAATTTCAAAGCGCGCAAAGACATAATTACTGATGATTAGAGCTCTTAGTTGTTTATTGCTAGGAAGTAGTATTCAGATTATTGCATTGCAATAGGTTTAAAATTACTTTTGGTTCGTACTGATATTCATTTAAGACAACAACCATTATGTTACAACTAGAATAGTTATTTGTTTAGTTTTTCGTTTAGAATTAAGTTCAAGAGTGATGTGGAAGTGAGCAATTATAATGTAAGCATTTAGGGGGTATGAAACGGTATGGCTACATTATACTCACGGAAAAGTCTGACATAATTCCAAACTCGATGAATGCGCTTAAACTCCCATTCGACATATGAAAAAAATTTACTCTCCCTTTGACTTTGCGAACACCATGATGTCGTAGTGACCACATATTTCTCCCACTTATCTGCTTAATTCTACTGATCTGCCAGAGAGTAAGCCAACTTAAGAAGAACTAAAACCAAAATATAAAATAATTGGTGATAAGCACTTACTTTTTAAAACTTAAACACTTCACTCACAAAGTTTTTCAGAAACATTTGTGTTTTTTGACATATCAGAAGTGATTTGTGATTTCATGTGGTTTAAATTTGAGAGATAATGTTATAAATACACAATGCGAGCATTTAGGAAAACAGAAGAGAATTAAATAGGAAATATCGTTGCAAATTGCTTTTGAATTTTTGTTATTCGTAATACAGGGTAAAAATGTTTGTCACGGGTATCACCTTTCGCGAGAAATTGCAATTGATTAGTGTAAATTAATTGCCTTCAGAAGCGCTTTCTCGATTAGGCGTTCGGAATCGGCACAAAATTGTTGGTCCCATTAGTTCCCTCACAAGTAAATGATTGAGGACCTCCCGCTCTGTTGTTGTCATTTTGTGTGTATTATATACTCGTATTATATCAAAATATGAATTTGTTCAATAAAATACTTACATTTTCCCACAAAATGATTTCCTAACGCAACAGTCGACCATAAAATTATGAACGAAAGCTTTCGACCGACAAATCGAAGAATGTCGATCGAAATCGACAAAAGTCGAGTATCGATTAGTCAATCGACAACCGCAATCGGGGCCATTATAAATCATAACAAAAGTAAAAAATTATTGCAGCGTGTTTATGTTTTAACGTATGGATGTTTTTTCTGATTGGATTTTTAAAAGTGGCCTGAAACGAACACAAGCTAGTGTATGGTTTCGTTGCCCTGATCGTTACTTGCGTGACCTATTTTTTTGTTTGAATTTGAATATAATTTCGGACGAAATGTGATTTAAAATGTTCAACAAAGGTTGCTGTTAAATGTATCGATATATTTTTTTCTGGAAAATAGACCGATCAAGGTTGAGTGTTGTTTCAGCAATTTTGGGGCCCTGGTCCTGGGCCCAGTGGGCCCAGTGGTAAAGAGGGGTCTGCAGATAAGTATGCATACAATCGTACGCTTTTGTCAACAAACGTATGAAATAATCTTATTTTTATTTTTTCTATCCACTCAATATCATTCAACTTCCATGTGGGCAATAAATCATCTTATGAACATTTCCGCTCGTTGAACCCTGAATCTCCGAAGGAACTAAGAGTAGCCACAAAAGAGCGAAACCTGGTTATTTTCATAATCCAGGAGTTAAATAAAATGAACAAAAGAAACGAAAGATTTTCTTGTTTTTGAAGCACGGGTCACACTAGGTTGTTTACCAGCTACGTGTCGAGTAGTCGATACTATCAGCAGTTGATTAGCTCGATGTTATTATAAAATTTCATACAACTCACTTCACTCACAATGCTCAACAGCCAGTGAGTATTAAGCAGAGGCTTCAATAGTCGCATATTTTCGTCTTAAAAAAATAATAATAAGCTGAACAGGGTAATTTACAAGTTTTTCTTTCTAAAATTGATCTCATGGCTAGTCTAAAAATTTAAAAATAAAATATTTCTATTGCAAATAATGATAAGGCGAAAACCATGTGTTTTTTGTGTTAAAGATTTGATGGTGAAAGCTGTTGTGTAAAAGAGGATTTTGAGGCAGTATTGCTTTTGCTGCTTTCTCAGCCAGTCGCTATAAAGAAGCGGAAGTCAACCAGTCCCAGGTTACCGCCATGATTAACACTGTAGAGCTTCTTTTGCTTATTCTCATAGTTATTGTGAAGAAGTTTCGTACGTTGAACTTTATATAGGTTTCCTTGTACGTTCAAAAACCAGGCATATTTTCATTGATAGGATTTTGTATGGTTATAACACAACTACAAGAGCCACACTTTTGTATTTTCAAGTCATCAAATTTGAAGACTGTGACTATTATCTCAAATCACCGAACACATTCATAACTATATTCAATCATAGACCTGATGAAGGCATATTAGTTACCGTTTAAATAAAATTAAGAAAAAATTCGATAGGAACACAACATTAGTCTATGCATTTTTGTTTCAATTTTCAAGTGTCAAGATAATCTTTCATTTCCATTTGTAAAATAGAACGGAGTACCGAAAAGCTTAGAAGTTCCACCGTTAAAAATCTTTGTGGTTCCAAATTGTTTTTCCTAAATTCGCATGGCTTCTTAGTACTTAACTTAAACTGTCGTAAATGAGGGAAGTTTTCAAAAGCATATCATGTTTGTCTTAAAAACATACATTTATTATCTTCCTGTCTAAAACTTACATGCTGTTTTCAGCTGAAGAAATTTTTTGATATTCACGAGATGCATTTACACCGACTTGTGTTATAATCCGATACGATAAAATAAGTATCCCATCGTATTGAGTGTCTTTTAATCCCACAAGATGTTCTGAAAAGCCACTGGACTGAGAAAACGATGGTTGTCCCAAGTGACATGAAACGTATTTAAAAGTCAGTACCAGTTATGTGCAGATGAGTCATTGTCAAAGGTTGAAATCATAAATCTGGGTTTGGATTTAAGAACAAAATTTTGCTTTCGTTTTCAAAAATTAATTCCCTTTTTGTAAGCACTTTGTGTTCAATTTTTATAGAAATATTGTACGTTGTGTAGTTGTTTACTTATGAGAAGGAAAGGCAAAACTTTATTGATTATTGATTGTTACGCTCAAATATCGTCTCTAGTCTTTATCATACCTGTTCATCAAGTTCTTAGTTCATTTGAATAGTAAAAGCAAAACTAGAAGATTTTGTCAGCCTAAGATTTGAGCTTTTTCGAAAATAAGCTAGAAGTTCAATTGTGCGATGCACATCTTCTAAACATGTTACTTTTCATCTAAGAGTGTTATTTTTTCTATATTTTTCTATTTTTAATACTAGCTGAGCCGCCCGGCTTTGCTCGGGTCTGTAGTTTTAAGCATTCCGTTCTCGTTTTCCTCTTCCGATGAAATTTGGGAATGAAATATAATCTTTCTTACTGTGGGACTATGTGGCATCCTAGTGCTGAAAAAAATTTTGAAATCGGTCCAGTACTTTCTAAGTTTCCATTTTCAACCCCGTTCCTGAAGGAATCTTTCATTCCCGTGGAAATATGTGAATGAAATATTAGTCTATGTCACTGAGGAATATTGTAACATCCTAAATTTGAAAAAAATTTTGAAATCGGTCCAGTTTCTGTTCCTGTGGGATTACAGGGATGAAATTAGTCTAAGTTACTGATATAGGGAGATAATGTAGCACCCCTATTGCTGGAAGAATTTTTAAAACCTGTGGAGTAGTTTCTAATTTTCTGTTCCCAGCCTGGTTCCTGTGGGAACATGGGGTTCAAAACTTGACAGGAACCATCTCTGGACTAAACTATGTCTACCCTGAAAATTTCATAAAAATCCGTTCTGTTTAGGAGTCTACACCGGACATACATACATATAAATATAAATAAATAGACACTTAAAATATACAAGGTAGATCTTTTAATCTCACTTTAATTTAAATAATTTAAATAAATAAGTAGGGCTGCACAATAAAGGTCCTGGGAGTCTAAGGCGTATTTCATTGATCTTCACGATTTTACCGAATCCGAACAACTAAGTGATGAAGGCTTGCCAATTTCTTTCCCAAAAACGATAACTATAGAAAAAAACAATTGGATGCTTGTAGGGCGCGAACATCGAACTACCACGCTAACCGTTACGCCCGCCGTGGGCATCATTTTCCTTACGTTATTTTATTGATTTAAAATCAAAATTTACTTTGATTACTGTTCTTAAGTAAACAAGTTTGCTTCTTTAAGTATAATATACCGCGCCTCTCTAAAAGCTGATTTCACTGACAAGACTGCAAAAATTCCACAAATACTACTTTGAGTTCTGCTTTACTGCAAGATTTCTGACTGACAGATTTCTTGTTACAAAAAAAGGTGCGTTTTTGTAGCAACTCAGCAATCTCATAAGCAGCTCAGCAATGCACTATAATACTGAGCACAAAAACAAATCAATACTGAGCTAAAACTTTACAGTATTGTTCAGTGGTAAAATCTGCTGCTGAGCTGATCATAGGATTATGGAGCTGCAACAAAACAGCACCTAATAAATATAAGTACATGGAGATTATGTCAAAGGAGAAATAAAGTTTTTCTTCCATATTGTTTTTACATTTGATCTAGAGCTTAGAGAATTGCTAAAACTTGAGAATTGAAAACACCATCACTCTCATTAGCAACTTGCGATTGGCTTTATTATCTATGTCAAGTCATAGCACGCCTTAAATTCTTTGTTGACTTAAATAATTATAACCAATAACAACTAAAACGTTTAGAGTAACGCACAAAACAGAAGATCTTATAGACATTCCTTTCAAACGAAATTGGCTACACTACTTTGCACACTCTTGGCCATCAACGTTTTTCATTTCATATAAAAATAATTTAGATTTAAGTTTGTACGTGCAATAGAGTCTAAAGTATATCAGTTTAAAATAAATTTAAGAAACAGCACAAACAAAAATGTTTTACATGGTAAAACTATTGCTAAGTTGAAATCAGTATAAATTAAGGTTAACGTTATCAGTATGTTTTCATCTATTTCTGTTTCAAATATTGATTTGCATTTTAGAATAACAATCCAATGTTATTTTATTGTTGTGAGTTTCATCTCAAAAGAAACATATAGATTTGGAAACAAAATACTTAGGCGATACGTTTTATTGAATTCAGCATAGAGAGTAATCAACTATAACAATTATATAGGCTTTTCTAGTTTTAAGGAGAGTTTTAAATAATATGCAAACCATTTTGATAAGTAACCAGTTGTTAAAAAGACACTTTTTGTACTTAATTGCGAAGATTTTGCAAGAAAAAATAAGTTATTATTAATTTATTTTCTATCTTTATAAACAATAAAAAAAAACTATTGTAATTTAAAACAAAAACACAGTTGAACATGGCTTAATTTACTCGTACATAAATGTTATTTGATTAGTGCTTCAGGTAGTGTAAATTAAGCTATAACAACATAAAAAATATGCTTCGAAAACATTATACTGACTTTTTGTACTAAATTTTCTAATTTGTGTATTTCTTTTAATTTTAAAACAAAAAATGTACAGGAATAATAATGACAGTATAAAAAATTGAACAGCTTCCAAAACAATTTTTTATTTTATCAAACAAGATAAATACCTAAATGATGCTGCTTATAATTAAATCATTTATTAATTTTTAATTGTGAAAATGAATCATTTATGAGTCCTATTTACTTCTGTGTTATTATGATGATTTTTAAGTACATTTGCTTTTTGTTTCTGTGATACTTAAAATAAAATTAATTATATAAAATTAAGTTGTTTTTTTATTTTAGCTTTGGAACGAACACTTACTAGACATGGAAAGCATTACCAGGATATTGGTTTAATGTTTTTTTTTACGAGGAAACTAAGAATAGCCACGAGGAAACTAGAATAGCTATTTTTGTGTGGCCAAAACATATATGTATATAAAGTTGCTGCCAACATAATTTTTTCGTGTAAAGCAGTTGAGTTTGACTGTTACAACAAACAGAATTAATGAATTAAAAAAAACCTTAAGTGTATTGAAAATATGTAGAATAGTAAGGAATGTGGCTAAGATCAAATCATTTAGGGTTATCGGGAACTTTTTTTTCCCATGGATTCTTTCCCAAATTCTAAAAATTGGTATCGGGAACCTCTTTTCGAAATTGGGAATAAAAATTTCTAGGGAAAAATACCTATCGGGAACTCATTTCTTATGGGAAATATTGTGTTTTTCCTTGCAAAATACTTTTTCCATGGAAATCCCGTGGGGACTTCCCGATAGTAGGAACTAGTTTCCGGTAAGGAAAACATTTGGGAAAAATATTTCTTAAGGAATTCCCGATAAGGCTGATTATAGTTAAACAAAAAAAAAGAAGAAAAGAAGGGCCAAGGAGTGTTATGAGTCGTGAATGCAACTTCTCGATAAAGTGAGAATCCACTGATTTGATTATAACTGGCATAGGTCACAGAGTAGAACTATTGTAAAACTGACAACGAATGTACAGAATGCACTAAGTAACAATTAAGTTCCTTTTTTCCACTTCTTGAGTTAAATGTAGACTTAAATGACAAAAACTTCTCATTCTACACCCGAAGAAATAAAAAAAACGGCTTTAATGCAAACAAAATAATTCACCGTTTAAAACCACAACATTCAACAACCACTTCTCAATTTAAGTGAGAGTCAACTCAAGAAGTACTAATACTTGCTACTTAGATATCGAAATAAAACATTTTTCTGAAGATATATTTTATGAGCTATAAAGGTATTTCACTGACTCAAAGAAAATACTTTGAACTGAGCAGAAACAGTTTAAGGTTTTCCTTTGGTTTCAAAAACTAATGCTTAGCTGAAAGAAACCAATAGGAACCAACATTCCAACATTTAAATACAAATTTAAAAAATAACTGAATCTGAAAAATGGGCGATTGACCTAGATTTTTATTCCTTTAAATTTTTATCAATTCCAGTGTATTCTCATCAACTCTGGGTAAAGTTTTTGTTGGAAAAGTGCGAGAGGTAAACATTTTTTTGGTTTTATTACGAACGCAAAAGCAGTCGTAAATAACAGCGAATATCGTAAAACAATAAAGTTTTCTTTGAGCACGCTCAAGGTCAAGGTCATTGATCTTGAGCCAGCTCAAAGATAATTTTATTAACATCCAAAAGGTCGCATAACACATTCCTTAAATATCGTGAAACGTTATGGCAACGTGCCGATAGCAAAAAATTTTTTTTGGCTTTGGAGAAATGAGTTATCGACCTGATATTTTCAGAATGACAAAACTAAAAAAAAACGAAACCCAAGTCAGTAAAAGCCATCATGGCATAGACCGGTTATGAATAACGAGAATGGATTAATGCAAAAGTCAGAATAACAATTCGACTTTCAAAAGCAGTTGTAAATGACAGCGAATATCATAAAAAGTAATCGCAACGAAACGATAACGAGGGTTTTTCTCCGAGTATGGTTATTTGTAATAATAATCAGTCCATTGATCCCTTCTCGTAATTCATAAACGATCTATGTCGTGATGACTATCGCTATTTTGGCTTTCGTTTGTAATGCGGGCTCCTGTTTGAAATCCGCGCTGTTCGATTTCACTATTTTTATGTATGTATTTGACATACGGGTATTCAGGATAGCCTATCCGATAGGTTCTTGAACTTGCCCAATGGGTCAGAGTGTTGTAGAAGTGTTAAGGTGTAGAAAAATGTTACAACTAATATTTATGGTTGGAGTGCAAGAAAAGGTAAACTTTTTCAACGATACAAGAGTAGTTACTTCGAATCGTGAATACTCCACATTTATGTCAATTCATGAAGAATCTTTTTGCCGCCTACCGGTGTTAAATTCAAAGTTATGACTTATGAGTAAGATAAGATGAGAATTTATTCAAAAAAACAATTTACAACACTGATGAGTAGATAACATAGAACATAACGATATTTTTAATGGACTTTACAGGCATTTAACTGGAGGATTAAATTTTTAATAGTTGAGCCATCTGCTCCTGAAACCACTTTTGAAGCAATTTTCCTCTTAAGAGCTATGGCCTCCACTTTTTTCGAAAGCTGAAATGAAATTGTAAAATGAAAGCGTTAAGGTAAGCACAGGCCAAAACTGATATGACAAATTACCTCATAAGCTCTCTTTATGATTGAATGAGACATTCCCGCCAACTTGGCCGCATTAAAACCATACGACTTTGGACATGCTCCCGGTGAGTATTTGTACAAGAAAACAACCGTTTCCTGCGTTGGGTCTTCCATGTCTTCGTTTTCAACCATGCAAGCCTGTGATGAGAATAAAATCACAAGTTAGTACAAAATAATGTCACAATTACAATAAAAAATAGAGTAAGTGATCTTACCATGTGGCCCAAAACAACACGGTTGTCTTCATGGAAGAAATCGATCAAGTTATGATAATGAGTAGAGAACAGCGTCCGACATTTGAGGTTGGCCAAAAAGTTAACGACTGCAGCAGCAATAGCTGTACCGTCATAAGTTGCCGTTCCACGACCTAAAAAAAAAAAATTAATGAAAAAAGACCCAAACATAAAAGCAAAAATTCTTACCTAATTCATCAAGAAGAACTAAACTGTTGGCAGTAGCGTGCTTCAAAATCAATGAAGTCTCGTTAAGCTCAACCAAGAATGTACTGTGACCAGACAGAATATCATCTTGAGCACCAAGTCGAGTAAATATTCGATCCACCAGGGAGAGCTTGCAAGCTTGTGCCGGTACATGACAGCCCTGAAGAGCATATTTATACATTTTTTTTTACTTTCACAAGGACTTCAAGACTCACAATTTGCGCCATAACCACGAGCAGTCCCACCTGTCTCATCAGTGTACTTTTACCTCCCATATTTGGACCTGTTAAAAGAGCCAATGGCGCTATGTTTGATGATCCTAAATTCACACCATTTGGAATATAAGATTCAGAAGCCACACATGGATGATATCCCTCTTCGATTTCAATAAAAGGCGTTTCGGCTTCTTCTACCAGCTCTGGAACACAAATACAATTCTGATTACGGGCATACTCAGCTAGGGAGCATAGCACGTCTAATGAAGCTACGCTATCCACACAACTCTTCCATAACTCGTAATGATTTGAAAATTTTTCAAACACTCTTCGCAATAAATCTCGAAGAACATTACTTCGATCATCTTCCGCTTGTTGCATCTTCTTGAGGAAACTCTAAAAATATTTTTCTTAGAAAGAGTGAAAATGAAGAGCTTTTCTCACGTTACCTTTGTTTCATTAGTATGAAAGCGACGAACGGGCTTGGAACCCTTTTTCTGACCCTCGAGGAAATACTGACTACCGGCCTTTCTTGCGTTACTTTCAGGAACTTCCAATTGAAAACGTTTCTTATCACTTCCAAAATAAGCAAGACGACATCCAAAGTGTTTTTCTTGCTGGACTAAATATTTCTTTAACTCATCATTAATTCCTTCAATTTTGGCTTCGATATTGTCGAACTCGGCGTCTACACCTTTTTCGGGAGCGATAACTCCTGTCTTGAGAGCCTCTTCGTGATTGAATGCTTTCTAAAACAAGAGAAATGACTAACTTGTTGAGAACAGAATATTCAACAATGCTTACTTTAAAGAACTTCAAAACTTTCTTCATGTTGGGGAAAGAGCCGTCTGGTTCAAACTGTGACAAGCGTTTGATCAAACTCGACTCACAATTCTTGAAAATATCTGGTACTTTGGTAAGATCCTCGAAACCTTTTAAAATAGTTATGAAATTCTATGGAAAAACTATTGGTCAAAATGAAATTTAAATTTTTAACAACACACAGGTTACCTGTATTTTTTTCTTGTTATAAATTTTCTCATCGAAAAAAATAGCTCGCCCGTCAGGATGATTCTTGCTTACTGCTTTATTACCAAACAAATGTATCTGAGCCAAATGTCTTTCGAAATCAGGCAAAGGAGCCATAAGAGCTCTTGCTTCTTTTAAAACCTCATCGGTCGACATCAAATCACTAATTGCCTGTTGTCGTTCCTTTATGGTATCAATATTACAACTGGGCGAACACACCCAGTAATGAAGAAGACGTTTGCCAAACTTAGTACAGCACTGATTTAGAGTGCTATAAAGAGAATGCTCTTCTCCGGTTATTCTTAAATTGGAAAGTGTTGTAGCATCAAGAACCATATGATTTCTCATTTGGTTTTTGCTAGCCTTAGTTTTTGGAGCCTTGTTTTCCTCGTGTTTATCGAGCATGTCCGGCGGAATGTAGAAGTGATAACGAGCCATGGGCAATACCTTTTCTTCCAGATGACATTTTTTAAGATAGCTTATACAACTGCCTAGCGCTTTCAACGCCAGTTTATAGCTCTTGCGAGGAGTTAAACCAAGATGGTCGTCTTTACTTTGCATTTTTTTTATGACAGATGGCCACTCTGTTTCTGATTTTGAATAATAATGTTCACCCAAGTGCTTGAGTGTTTTTTCAGCAGACCAAGACTGATTCCCAGTTGGCAAATACTCCTTCAGAACGTTACTCAAAGTTGTGCGATAGACGTGATTGGTACGTGAAGAGAGGGATTGCTTTTCGGAAAGCACCTAATGAAAACATTTCAAATTAAATACAAATTATCTTTAGCACAACATACACGTACAGAGAAACAAATCGTCGTGTCTAATGCACTCAGTGCTGAAAAGAAACTTACCAAAACAGGAAAATGATGCGAAAGCAGAGTGAGAATTCGTGAGCAGCTTTTATCGTCTTCAAATTCACCAACAAAGAAGTCCCCAATTGAGGTATCGATGAAACAAATTCCATACCTGCTTGTGGCACCTTTGTCCTGGAACAAAAATTAAAAGATTTACATTTCTTTTCCAGCAAAGTTTTCTCTACAGACACACATTTTCTACAATGGAAAGCATGTAATTCGGTTGATAGTTGTGAGTGATTGAGCATTGTGATCCAAAGACTTGGGTTCCTTTATTTGTTATCTGACAAATTTCCCTCCTCACGACCTTATCAAACTTGGTGGTTTTGCCCTGCTTCTTGCATCGTTCTGCCATCATGTCTGGAGTTTCTGTTTGCTCTATACGAGCGACCTTTAAATGGGAAATTGATTTTTTTTTTATCTATTCCCAAACAACTTCAAACTCACCTTATAGCCTTTTTCGATAAGAGTTGTAGCCATTTTATCGAATGTCACCTCCGGAGCACCAGAATGTGCAAAATCTCCTTTCATGTAAGAGAATCCTAGTTCTTTTACCGTAGTCTCAGCATCCATGTGATAAAACTCGTAGAATTTGCCTACTTTGAAGAACAGTATACTATCGAAGTTATCCTGTTTCAGAACCCACCATTGACGGAGGCCCTGAATTTAATAAACATGTATTAAACTGTGTGCAGGTATAGGAATATTCTTATTTATTACCGGAGTTTGTGAGTTTAGGAAGCTTTCAGGAACCAGAAGTGTTCCTGGGTCGTAATCTGGATGATTCGGTCGACGACCTTTTTTATCTTTAATTTTGTCTGGTTTGAGGAACTCCAACGTGTTGTGGAACCACACAACTGGTTCATCTAATGTCGAACCTGTGTTGGTGGCAATCTCTTCGAGTTTCTTTTCCTCTTTCTTTGTTTTTTTCATTGGTTCATCTTCTTGAAGAGTTTTCAACTTTTCCATGAATTCACTTGGTTTCTCATCGATTTCCTTTAAACAGAAACAGAAAGAAATTAGTTTTGGTGCTGTCTGAATTTTTGTTCTAAGAAACTTACTTCTTTAACGTTTTTGTTGTCGCATTCATTTTCACGATCCAAATCTGAATCTTCATCGTCTGACACGATTCGGGAGACTTTTGATCTTTTTTTCTTCTGTATGGTAATTTCTTCTTGATCAGAATCACTCAGTTCCACATCCAATTGTCGCTTGGCTATTCAAATTTTACCTCATTAAGAAATTGCAAACTTACATTCTTGGATGTGACTCACTTGGCTTTTTGATGGGAGAGTCCTCTTTCTCCTTTTTGGGTGATTTTTTGGTATCTGTTTCGATTTTTGGTATTTTTTTCGCAGACGAAGCAGGAGACGAATTAAAATATTTAAGCAAAGTATTGCCCTTCGGCGTGCCAGTGACACTGTTTCTTTTAGACATATTTAAATAGTCGATCAAAAACAAAGACGAAACAAAATAAACAAATTAATAAATTCTGAATGTGATTTGAAATAACAAGGGAAGAAAATTCTAGTAGACACAAGAAACAACCACTTCTACAAGGGACAGGCGTTGTTGCGCCAAAAACAATTGCAGATAAATTGCGAAGACGTCACTTTTGTTTCTTTTTTTTTATTTACCGGCATAAAAACTTTGACAAATGCGCAAGACAACTAGTGGCTGTTCGGAGTAGTTACAAAAAGGATACAAAACCACAAAAATGTACAACATGGTTAGTTAAATGCTCGATTATGTCAGATATTTGATAGTTTTTGTTATCATATAGTTTTGTTTTCAGAGACTGTCAATAAAATTCTTCATTTTCCTGGAACTGTATTTATTTATTTAATAAAATTTCACAAAGCTTCAGTGGTTTGTCATTTTGAAAAATCAGCAAACCCAAACATTCATTTTCTTATAAGTCTGAACAGAGCCACTTTCTTTTGCATTCAAACTACCTTATCATTTTTCAACTCAGATTTCTGGTTAAAGTTGAATACACAATGTTAGTGTTTCCTGTTATAAACGGCTACCAAATTCAAATTATAAAAATTACTTCTAATAGTAAATAATATATAATTATACTATACGGGGAGGGTCACCCACACAGAGTAGAACCAGAGAGTCCACTTCAGCAAGGTAGTGCGTTTTGCCTACAAGCTAAATCAAACCGGAAACCCGCACCCGGAAAACCGCACTGGCCTACACTTCCCACAGATCAAAGTCAGTTGAGTTTGAAAATTAAAAAATTAAAATAGTTTTTAATTTTCATACAGCCTAGAATTTAGAAAAATGAATTTAAGTTGCAGAAATTAACTTTTTTTTCATTCTGACCAGTATTTCACTGAAAAAGACAAAAATTAGTAAAAAATTTCATACCGATGCAGGCGTTTAGTTAAGTTTTTACAGTTCATACTAGTGAGCACAGAGCCTCAAACTCAGAAATAGGACGCCATATTGAAAAATTTTTTGCAGGTGTTTCGGGTTGAAGGGGTGGAAGTGGATACTCTGTATTATCTTCTCTGTGGTCACCCGCCTAGCTCAGGACCTAAATTTATCAAATTGATTTTCTCCTAAAGTTATGCAAACTTTTACCGAAGAACACATTTCACTACAATTAGGTCGTATGCACAGAGCAGATAATACAGAGTATCCACTTCCACCCCTTCAACCCGAAACACCCGCAAAAAATTTTTCATCACGAATTCAATATGGCGTCCTATTTCCTGATAAGAAAATGGAGTAGTGGTAAGATTCTAAACGTCAATAGAAAAATAAAAAAAAACATGACATCTTTGACATTTGAGAATAAAACTCGAAAGTCGAAACTCGTATGAAGAAATCTTAGGATATTTTATTTATTGTAAGTATTACTAAATTATTATGTATCCAACTATCTTTCGATTATCTTTCAGAAACAAGAATTCTTCTGATTCAAACACTAAAATCATCACAACAAACCGAGCCTTCGATGAAACAACATTCTTTACAGAGTTCTATGTGTCTGACAAACACCATCCTGCCAAATTCCTGCCTTCAATGATTTGCATTTGGACGATCAAGTTGCTTTGTTAAGTGTTCATGCTGGCGAGCATCTTCTTTTGGGTTTGTCTTGGCGATCTATGCACTTAAAAGAAATCTGGTTGCTAAGAAACAATTGCGTTAACTTTAACAAAACATTGTCCAGGTGTGTTTTCCGACAAAATTTCTTCCCCGATTACGTTAAAATAAAAACAAATATTTTACATTTCAGATGCAAGACTTTCACCCAATTACAACATTATCAAGTATCCACTGACAACTCCATGAACACTCCAAAGAAGAACAAGAATCGAGTACTTTGTTCAGACGTGCACGAAAACATGCAATTTCGATTATCGCAAGCATGCTGGGAAACTGCAAAAGTCTTCAGAGACTGCGAATATTTTACATTTAAAGCATTTGTAGAAGGTTGAGGTGATGGACAGGGAAATCAATCAACAGACTAAGGTGAGTGCCAATAAATTGTTTTGTAATAATATTTGTTGACTGATTAACATGTCATCTTCACTTAGGATGCTGATTTCGATGAATAAGAAGCGGCCGAACCACCAGCCGGACATCCAAAACAATTTAACACTAAATAACCAAAATGGTCAAATCAGTGTTTCTTCTACACCTGAGGAAGCGGAACGTGAACGAAAGATGGTAGAGATACTGTGTTCCCTGGAGAACAAAGATGCCTGCATGAGTTGCGGGTTGAGGAGTTAAATTTTTATCCTTTGTATGTGTATTTATGTTTTATATCTAATTGGTTTCGTACTAAAGTATTTTATTTTCAAAATTTGTTTACAATTTTTTTTTTTTGCTACGAGCTTACATCAAAATATGTCGACAATTTTTAAAAATCTTGGCACAATCAAAATCTTTACATTCCAGTCTCTTGTTCATATTATGCTGAGTTCAGAAAGCTTTCATTTGCTCTGTAGCACAATTATTAACGAATTACCAACAGTTTGAGTTTATACTTTGGTTTGTGTTAAGAAAAAGTGGAAACTTAAATTGTTGGCAATTGGTTAATAATTGTGCTACAGAGACAAATGAAGGCTTTTTGAGCTCAGCATAACGTAGACAGTATTTTGGCATTTTAAGATTTTCATTGTGATAAGTTTTTCAAAAATTGTCGTCATGGTTTAATGTCGACTTCCAATTAGCTCACTTTATTTGAAAAATCAAAAACATTTGGTGATGAATGGCTTCATTTACGGTTATGAACTATACATTTTCGGAGTCTCTATTGTATTAGCTACAAAGTTACATCATCAGATTCTCAATACGAGCTATATTTCAAAAGAGTTTAGTTCAAAAGCTATCATTTTCTACTTTTTGTGATTAAAACCAATGGATACGGTTTTTGATAAGGAATTTCTTAAAAAAAAATTTTATTAAAAAAAAGAATCATACTGCTTTGTGGTAAATATAATTTCTAATCAGAAAATATATCTTTCATAGCTCTATGTCTATTAATACAGATGTAACTCCAAAAAATGTACCAAGAACTTCTATCAAAATCAGAAATTGAAACACTCTTCGTGTATTTGGTGGCGTCACTTGTATATGAATAGACATACAGCTACAAATTATATATTTCCTAATCAGGTATTGCATTGACTACAAAGCTGCATCATCACATTTTCAATTAAAACAAAATTTTAAAAAATTCCCGATCAAAAGTGATTTCACTTGCCATTTGCATAGTAAAAATCACTTTTGATTGGGAATTTTTTCAAAAGTCTATTGTGGAGTCTATTGAGGAGTGTATATGAAATAGGCTCCTGCACGTTGAGGTATTTTTTTTGTTGGCTGGCGACAGTAAGGAATAAGATTATAAATTGGCGTCTTCGTCCAAGTCGTGACGTGGAATATGATCCTTAGGCTGGATTTGCGGATCTACTTCGACCTGCCTGCGGCTAGTTACATCATAAGTCAATCTCTTATGCGTACATATCATATTGAATAATTTAAAGAGCTTTAGGTATAATTTACTCGTATCAATCTTATCACATTTTATTTCACTATAGTATCGTTACATCGTATTGTTTTGCAAAGAAGTCGTGACTGGTTGTAATTTATTTTCCTATTCAATTTTCTTCACCTCAGTTTGAGAAGTCTCTTCACATTGGTCCTTCTCTTCATCTGAAGAAACTGTTTTCATCTCAGATATAAAACAAACTTTCGTACGCACCAACCCGAAGATCAAGAGAAGTGGTGTAACAAATCGTAAAATGTTCCCCATCCACGTCGAGTAGACCCGCGATGTTGTAGTAAGTATAAGTTGTAGTAAAAGGTCTAGAGCGTTGATGCGATCCTCACGCTAGTGAGATGCTCAACAATTGGCAGGTGACCAGTCACACTAGTTGCCAATAGTGGTGTCATGCCGTAGAAGTCTACCGTTCATGGTTGCACAATGCTTTAATAGGAGTTGTAGGATCTCTAGAGAATCAGGTTCAGCAAAGTCGTGTAGGGCAGTGTTACATTTGATACTGCATCGATTTACGTCCGCGTTCATTGATAGAAGGTAATCATGAGGCATGTGTGACCGTGTCTATTTGCAACTTCAAAGTCTGTTGAGTAAAAAAAAATCGATTAGTATTAAAAAAGATAAAATCAACTGAAATGAAAGAGTCACCTGCAAATATTCACTACATATTTAACAATATCAAAGTGTCCATCGAAACAGGCCGCCCTAAGAGGTATGGAACTCGTTCTGGTCGTACTGTTTACATTAGCGCTACGTTTTACTAATACCTTAACTTTTCCTATATGCCCTGCTGCCGCCGCACACCATAATGGCGGCGCATCCTATGTCTTTCCATCGAAGGTAACTGAACATCTTTGTAAAACATCCGCATGACATTTGATCAATAAATATTCTACAATGAAAGTCCGTGACGACATGCTATAACTAGAGGTGCTGCACAACCCATTTTGGCTGAAACTAAAGTTGAAATCTCTCCTGATGTGAATATGAATTGTGTTCAAGACCACGTTAATGTTGATCGAAGTGTCTTAAACTGTGGACGAAGCGAATTGAAGTGTGGTATCGAAAGAAAGCCGTTAAATTATGCTCAACGATATTTTCGAAAATAAATATATTATCCGTCGATAATACCTTGACGTTAGCCTTTATATTGCAGAAGTGATGTGGAGACAGGACAAAAGGATGAGGACGTTCGACAAACTTCAAGTCACCCAATTTGGCCTTTGTAGGGTATTGTAACGTGAACCCAACATTTTATACCAATTTCCTAATCGAAAAACGTTCAACCGAAAACACAACTGGCAACACTTTAATGGAATGGTATAAATGACAGGCGTTGCTTGTAAGCCAGTGTGTGTGAGTGTATAGAGAGACAGACAGACAGAGAGTAGACAGCAAATGTGGAGACAATGTAGAAGTTACTGGAGAGTTCTAGATGGCATGTCATTCGATATAAATAGCCCGCCCGAGGCAACCAGAGGGCAGTCTTGTTTATAGAGTGATAAAGTTAAGAGTAAATACAAGTGATAGTCCAAAAGTCGAGTTGAGTTCAAATAAAGTGTATATCGAAAGTAGATACTGAATAAAGTGGTAGAATTAAATTGAAAGGTAGAGTTTTTATTTTTTGCGAACTAAGCGCACGTTACATTGGTGTCAGAAGTGTAAATAAAACTTATTTGACTAGTAAAGTGTAAAAAAAAAAGTAAAAAGAAAATAATAATTATATACAGTGAAAATGGGTAAGTTGTTAGAAGAGCTCAACTGCATTGAGCTTAAAGGTGAGTTAGGTAAGCGAAATCTTTCTAGAGCGGGATCGAAAAATGAGCTCGTCCTGCGCTTGCGTAACTATTTGGAACAGCAAGGGGAAGACGTAAACACTTTTGTTTTTGAAATAGAAGTGGAAGAAGAGGAAGTAAGGGAAAGTGTAGATTTTTCTAGCATGATGAAACTTTTGTTAGAACAGCGAAACGAGCAAAAGAAGGAACAGCAGAATGTTCTCGAAAGACTCGAAGTACAACAAAAGAAGCTGATTGAAGAGCAACAGCAGAATATTCTCGGACGTCTGGAAGAACAACGAAACGATCAAAAGAAGGAACAGCAGAATGTTCTCGAACAACTTGAAGCACAACGAAATGAACAAAAGAAGCTGATTGAAGAGCAACGAAACGAGCAAAAGAAGGAACAGCAGAATGTTCTCGAACAACTGGAAGCACAACGAAACGAACAAAAGAAAGAACAACAGAATATTCTCGAAAGACTTGAGGCGCAACAGAATGTTTTGGAAGGTCAGAAAAACATTCTAGAAGGTAAATTGGGTAACATTGAGAAAAATGTATGTGCCCTAGACGAACGCGTTGAAGGTGTGGAGAAACAGCTTTCTGTTGTAGAGAATCGTTTCGAAATCGTAGAAACCCGATGTGATAAACAGTTCTCTGTTCTGACTAAGGAATTGGACCAGATCCGGAAAATCAAAATTCGAGAGTCTGCTGGGGAGTTTGCAAGGAAAAAGGAGATGAAACCCCCAACATTTGATGGACAGTCTTCTTGGCCAGTCTATAAGAGACAATTTGAGGCAGCCGCGACAACAAATGGCTGGGATGACGAAGACAAGTACATTGCACTGACTCTTGCTCTTAGAGGACCAGCAGCTGAATTACTTCAAACAGTTCCAGCTGGTAAGAGCGGCGATTTCAGTTCTCTCGTGGCAGCTATAGATAAACGCTTTGGAGATAGCCACTTGAAAGAAGTCTTCCGAGTCCAACTCAATAACAGAGTCCAGAAAAGGGGTGAAAGTCTACAGCAGCTCCAAGCAGACGTCGAAAGACTGGTTCACCTGGCATACCCGGATGCTGGAGAAGAAATCATCAACCAGCTCGCTGTTGAGTCCTTCGTTCGTGCCATTTCCGATATACATCTTCAGAGGTCTGTGCGAACTGCTAGAACACGTACTCTTTCCGAAACTTTAGCATTCGCATTGACAATTGAAGCAGCAGAACAGGCTTCTCAGGGAGTACATCGACTTAGAGAGGCCATAGTCGAAGAATGCTCGTGCCAAAGAGCTGAAATACAAAAGAACAGGAGCGGACTAGCAAGATGTTGGAACTGCAACAAGACCGGGCACTTACAGCGTCAATGCCGACTACCACCAAACAAAGCCAGTTGTCAACATTGTGGAAGCAAGAGATCCAACCCAGAGCAAGGTAACAACAACACCAGCGTTGCCTATCAGCCCGTAAGAACCAACTTCGAGGGGCAGAGGCTGGTTTCTTGTATCGATGGCCCCAGAACCACCATCCAGGTCTCTCAGACCAAACGAGACAACAAAAGTCTGACTGTGGAGACTACTATTAACGGGAACAAACATGTGGCTACCATCGACACCGGTGCCACAGCCTCCATAGTACGTCGAGACCTGGTAAAGACAACGTGGCTTCATAACACCAATAGCTACCGTCTAAGAACCGCAACGGGAGAAGCAGCAAGAGTATATGGAGAAGTGTGTCTTAAGATCCGACTGGCCGACCTAGTGTTTACTCATCAATTCCTGGTGGCAGATATATGTGACGAGTGCATCATTGGAATCGACTTTATGAAACAGCACGGAGTTATTTTGGACATCGGTAATCAGGTTTTGAAGTACCAAAATAAGGAACTTCCAATGACTTATTCGAACGAAAGTACGTCGACACTGAGAACTGTCATCAGGGAAGATCTTATTCTGCCTCCTTCTTCTGAAGTGTTCGTTTGGACAAAACTGGAAGGTGAGTTTGGAAGCCTTCGATACCTCATGGTGGAACCAGACCCAGAGTGTTCCTCCCAAAGCGTCATCATTGGGAAAACACTGGTAGCACCTAAGAACAAAATGGTCCCCGTACGATTACTAAACACCAGACCGTACGATGTAAGGTTGAAGAAAGGAGAAGTCGTTGGACGTTGCGAATCGGTTGCAGCAATTACGAAGATCACAGACGAAGCTCCGAGAAAACCTATAACTCCGGAGGAGCTCGAAACCATCAGAGCTAAAATACTGAATTCATCCAACCTTGATCACCAACAAACAAGGATGGCTGAAAGTCTCCTACAAGAGTACACTGATATCTTCGCATCGCAAAAGGGGCAATATGGTAGGACACAGTTGGTGCAGCATCGCATCAACACAGGAGATGCAAGACCGATTCGTCAACCTGCAAGACGTCTTCCACTGGCCAAACAAGGTGAGGTTGAGGAAATGATAACAGCAATGAAAAAGGACGGTCTTATCGAAAATTCCAAAAGTCCTTGGGCGTCACCAGTGGTGCTAGTGAAAAAGAAAGACGGAAGCACTCGTTTTTGTGTGGACTACCGAAGGCTGAATGATGTAACTAAGAAGGACAGCTATCCCCTGCCCAGAATCAGTGATACCCTGGATGCCATGGAGGGAGCGCAGTGGTTCTCGACGCTGGACTTGAAGAGCGGATATTGGCAAGTTGACATCCACCCTGATGATCGGGAAAAGACGGCGTTTTCTACAGGTAATGGGCTCTGGCAGTTTAAAGTTATGCCGTTTGGGTTATGTAACGCTCCGGCAACATTCGAGCGTTTGATGGAGTGCGTTCTTCAAGGACTGACGTGGAAAGCTTGCCTAGTCTACTTGGACGATGTCATTGTTTACGGGAAAACATTTGACCAACATTGTAAGAACCTTAAAGCCGTGTTTCAGAGACTTCGAGAGGCTAACCTTAAACTTGTTACGGTTTTTTAGCTAGAGGAATCGAACCAAGAAAAAAAATAAAAGTTTTGTTCCGAGGGGCGTGGCCTGCTTGTGGGTGCTCAGCTCAACTCGCCGGAATGGGGGGGGATCTTGCCCCCGGAACACCCTCAACCGCAAGCAATAAACATATATCAGGCCGGGTATAATTATACTACACTAAGATTGGACCACAGACGGACTATCGCCACTTCCGGGTACTGCAGTTGTTGTAGCAGTATGCCCTATCCCACCCTACCTTGGGAATCCGCGGGCTAGATTTGGATTCCCCCTAAAGATTACCTTTACCTGGTTTCGGTCTACTTCATATTCCTTCGCCGCAACTACTCACCCCGCCCCGGTGTATCCTTCTCAGCCTGTCATGCCCTTTCCTGGAGGACTCACTAATAAAAAAAAACTTCCGATTCTCATATGCTTCACTAATCGTAATCAAACATTTATTGTCTTATAAAGCCTCTTAAGTATTCTTATACACTCTCTGATAAAGTTTTACAAATCCTTTTATAAATGCTTATAAACTTTCATCAAGGTATCCTTACACCAAGACAAGAATAAAATTACTCAAATATTAAACGTGAGCGAAAGTATTTCCCCCAAGGGCTATCATTAAACCCGACCAAATCTACACGGTAATTAACCCCTACCTACCTCCTAAGAGCTCTTTGAAAGTGGACTGGGCAACTCGGCTTGATTCTAACTCGGAATAATTAACCCTAACGATAGACCCCGTTGAACCACCCTGCTCACTTACACTCGAATCCAATAAAAGAATATTATGATTTTATATATAAATATATCAAAAGCTAAAGATAAAGTCTACAACTACTTTTTATTAATGGTTACTCTATAAGGACTTCCACACTAGGATATTGCCCTTTATATATATATAAAGCGAAGGATTATCTCTATAACGATTTTTTTTCAAATTGGTACTTTATCACGACTGGACTAACCCAATCCTGAAGCATATCAAGCTTTACGATAAAACAGGAGGCTTAATTCTCTTTTGGTTTCGTTTTCTCTTTTTCTTCTTTTTCCTTTGTTTTTTTTTTCTGTTTTTTTTTTTTTTGCAAATAATTAGTTTTATAAATATAGATAGCACTGGCTATGAAGTCAAATGTGACTCAAATCCGAAAAAAAAATTATCTTGGTTATGATAACTAAATCTTAATAACCTACACCCACTATAGTTGGGGTGTGGCCTCCCCTAAAGGGATTCGTTACTTATTATAAGGTCTTATATTTACGGTCTAGTATAGTGGGCCTGTACCCTTTTTTCTTATTAAAATTTTTGTTTCTTTAGCCAAGGTTTAAACTACTCGCCGTTTTATTCATTTCAATAAAAAATATTATATACTCTTGGGCGTAAATTAAATAGTTTTTCTAGTTTTTTTTTCTACTAATAATTCACCTGATGCACCCTTTTCACGGGTGCTAGGGCTGGGGAGCACTGGTCTTCGCTTAAGGTGGTAGAGGACTATCCCTGCCGCCTCCTCGTGGGTGACGCTCCTACTCTTCAGACTTGAACTACGGGTGGTGACTTAATTTTGGCGAGAACGAGTCCCTCGTATGGGTGTAGTATGGACAGCGACCCAAAATTGGTGTGAGGCGGCCCAGCGGTCCCCTGCCGCAAGGAGGCAAGCTGGTACCGCCTACTCCACTGATGACTAGGTGTCGAAAAGATGACCTAAATTACCCTAAGTCAGTTATCTTCATTCTTACTCTATCTCACCAAAAAAAGTTTCTTACCGGCTCAGTTATAAGCAGACACCACTAAAATATGGGCGCCGCGTGGTCGCAGAGTGCCAAGCACGTTTCCTCTCTCTCCTTTTTTTTTCGTTTGGGGTTTCGACCCACACTTTTCGGCTGTCTAATTTTAGTTTTTTCCGATTTTCTTATATTTTTGTTTTTGCGTGATTATTTATCTTTTTGCGTACACTCTTTTGTCGCGACAAAAATTCTATATTTTTTTAGGCACTACTAGCCACTATCTTTCCTTAAATACCCGCGTTCTTATTATTTTAAGTTTTACTTGTGGGTTTTCGGCTGCTCGTGTTCGTTTTTTGGGATCTAATGACTCGCGCTCTAAACGATTTTACTATAGGCATTTTATCCATATTTTTTTTCCACTGGGGCACACCTCGTTTAGCTCAATCTCCACTTTTCGAACAGGAGGAGCATCTCGATTACTTCCATATTTTTCTCTTTTTAGCTCAATCTCCACTTTTCGAACAGGAGGAGCACCTCGTTTTGGTCACGTACTCTGTTCTTTTCGAATATTACTACCGATCCCCTTCCCAACAGATGGCATGAGAAACGAACGCCGAAGTTATCCTCAGATTACATCCGCGAATTGTTTGTTAAAATTTTTCCTCTTATTCCGTTTCTTAATACCCCGAACCTAGTGGCCAACAAGTCCGCAACAAATGTTGTTCATTTTGTTGGATACTTCCAAAAAAAATGAATAACACGAGGACTGCAGTTGGTATCTGCGATTCCTCTAGCTAGGTGTAGTGCTGAGGTAGGGACGTGGGGAGTTAACCCACAACCACGAAGGCCGGGCAAATCGAACTAGTGAATTGCCTTATACCAAAAAAAAATTATGAGAGCGAGAAATATTGAGCGAGAGAGAAGAATTTAGGAGGTTGATCTCCTGGATAACCAATTTAAAGAGTTGTAAGACAGTACTGGAGGTGTTTGTTTTTTTTTTTTTTTTTTTTTTTTTGTTTGATCGTCAGGTGAAAAAAAAATTTGAAAGAATGATTGCGCTTGGTATATCCGCAGGAACTAAACGATTATTGGCGATTCCTCGTCCCAGTGCACCTACAATATTTTTTCTGGGCATTACAGCGTTTTGCCGATATAACTTTCACGAATGTTCACTGTTTTATATCCTTGGCATGAAATATGCCAACCTTTTTGCCAGATAAATTCTCAAGCTCATACATATTCCTTCCTATCTGTTTGATCACTCGACACTTCACATACTTCGGACATAGTTTGGCGGATAGATTTTTGGAAGAATCGCTTAGAATGAAGTTTCGTCGATAGACTTCCTGTCCTGGCAGGTATCGAATGTTTCGCGTACGAGTGTTATAGGTTTTTGCGGATTTCTCATTTGATTTTAAAATATTCTCACGGATTCTTTTTCTTATACACTCCAATCGGTCACGCCGAGGGAGAATCAACAACTCGCTGTCATTTACCGCGTCTAATTTTTGTGCCAGTTCATAACTGCTCCCGTGTGTTATCATATTTGTGCCGAATAACGCGAAGTAGGGTGACACACCGGTCGAGCTATGAACTGCACTTCTTAAGGCACTCGCAATGTCATTTAGATGGTAATCCCAATCTCGTTGATCAGTTTTTAGATACGACCGGATTGCTGCCAACAACGTACGGTTGACCCTCTCCGACGCGTTCGATTGGGGTGCATAGTTCGCTGTTCTAAAGTGTTTGATCCCGTATTTTTCCAACACGTTTTGAAATTCTTTTGCTAGGAACTGTTTTCCGTTATCGGAATGTATTACACGAGGCACTCCAAACATGCTAAAAATCTCTTGTTGTAGGAACTTGATAACACTAATAGTGTTAGCGTTTTTCATCGCTTTCAAGAAAACAAATTTAGACAAATGATCTAACACTACGAACACGAACGCATTCCCTGACTTTGACCTAGGATAGGGCCCTAGAAAGTCAATGTACAATTTTTCAAATGGACGATCCGTACAGTATGAATGAACGATAGGAGGTCGAGATACTTGGTTTGACGCTTTCGCCTGCTTACATACGGAGCAATTAGACACATATTCCCTGACCTGGACCGTCATGTTTGGCCAATGGAAGTATTGCCGTATCCGAAATAAAGTTTTGGCAATCCCGCCATGAGCGGTCTTAGGTGGATTATGAGTTTTGCTAAGGATACTTTCAGTTAAAGCTGAAGGTACCCAAAGTAGCCAAGTATGCTCTTGCATAGCTTCGTCACCTAAATTTCTAAACGCTCGTTTGTAAACGTACCCATCTTCGACTTTAAGATCCGGTAGTTCAACGCTATTTTCTTTGACAGTGTCAATCAAATTTAAGTATTCGTCGGATTGGAATTCAGTTGAACCTAGATCGATCAGTGGAGCTACTTCTTCTATGGTCAGAGAATCTACGTGTACCCGAGAAAGAGTATCCGGAACGACGTTCAGGCTGCCTTTTCGATGTTGTATGTCGAAGACATAGGACTGTAGTAGCAAACTCCATCGGGCCAATTTACCACTCAGGTCTTTCATAGTCATTAGCCAGCGGAGACTAGAGTGATCTGTTATTACAGTAAAGTCCATGCCCTCGACATATGGCCTGAACTTTTGTATGGCCATCACCGCCGCCATACACTCTTTCTCGGTGACACTATAGTTCCTCTGACTTTTATTGAATTTCTGGGAGAAGAACGAAATCGGGACCTCTTCGTCTTCCGTGTTTTTCTGAAATAGCACCGCCCCGATTCCTGCATCCGATGCATCACATTGGATGTAAAAACGCTTTGAAAAATCGGGATGTGTAAGAACCGGTGCTTTAGTCAACGTCAGTTTCAAATCCTCAAACGCTCTTAAGGCCTCGTCTGTCATCTTGAACTTTTCGTTTCGCTTTTTTAACAGGTCGGTCAAGGGTGCCGTCAGGCTAGAAAAATCCTGAATAAACTTCCGATACCACCCTGCCATACCAAGCAACCGCCGAACCTGCTTTGGAGTTTTTGGGACTGGGAAGTCAACTATGGCTTCCACCTTAGCTGGATCGGTTTTAAGCTGCCCACCACCAACTATGAAGCCCAAGTATTTTAGCTCTTTGAAGCAAAACTTGGATTTGCTCATGTTGATGGTGAGATTCGCTCGGCTTAAGCAGGCGGCTACTTCGTTCAGCAGGGCCAGGTGCGTCTGGAAATCCGGGGCCATGACCAACAAATCGTCCAGGTACACGAAGACGCGATCCCTAAGTCGTGCAGGAATTACCTTGTCCATTAACTGGCACAACCTTTGAGCTGCGTTACACAACCCAAAGGGCATGACAGTGAATTGGTACAAGGGTCTTCCCGGTACCGCAAAGGCAGTCTTTTCCCTACTCTGTCTCTCCAGAGGTATTTGCCAGAATGCTTCCTTTAGATCAATACTACTGATGTAGTACGTATCCGGTAGTCGGCTGGTGAGCCCCTCGATATGGGGGAGAGGATTGGCATTTTTTTTGGTTAGTGCGTTCACCTTGCGAGAATCCAGGCAAAGTCGATTTTTGCCTGGTTTCCGCAAGAGCACAACTGGTGAGCACCAGGGACTTTCACTCTCCTCTATAACGCCGAGGCTCAACATCCGATCTAGCTCTTCATACAGAATGGCTTGTACCGCTGGCGAGACAGGGTAGTGACGCTGTTTCACAGGGATCGCGTCTCCGGTATCGATAACGTGTTCCATGAGCGTTGTCTTTCCGAGACCATCCCGGTCGAAACAAAGAAATTTCCCCTTGACCGCATCCAATTGGGCTTGCTGGTCAGCGTTCAGCTGATGAGCGTTAGAGACTTCTGAAGCTTCGGTCAACGAAATGGAGTTTATGACGTTTGGTGCTAAGTTAAAAATTTTCCAGAAATCCACCCCGAGGTAGATCTCCTGGTCTAGGCTAGGGACTAGGAAAAACGTGATTATTTCTTCTTTTCCATTATAACTGACTTTCGCTTGTATTTTCCCTACTATCGATTGACTCTTACCGTCCGCTGTTTTAACCCCCGACTGAAACTTAGTAATGGGAATGTCTAGTTCGGTAACCAGCTGTAAGCAGTTTTTGCCGAATATGCTCACACTGGCTCCGCTGTCGAGAAGTCCGAAAACCTCTTTACTACCTATTTTGATTTTTGCATATGGTCTTGGATCGGAAGATACGTCAACGATAGTAGACAAAAGACGTTTTCTAGTCGCTCTTCTAGTCTCAAATCTAGCTCTAGCCTTAATAATCTTTTTCGACGGAATGTACATTGCGCTATTAAAAATTCGGTTACGTGTCTTGTTATATTCTGCAATTCTAATATGTAATGGTTTTATCGGGGAAAAAGTTGGGTATGTTTTAGTTTCTTTAATTTTAGTTTCTGGTAAGTTTCTTTTCAGTATGGTTATTTGCTTTTGGCCCCCTTCCATACGAGGACCTTCAACCCTTTTTAATTCAGGATTGGATTCCGCTTCGGGATTTATATCGGGTTCTGATTTTGACTCGGACGTGACTCCCCCGTTGTCTTCACGTCCCTCGACCTGTTTCCCGTATTGCATTTGGTACAGTGAGGGGTTTTCACGCCTTCCAGCCCACACTTGAAACAAAACAGGTTACGGATATCGGATTCACACTCGAAATATGAATGACCCAGCGCTTTGCAGTTCCAGCAGATGAAATTTGAAGTATCCACATACTTTCGATGTGGAAGTCTTGGACGAATCCCACTAAACTGGAGAGCTGCAAGCTGTTCATCAGAATACTGGTATGCATCATCATATTCGATCTCGTTAGCCGTATGCTTGGCTTGTGGTCTTGAAAATTTGGGAAGTTCTGTTTCTTTCCTTGGAAAAGCTGATTCCACGTCCTTACAGGCGTTTCTCAATTGATCCAAGGAATGAATCGACATGGGGTATACCAAATTAACGAACCGGTGGTTCAGACTCTTTTTCAATATCCGGACCAACTCTACTTCCGGAATCGGGATCCTCAATTGCGACTTAATTCGGTTTACCGCTGCCAAAAAGTCATCGACACTCTCCGAGAAACCCTGCTTACGGTCCATTATTTCACGCATAATGTCGTAATCAGACCGATTATTTTTGAACTGACGCATCAGAGCTTCGCGAAGAGAGGACCAGTCGGGCCTGTAATTAGTTTTATGGAATTGCCAGAACCAGTCTAGGGCATTTCCAGACAGCAAAAGGTGGAAATCACGCAAGATTTCGGCCCAAGGACACTGATACTGACTCTGCAAAGTCTCTAGCCGGAAAACAAAATCTTCAACCGTTAAGGTTGCTGGTGGACCTTCGAATTTCAGGCCCCATTTATTGATCTTAATGGGAGCTTTGTATCCTGAATATTGATGTGGATACCAAGGTGGATAAGGGTACGGAATTGGTTGGTTTGTGGGTACGGCATTATGGTTTATTCCCGACACTAAATTAGCCTCTGGGAATCCGCTAGGTTGGGAAAGTTTTTCTTGACTTCGCCTGAACTGTTCTTGAGTTCTCCTGCGCTGTTGTTCCGAAGGAACGAAAGCACTTCTACCTGGTTCAGATCGAGGAAGTTGGTGATTTGGCGGAATAATCGGTGGCGGAAAATTAAACTGACTGTTTGTTGTTTTCGGTATCTCATTAGCTGTTGGTGGAGAAGGACGATTTAAATTCAAATCTTTGAAGAATCCGCTAAGCTGAGCTTGAATTTCATTCTTCAGAGTGTTTGTTACACCCCTTTGAACTGATTGTTGGTATGCCGAAAGAGCTTCCACAATCGCAAGATTTACATACGCCCTGAAATCTTCTGGAATAATATTTTTCTCTTTCCTTCTACTTGCCGGAGGTCTTTGCGAAAGACTATCTAAAACATCTCTATACCCCATCCCGTTACTGACATTTTCGCTAACTGGCTTAGGCGGAGGTATCGGTGGTATAATTCCCGTATTGGGCCTAACTGTTTGGTTCATCGACCCAAAACTTCCACGTTGCGCATGCAACGCTTCTGCTCCCTGTCCACTGAGATCGCTAAACGAAGGCGTAGAAACAGAATCTATGTTACTGCCATTCTGATGATCTTCCGGTGGCCTACTTGAACTGACGGCAGGTATATTAGACGTAGAGCGGATATGTCTATCTGTCGCGAGAGGAGAATACATCACTCGAAGTCTTTCGGTAACATCTAAATTTTGGCTTGCTGACCTAGTCAATCTAACATTTTCATCTATGTCCGCATCCCTTATGAGTCTGCGGACGCGTTCTTCTTCATCCCTGCCGACAGGATACATCTTTAAGTTTAACTAAGATCTCCCTTACTAACGACCCGAAATTGAAGAAAATTTACTACTAGACCGAAGAAGTTGCTAACAGGTGAGAATTATTAATGCTATGGTAATTCTGAGAAGATAAGTAATGCTAAACGTAAGAAATTTATGAACCTGAACTGTATTTTGTTTTTTTTTTCTTTTTTTTTTTTTTTTTGAAAAATTTGTTCCTCTTCGGAAAACTATTAATTTTGGAAAATACTAGGTAATAATGAGTTAATTCAAGATTAAATTACGGATGGTTTCGAAAATAGTCTTAAGCTAACTTATAGACTCTAATGTCGGTTGATATTAACCAAAATCTGTTGGTGGTTTTTTTTTTTTTTCAATACGGATTTGGGGCGCTTCAAGTAGCTTCTACGGCGGTTTTTTTTTTTTTCTTTTCTGGTATGACCTTACTAATGGTATCTTACGTAACTGAAATAGACATCGGACGGACTAAATTGAACTCCTGGAAGTGGCGATGAAAAAAAAAGGATTACGAAAAGTAGAGAAATCACGCTAGGACAAGAGTTAGTTCTCCTCACCGATCCCGCAATTCCATCCAGTCGTTAAGGACTCTGTTGGAAGACTTGGAACGGCGAGGGAACAACACTGAAATCGAGCTATAAACTCAAAAAACTAGAAGAAAGAAGATAAAGTTGGAACGGTGCTGCGTTGTTCAACGATCCGTCAACCACGGTCACCGACTCCAAATTACATTTTAAGTTGACAAGACATGAGGTTTGAAATTGAAATTTAGAAAAAATAAAAAGTTGAAACTTGGAATTGGGAATCTAAGGTAAACAGGACTTAGAAAAAGTGCGGTACTGGCTGCATATTTCCGGGATTCGTCGCAGTTCACCATAGTATGTCCATGACTTTCTAGGTGAAGACATACGAAACCAAAAATCTACCTCCAGTCCCGTTTGAAGTAGGAAGGAAACACTCACTAACCGCAGTCACCGAGGATTTCCAAAAATTCGTCGCAGTTTACCTAAGTACGTCTGAGACCTTCTTGATAAAGACATACGAGTTTGAAACCCCCCAGTGATTTTAGTTTAACTCACAAAAACTAAGACTACAAAAAAAACTCTTAGCGGAAAATCTAGGCATCGGACTAAATCCTTTACCTTTGACTGAAAGCCAAAAAGAAATTGGAATCTGTCATGCTAAGACGTTGGAATTCGTCGTGCTAAGACGTTGGAATTCGTCGTGCTAAGACGTTGGGCGCCATTATTGTTACGGTTTTTTTTAGCTAGAGGAATCGAACCAAGAAAAAAAATAAAAGTTTTGTTCCGAGGGGCGTGGCCTGCTTGTGGGTGCTCAGCTCAACTCGCCGGAATGGGGGGGGATCTTGCCCCCGGAACACCCTCAACCGCAAGCAATAAACATATATCAGGCCGGGTATAATTATACTACACTAAGATTGGACCACAGACGGACTATCGCCACTTCCGGGTACTGCAGTTGTTGTAGCAGTATGCCCTATCCCACCCTACCTTGGGAATCCGCGGGCTAGATTTGGATTCCCCCTAAAGATTACCTTTACCTGGTTTCGGTCTACTTCATATTCCTTCGCCGCAACTACTCACCCCGCCCCGGTGTATCCTTCTCAGCCTGTCATGCCCTTTCCTGGAGGACTCACTAATAAAAAAAAAACTTCCGATTCTCATATGCTTCACTAATCGTAATCAAACATTTATTGTCTTATAAAGCCTCTTAAGTATTCTTATACACTCTCTGATAAAGTTTTACAAATCCTTTTATAAATGCTTATAAACTTTCATCAAGGTATCCTTACACCAAGACAAGAATAAAATTACTCAAATATTAAACGTGAGCGAAAGTATTTCCCCCAAGGGCTATCATTAAACCCGACCAAATCTACACGGTAATTAACCCCTACCTACCTCCTAAGAGCTCTTTGAAAGTGGACTGGGCAACTCGGCTTGATTCTAACTCGGAATAATTAACCCTAACGATAGACCCCGTTGAACCACCCTGCTCACTTACACTCGAATCCAATAAAAGAATATTATGATTTTATATATAAATATATCAAAAGCTAAAGATAAAGTCTACAACTACTTTTTATTAATGGTTACTCTATAAGGACTTCCACACTAGGATATTGCCCTTTATATATATATAAAGCGAAGGATTATCTCTATAACGATTTTTTTTCAAATTGGTACTTTATCACGACTGGACTAACCCAATCCTGAAGCATATCAAGCTTTACGATAAAACAGGAGGCTTAATTCTCTTTTGGTTTCGTTTTCTCTTTTTCTTCTTTTTCCTTTGTTTTTTTTTTCTGTTTTTTTTTTTTTTGCAAATAATTAGTTTTATAAATATAGATAGCACTGGCTATGAAGTCAAATGTGACTCAAATCCGAAAAAAAAATTATCTTGGTTATGATAACTAAATCTTAATAACCTACACCCACTATAGTTGGGGTGTGGCCTCCCCTAAAGGGATTCGTTACTTATTATAAGGTCTTATATTTACGGTCTAGTATAGTGGGCCTGTACCCTTTTTTCTTATTAAAATTTTTGTTTCTTTAGCCAAGGTTTAAACTACTCGCCGTTTTATTCATTTCAATAAAAAATATTATATACTCTTGGGCGTAAATTAAATAGTTTTTCTAGTTTTTTTTTCTACTAATAATTCACCTGATGCACCCTTTTCACGGGTGCTAGGGCTGGGGAGCACTGGTCTTCGCTTAAGGTGGTAGAGGACTATCCCTGCCGCCTCCTCGTGGGTGACGCTCCTACTCTTCAGACTTGAACTACGGGTGGTGACTTAATTTTGGCGAGAACGAGTCCCTCGTATGGGTGTAGTATGGACAGCGACCCAAAATTGGTGTGAGGCGGCCCAGCGGTCCCCTGCCGCAAGGAGGCAAGCTGGTACCGCCTACTCCACTGATGACTAGGTGTCGAAAAGATGACCTAAATTACCCTAAGTCAGTTATCTTCATTCTTACTCTATCTCACCAAAAAAAGTTTCTTACCGGCTCAGTTATAAGCAGACACCACTAAAATATGGGCGCCGCGTGGTCGCAGAGTGCCAAGCACGTTTCCTCTCTCTCCTTTTTTTTTCGTTTGGGGTTTCGACCCACACTTTTCGGCTGTCTAATTTTAGTTTTTTCCGATTTTCTTATATTTTTGTTTTTGCGTGATTATTTATCTTTTTGCGTACACTCTTTTGTCGCGACAAAAATTCTATATTTTTTTAGGCACTACTAGCCACTATCTTTCCTTAAATACCCGCGTTCTTATTATTTTAAGTTTTACTTGTGGGTTTTCGGCTGCTCGTGTTCGTTTTTTGGGATCTAATGACTCGCGCTCTAAACGATTTTACTATAGGCATTTTATCCATATTTTTTTTCCACTGGGGCACACCTCGTTTAGCTCAATCTCCACTTTTCGAACAGGAGGAGCATCTCGATTACTTCCATATTTTTCTCTTTTTAGCTCAATCTCCACTTTTCGAACAGGAGGAGCACCTCGTTTTGGTCACGTACTCTGTTCTTTTCGAATATTACTACCGATCCCCTTCCCAACAGATGGCATGAGAAACGAACGCCGAAGTTATCCTCAGATTACATCCGCGAATTGTTTGTTAAAATTTTTCCTCTTATTCCGTTTCTTAATACCCCGAACCTAGTGGCCAACAAGTCCGCAACAAACTGAATCCAGAAAAAATGTGCACTTTTCAAAACCGAAGTCAAGTATTTGGGACACATCATCTCATCCCAAGGAGTAAAGACTGATCCTGAAAAAGTTGACTCCGTCAAAAATTGGCCAACACCACAGGACAAACATCAACTCCGAAGCTTTCTGGGACTTGCCACATATTACCGACGTTACGTTAAGAACTTCGCTGGAGTTGCAAAGAGTTTGCATCAGCTCACCGAAAAGGGGAAGCAGTTTAAATGGTCAGGTGAGTGTGAGAAATCTTTCCAGGAACTCAAATACCGCCTCTGTAACGCTCCAGTGCTGGCACATCCAACACCTGGCAAAACATTCATCGTCGACGCAGATGCAAGCAACGTTGGAATCGGGGCGGTACTATCCCAAGTGCATGATGGCGAAGAGAAAGTGGTGGCATACTACAGCAAGGTCCTATCGAAACCCGAAAGGAACTACTGCGTGACCAGAAGGGAACTGCTAGCTCTTATCTTGGCAACAAAGCACTTCCATAAGTACATCTATGGACAGAAATTCCTTCTGCGGACAGACCACGGTGCTCTGAGCTGGCTGTTGAACTTCAAAAATCCAGAAGGTCAAGTCGCAAGGTGGATAGAAAGATTGCAGACCTATGACTACCAGATCCAACACCGCAGAGGAAAGCTGCACTCAAACGCCGATGCATTATCACGAAGACCTTGCAAAGTGGATTGCAAGCATTGCAAGCGGCAAGAAGACAAAGAAATCATTACCGCTCAGCGACTAAGAGCTGACCCCATAAGCGGATGGAGCAATGAGGAAGTGAGGACTGCTCAACAGGAAGATCCAGATATCGAACCCATTCTCGCATGGAAAGAAAATGAAGAGAAACCGGAATGGGGAGACATTTCTGACAGGAGTCCAGTTCTCAAAGCCTATTGGGCACAGTGGGACTCACTATATGTGCAAGAAGGTGTCCTCAGGCGAAGATGGGAATCCGCTGACGGTAAGTCATATGTGATGCAGCTGATCGTACCACAATCGAAAGTCAGTGAAGTTCTTCAGGAGATGCACGACGGACCTTCTGGAGGCCACCTGGGGGTAAACAAAACACTGGAGAAGGTGCGACATCGGTTCTACTGGTTACATGCTAGAGATGACGTGGAGAAGTGGTGCCGAACATGTGACAAGTGTGCTGCAACCAAAGGACCTGGTAGGAAGATTCAAGGTAAGATGCATCAGTACAACGTTGGATCGCCTTTTGAGAGGATTGCAGTAGATGTGGCTGGGCCTTTTCCAGAGACCAACGCTGGAAACAAATACATTCTGGTTGTAATGGACTATTTTAGCAAGTGGCCTGAGGCGTATGCCATCCCAAATCAAGAAGCCAAAACGGTGGTCGACCAGATTGTGTTTAACTGGGTTAGTAGGTTTGGCGTGCCTATGGAACTCCATTCCGACCAAGGGAGGAACTTTGAGTCAAACATCTTCCAAGGAGTGTGCGGACTACTTGGCATTAAGAAGACGAGAACCACACCACTTCATCCACAATCTGATGGGATGGTTGAAAGATTCAACCGGACCTTGAAAGAACACCTCACCAAGGTCGTAGGCGACTACCAAAGAGACTGGGATAGGCACGTACCGCTATTCCTGATGGCCTATAGAAGTGCAGTACATAGCTCGACAGGACAAACACCATCTGACATCCTGTTCGGGAAAACCATGCGGCTGCCCAGCGAACTTAAATTTGGATGCCCCACAGAGGAGCCACAGGACACAAACGAGTATGTGGACGACCTCAAGGAGAGACTCGCTGACATCCATAAAAGAACAAGGGAACGGATGAAAGCCTACAGCGACCGGATGAAGACACGGTACGACACAAAAGCGACAACGTCAGGATTCCAAGCAGGAGATCGTGTGTGGCTTTATAATCCTCATCGTCAAAAGGGATTGTCACCGAAACTTCAGCAAAACTGGGAAGGTCCTTATACTGTAGTCACGAGGATTAACGACGTGGTTTACCGCATCCAAAGAGGACTAAGAGGCAAGTTAAAAGTAGTTCATTGTGACAGGCTGCATCGATATAGTGGCGAGGCTGCAGATGGAATTATTCGGGACGAACAATCCTAAGGAGGGGGCAGTGTAACGTGAACCCAACATTTTATACCAATTTCCTAATCGAAAAACGTTCAACCGAAAACACAACTGGCAACACTTTAATGGAATGGTATAAATGACAGGCGTTGCTTGTAAGCCAGTGTGTGTGAGTGTATAGAGAGACAGACAGACAGAGAGTAGACAGCAAATGTGGAGACAATGTAGAAGTTACTGGAGAGTTCTAGATGGCATGTCATTCGATATAAATAGCCCGCCCGAGGCAACCAGAGGGCAGTCTTGTTTATAGAGTGATAAAGTTAAGAGTAAATACAAGTGATAGTCCAAAAGTCGAGTTGAGTTCAAATAAAGTGTATATCGAAAGTAGATACTGAATAAAGTGGTAGAATTAAATTGAAAGGTAGAGTTTTTATTTTTTTGCGAACTAAGCGCACGTTACAGTATCATCTGGAATAGCAAAAAAGGAAATCAATTGACCGTCTTAATCAATATAAACAGTACACTTACTTGTTTGGTTGACAAAACGATTTGCATTGCTGTGGTTTCGCTTTTCCAATAGCACTCGATGATAGAGCTGACGATGTCTCAAACGCCGCAGAAAGTGGAGCAATCGACTGGTCCATCCACTCCCTACACATTCCAAATTGGTATTCACTCGTATAGACTGCGAAACTAAAACATTGCGAGTTCGTCTACTTTTCGCATTCGCCAAAGAAATACGGTTCAAGGTACTCAAACGTGAAAGCTTTTAAATTGCCGTGACTAGAGTGCTGAGCTCCATTTGGGTTTTCTGGTAAGTACTGTACACACTGCCTGCGCCAATTTTTCTTCTCGCTTGAAAATCGATCAGGAATGGCAATTCCATGCTAGGTGTTTTGACACTTTTGCAATAAGACTGGGTAGTTGTTTGGTTGGAAATGTCTTCCAGAGAGTCCAAAGTTGTTCCCAGATCAGAGGACGAGTAACTAGTACATATTTGGGCTCGTAACAGGGTCTTTAAATAAAAATTTAGGTATTTTTAAAAATGTTGAATAATGAGCCAAAATATATTTTACCTTAAAATGAGGTTTTTGAACTAATTGTGCTAATTCTCGAGCATCTCTTCCTCGATTTGTGCAATATTTTCGTTCCTTCTTCATTACAAATTATTTCTAAACTTTTATTTGCTTTCATTTGACGTTTGACCTACCAAACCAGGTGCTATCGTGTGGGGAGTTTAAGGCTATGTGCAAACTAGTATGTTCTGAAAAACTTAACAAAACGCCTGCATCGGTATGAAATTTTTTACTAATTTTTGTCTTTTTCAGTGAAATACTAGTCAAAATGGAAAAAAAAGTTAACACCAACAACTTTAATTCATTTTTCTAAGTTCTAGGCTGTATGATGATTAAAAGCTATCGATTTTTTTGCAACCAAAAAAAAATTTTTTACTTTTCAAACTCAACTGACTTTGTTCTGTGGCCACACACAATGGCGGCTGTGGTAAGTGAAGGCCAGTGCGGTTTTCCGGGTGCGGTTTTCCGGTTTGACTTAGCTTGTAGGCAAAAACGCACTACCTTGCTGAGTGGACTCTCTGGTCTCTCTGGTTCTACTCTGTGGTCGTATGGCTGCTAAACGACTAATTGCGAGTAGTGCCAAAAAGTATGCAATTGAAAACGTCAGGAAACGGAACCGAGGCAATTGAACCGACTGCATGCGACTCAAATATTTAAATATGGAAACTATTTTTTTTATTTTTAATAATCAATTGTGGGCGAAATAGACCTCTGACAATTGTGACAAATATATATTTGGAATGTACAAATAATTTCCTTTAAAATACATGTCTTTATATATTTGTACAATATATATGTATATATAATAATTGTCGGCTATCTGCTAAACCATATTTTTGATTAACTTATTACAAATAAATGAAAGGTTTACAAATTATTTTAACTACATTACATTGAAGTACAAATCAAGTACAAACGATTACAACAGGACATTTTATGTCGGCTGATCAATTTTATCGGCTAAGTGCATGGGACCACAATTAAGCTTTGCACAAACCAACGCGGTGAGTGCGTGTGATGCGATTGTGTTAAGCAAATCCCTATGTAATCTTGTGGACGTTTGACTTAATGCATAGAGATTTGACTTAACGCAATCGCATCGCACGCACTCACCACGTTGGTTTGCGCAAGGCTTTAAGCACTCTAACGTTGACAGAATTTTTGGAATCAGTAAAGTATTTTCCAAGTTCCCGGATATGTTCCAGTTCCCGTTTCGTTCCCGTATAGTGACGAAATAAAGTCTATGTAACAACGTATTGTAATAATGAAAACCGTATTGAAATCAGTACAGTGGTTTTTGAATTCCCGTTCCCAATCCTGTGGGAAAATGCTGATGAACTATAGTCTATATTACTCTGGGACAATCAAGCACTATAACAATGAAAGAATTTTTTGTTTAAGCCCTTTTCAGTGCCCCTGTTCTGTAACTATCGCCTAGGTAAAAGCAGGTGATAAACGGTTTAAAATGGAACGAAATTCTATGAATTTAGTAGGACCTCGTTCCATTTTCCACCGTTCATCGCCTGCTTTTATCGAGGCGACAGTTCCAGAATAGGGGCACAGGTTCCTGGTTATGTCACCACTCCAGCTTCCGTTCCCGAAAGAATATGTAAAGGAAATAATTATAGTCTTTGTTACTCAGGAGCAATAAAATACTGTAACGTGCGCTTAGTTCGCAAAAATAAACCTCTACCTTTCAATTTAATTCTACCACTTTATTCAGTATCTACTTTCGATATACACTTTATTCGAACTCAACTCGACTTTTGGACTATCACTTGTATTTACTCTTAACTTTATCACTCTATAAACAAAACTACTCTCTGGTTGCCTCGGGCGGGCTATTTATATCGAATGACATGCCATCTAGAACTCTCCAGTAACTTCTACATTGTCTCCACATTTGCTGTCTACTCTCTGTCTGTCTGTCTCTCTATACACTCACACACACTGGCTTACAAGCAACGCCTGTCATTTATACCATTCCATTAAAGTGTTGCCAGTTGTGTTTTCGGTTGAACGTTTTTCGATTAGGAAATTGGTATAAAATGTTGGGTTCACGTTACAATACGTTGAAATTTTTTTGGAATCGGTCCAGTATATTCCAAGATCCCGCTTATGTTCTTGTTCTCCTCCCGTTCTCGTGGGAATTTGAGGATAACAACGTACTGTAATGGCGACAAAATTTTTAACTCGTTCCAATGGTTTTTGAATTCCCGATCCCGTTCCCATTCCTGTTCTTGTAGGAATTTGAAGATGAAATATAGTCTATGGTACTCAGCGGCAATAAATTAAAAAAAATTATATCTTTATTCTCACAAAAAATTAAAAATTAAACTAAAAGAATTTTAAAAAACAAACAATACAATATTATTATTTGTTACTTATTATTTTAGATTTTTGTGATCAAAAACGATTGAAAAAAGGAAAAGTATTGTTTTAATCTAATTTTTAATTCATTACAGTTAAGAATAAAGAAATTGTTACTTTTACTATATTCCAATTCTTTTTTTCTATATTTACTAACCTTTTAAACCTTCCCTAGACCTCCACTAACATTTCAAAACCAAGATAAGATAAATCTGGTCTTGAATTTTAGCCAGACTAACGAACACCAATTTTTAATGTCTTGTCTTGAACTTTTTTCTAATATCAAATCAGTTCATTCCTTTGTGAATTTTATTTTTGTTTTATGGGATTTTATATTGGTTAATAGAACTAATCTTTTTCTGATCTAAATCAGTATGGTAATATTGACACTATATTCTTTCCGTTGGCAAAAAATAACTGTTTTTTTTCATTGCGTAAGGTGTAACATTGAAATCAAAAAAGATTGGAGCAGTTTCGCAGCAGAGGCCGTATATATTGAAATTTAAAACTAATCTTCGATCGGTCTTTCAAGTTCACCAATTTTGATGCACCATTTGATTAGTGGCCACAAAAATTTTTTTTTTAAATCTAAGAACTTTTTCCGGGTTTGAGATTTTACCGTTTGGGATACAACTTACTTTCCAAAGATGGTGGGAAGAGTGCGATGTGAATGTTTCCCACTATGTGTGGCAAATGAAATATGATGCACTTTTCTGTGGGTTTTTCCATGGTACGAAAAATAACTAAAAGGTTTTGTTCTCTCTCTCAAATGAAACTACTTCTAATGAGTAAAAAGTACCCTTTAAATAACAGTTCATTTCTGTCTTTTAACATTGTCTATATTATAGCGCCACTATTTGCCCCACATCACAGATTGAAAAGCAGACTTAAATAAAAAAATTTATTACATATTCATCAACTAGTTTAATTTATTTACAAAAAAATATTACACTTTGTATAAATAGTTTTCTTAAGTTTCTTATATTTTATATGTAACTTAGTACAAATGTGCAACGTTTTATGAATAAAGATTACCTACCAACATACATTTCATATGGCTAATGAGAATTTTGGGATTTGTACAAAGAAACTAAGTAATCACAAAAACGTATTTGGCATTTGGCGTGCAGAAAAGAGAGTTTTTTATGTTAAAATTAATTTTGTTTCTGGTTACAGCAAAAACAGTTTTTATTTACTCATATCTAAATGCCTACATTCAAATACATAAACTAATTTTATTTAATATCAATCTGAAATTTTAGCTAACATTTTGCTAAGTTTTCAAAATTTTAAAAGCGTAAATTTGCATTCACTTAACATTTAAATTGAAGTATACGCATATTATGAATTATCCTTGTATTTTATTTTACAAATGCCATGTTTAAATCAAAATTAAAACAAAAGGAATGTTTTTTCAGTAATAGCTTAAAAAATACTCTGGAAATAGCCAAAAGCTCTTATAAATTATAATTTGTTTTGATTTTAACGTATTGCGTTGAGTATAAGAATTGAAGCGCATGTTTAAAGTGGTCCAAAAATTCTAAACCTAACTTATTTAGTCTTTGAAAAAGATCTATGTACAAATTTAAAATATATTATAATTTTTTCGCTGGCAGTAATGTGTAAATACTTTGCATTTGAAAGCTAACACGGATAGAATAACACTTATGTATGTATGAGCTGTTTTGTGAAGATGCATGTGTTTTTATTTTGATATTAATATTTGATTGTTTTTAATTTTTTGGTTTAGTAGCTTTGATTAGAGGTACACAGTTAATGATATCATGAGTTGTGTGGTGATTTTAAAGAAAAATGGAGAGAGGAAAATGATAGTTTAAAGAGCAATTATGTCTTGTAAATGTAGGTATAGCATTTAAGTATATTTTTGATGCATGCTTTTTATGTAGTAACCGCAGGAAGAATATTACTATTAAGATACCCTTTAGTATGTGCCAGTTACCGCACCCAGCGGTGCAGGCGAATACAACGTTGGTTGAAAATTTCGTAGGTCTGAAACAGAGCATATACTGGGAAGATTCGATTGCGGTCGTTGGATAATCATGCATTTACAGAATTAGATCTAGAAAGTATTTCCAACCTCATTGGCAGCTATATGGAGCTACCCGTTAAAAAAAGCGGGTAGCTTTTCGTCGTTGCTTACGTGTTTAACCAATGAATGATTTTCGATCAGCTAATAAAATATTTCTTATGTGAAGGATGCTTTTAAAAACGTGTGGTGATGAAAATGATATTTCACACATTTGATGTTACAGCATGTGGCGTAAAGGCGGTCGGTGTAAGTACTACAAATCGTTTAAACTAATCCGAGGTTAAAATGAGTATTAGTGAAGTCTCAGAAAAAAGCAAATACACAGAGTAGATAAAACAAAAAGCCAACTCGTACCTTCTTTGCTTAAAACACCTTCAATTTCTCTTGCGATGGAAGTAAACATAGCGTTTTATTTGAATTAACCTCATAATCGGGTTGCGATAACGTTTCATAATCTCTTTCTTTTAAGAGTACTTTTATCATTTATGTCGAATAATGTTTCTATAATTTTTACTCTTGCAATCAAAGCAATATTGAAAAATGTGCACTTTTCTTACCAACTGACAGTTACTGTGGGTGTGGGTTCCTGGTCGAATTCAGTTTGTGGGCAAAGTGGCATGTTCTGAAAGATGTCCAAGAGCGAACCTAATTGCTGGCCTAGATAACAAAAAGTAGTGCCCGTGGTGTAATGGTTCCCATGTTCCCATGAACGCGGAAGGATCGTGGTTCAAATCCCAATAGAAACCAACAAACATTTTTTTTTACCACGGGTATCACCATTGCGATGAACTGGCAAGTCATCCGTTGGTAAATTTACTGCCATAAAAAGCGCTTTATGACTAGCCATTTGCAACCGGCAAAAGATTGAAGGTCCCCTCTCCATTCCCTCACAGGACATGGTTGTGAGAAATACTCTAGGCTCCGGCATCTAGCGAAAAGTAGTTATTTGAGATATTCTACTAAAAATCAGCAGAAGCATCTAAATTCACTCCATCTTTCAATCTATACTCAAACTTTTCAAACTCAAACATTTCCCTCTTTCCATTTGAGTATTGCTTTTCGAGTGTAAATAATGTTGGTGCTTTCCTAACCTAATCTACTTTAAAGTTATATT
This sequence comes from Melanostoma mellinum, assembly GCA_914767635.1. Lineage (NCBI taxonomy): Eukaryota > Metazoa > Arthropoda > Insecta > Diptera > Syrphidae > Melanostoma > Melanostoma mellinum. The sequence goes on along the minus strand of OU612058.1, from coordinate 248,229,558 downwards.
CTCTTATGTACACAATAAATAGAGTAAGTTTGCTTCTTACAACTAGGTTTACATCTATAATCCTATTTGTTCTGTACTCGACGCAATTGATTGGTTGTCAATGGCCACTGTTTTTAAGTAACTTATTTTCGGCGCTACAACTTTATTTTGTTCAGCATCGCTTTCTTCATCGGCAAACTGAATATCGTCCATTTCGTAGAAATCTTGAAGATCACTCGGAGATTTGACAACAGAAGTCTCTTTTTCTGAATTGCATTCTGATAACCGTCGAGTTTGTTTCTCTTGGTTGTTGACGTTTTGAGGCCTTATCCTTCGATCATTCAAGATGGGCGTTCCTTCATGAGATACCGAAGCTGAGATTGTTTTCTGTATGAGGACGTTCTTCAGATTAATTTCGGAAGGTGATCTTAGTGGAAGTGCTCTGGACATACTGCTGCTTCTACTGAGTTCAGAATCTGGTGTCTCAGCATTACTTCCCGGGCTGAGATTTGTTTCTCGTGGTAGAATTTCTTCGTAGATTGGTTCTGGTGTCTTATTTGCTTCGTCTATGTTTGTTTCTTCTTCATCCATTGGTGGAATCCATACTAAATATGCAGGATCCATGCCCAGGTATGATCCAGGCGCTGCTCCAGCATTGATCACATCGTAGTCATAGTAGTCCAACTCTAGATCTTCTGGATTACCTAATGAGAACTCTGAGCCTGGGCGGGCAAGTAGTTTTCTACGGTTCTGTTTGTCTTTGCTCTCTTTTTGGTTAGTGGTTCGTATGGTGGCCCTACTGACTACACTTGCAGCTGGTGAATAACACCCCTGTAAAAGAAAAGCACGAATCATTAGAATCTGGATGTTTGCAACACTCAAACTCACATTGGTCAAAGAAATTGAAATACTTTTTGTGTCCAACTGACTAAATCGATCACTGTCTCTAATCGAATGCGATCGTATGGAGGCACTCTCAATGGAGTCATCGTTTGGTGAAAGGCTTTTTCGTTTTAATGTACCATCGTCCCTGTCGGGATATTTGGAATGTTTACTAAGGCGTAAGGATGTGCTAGCAGATGAACTCACACCAGACAGCATTGATGCCGAATCCTTATGATCCTCGGGGCTGTTAGTAAGGCTTTCCTCGTTGTTTACCTCATTACGTAAAGTCACAATACTCGAATTGCTTCCCATCTCGTCACTTAAATGATAAATAAATTGTTGTTGGTCACATTCGATTAGATAAAAGTAATAAAAGTCATACCACTTTGTTAATAGCTCTGTGTCGGTCATTTCGGTTTCCTTGGCTAGATTTTCGGCGTCAATACTTTCTCTCAAGATAGAGTGTCTCAGTTGCCTCTTCGGTCGTATTTTGACTAGATATATGACTTCAGAAAGTAAAGTTGTTGTCGAAACCGCCCTTGAAGGGGGATTGTGCAGCGATCCCATTGAAGTACGTGGCGTGTGAATTGGTGAAGTATGGTCGTGTCTTTCACTTATAGCAAGGTGGTATTTTCTATAACGCACAATATATTGAGCTCCTGTAAAAAAAACAGCCAACAATTAAAAATTTTTAAGTTGTTGAATTTACCAAACACTGAATACCTACCCAAAAGTGCACTTATAAGAATGATTATGCTGGCAAATACTACTGCTGACAAATGCACAAGAGTGAAGTTTGTTTTCATCTTAGCCTGGATAACAGCTCGACTTCGAATGATGATCTTATTTGTCTGATTAGATGGTTCTAAAAGTATTCAATATTTGAAAAATTTAAGGCTTTCAATTTGAAACAGGAGTGATGAGTAACTCACGTTGCTGTTGTATATTTGCTAGAAATCCTCCTGTGCAGGATGCTTCGATGAGGTTGCTATCTCCAGCATAAAATTCTACTAAAATATGTTGTCCAGTTGATTCCCACGACAAAGGAATCTCGTAATTATCGCTGCTTATAAGTTCGATAAGAAGTGCTGATGAGAGAGATGGACCGTCTCGAATTTTTATATATTGGCTCACACAAGGTAAACGGAGGAAGCTCATATCAAAAATTATTGTATCGTCTCCGTCAACCTAGAAGACATATAAAAAATAGTACTCATTGAGAATCCTTTCTGTAATTCTTATGAGCCTTAAGTTTATTTTCAAGATTAAGTAATCAGGGATATTTCTATGTTTACTCTCCTTAAATGGAATAAACAAATTATATACTTCCTCAAATATTGCAGTGAAAGAATCGTAACTCTCCTTTAAGTCACGAGCGTTTTCACATTCGATCGCGTTAAAAAACAGTTCAGTTCAGCATAATTAAATATAATGAATAAAAACTTATTCTTGTTTATCAAAAACCTCTAAGCTGATTGTGATAAATAGATAAATGTTTGTTTTTCTTTGAAGAGTGGAAAGGTTTTGCCCAAATTCAAATTGGTCTCCACTCGTAAAAGTGTTCGGTGAATTGTCCCAACAGCGCCAAACAAATGACCTACATGCAACTGGGTGGTGTTCCTAATCAATATTCAACAGTATTGTCACCCTAACCTGCGCCTTATTTTTGGAAGTAAATAAACGATAATTTAATTAGCTTTCGGATCAATACAAAAATTTATGCAACAAGACACATTTAGTCGTTTGTTTGATTCCTGAATTCTTTCAGCTACAATTTTAAGATTCACCGAAAATACTAAAAGGATAAGCAAAACAATGAGATGCATGTCTATGAGATGACTTGAAATTTAAATTTTATTTCAACACCCTAGGTATAGTAGTTTAGCTAGATTGAATCAAAATGTTGGAAAAGCCTATAATGTTGGGCATGGAAATAAGTAAATAAAAAAATAAGTAAACAAATAGGGTGGGGAAACAGAGCGAGGTGACCGGAGATCTAGCGCATTGCTCACAATCATGCCTTGCAACTTGTGAGGGAATAGAGAGTACAACTGTCTGCCAATTCCGAACGGCTAATAGAGAAAGTGCTTTTCATGGCAATGGCAATGTATTTACTATCGGATGACTTGCCAAATCCTCGCGAAAGGCGATACCCGTGGAAAAACATTTTTAGCTTCTGTTGGGATTCGAATCAGGGAGCTGCAGTGAATGTCTCGTACTGCATTTACTTATTCATTGCCTTACACACCATTCAGACACCATTCAGATAATCCAAAACAATACACACACTGCACTCTCTTTTAGTCAACAAGACAGGTTCTCGTTCTCATTCACTTAACTGATACAATGGCAGGCAATGATAATATGTGTATGCGTATGAAGTTGTGCGAATAGTGTCTGAGGCAACGAATCATCTACAGTGCAACGAATACTTCACAAGGCAACGAATACTTCACAGTGCAATACTGTGATGAAGAACATAACAACAAAAACGTCGTTGTCATCGCTCATCTTTCGTGAACATTCGCTTTTTTCGAATACAATCTAATGGTGTACCTGTTTGAGTTTGAATGGTCCATTCATTCATCGTTCATGGGCACATGCAATGCGATGGCTCATATTCACGAGTGTTATGTACTTTTTCTACAAGCATCACATCATCACACACATCACATGTTTCATCATTGTGAGTGTGAGACTGTGTACGGCTTGTTTTTAGGGGGATGATTCGAAAGCGCAAGTGATTGCACTCATGCAGTTCTCTGATTCGAACCACGAACCTCCCACGTAACAAGCAAACTTGCTTACCATCACGCCGCAGGTACCAAAGAAATATGTAAATAAAGAAAGGAGAATAGTAAAAGAGGAAAAAGAAAAGAAAGGAGATTGCAACCGCGGAAACGATGACAGTAGGAAGGAGAGCTAGGAATGAATAGGTAAAACAGGTAGAAAAAAAGGAAGAAAATACAAGACAACAGAGGAAAAGAAATGAAAATTAGAAAAGGAGACGAAGCGGAAATCAAAGAATCGAAAGAACGGGATATATGTAGGAGACAAAGGAAGGTAAGGATATTTCATGAGGTTATAGAAAGTTTTGAATACAACATTTTCTTCCCAAAACAATCCCAAAAATATTCGAAAAACCTACACTTTTTTAATTTTATTTCAAACCAATTGACAAAAAAAAAAAAAAGAAAATGAAGACGAATGTGTCAATTTGAGGGTGCCCGGTAATACGGTCCATACACTACGCAAACATGTTTGAGAGATATTAATTGCGTGCCGTTTTCATCTAAATCAGACCTACGGAGCAATGCTTTAATCACCGCCTTGGCTTTTTAAATATAAAAACAAAAAACAAAAAAAAGAATTTGGTGTAAAGAGTTTATTCATCTTTACTTCATGAAAATTGACATCTGTGTGAGCAAAATTCAGCACACACCATTCAAGCATGTTTGTGCAAACACGGAAAATTCTAAATCTTTTAAAATCTCTTCAAACCGTTTGTGCAAACACTCAACATCGCTACACAAAGCTCAAACAGTTTTCACAAATATTTTCACACGAACAAATACATTCGTTTGCACAAACGGTTTGCGTAGTGTATGGGCCCTATATAATGCAGTCAAAATGACACTACCCTGCCACGGCCATAATATGTGATGTAAGTGATTACCGCACAGTAGGTATAGTCCGGTCAAAATAGACATTCAAGGTTATTCAAAGCTATATCTCCGAAATGGTGATTCTTCGGAAAAACGTGTATTTACAATTTTTATAGACATGCTGAATAATTTTTGCCTTTCTATTTTTATGATAAAACTTACCGTTTAGCTGGAAAACTCAAAAACCGATTATTGCAACGTTTGACCTTGAATAAATATTTTTCCAAGCGTTGGGTTGATGTGGATAATTGACAAATTGTAAGTAATAGGGCTCCCAACATTCATGCCAAATTTTAGCTAGGTGCGTTAATGTAACCTTACACCTGTTTTTGAAGCTAATTTGACCGGACTAGTAATACAGGGAGCAAAAGGTAGAACCGGAGAGTCAACTTCAACAAGTTGAACTCGACCGGGAATTCTAAAACAGTTTAAGAAAAGTGAACATTTCTCAATATTGCTAGGAATCAAAGTTTTGAGTTGACGAGTTGACTCTGTGTATTACCTTTTCTGTGACAGAAAGTCAACTAGTACAAATTTCTTGAAATACCGTTAACTTTTTACTGACGTGAAATCATAAAGAAACTCTAGCCGAGTTTCATTGGGAATCTATATTCACTTATATCTCCTTCACTGTAAAACATCGCAACACATCGCTCATGGAAAAACAACTACTCTTAAGTGAATATAAGTGAACACCGTAAGTGGACAAAAATAACTCACTTGCAGAAGTGAACAACAGGGATGGTTGGTAGATAGAGTTTGTGAAAGTGAACTTCGTAAGTGAATATAGCCATATAAAGTGTTTTATTAAGACTCGCAAGTGAAGTGAATATAAGTGAATATAGAAATTCCCAATAAAACTCGGCTTCTATTTGCTTACGTTTAATGTTTATTAAAGCTTTTAATGAAGTTTTTTACATTCTTCACAGTGACAAGCCCAAGATCATCGATAAAACTCTCACTCTTTTAAATTGATTCCAAATGAACTATGACAACAACTGCTCGTCCAGGTTTGTCGGACTACGGTTCTAACTTACTTACTTACTTACTTAGGTGGGCATTACAGTTCGGGGTGAACCTGGGCCTCAACCAACATCCTTCGATAACGACTTCTATTTCGGGCGAGCTCTCTCCAGTTTCGCACTCCAAGTCGGTTGAGGTCATCCTCCACTTGATTGCGCCACCTAAGACGAGGTCTTCCCCTTCCGCGATTTCCCTGCAATGTGCTTTCGAACACCCGACGAGCCGGAGCGTTTGGGTCCATCCGCTCAACATGGCCCAACCATCGTAGCCTCGCGATGCGTACTCTTCTGGCTATGCCCATGTCGCGGTACAGCTCATACAGCTCGTTGTTGTATCTTCTTCTCCACACATTGCCTTCGCATACGGGACCAAAGATCATTCGGAGAATTTTTCTTTCGAAACGACCAAGGGTTTCCTCATCCGCTTTCGATAAGGTCCATGCTTCCGCGCCGTACAGCAGGACTGGGATGATTAAGGTCTTATATAGGGTTACCTTGGTTTTTCTGGAGAGGGTTTTGTTTCTCAATTGCCTTCTTAACCCAAAGAAGCAACGGTTGGCAAGAGTTATTCTCCGTTTGATCTCCGCACTGATGTTATTTTCCGTGTCTACAGCGGATCCTAGGTAGACGAAGTCCTGTACTACCTCGAAGTTATGTCTGTCTATTGTGACGTTTTGTCCAATTCGTCGATGTTCTGTGTCCTTGTTTGATGACAGCATATACTTTGTTTTGCCCTCATTAACCATCAAACCCATTTTTGCCGCTTCTGTTTCAATACTCGCAAAAGCACCTATGACATCACGCTTTTTTCTTCCCATTACGTCAATATCGTCTGCATATGCGAGCAATTGCACAGACTTTTGAAAAATTGTTCCTCTGGTGTTGACGTTTGAGTTTCTTACAATCTGTTCAAGTATGATGTTGAAGAAATCGCATGACAGTTTATCGCCTTGCCTAAAACCTTTTTCGACATCAAAGGTCTCGGTTCTACGGTTCTAACAGAGTAGATAATACAGAAGGTCGTCTCGTACTCCCTTTGCCTGAAATTCTTGATGAAAAATGTAGACAAAAACTTGAAAAACTTGTCTCAATCAAAATCTTTAAGTGCAAGATTCTTCTCCACGAGCTCAGAAAGCCTTCATACATCTCTGTAGCTCAATTATTAACAAATTGACAACACATTAAGTTTTCACTTTTTTGTGTTAAGAAAATGTGAAAACTTAATCTTGCGATGCGTACTCTACTGGCTATGTTAGTCGTTATACAGTAATAGTATTTCTTGCCAACACCTCCTATTTCGGGCTAGTTCTCTCTTATCGTGGAATTACAAGAGCTTATGCAAAAACCATTTGAGTTCTTGGCAATTTAAAACTTTAGCCAGGAAAAAGAAAACTGCCTATGAACTAATAATCTTATGAATTAATTGAAAAGTGGTAGTAAGTAGGGCATCAGCTTAAACCTTCCGGGTTGACAAACATTCTTGAAATAAAGACGACAACAAATACAATATAACAATTGAACCGCTTAGAAAATGAAGGTGCTAGGTGACATTTTTTGAAATTTTCGTTTTTTCTTTGAAATGAAGTCTCTTTATTAAAACTTTAATTTTCGTCTCCTCTGGACTTCTCTATCTTTTCAGAAAGGTTACTCTTAACTACTGCTAAAAGTCCTATATGCATGCACGAAAACAATAAACTTTGAACGCATTTTACTCAAATTCAGGAAAATGTCACTTAGCACCTTCATCTTCCATGTAAACTGAGTTTGGGGAACAGGTGTAATTGTTGACCCCAGTCATGATCATGAAATTGAGCATACATATGTGTTTTGATATCATTGAAATATTAGAATAAGAGATTCTGATCTATTCAAGCCGAAAATGACAATTCAAAATACTCATTTCATAGCTCACTTAACTTGTCTCCTTACAATTTTTTCTCTCCTTTTAAAATACCTCCTTGAAACACATTCAATTCTCCGTAGAGTTCATTCCTCATGTCGACACGTTGCTTTTTATTACTTTGCTGCAAGAGTGCCACTTTCATTCCAAAGTAAACTATGTATCTCCCGTGTTAACATCCTTCCGGAAACAAACTTTATTTGCAAAGCGAAATAAGAACGAAAACTCTATTGTTTTGTTTTCTGTTTTTCTTCTATTTTTTTTTTTTTATCGTTGTAAAAAAGATAACAAGAATTTATAAACATATCCTTTCCTTAGGGTCTCATCTCTATCCTTTCATAGCCTGTCGTTATATTAAAATCGATAGCTAGAACAGAAAAGCTAGTTAACCAAAATTTTCAGATAACTTTTCCCATTCGGGAAACTCTATCAAATCCCTAATCGAGTACCTACTAAAGTTTCCACGTGGTAATCAGATTTACTTTGCAGCAACACCTTTATTCTCTCTGTCTCTCTCGAAGCAAGCACTATACAAGTCAAACTTCCTTCCATAAACATTTGTCAATAAAAAGTGAAAAACTTTAGTTGAACCACTTTATAGTCCTTCCTCTTCTTTGTTTTTTCTTTTTGTTCCTCACACCTTTAATGGCGTGCAGGCTTGGAAAAAGAAAAACTATTTTTATTTAACGATGCGCTGCAGAAATTTACGATCTATGTCCTTTTCTATTTCTATTACCAACCACGCGTAAAATTTATAATTATCGCGTCGTCGCCAGTGGAGAGTCTTTTGCAGTGCTAAGCACCACGACCACGGCAACCATCCAGAAGGACACTTAATTGTATTAAAAATCTCAAACTAACCACCCAACCGAATCCAAACCATGGCAAGGATAAGGGTAGTTGTTTGACACTTCTTTTGAATCAGTTACCCAAGACGCCTTAATGTGCTTTTTATCGTTTGGAAAGGCAAATACAATAGGTTTAGGAGTGGGGGGATGGAGAACAATATACTCGTAATGTGAATGTGTGGCATTTTTTCCGGTCATATGGAGGTATTTGCAAAATTTGGGGATACTCACAAAAAAAAGAAGAAAAAAAAAAAAACAAATAAATAAATCGAGGACATAATTCTTTGTTAGGGTGGCAGCGGCAGCGGTATATCTGATGCAGGGTTTTGAATGAAATTACTTTTCTATCGAACTCGTGTTGCCAGCCAGTGATGGGACTTTTTGGAAAAACGTCCGAAGTAGATTTGAAATAAAAATGCAGTAGATTCAACTGTTCTGCAGTAGATTTTTCATTTTCAAAACATGAACAACTTTAAACATAGATTCATATACATAAATAACTTAAGATAAAAAAATAAACATTTTTCTTCAAAGCAAATTCACTTAAAAATTCATATACTTATATGAACATCAGCTTTGAATTAAAAAAAGTACTGTCATAATTGCTAACTATTTATTGCTTTTTTTATTGTCCGTCGACAAATAAAAACTTATTAAAATACTCTTTAAGGCCCACCCTTACAGGGTATAGAATTTTCTAAAGTATGGTTATATTCAATTTGTTGCGAATTTTATCCTTCACTTAACTAACTGTCGAAAATTTCCGATCTGCTGCGGTACTACTATGTGGCAGTGATCATAAAATTAACATATATGTACATAAACTATTAAATTTTTTTCCCAAAAGTGTTTTCTTCATTTTTAAGTTTGACCCTAAAAGCTGTTATGTCAACAGCATCATAATATTTATTTAAAAGATATTGGTTTCCCAACAAAGACCTCCAAACAATGTTAAGTTCTTCAAAATTTTCAATCAAATCAAATTAAAGAAAGGAAAAGACGCTACAATGGCCAAAACGAGGTCATTGTATAGAGAATATATTCCTACCTTTGCATCTAAATACTTAAGAAGTTTTAATTGTGTATTATTAAAATTAAAACGCTTTTTTATTTAATCACAAATTTCTACATAAAATTGAACCAAACATTTTTTTATTTAAAAAATTTTGCTTTCTTCAAAATTGTGAGAAGCAATATATCGCTAGAACTCGATCCCAGAATTCATATCCGTATAGGAAAGATAAATGTAAGGTACTTTCTAATCCTGCATTGGTACTGACTGAATCCATACAAATATAATATTTAAAAATTTCAATGTAAAGACCTGTTTAGTTATACATAGTCAACCGTATCTATAATCGCATAATAAACTCCGCACAAGTTTAAAACACGCTTAATCATTGAATAAAACAAAAATCGTATTTATAATCAATTTTTGTCAGTGAATAAGAACTGAATAGCTTAAACGCCGATATGCGTGTTTTAAGCGTGTTTTAGCGCATAAATTTCACTTGATTTTGAGTATTGAGTTTTCATTCTGTGGTTTATTTACAACTTGGAGAATTTTACTATAACTAAAATGGAAATGTACTCAAATTACATTAACTTTATAAATAATTTGGATGTAGCAATTGTGTTTCAATTGAAAGAAATATGCATTGTTTTCCTTTTTTTATATTGGTTTTTTACAAGTTTTCCAGTTGCGAAACGTTAACAAAACAACTAGAAATTAAAGCCAAAGAATAATATAGAAGTACATAAATATATAGAATAACGTACATTGTGTGACCTACATTTCATCTTCCATAGCTAAGAAAATATTAACAAAAACAAATTTCTGTTGTCAGTTTTTACCATTGAGAAACCAAATTAGAGAATTTCTTTATGATTTTGACATAAGGTATGAATAACTATAATGGGTGATGAAAAGGATTATAAATAAGGATTTTTATTCACTGAATAAAGTTTTAATAAGTTCTTATTCACTGCATAACTATTTTGCGTTTTGAGCGTGTTATAGCGAAATCTAATAAATACGGCTGAGTAAGAACAAAAGTGCAGTAGATTTGATTTAAAGGCAGTAGATTTATTTTTCGAGAAAAGTGCAGTAGATCTACTGCATTTGCAGTAAAGTCCCAACCCTGGCTTGCCACCCCAACATCATAATCATCTTCATCATAATCATCACCATCACTGGGGACCATTTATGCTTTTTTTTGGAAAGAATTTAATAAATTTAAAATGTTGTTAGGTACTCACTTGAATTAACCAAAACGAACGCCCGGGACAGCTCTGTGTAGCTCCAGCAATAATACGCTTTGGCTTGGAGGATCCCAGATGAACTATACAGCCACACCGGCAACCAGGACCGATTTCCTGTGAGACATCGGTGCGATTTGCTGTTGAGGATTTTCCTGTTGATTCGTAGATACAATCCCAAGTGTCTGATATGGATTTCCCGCATTTCTCCGTTTCAACCGAGGGACCCTTGAGAGATTCAAACAAATACAAAGTTAAAGAAAGAGAATAGAAATAAATTCAGAAAGTGTGTATGGACGACAAATTGAAAAATAAGTAGATTAAGGGCTTTGGTCCTTTAAAAGAGGTTAAGTGTGCAGAGTTGTCTTCTGAGAAAGTATATAAAGCGAGTAACAATCAATGGACGTATTATTCGAATGTTTATCTCTGTGATATTGACACAATGTTATTTCGCTTTTTTTTCCTTCCTTATCAAGAAGTGAATTTTCGTCTTACGTCCTTAATAGAGATTTTGGATTGTAGATTTTGTGAATTGGAAGAGCTGTAAAGTTAAGTTGGATTTTATTTCTCAATTTCCGAATTCAAATAAAATAAAAAAAGAACACATTTAATTTTACGGTTCCTTTATCAGAAAGGAAAACAACAAAACCAAATCAAAACATAACACTATGCTTTTTACTCGTTCATGGACCAATAGTCATGAACCATGAACAAATTTAAGGTGTGAAAGTATAACTAAAAGTTCATGAATGTGCATTGGTCTGTGGGCAAAGGGTATAGGCGTCGAGGTATCGAATTCAATCGCTTGGCATTTTTGTTATCCTCCCATGCGTATAGGTATAGAGTTGGAGCAGTTAATTGAAATTTTGATTTTGCTCGCCATTGGGCTTGGCAGATTTTCCGACATTGTGTAGAAAAAACCGTTTATCTCCTACGTTTTAAAGGATGATAAATCTGATGAAAAAAAATCTATGTTCCAAATAACGAGGTCCTGGTGTATTGTATGCATTCATTTTTCGACGGATTGATTGGTAAGAATGTCAACAACATGGTTTTAAACAAAAAAGTATATACTTTATGGATGATGTTTTGGACAGTTTAAAATTAAAAATAACTCAACTGCCTGGTATTGATTTTTGACGCATTCTGTCATATTTCGCAAAAAATGAGGAGAAGATGCACAAATTGAGTTAAGTTTTTAAAACTGGTGTCTGTTCCAAGATTTCTGTGAGTTAAGATATTTGAATTTACATATTTAGCTTAGGGGCCGTCCATAAAATACGTTCGCATACAGGGGGGAGGGTGGGGTCTCGCTGAGTGTGACAAGATGTGACAAGGGGGGAGGGGGGGGCAACGGCAACGTAACGTTCGCCGTTCATCAAAAAATGTTACTACAGTACTTCTTCCGACTAGCTTTTTTTTAATCGTTGTCATGATAAAAGTAATTCAAGTTTGTAAACATACAGCCATTTAAATGCATGTTTTTAATACAATAATTTGTCACTCAACAGCGCTAGCTGTTTGGCGCGACTCTAGCGTTTTGTCAATTTATTATAAAAAAAAATTAAAACTTGCAACTGCACTATCAAATAAATTTTATCATGCGCAAGCGGGGGGTTTACGCTTTTGTGACGTAATATTCATAGGGGGGTCACAGAAAGTGTGACACAGTGTGACACGGGGGGGAGGGGGGTTCGAAAAAAGCTAATTTTAGTGTGACGTATTTTATGGACGGCCCCTTATTTCAAGCAAATACACTGCCAACCACTAGGATGAGGCCACACATTTTGCGATCGATTTTCGCTTTTTATAACTGGTGGAAGTTTTGTACCCGGAAAAGTTTATTACCAGTTCATAGTTACGTATTTTTCCATATAACAAATACATAAATTAAAGGGTTTATTCGAAACGACCGTTGGAATTTCCCAAGATCAATTAATAAACTACTGAAAATAGGTATAAAAAGGTGCTCCACTAGGATGACGCCACATACAAAATTTTAGAAAAAAAAACAAAAAAATTAGTGAAATGTTTACATTTTATGGTTTAAAAATATTCATTAATAACGTTTTTTTACATTAATAATGAGTATGTCCGCCATTTTTGGATATAACCTCCATTAGACGGTTTGAAATAGAGTCATACAGTTTTGTTTTAAATAAATCACTACGAAAAGCATCAATTAAGGTATCGTTGGCTTCAAATTGTCTGCCACCTTCATAAACTTTACGAGATAGCCATGACCAAACGTTTTAAATAACGTTTAAGTCCGGTGAATATGGCGGCCATGACAAAAGTTCCACGCCTTCTGATTGAATCCAGCTTCTGGCAACCCTGCTAGTGTGGAGTGGGGCATTGTCTTATTAAAAAATCCAAGTCAGAAGTCCAAAAATGTTTTTCGTTTTTGGAAATGACCGTTCCAGCAAACATTTGTAGCTATTTTCGTTCATTATTGTGGACAAAAACTACAACTCCAATTCTACTATTAATGCCTTAGTAGGTAATAGCTCCCCACATCATTACACCTGATTTACAGCTATGATGTTTTGCCAAAATAAGCTCATCCTTTCTAATATCATGGAAATAAGAGTTGTAACCATCAGCACCGTCAAGGTTAAACTTTTTTTCATCCAAAAAGACAACGCGTTTCCATTCACTGCTTCAATCAACATGCTGTCTTGCAAAATCCTTACGATGCTCCTTGTGTACTGGCCTCAAAACAGGTTTCTTTTTTAGTTTCATCCTTCGAATAGTACCACTTTTTTGTATTCAGCCCTGTCACAGATTCCATCGTAATCGAAAAAAGTCTAAGTTTCCCGATGTAACTATCACATAATCCATTCGAAGTGGAACAAATTTCGAAATTCGTAGATTCGGTATCACCAAATCCAAGTGGAATGTAAAATCGTCGTCTTTACATACGGAAGAAGTTGTGTTTTGCAAAAAAAATGCGAATGATCTTGCACATTTGGCGTAAAACAGCTGATTTCGATAACTAGCATGGCGGTATTTAGTGTGGCAACTGGAAATGCTTTCTTCGATTCCATTCGGATCACAAATTTTCGTGGTTCGTAACTTAGCTTTCCGTGTGGAAGTTTTCTAGTTTTCAACTAGCAATAAACAATTATTTTGATGATTGCTACAACCTAGAGACTATTTCAATTGTATTCAAAACGAGAGGAGAGTTACTGCACCTTAATTATCACCCATATAGCTCAGAGGAAAACACGGACTGTACTCTCTGTAACCATCGAGTTAGAGAAGATGTATTCCACTTCCTAGGAACGTGCCCAATTCTTGCTGCAATTAGAAGACAACACTGGGGAAAAAATATATTAACTATAGGTGAGGCCAAGGAAATCCTAAATGGATCGGATTGGAACATTTTAAGCAGTTACGTAAAAACAGCACTGAGATACCGCTACCAAATCCTGAATGAAGCATTTTAATCCTATTTCTGTATAACAACCAATCAAAACAACTCCTTACCTTAGATTATGAACGAATCAAAGACTTATTTGCCTATTTATCAATTCAACTTAAAAATAGCTTGAAAATGTTAAAAAGCTACATAATGTTGCACTAGTAATTTATTTGTTTAGATTATACTCTTTTTTTCTGGCTGACGGCAAAAGCCATGCCATAATTGTGAAATTGTAAAAAAACTAAAAACCTTTAATTTTGTTAAATAAAATCACACACTACTACTACTACTACTACTGGAAGTTTTTTACGATGGAATCTGTGATAAAGCTGATTATTCTTCGAACCGTTGTTATGCTGGCCCTTATCATAGTCGTTGGTAGAGTCGAATTTGAGGCAAGTCGCAGAATCAACAGATTTTCTCTTGGTGTTGTGGCTTTTCCCGTGTGTCCTATTTGATTTTTGCCATAGTATTGTGGATCAGCAAGATAATTGTTTACAACTGTCTTGCTCCTGTTTAGTCTCCTTGCTATTTCACCGCATGAGAGTCATATTTCCTTAAAAGCATCTATTATTGCCCTTTCTGTCGCTGTCAAAGTCTTTCCGGAACCCATGTGTGCATCAAACTTAATAAAACGGTTATTTTTAGCACTCTCTTAGATATTTTATACAAGAATTCGCACGGAAATATTCGCAATGGCCTCATCCTAGTGGAGCACCTTTTTATACCTATTTTCTTGGGAAATTCCAAATATAAAAAGCGAAAATCAATCGCAAAATTTGTGGCCTCACCTAGTGGTTGGCAGTGTATGTCATAATAAACAAAACAAAATACACACAAGATTTTCTCGCTCATAACAGATTGTATGTAAATTTTTTCGTTTCTACTTTTTTATAATAGTTCAAGTAGGTAATGGGCGTTGGATGTGCACTCAAGAGAAGAAATTCGTGTTCTATACTTGCCCGAAATAAGATTAGCGCTGGTTTCCTTATCAGCATATTGGAGTTTTTTTTTTTTTGAAAAGGTGGGCAATGTTTTCAATTAGAGGTTCCCCGTTTTATTATGTGGATAGTGAGGGAGTTAAAAAGTCAAATAAATCAAAGTTTACGGAAAAAAAGGAAGACATCGGGTATATTCAGATGGTTCAGGATTCTCATCTCTGAATTTGTTGGAGATAGTCTGTCTTATCAAAGCAGGGAAAGTTACAATCTACCAACTCAAAAAGGAAGGGAGGTGAAGTGATAACTATTGGTATCAATGAGCGAAAAATAACAATGCTATCTGATGTGATACAAGATCCGTCAAAATTATCATCTTGAAAAAATAAAGGGCGACCGGCTCAGTTGGTATTATTAGGGAAATAAAAAACGTCATACGACACGTTCAGACACGATCTGTACTTTTCGGACAGATAAATGTAACGAAATCTGAACTTTGTGAGCCTCAGATATGGAATAGTCCAGTGGTAAGCGCGTCGTACCCCATGGTCGGATCACTAGTGTAAAGCGCTTTGCTCGGAACGTCTTAAAAGGACGAAGACAAAGAAGAAGAAGAAGAAGAAGAAGAAGAAGAAGAAGAAGAAGAAGAAGAAGAATCCTTTTTCTTGTACTTATTGTCCCTGGTTCTCAAGAAAAGCTAATGTCGCCAGTTGGATCACCTAAAACTTAAACATTTTGCAACATTCTTGGCGATATAAAGATCATCGTTTACACACATACTGAACTAGCTTTTCGGCTTCAACTCTGCTTACATTAAAATTCAATGAACTAATCATACACAACCGTTCCAGCTCCATATCCAAAGACCAGGAATGTTAATTTGGAACCAAGAAATAATTAAGAGGACTAGAAATTTCAGACAAGAGATTTGTCAATGGAGATAAGGTAGAGCGCTGGAGACAAAAGTCCAATTTGAAAAATATCTACAGTTCCTAAAATTTTTGAAAAGCTGGTCTATGATAGACTCATTCCTTCTCTTAAAAGAATAATTTCTCCCTATCAACATGGCTTGGTGGCTAGTAGATCTACTACCACTAACCTTACAATTTTTAGTAATTTAGTTTTAAATGGACTTGAGAATGGCTCTCAGTACGACGTTATCTACACTGACTTCCAAACCTTTCGATCGAGTAAATCACGACGTACCTATTACTGAAGAAGATAAACAAAGTTGGTTTTCACTCGAACTTCTTAAACTGGATCAACTCGTACTTAAGGGATCGTATTCAGTACGTTCGTATAAAAAATGTTTTTTCTACACCGGTATATGTTACTTCGGGTGTTCCACAAGGAAACCACCTCGGTCCCCTTCTTTTTTTGCTTTTTGTCAACGACTTTCCTGAAATATTTTTAAATTCAGAGTGCTTAATGTATGCGGACGATTTGAAAGTTTTTCGTTGCATTAAATCTGAAATTGATTCCTTGATTTTACAAGAAGATCTTGATAAGTTGTCAAGGTGGTGTACAACTAACTCTCTTAATCTTAACATTTCCAAATGTCAAAGTTTGACATTTTGTTGAAACCGATCGCCAGTTAATTTTACTTATAAAATTGATTAGAAAGAACTGTCTGTGTTTTAAGAAAGATCTTGGTGTAGTTTTTGACGAGAAGCTGCTGAACCTTATGCGACACACATATTTTTTAGTTGCTAAAGGAAATTCAATGTTAGGTTTTATTTTGCGTAACTCCAAAGAGTTTTCCGATCCACAGACTTTAAAACATACCATATTGACCATAAAAGACCATATTGATTGTTCTCAAATTTTAGCTTTAATTAACTTCAATGTTCCTGTGAAAACGTTTAGAAACCCTTTATTTTTTAAAATACCTTTCCACAGAACTGTATATGCTGCCAACGAACCATTATCAAGATGTTTAAGAGAAGCGAATTCTGTTTGCAGTATGATTGATTTTAATCTGAGTAGATATCTATTTGAATCAAAATTATTGTTAATTTTAAATAACTTTGTTGGTGGTAATGTTTAAAATGTATTATGTATCTAGTAATCACTAAAGTATTGTAACTTTGTTCGATGAATAAACTAAACTAAACCATGCTTTGTGAGTGAATGGAGGGGATATACAATTTTCTACCGGTTTCGAACGGTTTATCGAGAGAGCGCTTTCCATGGCAATGGATTTACTAACGGAGGACTTTAATATTCCTCCCAAAAGACGATACCCGTGGAAAATCATTTTTGCCTCTTCTATGAGATTCGAACCAAGAACCTCTGGGTTAACAGGCAGACATGCTAACCATCACGCCGGTACCAGAGCAATGACATCAAATCATCAGTGGACCTTTTGGGTACGAAAAGACTTATGCTGTTTTCCATCTACTCGAAAGGTTCCCAGAAAAAAAGTTTACTTAAGAAGAGGGGTGGGATATTTAATAGTTTCATTTCCAATTATAGGTTATTTTGACAATGACATCTGGTTCCCGTTCGAACTTTTGACAAAAAGTCAGTATCACACCTTCGCGGAACAAAATATGTCACTCTACGCTTGAACAAAGTTGGGAAATGTTGAGAACTTATTTCCAGGCATAATGCTGCTAAGAACTTTTAGCCGAAGTGAAGCGCCGGCGACGCTGCAAATAAATTTCTACAAAAATGGTAGCTTTTGAAATCCGCGTCATACAGGTGAGTATATGGCTGCTGTAGACGAGAGTATAAGACATAATCAACGAGCTTGTTTATGTACGCTTCGGTTATCGGTTTGTGTTACCGATGTGAACCAACTTTTTTTGGAGTTAGATTGATGACATGAACTTAGACGATCTCTGGTTCATACACGATGGAGTGCCACATGTCGCACAGCTTAGGCAACAATCAGTCTACGTGAAGGACTGATCTTAGGTCAACAATTCGGAAACCATTCAAGCAAGTATCGCCTTTCACGAAGAACTGGCAAATCAAGAGAATACGAGTAACACTGCCAGGAAAAGTACCATCTCATTAAGCAGTTCGAATATGGCAAATTGTGTGTCCTTAAAAGGCGCAAAGGTTCAAAGGCTGCCCGAATTTTGTTGTGGCCCCTTTTGCTATTTTTATTCATTTGTTTATCATTTGAAATTCAAATATCCAAAATTTTCTGTGTGGGAAAAGTGGACTCAATTTCAAAAAATCGGAATGTCGTAAGAGTAGATTATATGATTATATTTTTTCTTCAAAAGTGTAGAAAATTCGATCGGAGGGAGGAGCAAGGTTTAAACTCAGTTGTGAGTTGTGGCCTTTAAAGTGGTTCAGCTTTTAATGTTCTTCTTTACTTTTGGAAAGTATTTTTTGCCTTACTTTGTGGTTATGCAAGAAATTGGTCTTACGTATGTGAGTAACACAAATATTCCTGTCCAAGTATATCTGAAGTTCTAGTGTGCTTATCTACAGGGAAAGTTAAATTATTGCTTAGAACGAGATATTCCTCTCAAAAACAATCACTTGTTTAACCATCAAAGTGATTTACATAACATAAAATTTCTCTTTAAACGATGCGTTGTTCCATAAAAACCTGTGATGCAGATTCACATCGCGGAAGCAGCATCACATCATAGCTTTGCATGCATCAAACAAAAACCACACCATTATTATGCATGTTTGCGGTTGCCTTAGCTTAAGATCCAAAAAACTAACAATGACTCTAATAATCTTCTTTTACTCTGTAGAACATAGATGCATCCTACTTCTTTCTTTACTACATACATCAGACGTGTTTTTTATCCCTTTATCCCAGTTTATAAAAAAGTTCTGAGGGCGAAAACAAGGAGAATAGGGGTATTATCGAAAAATATGATGAAAGCGCTATGTGGTTGAACAATATTTTGCGTGGCTTCGTCACAGATGGCAAACAAAGCCTTTGAATATCTTATTCGGGGCACTAAACAATGCTTTTGCTTTTTACTATCTTTTTCCTACAAACTATACTATGGTGCAAAATATTCAGCTAGATAAGGGTTTGGTTCATGAATCCTATACACAGGTTCTTTTGTAAGCGTCTGGCAAAAAAAAGTATTTCAACTACTTTTCTATAGAACTAAAAGAGGTAATATAATTTTTTTTGCAAGTCTTGCACTAAAGTTATCGTTAAAACGTTCTGCTCTTTTTTCTCTGGTCCTTTTCAGGTTTCTTGAAAGAAATGAACCTTTTCAATACTGAAATCAGAGAGTGCAACTAAAATGCCAATTCCCTTTGTATGCTTTCATGGGTTTGTTGTGTTCTTCAAGTTTCCTTGTCTGGGTTATGACGAGAAATATAAATATATTGAAACCACGTTTCCATACCTACCTACAGCCATAGTTACCTGTATTAATTAATCGATAGATAGCCAGGAGTCTCACAAGTTTTCCTTTATTATGGTGTAGTTGGAAAACAACCTTGTGCCAGTTCGAATCAAGTTTATAAATTCTTTTCAATTAGACTTTTGTCAATAAACAGATTTGTGAAAAATGCCTCCTAAAAAAGGAGGAGGTAAGAAAAAGGGAAAAAAGGACAAGGACGAGAAAGATAAACTCACCCAAGTCGATCGAACATTCTATGAGCTGACAATAACAGATTTGAATAACAAATTGTCCCGTTTGCGAACGCATTTGGCGAAAACCGATGAAGTCAACGAAGATCTAACCGAGAAACTACGTCAACTTCATGAGGATCGTACTGATGTCACAGCCCATTTGGACAGAACGCTTGTTGAAAGAGTTCAGACCATTCATGAGCTCGATGAGCGTCTCACTGAGCTGTCCAAAGTTCGTGACTCTGAGAACTTAGCGTTCACAGAAAAGATAAAGGAATGGGAATCGAAGTATAAATCGATGCATGAGCAGTTGACATCTGAAATTAAATTGCTTAATGGAAAACTAAATTCTTTGGAAGAGTTTCGTATTCAACGCGACCTTCTCTTGGCTAAATTCGACGAGCAGGAACAGGATTTGAAGGAACACCAGAGGATGCACAAGGAAACGGTCTATGGAATGGAACAGAAAGCTATTATTGAAAAAGATGCTTTGAAGAAAGAAGTTGAAAACAAGCTACTGCAGCTATCGGAAGACTTTACCAGATCCAGTGAGATTCGTAATGCCGGCTACACACGGCGTTTGATCAGGGAAAACATCTCCCTCACAAAGGAAATAGACAGTTTGATAACCTCTCAACTCCGAATGATGCAAGAGTACAATGATGCTAAAGAAAATGCAAAACGAATGAACAAAGAATTCAAAGCAAATGAAGAAATCAAGCATCGTCTGGTTTTGACTTGCCAAAATAAGATTGACATCATCGAGAGACTTACAACTTCCTATGAGAATTTGAAGGAAAAGTACATCAATCTACAGAAGTATCGTAAGCTCTACGAGACTTCAGTCAAACGGGACATCTGCGATAGATTCACTTACAATGATTTGTCCAATAAATTACGGATTCTGAAGCAACGGGTTGACACTCTTAAGAACGACAAAGTCAAACTTATTGGAATGCATCAAAATCACGAAGTTGAAATAGTAAATCTTCGTGAAGTTATCAAAGGTATACGACTAACTGTACAAGCTGCCATCGAAGAACAGCAGCCTATCGAGGGAATGACACGTAAGAATCTTCTTTGCGAGCTGTTGTCTATTCTTGCGTCCTATTCGGAAACACCTGTCGACATACAGTCAGTGCAAACTATGTCATCGGAAATATCCACTTATCGACCAGGAAAAATTGGCTTTTTACAGCGTTCGGGTTCATGCTTACTCGACATTTTTAAGCGTGAAGCTCGAAAAATTGCATCAGCTGAACGCATTTCGCCAGAATTCAAACAGAAACAGCTAGATGGGAAGATTCTACCAAGACAACGCAGTGTCGAAGGAGATATTCTCTTGGACGTGGAATATGGATCGACTTATTATATGTCATCTACGGCTGACGAACTTGGTATACCTGGCGAAGAGGAAAAAGCTGAAGACGACGAAGGTGTCGATTATGCAACGTCATCTGCTGGAGAGAGTACTGCATCTGTGTATAAATCACAGCTAAGTATTGACGGTTCTGTTAAAGATTCTTCTCCAAAATCCTCAGAGTATGTTGATGGAGCTTCGTTGTCAGTTGAAGCAATAGCAGAAGAAGAAGACCTCGAAGGTGAGGATGAGGATTCAATCAATTTGTTTTACTGATTTGGGTAAAAATCACTTTGAATTGAAGTAAAATTCATTTTGCTACTTTTTTGGTTCTTTTTTTCTTTGGAGTGAAGACGGGGGAAAAGGCCAGGGAAAATGTTCGACTTCGAGTTTTAAGTTCTTATTTTTGACTCAGAAATAAAAAGTAGAAGCTAAAATTTGCTAGAGCTGAGTTTTCTTTCACACAGTTTTCATAATTTACTCGCAAACATAAAAAGCCTGAAGTGACATCGTGCAGTTGAAAGTGTACATTTCAAAATATTGACAAACAATGTTGCCGGACATAAGATAGGTTTGTGGTGGATAAGAAAAAAAAACCATAGCTTAGTCAGGACTTCTGTCATTTGCACGACAGAAAAAAAAGTTTTGGGAAGATTCAGATCCAACAATTTGGGGGAAAGAGCTGGTGCATCAATCTATTACGATGGAAGTCGGCTTTTAATTTCCAGTGTAACAAAAAATGCTTTTCGAAAGGTAATGGTAATTCTCTGATCGGAAAGGTGCTTTTTCACGTAGCAATCCGTTTCTAAATTCTTATAAATACATACATATATTATAACAGAATTGTCCCATGACGTAGTAAAAACCGAGCAGATTTCAATGTCTTAAAGCCAACGCTGTCCTTCGTCGTTAAAGCTAAACGTGACTCCATAGCCATAATCCATCAATGCTAGTTGGGCCAACAATGCCAAATTGTTATCACTGGTTTGTATGTCAATCATTATCTTCGTTGGATTAAAGGTTTGATCGTTGAAGCCCTGTGGTCGCCACAAAGTGTTTTTTGAATAACCTAAACTCGCCTTGAATGTCAAACTGAGTGTTTTTTGAGCCCTGGGGTTGACCAGAGTTTGCCCTCAACTCGCCCTAGGTTTTTGCGGGGGCGAGTTGAGGACTGTCAAATGGCATGTATTTTTATTTAAATGACAGGGATGTGTGGTAATTTTATTGTTTAGCGTTTTTTGAAGACGGCGAAACTCAAGTTTTTTTGACAGCTCATAGGAATGTCAAGGAAACCTGGGTCAACCTTGGGTAGAATTCAACGAACGATCCTTATTTTAAAACTCGACAGAAAGGCTGAAAATGCTTAGCATAATTTTAACAATACATAGAGCACACATCCATACTAAGATACAACAAAAATTCAATGTTTGGCCTAGTTTTTTTCATACCTCAAATATCTTCGAGCATGGTTGACAGAATACAAAACAGAGTTCAATAGTTCAATTGTAGAATCGATCAATTTTCTTAAACATTGTCGTAATCGTAATGCTGACTGTCTCTCACTCTAGCCAGTAGCACCTTGCTGCTTTCCTAATTTGATCATCGAATCACATCTACTGTGGCGTATGAGTACTTTTTTGCAAGTAAGCGAAATTAGATAAGATGTATTAGTTTTCATATTGCTACGTTTGACTACGTTCAGAAAATGAAATTTATGTGTTAATCTTTCCTACACCAGTGGAACACTGATGAGACTAGGCCCTACCGAAATATTTTAAGGTTTTTAGAACATTTCAACAGTGATGTACTCCGCGGGAGGATCAAAAGTGTGAAGCAGATAAATGGGCAAGCTGAGATCCCTTCGAGTTCCCCATACTCATAATTCCGAAATGAAAGAAGAAGAATTATAAGATACAGTGGTGATCCAGTAAAACGAATGCCGATATAAAGAATGATCGATATTACGAACACTTTTTTCAAGTCCATAATAACGAATTTCAGACAAAATGGCACTGAAAACTCTGAAGTCTTGAATCTATTTACCTAAAGATTTGTATGACAAAAACGTTTCGATACAACAAATTTTCGATATAACGAATTGACTCTGGAAATTATATCGTTCGTTATACTGGACAACCACTGTAGTTGAATTATTACTTGAAACACCACGCAGAGTTGCAGTTCACTTAAATCCAATACTGCACTTTTGGGGGAATAACATTTTGGGAAAGAATAATGGAACTCAACTTTCAAGTTGGTTGAAATGAAACCCAGTAACTAAAAAGGATATTTTTCAGTTGAACAAGTTTAAGTGCCAGGTAAAAACATAGCATAAAACTACGAAAATGACATAGATGCTATTTTATCAATGCGATAGAATAATTCCAAGAGAGAGGTTTATGTGTATATTTCATCCCCATACACGAGAACATACACGGGAACTTAGAAACTGCTTGATAGATTTCGAAATTCTTCACCGTTAGATTACTCTTCGTTCCCATATTCCGAAGGTTCTTTTTAAAAAGCTCCAAAACAACTGAGCATATTTGAATGATTTCGAGTAGGTTATCACGAAACCCAGTGACTAAAAAGGTTTCATTTTGTATGGCGAACGGCTTGGTTATCATGTTGGTTTGGGATTTTTTTGAGTTAATGTCAGGTGCGGACATTGTATTACTCAATTCGATCACCATAGAGCACCCGAGCTACACCGCGCCGACCGGGTCATCTTGTTTATTTATATTTTTCGAAGTGACACTTCTTTATAAGCATTGTGGTTCGAAACTAGATGAAATGAAATTGTGTCACGATAAATACATTGCACATCATTTTATATTCTCGGTTTCCTCTCTGTCTGATGTTCCGCTTTTTTGTGATGGAGTAATGGGTATACGAGTATATGAAGCATATTTTGCATAAGATGCGATAAGAGCCCAGGACGGGTAGTTTGGGTCAAGAGGTATTTCGGAGAAAGGGGTTCTATCTCTTTCCATTTAGGCGGGAGTGGCGATTTTTAAGAAATCGACTTTATTTTCAAAAAAAAAAAAAATTATTAAAAACCAACTAAGCCACTTACTGCCAAAAAACGGGAGTGACAGATTTTATGCCAACAATCCGGAAACGAGTAAGGAACTAAAGGCCAACATCATTCAAGCCATCCTTGAGCTACCATCAACAAGGTCTTGGAAAACTGTAGTAGGTGACAAGAGAATGCGCTATTGCGAAGCCGGTAGAAGCAGTCACTTAAACGATTTTGACAAAGACAAAGTGTGAGTATTCGAAGACAATACCGAAATCACAGCGTGTACCTATGCTGATGATAAAGTTATTTTGATAATGTTTCCAACTAAAAACATCTAAATGCATTTGTAGACTGTTGGAAAACTAAATGATTAGGTAAATAATCAAATCAACGACAAAATCAAGCAAACACGACCAGCCGAAAGCCTCTTCCCTCTTTTCATTCTTAACAACTACAAAATTACCAATTTGCACACAACTTTATGCGTCTGTTCTCAGAAAAAAAAATTCGAAAATGCAGTTTTTTGAATCCTTTAAGAACTCATTGCACTCCACTTATGCTTTAACTTTCGCAACTGTTACTATCACCACTTAAAACTTTCAAGCACTTAATTCTACAAAACCATCAAAATACACATGTATTTGACATTTTTAGAACAAAAAAACCCAGCAGTTAAACCATAGTTTTTCGTATAAAGCCTGAAATATAACTAGCTATATGGACCTCCTAACTCTCATCTCCTCATCTTTTTTAGATCGAGCTCCCAACAATTCTATTGTATGAAGCACGTTTTTAGCTAAACGTTTCTCTGGCTTCCCAAATGCTCTATGTGTGCCGAGTCAAATATTTTCTATTCAAATCTGTTACCAAAGCAACAGAACCACATAAGCTTGCCAGTGAGAGGAGCAAATTTCCAACTGCAAGTATCGGAGCGAAATTCATAAAAAGTTGACTTTACACAATCAATAAATTCACAACCAGCAGAACCAAATCAAAACCAAGTACAACCACACACATTCCGAATACGAGAACATTTCTGGCAAAAAAAGGACAAACAAACAAAAAGCCAACTTACCTCACAAAATTTCGCACCATATCTGGGTGGTGGCGAGTCGCAGAATCGATACCGATTCCGAGTGCCTCCTAAACAATTAGTCGAGCATGCCGTCCATCCGCTCCATGGTCCCCAGCCACCAGTATCCGATTCTACAAACATAAAACCAGAAGTATATTAATTAAAACCCACGTTTTTCGCTACGTGGGAAAGAACTCACCTTTTACAGGCAGAGTTGGCACGCAGTCCATTCGGACATCTGCAACGGCTCCCGATATACCCTGGCTGACATACACGAAACAATACTCCACGTACTTCTCGGAAAAAAGTTCACAATTAAAATACAACGAGTACTGACTTTTGACTACACGCTGCTCGGCAACGTAGTGCAAGGAGGTAGGCGGTTTTAACGATGCAACATCGGCACGCAACTTCGCAAACAATCGCACCCTGTCGCCCTGTTCTAGGATACATGCTGGGTATTCGTACAGCACTCCGATTCCTGTGTGCGGATCACAGGGAAATATACTCCTAGCGTAGACGTTGAAAACGAACTTATCACTCCAATCAACGTTGATGTACTGTACGGCCGTAACATTTGCGGGAGTGGGATGAATGGGTCGGAGCCGGACCGCATAATTGCCAGCTAATCCGAAAAGCTCACAACGCAATTTAATTACTTTGCTTTTGGGAAAGCCTCGAATCTCCTCCGCATATAGGATATTGCTTTTGGACTCATTATGGCTGGCACACGTAATCTCCTTACCGCAGTAAATTAATTCCAACCAGAACTCTGGAAGATTCATCAGAGTCATCATGCTGCCACTAAGGTCACATTGAACGTGGTCGAAGGACAACTTAACTTCAACCGGGTTCTCTGGATATGTGACGAGTCGTTTGGGTGTGACTTGCATGTCCGCCACTGGCCACCGGACGTCCAATTGTTGTTTCAAGCGTTCATCATCTATGATGGACCTAGTTGGTGATACAACCTGCAGTGTGTACATGCCACCCCTAAAGAATGTCTGACAGGGCACTGAGATTTGCGTAACATTGTTCCTTGGATCGGGGTAAAGGGTTATATTGCTGACTGTCTCGGTTCCATTTTTTGTCATTAGGCTAATGACAAGGTTCGTTAGCGCATTATCCTGCTCCATGTCGGTGGTTAATGATGATGTCGTGGTGTTTGTAACTTGCTTTTCTTGCTGCGTGGCATTCGTTCGATTCACATATTCCGTGCTCGTATATTGCAGTTGTACATGTAAATCTCCACTTAAAGCTATAAACGAGCTTGGGCACATCAGTCGCCCTTTTCGTATTGCCAGCACGTGACCTGAGGATAATCGGTGGAAAATTGCACAGAAAAAAAAGAAGAAGAAAAAAGAGAAAAGCATTTGAAGAAGAGGAAAAATACAGGAGAGTTTATGAATAGCATAAAAATGAAAAACATAAATTTCTTTTGTGATTTTATAATTGCGAGTGTTTCCTTCAAGTTTCCGTTTCTAGAAAATGGTTGGGTACAGCTCTCGCCCAGGGTTACCATTACCATACATACCGACGACGCATGGTCGGAGAAATACAACAATTATAATAATTATCGTGAACATTCAGGGATCCGATAATGAAGTGCCGGGCGTATATAACGTTGAATAATCTGGGTCGTCAAATAATTATTGCAGTACATTTCCCATAAAAACAAATTTTTATGCCATGGTACTTGACAAAAAAAAAAAAAAAAGAAGGCAAGAAACACCTTCTACGGCGGATGTGTGTCTCTTATCGCCTTCTTAACGCTGGCAGTGGCAATGTTATTAATAGGGAAGATTTTCCGTTGCGTGACATTATTATTTCCATCTTGAGTGGGAGCCAATTTATGCTATATTCTTCCTTACTATGATGATAAACGAGATAGGAAATAGCATTAAAAAAAATCTAACCGTTTAGTCGTTAAATGGTAGGTAAAAGCTTAATAGAACGGAAATGAACATCAGAAGGAAGCACTGGAAGCTTGAAGTTTCAAAGGCAACATGCTCAACTAGATCATTAGCTACAATTAATATTGCTTAAGTAAGGTATTTCTGCTAAGTTGAGGAAAAATTACATTATAAGGGGTAATATGTATTGTAATTCTTTATTGTGAAAAGAGACACTTCTAAGTGACACATTTGGCTTTAGGATCAAGTACATACAGGTAAGGAAGAACAAATACTGCCAAATTATTGTCTTTTTCTGAAGTGGTGGTATAAGAAGAATCTAAAAAACTAAGAGAAATGAGATCGGCATTTGATTTGCTATAGTCGAGGTATAGATTTTGTAACGAATATCATTGTTGTCACATGATATTTTTCACTCACGCCATAGAACTCACACGCACTAGATGTAGATAACTTTATAAGGCACCCTGAAAAAATACGAGAAGACAGAAGTCAGCCCGTGTTGGAAAAGTGCCAATCTAGAGTACAGGCTACTTCCACTAGAGGAAAACCAGGGGTACGTAGTGTGCCCAGAGATTCCCAACAATTTTAATAAAGGTTTCTTTGGAGTACCTAGCAGAAATCCCCCACTAGTCTCTTAATTCTTAAAGACTTTTGGGTTTTATCTTACCGGCTATTAAGCCGTTGATGCCAGGATTTGCCTGTTGATGCCAGTGTTTGACTGTTGATGCCAGTATTTGACTGTTGATGCCAGGATTTGACTTCTGATGCCAGTATTTGACTGTTGATGCCAGGATTTGCCTATTGATTTACCAGCGATTAAGAACCCGTACTTGATGACCGTTTTGCCGGACCTACCAGCGTTGGAACCACCGATCACCAGCATTAGCGAATAAAAGGATAGGACCTTCTTCGTAACCGAAGTTTTACGTGTTTTCTTTGGTCGACCCTGGACCCGACGAGCATACCCCAGCTATAGAAAAAAAGCACATCACAAGTTAAGAAGTCTGGAAGCAACCTTATGATTTTACTGTGTGAAAAGTCAGAGAAATTTCATTCTGAAAACTTTCGTGTATGAGTTTCACCCTCTCTTTGAGAAGGATTCTGGAGACTTGATTTTAAGACTTATGGGCTCTAAAATTTTGATTCCTGGGCATAGAAATAACACACTTTATGTTCGTATTGCTTTGACTCTATACGGACTCCCTCTTTGGGCATAGGAACCGCACTCCCTTTGTGCGTTTCGATACAGAAATCAGAAGACTATTTCAGAAGAGTTTGCATCTTTAAGAAGACTATACTGATTTTGTTACTGGACGATTGTTAGTGATTTCAGGCTTTGCTAACTATCTACTATGGAGCATTTTTTTTACCGCAGCAGAGCAGTCAAAAAATGGAGAATTGTAATTTGGAGTCATAACAAACTTCCATAAACTGTAGAAAGTAAACTCAATAAAGTGGCCCAACAGTGCGGGGAGCTTCAAGGCCTAACACATTTCTCACAACCATGCCTTGTGAGGGAATGGAAGGGACCTATAGTTTTGTGCCGATTCTAATCGAGAGAGTCCTTTTCATGACAAGGAAAGGCATGGCGATTTCTCGCAAAAGACGACACCCGTGGAAAAACATTTTTGTTTTCTGTAGGTTTCCAATCCCACAAACTTCGCGCGCAAAAGACAGACATGCTTATTATTACGCCACGTGCAGGAAATAAATTAGAAAGTTTCATAAATATTTGAAGATTGAACCTCATTAACCCAAGTTCTGTTCTTCAATTGGGGTAAGTTTTGAGCAACGACGAGCAAAATTCATCCTAGATAGAAAAGTACGACAGCAACATTAACATTCAACATCCATCAGTTCGGAAGAAGCAAACATTTTCAATTTCACCATTTGGGTTTTCTTAATTATGCTGTAAATGATAAAATATCAAATAAAAGGTAAGCACAAGGCCTACGGCTGCAAATTCAAACTAATGTTGCAGTACCAAGGACGAGGTAGGCAACCAAGCAAAATATCGTAAGCCAGTTGAAAAATTGTGTGTTTGTGAAATGAGAGGCCATGCAACAGATGATAAAAAATGACATGATAGTTGTGCGTGCTTTATGCTACTTAAGAAGATGTATACCTGTATCATTTAGATATAATTTTTTTGCCGAAATGACAGATGTGCGTGCGATAGGGCATTTCCACTCCATAGTCAATTTGTTTGGCTGAGTAAGATTGTATATTTAAGGTTAATCGGTCAACTCTCCATTGCGAGAATAAGGAAAAGTAAGCAACCAACCCATCAAAAGTTATGTTTAATGTTCAGCCGTCTAGGAACAACAATGTGATTGGTACGTCGCCTACTGAGAAATCATTGTACTATTTTATGAGCGTTTGCATTCAAGCAACATCGAGTGCGTGAGCGAAGTGAATGACTTTTCACTGAAAATTGGGGGTAACTGAGTTGATGAGATGAGCTGTGTTAGATTACTTATCATTTCAGCGGTGATTAGGTTTATGTATAGGCTTATTTATCTAAAAACCATTTGTACAGCACATTTTCTTAAGAAAAACTTTCACTCAAGTAATCATTTTTGTATTTTGTAACAAAATTTTTCAAAAATTCATCACGATAAATTTTAAGGCCCGATATAAAAAAAAACATATTTTAAAAAACTCACTCATCTCGCTTAGATAATTAAGTCGATTTTTAAAAACTAGTATAGGTGAAGTATCTATATCAAGGCAAAGGTCTATAGCAAAACTATGAAAATTTCCCATATTTGAGGAAACGATTGTAGCGCCATCTACTGAAAATCTGCTGTATTGACTAAAAACTCATAGCGGACACTGGTAGATCATAAGTACTGGCGTGAATAGTTTTTTTTTCACTATCAGAAGAGCTTATTTCACGCTTGTGAAACAATGTATCTTTTCTTCAAGAGTTTTTTCACCCTTAAGTACTCAGAAATATGTATCACTGTCATCATTTAGCGAGGTGTTAGTTGTTAGTAATCAAAAATTAAGTCTAACAAACTCAAGACAACAAGCTAAAAAATATTACAAAATTATTGATAAACATATACAAAAACAAATTAGATAGCTACATATAAACATAAAATTAATTATTAAATATGACAATTATAAAGATATAAGAAACATAAAAAAAACATAGTCAAGAGAGTGGATCTCTGGTTCGAATTAAGGACTTTAACGTAGTTTTACTAATATGAAAATCTATTAAATTTGAGTTTAGGTTGAAAACTTTTATCATACGAGTAATAGGCTCATTCAATCCATAATTAGTTCTATGATAAGGACAGTGAAGTAACTCCAAGTTGCGCAGTTGGTATGAGCCTCCCCGGTAGTTAAAACTTATGCAAGCGAGCAAGTCGGGAGCATCAATTTGTCCTGTTATGAGCTGGTGAATAAAGACTAAATCAATAATTATTAGCCGATGCGAAAGCAGTTGCATATGCAAAAGTTGGATACGATGCTCATACGGTGGAAGGTCATAAGGATCAGTCCAAGGAAGTCCCTTGAGAGCAAGTCTTATAAATCTTCGCTGTATACTTTCTATTCTTGAATTGTGGACTGCATAAAAAGGAGACCATACTTGAGAAGCATATTCTAGATGGGGTCGAACATGACAGTTATACAGCGAAAGAGTGACGTAGGGGTCCGTAAACTCCTTAGCCCATCTTTTAATAAAGCCGAGCATTGAGTTTGCTTTACTAACAATGTAATTGATATGCGATGTAAATTCTAAATTGGAACTAAAGTAAACACCGAGGTCCTTAATACTGGACACCTTGCATAATATTTGATGACAAATCGAGTAATTATGCAAAGCCGGTGTACGTTTCTTCGAAAAAGTTATACTTTGACATTTGCTTGGATTGAGAATCAATCCATTTTTATCGCACCATGTGGCAAAATTTTCAACATCAGATTGTAAAATAAGACGATCGGCTGTGCAGTCTATTTTCTTGAAAATTTTCATATCATCCGCGAAGAACAAAATTTCACTCGATGACAAGCTAAAAGTAACATCATTAATGGCTAGAATAAAGAGGATAGGGCCAAGGTGACTACCTTGTGGTACTCCTGAATGCGCCTTAAAGGAGTCTAAAAGAATGCTTCTAAATCTTACCACATTATGATCTATCAGTTAGGTACAAATATATGTGGGAAAAACAAAAGAAACATTCGTTATCGAAGGTAGGAAGTACATGGATAAATAAATAGGGTGGCGAAACAGAGCCCCTGGGCCTAGCGCATGTCTCACAACCATGCCTTGTGAGGGAATGGAAGGGACCTACAATTTTCTGCCGGTTCCGAACGGCTAATTGAGAAATCGCTTTTCATGGCAATGAATCAACTAACGGAGGATTTGCCAATTCCTCGCGAAAGGCGATACCTGTGGAAAAACATTGTTGTCTCTGCTGGGATTCGAACCTCGAACCTCTGGGTTAGCAGGTGGACATGCTAACACTCACATCACGGGTACCAAACGGGAAGTACATGGATAGTAATAAGAAAAATCTGAGTGCTACTCTCCACGCACTCCACGTCTTTTGTCGTTGAAGCGAAACTTACCTCCCTTGCCAATATCCATGAGTGGCTCTTGCATTGTTGAAACAGAATAGCTTTCGATCCTCGGTATGTGCATTACCAACCATCTCTTGTGGAATAAGCATATACTTGACACCGCCAAAAACGCTGCAAAGTGCTTAAGCTTTCTTCGACGATGCAAGAAATTTTTTTCACCCAATGACCTGGCAGTCATCTACAAAACGTACATTTGTCCTAAGATGGAGTATAACTCCCATATTTGGGCTGGTGCTCCTTCAACCAACCCCAATCTTTTGGACAGTATTCAGAGAAGAGCCTTTTTCCTAACGCTCGTACTGTGCTACTTAACATGTTAAGGGTAGTCACAACCCCTCGAGTGCGCGCAAATTATAAACCTTCTGTTCAGACCTAGTTCTTGCTAGAATCTGAACCAGGAAAGGATTGCTACTGTATATTCATGAATGAATCGAAAACCGATGATGGAAATGCTTAAGGCCCCACTCAACCCTCTAAGTACCTCGAAAGTAAAACAGCAATACAAGAACTCTACGATTGCGGTCGGAAGATAAAATTCTTTGAGTCTTTTATGGGCTACATGCCACGGCATAACTGGAAACGAGATCGCCGATGAACTGACAAGGCAACGATCTCAGACAGCTTCCTTTAGACCTGAACCAGCACTTGTTCTGCTTTGGATCTGTCAAGAGCACAGCCGTAGATGGCATACCTCCATTGGATGCAAACAGACTAAACGTAGCCTCCCCAACGTTCATTAGACACTTGCAACTTTTTTACTTCCCCGTAGCACAAAAGACTGCAGAAAGCTTGTAATCGTTGCCACGGGGCTCTTCTCTTTTACCAAGTATTTGAACGTTTTTAGCCAAAGTGAAACCACTCTCTGTGAATCCTGCGGAGAAGATGGCAACACCGCGGAGCACATCCTCTGTTAATGTCGTGCATTTTCTCGTATCAGGTTGCAGATACTCGGTGCAGATATGGTGAGAGCTGGCAGCCAAGGCTCCTTTGTAATGAACCGGTATTCAAATCTGAATGCTCCAATTAGTATTTTAAAAACCTCCGAAAGAAAAAAAAAAAAATTAAATGCAAAATGAGAGTGTCGGATGACAACGTGTTACGTGTTACCGTCATCCGTCATTGAAGTGGCAATGAAAAATATGAAAGTTTCTGTTAATGACTAGATAGTCATTTCAAAGCCCAGCATTAAGTAGTCAACAGTTCGACAAAACAACGAATATATTGCGACACCTCTTTCCTTTGCATCCAGTAATGTCAAGGGATCCGTTGGCGCCACTTCTTCAACGAACTCTTTCTGCAGGTGCCTTCAGTACACGAGTATATAAAAAGTTCAGCATAAACATACATACAACAAATTTCATACTTCCAGTGTATACATTCTTGAACCTACAAAACCTTCCGCGGAAATAATAAATTTTCTTTTCTACTGTTTTCGTTTGTTCTTCACAGGACATATGTACAATGTTTGTCTGAAACCTTGACATTGACATGTCAGGTGTCATTTGTAATGTACAAACAAATAAACGTACGGTGGATTCACTATTTACACTACACAGAAAAGTATATTTTGATAAACACGTGAATGTCCTATTATGGATAGAGCTTCGAACTATTGTAATAAATGCAAACAGAAACTGCCAGAAAGAGTAAGCCAACATCCTTTTGATTGAAAGTGGCAAACATTGTAAATGCGCAAAATTTCACAGATCGAATTGTTTGAAAACATAGGTACTGAATAAATTTTTAATAAGCTTAAAAAAAACGGCTACGATAGAAGCCTGACTGTATTTTTTAACTTTTTTTAACTTTCCATCATTTGAATTGTTGGGAATTATCAGCTTATCTTGTTATAATCCGAGTTTCTATACTAAAACTCAAAACAAGTGCTTCCAGAAATTTTTGTTTTATACAAACAAACAAACAAACTTTAAATGCCAAAAAATCCTTTACTGAAAAACCAAACTTCGGACAAGAGAGTTTGAGATTTGTGGAGTTTAAATTAGGCTAGTTAGTCGAAAAAGATCTACGGAGGATACTAATTAAAAACAAACAAAAAAGAAAAAAAAAATATAAAAATTCCATACTTGGCAGCTCTGCCAGTACATTACTCACAATAACCCCTTACTAGAATTTTAATAACCTCACAACAAAGAACATTTTCTAGCTTTTCTTATCTTTAGAAAAGGAACTAATTTGGAAAGAAAGCAACGCTTTGGATTTATTTTTGTTTTCATCTTTTTCTTCATTTTTCTTTTTCATATTAAAATCATTGCCTTACCTATTCGACAAAGAGCAAAGATAATTGATGAGAGTATCACAGTCCATTTTAATGGCGTCTTATGAAAGCAGCACATTTCGTGCGCTCGCCCAAAAATATCCTTGTTATCCTGGAAGACTTCACGAGTATTGCTCTGGGTTGGCCATTACAAAAGTTTTTTCAAGCTGAAAGAAAAACAAAAGAACAAAAGTATGAAATTACTGTTTAAGTTTTGCCAGAGATATTCAAATTTACAAATTATTTAATCCTATACAATCGTTGTTCGATTTAGAGTACGGCTTATGAAACCATTCATAGCAAACCATAAATTCCAATTCAAAAGCCATTATATCAATGCAAAGTGATGATAATAGTACAAGGACGGGAAAGGTTTATAGTGCTTGGGTGGGATTGTTTTGTGAGACATCTCTATGGACTTGTTCAATGAATCATCATACACTGGACTCCCGATTACTTGAGAAGGATGAAAATTTATTGCGTCCTTTTGGATGGTCTCCAATAAATTAACCAGGGTGCTAAGAAAAAACCAGACGATATATCGTTTTTATACATATATTCCAGCGAGAGTGATTTTTGCCTTTGTGGGTTTATTTTAAAGTTATCCATCAATTCGAGTGAGGAAAATATTTTATGTTGAGAGAACCTGATATCAAGAAAGGGTTCTTGAAAGAGTTACGAGTATTTTCCGTAACAACAAAAATGTTGTGTTCCAAGTTTCCAAGTGGAATTATCATTCACATTGTGTCTCAAGGTTGATGACCCCCTTACATGGATAGGATACAGTAACAGTAAGACTTGAAATTGTTGTAACTTGTAAGAATGTAGAATGAATAAGCGCGGGCTGGTGGTTATGGTGGTGGCATTAAATATTTATGAGTTTCACGCCCCAAAGTGCTAATTACCAAACGTTGGCACAAGTTGAAAAGACGCATAAGGAAATTTGTATCTAAATAATATAAATGGGTCACAGCACGTAGGTTTTGGCCCGGAGAAGATATAGACTCTTCCCAGTGCTTGACATTTTGACGTCTGTTTGTTTTATCATTGTGGGCTTTTGAGTTAGAGAGTAAATTTGTAAATTTTGCTATCTCCAAAAGTTAATGAAAAAAACTCACATAAATAATTAGAGGAGGTGATGGATATTCTTTATATATATATTGGTATACCAATGCAATGAAAACAATGCTTTTGTGTAGAGCTTATTCCAATTTTGATTCTTTTAAAGAGCTATTACCGGCTTCTAGAGCTAGATTTTTGGTTTTAAAAATTTAACAACCTGAAACATTTATAATTGAATTGATGTGATAACGAAAGCTGATAACATTAGCATTTATATAAAACAGCTATAAAGCACTCATAGTTTCTTCGCTTTGAATTTTAAAAAATGAGTTCTAAACGAAAGACCCAATACTCATACATTTAAGAATGTATAGGTAAGTAGACAATTGTTATAGCACAATGAAACTAATAAGCTAAAGATATTTTGTAGCAGAAGAGAAATGAAATCATTTGCGACATCTTCTTTTCAGGGAAAGTATAATGATGACCGAATTATCCTTCTTACACTATAACTGATATTAACAAATAAGATGGGCCCAAAGCGGCCACCTTGGGGTACTCCAGATTAGACTTCAAAGGAATCAGAAAGAGCACAGTGAAAATGCACTTGATTCACAGCTCTATAACACTACGAAACTTGTTGAAGATGTTAGACAGCGAGAGCGAAGAAAGAGAGCTTAAAAATTATCAAAGTATGAAAGATATCATTAGAAGCCTAATCCAAGCAATCATTGGCTGGGATGCAGCCAAATCGTAGAACGGCTGGCATATTTTTTCCTAACTTTGCAACATCCTTGGGCTTTATTATCTCGTTTTTCTATTCGAAAAGTCTTAAACGAAGCTCTGACGTTTTAAGAATCTCCAAAACGATAGCTTTTACAGTTTTTACAGTTTTGGCAGTGGCAGAATCATGCGCCGTCCCTCGGGATTGGATTCAAAGCCATCAGCTCCAGCAGCTTTATTGGACTTTACCTTGGATACTGCTGTCTTCACTTCGTTCAGGTCGGGTTGGCGGTATTGTTGGTCTACGTCGCCTTAGTCGAATGGTTCTATCTCTCTAACAGCGGAATTGGGTTCATCATCGCCGGTTTAAACTGAGAAAAGTGGTCTTTCCATATCGTCAGCATTGACTGCGGTTCCACCACGATGTTCCCTTGATCGTCTTTGCAGGCTTCGGCTCGGGGTTCATAGCCCGAGGCTGTTGTTTTTACCTTTTGGTAAAACTTCCTAACCTCACTCCTGCTGTGGCACCCTTCTCTCTCTTTTTCGGTCTAAGAAGCCGGTGTTCGTCTCTCCTCTTCTGCTTGTAGAGCTCGCAAGCAGTTCTAGTCTTTTTGTTCAGCGCCGCTTTGTTTGCTTCCTGTTTAGCTGCATGTGCTTGCCGGCATTCGTCGTCGAACCAGGGGTTTTGTTATGGTGGCCGTGTGAAACCCAGCACTTCAGAGACGGCATCTCTGATGGCTGATTGGCAGTGCTGCCACTGGTTCTCTATACTTGATGCTGGCGGCATACGACTTCTTAAGAGGTTGTAAGAGACTCGATCGGAAAAAGACTTGGCAATCTCTTGCGATTGTAGCCGTCCAACGTCAAGTTGGGATATCCACAGTCGTACTTTGGCTACAACAAGGTAGTGGTCTGAGTCAATGTTGGCCCCTCGTTTTTTAGTTTTGGTCACTAAAATGTTTAATTCAATTGTATTCAAAAGCTTCATCTATGAAAAGAATTTTTTCGTCGTTTCCCTTCATTAAAAACGAAAACTTTTGGGCTCTCTCACATAAACCTTCTCCTGGTTTGAAAGAAAAAAAACAAATATAAAAAAAATGAAAGCAATAACCTAACACCAAATCAAATAAAAACAAAAGCCTAACGAAAAGTTTCTCCAACTATTATCTGATTAAGTATTCAAAATTAGAAAAAAAATTCCGAAGGGAAAATTATTATATTTTTCCCAATTTTTGTTTGAAACTTTACTTTCGTAAGCTGGCGGCCATGGTGCAGTGGAAGAGAGCTCAGTAAAAATGCAGGACGCTTGGGTTGGTATTCTGCTCCAGGCATCTACTTTTCTTTTAGCCACCCAGTTTTACCTAGAGTCTATATGTGAAACAACTACCACCTTATTTTCATCTACTGAACAACATACAAAAAAAAAAAAGGTTGCTACCCTGGGAGTACAATAAACCGGAAATTAATCTGATTGCTCAAGATAAGTATTGGCTCCTTTTAAAAAGCTTCAATCCATTAATATCTATGTCTAAGTATTCGCATAAATACAATAAAAAATTTGGTCAAACTCAGATATATTGCAAAACATAGGTCGTTGCTTTGAAAACTGTACGGGACCAATAATGTTTTTTAGGCTTTTCAACCAACCTTGTTCGGCATTTTTGATCCAAACATTACTTGAATGAAAATATGTTTTCAAAGTCAGAAAATCTTAAAAATAACGGATCTTTGACCTATAATAAAAGAACTTGTGAGGAGGTCATGAATTGTCGAGTAAGCTTAAGGGTGAATCAATAACGGATCTTTGACCTATAATAAAAGAACTTGTGAGGAAGTCATGAATTGTCGAGTAAGCTTAAGTGTGAATCAAGTGGCGAGAAGACTAGGGTCACAGAAGACGTAAAAATGCTTCTAAGTTGAAGCAACGACATCAGCTTTTTGTTAGCCACTGACATGGAACTCGAAAAGCGAGAGAATTGCCGAAAGACGCTTTCTGAGGTAAGGCCCTTATTGCGAGTGTCGTCTAAGAGTCGACAGTTAAGATAAATTTTCCCTTTGGTATTGCGTATATATCTATCGACAAGGATTTCTGTTACTGTAAATAATGAAAGTAGTCATTGTGAATAAATCTTATCTTATAACTTGACATTTGAGTTAGTTTCAGTGATAGTCAAACGCAAAAATACAGACGATAATGACCGAATTCAAAATTGAAAGTATCGAACAATAAGAATACGCAATGCCGAATTTCATTTTCTATGTCGACGGCCAAACGACACTCGCAATAAAGGCCTAAGTCTGTTTCAACGCTACAAAATGTTCAATGTCCTTGTTCGCACCACAAACAACCTATTTTCCCCCGGGAAGCTCTATAAAAACAGTGGCGATCGACTCATTCTGTTTCCTTTCATAAAGCGATAGATCAAAAAAAGATTTTAGAAATTCGATCCCAAAAGAAGGTCGATTTTGTACTTTAAATTTGCACTCCTGAACGGTGGGTTTGAGGGACCTCTTAGCCCAGTATTATTCGCACGGCTGTAAGCT
This sequence comes from Melanostoma mellinum, assembly GCA_914767635.1. NCBI lineage: Eukaryota > Metazoa > Arthropoda > Insecta > Diptera > Syrphidae > Melanostoma > Melanostoma mellinum. The sequence goes on along the minus strand of OU612058.1, from coordinate 248,191,498 downwards.
AGCCTCTCCTGAAACAAAAAGTTGCCCACGGCCTTGGTCTCGACTGCTTCTATATCATGACTGTAATTACAGAGTCTTTAAGAACTGCTTAGAACAAAGTGAAGACCCGTTTAAGAACACAGAAATTTTGCTATAAAAATTAGTTGTCATTTTGGGTAGATGGAAAGCACTCTTCATACAAAGCAGTGTCATTAGTTGTTCAGCTATTGCTGTTTTGCCACCAAGACACTTTAACATCGATCGTTTTTGTCGACTTTATTACTCTACCTTACCTGAGTACAAAAGTCAATACTCCTAATAACTTCATTTACGTATTCCAGATCAAAACCGAATACCAGAAGGCAAAAAAGCAAGAGCTATTCTCCAAATAAAACTTTCAATAAAGATGAATTTAAAACGGTAAAAGAACTAAGAAAAATATCCAATTTAGAATTCAATGGGTTAACATAATTTTGTTTGCGTTTTATTGAGCGGGTGATAGAAATTGATTTATTGCTTCGGATCCAAGAGGATATTTTATCGTGAACGAAGAATGGAAAATGTCAAAAAGACATACGGCGCGGCGGTGGTAAGTCTGAATTATTCAATCGTAGAAATGGAAGTTGGCGACCAAAAGATACGAAAACACATAGAGTTGAATAGTTCAAAGGCTAAAGCTAACTCAAGCGGTGTGTGTTCGAGTCTCAATGGAGAGTAATGGAAATGTTACAAAAAAAGTCAATAAAAACTCACTTACCCATTCACATCATGAGAATCGTTTTAATTCAGGTGTAAAATGTGAACAACGTTGAAATTTAGAGCTTTAAGTATGCTGTTGTTGTGATTAGATCGAAATATTCAATGAAATTGACGAACTGAAACTTTATTCAGCAACAAAAAATTGGAATAAAGCCTAAACGCTAATACGTCAAAACCACCATGTGAAAGGTAGAAGTCTTTTTGGTTGTTTTTTTGTGAGGTCTAATACTCAAATACATGGGTAAGCCTACATGTAAATATCATCTGGTAAAAGGTCAAGTTTACATTCCCACTTCACATCTACCCTTTTAACTCTACCCTTGAGCCTTTTTTATCCCTGCTCTCGTAAAATGAATGGTTTTCGCTAATAAAGCGGAACTCAACAATAAAACAAATGTTTCCTTTTAACCCCATTGAGTTTTAAGTTTGCGCTTTTTTTTATTTTACCAACTCAATAAACCATTTCACATGATACGTCCGACTGATATAGAAGAATTAAACTTTTTCGTAAACTTTTCTTGGGGGGTTAAGACACTTTCGAGTTTGCGGGCAATCTTCAGAAGATATCAAGTGTCATTGGGCATCTAATGAACTCGATTCACCATGAAAGATAAAGTTGAAAAGCATGTTCAAAAGAACAGAAGTTCTCATTCAAGGGAGAGTAAAAGAAATACTATATCCATAAAAGTTGGTAAACCAACTAAGATTGCGAAAGTAAATAAAGCAGAACCCTCCACACTAACACACTCACTTGCATTCAGCGCAGGAAACCCGAGTTTAAAAGGGTAATGAACTACTTCCCTCTTACACCTATCATGTTAGTCTGAAAACTTTCATGACTCTTAGCTCAGGAGTGTTCCAAAGCACTTTTCTTATACTTTCCGTTTTAATTTAATTTGCATAAATTGCACTAATAGAATATTTTTCCAGTCAGCAAATTATTTCCCAAGAAAAAGAAAAGCTTTATGCAACCAAGACAGCCAAAGTCAACAATTTTAAAACAAAAACGCACTCCAATTGATTCAAAGATTAAACCCATTTGGAATGCAAACAGAGAACGGAGTACGAATCCGTCTGGGGTGTTTTATGGCGCAGAAAAGAGCCCAACAACTCATCTGTCTGTGATTTTAGTCGTTTCACAGACGATGTATAAGAGTAATTCGCTTCCTTGGGCACCTCCTTTATGCAATCAAAACTAAAACGATTTCAACGACAGACAACTGTTGGAAAGGACCAACATCTTTTCTGGTGTATTTATGCCACCTATATCTACAATGTTGTCATGCAGATATAAACTTCGACAATATTGCAACTGGATGGATAGGTTAAACAAATATTTCAATGTTGCATTCCACTTGAATTGGTTCGTTGAAATATGCAAAATATCTCAATAAAGGAATATACATACATTTTGATTGTGCCAGCCTTACAATTCGATTATCCTTTGTGATGAGAACGAGCAGAGGCAGCTCACCAGAAGAATTTGCATATTTATGAAACTGGCATTCAGGATATTTTCCTCTGCTCTCACTCAAACTTGTCGATATTATAAGTTGTGTATTTTTTTATGGTTTTTTAATTTTCTTATGATACAGCATACTATACATACTACTATATGAGACATTTTACGTACGACGTACGAGTGTTTTCGATAAACCCGTTTTGATGTTGCCCTCAAGGAGAGAAGACTTCTCAAACTCTTCATAAGTCAGGGCTCCTAATGGGAGCGTGCTCTTGAAACACTTGTGTCACGAAGAAATGTGGGTAAGTTGTTATGGAAATTTTCATTCCAGATGTTTGCACAATTTCGGTTTTTCTTTTTTGTACCGGAAAAATAAGAGAGTTCATTATATTCCAGACTTTTGATGGATTTCAACAGTAATGGAGTGTTTAATAAATATTTATACTCGATTATTATTGAAAGGCTTAGGGCATAGATTAGAATTAGGAAATGTAACAGCTTTACGCGTGGTGGCATGATATTATTTATTTAATAAGGACGAGTTAATTCTCAGCACTATGCATTTATTCGGTGGCATTCAAAATGATTTGTGCGTCTGAAGGTTGTAGGCATACAAAAGCGGAAATTACATTTTTGGAAATTGAATTCGTATGCCAAGGATATACGTGTATAATATACGTTTCTGGTTTTGATAAGGTTATATGTTGGTATGCTTAGCTCCATTATGGACAGCATTTAAAATGAATAAATATTTGGTTTTGTACAAAAGCTAGGGATTTATTTATAGCATGGGGTATATCGTATATTCCATCAAATATTTTTGAAGGCGTTATTATTAATATTCGTTTGTCAAGGACTTGGGGTTGTGTTTCCATATTGAATGTCCCTTTTACTCTCGGGTGACTTAATTTCTTCGCTTGAAAGGATAACAGTGCTAAACCCATTGCGGAGTTTTTAATCCTCCAAAAAGTTCGGTCCTACATTAAATTTATTTACTCATACGGGTGTTTATTGTTCAACATTCAACATTCACCTTTTATGGGTGCCGGGACACAGGGACATACCAGGCAACTGTATGGCGGACGAACTAGCCAAAAAGGGCACGACCACTCCCCTAAGCTCAGAATGGAACAATATAGGAATACCTATCGGTGCATGTAGAACCCTAGTTACACAAGACGCTTTAAGGATAACAAACACTGGAAGGACTGACAGTAACAACTGCTTTGCAACCAAAAAAGTCTGGCTGTGTGTAGACTCAAAACGCGTGAAGAGTTTGTTAACCTCAAACCACCTGTATATAGGTTCTATCATAGGTGTTCTTACGGTAATTTGTCTAATAGTAAGACAAGCCAAAAGACTTGGTGTGCACTCCTATGATTTCTGCAGAAGCTGCATGGATGAAAATGAGGAAGAAACCGTTCAACACCTTCTTTGTTCATGTCCTGTACTACTTTATAAGAAAATCACTAATCTTGGTGAATTCGACTTCGACCATACTAGCGACTTAGCTTACGTAGACCCTAATACAAAATACATTAAAAGTGGTTCCACTAACAGGTGATTAATGGGCTAGTCCGGAATTGACAGATTAATGGATGATCAACTCGTTTGTAACGCTGGAAAGTTTTTTTTTTTAGTTTATTAATTCAGCCTTATCACAGATTCTATCGTAGAAAACTTCCACACGGAAAGCTACGTTACTAACTACGAAAATTTGTGATCACAAAATCCGAATGGGATCGAAGAGGGCATTTTCAGTTGTCACACTAAATACCGCAATGGTGGTTATCGAAATCAGCTGTTTTACGCCAAATGTGCAAGATTATTCTCATTTTTCTGCAAAACACAACTTTTTTCGTATTTTAAGAACACGATTTTACATTCCACTTGGATTTGGTGATACCGAATCTACGAATTTCGAAATTCGTTCCACTCCGAATGGATTATGTGATAGTTACATCGGGAAAATTAGACTTTTTTCGATTGCGATGGAATCTGCGATAGGGCTGATTATTTTTATTCAGCCATAACATACACGGCGATTTTTTTCCTCAAAACAAAAAACACATTTTCCGTTCAAAGAATTGCCTAAAAAAACATAATCAAACCAAGAAATTTTGATTTTATTCATTCCTACTGATTCTTTTCGCATCTAATGCAAAACATCCTGTATACTAGACTAGGCCAAGATAAACTGTTGTTTTTTTTTTTAGTTATTGAAAATATCATTATCATATTATCACAAAAACAAATATAGTAAAAGTTTGGGTCTTTACAAAAATAAGTAGAGTTCTATCAACCGAGTTTTCCATGTGTTAGACCTTAACTCATTTTGACCCAAACAAATTTAAAAAGCAAATAAAATAAATAGGGTAGCGCAAGTCGAGGCGCTCTAGGGCCTATCGTATTTCTCACAACCATGCCTTGTGATCGAATGGAGGGGACCCACAATTTTCCGCCGGCTTCGAACGGCTAATCAAGAAAGCGCTTTTCATGGCAATGAATTTACTAACGGAGGACTCGACAATTCCTCGCGAAAGGCGATATCCGCGGAAAAAAAATTTGGCCTTTGTTGGGATTCGAACCACGAACCTCTGGGTTAACAAGCAGACATGCTAACCATCACGCCACTGGTGCCGCATAAGACTTTTTTCAGAAACAAAATGTCACCCAAACTTAGTTACCATCCGTAGCATTTTTAACTACGTTTGATAAGTGAAAGCACTTTGGCTTGTCACTTTCATTTAAAGTAAAAAAAAGTCTTAAATTTTTTCCTTATAGGTTTGAATTAATTTTCGGTTTAACCTTTTCAACGGCTAGATATAAGAATACAGATACGCAGATATACATTTTGTATTTTGATTGTTGGATCTTCCTGCTTCTTGTTTCAATTTTGCCGACTAAAGCCGTCACTTTGTATCGGTGAGTTAATAACTGCTACTTCTTTATGTGTTTTCGTTTAAATTTCTACTCATTTCATTCGTGGCTTTCTTCTTATAACCCTTAAACTACTTAAAGTTGATGTAATTATGATTTGAACTAAATATTATAGTGTAAACGGGTCAGACATGGACCTAGCTTTGAGATATTACCAATTTTTACCTTATTTAGCCAAATAAAATTGTAGTAAACGAAAAGAATATCGATTTCTTTTTGAACAAAAATTAATTACATACTCCCAAATACCACCACGACTCGTGTTACAAAAGCAACTTTGTAAACAAATGAAATCGTGCGACGAGCGTGGTGAATTCTATTGGCAATTTAAAGATTTTGAGGGAAAAGAAAAAGGTTCTTGGAGTGCTATTACCTTCAATTAAAATTTGCATACTTACTTCGAAAGGCAAGCACGAAACAATGTAGTCCAAACCGATCGACGCCAAAAATACATTTTTATTATAAATCGGCATTTCTTTATTTTAAAAATGTAAAGTTTATGCTATTTACAACCCTAAAAAATTGCTAAAAGAAGTACCAAAAACACCAAAGAAATACAAGTGCCGCAAATAGGATCCAAGAAAAAACTGTTTCAAAAGAAGATGAAAAATAACAGAGTAAGAAAAGCGACTTTTAGTAAAGACTAGGCAAATACCGCAGGAGTTTGGTAAGCTCAACAACAACCTCACGACATAATGAGGCAAGAAGAGAGCTTATGAACCGAGAGAAATTTTTTATATAAAGTACCTATTTTAAATTTTTTATATTTTAAATAAATTCTAATTTAAGGTATATTTTTAAATATTTGTATATTTTAGCACTAAGAAATCTTAGCCCTCGCAAATTGTAAGTAGCAGAAAAACATATATAATTATCTTTATAATATAAAGTTTACACTAATTTTTTCAATTGTTATGAGTGTGTAGGTGTCAAAAAATACTATTTTCAAAGGATGTTGTTAGGCGTTGGGCCCTTTAAGATGGTGACAAACTTAAAGCCAATGAAGTTTATTAAAGTTTATAGATTTAATGAAACACGCTGTTTAAGAATTTCATTGATTCTTACTGAGTTAGGTGAGCATTACAATTCAGGGTGAAAATTGGCCTCAACTGACATCCTTCGCAAACATTTTCGATATCAGGCCAGTGTCTAATGTTTTGCACTCCATTTGATGGTGTGAACTTAAACTAATCCCTCCGCAATTTCCCTGCAATGTGCTGTGCAATGTAGAAAACCCGTTGAAACGGGCTATTTATGACCATTACTTATCCCAACCATAGTAGTCTCACGACACCCACCGCTAGAGGATACAGCTCGTAACGATTCTAAAGATCATTCGAAGCATTTTTTTTCTCGAAATAACCAAGGGCTTCTTCATCCGTTTAAGATAAGATACACCGTATAGCAGGACTGGGATGATCAAGGCATTATAAAGAGATACCGTGGTTTTTCAATTGCCTTCAAATTTGAATAGACATAAAAATATAGCGATTCAAGAACATTTTAAAATAGAATATGATAAAAAAAGAACGGCTGAACACAATAAAGAAGCCATGAACCAAAACGGTTTTATGTTTCATAGGCAGTTCATACCCAATGCTTTTTATTTTGATACCTACACATAATTCTAGTTTCTTCGACATTCTGGAATAAAAACACTCAAAGGAATATATGCTTAAAAGGCACCTTTGACGCATATTATATCTATTATTTTCTATGTAAAATTATTTATCAAATAAAAGGCTTTCCAATAAGAGTGATATGATTTCTTTTTTTTAAAATACACACTTATAGTTAAGGAAATTCAAATATTTTTTATTTAATGTGCAGTTCAATCAATATAATTAGGTTTTAAATAACACGTCATTCAAATGACCACCACGACTTCTTCTGCTGCAACAAATTCGATGAACCAAATTTTCGAGCACTGTTTCCACTAAATCAAGTCGTATATCATGAATGGCACGTTCAATATTGACTTGTAAGGCTTGAAGAGAATCTGGTTTATCCTGAAAGACCAATGACTTCAAATAACCCCACAAAAAATAGTCTGATGGTGTTAAATCGCAACTTCTTGAAGGTCATTCAATATCACCATTTTTTAAAATAATCGAATCTCCAAACTTTTCTCGTAATAATTCAATTGTTGCATTTGCTGTGGGACACGTAGCCCCTTCTTGTTGAAAACAAATGGTGTCAAGATCAACTTCTTCCAATTTAGGCCATAAGAAGTTGGTTATCATCGATCTATACCGTTCTCTTTTGACAGTAATGGTGTTACCAGCTTCATTTTGAAAGAAGTACGGACCGATGATTCCACCAGCCCAAAAACCACACCAAACTGTCAAATTAGGTGAATGTAATGGTTTTTCATGACTATTTTGTGGATTTCCATCGCACCAGAATCGACAGTTTTGTTTATTTACCGCACAAATCAAATGAAGGTGAGCCTCATCGGAAAAGATGATTGTCTCAAACGGTTGTAGTTTTCAAGTAGTTCCAAGGCAAAATCAGAAAACTCGCGACGTTTACGTTGGTCCAATGGTGAAATTGTAAACACTTCTGAATGCAATAAAAAACAAATGAAAGTTCATGTAATACTACAAATGGCCGAAACGCCACTGCAAAATCATATCATACCTATTGGAAAACCCTTTACTTGAGTTTAACCGAAATTCGTTTATCAAAAACCGATTGAGAACCCCTGGCTGTAAGATTCTGCGGACACCGGAAGGTTGCCTATAATTCAAAAAAGGTAATGGCTTTGTAATGTGTTTGATGGTGTGGGCCCTCGTTATAACCTTTGAAAATATTGAAATCATCGTCATTCACATTTTTCCTTATTGTTTTCCACATTCAGCTCATTTCATCGCATCTCCTTTAGAAATGAGTACTACTTATAACCGTTTGAAACCAATTGACCATGTAATTGGCCGATAACTACGTACCAGGCAACACATTCCAAGTCTCTGCATGTTCCTCTACCTACGTCTTCGGAAGGTTTTTCATTTTCGAAACCAACGCAAAAGCACCTAGTCATTTCCAGAAACAAACCTTAATCAACTAAGTGAATTGAACAACAAGCCAGTAAATCAGAATTATCCCACAAACATTCGCATGGACTTACAAAAAAAGGCAAACTGAACTTTTCGCTCCTTTGTTGATTTGTTGTTTCCAGAAATCAAACGAACTTCTAGAATCTATTCACCTTGTTGTTGTTGTCAGTTATCAATCATTCCTATACGAACATAATACCTACAAAGGTATAGGTCTGGCAATTGTTTTCTTGTTAGCACCTGAACATGGCAATATATAACTCACCGTCACCAACGACCACCGTTCTTTTAAAATTATGAACCTCCAACACAACGTGTCAATCAATCAGGAACTGAGATTCTTTTTCTTGTTTCATAGGTTTATGGAATGGGAGGTCATAGGTTCCATGTCAAGGTTTACCTTTCCATGTACCTTTTTGCAAAGGAATCTGTTTTCCAAATAAATTTAACACACAACATGTATTTCAATGAGTCAAGTTGGCATGTTTCAAATGCTCCTAGGTAAGGGTATAACCAACCCGGAACAAAACGGGGCATTATTACTAATGGGATTCCATTCATCAGACACCATATCAAGTTCTTTTCATCTGTGAATGCGAAATTATGTACTATAAATTATTTACACAAATAAGTCATCACACACAAATTGCATGTTTCGAAGGCGAGGCCTAAACATTATCATGGAACAAAGACTCACAAATTTTTGGCCTTTATTTTTTCTTCAAACAAAAAAAAAAGAAGGAAAACGCAACAATATAATTTATTTGCTCTACAATTATTAACATCCCTCTGGCAGCAGCCAAACCAGAGAACCAGACATCTAATGTAATAGAAAGGGAGACAAGACCGCTGCCGCCTGCTCGTCGCAAATCGAGTAGTGGTGGATACAGACATTTGAAACTTACGAAGAAACTAAAGCTATTACCCTACATTCAATGGACAAATGTATTCCTTAAAACTCCCGGAAAAACATGGAAAAACAAACAAAAACGAAAAGGGAATATCGATCATACTCCAACCCTATTTGCCCTAGAATACTTGCCGCCCTCTCTATGAGCAAAATTCTAAAGATTTTCCGCCACTGCCTTTATTCCTTAAAATGGGAAAAATTCAAATGCTATTACGGTCCACACATAAAATAAAACACCAAATGGCAGGACTACGAAGATTTGGATTTCACATCTCTAACGTGTGTTGAAAATTGTATATTGTGGAGTTGATCGGTGGTAGTTTTGGGTTACAACGTGATGGTGTTAGTGGTAATAGCTATATATGCAGACAGGGGTCATAGGGTTCGTTTGAGTGCACGCGATTTTTAAATCATGATATCTGTCGCCCAAAAATCACAACGAGCTGCACGTTCTCAATCGCTTGGGTTGGGTGTGTAGTGTATTGCATATGCACATTATGCAGGGCCGCATTTGTCACAATACCAATCGGGGTCATCATTAGTTTTGTTTACATTCGCAGCTTATCATTTTCAATTTCTTTTTTCTTTGTTTCAATTGACAGTCTTTTCGATTATGTTTCTTACAATTTTTCGGGCTTAAAATGGAGCAATCACATGAAAAGCTACGAAAATTGGTGATACAAGAACAGGTTTGAACAGTTCTTCGGTTTTATTTGGCTCTTAGCTTCAGACACTTTGAGAACATAAATCTAAACTTTTTAAATAGTTCTCTTATATTATATTATATCCTTACTAGCTGAACCACCCGGCGTTGCTCGGGTCTGTAGTTTTAAGGTTCCCGTTCTCGTTCTTTCGCTTCCGTGGGAATATGGGGATGAAATATAATCTTTTTTATTGTGGGATTATGTGGCATCCCAGTGCTGACAGAATTTTTGAAATCTGTCCAGTAGTCTCTAATATGTGGATCAAACCCTGACAGGAACCACTTATAAGTCTATGTCACTGAGGGATAATGTAACATCCTAGAGATGAAAGAATTTTTGAAATCTGTCAAGTAACTTTAAGGTTCCCGTTTCTGTTCTTGTGGGATTATAGGGATGAAATATAGTGAAATAAGTTACTGAAGTAGGGAGAATGTAGCACCCTTAATGCTGAAAGAATTTTAGAAATCTGTCTAGTAGTTTCTAAGTTTTCGTTCCCAACAACGTGTGAGAATATCAGCGCTATTTTTTAACTGTTTTCTGTCATAAGAACCTTCTTCTCACAATAACAAGAGAACTTTTGACAGCTGTCACTGGTTTCATGTTAATTTTGGTTTGCATTTTATCGTAGATGATTTGAAGCCGCATAACCACTGAGCAGTGCGTACGTTTAGTAAATTGTCTCAAAACGATATCGCTGTTAACATCGAGTTTTAGATAACTTCAAGTTTTAAAACTTTGAGTTACGCTGTGCCATTTTTTGTATAAAACAAAATATAAAAATAATTAAATAAACAGGGTGGCGCAACAGAGCGGGGTGCCCCGGGGCCTAGCGCATTTCTCACAATCAGGCCTTGTGAGGGAATGGAGGGGACCTAAAATTTTCTGCCAGTTCCGAACGGCTAATCGAGAAAACGCTTTTCATATCAATGGAGTTACTAACAGAAAATGTGCCTGTTCCTTGCGAAAGGCGATACCCGTGGAAAAACATTTTTCCTTGTTTTGAGATTGTGACCATCTTGCAACGGGGACCGTTTTTGTGTCGGGATAACCCCGAGACGATTAGCTCCTTGTAAGAGAATATTCGGCACACTATTGCTCACATACGGCCCCAAATCCTGCAAAAAGTGATCTAATTGGGCTACTCGGTTGGAGTTTAATCAAGCCCGCCGAGATTTGACCGAAATCATTCTTAAAACCTAATGGCAGTTTCTTATCTTTATAATAAATTTATATTAAAATATATGCATTTTATTCCTTCTTAAAAACCTAACGCAAAACACCACAAGCAAATGCCTCAACGCTATTAATTGTTACTTTTCTGCTGAACTATTATTAGCCTGCAGGAGACAATAGGTGTATCTAAATACTCTTTCATCACATCTTCACATCAAGGAGCTCCAGGCTCTAGCACATTTCTCACAACCATGTTTTGTGAGGATATTTTCTGCCGGCTCCGAACGGCTTATGGAGCAAGCGGTTTTCATGGCAATGAATTTACTAACGGAGGACTTTCAAATTCCTCGAATTCCGAAAAGCGATAAAATGTTTACCCTTTTGAGATGCGAACCAGAACCTCTAGGTCATCAGGCAAACATCGTAAATATCACGCCACGGGTACCAGATTTGGGGTAGTTTTGAGTTAAACAGTTAACCTGTGTAAGTGCAGGGTGGAATATAGTATAAGATAATCCTTAGCTAATAGTTTGACTGAAACTGAAATGACCATCAAAAAATTGTTTAAAAAAAATTTAATGTTGCACTCATACAGTCTTCTTGTATAAAAAGTCTTCTTTCTAATATGACAAATACGTCCCTGACAGGAAGTGCAGAGTAAAGCACTCCGCGCCGCACCGTTTATCGTCTATATTTACCATTCACATGACCAAAATGGAAAGCCAGCCAGAAGAGCGTCAATTTTGCCTTTGTAAAGGTAAAACTATGTGTATGTGGTGTTTGCGGTGCAACAGCAATAGAATTCTTGTGAAATTTATTTCTAAGCTGGCATAGGTCCTTTGAGACACCTTCACAGGCGCACAGAATAATTTCAATGAGATAGATTTGTTTTTTTTTTTTCTTTTCCTTTTCACTCAACCCGCATCAACAACCCCCTTTGAAATGATAACAGAGCGAACCCACCTATTCACATTCACTCCCACACGTATGCCCTTTGCCCATATGGGTATTTGAAATATTCGCACACACACTCGTGTCTATCCAACATAGATGATGATTATCCTGGACATGAAGGCACGAATAAGGTGTATCTTACAAACATTGCAACCAACAACCAACAACCACCCCAAGCCCAGACAAGCTCTTTGTTTTAAATTATTAAGTGCTATTACCCTCTGTCTGTCGCGTGCTTGCCTGTCGTCTACCTTAAGGGAAATTCTTGTACCTACCTATCCCTTTACATTGGTCGTGAATTTTTTTCTTTCGTTGAATTTTCATCCCTGTATGTACCTACGTACTGAAAAGAAGTGTAATTTATGTGCATTGCCACCGAAAACAGAAATTATTTGACTAGCCATTGAGAACGAAACAGAAATGCATTTTTCTGAAAGAAATCCGAGACGTTTTATGGTGACGTATAGTAGTGGTGTCTGTGGGAAGGGACATAATAACAGCAACGTTTTGGAGTAGTATAAACATTAAACACACATATACCTACATCTCGATCTCATTAGTTTGGCCTAAAAAGAAAAAGTTATGATGCCTATACAACAAACATATACATACACACATCAACGACACGAATGGAACTATGCTAGGGGATGGACAGCAATGGGTAGTATATTTACTAATTAATAAAGACGAAACATTAACTCTGGCCGATTAGAGACAGTAATTTGATATTTTAAGGATTTCCCAAAATTATTACTAATTAAAAAGCAGTAAGTAGGTATAAGCAAGGGGGAGGGACTTTACTTTGGGTGGTAAAAATATTGAGTTGTGCCTGCAAATTGTTTGTTCAATCAGGGGGCAAGTGATGCCACCACCTCACTATTAGAATGCCTCCAAATTTATGACAAGAGTTATTAAAATTTTAATGAAATTCTGCCAGGACGTAAGCGTAGGCGGAAGGTACATAGGTACTTTATGAAGGAAAAGGGTACTACGACGAACTGTTAACAGATGCTGTTGAAATGAGTTGGGTTAATCTCTTGAGAGTTATTGAGCAACGATCGTTACTGTTGTGGCCGAACAATAAACTTTTTACGATTCTGACACTTTGTTTCTAATTAATATTAAAGCCCCTTAATTTGAAACGAGGGTCCAAACTCAAAAGGTTGCGGTGCACTTTTATTTCTGATTTATTTAGCCTCTTTTGGGCCTTTTCAACAAAAAAAAAAAAAAAAACCAGTTATCAAAGTCCCTATTATTCAAAATAAAACATAAATAGCAATGTTTCGAGAGTAAGAAGTATACCGACAACAACTGACAGCTAACCCTCTGAGCGCTTCCTTCTGTGAAATGTTTTTATTTTTTTAGAAGGGACAAGGACCGTATGGAAATATAAACTGACGTTGAGCTAAAGCTCTGATTTAAAAGGTCATATTGGAACCACTCATGCGCAACTGCTAATAACACACCAATACAATGCTTCATGGGAACTCTTTGAAGAAAAGTAAGCGAGGAGGACAGATATTTTGCTTTTGAAACGGTGATGCTTGGGTTTCTTGACTTACTTCTGACTAGTTATAGAAAAAATGTATGCAACTAGGTACTGCCAACAAATATTTTTGGAGAACACTTTCCATGGAAGACGTAAATTTAAGACCGTTGGCTTTAGCATTTTCAATTGATAATAAAAATATGATAAAAATAAGTAAAAAGTTTGTGATGTTTTTGTGAATTGTGATGAGATGCTTTTTGTTTATGTCGTTCTTCGATGCGAAACAGAGCACAACAAGAAAAAAAACTCGCCAGGTGGCGCTGTTGAGAAGGAAAAAGTCCATTCAGATTCGTAACACTTTTTCTAAAGTTATTTTCGTATCAAAACAAATTTTCTTTCAATGTGTAATAGTTTCTGTCTATGAATTTGTAATATGTACATACTTTCTTCCTTTAAATTCAATGTAAAAAAGTCCTCTCATGTCTTGTGCACCATCTCTTGACCTTCTCAAAAGATTTACAGCATGGCAATGCCTGGGAAAAGCGCATGAAAGAGACTGCGTCAGCTGTTTGGGATGGAGAGAAACTTTCGGAGTGGCTTCAAACATAAATAAAATAAATAAATAGGGTGGCGCAACAGAGCGAGGAGCCCCAGGGCCTAGCGCATTTCTCACAACCATGCCTTGTGAGGGAATGGAGGGGACCTACAGTTTTGGGCCGGTACCGAATGGCTAATTGAGAAAGCGCTTTTCATGGCAATGAATACTAACGGAGGACTTGCCAATTCCTCGCGAAAGGCGATACCCGTGGAAAAACATTTTTGCCGCTGTTGGGATTCGAACCTCGAACCTCTGGATTAACAGGCGGACATGCTATCCATCACACCACGGGTACTTAAAACATCAAGGGGCGTAAGACAAGGATGTCTTCTTAGCCCGCTTTTCTCTGCCCTATACATCAACGATTTGCACGAGTATCAATTGGTGGCTGGATTGACTTGAATGGAACTCTGATACGCTTACTCATGTACGCAGACAATATTGTGCTCATGGCTGATAATGCAACTGTTCTCCAGGGAATGATAGACAAGATTGCTGAGTACTGCAGACGCTGGTACCTGACAATCAACCTCGAAAAATCAAAAATTGTTGTATTTAGAAAAAAAGAAGGGCGGTTAAGTGCTCAGGAACATTGGAAGCGTATAGCAACGAACAAATAAAAGTCTTAACAAAATATAAATATCTGGGTGTATGTCTGATCCCTAGTTTGAGTTTGACCGAACACTTTAAGGAGAAGACAAAGTTGGCCAGGCAAGGTTTGAATTTGACATGGTCAAATTTCATAGCCAACAAGGATATAAGAATGTGCTCAAAGATAGAACTCTTCAAAGCGGTTTTCAAAGAGCAAATCTCAAAATCGCATGGGCTGTACCATCAGCTTAACTACGAAGTCGGCAGGAGCTATGTCAGCAATGGTCTAAAAGCCGCAGTAACGAGATGGATATTCAAGGCAAGGACAGGACTCATAAGACAGGAACATCACCAAAATACGAACAGTTCACTCTGTCATGAATGAGACAGAGTCATACATGCATTTCATAGGAATTTGTCCAATTCTAAGAGGGATACGCAGAAACTGCTTCGGAAAACGCGACACTCGATGAGAACTATAGTCAGTCTATTGGATGGAGAAAGGGATTGGTGTCATCTTATAAAATATCTGGAAACAGCCATCAAATATCGACAGAATTTGATCGACAAGTTTAATTATTATAAAAAAAAAAATTGAAAAAGAAATCAAGAGTTTGTAAAAATATTGGTGATAGATCGCGACGGACGACGAAAGTCAATGTTGTAAATTTGTTTTAAAAATAATTAAAATATCTTACATTGTTATTTAAACCTATCTTTTAAGATATAAAAATAATAAATTTCAATTAAGTTGGTATATCATTAATGGAGTTTTCGATACTGAAAATTTAGTATCGATATACCAAAAAAAAAAATAAAAAATATATCGCCGATACCTATATTCGGTATATCGATATTTTTTTGACATGCTTAGTATAAACAGATATTGAGAATAATATGATCAGCAAAAATTGATACTCGGCAAAGTCGAACGAAGAACGGCTCTGGTTGTTGGGCAGATACAATGGCATCCCCTAACAAAAGATTGTTTGAATGAGAACTCCTGGTTAAAGAAAGTCTGTCCTATGAAATTTTAGGTTTACTATAGTAGAATCGGCAGACATCAGCTGCAGTGAACCAAAAAGTTTTAGAACGGTCCCTGGCGTCTGACAGCCCAAGGGTCAAAGTGTACTTCAGACGAGATTACAAGCTCTACAAAAGACTGCTGAAAAATTTTTAGACTATTTCAGAGAAACTGGCAGATATTTATATGGTCTCTAGTGGCACTCAGTACGACATGTAATAGGTCTAATCAATCAACCTGGTTTTAGTACGGCCGCTGTTACTCCGGTGCTTCAAATTAAAATCGCTGGTTAGATAAAGCCAGCCAAAGCCAAAAAGTATCTGAAAACCTCTGAATACGAAAAAAATGGGCATGAACTTGCGATAGTATGCTAATTACAATATCAAAATATTAAGGCTGAGCACAAGATTTAAGTATTAGCTCTTCATAATAGATTTTGTGGTGCAGGGTTGCCAACTACACACTAATATAAAAACTAGTGTTTTAGAAATCAAGTATACAAGTTTTGGATGTTGCTAGAAGATGTTTCGACAAAAAAATTGGATACCCTCTTGAAAATATCTGGAAAAATTAAAATTAACAAAAAAAAAAAAACTTGTAAGAATCCCAAAAATTTGAATTTTTGAAATGTTGATACGCAATCTTTGCTCATCCACTTTTGACTTCAATAAATTAGTTTGTCAAAATTGTGTTAGTCATTGACGATAAAGTCGGAATTGGAGAAAACGGTTTACATCACAAGTTTACTACACAACCTAACTGCAAAATTTGAATAAAATCGGTTAAGGGGTTCAGGCTGTAGATCCATATAAGGACAGACGGACGGATAGACAGACATACAGACAGGGTTGCAGGACCCACTCTTTTCGTATTCTCTATCATCGTAATTGTGCAAAACTTGCCTTATAGTACCTTTAATCGCAAGTAAAAAACGAGGAGAGAGCTCAAACATCTTTGGAGATTCAAATGTTAATAGATTAAAAGCAAAAAAAAGTTATCCTAAATCACTTTAATTTGAAGTTGGTATACCTATATAGGTGATAACCGGAGACCACCCACCTGCGATATTAGCCTGTTTGATTTTCCATCAGTGGCCAATGAACTTTAATTTTACAACGAAAAACTCATAAATTGAACAAACAAAAGCAATTTCCTCAACAAATTTACAAGTTTCACAAGATGGCACACGGCCCTTGCTACAAATTAAGCATTAATTAAGATAGACTGTGGCTGCACAAAAGGAAATTAAGTCTCACCACAAACATTTCGCCAACAACACAACTACGACAACACCCTGGTCTCTAACCACAATATTCAAACAATGTCAGAACAGAATGGCTCTGGCTGATATAACTTCTTTGAGTAAAACAAAAAAAAACTCTTCACGGGTCAAAATGTAAGGAGAAAGGAATCCTTTTAAATAAGTAAGTAATGGCTGTCGTCTCGTTCACTCCTAATAATAAGCATCACATGTCGTACATATGTGTGTCACATCATCGACTTATTCACCATGCACTCTGCACAATAATCGTTTTTGTTAATCACTGTTACACACGAGATATTCATACATTCACATATGCATGTATTAGCATATACAGCTTTACCACTTTCCTTCGCAAATATTCTCAGGAGCCCCCGAGCGCGTGTGTCGCAACTCGCAAGAAAACACCTTATTGAAGAATCCTCTTAAAACAGCACTCTAAGCACAGTGTTCCTTATCAGATTGATGTGTTTTTCTCAAATTAAACACGTACATTTTAATTTTGAAAATTATCGCCATTCACGGGATAAATTGCATGCTCGTGCCTTGTGGTTCCTGGGGGATGAGTTTTTTCTGTTGCTGTTGTAATTGGGGTATACAACGCTGTATACACAACACACACGATACACTTGAACGCGCGCCCACCCGCGACTTTTGAGAAGCGGGACCTTCTGATGGCTGCTGGTGCTGCGGTTGATGGTTGTAGGTAGTTCAGTTATTATCGAGGAAGGAAATAGCAGCTCCTCGGAATCGCCGAGAGTATTGAGACAGAGAGGAAGGTATTCTACATCCACCCGTGTATTTTTCTGTTGTTGTGTTGTTTTTATTTTTTAAATGCTTATTTACAATGTAAGCCATTGGGTTGAGAAATTGCGTTTTATTATGGTGTTTTAAGGATAAGGAAAACTTCTTGGTCCTCTGCAGAAAAGGCAAAGGGCGAGAAGGAATACGAAGTAGAACGTCGTCGTCGTCGTCGTCTACCACGGAAGCTTCGCAACGACCAACACAGAATGAGCCGAGAAAATGCAAATTAAATACGGCAAACGGGACGTTGTCGGTAGGTATATGAAGGTATATGGAATTTGTTGTGTATCCTTTTATGACGGAGTACAAACCTGTCGTCATGTCGGTCTTAGTCCTCGTGCTAAGCAATGAAAATTACTATGAAACACTTTTAGAAATAAATCATAAATTTTGGAGAGCTTGGAGAAATTTTTAATCAAAGATCCGCAGATGCCGTTCGAGCTGAATTTTTGCATAACACCTCGGAAGAAGCTCTTTGTTTGTTTGTGTTTTTTTTCGTCTTTTTTTAGAAAAAGGCGACAAGGCATGATGGCCCGAAGGTTGTTAGTTGCCTGTCTTTAAGTTGAATGGAAAGTTTGTTTCCGTTCACCATTTCTTTTTTTCTTTTACTTTTTCTGCCTCTACATTAATAACTTCTTCGTGGAAAGCCAAAGATATAAGTTGCTTCATCTAAAAAGGGTGTTGCTGCTGTGATTCCCATTTCCTACCAACAAAAAAGCACTGGTGTGTTCGAGTACATGTATAAATGGAGATATTGACATCATCGTAGCTGTTGGTAGGTACACCTATATATGTATGTTATAAGCGTATTTTTGAATTAATAAAAGCAATGTCGCAGATAGATTGAGCAAATGGAGCGGGGCCTTGTGTTTGGCGTTTACCTTGCTCATAGTATTTTTTTCTTTTGGTTTTTGTTAAACGAAATGTTGACATTAATCCAACTAAGAGCTTTCGTAAGGACTTATCGTGGATAAATATTCAAAGCCATCAAAGTTTGTTTAAACTTTGACATGAAGCAATTTTTGATACTCAAGTATAGGTAATTATTTACCTGACTGAATGGAACTTAGACATGACTAAAAGAAAAGTAGATGGGGATGTTTGTATTTAATAAACCGGTGGTTGATTGAGATGGGTACCTTTGAAGAGAAGGAAATGCATGTGAGACGTTGCGTTGATACACAGATAAAATCAAGGATAAGGGTAAGTACTTTGAGAAATTGCAATTTCCGGATAAAATCGGTTTCTTTATGAAGTGCATAATAACATTTATGATATATATTCGCCTTTGAAGTGGTTGTTGAATTTGAATTTTAAAGCATGTGTGACAATCTTCAGCATGTACTTGTACATACCTCAGTACATGTGTTCATAAGTGTGTTAAGGCTCCTTGGAAAAAGAAGGAAGTTCTTTTATCCATATATTTATATGTACTTAGTCATTCATTAATTTCAAAGAGAAAACAATTTGGTTGATAACATTGGGTCCCCGTACCTACTGTAGATATAATGCTTAATATATCCTTGTAAAGGAGCTTGATTTATTGTTTTTTATTGTGAGATGGCAACAAGCACGCACATTCGCAATAATGAAGAAGTTTTCACCACTTGTGATCCTGAGGACTATCTAGGTGAACTTGGCATTTGAATCTACTGCTGAGTATAACAGCGTAAAGGATTTTTAGGACAAAAAAAACCTTTTACTTAATTAACAAGTGTTTTTTTTTTTGTACAAGTCAAGTTATTTTTCAAGTTTGTGGGGAGGTATTTAATTGTATACAAAACCAGAATCTCTTTCAAGAGTTCTAATTTAGTTGATTTGACTTTGTTCAACAAATGTTCTCTAACCGCTGCTGGTACAATTAAAAACCTTTTTGAATTTAAGAAATGTAGCCTCGTACAATACGCAAGATTAAATGATTGCTTGAAAATGCTTGAAAAGGTCTTGTTGACGCCATTACCAATGTTTACTTATTTACCCTATAATTGAACACTAGCATCTCACACATACATACATATGTACTATATTAAAAAAAAATCCTATTGCTTTCAGTTGTCATTGTCAGTTGTTGGTTACTTTTCACTCGGCATGGTCGCAATAAACACTACCTAATAAAACTACAGTTTACAAAGTTTTCTTATGATTTTTATTTTTAGTATTTACAGTCCGCTAAAACAGGTCTTAAGTCAAAAATGAAAAATCATTGAAGTTCTTAAAAACCTACAGTCGATTTATAGTCACATTCCAAAGTATGTCTAACTCTAAACAGCTCTTAGAATAGTAACCAACCCCAACTCGTATTTACAATCGCTGTCTAACTTTAGACACTGAAATAGATTATCTTAACTACGGCTAAAGTGACATTTGATGCAACGAATAACATTTTTGTTGAATATATTGTAAAACACTATTGATAGTGCTAAGATCGAAGATTTTATTTAGTTTGAAGTGCAAGAATACTATTTTTTTCAATTAATTCATTTAAATATTACCCAAATATTCATTTATATGACACGTTTGTAGGTTTAACATAGCAACACCATCTATGGATTACTTACTTAATCCAGTCAACAGATATCGTCAATTATTAAAGATCGTTTGAAGCTAACAGATAATTGTGATTGACATTCACAAATAATGTGCAATAAAATAATATTGCGACTATATACTAAGATATAAGCTATCCTGCACACTGTGTGCAAATTTCTTTAAAATCGGTTAAGTAGCTTAGGAATTCATCGCGGACAAACAACGTGACACGTAATTTATATAAATATTAAAATGTATACGTAATTTGACAGTTGTCTCAACTACAAGATCAGTTTGCTTAAGGAAAGCCACGTCTTGAATACAAATATTTGACTGAATTGATTTGAGAACAAAACTAAAACTTTAAAATTAAAAACGGTAAAGTATAAGTTTGTGAAACGAATTTATAGAAATAACTAATATATCCACAGGGACCATATATTTAAATCCAAAAAAATGAACATAACGAAAAAGATACATTTTTAAACGATTATGTTTCTATTAAAAAAAAACGGCAAGAATTTCAGTATGTTCAAAGAATAATGAAAACTGTGTTACAAGAACCGTGATTGTTTCAAGCCAGTTGCCAGCGCAGTATTCCATTGATAGTACATTACTGCAGTTGAAAAAAAGCTCTAACCTAGTAATCAAAGCATAACATTTGTATCCATTAACGATCCCTAGTTTTTACCTTGGTATTTAAGTAAAGCGAAACGCTAATTTTTAAAGTTGAGGTGACTGGGTCTCTTGATTTTCCATGTCTTTCTGACTTTTTTTTGTTGATAAATTCAGTTAATTGCGGCGAAAACAATAAAAAATTATTTGTTATTTTTCTTTTTCGTAATTTGCAGCTATCAGGCAATGGCATAAACTTTTTCCAAGCACATCATTATTTTATACATTGGCTTAGAAATATAAAATTCACAAAAAAAAATGTTTTGGTTTAAATAAACCGAATAAATAAAGTGGTGGCTAGCCCATTTCTAACAATCGTGCCTAGGAATGGAAAAGGCCAACAATTTTTTGCCAATTACAAACGGCTAATCGAGAATCGCTTTCATGGCAATGGATCTATCATCGGAGGACTTGCCAATTGCCCAATTCCCGTGAAAAAATAAATTTGATTTCTGTTGGGATTCGAACCTCCCAAGTAATAGGCAAACATGCAAACCATTACGCCACGAGCAATTTTGTGCAAATTTTACTGTGCTAACTATTCACTTAAAAAAACATGATTAAAAAAAAATATTTGCACTACCTTACCATTTTCTTGCACTAAGTACTGAAGCACGTTCACATCATCACTTTGTGGAAATGATTTTGATTTAGTTTGATTTTTTAGAAGTTATATAAAAAAAAAAAACTGAACAAAAAACTAACAGCAAAATCCTTATTTACTCAAATCCCGCTTTTTAAGATCCCGTTAATCCCGTTTTCATCCATTTTATTAAATAAAAAGATTAATACAATTTTAAACAGTTAAAAACACTTTTTATATTTCCTCAAATGCTCATTTCAGAAGCAATGCTTCCATCATCAGTGAGATATATAAATTAAATTAAATTATTTGTCAAAAAACTAACAAAAAACAAAAATGTTTCTGAACAAAATTACAGTTGAGTTGAGTTAAATCTATTGAAAAAAAAGGAATATCTCTACTACAAAACTCACAATTTTATTATTTTACAAACTACGAAAAAAATAGACAAAAAATGAGTAAAACAGGTTTTTTACGTCGCATTGTTCATAGCATACAATTACACTAATATAAAATTATAAGAAATATTGTTGATGGTTATTAGTTCCTTTTCTATAATCTTTTTTTAGTGTGCCATTTGATATGCTGCTATGATAATTTGAATTTTTGTTATTTGCTTAGCGCTACAATAAATGTATCCCAAACAAATCACTTGTTGCTTCCTTATCCCACTTTTGTAATCAAAATTAGTTGCTTTATTGCAAAAGCGGGATTTTAAAAAACGGGATTATTAAAGGCGATATTTTAAAAAAGCGGTACTTTTAAAAACGGTATTTTAGAAATCGGGATCTCGAAACCGGGATTTTTATTAGCGGGAATATAAAAACTGGGATTTCGAACCCAACCCTTTTTAATGTTTTTGCTGCAGTTTTTGATGGACCTTTCAACATTTTCCACTGTTACAAGCCCCATATCGAAAACTCTTTTTCTCTTTTTCAAAATGATGACGATAGTTCCAGGTCGAGCGTTCCCAGTCTAATTAAGCTCCTGGAAAAAATGGCACTACCTTTCCGTCATTGACTGACTCTCTGGTTCAATCGATCGAACTTCGTTTTAATGGATTTTAATTACATCTTGAAATAATTAGTATCTAACATGAAAAATATGTATTAAAATGTTGCACGTTATTTATTATTTAGTATTGAGAAATACATACGTCGGACACAGCACATTTGTAAAAGAGTGAAAGAAGTGGAGGTGGGAGAGAGTGTTTGCTATTTTCACTGCAGCTGGATTATCCGAAATGAAATAAAGATAGATTGAACGGTAAGATTTAAAAAAAATTTGACTTTTCGAACATTTTTGGCTGAGAAAAGTCTAAATGGTCCCTTTTTTTGGTCAGATCGAAAAAGTTTTTAACTAGGCGGTAGGCGCATATGATGTAACATCTCACATCTCGGCTAGACTAAACAACATTAGGTCCGTTCGTTGAACTTTCCCCATGGTTGACCCAGGTTTTCTTGACAACACTATGAGTTGTCAAAAAAACCTGGGTTTTCCAGTCCTCAAAAAACGCCAAACCACAAATCACCACACATTTATGTCATTAAAAAAATATATGCCATTTGACAGCCCATAACTCGCCACAGCAAAAAGCTAGGGCGAGTTTATGGAAAACCTAGGTCAACTCTAGGGCTCAAAAACACTCAATTTGACATTCAAGGCGAATTTAAGTTTCTCAAAAAACGCTTTGTTGCCGCCGCCGTGGGGATGAGATATACATAAATATACAAAAATATATACCTACATAAATCCACGTTTCACATTTGTTTCACTTGGTGACAAAGAATGGTGGGAACTCAGTCCACATTCTTAGGTCCCTATTATGAGCAGCGAATCGTCCACTTAGAACTGAATCCACTTTCTTAAGGTCATTTTTAAGGCAAATTTTTATGGGTTTTTTCTATGCGTAAACCTAACTGGCAAGTTTTAACATGTAACATGTTAACATGTGTAAATGAACAACGAAAGGCATTGGGTTAGTTCCCAAACGCAAAGCAAATCTAAGCAAAATTCATTAAATTGCATTGCAGTGCAAATTCAGGTTGACACATAATATGATGATTTTGATATTAAAAATTCAAAATGATTTAAATTTGCAAAACTAGGAGAAATGCTCTGCATTTTGGCACAGATTGCTGAGTGATTTTTACTTTTTTTAACAACTAGGCCAATTCCGAACGACTAAGTGGAAAACGCTTTCATGGCAGTGTTAAATTACTTCTCGTGAAAGGTAATATTACGACTTTCCCACGTGTAAAACAGACATTCTAATCATTTTGCCACGGAAATTATTTACCATCAATATTAAAATGCTAATGATTCTTAAAAAAAAAGGAAGAAGTCCCATTAGGTGTGTTAAATACCTTCTGTTGAAAACATCAACTGAATTCAACCAACCAACTCATGCATAATATGACACCAATTCACACGCCAGTTAGTATATGTTGATTCAACTGAAAGCATCAACAGAGATCAACCAACCAACCAACCCAAAAACCAACTCATAATATGACACAAATTTTGCACAGCAGCATGTTGACTCAACTTACTGTAAGTGCATATTCGCATGATTGTAACGGGTAATAAACAAATATTGAACAATACTTGGTATTGACTGCGGTTGCAAATCAAAATGTAAACAAGGTAATATGTTGAAAGCAGTTATGAGGTAGAGTGGGCAAAATTTATGAATGAACAAAGTTAAATTTCTGGAAAGAAATCAGGATAGTTTTAGTTATCAAAACAGCTACATTCAGTCCTTGCATCGATCCCGATAGGCACGAGCCTTAAATTCAAATTCAATATCAATTCAAATTTTACGTATTTAAAACATAAATAAATAGGTTACCGCAACAAAGATATGGAAACCTTGGGCCTAACGCAATTCAAGGACCTTTACAGCTACAGTTTTATGTCGATTCCGAACTGTGCTCCATGAGCTTCGTTTACTCGCGGAAAACTCGAAGATTTGTTCAATTCCTCGCGAAAGGAGAAACCCATGAAAAATATTTTTTTTTATATGTTCCTGGGACTCGAACCTCCCACGTAACCAGCAACCATGGTAAACATTACGCCACGGACACCACTTTTAACGTTATTCAACAGTAAAAGACGTATCAAAAAAGGACCTTTCTCTTATATGGGTTATACATTATTTAAATTTAAATGGCGCCCACCGTGAACTCAGCCCTATATAACGTTATTTTATATTTTATTTAAAATCATAACTGATTCAGTTAACAACATATAGGGATATCAATATATTCAGTTTGTTTTTTGCAAGTCTAAGCTTCTAGAATTGAAAAAAAATATGAAAAAAGGAAAAAGGGTTTCCTATATCTAAAGCTGTATGCCATGAATATATTTTTGGAAGGGATTTCTTGATAATATTTTTCAGATTGAATTTTTTCTTCAAAATTTGTTTTCCCTTTTTCTCTCAATTTGAATGCATTTAACGTCTAAAGACAAAATGGGGTGAACCCATTCCAATATGATTATATTATATAATGATTTCTGTAGAAAAAACAGAAAAGCACAGCTTAAGGTTAAGAAAGGAAAATGTATTCAAAACTCTTCAATTACAAAATAAAAATACCAGAAGGTACTCATTACTTTCAAAGAAAACTTTCGGCAGTCATGGTTTCATTTTTCATTCAATTTTTGTATAAGGCGTAGAAGCATGAATTTAACGCGCCATAGAGTTTCTCGTTCATAGTAACTTTCTCAACAATTTAGGCACATATTGAATTTCGGCCTTGGAAAGCCTGCATTTTCAACTTAAATTACTACCAAACGTTATTTCTCAAATCTCAATCCATTCCAATAACATACACAGTAAGGTAAGGTACATATAAAAAAAAACTTACAATAATTGTCTCGTCGTATCCATTTAGTCACAGCGACTCGAGTGGATGGTATATGTAGATGCCACTCAAACTCAAACAGGCTCAGCCTTTAAAAAACAACCCTGTGCTTACAGAATCCACTTCGCCTTTAGCACTCTCAACCACAATCTGCGACGCACGTCGCAATCGCAACTATCTTTTCGTTTCACAGAATGAATGCACTCCAAAATAAACCAAATAAACAGAAAAAAAACAAAAATCTCGTCAAGACCGCGGCTTACACTTCAAACGTTTTAGAAGGTAAACAGCTTAGCAAAAAAATAAAAAAAAAAATTACTGACTGAAATACACACCAAGCACCGAGAGTAGAGGTACAAGCGGATTTAATACTGTAATCACACCTGAGCGCACTAATTCACTTGTTTGTTCGGATACCGTTTTATTCGTCGTATAGTTACACTTTTACGTGTGCGAGTATCTTCTCTGCAATCCGATACCACGAAGCACGAAGCCGTTCTAGTTGAAAAAACTCCTTTTTGCAATGATTATTCAGTCGGATATGCACAAAGTACTCTATAAACATTCACGTGCGGTGCACAGTTTAAAGGGGGGGACTGGGCGGAGGTTGTCGCTCCGCGCCGTCCAACTCAGAGGGGACGCCTAAAAAGGTCTTCACTGCTTAAGGTCTTGCTAGCTAGCACTACTAGATGGGGTGGGAAACCAACATTGTTTTACTTTCGAAATAATTTTCACTTTTATTTATAAAACTGTCCTGGCGAGGTTGTAGTGAAGAAAGGTGTGTAATTTAATACGAACGAGTAGGTTATTGCATAGCAATTACAAAAGAAGCCTCCACAAGTCGCTGAATTTCAGTTATTTTTATCAAAAAAAAAAAAAAACAAAAGGCAAAAACAAACGCCAATTGTCGGCGGCGAAATGACTTTACTGCACATGCGATGTTTACACCATCGATAATATTCGATGCTTTTTCAGCATTAACAAAACAAAGAATGAAAGGACTATGCCGGCATTATCCTGTCCATTCGTTAAAACTCAAATATGCACAGAAGGAACAACGAATGTTTGTGGGTAGAATGTAATCCGCTTCGCGCTTCAATGATTCAAAATTCAGAATTTCAATTTTGAATTTTAATTCAAAATCTCTTTTGGCCAAGGATTTTCGCATTCAAATCCTGTTTTAATCATTCTATACGCGGACTCTTTAATTAATTTATTCCTCCCCCGATGTACGGTTGTTCCGTAAATCACACGAACTGTTCTATTCGAAAGAACTAACTGTATATGCGCGTCTAAACTGGCATCACCGAATGCTAGCAAAGAACTAAAAAGCAAAAGGCGCTTACTGTATAACAAGCGACAGACAGACGACGATGATGACGATGGTGGTGAAAGTGTAATTTCAGTTAGGGAAACGTTGTACGTTGCTTCTTTAGAGTTTTTCTACTTCTGCTGCTGCTTCGACTGGGCGGTGGGGTTGGAATGTTGTTGTACTATAGAGGGTGGATGTTCTGTTCATGTTGATAATGCTGCTTGGTGTTTCTGCTAGTGAAAGCTATAAATTTTAGGGGTTGTTGCTGTGTTGCTTGTGTTGTTTTTGCTTGTTGTGTGTACGATGATAGCCGTATTGTAAGCCTCATGGCCAGGGGGTAGTCTATGATAATAATTGCAATGTGACGTAAAGAGGGTGGAAAATTTTGCGCGCATGCCTTTCTGGTTGGCTGAATAAGATATGTGTGGTGCCGAACTGATATGGATATTAACAGTGGGGTGAAAATGTTTTCAAAAATTTGTAGGAAGGTTGGCAGGTAGGAAGGTGGTTTGGTGGTTGTTGGAACTTTATCGGCAAAGGTGAGCAATTAAGGAACGAAATGAAACCTTACCTCAATATAGCGGAGATAAAATACAGTCTTTATGGCTTGCTTTAACGTGAGTTCGTATGATTTTGATAGTGTTGCACAACATGTCACGCGACTTTTGACACATAGGGATTAATCAGCGTTTTTCCATTTCCGTGGGTTATTAAGGGCAATCATTTGAAACCAGCACATTTTATTAGTACCTTATTTGAGCTCGATGAACCAAGAAAAAATATGTTTTCATTAATCAAAGTTATCAGGTCCGAATCTGTTCAGTAAAGTTTCGTGTTTTAGTTAGATTGGAAAGTAGCGACACGTGGTGTTCACACCTTGGAATTTCTAATCCAACTTCCCCCTACTTTAGTGATTGGGTAGGTATATGAGTATGCACAGTGTGTATGAAAAGCACTCACGATATCTAGGCTATACCCATAACCCAAAATGAATCGAATCTCTGCAGACTGTGAATACAAAACTTAGAACCTATTTAGAACCTAGTTAGTACTTAGATTCGAGCTTCGAATCCAAGAAACAAAAAGAGTTTTTATACGGGTACCTATCGCCTTTGGCAAGTCAAGAGCAATAACACTGCCATGAAAACCTCTCTTGGAGTTCGGAAATGGCATGAAAATCTTATATTAGGTCCTTGATATGCGTCAACCCTCGAGATTCCCCACCATAGTTGAAGTGCCTATGATGAACGAGTGAAGACTTTCTCTGGCGGAATCACAACATTAGCTACTGAAATGAGGAATACGCACTGTCACGTAGTCTGTCAGAGTTTATTGACCACATATTGGCCGATTCCTGAAGCATCAATTCGGTCAATCCTCCTCCCCCAACTACGGGCTCA
Source organism: Melanostoma mellinum (assembly GCA_914767635.1). Classification (NCBI taxonomy): domain Eukaryota; kingdom Metazoa; phylum Arthropoda; class Insecta; order Diptera; family Syrphidae; genus Melanostoma; species Melanostoma mellinum. Next base: position 248,163,429 of record OU612058.1, on the reverse strand, counting down.
AATCGAATGAAATTATAGTGAATCTTTTGGTGAAATCGCGACCTAGAGATCTTGTTTGGACATTACAATGGCCGATATTGCAGTGCGGGTTATAGATTAATTTTTTTAACCATTAATGTTAGTAAAGGGCTTTGCAACTTTCGGTCACAAACCAAGCAAGACTTCTGACCTGATTGGAAAATCAACTTTTAGATCTGAAAAATGATAGAGCCACAAAATGCTAAAATAAAAGATATATTATATTATAAGTTGTAAGTTGCTTAAGACATCCAATCGCTGAAGTTTGACATAGAAATTTTTAGACTGTGAGCCTCTCTCAAATTTTGACAAACGGTTCGTTCCTTGAGTTTTTAACCGACCCAGAACTTGCAGAAGTGTTTTTAAAAAACCTGAGCTTGCCTTGATAATTTATTTATTCAGTTGCTTGATGAAATAAGCTCCCACGTCAGTTCACTGATATGTGGCAGATGAGAGATAATACCAAAAATAAATTTCTTCAGGACTGGTTCACATCAAAAGACAAGAGGAACACAGAATGTTTCAGGAGCAATGATTCATCTTGTGATGTATGATGTTGCTTTCATGGGGAGTGATAACATGAGACTCCGTACGCCCAGAGACACAAACACCTACGCTGAAGGTAATAAATGAATCTGACAGGTAAACTACGCATAGCGCTCCCTTCAACACTCCAACTGTTTGGAAATGCAAGATTTCTCTGGAGTGCGGCTATAAAATTGAATTCGTTAATTCCTGTTTGGGTGTTCGGCCATCATTAGACTGTAGAAGGCTGTTAGCATTGCTGTTAGGCACTATTCTACCTTGCCTAGCATAATATGCTACTGGGAATCACAAGTGGAGGATGATTTTTTTTTAAATCAGGTCATAGACCAGATGAGAGCTACTAATTTAGGCAGCATCATGACAGCGTTCATAGGTTTTTCTATTAAGATCACGAAATTTGCAATAAAAACACAACTAAACTGCTAGTACAATGGTGTGATATATTTGGGCAAGTGGCATCACTGACTGTTACGCGGAAGGTTCGCAATTCAAATCTTAACAGAAAACAAAATATGTATTTTTACAAGTATAGCCCTTCACGAGGAATTGGCCAGTCCCCCAATAGTTCGGAGTGGGCAAAAAATCGTAGGTTCCCTCCATTTCCTCACAAAGCATGGTTGAGAGTAATGCTCTAGTGCGGGGCTACCCGCTCTGTAAGGCCAGACGAGATAAATGAGTTATGAAAAAAGATGAGAAACACCAAGCTTTGAATCTTAGATGGCTCGTAATACTCGTCCAGAGGCTTAAAAATTTGATAGGCCATCTCACTAGAGGCAAAGCTAGCTCTTTCTAATGAACAAAGACAGATTTCTAGAGGTAAAAGAAGTTGCTATGGATACCATTCGATTTAGCAGATGTCACACACTTTGAAGATTGTTAAGAGGGCACTGGGTAGTCGACGCGGCGGTAAAAAAAGGTCTATCTGTTATCCAATGCTGGTTCGTCCCTGATAAATAAACCACGGCTGCGATCCAAATCCTCTGGAAATCTATCGTGACTCTTATGTCGAATTCCTTTCAACAAAAAAATCGACTGCAGTCGACTGCAGTCAATTTTTTTTTTCAATGGAATTCATTTAAGAGGAAAAAAAATCGACTGCAGTCGATCTCTTTTTTGAGACGGATTTGCACACAGATTTTCACACACACAACAATTTTGACAGATCGAAAACGGCAAACAAAAACATCGGCATATGAAAAAAATTAAAGGAAGCAGAATTGTTTTGTATTTAGTTGTGAATTTGGAAAACATTTGGTGAAAAAAAATATAAAAATTGTGTGCTTAAAAATATGAATGTAATTGTTTTGTTCCGTGGTGCTTGTTTTTCTTCATTAGTCAGTTGGACACACACACATTCATAAAAAAAAGAATCGCTACTTTTTTAATTTCCTAAATGCCCAAAAAAGAATCGAATTTAGTAGCGACTGCAGTCGACTGCAAATTGGTGAAAGGAAATCGACATTAGAGATTTTGTATGCTAGGCTGGTTGACTTCGAAAAGTCATTGACAACCAAGAAATGTGATGAGTTTAATTTTGCAACAACGAAAAGTTTGGAAAGCCTATGTGCAGATGAACTTGAACATAATCTGCTTCTTTTCTTGTTCTCACCAACCAAGTACCTACATATAACGGGTGATTTTTTAGCTGGTTTGGTTTTGGCAACACTGGTTTTGACAGCTGACGTGTGTTTAGTACCTTGTGTCACTGTCAAACAGCTTCAGTTTGGTTTGCAATTTAACCATGGATCGTCTTACAAATGAACAACGCTTGCAAATTATTGAATTTTACTATCAAAATTCGTGCTCGGTTCGAAATGTTCATCGCGCGCTGCTTCCATTTTATGGTCGGCATTCTCGACCTTGAATGGGTACTTAAATAAGCAAAATTGCCGCATTTGGAGTGAAGAACAGCCAGAAGCATTGCAACAGCTACCAATGCATCCCGAAAAAGTCACTGTTTGGAACGGTTTATGGGACGGCGGCATTATTGGGCCATATTTCTTCAAAGATGATGCGAATCGCAGCGTTACTGTCAATGGTGAACGCTACCGAGCGATGATAACAAACTTCTTTTTGCCCGAAATGGAAGTTCTTGACTTGCATGATATGTGGTTTCAACAAGACGGTGCCACATGCCACACAGCACGCGAAACAATGGCGCAATTGCGAGGCGAGTTTGGTGAACAGTTAATTTCACGTTTCGGGCCGGTCAATTGGCCGCCTAGATCGTGCGATTTGACACCATTAGACTATTTTTTGTGGGGGTATGTCAAGGCTAATGTCTATAGGGACAAGCCCGCTTCGATTGACGCACCAACATCCACGCATTCATTCGTGAGATACCGGCCGATATGTGTGAAAGAGTATGCCAAAATTGGACTCAGCGGATGGGCTACCTGAGACGCAGCCGCGGTCAACATTTGCATGAAATTATCTTTAAAAATTAAATTGCAAGGTTCAAACTATCGATTCAAATAAATATTTCATTCATTTTTTCGAATTTTTTGTGTTTTTTTAAAAAAAGTTCTAAACCTCTTAAAAAATCACCCGTTATATAAGGGTTAATTTCCTTTCTCCGTTTTTAGATTTTCATACATCGATAATGACAGCAACAGCTCAACCTTACTTTTTCGATAGCTCTGTTGTACTCTAATGAAATAGAATTCAAATAAATTTGCATATTTTCCTTCAAGTTTATTTCAAATGTAGCAGAAGATGCGACGAAAGGTTAGGCCGCCAAGATTAAAATATCATGGAAAGGGTCTTTATCTCTCCGTTCAGGCGGAACACGCAGATTTAAAAAAAAAATTGACTAAAAGTAATAAACAAAATTATTTAAAATGAGCTAAGTTCTCTTTTGCGAGGAATTGACAAATTGACAGTTTGGAAGCGGCTAAGTCTCCTCCATTGCCTCACCAGGAATGGTTGTGAGAAATGCGCTAGGCCCCAGGGGTCCTCATTCTGTTGCCCTACCCCATTTATTTATATTTTAAGTCCTCTACCACTAAGCGCTTTTGTGTTTTTGGAAGCTTTGTTCTTCAATCAACCGTTTGATTCAAGTTGTTTAAGTCGGATTTTTTCTACAAATATTAAAACATAATCTCGATAGTGTTGTTTTAATTGTATCTATTCATTCTTTTTTAAACTTTATGTAGGTTAGGCTTAGTGAAGACTGAATTAAGTGCTCCAAAATTTCTCATTTTACCTGAATAAATCATTAGTATGCTCTTCAACTGCACATTCGTAGCATTTTCGTAAAAAAAGAAGAAAAAAGAAGGTTTTAAAATAAACAAAGAACGGCATTTCAAGTAACAATTTATTTTTTAAGAATGTAAGACTTAAACGTGAGTTTCATTTTAATGAATCAACTTAAGAGTTAATAAAGCAGTTGAAACTTCAACAATTTCATTACGTGTTAAAGGCAGGCAAGGTCTTAAGCACCGGGATTAATTTCCAGAGCGAGAAAAAATCTCAAAATTGAAAAGCATAAGCTTATTTAAGTTAGAAAAAAAAAAAAAATAGTGCGTGGAGTCCCTCCGCGCGGAAGAAGTGAAACCTCCTAATATGAATATGAAAATAGGAAGGGGTAGAAATTGATTTTAGTGAACTCGTATTGTTTCTTTAAAAGAAAAAGAAAAGAGATGGATCGGAGTTAATTTTCACAGGATAGCTACTTACCACCATTTCACAGAACAATTTTTTATTTTTTGGTGGAGATTAGAAGAGGAAAACGAGGATTTTAAGGATCTATGTACATACATAGTACTTATGTATGGAATACAATACCAGGAACCTTTCTGAAACCGTTGATTGGCCAGTGTCAGTGGTAGCTGACTGACAATGAAGACCGCAGTCTTAACACCTAAGCCCAAGAGAACATTTACATACATGTTTAGACATGATCAAACATGTTTAGACATGATCAAAGATGTTTAGACATGATCAAACATGTTTAGACATGATCAAACATGTTTAGACATGATCGAACATTTTTGGGCCGGGCTTAAATGGAAATTGCTTATATATACATGATTATGTCTCCGCTAACTACTACATACTCATTAATACATATATTAAAATTCTAATAAAATCTTACAGTTACCACTCACCAAAAGCTCTGATTTGTACATACATACATACATATGTATATTGTCTTCCTAATAAAATTCCGCAGTCAGCACATTCGAGGAGAAACTTAACAATTGGTTTTTTTGTTAGAATAATTTAACTCAATCGATTTACACATTTAGTAAGCACTTATCAACATACATATTTACATACATTTATGTATATTATACAAATTAAAAGAAACTGCTTTAGATATTTTCTATCGTTTCATTGGAGAAAAGAGTAAAACTCAACACTGATCGACTTTTCATTTTACGACTGAATATGTTTAACACGGAAGTGTAACGCTGCATGTAACACGGAAGTGTAACGCTGCATGTTTGCAAGTCGCATAAGAAGTTTCACTTCAATTATTTTATGTTAGAATAATTTAACTTAATCGATTTACACATTTTGTAAGCACTTATCTACGTACATCATACATACATATATTAAACAAATTAAAAGAAACTGCATTAAATATTTTCTATCATTTCATTGGAGAAGAAAAGAAAACACAACACTGATCGATTATTCACTGAGCAATTGAAATAATTTTCGCACGCACAGACATGATTTTCTTCAAAATATTTCCACCGAAAAACACATTTTACTACAATGAAATCGTTGGGATGAATGGCGCGGAATTGATGACAGCGTTTAACACGGGAGTGTAACACAAGAGTGTAACGCTTTCATGTAACGCTTTCATGTTTGCAAGTCGCATAATGAAAAAGAAATTGTTCGTTCCGCAAAACAAATTCAAAATACACCAATTCTTGGTACGATATTTTTCAGTCGCCACTGTCCACAGCCATAACCACATTATATATTTATAATGCAAAATTGTGGGATACGTTAAATTGCACTACGAGGAGTTCGCCTTTGCACGATGAATGAAATGGAAATATTCAATTTGAATTGGATTACAGATTTTGTTTTGCAAATTTTAAACTATGGCTTTCCTTTGTGGAATGCGATGTAGAAAGCTGTAACATTTTATAGTTGTGAATTATTTTTATTTCCAATTCGGAAAAGGACCTCATTAGCAATGAAAAAGGAGAATCTTTTGTGTGTAACTCAGTGTGTGTGTGCTGTCTGTTGTCGTCAAGGAACATAAAGGACTCCTTCCTCGTCAAGCCGAATATTGTTGTACATTCTTTTGACTTGGACAAGTTGTAAAGCGTACTTCGCAAAATCTCACCGGAAAGTTGGTACTTGCTAGTCATAAAAAAAATGGAAAAAACCGCCGCAACTAAGAAGTAAGTTTAATAGCCGGCTGTTTAATTGCATTCTTAATGAATAGCAAAGGCGTACTAGAAACATTCTGAATTGTATACATGCACTACCTTAGGCGGCATTGAGAGTGTTGTACAGTAAAACGATTTCTGAGATTGTTAAAGAGCTTATTGGGAAGCAAACAATAAAAAACCTAAAGAAACTTTTCCAATTTTAAACTGAATTTTGTGAAACATCTCATGGTTCTTCCTTGTAATATGCTAGTACTCCACAAAGTTCTGTTCGGTTTGGGTGTAGATTTATGTTTCTGCTTTTTTTAGTTCTTGTAGTACCTATGTATACTATAGACTATAGAGGTACTCTTACGTTTATTTTTCGTCGAACAAGGGGAGGAAGTGTGCTTCTAAATAAGAACAGCCAACATCTAAACTTACCTCTTACATGCGGTTTTTAAAGGAGGTCGTTAGAAGTGTTACCATGAAAAATGAGAAGTATCCTTGAGAAACCACATTTAACCGGTAGAATGAAAAAAGGATGACACACACCTGTGTCAGATGATAAATTAAGCCGAAGGACAGCGTGTTAATTTTTCATGTGATTTTTTTGTTTTTGTTTTTTTTTTCTTTTACTTTTTATTAAGGGTTTAAGGTGATTAAAATCATAAAACATGAAAAGGATAAAAGGTCAAAACGGTCGACGAACTTGATTCAGATACAAAGTGTGCAATTAGACAAGCTCGGCGAATTATCCAGGATTTTTAGTGATTTTTTTTTTTGTTCTCCTTTTTTTAGGGAGGAAATGCTTTAAGCTAAAAGGATTGCGCTGCTTTTGTTGTGTTTGCAAGGACTTAAAAGGGTTTTAACCGGATTCGTTATCTCTAAGCACATTAGAAAACATATGCACCACATTGCCCATTATGGCTGAAATAATGAGTTGTAGGTTCTCCTGTGTTTCTGTGTACTCTGTGTACATACAGTAAAAATTCTTGTTAAAGCAGATTATGTGTACTTAGGCTTCCTTTTAACTCTGGGATACAGATGCTCGTGCTTATTTGTCCTTTGACACTCAACAAAACTTAATTATCATCCACTTGTGTTTTACTCTTAAATTCTATTCATTCTCAATCGATAAGATTATTCCACGTTTTCTTCTGCTTTACGAATAAGCAAGCAGTGGAGGGTTAATGAGAACCGAATGGAAACAGAGGGAACCGACATCCAAGCCAGTTTATAATTTGCCTCACTTAATTTAAGACGCATTAAACTGGGCATCCACGAATTAATTTTTGAAGGTCAATTTGACATTTTTACGCGGGGAAACATGAAAGTTTGAAGTAAATGTTTTTCCAGTTCTTTTGCAACGTTTTGTGATGTGACCCTTTCTACTGATTATCACTTCTCCCTTTTTGGTGTGTATTTTGCGAATTGCGACACAGTTTGTATTAAAGGGTATAGGTTAGGCATTATGTATGTACATTATTTGTACATGCAGTCCTACCTCCTACGGTGTTAGCTGTTTTAGAACAGTTGGGCACAGAGTCAGGGCAGTTTTGAAATTGATTATACTCAAAAAGCCAAATAGCTACATTCTACATATGTTCATTAGGGTGGTCCTTAGGAAACACAAAATTGGGGACGCCCCCAGATTGGTTCTAAATCAGGAAAAAAAAATTCAGTAATTTTTTCAAATTTTTATTCCTAACCCTTCCTGACCCTATTTCATTAAGAAGTTTTTGTTTTTTTTTTGATCATCCGTTCAAAAACGGCTGCTGTTATAAAAAATTGTTTTGCGAGTTTTTGTTAATAACAAATGAGTTGATAAATAAAAAAATCTAATTTAATGTTAGGTCATTAAAATTGCCGTAGATATCATTGAAAAAATAATCCGTGTTAAAATGTTGCTTACTTTTGGCGGATTGAGCGAAATAAGAAATCAGCCTTTTTGTTTATTAACAATAGAGTATAAAAAAATGATCTAAATTTTATCAAAAATACACGCGGCTGTAGAGTATGTTCAGAGACGCTTCATGTGAGCCTAATTCGAAGTCTTTCCGTAGATTAGTTGATTAAATGACAGGAAAATACGGCCATAAAGGGTTAAAGATAAAAATATGAAAAAATTAGGGAATTTTGTTTTTAGAACCAATCTGGGGTCGTCCCCAATTTTTTTTTCCTAAGGACCACCCTAATACATATGTACGTAAATGTATGTAGTGTGTAGGTACATCCGACCATCAAATGTTCACCGAAATAAGTCTGTTCAACAAATAACACTTATATGATAATAGTCTGAACCTGAACCGTCCTAAATATGTGTTTTTATGTTATGCTTATATAATATTTAGATATTAGGTAACTAGGTACATATGTTTTTTTTTTTTTTTTATTTACTTTTGGAGAAATGCATTACGCACCGTAAGGAAGTATCCATACTTCCCCGTGTGTCGGACTCTCCAAGGTGTAAACTTGGCATACCGACTAAAACTCCAAAAGTGTCTCGCTGATCTTCCCCTCGGGACCACTTGCGCATTTCTTCAAGGGGGGATCCGTGTCTAGGTGGCAGGTTCTTGTTCCTCAGCTACCTCTTCTTGTTTCTTTGTTTTCAGGATCTGCGTCAGATATAGGCTGATTCGCCTCCAACTCTCCTCGTTTCTCAGCATCTCCTGGATGATATTATTCGGGCTGAGCTCTCCGATAGCTCTATTTATTTCCTGACGGGAAGATTCCCATCTACTACACTCGAACACTGTATGATAGGCGTCGTCTGTCGGCGAATCTCCGTACTGGCACGAAGGACTTCTTTTTTTTCCAATTTTATGCAGGAAAGCGTTAAAATACCCGTGTCCGGTGAGGAACTGTGTGACGTAATAGTTCACTTCACCGTGTCTCCGGTTACTCCATTCGCTTATGTCTCCGATCAGCCTAGCAGTCCAGCGTCCTCTGCTTTCGGACTCCCAGCGTGCTTGCCACTTCTGCTGTGTGATTGCTTTCGCTTCCACGCTCGCCGCTTCCACGCCGATTTCTGCTTTCTTTTCATGTATGTATTGTCTTTGTGTTGCGAGGAGGTCAATTGGTACTACACCTGCAACTACAAGAATTGCTGGCTCAGACACTGTGCGGTACGCGCTCGCTATTCGCAAGGCACCGCGCCTCTGTACCGATGCTAGTTGTTTCCGGTACTTTTCATGTTTCAGTGCTTCAGTCCAAATCTCGCTTCCGTACAGCAGAATTGAATGGGTTGTTGCCAGGAGAAGTCTCCGTTTGCTTTCGGATGGTCCACCTACATTTGCCATCAGCCTAGAAAGGTGGTTTGTAACCTTTGATGCGCGTTCAGCTGCCGTTCGTATCTGGTCCCAAAAGCTCAATTTTGTGTCGAGTTTTATTCCCAAATACTTTATCACGTTTTTGCTTTTTATAAGTTCGGTTTCGATGTGGAAATCGACTAGGTACATATGTATGTTAATATGTATTTATGTATGTACGTACATATACATATATTATTCCTAGCAAATTCTTAAAGTATTTGTAATCATCATTTAGAACCATCATTTTTAGTTTTGAATTGAACCCCACGTCAAAGTTAGGCCAGAAAACTTTATGCAATCGACTGAAATTATTTTGAGCTGTACACAGCCGTGTACAGTATTGGTATCCTTATGCAAAACTCGTTCGACTTTGCAAGATGACTTTGGAGAATTCCAGCAACTAATGTCGAAAAACACCTTCAACGAAGCGATAGAATGACATGCGATTTTTTAACTTCATACTTGGAAAAATTTGACAAAAGTCAGACGCATCATTTTTCAAAAAAAGAAGTTTATATTCAATCATCAAAGACGGACATAACTTCGAGGTAGCTTAAAACTAGTGTTACTATAATTATCAGAGGGGATATTAAACGGAGAATTACTCTTGAGTCTTGACAATTGCTGTCACTTTGGATTAAAAGGCAATAGATAGAATAAATAAAATCTTTGTTCTATAAGCCCAATTGAACACTTTCTAAAGCCCTGATCATTGCTGTAAGATTTATGTAACTTCCCATTTGAAAACAAACGTCCGGGAACGTTCGGAAGCATCCTCAAACCGATCCACTGGTGCAAAAGGATAGCTTCTCAGGGAATTCGTGGAAGGAGGACTCTGTTAGGTAATAAGTAGCGCAATGAAGCGAATCTCAGCTGACTTAAAGTAAAAAACTGAGGAGAGCTCCACTGACACAGAAAGCAAGAAGAAGCTGGTTGAGGCATGTACACATGTTACATGTACACCCAGACCCAGCCCTCTAATGCCTACCTCAGTAAGTAAATGAAAATTAGAAATTTTAATACACAATAGATTTGTTCGTTGAAGCCCTAGGGTCGTCCTGGGGTCGCCACAAAGCGTTTTTTGAGAAACCTAAAGTAGCTCTGAAAGTCAAATTGAGTGTTTTTTGAGCCCTAGGGTTGACCTAGGTTTTCCATCAACTCGCCCTAGGTTTTTGCTGTGGCGATTTGAGGACTGTCAAATGATATGTGTTTTTATTTAAATAAAAGGGATGTGTGGTGACTTTGTGGCTAAGCGTTTTTTGACAACTTTCCAGGTTTTTATGGCAGCTCAAACAGGGGTTGTCAAGAAAACTTGGGTCAACTCTGGGGAAAGTTCAACGAACGGACCTAATAAGTCCTACTTAACCGTCAAGTCCCAACAGAAAACTAAAAATGTTTTTCCACGAGTATTGCCACTCGCAAGGAATTGAAAAGTCCTACAATAGTAAAATCGTTGCAATGAAGAGCGAACTTTCGAACACTTTTGCACTCTTTTTTTTTTGAGAAAAATCACTTTTATTAGTTTTAATACACTTATTTATTGCAAAATAAAGAAATTGAATCGAACACAAATGAATTTATATCATTAAATACTTAAAATTCATGTGCTTGAAGTGAAAGCTGATTTCTTCGAACGAATTCAACACAAAAAATAGCATTTATCCTTTACAACCACCACCGGTTTTCCAATGGGTTTTATCGAAAACGAGTTGAAAATATTTTGTTTATGAAAACATGTCGTTTAAGAGCAATGTATGGGAATACTTGTAAGGTTTTTGGAATTTTCGCAAAAACCATGTTTTGTCACGGTCACGGAATAGGCTATAAAGGTATCCGAGTATTTTTTGTACAACTTTCTGTTCAAGTGATCAGCTGATAAAAATTTTATTTTTATTTATTTTCGTGTTGATTTATTGTTTTGGTGTGGATTTATTTCAGCATTAGTCTTTAAAAACGCATGGGAAATGAAAAAAAAAAAAATTGAATTAAAAAAATTTTATTTTTATTAAAATTATTTTCAAAAGTCTATTTTTTTTAACATTTCACAGCTGTTGTCTACAGCAGTCTGGAAAAAGATATCTGAATCGTTCAAAAAGGTACGTGCTATTCGTGATAGGCTATCCGATAGGTTCTTGAACTTGCTCATTAACACAGGCAGAAATAAGTTCTCAAAAATCGTTAAACCACGAAATCACCACATATCATCAAGAAAAATGCACGTACAGCTGCGGTCAAAATAATAGTAGTATAGAGCTTAAGAAAGAACAAAATTGAAAAAAACTTATCCGTCAATTCTAATTTAAAAAACCAATAACGTGGTTTGCAAAGTGGGGTTTTAAGCTTTTATTTACAAAAAAAAAAAAAAACATTAGTTTAATATTACTATCCGATAGTTGCAAGTTTATTGAACAGATGTTGGAATTCAGCGGTCAAAAAAATAGTAGTGATAGGAAAATCTACCTTGAAATGTTACGAAATCGAAAAATTAGGTCAAAATTCTTATTACAATATGTGGCTGAGTGTTCGTACCTTTAATTATTATTTAGTTGCATGTCCCTTGTTAGCTATAACAGCAGTACAAAGACGTTAAATAGGGTTTATCAGGTTTCCACACCTTCCTGTGCTTATCGAACTCCATGATTGCTGTAACGCTTCGCAAAGGACTGTGTTGTTGCTTGATTTACATCTACAAGCATATTTTTTTACAGCGCTCCATAGGTTTTCAATGGGATTAAAGTCCGAAGACTGTGCGGGCCACTTCATCGCATCTACTTTACTTTCCTGGAACCATTGCTTCTTGCTGAAAGACCCATTTCAGCAAGAAGCAACTTCATTTACGGTAGCATTCAACTTCAGTATACGGTAGCATTACTTCCTGCATTATCCTAACATAGAGATGCTGATCCATAATGCCTTCAATCTGCATTATGGGTCCAACTCCGTAGAAGAAAAAACATGCCCATAGCATTATGATTGTAAAGTGTGGATTATATTCGGTGTTTGGAGGTCTTCTTACATATTGACGAGATCCTTTTCCATCCCTTAAAACAATTAAAGTGTAACGGGTTTTCACTATCAACGCAATGCAAAGTGGAAAAATACCAATCTATGCAATGCTTTTACTCACACTAATATTATTTTGACCGCAACTGTAAGTGGGTTACGCTATTTCTGTTTAAAATAAAGTTCCGGACAGAAAAAATGTTCTTAAAAGGAAGAAATGACGGTCTTCTTTTTATTCATTTTGTTTTTCTTTATGGTAGTGCAATAAACCCAAAATTTAGGCTTACGCTATTGCCATTTCAGCTTTGAAGGCTTCATATGTAGATCCAAAGCACAAATTATCCGATACAAAAACGCACAAATTTTACTTTAAAGGTGTAAATATTTACCAAAGCACTTTATGATGGAAAAATGGTAGAAACGCAGCTAAATTTAAATTCTTTGAGTTTAAAATAGTATAGTGAGCCTTCGAACGTAAGTACTTATAACGTGTTGCATTTAAAATATTGAAAACTTAAATGAGCTTTCATTGAAATCGTTTAACATCGAAATCATTCTGCAAATTTATACATAAATTATGTCAACTCATAATTATTCTTTATTATTTTTTGTTATATTTAAATCAACACCATTCACATTTGCGTGCTATCAACATTTCAGCATAAGGACATACGTACATACATATGTGCGAACATCATTTTCAATTCAAATTTAAGGAGCACTTCATCATTGTTTGTGGATTGATTTCAATACTGATTTTTTTTTTTATCAAGAAACAATTAAATTAAAGCATTTGATGAATATTCATAGCTGCATTCGCACGCACAAGGGAAAAAACGAACAATGTGAAAAACTTTTTTAATTACTTTCTGACACAAACGTATGGGTTTCACTTAATCGTAAAGTTTAAGAATAGAGAGGAGGCACAAGCATTTTCTGAAAATGAAGTTCCAGATGCATTTGCTGTTTCAGCTTGGTCTCAAAAAGTTTTGAGAATCTCTCAAATTGCTTCAAAGTTCTTATTTATGTTTATTTAAAACTATTTGAAAGTGACTGTCAACGGCAATCATATACATCCCTATTACGGTTTTCAGGAGTTGTTTTTTAAATTTTTGTTTATTATGTGGAATATAAACTAATAAATAAAGAGATTAATACAATTTTAAACAGTAAAAAACACTTTTTATATTTCCTCAAATGCACATTTCAGAAGCAATGCTTCCATCATCAGTGAGATATATAAATTCACTGATGATGGAAGCATTGCTTCTGAAATGTGCATTTGAGGAAATATAAAAAGTGTTTTTTACTGTTTAAAATTGTATTAATCTCTTTATTTATTAGATAAAAAAACACGTGGAATATCTCTACTACAAAACTCATGAATATAAACTAACAAAAATCAATTGAAAGTCGTAATAAATGCAATATTATCTAGGTTGTAATCTTAAAAACATTTTGATGAAGTCAAAGCAGTTACGAAATTCTCTTGCTTGGACCAAAAAATTGGTCATTAAACACTATCTAGATCATATCAATCTAGAGCGGGTTGAAAAAGCAAAACAGAACAGCTAAGGGAAAAAAAAGCGTGAAAGATTTCACACAACTATGGACACTGGTGTCAACGAAAAATTGATTTTGTATCAAATCTAGATCTAGATTTGAACAAAATCCAAAAAGCTGATTTCCACACTTTCACAGATCTGTTTTCTTCAAACGATCAGTATAACGAGATCTACAAGGAGAAAAGAAGGGAAGAACACCGAATTCTAAAAAAGGAAAAGAAGCAGCATGAGAAGAGGTGCCATGACATCGGAAGTTTTACGAAAAGGCAAGGAGATCCTGCCAGGTTGGCAAACCCCGAACTCAAGTCTGTAAAGGCCAGCAGGGAAACATAGCTATAGAGTCACAGTCGCTACTGAGAATCTGGAAAGATCATTTTTGCAGATTGCTTAACGGCGATGAGGACACAAGTTCCGCTGTCAGGCAGATTGCCCCATTCAGCTTGGACGATGATCAAGAATGCCGTCCTACCGAACTAGAAGAGGTTAAGCTTGCCATATGCAAACTTAAATCAAATAAGACTGCAGGTGCAGATGGCCTTGATGCCGAACTTTTCAAGGCAGCTGGAGATCAGTTGGAAAGGAGCATGCACCAGCTGATCTGCATGATATGGTCGGCAGAAAGCATGCCCCTCCAGTATCGTATGCCCGATCCTGAAGAAAGGAGACCCTCACAATTGCGCCAATTATAGAGGAATAAGCCTCCTTAACGTCGCTTATAAGATCTTGTCTGCTGTAATATGTGAACGTCTGAATCCCCACGTCAACAACTTGATAGGTCCTTATCGATGTGGTTTTAAACCAGAGAAGTCCACAATAGATCAAATTTTCACATTACGGCAGATCTTGGAAAAAACCCGTGAACATAATATCGATATTCACCATCTTTTTATCGATTTCAAGGCCGCGTATGACAGTATCTACAGAGACGAGCTGTATAGAGCCATGTCTAGTTTCGGCATCGCTGCAAAACTCGTACGACTATGCAGGATGACTTTGGAGAATTCACGCTGCTCCGTCAAGGTCGGTAAAGAACTCACCTTTGATATCGAAAAAGGTTTTAGGCAAGGCCATAAACTGTCATGCGATTTCTTCAACATCATACTTGAACAGATTGTAAGAAACTCAAACGTCAACACCAGAGGAACAATCTTTCATAAGTCTGTACAATTACTCGCCTATGCAGACGATATTGACGTAATGGGAAGAAATAAGCGTGATGTCATAGGTGCTTTTGCGAGTATTGAAACAGAAGCGGCAAAAATGGGTTTGATGGTAAATGAGGGCAAAACGAAGTATATGTTGTCATCAAACAAGGACACAGAACATCGACGAATTAGACAATACGTCACAATACATAGACATAACTTCGAGGTAGTACAGGACTTCGTCTACCAAGGATCCGCTATAGACACGGAAAACAACATCAGTGCGGAGATTTAACGGAGAATAACTCTTGCCCACCGTTGCTTCTTTGGGTTAAGAAGGCAATTGAGAAACAAACCCCCTCCAGAAAAACTAAGGTAACCTTGTATAAGACCTTAATCATCCCAGTCCTGCTTTACGGTGCGGAAGCATGGACCTTATCGAAAGCGAATGACGAAACCCTTGGTCGTTTCGAAAGAAAAATTCTCCGAATGATCTTTGGTCCCGTATGCGAAGACAATGTGTGGAGAAGAAGATACAACAACGAGCTGTATGAGCTGTACCGCGACATGGGCATAGCCAGAAGAGTACGCATCGCGATGCTACGATGGTTGGGCCATGTTGAGCGGATGGACCCAAACGCTCCGGCTCGTCGGATGTTCGAAAGCACATTGCAGGGAAATCGCGGAAGGGGAAGACCTCGTCTTAGGTGGCGTAATCAAGTGGATGAAGACCTCAACCGACTTGGAGTGCGAAATTGGAGAGACCTCGCCCGAAATCGAAGTCGTTATAGAAGGATGTTGGTTGAGGCCCAGGTTCACCCCGAACTGTAATGCCCGCCTGAGTAAGTAAGTAAGTAAGTAAGCTTTCTTCAAAAGGAGATAAGGAAAATGTTTTCTAAACTGTTTCAGACAGAGTGAACAAACATCAAAGATTTTTGTTCGCAATAGAAATTTGGTCATTAAACACGAAACAAAATGTTCTTTTTTGTTCCTATTAGAGGTGTTTCTGTACTTTTTGAGGTGTTTAAACAAGTTTTTTTTACACCTAAAATTTAGACAATAGTCGTCTAAAAAATTACGGAATCTGGGACCAGAGAAGAGCAGGTCAAAGTACAGCAAAACAGAGGGCGGCCGTGGTGCAGGTGCAGTGGTAGAGTGTTCAGTAGATAGGCCGGATGCGTGGGTTCGAATCCCGCTCTGGGCATCTACTTTTCTTTCAGCCTCCTAGTTTCGCCGCCCTTGAGGTTATATATGAAATTACTAACACCTTATTTCCAACTACTGCAACACAAAAAAAAAGGGAAGGCTGCTACCCTGGTAGTACAATGGACCGGAAATTAGGTCTGAGTTCTCCAGGTTAGCATATAAGCCTCCTCTTTTTTTATATAAAAAAAAAAAAAAAAAAAAAAAAAACAGCAAAACATGAAAAATATAAGGGGACTAAGATTAATTAATCGGCCCTATAAAGGTAACCATCGGAGCGGAGTTTTCTCGGCAACGCATCCTTTTTCGATGATTGAATTTTGCTTCGAAGTAGTTGTCATCGTACATCGTTCACAAATACGGCAACGCGTTGCATTGAAGAATTCCAGGTTAACCGATTTTGCTGCTTACCTAAATTTTAAGTACAACACCAGGATCTTAAAATTCATAAACATATCAATCAGCTGTCATCCAAATCGACCATTTTGCTATCGACAAGAAACCTTTTCAGTGTTATTGATGTCCGGATATCCTGTTCAAGATCAGTGCGTACTAATGCTGTGACGTTATGAAGTCAGATAGCTAAAATAGCACATGCGCTTTCCTTGCTCCTCAAAACCTATGCCATCAGAAACGCAGCCTTTGATGTTCTGAATTTCACTAAGCCCCATAAACCAAGCCCTTAGTTCGACGAAGAATGTAGACATACACAATAAAACCTGATGCAAAAGAAAACAAAAACTTCCTTTGACTAAAACAACAAGGCCTATAAGGAGAAAAGAAGGGAAGAACATCAAGTTCTCAAAAAGAAAAGTATGTAGCAAAAGAAGAGCTCGTTTGAGGAGATTTAGAGATGCCATTATAGCAATAAGATTGTAAAGTTGTACCAAAAGCTAAAATCATAATGCCAAGGTGACAAACCACGAACTTAGGCCTTCAAAGTCCAGTAGGGAAGAACATAGCGATAAAATCGCTACTGAGAATCTGTAAAGACCTCGTCTGCAGACTGCTGAATGGCGATGAAGACACAAATTCCACTGTCAAGCAGAATGCACCATTCAAATTAGACGATGGCTGAAAATACATCTACCTTCTGAGCTAGAAGAAGCTAAAGCGAGAAATACACGATACAATTATTGTACCGAATCGTAAATCGCATGGGATGATTGTATAATCACCCCTATCACAGGGCCCGTCGTAGCAATTTCGGACTACGAATGTGAAATAGAAATGACTAAAAACATCTTCGTAATGAACGTTTGGCAACAGATTTTTATAATTTGTTAATAATTTTATTATTAGTAACAAATTTTGTGGCAAAACATTAACCACAAGGGCGTCTGTGATGCTCTCATTTTGATATTCGTAGTCCGAAATCGCTACGACGGGCCTGTGATAGGGGCCAATGTGTATGCAAAAAAATTCGATTGTTTCTACATCGCAATGTCGAATGCTTTGAACTGAACTGAAAACCAAATTCGATCGTATGCGATCCAAGTTGCATTCGACGATTGTATCGTGTATTCCCCGCTTAAGATTGACATTTATGCAAGCTTAAATCAAATAAAATTGCAGGTGAAGAGCTCTTCAAAACGCTGGAGATCATTTTAAAAGGAGCATGCACCAGCCGATCTGCATGATATGATCGGAAGGAAGAATGCCAGATGAATGAAGCCTCAGTATCGTTCGTATGAACGATCCTGCAAAAGGGTGACTTTTACAACTATGCCATTTGTAGAGGAATAAGCCTTCTAAAAGATCTATATAAGATCTTGTTTGTTGTAAGAGTTTAAAGTTAAAAACGTTATGTCAACAGTGTAATAGGTCCTCATCAGTCTTAGACCAGAAAAGTCCACAACTGACCAAATGTTCCATTCCAACAGAACTTGGAGCAAAACCCGGGAGTACAGGATTCGCTCGTTGTTCTTTACCCAGGGTTGACCCAGGCTTCCTTGACAAATCTCTGTGATTTGTCAATAAAAAAAACCTGAGTTACCCAGAGCCACGATACCCTCGAGTTAGAGGGTAATCTAACTCGAGGGTTTTCGAAAGCATATTTTTTCAAGAAAATTAAGTAAGGGGAAGACCTCGTCTTAAGTTGCGCATTCAAATGGAAAAAGACCTCAACTGGAGACAACTATCCTGAAAATCTAATACCCCTATCATGGATGTCAACTCAGCTGAAATTGGGTTGTCTTCTCATATCTATAAAACGGGCACACAACCCAATTTTCAGTTGGGTTGCCATCTGTAATAGGGTTGTAAATCTTTAACGAAAGATGTTGGTTTAGGCTCAGGTGCACCGCGAGCTGTAGTGCTCACCTAAGTCAGTAAATAATTTGCAACAGAGGTAAGTGTAAATGTGTAAACTTTTTGAGGAAGACAATTACTTTTAGAAACTTACATATGTGCGTGGTTAGGTATAAGTTTTTAAATCATTTATTTCAAAATCATTTGCAATATCTATCAGCTTTCATCTTGCTCCTACGATCAAGAAGAGCCTCATGCAATGTTCCGGTTTCTTTTGCAGCTTCCAACTCTTTGATATCATTTTTGTTTATTCTAAGTTTTTTGTCTTGGAACTTTTGGAACTTCTTTCTGCAAAGAAAAGTTAGTTATTCGATTTTTTTGGTTTGTTGATGTATACGGTTGCTTACACGTAGTTCTTTTCCACTTCATTCAAATCGCCCTTCTCTTCCTTAGGTCCATCATCAACTACGAGTTCTCTTTGTGCATTACAACGAATCACTGCAATTTCCATTGGTCCAACGGTCTTTCTTAAAGCAACACATGCGTCATCTTCTGGATCAATGGACATAAATTGTCCCGTCTCACTGAGCAGTGCCATTTTACCGTCCTGAAGTTACAAGTTTTAAAATAATTTGTCTCAGGTGAATTTTTTTCTACTTACTTGGAAAATAGGTTCCCATTGTTCCATACTTCCAACCGCATCTGACCTCCCAGTGACAACTCCATCCTTTTCAATTTTCAGGTACTTTCCATAGCCTGACTTGAAAGCTACTTTTGTATCGTTGATAGGGAAAGCGGTAAAAATTTCTTCTGGATCAGGTCCTTCCCCGTCGTTGTGTGGCGCACCCAGGGTGAACAGGCCATTGTCCATAGCACGCACATAGGATTTTTCACCAAACTGAATACCCACAGTGCCAGTAATTTCAGTTAGGGTTTTTGCAGTCCACCATCCGCCGTGCTTTAAAGCATCTTCGTCCACTTCTACTTTTCGTTGCTTTTCCTTTTTGTGTTCCTTGTCTTTATGCTTGCGCTTTTTACTTGGCCTAAGAATTTGAAAGTTATTTTGTATGATCAAAGTGTAGTAAGACAGGTTTTAATTTACTTTGGTTTCTCTCCTTTTAGAACCAACTTGCCGATTCTTACACCTTCATACTCAGACATTTCAATTTTAGTTATTTCAGAGGTAGGAATATGGAGTATTTAGAAATTTGGATGTTTATATTTTGGTTTTTATTTTCCTAAAAATCAGATGTCAGACTAATAAGAAGTGCACTGAAAATGAAATTTTGTCCAGGGGTGTTATGCAAAAATCTGCAATACTGTTGTTATAACTAGCTTGAAACCCGAAAATAACGAGTTTGTTACACAGAGCATCACCAAGAATTCTATCAAAAACTATAAGGAAATCGGAAAAAGAAAGTGTTTCGGCTTAAGGTTCTTGTTCTAATCTTACTTGTACACAAACGATACATCCTTGGCGCAGTTTACTTTCTTGTTTTACTGTGTATGCTTGTTCAAATTCTTGCTTGCTTACAACCACGAAAAAATAAGCGGATAGTGTTGGTGAACATTCGTTATATGTTTTCAATGTTTGTGTGTAGATGAAATATTTTAAATGTTACTTATTAATTACACACTCACCTGTTTCATCTCTTTGACGAAGTTCACATTGGTGGATGTGCTGAAACTTCGTGCGAATAAATGCGACTGTTTTCTTGCTCTGCTTCTCTGTTACACCAATTTGTCAGTATTGACAAGTATTGGTCGATTCTTTGAACAATTTAATCAATTTGGTCGCTTTTTCAACTAATCAGCCAATGTGAACCTCGTCTTTATTGAAATACCTTAAATATTTTTCTGGATGGGATCAAGGAAAAGAAGCCTCTTACAAAAAAAAAAAAAACCAGCAGTAATTTTATAAATTATAAAAAATTGGAGAAACGAAGGTTCCCGGTTCTACGCTGTGATATAAGCCACAGAGTTTAACTGCTCTTATCTACTCTGTGATATGAGCTACGGTCGCTTACTGCATATTTTACTGAAGTACGCCAAAGTTTATATAAAACCAAAAAAAAATTCACCTCTAGCACAGTGATTTTTCGTAGAAAAATGTACACACCCTTCAAATCTCTTCTTTGGAAAAAAATCTTGAATCGTTAAAAAAAGTAAAAACTGAATAAGATGGCCCAATAGGTGTGCCCTGAAGCCTTACATATTTGTAATTTTCTGCCAATGCCGAACGGCTAATCGACAAAGCGCTTTTCACAGCAATTAATTTTATTTGTCAATTCCTTGCGAAAAGCGATACGAGAGGAAAAACATTTTTGGTTTCTGTTCGCATTATGTTTCTTAATTTTTTAATCAGTTTGTCACTGCTTGAGAGTTTTTCACCCCCTTCAGCTGAAAAAACGATGAATTGAAAATTTTGTGCACAAAACAAAAAACGGATTTACTGTGATTTAAAAATGATAAATCTACATTACCTTATGAAGCTACATTACCTGATGGTATTCAAATCTGGCCTGATCTGGTGGTACCCGTGGCCTGATGGTTAGCATGTCCACCTGCTAACCCAGAGGTTCGAGGTTCGAATCCCAACAGAGGCAAAATGAAAAAATTGTTTTTCCACGGGTATCGCCTTTCGCGAGGAATTGGCAAGTCCTCCGTTAGTAAACTCATTGTCATGAAAAGCGCGTTCTCAATTAGCCGTTCGGAACCGGCGAAAAATTGTAGGTCCCCTCCATTCCCTCACAAGGCATGGTTGTGAGAAATGCGCTAGGCCCAGGGGCTCCACGCTCTGTTGCGCCACCCTATTTATTTTTTTTATTTTTATTCAAATCTTACAATCAAATAGAGCTAATCCATCGAGTCTCGAACATACATATGCTTTGAAAAAGAAAAAAAAACATACCTAGCAAAACCATTCTTCACACACAAAACACACACAGTCCCACCAACCAAACCAAAAAAAGTGAGGAAACTTTCTGTCTAATTTGTTGCTGTTTGACCATTTTTCCTACATCCAAGGGTAATTGCATTAAAAGATTTATTAAATTTCAATTAAAATCTATATATATTTGCCTTTAAATTCTATAACATTGCTCCCAGAAGATATATGTAGGTTTTTTGGTTTTCCGTGAATGATTTTCTAGAAAATCACATTTACCACCCCGTAGTACAAATCAAACAAATTTCTCTCCATGCAAGCTTCTGTTTCTGTCAAAAATCAAAATTACAAATTCGGCTTCGCCCCTCAGACTTTATTCAATTTTTTAATTTTTTCCAACGAAGTCCCTTAAATCCTTGCTGCTAAATTTATCAAAATATTCCAATTAAACGAGATTGATATAGAAAAATTATTCTCCGCAGTGATTCTTTGCAAAAACCTAACCTACATCATATGTATGTTTTTTTTCTTTTTTTTTTGTCAGAGGGAGTTCGGCGAATTTTTCCATTAATTTCCTTAAAAAAAAAATTATTGTGAAATAAATAAAAACTTTTCGTTTTCTTTAATTATTTCGCTTTACTTTTTTTAGGTCTGTTTTATATTTTGATATTAATATTGCGGAGGAAAAACCCACACACACATCCTTTATTTTGGAGAAAAACCATTTTTTGTTGGCAGAGGAGGACGGAGGGCCCGACACAACCTTCCGAATTTTGGATTTAAATTAAGAGGACATCGCACATACATTACATCTGCTTCTTGCCATGCCCCGCGGTAAAAGACGATCGAACCTTGAGATGGTCCCCGGCGAAGAAGAACGTCAAACCTCCAAGAGACAGAGAAATAATTACTCAAGGTAAGATGAAAGGGACTCCAATTATATAGATGTGGGTACCTATATATTTTTATTTTGTTTGGTATTTATTTAATTTTGAGTTTTTTTTTCAAGTTTCACTTCCGAAGAAAGTTTTTTTTCTTCAGATTGTAAATTGTAATCGATAGTGGAGACAAACAAATAACCTGGTTTGTAAAAATAAAAAAAAATTCTTATCAATTTTCTTGGTGGTGATTACCTACATAATTTTCTTTCTCTGGATTATTGCCAGCTATCTTCCACAAAGTTTTTTTTTGATAAGTCGTGTTACTTCTTAGATTCGTGTTGCATTGCTCGCAAAACTTTTACCAAAAACCAGGTTAGGACTTCAAAACACTCATAAGGTTTTGTGTCTTTAAACACCGGCAATTAATTGAAAGTCTAATTGTTGTATCTTCTAAAACCTACGCAATGGGTACGATGATGAATTTTAGGATGCTGTTAAGTGGGTGAGGTTATGGATGTCGCCCAGTTCGTCGAAGAAGTATTCTCCGAGAACTTTTTTTTTTAGCGTGGACCAAGCTAAGGCACTCATAAAGGAAGTGCAATGATCCTCCTTATGCCTCTTCGTGTTGGCATGTTCTACATAAGTCGGATGAGGTGATGTTCATTCTCATCATGTGTGAGGTGTTTTGCGGCTTCACAGACTTCAAGTACTTCTGCTTGAAAAGCACTGCAAAAGTCAGGAGCTTTATTGTTCTATTCTTTTGGAATTGATTTGATTTTGTAATCCTGTTTTCCTCCTAGCAATCTCTTGTCGGAATGATAGTTAGGGCCACTGGATTGAAATCAGAATGCGAGGGTGTATTCTATACTATTTGAATGTCTATTCAACAGTGATTCATAATGAGTTATTGTTTGAGTCGCAGTGCTTTTTGGCTGCCATCTGCTTAAAGAAAAAGTTTAGGGAAGCCAGCAAATCTCCTTGATGAAAAGGTCTAGGAGAGCCAGCGACAATGAAAGTTTCCAGACCGTTGATGTCATTCTCATGGCACTGGTTGAGCCAATGCATGCAAGCCTTTGCATTTTGGTAATGGTCTTGAGGATGACCACCATACCAAAGTTGCGTATGTGAAGATCAGGTCCCCATTTCTTCCCAAAAAATTCTACTGAAAGTAGAATAGAGTAGCAGAATCCATCCAGTTCTGTTCAATGGTTCTACCTACTTCGTGAAGTGCAGTCTCAACTGATTTTCCCTTTATATATGCATGTTGGGCTAGACAGATCACATTATTGTTCAGTTTTTTTCGGATATGCGTTTTTACAAGTCTTTCTGAATCTTGAGTAGAAAGGAGGATAGGCTTATAGGCTTTGCAAGTTATAATGCAAATGGAAAACAGAGTAGATTGAAGCATTCCACATTCTGGTAGAGGTGCAATTTATGAGTCTCTTTACATAACTGTCCAAAGGTGGGCTAAATTTAAAACTGTGGACAAAAACATTGATGCTAACAACAGAAGCAAAATATGGTGGGTGCCCTCCAAGGTATGGTTGTGAGGAATGAGCTAAGCCTAGGGTTCCCCGCTTTGTTGGACCCGTTGTTTCTTTATTTATTATTATCAAATAAATAAATAGGGTGGCGAAACAGAGCGAGAAGCGCCTTGGCCTAGCGCATTTCTCACAACCATGCCTTGTGAGGGAATGGAAGGGAACTACTATTTTCTGCCGGTTTCGAACGGCAAATCGAGAAAGCGCTTTTCATGGCAATGAATACCAACGGAGGACTTGCCATTTTTTCGCGAAAGGTGATACGCGTGGAAAAAACATTTTTGCCTCTGTTGGGGTTCGAACCACCAACCTCTGGATCAACAGGCGGGCATGCTATCCATCACACCACGGGTACCATTTATTATTATTATTATTTTTTTTTTTAAACCAGGCCAAATTTCATTTCCTTCTATGTTTTCAAAGTTTTTATTGAAAATACCGTTGGTGAGCATACAACCAATCAATATTCGTTGAAAAATGGCCCTAACGAGGTAACCGTCGCAGCAGAATTCTCTCTGATTTCCTATGATTCGGAGACTTGCTTCGTGGTGTTTCGGCGTTTGCCTTTTATATGCGATGTTTTATATTAAATTAAATTTGGTGGCTTTTTTGACAGATAAAAACAAACATTTCAAAATTGAATTTCCGAAAAAGGATGCGTTGCTGAGAAAATTCCGCTCCGACGGTTAACTCGGTACGGCCGATGACTCGTTAAGTAAAATTCTACAAAGAGACCTCATGTTTTTAACCGTGGTTTTTATGCAAAACCTATTTATAGTCAATTAACTATAGTATGGTGATTTTTTTGACTTTTTTTATTTTTTTCGGTGGCATCGTGAAATTTGGTAAAAATACAAAAAAAAAAATTACCTTAAGTTTGAACCCTTAGTATTAATTTTTAGTGCTCGACCAAGAGGTGTAAAGATTTCTTATTGAAAATACACGTAAACTCTGGTTTTTTATTTTCAATTTTCTATAGCTTAGTGGCATTTCATGAGATCGATTTTACCGAAGATATTTTTGTTTCTCTAATTGAACGATTTACAAAAATGCCCATTGCAAAGTCCTAACTCCCACCGGCGAGGTAGTACGGGCCACTGAACTTGATAAGTGACTAACTTGCAGAAAATTTTATTTCCTGCAAAAAGTCTTTAAAACCAAATTACTAATATCAATACTAAGCGAGATATTATGCCTTGAATATATTTTCTGTGAAATTTTTCTAACAACAGTATGCAGTTATGGTCTCTGGGGTTTTGAGTATCTAGGTCTTGAAATAACGGTTCCTGCCATACAACCGATATGATAATACTTATTTTGCTAGAATACGGCTCTAACGATTTTGATATTATTTTACGTGAGGTATTATTCCTAAAAACTATTCTTATGATGTAAATTATTTTTAGGAAAATGTCTAAAAATGGTACCCCCACCGTTTTTTTCAAAACCGACTTTCTCGCTAATGACAATCACGATTTTGACGAAATTTCATATTTGAAGAGTCCTAAATTGTTTAAGAAAGATTGCATACCAACATTTGGAAAATTGAGTTTTTTCGAATTTTCATTAATTTTTTTTTTTTTTAAATTTGTTCTTTCGAGTATGTATTTTCAAAACGGATTTTTTTCAAACCTTTTGTCAAAACATCTTTCAACAAGATTTTAAAACTTGTGTACTTCAGCAAACAAGTCGCAGCTAGCTCATCTACTCGACTCAGAGCTACATCACAGTGGACCAATAAATCAAATCGGCCACACTACCATTCTAAATAACTTTAGATTCCTACCGAATCGATCCGACTACACCACCCCCATGTTGGTGTTTGACAATAATTTCCAAGTAACCATACCTTGAAGAGAAGCTTGGGAAAATGGCACTCTCTTGGAAAATGAAGCAATACACTCTTACACCGATGGCTCAAAAACCATCGAAGGTGTAGGAAGTGTAATCTACTCAGAAAAACTGAATCTCAGTCTTTTCTTCCACCTACCCGTTCATTGTAGTGTGTTCCAAGCGGAACTTCTGGCGCTTAAGGAGGTGCTGTCTTGGCTCAAAGAAAACGTCATATCCTCCATGGATATTCGAATCTTCTCGGACAGTCAAGCAGCCCTTGAATCTCTTTCCTCTGCCTCTTCAAAATCCATCACGGTTCAAAATTGTAAAATTTCTCTGAGGGAGATGTCAAATCAGTTCAACATTCACCTTTCATGGGTGCCAGGGCACAGGGACAAACCAGGCAACTTTATAGCAGACGTACTAGCCAAAAAGGGCACGACCACTTCCCTACGCTCAGAATGGAACAACATAGGTGCACCTATCGCTACATGTAAACTCCATGGTAGACAAGACGCTTCAGGGATAACAAACACTAGATGGACTGAGAGTAACAACTGCCTTGCAACCAAAAAAGTTTGGCCGTGTGTAGACTCAAAACGCTCGAAGAGTTTGTTAGCCCTGAACCGCCTGTATCTAGGTTCTACCATAGGTGTTCTTACGGGACACTGTCTAATAGGGAGACACGATAAAAGACCTGGTGTGATTTCCAATGATTTCTGCTGAAGCTGCATGAACGAAGAAGAGGAAGAAACCGTTCAAGACCTTCTTTGCTCACGCCCTGCACTACTTCATGGGAGGAAAACTCATCTCGCTGAATTCTTTTTCGATGATACTAGCGAATCAGGTAACATAGACTCTAAAAGTCTTTCGAAATACATTATAAGTTCCGCGTGGTTCGACTAACGGGTGAAGTCCCGTAATGGAAGATAAATGGGTGATCAACTCGTTAATCTTACATCGGGTTTCTGAGATCAATAGGTGATTAATTTGCTGATCTCTGTGGTAGACCCATGCGGCCTAGTGTGTCAGATAATGTACTCATCGGCTGACAGCCACTTCCACCTAACCTAACCTTGTGTACTTGAATTTCTAAAACCTCATTAAAAAAAAAGATTAAAACATAAAAAAACGTTTTTTTTTAAACGGCTCTAACGATTCAGTGTTTATTGTATTAGCAACTGCAAAAGAATGGCGTTTTTAGATTTTCACTTGATCCTTTAGAACATTTAATCTAATTTTTTTTCAGTATTTTATGTGATTTAAATCAATTTTCATAATTAATGAATAGTTGCAACCCTGAAAAATATATTTAGAGCGAATACTAAAACCTTTTGCTCGGCTTTAATATTTTGGTATTGTACTTAGCACGCAATCGCAAGTTCGTGGGACCCAATCGTGCCCATTGTTTAATATTGGTCTTTGAATTTTAGCATCAAAAAGGCGTAACGGAAAAATATGTTGTTTGAAATTAATTTATAAAAGTTAATATTTGTTGACATTCAAAATATTCTTTACAATTTTATTCCGCTCTAAAATGAGCAGATTCTTTTCTATTAAGATGTTTGTTCTTGGGAACTACATACATCTGAATGTTGAAAAAATGCTTTTTTCTCTATCTGTGGAAAAGCACTAACTGGCTAAAATTGGTTCATTGGCGGCTATTGAAAAAGAATTCCATGGACTTGCATCGTAAACTTTATTTTTCTTTTAGCCACAATATGTATGTGGAAGAAATTCAACTTTGAAAACACCAGAATGTAGTAAAATACAAATCAACTACATACGAGTACATGTCAAGCGAAAAAGAAAAATCTGCGTAATTGAATACGAATGAATGAGAATTAATAGTGAACAGCGTCAAGCATCACTGATCAATGACCATTCAATATTATAATTTCTTTAGGTCAAAACAATATGAGAACAAACTCGCTTTCATAGAGAGAAGGTCATCGATGCAAGTGTTTCATTGTTCGAAGAGCAAAAGCTACACCGACCACATAATTAACTTGGCTCAGTCCTAATGTTTTGAAGATACACTTGTCTTTCTTTTGTACGTTCTTGTCTGGCATTGTTTTTATGTTTGAAAAATAGTGTTCCTTGCTTCGCCAGATGTGCTACTCTTTGCTTCGCTTTCCGTTCGGAATTTAAAGAAACTCGAAGGTGGGCCAATGTTTTCTCTTTGACAATCTATTTATAGCAGCAGTGCGACTATGAAAGAAAAATTAGTCTTTTCGGTTAAAAAGAACGACACGAAGTGCAAAAAAAAAAAAGAAAATATATACATAGACTGTTTTAATTGCTTTGCTACTCCACACAAAAATATAATTGAACTGTGGAACTTCCCAGATGGATAGTGAAAAGTAAATCCTTTAGTGTGTGACACATGCATAGTTTTTGTTTAATTTTTGTTTATTTAAAAAATAATTTGATGTTGCAGAATTTCAATATAATTTGTATCTACTTTGTTATCATATTCTATGTTGCCTTGATCATTTTTAAATATTATTCAATTGCAATTTCTAGACGCCACATAAAATCCGAAGACTCATTTAGTTCTAAGAGATGCATTGCGTGGTTTAGAGAATACACAAATCCCGACGAACCAGACACATTGGGTATTGAGTTTTGTATATAATTGTTTTATTGGTTATCAATTTATTATATTTTTTTTTTATATATAAACAACAACTTGCTGAATGAAGGTCCCGATGGAATGGAAAAATTCTGTGAAGACATTGGCGTGGAGCCAGAAAATGTTGTCATGTTAGTTTTGGCCTATAAAATGGGAGCTACACAAATGGGATTCTTTAGTCAATATGAATGGTTAAAAGGTCTAACTGAATTGGAGTGTGATTCTCCAGCAAAGATGCAATCAAAATTGGAATATTTGAAAAGTATACTCAACGATTCGAATATATTCAAAAGCATATACAGATATGCATACGACTTCGCTAAGGTAGGAATTGAAGGTCAACATTATGAATAGCGAATCGAATGTTTGATTTTTTTTTTGCGAGTTCAGCCAATTTACAGTATTATGTTTTTATTAAAGTTGACAGATAAGCTCTATTTTGTTATCGATGCCCAAGTCTCCGACTCGACTTATTTTTTACATTTGAAGCAAACTTCGTTTTATAGAATTGCTTATCATAATGCTGCATTGCTGATTCGTTTGATTCGTCATTCATAATGAGGGCCTTTTACAAAAGAAACACAAACTAATATTGCTTTTTAATTTACAGGACTCGGATCAAAGGAGTATGGATATAGTGACAGCTAAGGCGATGTTACAGTTACTGTTAGGCAAACATTGGCCACTGTATCCACAATTCGCACAATTTCTAGACCAGTCAAAGTACAAAGTTATAAACAAAGATCAATGGTGTAATATATTGGAGTTTTCGCGAACAATAAGCAACGATTTATCAAATTATGATATCGACGGGGCATGTAAGTAGAACTAGAATTATTATAGATGCACTTGTATTCACCCAGAAGGGTACTAGTAGATGATAGTCTCTCCTTACAGTTTAAGTTTTGTTTAAAGACAGGGTAGTGCTTTTGCGTGGATGTTGTGAAATTCTGCTTTCCACCTACCTTTTCGAGGCCGGAAGTAAACTTTTAGGTACCCTTCCTCCCTCAGTTCCAATTGGGAGAAATTTTTTTTTAAGGTATTTGAAGCTTAGAACTATATAACGCTTAATTCACCTGTAGGTCACGGTTAGCCGTTCGGAACCGCCAAAAAATTGTAGGTCCCCTCCATTCCCTTGCAAGGCATGGTTGTTCCTCGTTCTGTTGCGCAACCCTATTTGTTTATTTATTTTAGGTCACGGAAAACAGCAATTGCTGTAAACCCCACTTCCAGTTCACATTCTGATTCATCAAGTGCTAAGATGACTAGAGTTCAAGAAAAACAATTATCTATTTGGTTTCGCTCGTTGTCTTAATGAAACTAAAAAGAAGGGCGAATTCCTAAACGCACGTCTTGCACAAATTATGCAAAGCTAACAGTTCCTAAATGCCGACAAAAAAAAAATAACTTCAAAGCAGAATGTCCCAAAACGTAGTAGAATGCTTTTCTGTTCGCAATTGTAAGTGAATCTGTGCAACTTTCAAAAACCACTCACGAACTTTTAATTGCATTGCAGATGTTATTTTGGATTTTTCGCTATCATGAGAATTGCTTAGCAAGGCTTGCGTTTAGGAATTCGCCCGAAGTGTTTCATTTACTTATGAACCTGGGTAATTTCGATTTTGGGCTCTCTCTCTCTCTCCAGTTTTGCCTTCTAAGTTGAATGAAATCTTCTTCCACTTTATTTCGCTACCCAAGACTAGGTCTTGCCCTTCCGCGATTTCCCCGCAATGTGCTGTCGAAAACCCTTCGAGCCGGATCGTTGGTGTCCTTCCATGTCCTATGCATCGTTATTTTGCAATGCGTACTCTTCTAGCTATGCCCATATTGCATGTCGATGAAGTCTTCTGTACTAAGTCGAAATTATATCTGTCAATTGCGACTTATGTTCCAATTTGTCGATGTTTTCTGTCCTTGTCTGATGACGAAAGCGGCAAAATGGTGGTAATGTCTTATGAGGGCAAAAGGGAGTGAATTCATTTTGCCATCTTAAGCCATTGCACCCATTTTTCCGCCTTTGTTTCAATGCTAAATTTCTTGTTCCCATTGTTCCCTTATAAGCGACGTTGAGAATAAGCTCATTTTTGAGGGTTTCCGTTTCTTAGGATGAAACATACGATCTGATGTTTCCATTCAACGGGCACACATTCTTCCTATCATATGCAGACAAGCTGGTACATGCTCTTTTTAAATGATCTCCAGCTGGGTTAGTGAGACCCAGAGCATCAGAGGCTGCGGCTTGGTTTTGAAGCCACTAGTCTTCAATGCTCTTGAAGAATTGCACAAAATTCAACGATTGTTTGAGCGCTCCTCGATTGGAAAATGCATTGGCTATCTCTTGCGATTGTAATTTTCCGAGCTCATAATGTTTCACAGAGTTAGTTTACACGATTCGTGAAGGATATTCTCATTCATATTAACACCACAACAAGGTTGTGGTTAAAGTCTGAAAATTCGGACATCAATAACACAGGAGAAGTGTGTTGCGTCGATCGCAACATGGTCAATTTTGTTAACCTTTATGAAGATGCGATAGATTAGGCTGAGTCCGTATTTGGAAGTTTTGCCATACAGCCTATGCTTGCCGATTGTATTTCCAAAGATATCCTCTTTCCTAGTTTTGCGTTTAAATTGCCAAGGAAATTTCCACGTCTATGGCATTGCTCATATCTCATATGTTTCTTCGAAGAGCTCGTAGAAACAGTTTTTTTTAATTATCTTCTTTTTGTTCTGTGGGCCTGTAGTCCTGATGCAGATTGTTATTATACGCTCACTAACCGGGCTGTAGCTGATAATCTTGTTACTAACTCTAACTCTAACGACAAATTACAGTCAAACTAGCGTTGTTTCTGCTGTCTGTTGCAGTTGCCATAGTAAATGTCGAAGGTTTTTATCTTCTC
Source organism: Melanostoma mellinum (assembly GCA_914767635.1). NCBI lineage: Eukaryota > Metazoa > Arthropoda > Insecta > Diptera > Syrphidae > Melanostoma > Melanostoma mellinum. The sequence continues at coordinate 248,132,372 of OU612058.1, read as the reverse complement.
TATGACCGGCCTTTTTGGATAGCGGTTTCATCTGTTTTTGAGCAGTCCTGGTGATTTTCTTTTCTCGTTTGCTAAGTTTGCCAACAGTAAATTCATTTTTGTTATACGAGGTTGTTGGTTGTTTTGGAACACCTTGTTTTTTTTATATAGTTTTGTAGTTAACCCATCACCAAAACCCCAATCTGGAGGGCCAGTTCTTTTTGGGATCCTTCATGTCCAAAGGACCAGATTATCAGTAGCGAGTATCCTGCGGCAAGCTTTGTTTGGCCCGCCATTAGCTCGCAGAGCATTATAATGTTCTATTTTTTCTTATTCCTATTGCCAAGTCACCTCCGGTGGAGGAGACCATAACCCAGTGTTTACCGTGAAGAGGCAAAGCAAGTAAAATTAACGTGTTCCTAAAATTGCAACATCTTAGCGCCGCCAATTTCACACCGATCAGTGAAACATTCTAAATAGAACACATCACCTTTGATACTAAAAATTTATAATTCTGAATTATTATTATTTTTACAAACCAATGTAATATTATGACAAGACTTAATTTTGACCAACAGGGAGAGTTCTAGTATGCATTTTCATTAATTGCGATTGCTAAAGCAATTGCGGTCATAACGCGTCTACTCATTTATGGCATTCTTCGTATTCATTGTGTTTTCTGAAATTAAATATTCTAGGGCCAGTTATGTTGGACGAATATGTGGAATGGTTACGACAACAACGCAGCTGTACAAGTACCACAACAAGCTGAAATTAAAACAAAATCACCGAGCGTCAAAGCAGGGAAAATTATCAACTTTACGGGGTATAAACACAAAACTATTATGTTATTAAAAGCTATCAAAACTTTAAACATATTAAATTGGATAGACAAAAAAAGCAAAAATTATACTAACATAACAGAAAATCATCATTCACTTCAAAATCTTGTACATAACTTCAAGTATCCACATTCAATGAACTCATTTTTTTGCTATAAAGAAAAATGTATTGCTCTCCCGCCCAAGAATCATTTTTAATTTATTTATTTATAACGAACAAAACACGAACAAAAATGCTAGTAACGTTTGTGTTAGGACTTTATGACTTTCGAAAGTTTGTGAACATCATAGCTCATCAGAACTCCGTAGCCTACCTATCATCTGCATTCCTTCAGTTCTTTTTCTCTCTTTCTCTCGATACACAATAAACACAATTGAATCTTCCATAGCAAATACAAAAAAAGAAGGAAAATCAAAATAAATCATTGAAAAGAACTCTAAAACTGTTACAGAATTTGTATCTCCAATTAGAACAAAACAATTAATTAGAACCAATAACTAAAACATATTTTTCAAGTGATATTAATTTTATTCTTACAAACGTGCAAAAAAAAAGAAGAAAATGGAAGAAGAATAATCAAACAATTCAGAAGAAAACTCTAAGAAATTATGTAGCATTTTTGAGAAGAACTAAGAAAATAAAACAAAACAAAACTACATGTTTTCCAATGCCATGTTTACACACACAACCTGTGTCCACAAACCATCGAAAGGAAAGCATTGGAGATTAAGAAAAACAAAAAGTTTATTTTAATTATTATTGATGATAGTTAAGTTCTTTTTATTTTCATATAGTTTAAGAATGATTGTTTCTCTGTAATAATAATTAAAACAATTAAACTACTTTAAGGCAAGGATTACACGTGAAAGTTTTATCCTCGACCGAGTGTATGTAACTTTTAAAAAACTTACATAGAGGTTTGTTTACATTTAAGATGAAATTAAAGTTAGACATTTTTCAGAAGACGCTTGCATAATTAATTTACGTAACTAAAACTTACAAGTATAATCCTTGCCGAATAATAAAAAGGAAAATGTAATCAAGTGTATAGTATACAAAAGATATTTTCAAATAAACTCCAGATAAAAATCAAAAAAATAGTAAAAAAATAAAATGTAAACAAAAAAAACAACTGAAGGTTTTTTTTTTATTTTCACTCCTTTTTAGTCGTGTTTTATGATTGGTATTCTGGAGTAACTTATTGATCCGGGATCTCAATGGGACATGAAAACCATTTTCTTTGTTTTGATTTCAAATGAGTCTTTGTAATTGGCATATAATACACCTTTATTTTGACCAAGAGAAAAACGCCATTCCAAGGAAAGCGGATAACCGTATTTGTTCAAAATAAAAAAAAATCCAGACAAGGCAAAGAATATTGAGCCTTCGAGAAGTCAGCGAAGTTTGCTACAAAACAAATTTTCTACGTGATCAGTGATAAACTTTTAAAAACTGGTATCAAATAAAATTCAAAGTTTGGGAATTTTTGAAACTGTGTACAAGTGGATGGAAATAACACAGCCTCAATGTCACCATTTCCGGAAACATTGTGAGCTCCTCATGTTTTCTACTACAGCGCAGCGCATGGAGATCTCAAGATGGTCTTACTTGAGACTAATGTGTGGTGATTTGAAGGAAGAAACTATTCTAGAACACACCGTTATTCCGAGGGAAACATTAAAATATCAACGGCATCACTACAGAAAACTTTCAGTCGTTGTATTATAACAACGCCGAAGAAATTCAATATTGGATGATAACAATCACAAATGCTGTTGTTATGACCCTTAAAGCCTATGGTGGCGATGTTAATAAGCAATAGAAAACACAGCTTCAGAAGTGTTTATCTTAACACAATAATCTGAGAGCAAGCACTGTATCTACAATGATAGTGCTCCGACAAACATAACCAAAATTGAAGCCTAATGCGCAATTATAACGTCCTTATGAAGAAATGTGTGGCCGGATTTAAGTTACTCAAATCATTAGGTGATTTAGCCAATATTAGTATCTACGACCCACCCTGGGCGCTGCAGGTGCAGGCACTATAATGTGAAAACTTTCAATTCTAAACCGAGTTGCTTAATGTTTGTGACACTTAAGTCAGAGTCCATCCAATGAACAATGGTACCAATAAAGGCCTGCCTACGCCTAAACGAAACAAGGTCCAATTAGCCATTGTCAGACTTAAAATGAACAAAGTAGCTGGAGCCGATGGACTACAAGTAGAACTTACTCAACAAGCTATAGATAACAAACGAGCTTATTTCAAAAACAAGTCGGAGAAAAGTGTTAGAAAAGAATCTCAGCATCTGATCGCTGTCCCGGCACCAGCTATTTTATAACATTTCTTTATTTCATGTAAAATTCTCAAATCATGAAGAAAACTCGAGAATTTAATATTACAACCCATCACCCATCGAAAGCGGATGAAGAAACCCTTCTCCGAATGATCTTTGGTCCCGTATGCGAAGACAATGTGTGGAGAAGAAGATACAACAAGTAGCTGTATGAGCTGTACCGCGACATGGGTATAGCCAGAAGAGTACGCATCGCGAGGCTACGATGGTTGGGTCATGTAGAGCGGATGTACCCAAACGCTCCGGCTCGACGAGTTTTCGAAAGCACATTGCAGGGAAATCGCGGAAAGGGAAGACCTCGTGTTAGGTGGCGCAATCAAGTGGATGAAGACCTCAACCGACTTGGAGTGCGAAACTGGAGAGAGCTCGCCCGAAATCGAAGTAGTTATAGAAGGATGTTTGTTGAGACCCAGGTTCACCCCGAACTGTAATGCCCACCTAAGTAAGTAAGTAATCCATCACCTAATAATCGCTTTTCAAGAAGTTTAAAAAATACTTACCGATCACCTCAGTCGTGCTATGCGGTATAAAACGAGGAACCCCAACCAAGTCGTATGAAAGCTTCTTAGGTATTCGATGGATTAATTCTACATACTTAGGCACTTAGGGTTATCGGTGACTTTTTTAACATGGATTTTTTTCCCAAAATTCCAAAAATTGGAATCGGGAACTTCTTTTCAAAATTGGGAATAAAAATTCATAGGCAAAATACCTATCGGGAACTCATTTATTATGAGAAATATTAAGTCCGTTTGTTGAACTTTCCCCAGGGTGTTTTACTGTCCTCAAAAAACGCTAAACCATTAAAAAAAAGTATATGCCATTTGACAGCACTTCTCATCACAGCAAAAACCTGTGGGGAGTTGAGGGAAAACCTAGTTCAACCCTACGGCTCAAAAAACACTTGTTTTGACATTCAGTGGGTCTCTCAAAAAACGATTTGTGGCGGCCCCAGGGCGACCCTAGGTCTTCAACGAACAAACCTATTGTGCTTTTCCTAGCAAAAATGATTGCCACGGGAAAAAATCCGTGGGGAATTCCCGATAGTAGGAACTCGTTCCCAGGAAGGGAAACAATTTTTGGGAAAAATATTTCCCAAGGAATTCCCGATAAGGCTGACTTAATGTCCTGTTTATGTGTTAATAAACAGAACAAGTAGTAAATTAAACTTACATAAGTGCTTTAGAGCTGCCTGAACAAGTATGAGAATCGACACCATCGCAACGCTTAAGATGACTTTTCCGGGAGCGGGTCAAAATTCTGGCTTCAAAATTCTGCTTTTAAAACGAAAATTCTGCTTTTCAAAATTCTGCTTTTTTTTCATTCTGGCTGACAAAATTCTGCTTTCCAAAATTCTGCTTTTCAAAATTCTGGCTTTTTAGAAAGAAAAAATTCTGCTTTTTTCATATTATTTTTTATTCGCAGAAGAACAAAAACAAAGTAGGAGATCGACAAGAAAGTAAGAGTTTGCAATTATTATTAATATTCTGGCAAATAAAGAAAAAGATGGTGTAGAAAATGTTAAGCGCGCGCTTTACACTCTTTCTTTTTTCCTTTATCCTCTCCCCATGCTTCGTGCGCTCAATTTCTGTTTTGGCAGGGCACTGATAATGATAAGCTCCTTTCGTAGGTCTCCAATCAATTTATAGACACCTTCGTGGCTTCGGGCCACACCGACGATGCCAAGCCTCTACATTGTTTTGCGTTCATGGGAATGCATTTCTAGTTTTATATAGTTTTATCATAAACTAACTGAATTATGTAATTCTTTTGAGTAGGAGAGCGACAATGAGGAAATCAAAAAACTACTTCTCTACTTTGAAATTCTTTAAAAAGCAAGTGTTTGCAATTATTATCAATATTCTGCCAATTATAAAGAAAATGAAAGTTTGGAAAATGTTAAAAAGCGCGCGCTTTTTAACATTTTCCAAACTTTCATTTTCTTTATAATTGGCAGAATATTGATAAGCAGAATTTTGAAAAGCAGAATTTTGAAAAGCAGAATTTTGAAAGCAGATTTTTGAAAAGCAGAATTTTGAAAAGCAGAATTTTGACCCCGGCAGAATGTTGACCCCAACCCGACTTTTCCTTATCATACGGAGCTCTGAGCATTGTGATCTTAAAGCTCTCGATACCGCTTTCCCATCCGTATGCTTAGTGATCGGCCCATGTTGTACACCGCCTTGACCTCAAAACCCATCGACAAATCTCCCAAACTCTATTTTCTGCAAGACTAGCTTTTCCACGGTTCTTAGTACTTGTAATTCTATCAAGCTTTGTTACTTCCGCTTCCATATGGACTGTATTCATTTCAGCTGCCGTCTACTTACCCTCATACTTTTTGTAACTGTCCGACATTGTGCTGGACATACAACCGCGTGGTAGAGGTTTCTCTTCAACTTCTTCGGTCACAAAAGATAGGAGAAGATCTCTGATATTAAAAATTTTCACGCTTGGAAGAACATTTCCGTTCATTTAATTGAATATGAATATATTCATCTGGAATATGCATGTCACAATCTGAAAACAGGAATTGTCTTTTTTGTCATTGTCCTCACTACAGACCCTTGATCATTATTCTTCAAAATCAGGGTAAGCGGCTAGAGATACTTGTTTTGCTGCTCAAGGTATGAAGTCTTCTTTAGAAAATAGTAGGGTACATTTCTTCTAAAAGGATAAAAAAAGGATGAAATTCACTTAAGTTAAAGGCGCAACATTCTTAAAACTTTGGATATGAACTTATTTGCCGCAAATGGCAAACATAGCGTACTCATTGTTTTACAAAAATTTTATAATGACAAGAAAGAAGGAGAAACTATTGGAATGTCCAAAGAATTGCTATATTGAGAGAATCACTGTGGTAAATGAATCGAAAAACTATTTACCTCCCTTTGATTATATGAATTGAGAACAGGTATTTCAAACGCAGTGGCTCGTATTTATAGCTAAAGAGTCACCAAACATTTTCAAACTCTCGCCGCACTTCAGCCAAGTTAAAAAGTCGATAACTCAATAAAAAAAATACAATCACTTCACTCAAACTCTAGCTTTTTTTTAATTTTATTTTTTAAAAATGTTCCTTATAAAATACAAATGTTTTCAACAATATTTAAACTAACATCACTCGCTATTCCCATTTGGGATTTGGGGTTTGGAATATTTTCGGGTTTCGGGAAGGAAAGGTATAATATCTTTGTATGTAACATAAAAAAATTGTCTCTACAAAACGAAAAAATAAAAAACAAAATAAAATTAATAATTTATCTATGTACGTTAACCTACGCTATAGAAAAGTGTAAGGTTACATTATATTACACAATCCGTTTTCATTTTTAACGACCAACTGTTGCTCCTTGGAACTTCTCCTCGCAGTTGCCGAGCTGTTGTTTCTAACATTATTGTTTATACTACTGTATAAACTGTTATTGGCCATAGCTAAATCTGTATTGCTCATGCGTCGCACTGCTTTATTGCGTTTCTTGGATTCCAACCAAGTCGAATTGACTACATTGTTATTGATATTGGAGGGAGTGTTGTCAAGGTTGTCTGACGATACGTCTTCTACGGACAGCTTCTCGCATGCAGCGGCTTCGTTTTCGGATTTTTTCTTCTGCGACGCCAGGACGTACTGATCGAGAAGATAAACCTGCGGCTGAAGGGCGATCATAAATCCCCTATAAATGCACTGTTCCTCAAATGACCATTGTGTGATCTTTTTCAAAGCCGTTTGAATGCGATTACAAGACGCAATGGACTCACTTCGAACAACGAAGTTGATAATACGGCCAATAGACGCTGCATCGAAGAGTAAAATGGAAAGAATCAGCGCATAATCGATGCAATTTGCTTCGATGAACAGTTGCAGCAGATAACGAATTTTCACACTCAGTTTTTCTGGGAGAATCTTCGCACGTGGTTCGGCTTGGAAATTAAAGGTAGCAAAGGTTATTTCGTCTTGTTGCAGTGTGGAAAACCTCCTCTCCGGATAATTTTCGTCCATTGTTTGGGAGTTCGTTCGTGATTTGGTTGATTCTGTGATGATTTCTTCGCTTTCCTTGATAGCCGGAATGGCAAGTTGGTGATGAGTATTTTCTACAAACGGCAGACTAAAATATCCAGACTCAGACGTCTGGCTCGATGTATTGCGACATTTTGATAAATCGTTGTTTGGAAGCAAGCTATTCACATGCTGCGATTCGTTGGAATTGTTTACGTATGGTGGTGGAAGTTTAAGTTCCTTATGGATAAGAATTAGTGCTGATACAAAGTCATCGAGTTTGGCTGACCTATCTTTCTCTTGAGACAACCAACTGACTAAGTGGAAGTCCAAAAACGCACTCATGTAACCTAAGTCGATAAGTTTACAATTTTCGAGGAGCATTCGAGCCTGTCGCTGCAATATCGTTTCGATGAAGAATGTTTCACGTTTGTCCTTGGAAATGCTTCTTTCGGATTTGCGACGGAATGTGATGCCAGAAGGAGCTCCACCAACTCCTGCTGCTGGCTCTTTTTGTGATGAAGAAGTCGGTGTAGTCGGCGGAACACTTCCGGAGATACTCTCTCGCTTCTCTTTATCTTTCTTTTCTTTTTTTTCATTGCGATTCGTTGTGACCATGGGAGTTGAAAAGCTTCGCTCACGTGCTATAGAACCCAAAATTAAATTGAACACCTCTGGGTTGGGATTAACTTGATTTGGCTGCTGGGCAGGTGCTATTTTCTGATTCACAATCATCGATGAGCGCGGAGAATCGATCTCGTTCGGGTCTATGGACTTCAGGAAACGTATGAGGTCCTTGGCCAGCTCCCATTTACGGTTTTCCAATGCTATGTCCAGCAGTAGAGTAGCATACTGTTTACTCACTGCTGAAGGTTCCAGATTTTGCAAGATAATCAAGTAACTTGCCGCAGTTTCAAGTTCCTCGCTCTTCAAACATTGCTGGAAGAGGTCCTTTGGCTTGCCAGCTACCGAGAACAGATACGGCCATAAAGCAATCTCTGTCTTTCTGGCGCATTGCACGATTGTCTGCATATGAACTGGGAATTCTCTAATAAAATCCAAAATACTAGGCAATAATGCATCAGGGATCGGATCTTTGCTGGTGGCCTCTTCTTCAAGCACTTCGTGTAAAAGAAGTTCCAAGGAATGTGGAAAGTACGGCAAAGCCGAACAGGATTTGGCAATTTCCCAGGCACTGTAGCCGAGGTTTCTTTTTATTAATTGGCGTAGTATTTTGTGGAGGTACACTTGGCTTTTGCGTTCTAGCAAACAGAAAGGCAAAGAAAAATGAGAGTTCAACTCATTGGTGTAAAGAGTGGTCTCGTTTTCCACTCCCAGGACGATAACATTGTCGAACAGAATAACCAGAGGGTACAACTTTAATGGAAAAGACAGCATGATTCTCTTGGACATGAACGAATGTAATCGATGCGAATCCCGAACTTCCTCATTCGGGGGTAGAATTGGCAGCCAAACACGCATTCCATGCGCTCCACTATACAGCCACAAACAATCGCCCATAGGACTCCGTTCCGAATTGGACAACCAGAAGCATTCGACACACGAAGCTAAACACGTAGCCATCAGATGGTTGATCACACTCGTACTTGCATCCCTCTGAACCATAAGAATCCTTCCACTGACATTGAAGATTATGGTTTCTGGTGCATTGGCCTTGGATGCCAGTTCATTCTTCAAGTTTGTGATGGTCAGTGAAACGATGCAGGCTGGATGGATGCAAATTCCTTTGATGTCCATTTCATAAATGCAAGACACATCCATGCTGTAGGGGTTAAGTTTTTTCAGAGCAAACGTGCTGACAATTCCATCAGCCGTGAGACAAATCAATTGATTCTTAAACATATTCAGCGATATAACCGGCGCCCGAACTTGGATTTTGTTTCCAAACTGATTGTCTAGCTTGCATTCTTCTGGGTAGCACCGAATCTCATCCGTTCTGTCTAGCAAGCTAAAACAGCCAAGCACAATGAAACCACTCCACCACATCAAACCACCCGTCACAACAAAGTCCTTTTCCTGTGATTCGTTCCCAAAGAGTTTCCAGCGTTTGGTAAGCAAAGAATAGTGCGCCAATCCTGTCCTACCAGCTACAGCTAAGTGTAAGCCCTCTGTGTCAATGGCTGAGTAACGAATCGGCCAATTTGTTGCAGCATACGTCAACGGCAACTGCATAACGCTCCAATATTTGCTCTCCGACAAGATGCTGGATATATCAACTGACTTCTGAACTTCCATGTTGTCCCCACCACAAGCGACGGGATTGATGTTTAAGTCCGCCTGGTTGTTTGGGAAAATGAATTTCGACCCGAAGTAGATCTTTTCCAGGTTGTCTCCTTGATTGAGGTATAAAGTGTCGTCAGACTGGAGAAGAATGTGCGAAATGGATGCCATGCTGGGGTTCATAGTGAGTGCGCTTTTGGCAAAACTCATTTGCAGAACAGTCCCTTCTCTTCGAATCAGAAATAGTTGATACCCCTCGGTAGACCATTCCATGCGATCGACAACCAGTGGGTTGTTTCGTAGTAGATCGACGTGAATGCCGAAATCCCAGCTGAGCGAAGACATGAGCATGGTACCGAATGTGCTCCAAAGAGATATCCCACCATTATCCCAAGCAACGATCAGTACACATCCATCAGGAGACCATTTGATTTCATTCACAGCTCCCAGCGTGCCTGGAAACTCTTTGGAATTCAATGATAGCTTGTGACAAAACTCCAATCCCCCAGTGCTGTCCTCGATTGCATAGACCGCAACTTCAGAGTTTCTTCTTCCATACGCTAACAAGCGAAATTTGTGATTGACACTACAAACGGTGGCATCATCAACATCAGGCACCCAAAATCCGTGCATTTTTTGGTGTACACTGAGAAAGGCAGCTCGGCAATCATTGAAAACGACCGCAAAACCTCCGATGAATGGTGAATACTCCATCGCTGATATGAATGAGTTTCTTCCAATTGGTGGCAAATTCTTGAGGTTACTGTTAGTGTTTAGATAGAAGGGAATACTTCTCAAGTCAACGGCTACTTGACTACCTTCAAAATCATCCCATTGTGTCCGAACAAACTCGCAATTTGCTGTAGTTACAACAATTTCGGACAGACTGACACAACAGAACGTTGTAATCAACGAGTCCATGGTTATGGTGCAAATTTCTTTCAGATACAACCTGGGGATGACTTCCTTGATAAACAGCTCGGCCGAGTCCCGCTTCAAATTGGAGAATGGTGAATCAACCTGCGTCAAGACACCAGCATTATTCCCATCGACTTCTATTTTGTAAAATAAAAGGTGCCCGTAGTCTGTCAGAACTGCTAGCATACTAGAATCTGGTTTCCAGATAATCAGGCGATTGCTGCCATGTTGCTCAATCGACTCCTCCGTCCGTTGATGGAATGATATGGGAATCAGTGGATTCGCATACCAAATGCCTAAAAAACTTTCACCAATAGCAGCTATAAGAATTTTCACAGCATCACAGGCGATGTGACGTATTGTGCTATTGTCCGTATTAAGAAAAAGATTGATGGCCTTAGGCCATCCCACGGGGAAATACATGATGATATGTCCAGTGTATCTAAAACAAAAGATTAACTAGGGTTTTGTAGGGTTCAAGATTTACTACCTTATATGAAGAAAAAACTAAAATTTCATTTTCCTCCCAGTTTTTCTTTAATCCAATTATGATTTTTTGATTGCATGAATATTTTAATATTCAATTTGTGGTCTCAAGGAATTGTATTTTACAAGCAAATTATACAGCATCATGAAGACAAAACGAATTTACTATAATACAACACTGAACAAGCAAAAAAATATAAATTATTAAATTAATTCAATGAGCAATTCGAGAATTTTGTTGTGAATTTCCTTTCTTTTTTTTTCTTGTTCTGAGAAAGAAAAGTCAAGTGACAGCGATGATCTGTCATGCTGTCATTTGTTGGATAAGGTGGTGCTAGAGATGGCACTTCAAATAAGTGTCGATAAGGTGGCGTAGAATTCGAAAATATTAAAATATTTATTTAAAAAAAAGCCTTGCAGATGATGGTGCTAAATTCCGCAAGAGTGAATTTGATGTGTATACGAAAAGTTGTGCATAAATTCTAATTTGGATTCCGCAAGGGTGAAGGTGAGTTTTTTTGACAACAGACTTGTACACTATCTTTCAAATTTACTTTACAGTCTACTTACGATCACTATGGCCTTATAATGCACTGATATATCACAAAAATAAATAAATAAATAAATAGGGTGGCGCAACAGAGCGAGGAGGCCCTGGGCCTAGCGCATTTCTCACAACCATGCCTTGTGAGGTATTGGAAGGGACGTACAATTTTCTGCCTGTTCCGAACAGCTAATCGAGAAAGCGCTTTTCATGACAATGAATACTAACGGAGGACTTGCCAATTCCTCCTCTCCTTCCGAAAGGCGATACCCGTGGAAAAAACATTTTTGCCTCTGTTGGGATTCGAACTCTAACCTCTGGATTAACAGGCGGACATGATATCCATCACACAACGGGTATCACCAAAAACCGAGAGTGAAATATTGCATTATCTCTTACCTCGTTTCCACTTAGAATTGAATCACACTTCAATTCGAATTAGTGCCAGTGTATACCTAGATCGAATTGAAATAGGATTACCCGATTCGATACAGCTCTTGTAACTGGATCGATTCAAAAGAGTGTGTACGTATACGTAGATTTCTCGATTCGGTGAGCTAGTAGATATCTGAATCGAAATTTGAACCATAATCCGATTCGAGTACCCAATCCTAAGTGGAAACGAGCAGTCGTATTTATAAAATTTGCTTAGAACACCCTTAGACAACTGTCCAACTAGACGGTGTCTAAAGAGTTGGACAACCCTTAGCCAATATCGTATTTATAAATGCATTCCAACAGTTGTCTAAACATCCTCTCAAACTGTCAACTCCGAATGAAAAACTAAATGGTGGCGTTCATGATGTATCCGTGCAGTACCATTTTTTGTGTTTTGATATACGAGTGCAACAACAAAATGGCTCTGAAAGAGTGTGGCGTAGCACTTGAACCAGACCAAAAAAGCAGCTGATTTGACTTTGAGTTACAGCTTTTTCAAGTCTCATAAAACGATGAAATTTGTGCAATTTATAAATTAAATTGTTGAAAGTAGTATTTTTTCACCTCAAACTACTTATTTTTTTCAATCTTAGAGCTCTCAACAGTGTTTTATAACATGTTCGGCAAAATTGTTTTTTGCTGTAGCAAATGCCACTTTAGCCATAGTTTAGACAACCAATTTCGGTGTCTAAAGTTAGACGTTCCTTAAGCACGGGTCACACACGGCTGGTTGCCAGCGGCGAATTGAGTATCAGCTTTGTGTGACCACAAAATTCGCAACCAGCCCTGGCAGCCGGCGAGTGTTTAGCAGCGGCTGGCGAAGTTGAACATGTTCAACTTTTGGTAGCAAGCAGCGGCGGCTGGCAGCTAGTAGCTCAGTCTGACCACATCGGCTGGTAAGTAGCAGCGACCAGCGAGCGAATAGATTTGACTAATGCTGTGTCAATCGTTCATTTCCAGTGAACGAATCAATCATCAATCGTTCAATGGAAAGATTCGGTCATTTCAATCAATCATTCAATCACTTGAACTGGCCGAGGCGATCGACCGAAACTGAAACAAATAGACGCTTGAGAACGAGGAACGACCGAAATTGAAACCAATCATTTGCAGTGTAGCGTATAGCGTTGTATTTTTTAATTTTTGTTAAGCACGGGTCACACACGGCTGCTGCCAGCCGCTTCTTACCAGCGGCTGGCAGTAGCAGCAGCAAGCAGCGGCTGGCAGTGCGGTCACACTTAGCTGCTAGCCGCTCGTCAAAACTGACTGACAGACTGACAGCTAACTGATTGACAGCAGCTGCCACCTGCCATACTTCTATTTCAATTTGCTGCATATGTGATTGCCTTATTGAGTAGGCACATCTTCAAAGAAAAGTGTGTTTTAATCAAAACCAACCAGTTTGTATCAAAAAAAAAAACAAAATCAAATTGAAAAACAATATAACTGTGTAGCACGACCAATTCAAAGTCAGCAAATATCGATAAGAATACTGTAAAGCGATTTTTCTGTAATTAAAATAAGACTGTATAATTTATGAATCTCAATAAAATACATACATACATACATACATTTCAATTTGCTGTTTAGAAGTTTTTTACTTTTCTAGTGAATTTCTTCTAAAAGCCATCGATCATAGAAAAATAATTGAAGCAGAAAAGGAAAACAAAAACTGTCCACTAGCAGTTAGTGAATCACTTCTATGCAACGATAAAGAAGAAATACAAATACTTGGTACATAGTGAAGGAAGCCACGATTATAGTCATGACTTGTACACATGCTGCTCTCAAACGTAAAGAACTGGTAAATCTTGGATTTAAGCATGACAACATCTTGATGCAAGAATCAGCACAAATTCTAGAAATTAAAACATTCATTCCACTGCTGTTTGCTGTTGCAAAATCCAATGGATAATTTTAATCGCTTGAAGCATTGGATTACGATGGGGCATCACCACCAGTTGCCTCCAGTTATCAAAAATATGGCTTTCCAAAAGTACTCGAACATGGAACAGAGTTTGTTTACATGACTTGTTCAACTGGGTGTACCAACAGTCGATCTTGATGGCCAGGGTCGTGCTATAGCGGGTAGATGCTCGTTGTATAAGTGGCGATATAAGAAATTAGACGATCTCGAGCGTATTTTCAAAAGGCAAGAATACAAAAAAGCAAATGCGGGCTTTGTATATGACTATCAGTCGGTTAATGTTGAGGACTTCAATGGGGTTGGTGAATCAGAGCCTAACCCATTTTTCTATCAGGTAAGACTATTGCTTGTTTGTGTAAATTTTTTGCTTCGTCATTCATTTAAAAATGCCTTTATAGAACCTTGTAGAAGCAGAATACATACTGGGTGTCTTTATGTACAGGCAGCTTCTTGGTTATCCCGCTGAAAAGATATTTATTCTCACAACCTACAATGGGCAGAAGCATCTAATCCGGGATGTTGTAAGTCTTCGTTGTGGCAAGAACCCACTAATATAAAATAACAACGGTGGACAAATACAAAGGTCAACATAACGAATACATCTTGATCTCGTTGGTGAGAACAAATCAGTGGGTCAGTTGCGAAACGTTAACCGTTTGGTAGTTGCGGTGAGTCGAGCTCGCCTCGGCTTATATGATTTTGGTCGAGTGTCGTTGTTCAAGAACAGTTTTGAATTGCGCCCTACTTTTGAGTTGGTAAGTTTTTAGCAAAAAAAAAAAAAAAACAACTACAATTAGTTGGAAAACTTTTCTTTTAGCTTACAAAACGTCCCCAAACTTTGCAAATCCTCATAGAAGAGACCTTCCCAGCCGCACGTGACATTGATGATTCTACTAGCGGTGACCCAAAGAGCATAGGTTCTATGTCTGAATATGACTTCTACATGATCAAAATGGAAAATCTGAAAGAGCAAATGACCGAAGTGGAACAGATCTGTGACAATTTACCACTGTAGAGACAGAACCCACGAACCAAGATCCTGTGTCTATGGCCGTTGATGGTTAGGATGAAGATGAAACAATACCAAAAGTATTAGAGACACCACCTGCACCAACACCACTTGCTGATAAAAAGAAAGCTAAATCAGCGGATGATAAATATCTGCAAAAGCATTCAAGCAAACACCGATTGATGAGAGAGATGAACCCGAACCAGACAGTTAAACTTTGAACAATTGCTTTCTATGGAAATTTACAAGCCGACTATCACAGCTGTCAAGGAAACCTTGGATGAGAAAAAAAATGAAAAGGAAGATAAAAGTCATAATGACAATGAGGGCAAGGATTTGGACAGTTACGAAAATTGCAATCTTCCTCCCCATACACCCAAAAATTTTGCAATCTTCCTCCCCATACACCCAAAAATTGTTCAAGCATTTTTTGCGCCAACTGTCTCGAAGAAATTCCTTCCAACTCTATAAAGACTGCAAAAATTACATCAAAGCTAAAGAAGAAATGTTATTTAAAAAACCTTTATGTAAATTTTAAAAAAATATAAAGTTTTATTTGTGTAAAACAAATTAAAAACAAAAAACATTAGAATTCCAATAAACTTTCTCTTAATTACAAAAGTCAAGCTGAAACAGTTTCTTCTTTTGTTCGCTTTGCATCGCTTTCATCTCCAGCTTCGATTGAACGTTTTTCAGCAGCCTTTTTATTCGATGGGGAAAGGTGGAGTTCTTTTTCATGGCTCTCTACAACAGCCACATTATCTTCTTTTTCTTGTTTTCCTTAGGCGAACTCTCATCTTCAAATTTCTTCATTTCAGACCTCTCCATCTGAGCTTGGTTTGTTGGCGATGTATCAGACTTTTAAATTTATCTAAGAAACATCTTTGCAATAACCGAAGCAGGTAAGCAAAAGTCCAGTACCAATGCCAAAAATTTACCTTCAACATCAGGTACACTTTTCTTTTCGTTATGCTTCTCAAAATGTGATAAAATTACATCTTCTTGAGGACAATTGTACGTTTTAAAGTACCACGACATATTTAGTGGTTTTATCAAAAGTTTTCTGTAAGCATCTGCCAAATAGAATATTTTAACACCCATTTTCAACTTCTCAGAGTTGAGGTCCTCTTCGGCGAGAATATCTTCGTACCATTTCGCTACTTCATTTGCTGGGTAAGTAATGTCGTGTACCGGAAGACGGAGAACAACATCAAATATGGTATAGCCCGCATTCGAAATATTTTCTTCCGATAAAGAAATCACTTTCTGTTTAAAAGCCAACTCTGCCTCTTTTGGTTTGGAAACTTCTTCTAAATTCTCATCCACTGCGTCTCCATCAACGACAAGCACATCATCAGTACCTCGTCTAGTTCGTCTTCATTCCGGTAAACTAAATCACCAACAATTATTTTAAGACCGTGCTCCTTAATTCTTTTAATGTACATCAAAAGCATGTTCTCGGAATCTGTAATTTGTTTTTCATTAAACATTGTACACTCAAAAGAAAATGTGTTTTAATTACCTTCCGCAGAGCATTAGCGTAGTCTCTCCATATTCAGACAATCCGTTTAAAAGCTTCATTTCCAAACTGAAAATACAAACAAAAAATAACTTGGTCAAATTACAACCATACATATAAAAACCTTAAAATAAAATTTTTTAATGTACTGTTTACAATTTGTTTATAATTTGAAATGAGCAAAAATGTCAAATCAATTCGCTGCTACTTACCAGCTGATGTGGTCAGATTGCGCTACTAGCTGCCAGCCGCCGCTGCTTGCTACCAAAAGTTGAACATGTTCAACTTCACCAGCCGCTGCTAAACACTCGCCGGCTGCCAGGGCTGGTTGCGAATTTTGTGGTCACACAAAGCTGATACTCAATTCGCCGCTGGCAACCAGCCGTGTGTGACCCGTGCTTAATGGCTTATATTTTCCCAAATACACTACTGAATGCCATTTGTCGTGTTAAAATGTTTTTAACATATTCTTCTGCGCTAAATTGTCTATTTAATTTTGCTCCCTTTTAATTTCTTTTTCTGTTCAGTGCAATATTGAGCTGGTTCTAAAAGCTGAGATGTTATAAAAACACTCTTGTTCGCATTTTCAACCGAGTACAAGTGACTTGTAGTGTAGTGCTTGAAGTGTTCAGATTTTTTTGTCGAGCATTCTTGAAACAAAAGCAATTTTCTTATTTCTACAGGATTCACTGAATTCACCCATTTGTCAAAAACCACAAAAAAAAAACAACTGTAGTGATACGAATACGAATGACAAATCAAAACAAAGAACACACTTTGCAGCAATTTATATCTTTTGGAACTTTTTCTTTTTTTTATTATAAAACTTTTGCTGCGCTTTTTACGAGAAAACTTAAGTTTATTTACTAAACAAATAACTTCTAAAAATGAATTCCCAAGTATATGATTTGAACGCAACCGCTGATTTGAGCCCAGAAAAACAAAGTATCGTTCGTCAGCTAAGTGATATGTTCTATGGTTATTCGTTAATCTATATCCGTGGTATTTGCGAAGCATTCTTTTGGAACGGTAAGTCGCTATAAAAATAATCAGGTTCCAAAACAAACTACGTAGTATTTGTTCTATGTTTTCACTTTCGTTTTCTTTTTTTTTCAAATTATCTCAATCGCTACTGCAACTCATGATAGTGGATTTGTGTATTGATAAGCTCATAAGCTGCAGTGGGGATATCAACCAAAGTGCCGAAAGCCTGACCAAAGCGCCAAATTACAGTCAGGCTTTACAGAATGCTAGTGGTGCTGTTCCCAAGCCAGCTAGTTACGCAGTTGCTATTCCAGCTAAGCAGCAAGCACAACAACTCCCAGGTGTTTATACGAACGTCTACACCGAAATTACTAACGGCTATAAGGTACTTATCCTTATGCGTGGTCCGCCTGGTAGTGGAAAGTCTTATTTGGCTAAATCTATAGTGCGAAAGCTTCTGGCCGGTAGAGATTGGAAAGACTTTGTCGTGGGTGCTGATGATTATTTTTTTGATGCACTCGGAAGGTATAGGTACAACAAAGATCGCCTTGACGAAGCTCATAATTATTGTCATTCGCGTGTTCGAGAGAAAACTTCACTTGGATGGAGTCCGATTTTTGTTGACAACACCCACATGGCCCTGTGGGAGATGATGCCGTATGTTAAAGCCGGAGTTGAGAATGGATATTTAATCGAAATCATGGAACCAACAACACCGTGGAGCAACTCAGCTGGCAAATTGGCTGCGAAGAACATTCATAACGTACCGAAACAGAAAATACAACGGATGATGGACAAGTATGAACTAGCAACGACTAATGACTTATTAAACGTGAGTCAGAATAATTATATTGCAATTAATTAATTTTTTTTTTACTGTTTAACGGTTGGTGTCATTTTTACACCACAACCAGTGAAACAGCAGTCGAGCAAATATTTAAACAGATCAACTTGCTTTGTAACCAAGTAATTTTAATTTCTTTAGCGGTTGATTAGCGACGATACGATAGGTATAACTAAGGGATGGTCTTTGGTCGACGTTGCGAAGGATTTGGAAGCTAAGCCAGTCGCCTTTACCTTAAATATTCATTTTTAGTTCTGGTTTATGTTTTCAAAGCTGTCAATTGACCTCTTGTAAAAATGCTTCTATTTTCTCAGTTCATTTTTCTTCTCTACATTTTAAGCTCTTAAAAGAAACAAAGTACACTGTTCCACTGCCACAACTCAGAACATTTCCACCACCACCAGAACCAGTCGAACCAGCCGAACCATCGCCTAAGCACCAACCACTGCAACCTCAAAGGCAAACTAAAACTGATGAGTCGACCGAAAACGTATACGACGATAATCTCGTAACGGAGACCGCTTCAAAGGAACGTATTGTCGAAGAATCCATTGTTATGGAAGGAGAGCCGACTGGTTTGCCGATAAACACAACAGATTCCAATGCCACTTGGCCCGCTTTCGAATTATCAACAGCATTCTCGGCAGCTTCAAGATCACCCAGAGCGAAAAGCAAAATCGAAGAATATGAACCAATGCCTGACATCGAGAACCAATGTATTCTTGAAAACAACAACGAAAACAGCGATTTATGGGGCCCTGTACAATCAATAAACTCCACTACGGAAGAATTTAATGACGAATCGGATCAACAAACACGATTACTGCCAACGGTACCAACAGTTTGGCAGGCCTACGAACAAGAGGCCACAAACTTTTGGGGAGTTTCTGTGACTTTGTCTAGTACAAACCTTGAACCAATGAACACAGAAGAGAACAATAGTAACTGTGGTCTCTTACAACTCCTCAAGGAGGGTGTTAAGTCGATAAACGTACCTAATAAAGCCAAAACTACAACAGATGAAGAGCCCAATAGTTTTGTTCGTCATCGTGTCGGGTGTGAAAATGAGCATCAAGCATTTATCGCTCTACGCCAGATCTATCCAAATAAGCCAAACGCTGAGTTATGGGATCTTTTCGTGAAATGCAATGGGAGCATAGATTGGGCTGTGGATATTTTACTCAAAGACGAAGACTCGTTAAGTCCGGAAGCTTTTCAGGAATCATTGGATGATCATGACAATTACAACTGTTGTTGTGATAATCCTGAAAAAACCCCTCCTCCCTTGACAAGTGTTTCATTGAACGAAGTGAGTGTAAAACCGCAACGCCCAAAGCCGGCGCGGCATCGTGCACCGCCCACTGCTCAGATTCTCGAAGCCAAAGAAGCAGTGGAGAAGAGTTTTGTGCTCGGAGAAGAACACTATTCTAGTCATGTGAAGAAAATACGCAACAAACGCAATGCCACCGAAGAATCATCATCCAATCGAAAGGCGTTCAGTGATGTTTACATACAAACAGACGACGTGGATGAGAATGACAACACCAGCGAAGAAGGGGGAGAAGGCTCCGAAGTGATTGAAATAAATCTCGGCGAAGATCTCATTGGTCAGTTGTCGGAGATTTTCATTTCAGAGACGACAACCTTGAGAGCACCTGAGAAGTACAAAACCAATGTCTTCATGCCAAAGACTATGGCTCGGGAACTCTATGTACTTTGGATGGAATCTGTATACAACCAGCAAGAAGAGGAACGACAAAGTCTATTGAAAGAAGACGAAGAATTTGCCCGATTGTTGAAAAACCCAAAGTACCAGAACTGTAAACAGCCACCAGAGAACATTAAGGAGCTGCTCGATATGGAATATGCTTGGATGATCTACAAAACCGAACAGGAGCAGTATAATGGCGTAGCGGCATTACATCCCAACGACTTGGCATCACATCTGACGCGAATGAAGTTATGTGAGATATTTCCGAATATACCGAGGGAGACGCTGTTGGATGTCCTAGCAGCGCACAATAACAAGTTCAGTGAAACTGTAGAAGTGCTTAAAGGTTCCATACAACCGGCCACCGTTGATCATCAGGTATCGGCGGAGGTTCTCATCGAGAAAGCAAGGAATGAGAATGAAAAGGTAATTTGTATTTTTTGTCTGAAGATTTTTGATTATCTTTATTTATCTCTACCACAGCTTGATCAAGAAGCTAATAACCGGGACCAAAAGATCGTCAAAAACAACAACATTCCTAGCTTTCAAACCGTCTCCAAGCTACCCAAGCCATCAGGACGTCAAAGTTCCCTCTCTCCGGAAGAAGCCAAGCGGTTGGCCCTCTCTGAATTCGAAGAGACACGTAATTATGCCGTCCACCATTGTCAATTGCGTGCTGAGTGCTATCAAAAGGCAAAAGAAGCAATTCAAAGAGGGAACAGTGGTGTCGCTGTCTATTATTCCCAAATTGCAAATCTCCACAAGCGAAAAATCGACATTTACAACCATCGCGCTGCAAATTGCATTATGGAAGTCCATGACCTGACCCAAAACAATCCCGATTTCATTGATCTGCACTATCTTCATGTAGTTGAAGCTGTCGCTTGTTTGGATATATTCGTGGATCGTCACATAGCCAAATTGCGAAGTATATTTCGTAGTTTTAAGTATGTATTCATCATAACTGGTCGAGGATTGCACAGTACCGGCGGAGTATCCATGATAAAGACGAGAGTCAAGAGTCGACTCAAAGAAAGGAATTTAAAGTTTGTATTCAGTTCTCTTGTTCATCTTTGTGTGATCATTTCTCATGAGTTCAAAATATTCTAGGTGGAGCGAAGTGAATCCCGGTCTGCTTAAAGTGAAAATATTTTCAGCGTCCAAATATTCAAAGAACCTATAGTGACTTAATCTGGAAAACAGACAATAAAATAAGCATAATGCAGGAACGCTAGAAAATACGATATGCCTACATTTGTATGTACGTACGAATTCTCGTTTGTTTTGTTTTTTTGTGAAAAATAGTGATGTTGTTTTTTTTACTGTCATAAATAAATTTTTAATAAAAAAAATCAAAAGAAGTGGTGGTAGAGCTTAGGAAAAAGAAAATCTCTATTCAACGTTTACGATTTAGGTCGAGAATTGGTTGTGTCTTATAAAAAACAAACTTGATAAGGTTTCATAGAGGAGCGCAACTGCAGTCTTGGGGAATTCAGCGGAAAAGTAAATCTAATGAATGGAACCTCTGGAGACTCTCATCATTTCGTTAACTGTAGAGTATTTTTGTTTTCAAGCAGTTTTAAATATTTTGTTAACATTTGAAAACTTACGTCCACAACTTTGGTGTTTGTCAGTGCGGTCTTAGACCAACAAGTCCACAATAGATCGAATATTCACATTCAGCCCAATTCCAAACACTTCAAGAGGATTTTGACAAAAAGCAATTTTTTCTGAAAGCATTTCCCTGGAAGTTTTCATTTGACCCGTGGCAACTGGCAACGCTGAAAAGCTTACAACCTTTTTCTTAATAATGTTGGATAGCATACTTTTTGTCTGTTTGCATCCAATGGTTACATGTCATCTAATGTTGTTCTCTTGGCAGGTACTATCTTTGATTGAAGCACTCACTAAGGATCTTGGCAGACCAAGTGCTGATTCAGGTTCATCGGCGATATCTTTTCTAGTTTTGTCATTCCAGAAAAAAAACTGAAAGAATTCAGAGAGTTCTGAGTTCTTGTTTAACAGGAGGACTTTCAGACAGGGACTTGGAAGATTGATGTCGAAAAGAAAAGGAACAGAATTAATCTTACTCATGCGGGTTAGGGGTTTGTTGAGACCATAGGATGGACGATGAGCAGGAAGGAAAAAGAATCGGGATGATCTTACGTTTCGGGGATTAGTGTTGAAAGAGATAAGGTCTACAAGGGGGAGCAGTCAGTGTTACCAGTAAGAAGTCGGTGAATGAATATGATGTCAAAGACATTCCTTCTGTTTTCTAGGGAGTGGAGATTAATGATTGTAAGACGATCGCGGTAAGGAGGCGGAGTGAGAAAGTTTCTAACGTCGTAGAGATCCCGAAGAACAAAGAGCAGAAAACGACGCGACGTTGAACACTTTCTTGAATATGAACCGTTTGATATGGAGACCCAGCCCATACTTGCGATGCATACTCCAGGAGAGGGTGACCATAGGCAATATAGAGAGATTTTATTACAAGGGGGTTGCGGAACTCTTTGGACCATCTCTTGATAGAACCAAGGGCGGAATTAGCTCTTGATATTAGTTCGTCAATATGAGAACGAAAATTTAATTCGCCGTCGCAGAGAACTCCTAAATCTCGGATAAGCTGCACACGGTTTATAGGAAGGTTCAAAAGATGATAGGATATGGGGAGAGGTTTATTACTTTTACGAGAAGAAGTTATTGCCTCGCATTCAAACATTAAATCAAGGAAGTTTTTAGAACACAAAAAAACGAATGAATCGAGGTCATTTTGAAGCTGGAGAGAACCTCGATCGGAGGTGATGACTTTGAAAATTTTAGCGTCATCCGCGTAAAGTGAGATAGAGAAAAATATCGGATAATCTTTTCGACGTCATTAATGGCCAGGATGAAAATGAGGGGTCCAAGATGTCTGCCTTGGGGCACACCGGAGGTAGGCACAAATGGACCTGAAAGAGTAGAACGGAAACGAACTCTATACTGGCGGTTTTCAAGATATGAAGAGATCCATTTGAGTAGGATAGTTAGAGGGTTGAGTAATCTTAATGGCTGCAGACACAAATACTTCTCCTCCTTCAGCAATTCCTCATAATGTAGCTTATAGCCGTAGAATAAAAAATAGTCTAGTCAGGTAAAATTCACTCGATGGTAAATGCGTCAAGTAGAACAATGTTATGTCATAGGTGCTTTTGCGAGCATGTTTATTAAGAGCCCGCTGTTGACACGCAAAAGCAAAGCTGGAAAGAAAGAAGTGGTGGCAACTGAAAAACAAAACCACACAAGGAACTGATAGTCCTGCTCCGAATCTATGAATCAAAAGTATCCAAGAAAAACAGATGAGCTAACTCTTGGTCTAAATAAAATTTAATCGAAAAAACAAAGAATTCAAAAAACTATTACAGGAAAGATAAGTTTTATTAAGCTTTGTACGAATACAACTAAAAATAACTAAAAACTACATATTGTGTACATTTTTGTTTTAATTTAAAAAAAAAAAACCAACATATCAATCGCTTGTCGTGCCCGTGGTATTGCTCGCATTATCTTCGTCATGAACATTTTCTTTGTCATTTGCAGCAAGACTTAAGCGTTTCATTGCAACCTTTTCTATCAAATTGAGCCGAGTAATTGCGGAAATGCTGCTTTTACGTTGTAATTTTTGTCTCGGTGGTGTATGTAGAAATACACCTTCGAAGATGGTCTCCAAATTGGCCGAAGGACTATCACTAAATGAAGAACTGTCGCTCAGTGGACTTATTTGGGCATTGATATCATGAAGTGGTACAAAATCTTCGTTGTCTTTAAAGCTGCTTTGAGATTTTTTGCTAACATAAGTTCTAGTTGGTGTGATGCAGCTTTTTGTGGGAGAAGAAAAGATTTCCAGGTCACTATCGATCGGTGATGGAGATCTGCCAAGGGGAGAGAGTAGACGTATTTGGAAGGCTGGCATTTCATCGGAATCTCTTCGATTTATGTAACTATCAACTTCTTTATCGAATGAGAATGAGGATAAGTCACTTTCGCAGGATAATGAAGAGTTGGTTGATATTTGAAGAGAATAGCCGCCGTCATTGGCGCAAGTTGGGTCTTTGTTGGTCATTATAGTTATTTCTTTGTTATCTCTGAAACGGTAAACAATATCGTTAAAAACTTTAATAGGAAAATTTTGAAATATACTAACTTTTGTTAAAAATAATATGACAAATATTTGTGAAAACAAAAATGTTTTATTTCGAAAAATGCATTTGCCCACTTCTGATTCTGACAGTTAATTCGACAGGGAAGCCAGCATAACGAAAAAAAAAAAAATGAATCAACTTGTTGGTGGTGCGTGTTCAGAAAATTAAGAACACAGTGGCAATCAAACTGTGTACAACTCACTTCAGCACAAAACTAACAATAGGTGCGTTTTTTTTGCACGCGGATATACGCTTGTTCAAATTTCTGCATGTTAAAAACAACAACAAAATAAGCGAATAGCGAGGATAAACATCTGCGTTTATTTCTGAAGCGAATATAAACTGCAAGTGCTACCAAAATTGTGTAGATGAATTTTCGGAAATGTCAAAAAATTCATTCAAAATTCATCCGTTTGACAAAGCAAATAAAAACAAATTCCGGTTTTTTTTCTCATTTGTCAATGCCAGTTCTGGGCAAAATATCTGAACTTTTCAAGTATCACCGTGAAGTCTACATTTATTAACGAATCAATGAATCAAAACTTATTCGAGGTAATCGGCTTAGCGGAGTTTTCTCCGCAACGCATCCTTTTTCGGAGATTCAATTTTGCTTCGAAGTAGTTGTCATCGTAATAACTTTTTCACAAATGCAACGAATTGCATTCCCAAAACTGTTAGGCCTGGCTTGACACAGGATTTGCTGTTCCTACATAAAACCAAACGAAGAACACAACGACAAAGCATGTGAATGCATAGTACTAGTTAACAAGAATCATCACAATCAGTTTTGCCAAAGCCTAGAAATACAACACATCGCATCAGAGATCAGACGGAACTCAATCAATTTTCCGCTTATTTTATTCACTCCCAACAAAGATGCCCATCTATTGCAATACCCCGACGACCAGTTCTTCGTTTTTGAATGAATAGGTGCAATTGGTTCTTCGTCTCCTTCAATGTCGACTCCATCAAGACCAGATATGCTTGTACTGTTCGTTCCACAATTGCGGAAAATAACTTCATCGGTGCTGCTGCCGGGGCTGTGATTTGCGCTACTGCCTAAATCTACTTGATTTGTATTGTTTCTATCGGTCTCATTGTTTGTTGATGTTGTTGTTGCAGTTGCAAAAGGCACATGATGCGGTGAATTTTGTTGCGATGTTGAACGACTCTACAAAACAATTAATTTTCTTGTCAAATAACAATGGAAGTGACAAAGGTTCATAAACTTACTTGCAAGTTCTTATGACGGACCCGATCGGGGAACAGAAGATCATTTTCACCCTGGACAGCACCATAGCGGCGTGTTTCATACGATGGACTAGATGCCTGAATACGGAATCTCTCCTCACGTTGCTCTTGAATGTCAGGTTTGCGCCAGAGCAAAGTATGAGTAGTCAATGCAAGCATAGGTCATTAGGAAAGGCATAGTTACGATGGGAGCAAAGAAATTAATATCACCGACCATAATGAATGTGATCTTTATACCAGCAACGACAGCCATCGAGTAAAGTGGAACTTTATTGGGACCACGCTACAAAAATGGGAAATCGTTACAAATTGTGCATCAAAAATTGTTATTTACTTACCCCTTGGCCAAGAACATCGATTCCTGGAATGACATTCTCTTTGGCTATGCTTTGAAGAACTCTAGGCGTTCCATACATGGCCCCAGACACGAACAGGAACAGCGCAAATACCATTTTCAGGAATGTTCTATTTCAAACAAATAATCTTTTACTAGAACTCTTTTTGACAATTGAATTTCTGACTTACGAAATACCAAAAGCGGCTAGAGTACCATTGGGAATATCGGTTGAAGGAGCCCGCAGATCGCCACTCATATTTATACCGGACAGTATTCCAGTTACAGTGGGGAAGAAAACACCAAACACACGGAACCAAGAGTAGCCGTCATCGTATTTTTGCCATAGATTTTATCAACAAAATTATTGCTCACCCATCCATCAAATCCATTAGCTGAAAATAACATTAAAGATCTGCACACTTCACAGGCAACTTTTTTATTACACACCTTTGTCTTCTCCGGTAAAACTTCCGAGTTCCGACCATAAAATTATCTAGTCTAGTATTTACATACAGTCGTATTTATAAAATTTCCTTAGAACATCCTTAGACAGTTGTCCAGCTAGACGGTGTCTAAAGAGTTGGACAAGCCCTAGCCAATTTTGTATTTATAAATGCATTCCAACAGTTGTCTAAACAACCCCTAAAACTGTCAAATTGGAATGAAAAACTAAATGGCAGCGTTCATGATGTATCCGTGCAGTACCATTGTCTGTGTTTTGGTATACGAGTACAACAACTATAAGGCTCTGAAACAGTGTGGCGTAGGACTAGAACTAGACCGAAAAAACAGCTGATTTGACTTTGTGTTACAGCTTTTCCAAGTCTCATAAAATGATCAAATTTGTGCAGTTTATAAATGGAATTGTTGAAAGTAGTATTTTTGCACCTCAGACTACTTAATTTTTTCGATCTTAACACTCTCAACAGTGTTTTATAACATGTTCAACAAAATTGTTTTTTGCTGTATCAATGGTCACTTTAGCCATAGTTTAGACAACCAATTTCGGTGTCTAAAGTTAGACATTTCTTAGACAGCGATGAAAGTTTTTATAAATACGATTTGGACTTGGACACTGTTCTAAGAGCTGTCCAAAGTTAGACATACTTTGGAATGGGATTATAAATACGACTGATACAGTCTAGTACAAACAGCTGTTAAATAAAAATTTGTCATGTCAAATTGTAGTGCTGCCAAACATTTGAATAACTTAGGGAAGACGTTTTTTTGGGCGAAGCTTATATCCGCGTGCAAAAAAACACACAATTACTTCCCTATTACTGCGTGAACACAATGGCTGCAGAGACGCAGCCGCAAGAGATGTCAAAACACTAAATACAAGCGAATACAACAACAACGCAAGACGGAGCTGGACAAGTTAACTTGATTTTAACTCTTGCGGCTCCGGCTCCGTATGCGTATGCGTATGCATTGTGTTCACGCAGTTAGGCCGTGTGTGAATTGCGTTAAAATTTGCGTTAAAACTTCTACCACGATTAAAATTTGACGTCTTGTTTGAGGTTGGATCAAATTTAGCCATTAACATGCTGTGTGAACTGCGTTAAAACAATTATTTTAACCAAGATTTCTGAGTAGGTTAAAAAAATTTCCCTCGATAATTTAAGGAATTTCCTTGAACAAAAATTGGTTTTCTTTTTTTATGGAAAAATAATTTCTCTTATTTTTAAGAAAACAGGGTTAATAAAAAGTCTCTGAAGCTGAAAAAAATCTTTTTTATTCATTGTTCTCGATTCTTATGTCATATTTTAAAAAAACAATCAAAAATATTCAAAAGAAATTCCCATTTTGATAAAAACTAGTAAAAAAAACTGCTACTAAAAAACAAAAGCATTGAATTTATATAAATAATTGATTTCAAACTAGCATTTATTGTATGGTTTTCCAGCGTGCCTTCGTTTTTTCCCTTGATTCATATTTCGTTGTTTGAATTTAATGCAAAAGCAAGAGCAAATTTCTCTATCACTAGAAACGTCAAATTTTAACACACTTTAACCTGCTCCACAGCTCAATAAATTTTAACCCACTTTATTCACCTCATTAGTGCCAAATTTTAACGCGGGTTAGATTTTAACACACATTTTAACGCAATTCACACACGGCCTTATGGCGCTCTCCATTGGTTTCACTCGGGGAAGCACTCATTTTAAAAACCAATGGAACACCCAAAATTGTTTCTATTCAGTTTAACGTAATTTCCTTTGTGTGAGTGAAACACATATGGTTCTCAAAAATTATTCCTTGAAGAAATTTTTCATTTTGACATTTGAGTAACATGCGTTAGTGCTTCTGAGTTGATTCTCACTTCAAATCGAGAAGCGGCTGTTCACTCCTCAGAATCATGAGAAGCGATATTTTTGCACCAATGGAACGGTTTGAGAATGCTTCTGGACGCTCCTGGATGGTTCTTTTCGTTCAATGGAAAGTGACATTAATCTCCTTATTTTGCAATATATAAATGTAATAATAATAATCGTAATAAAAGTGATTTTTATCATAAAATAGTGGTTCGATGATTTGTAAGTTTCACTATAAATTTTTCACAAATTAAAACTTTAGAAGCCAAACATTTTGGTTCACATCTACCTCAGCACCCACACACACACATAGATTACTATTTTTTACATCCGTGATGTCTTCTTATCCATAGTTCATACGCTTCAGCAAAAAAAATCATATTGTAACGTGCGCTTAGTTCGCAAAATAAAACTTCACCTTTCAACTAATTTCTATCTCTTTTATTCAGTATCTATACTTTATTCGATCTCAACTCGACTTTTGGACTATCACTTGTATACAATTTACTCTTCACTTTATCACTCTATAATCAAAACTGCCCTCTGGTTGCCTCGGGCGGGCTATTTATATCGAATGACATTTCATCTAGAACTCTCCAGTATTTTCCACATAGTCTCCACTCTCCACTATTTTGGCTGTCAAACATTTTCTCTCCTAGAATATTTCTACACTTACACTAGTGTTGCCGCTTGTGTTTTCGGTTGAACGTTTTCGATTAGGAAATTGGTATTAAATGTTGGGTTCACGTTACAATATTATAAAAAATAAATAAAATATAACCTGATTACTTCACCAAAATCGGTATGGTCGTTTTCAAACCCCATGTACAAAAAACAACGATTTATGTCAAGAAATGGATGCGAAGAAAACATAGTTTTTAATGAATAAATCTTGATGGTTTTCGATATTTTTACATGTGGAGGGAAACATAAATTTCACAAAGCTTATTTATACTTTCGGGATTACAGATCTCACATCGTATAACCAAAGTAATAAAATTTTAATGTAACTGTTAGATCATAGATTTGAAGATGTAATCTAAGTCTTGAAACTGTCACAAAAATGATGCCAGCTTTTTCTATATTAGGAATAAAACTTTATTGTTTTTATGTATAATAAAAATGCAAGTGAATTTTTGGTACTGAATCTCTTTGGGATATTCTTGAAAGAATATCAAAAACGTTCCCAAGTTTGTATGTGTGTAGTCATCATCGTTAACTATAGCCTTCATTTTACTAACCATTTTTGGTTTATTCACATATTTTGTGTGTAAATGTGGGTAGGTAAGGGTATAAGTTCCTATAATAAAAAAGCGCTATAGTTTAATCCCCGATGATGATTATGATGAATATTCAGTTCATTTCGTTGTAGGAAAGGAAAATCTATAGCTTAATTTTTATGTTAATGAACGCATGCAGATGGATACATAAAAGGATGACAAATTGAAATTGTGCAGAAATCATATCCTGCTTGAAACTTTTCAGTTGGATTGCTCATTTGTTTCGTAGGTTTTGGAATGACACTCTGTGGAAATTATTCAGATTAGATTGAGCGTATTCCATGATATCAGATAGGTAGCCAATCTCTTTGCGAAGGGTTAGAATAAATAGATTGAAAATATGTCCATGACTTGTGCATGGTGTAAATACCAAGGTAATCAGACAATTTGACGTTGATGAAATTTGTTTCAGCTTCACTTGTTACGCGTTATATGCAAATGGATGTTGTTTTTAGTTTCAAAGCTCGTAACTAGAATAACAATTTTTATAGGCTCATGATTGGCATTTGAAAATGACGAAACCGTTTCAAACGACAGAGTACAGATTTTACGTGATTAGCATGTCTGTCTGTTATGCAGGACTTTCGTGGGTCCAATTCCAAGAGAAACCAAAAATTGCTTTTCCACGAGCGTGGCGTGTCGCCTTTCGCGACAAATTGGCATGTGCTCTTATATTAAATTTTGAAATGAAAATTGCTTTCTCCACTAGTCGTTCGTAGTCGGTTGAAGATTGTAGGTCCCCTCCATTCCCTTACAAGGTATGGTCGCACTATAGGTCCCAGGTCCCCGTTCTGTTTTGCGTAAAACAAATAAGGTCCTTCGAAATCACCGCAATTTTTCTAGTTCTACAAAAATTACACTGATGAGTTTATACTTCTGCTAACCTATGAATTTGTGGTACCCGTGGTGTGATGGATAGCATGTCCGCCTGGTAATCCAGAGGTTCGAGTTCGAATCCCATCAGAGGCAAAAATGTTTTTTCCACGGGTATCGCTTATCGCGAGGAATTGGCAAGTCCTCCGTTAGTATTCATTGCCATGAAAAGCGCTTTCTCGATTAGTCGTTCGGAACCGGCAGAAAATTGTAGGTCCCTTCCATTCCCTCACAAGGAATGGTTGTGAGAAATGCGCTAGGCCCAGGAGCTCCTCGCTTTGTTTTGTCACCCACTTATATATATATCAATTTATTTATTTTATTCTTCCACTCTATTGCCCAAAGCATCAAGGACCGAATAACAGCTCACGTTATCGAGTAGTACGTGGCGGAATCAGGGAACTTTGGCATTAAAATTCGCCTTATCGGAAATTTAATTCCATTATTCAAATTTCTGCCATCATTAACTGAGCGGAATTTTATATTATGAAACTAAGCATGAATTTTAAAAGAACAATGTCACTCACTCACTCCGTGATTCGGGCCCAGCAGGGTGGGAACGCTGTTTAAAAAGCAGGATCCAAAATACAGCACTCGTTATCGAGTAATACGTGACGGAATTATGTGGGTTTGGCACTAAAACTCAAATTTTCTACAGCAATCTAATTCTATAATTTACCATTCTCTCATCATAGATTGAACGGATTTTGATTTGGTAGATGGGCATCAGACTGATATTGTGTAATTTTAAGAGTTTTCAGAGAACAATGTAACTTACTCACTCGATCACTAATGACGTAATTCGGCCCAGGTGCAAACAAAAACTTTTCAAATCTACCGATGTATAGTTCACAGGTTTGGGAATACAATTCTTTTTAACCAGATGAACAATGTCTCCGATACTTTATCAAAAGGATCTTTCTTCTTCCGATTAATAATCCCAAAGATATATCGTAAAAATTTTTTAAATGTCAGGTGAAATATTGCCAAAAGTCATACTGACGGATACCATCAGAACATCAGGAGATATGCCAACCAAGTGGAAAAATCATGCAGCCTTCTGCAATTTAAATATAACCGTTACAAAATGACCAACCTGTTATGTTGAAGAAAAGTTTAACTCTTTCCTAGAACATTTTGGAAATGCTCTCTACGTCAAATATTTATCTGAGACACGACCGTCATATTTCAGTCACTTGATTTTCGAAGATGATGAGGAAAATAAATATCTATCTATAACTCGAATCAAATGAATAAGATTAGTATCATTTTCAAAACGCCAAGTGAACTGCTTCCTCTGAATTTTATACCCCATCAACCTGACGTATGAAACCGAAACGAACGTGAAGACATTAATCATTTCATTGGAATCTGTCCAACTTTGAGTTGAAGTTTGGCATAGGACACTTCAGCAAACAAAGTTTAAAAGAAGCTGAGCTGCTTGAAATTCTAAATGGTTTTGCTGCTTGGTATTGTAACGTGCGCTTAGTTCGCAAAAATAAAACTTCACCTTTCAATTTATTTCTACCACTTTTATTCGTTCTCTCTTTATTAGATTTCTACTTTACCAATAATCACATTAACTCACTCTTAACATTGTCACTCTATAATGGAAACTGACCTTTGGTTGCCTCGGCGCGGCGCGGCGGTTTATTTACATAGATCAAAAATCATCTAGAGCGTTCCAGTTTGTTCCACATGGTCTCCACATTTGCTGTCAACCATTTCTCCTCCTGGTATATCTCTACACTCACACACACTGACTTACAAGCAACGCCTGTCATTAATTAGATGTACCTTATAGAGTTGCCGCTTGTGTTTTCGGTTGAACGTTTTCAATTAGGAAATTGGTATTAAATGTTGGGTGTGCATTGCAGTATGCTCTCTACTCGTATATTCTTGTTGCACTTCGATCTAGAAATTGCATAATAAGTCAAGACTTTTAGACCTTTATATTTGTAATTATCTTGTTTTTTTTACCACTAAAAATTATTTTGTACATTTCTGGTAGATGGCCATAGGCCAAACCGAAATAACTTCAGAGGGCTCTGTTTTTAATTGGGCAACTTTTTCTTTCCTTCTTTTTTGCATCTTTAAGGCAAACCTTTTCATCTCTACTATTTATTTTCAATTTGATTTGAAAGCCGCTTTGTTCTTAATTTTCACTGCCTTAACTTCATCAATTTGGTTTTTATTTCCAAAACTGCTACAAGTGACAAGGTGATGTCAGTATTGTTTGATGAAAGTCGTATTTAAGACAATAAGATCATGTGACTTGATTATATTTGGATATCTTCTTCAGGAGGATTTCTGGTAACTTATATAACTTTTAAGGCTTTCGCGGTTGTTTATTGACATTTTGAAATTTAAGATTTCGGACTATTAAAAATATGAAATGAGTGCAATGCTGTACTCACCCGGAACGATTCTCTACAAGTTGCATAGTGCGTGGTCACCGGGAAACTGCTTCTGAAGTGTTATTCTCTTCTTTGGCTACGCAAGTTGTAGCGGTGCGTAGACGATTCTATTTGACGCTGTTGTTGTTGCTGGGTAGAAGATTGGGAGTAAACAATGCTCACTATATCGCTGGATGTTTTCATGGCTATCTGGATAGGCCGTGCGGTGTTGATGACGGAGTCCCATGAACGCGACAAATTTATTCTGTCATGGCGATTGAAATTTTGATGGCGTTTGATTTCAATCGCTTCGCGTATAAGCCGATGGATATAGTGAGGCTCATAAATTAAAACTTTAGCTTAGTCGAAGTGAACCCAGTGATGTTCATCTGGATTGTTTAGAATGTGCTCGACTATTGCTGACAGCACTTATGTGTTCTTTTAAACGGGTAGAAACACTTCGTTGGGTTTGTCCCACATAAGAAGGCCCACAGCTGCAAGAGACTACATAGACCCCCGGAAATTGCAAGGGAAAGTAATCCTTTGGTGATCGAAGTAGTCTTTCACCTTTTTTGGTGGTAAAAAGTTGGACTTAACACCGTACCTCTTCAACACTTTCCCAACTTTGGCCGTTACGCCTTTTAAGTAAGAAAGAAAAGCTTTCTTCTCTACTTCATCCCTTCCCGTGGCGAACCTAGCCTCCCTCCACGTTCTTTGCCTATTGGAATATCCATTCGTTTAAAGAACGTTGTTCACGAACGTAAGTTCAGAGGCTAGGTGGTGGTCATTATCACAAATTTTATGTGCTCGCTGAATTAATGTAGACACAACATATCTTAAGTTTGCCAGATGGTGATGGGAAGTAGCATGCAGGTATCTATTCGTATGTGTGCTCTTTCTCTAGACTATGTCCTAATGTGCCATTCATGTTCGTTGTTACCTTTACATCTAGAAATGCAATGGAATTATTGTTTTCTTGTTTCCTTTTTCCATCGTACACTTTATTTTTGGATGTTGCGAGTTAAGATGAACCAGGAAACTCACTACGGTTGAACTTTTAAGGACCACAAAATGGGTCATCCACATATCTCAACCAGACTTTGGGTTTTTCGACAGCACTACTCAGGGCTTTGTTTCAAAATCCTAAATCAGAAAATCTACAACCAATGGAGCTAAAGGTAAGTCCATGACCACCCCATCTATTTGTAGATAAAATTGTTTGTTGCAACAAAAATACCTTGACGACAGACAAAACTCCAAAAGTTGCATATAGTTTGCATTGATTCCGGCAGTTGGCATAAGTTTACGAATGACAATAATCACCATTTCTTGTAAGGTGTCCCATAACTCCAAGGCCGTACTCATAAATATCTTTACTTGAAAATGAAAACGGCGAGTCATTTCATTACCAAGACTCTGTTTGTGTCTTTAATCTTTTTTCAAATGTCGTGTGACACAATCTGTTCTGGTTTTTTTTGGAGTTCTTAATCGCTTCACTAGATTTAACGATTATGATCGCTGTTTTTCCTTTAAATGCGCAACGAGTATTGTAACGTTTGGACCTTTATACGGTATGAAACTCCCAAATTTTCTATTTGTTTTTTTTTTTTTTGGATTATATCTATCTTATATGAAATACTGCAACGTTTGTCTTTGAGGCTGTGAAAGCAAAACTGTCCTTGAAAAGACAAATAATTTCGTAAATTTTCAAGTTTCTTGAGACTTAAATAAGTCTTATAGGCACGTCCACACATCACATTATGTCTCACATATGCTTGTGTATTTATTCTCTTCCACCGCAGACTTCGTCATAGGACAACATACATCACGAAATATATTTATGCATCCTTCCTACTAATACAAAATACGCACGGCATAACGGCAGAGGCATTTTAAAGATCTCGTATGCGAAGCCTAATATGGTATCCTTCAAATTCACAAAAGCAGATTTATTTGTGTGTTTCCTAAATGACAATGCTCAATTCGCCTTTCCAACTCCATTATTTCTGTCGTGTTAGAAGCTGCCTTGTTAAGGGGCTTTTGAAACTTTGAGTCGAACAAAACTTGAACACAAGTATACGTAATTTACAAAACGTTTCCCCCCAAGTAGCGCTCATTTAAGATTTCTCACCACAGAATTTTCTTTTTTTTTTTTTTACTGCGCCCGAAACGTCTTAGGAATAAGAAAATCTTTGCACGAATTTTCCTTAACTTCTTCACACATACATACACATTTTTTTATTTTACATTTTCTGAAGGCTTGCCAAAGCCATCTGCAAAAGAAGTTCGTGATTTCAAGAAACAAATCCTAGGAAGGCATTTGTGCTAACTTTTAACAATTTTTTAATTTAGGTTCTTAACGACCTGCGTTTTTCATTGAATTATTCCGCTCCGACTTGAAAGACGCCAAGTGAAATGTCAACAGTTTCTAACAACTACGATTACAACGAGATCCTTTGTAATAGTTGTTTTAGTGGGGACCAAATAAACTTCGTTAAGAAGTTTCTATCGCAGTTTATATAAAAAAAAGTGGAGGCAAACTAACTTGTCCCATATAATTTGATCCCTTGCCCCACACTTACTATTCAAGGACAACTGTAGAGATTTTACGACCTGAATGCTGAATGGTAATTGCTTAATTTAATTGTATGCGTCTTTCTCCCCTATTTTTATCATCACGAAGCAAACTAAATCGTTTAGTTTATTATTTTTCTTTTAAGATTTAAAATTTGCATTGGGATGGCAGGCAGTAGGTAATTTGCCATTGAATTAATGTCCTGTCAAGCATAAGCTGATAGAAGTGCTTTCGCAGACAATAAATGATGGCACACAGGATTCGTGGATAGTAACTTAAGACTAAAGACGAGAACTGGCAATTTATAGCGTGCTCGATATTTAAAACCGGAAGTCGACATTTCGACTATAATTGCTTTTGCTTCCTTTCTACAAATGAACTGAGTGTTAGCGGCGGGCGTACGGATATTACAAAAAAAAGGAACAAGAATTATTATATGATAAAGACACTAGAAAGTTAAATCCCAGTAGAAAATGCTTATACCCTTTATTTCTCTGCCTTTTCTCACTTCTCCATTTCACATCGAAGTCAAAGATGTAATTAAAAGTTAATGGTAATTGCAAGTGGGGGAATCTGTTGCGCGGCGCAATGGCTTACCTTGCATAGCTGAAGTTGACGGTGGCAAAAGTTGAAAGTGCCTTTCGGTTCCCTCTGTTGCTGAAATTATCCTAATTGTAATTCTGTCGAGACACGGTGCACAGAGCAGGATAGTCTCACAAGCACTAAAAGCATCGTTCCTATTTTCTTAAAATAATTGTTAGAAAATGGAGTTACCATTAGGTACCTACCCGATGGGTTTTTATTTAACCTGTTGCTCATGGTAGTGAAATGAAGCATTTTGAGGCAGTAGTGTGTGAATATTACTGAAGGTCTAAGGTAATGGAATTTATATGGGAACGGTGTTGAATGTATCTTGAGGGCAGATTGTTAACCGAACCACGATATTTAAAACATATGTTGGCAACATTATTCCATTATCATCAATCTATCTAAGTTTTTAATGAAAGTACATAATTTCGAATAGCTGAGGGTGGTTTTGGATAATTTGAACGGAAACGGAACTATTACTGTGAAGTTTTTTAAGGAAGCAGTGAACATCATTTAAACATGATGCAAATGAAGGTTTTCAATTTCGAGGGTATTTTTTTCACTAGTTTTTTGAAAAGTTGTAGTGACAGTTCTTATTTTTTTTAGAGCTACCAACAAACAGACTAAGAAAACTGTTGCAGATGTAAAAAAATATATCGAGATTTTTCATAGCGCAACGCTAGTTTCGACGTTGAATATTCTAGAGAGCTCTTAACTTGGATATTTCCTGAGCTTTTATCTAAGGAGTAGTGCTCGTGGCGTAATGGTAAGCATGTCTACTTCCGGTAAAAAGAACCCACAGCACTGGTGCGACAGCTAATTCAAAAAGTGAACCAAGGGAAGTAGCTTTAAAGATCATGAAACGCTATATGAAGAGCTAAGAAAACAACAAGAAAATAATAAAATATGGGCACAAAAACACCAGGTTTAGAGCAATTCTACGGATATATGAAAATATGTAACATATACAAAGAAGAGATGCTACTAATACGAAGATTTGGCTCTTCATGTGAGTTTCCTCAGCGTTTATATAATGACAACCTGTAGTTTTGCTTGTTTATCAAAGTGTTATCATATCGAACCAGAAACTGGAGATAATTCTGTTTTCAGCAGCACTTATATTGTGCATTGTTGCTTCGCTGTTTGGCAGCCCTGCTATGACAAGTGACATTAGATGTCATCAAAACCATATGATCGACAGATCCCAACTTTTATCGAAACAAGTCATGATTATACCGCCTGAGCTCAATCAGTTAACTACCCTTTCTTTGATTTTTTTAAATAAGTTAACAAAGTAATAAAGTTATAGAAGGTCTCGCGCTTTCATTTGGAACAATTCCCTTAACCTATTACAAATACCGTGGCCTAAGAATTGATGACAAATGCGAATTCCATCAGAAATATAAAATTACTTTGATAATAATTGATTGATAACCATTTTGCTGGCAGCCATGTTGGATTTACATTTCGTTTTCATGGAGACCTCTATTCTGCTAACCAAGGCCTTCAATTTAATATCCATACTTGAATCTCCAGTTTAATAATACAAGTTATCGAATACTCCCGACTTACGTTAACTGCAATCGATGGGAGAATGATTTTGAAAAGATGGAAGGCTTCATGGCGAGGGGCAGAAATTCAAATATGCTGGTAGTTGGTGACCTGAATGCGAGGATAGGAAACGAAGCTGGAAATGAAAATAGAATGGCGGGTATCGAACGAAGGTCTAAAGATAAAGTGTGTAATGCAAGAGGTCATAAACTGATTGATTTGTGTGATTCATACGGGCTACGAATTCATAACGGAACAAGCTCATCAGACAAAATGGGGGAACTTACTTTTGTCGGTAAACAAGGTAGCTCGGTTATTGACTACAGCCTCGTTGGTGCAAATTGGAATGAACATATTTCAGATTTCGAGGTTGAAGATGTACTTTTTTCGGACCATCTTCCTGTAGTGGTAACGTTTGAACTTTCGGCCAGGATACCCGAATCAACTAGAACAATGAGCGTTTTACCAAAGCTTAAATGGAAAGAATCTAATGCGATTGAGTATCAAGCACAGCTTAGCAGGGCTCTTAGTCAATCTCAGCGTACACTCAATTTAAGACATTTAGATGAAACTATCAAGGCGTCATATCCGATCACCATTTCGAACAGGGATGTTCGAGGAAGTCATACGGCCCCATGGTTTGACGTTGAGTGCAAAAAAGCCAGAGACTCATCATTTGCTTGGCTTAGAGCTTATAAGAATGCTTCTGA
Source organism: Melanostoma mellinum (assembly GCA_914767635.1). NCBI lineage: Eukaryota > Metazoa > Arthropoda > Insecta > Diptera > Syrphidae > Melanostoma > Melanostoma mellinum. Next base: position 248,094,515 of record OU612058.1, on the reverse strand, counting down.
CGGATATATCAAGAACCTGTACTTACAGGCAAATAGCGACTACAAGATGTTGTGTAAACGTAAGAAAATGGAGTATTTTGAAGCTGAGTCCAACAGATTAGCACAATGCAGAAATTCGAAGGAATTTTGGACCTTGGTAAGAAATCTAAATGGCAAACGACCCACCATTCATTGTGATATAACGGCAAATCTTCTGGCTGAACACTTCAGGAACTTGTTGAATCCAACTCAGGAAGCAGTTAGCTTTCATTATGCTGCTCCTAATTTCAGGAATGATGTTTTGGATGCCAATATAACACAGCAAGAGGTAATTCTAGCAGTGGAAAAGCTTAAAGAAGGAAAAGCAGCAGGAGCGAATGGGTTGTCAGTTGAATTTTATAAGCGTGGCACAATGGAGTTAATTGGTTGGCTAACAGTAATATTCAACAATGTATTGGAAACCGGGACGATTCCTCAGGACTTTTGTCAATCGATTATTTTTCCAATCTACAAAAAAGGTAACTTGGCTGAAGTGTCTAACTTATATGGTATCGGTTTGTCGAGAAAGTTTGGGAGAGTTATTGAGAACTTGTATGAGAACACAATGGCTTCAGTATGGAATGGGGAAGAGATGTCTGAATGGTTTAGGACGGAATCAGGAGTAAGACAGGGGTGTACATTAAGCCCAAGTCTTTTTGCACTGTTTATAGAAGACTTAGTTACAAGCTTGCCCAGTGGAATCGAATACGCAGGTCAAACGATTAAGGCTCTTCTTTTCGCTGATGACATCGTTATCTTGGCCTCTTCACCTCTATCTATGCAGCTCATGATAAATCGGCTTTCACAGTATTGCAGACTTTGGAACTTGACAGTGAATTTAGAAAAGTCAAAAATTATGATTTTTAAGAATGGAGGGGGTAGAAACTGTGCCAATGAAAGATGGTATTACAATGACCTAGCCATTGAAATTGTTACCGAATACAAATATCTTGGACTTTACGTCACAAAGAACTTAAATATGGAGAAGCACTTGAAGGAGAAGCTGGCGAAGGCCAAATGTGCGATCAGCGCATCGTGGAAACAATGCTTTTATAACAAAAATATTGCCCATAGTAGCAAATTCCAAGTGTTTCAAGCGGTATCAAAATCAATATTGTTTTATGCAGCACAAATCTGGGGAGCTAAGCAATATGAAACGGTGGAGAAGCTTCTGCGCTACTATATTAAACGAATCTTTGGACTGCCACCAAACATGCCCAACTACATGGTTATGTTGGAAACAGGTTTATCGCCTCTTTTCATAGAAACGCTTAAAATGCAAGTTGACTATGTTTTAAAAGTTATGAAAATGGAAAATCATCGACTTCCCAAAATAGCAGCTCTTCAAGTCATAAATTCTAAGACAAGTTGGTATGCTGAATGGATGCACTTAGCCAGAGATTGTGAGGTTGACCTGAATCTGGATAATTATGATTTCATTAATTGGAAAAAAACGCTTTATCAGCTTATTTCTTCAGTTGACCTCAAGTGTAGAGAAAGTTTTCTGAATAACGCAACAGGATCGCTGCACAGAGAACTCTATTGTAGACTCAATCACAATTTGAATGAGAGGAATTATTTTCAGGACATAAATGGAGTCAACGAAATTGCGATGATGGCCAGGTTACGAGGTGAACTATTGCAGCTAAACTTCATGCCACATAGACCAGATTTACCTATTATCTGCTCGCTCTGCAATTTAAATGAAAGAGAAGATACTTTTCATTTTATGGGAAAATGTCCTGTCCTGAAAGAGATCAGACGTAACACTTTTGGAAGCGATTTCATAACGGAAAACGAAGTTATACGAATGCTTAATGAAGTTGAAGTACCAAAATTATACCTCTACTGCAAACTTGCTTTAAATTATAGACACAAAATTATGACTGAAACTTTCTGAACTTATAGTTACTGCTTTTATAGTACATATATCTATTCAATAGTAAAATCAATCAATTTAAATTAATGAAGATTTTCTTTTTTTCTTCTAATTCATAGAAATAATTATGTTTTGTCAACCAGGCAGACGGCATAAAGCCAAGCTTTTAAACTGATATTGTTAATTATGTACCCAAATTTACGAAATAATAAATCTAAATCTAAAAATCTAAAAAAATCTACTGAGGAGGAAGTGAAAAAATATGTGAACTTCCGTTTTTTTGGCGGCGGCGGTAATCTAGTTGCCGAAAGTATAAAATTTCGGATCAATCCGTCAACAGGAAGTTGGTCAGATTTTAATTACTAGACTTGACCCAAGCAATGAATAAACAAACAGGGCATTGAATTGAATTGAATTGAATTGAAAAAAGTTTAATGAGGGTCCACACCACTACTTGGTGTCGCTATGACTCAACGACATCGATCGAATACAGGAAGCGGATCCTTTGCTCAACGCTCTTCTTAAACCTGCTGACTAAGAGCAATGCCGGCATCAACTGGCAACAACACAAACTTACAATCAAAAGTCTCATAATGAAGAGTTTGGCTTCACGAAGCTCGCTACAACGAAGGCTACAACGAGGCTCGCAATATTAGCTTTCTTCGTTGCAGCTCTGAGGATGTTCTATGATGGCCACAAAGTGTTCTTGAAAAATCTAAACTCGCCCTGAATGTCAAACTGAGTTTTTATAGCCCTGGGTTAGAGATTAACTCGCCCTGAAAAAGTACTTGGTTTTTGCTAGGACGAGTTCAGGTAATGTACATACACACATCCTTTAATAATATTCTTTCGATACGATAGACAGTTTCAAGACACGCTGTGTCTATGTAAAACTCACTTATGCTGAGTTACTAGGTACACTTATGAAAGAAATTTTTGTTATATTTTCGATAGACCACCGACAATCAGTCCTATCGCACCGCGTCCTTTTTCGGAAATTCAATTTTGCTTCAAAGTAGTCGTCCTCGTAAAAAAATTTTCACAAATGCGACAACGCATTCCCAAAACTAAACAGTTTCCGTACCAAAAACTTAACCAAAAACGTCGGAGAAATTTCGGTTTTCATCTGCCAAAAATAAACCAACAAAAGTACTTAATCGCATAGCATCGCATATAAAGAACAAACGTTGTACCTATTTTGTCGGAGAAACTGTCCGAGCTGCCGATCGGAGAACTACCACCGAGCAAAATGTCTCCGAATCGAAGAAAATTGGAGAGAATTTCGCCAAATGAAAAATATGTAAAGCGTGTTTTTTTTTGACGTGTGGATTTCAAAAGAAATAAATCGCATAAATTCAATGTTTTGGCCAGGAATTTAGCTTTATTACAAATATAAGAAATTGCTATTATGTTTTTGGGCAAGTAGCATCGAGGCGACGGCTGGCTTGAATAAATTCCAACCTAGAGGCTCAATTTTCGACCAGTTTTTGCAGCATTTGAGGCAATAACGCGGGGAATTTTGTCTTGAAAGGTGTCAATCGTCTCGGGTTTATCTGCGTATACAAGCGACTTCACATAAACCTACAAAAAATAGTCCAGCTGTGTTAAATCACGTGATCTTGGAGGTAGCTCACAGTATATGGAAATCGTCGTTAATAGCGAGGCAAATTACCGAAAGCACTGCCCAGTGGTCAATTCAATTTTTCCACGATGAAATTTCAACCCAAATTGAGCACACTTTGACTGACGACTATAAAGCAGACCAACTCCGATAATTTAGTTTAAAAACCACACGTCTGACAAGACACCCTTTAATTTTAACCTAGTTATAAATTCCAATTAAATTCACCACAGACAAAGTCATCTCCAAAAAAAATTCAGTGTTGGGTTTCCTGAAAATACATAGCCAGCCTTAAACTTTGTTTTGTGCATTCTCAATTTTACCCCCCAATTGATATTCTCAGAAAGAAGAACTCATACAGAGGATATCCGGTTAAATTTCAAAAAGCAATCGTTATCGGAGAAGGTGAACATGACAGCTGCTAATCAAACCAATTCGAAAAACGTAAAGATCGAAGGTTGGTTACTTTACCGTAAAAGTTTTAACCATGCAGACTTCAAAACTTGTTTTTGGAACTTTCGGATTTGATTTAATAAATAAAACCACAGTCCCCATTCATCGTATCTCTTTATCATTATATTTCTCAATCTAACGAGTCCTCGACATGGTTATTAAGAAAGTTCTCCAAGTCATTGTTGTAACGATATAATGTCAAACCTACGTTACCCTCACCAACTGTGATAGATAGTAATATTAAACATGAGTATGTCAATAAGCTTCTCAAAAAAAAAAAAAAACTAATTTAAATTCTGTAAAAGGTTTTGTCGACGTCCTACCCCGGGTCCTTTCGACTGTTTGTGCTTACCAACTCCCCCATGCAACTGAAGTGGTCGTTGATATGTTGAAACCTTTTGGGGAATGCCAACACTTTGCAAAACACTTGCTCTAGTTATTTTACCATCTGAGAACTTAATTCTTCTCAAATTGCAATTAATGAAACAACCGACCCTTACAGCAATTCCATTCTAATAACTTTTAGGTTCAAAAGTATTCAAGACTGAGGTGCTAAAAAAAAGAACCACCGAGTTTTACTAGTTACAACAATACCCAAGAGTCGGAGGACCAATCCCAAGTAAGACTCGACTTACTGCAATGATAATTGTGGCAAATTCCATAACTTATTCTACAACATTCCCTGTTGGTCTGTGCTAAATGCGAAAGAGAGTTTCTGTAATCGAATTCCTTCCGACCATTCCATATCCCGGCCACTAAAGGACACCAACGGCAATGCAGCGCAAGGATTCAGTTTAAATATATATATTTTTTTTTTGTTGTGAGAGCCAACGAACTGTAGACTGGATCTTATAGAAACTGCACGACCAACACAAACGAAGAGAAGAAACTTTAAATCCAATATAAATGAGAATTTATTCTCTTGAGATCAAGGGACCAACTTGCAGCAGCACCAAACTTCCATGCCACTAAAAGGATGATTTTTATTCTTATCTTTTCCAAGTCGTATTTCTCACCGTTAAGTTCATTATCATCTGGGTCGGCTTGTGTTGTTGGTTGCTTTTATTTTTTATTTTTTTTTTTTTTGAAAAGCACACTCTATGTGTGCGCAACACGTTCGCGTGTCCCGCCATGTCTGCACATTGCACAACACCTTAGGTGAGGTGCACTCCAGGACTTCTCCGGAGACAGATAAAATGATGAAGTAGAATCCAAGGAGTACTCACGTATCAAATGTTTCCGTCGAATGGGACGTCATCATCGTTCGAGGGTTCTGTCTGTCTTCATGAAACAAGGCAACTCTAGAAGTTGCTCTTTCCAACTTTTATTACTCAAAATTTCATTAATACAAAGTGATTTACTACAACGAGAGAGAGGCTGTAGGGAAGGACTTTGGATTTTTGGAAAAGTGGCTGATGACAGTAGCCAAAGGCTAAGGGAAGATAATACCCCTCGGAGTGACAACAACTACCACCAAAGCCAACCCTTCGATGGAAAAGAGGAAGAAGTTTGCTTGCGATGCACTTGACCCACATTCATTCACCACTTGGCCTGGGATAATGGCATAAAATACAAGGGGTGTAAATAATATTGTTGGGAGGGAATTGGTTCTGGGATTGACTTGAGGGAATTTTTTTTTTGTAAATATTCAGATGGTATGGAAAGCTAATTTCATTTACACTTGAGACTATATTGAATAGACATCTCCAGAAAATCCAATGTCATCAATCTACGCATTTACACTCGGGTCTTAGTTTATTTTGGTCTTGAAAATTTGGTTTTTTTCCATGGAAATAAATTAAAAAATAGTATAATATCCCTAGAGAAAACCCACGTCCACGAACAGGGGTAGATAGCTGGAAAAAGTAACATTCATTATCACCCCGCGTATTCACACAAACCGCAAAGGGTTTAACTATGGTGTTTCGAGATTTTCTTTATCACCAAATATTTATTCTATTTTGGATTGGAGGTAATTATCTTGGGAGCGCAGATACCTATCAAAGGAATGAAAAATTAAGTTCGAGATCCCATCGGCGAATACTTTGATACTTTGACTTTGATGAAGTGATTTACATAGTTTCTTGTTGAAAATCCGTATTTAACTACATATTTTCTGTAAAATATGACTTGAAACTTTCGAATTTGCCCAGAGGGCTTATCACACTTCAGAAACACAATCACAGAAATCTACCTTCGTTAAAACACTTTTTTAAGCTTTATTCGGACTTCAAAGAGGTCCCAACACGTGCAAGACACTTGAAAATTCACCGGAAGAACTAGTTGTGGTTATGTGGTTAAAGGGAAGCTGATGTAATTTAAAGTAGTCGTATGCTTTTGAGAATGAAATTTAATCTTAAAAGCACTAATGATGCTTTTTAAAGCCTAATTTTAAAGTTTCTTGTTTAGTCGTGGGCGGCTATAGATGCTGGTTGTCTCGCTCTTTGCCATTACGTTGTTTCTTCTTGAAGAGAACTAAACTTTATCTCTCAGATTGTTTTAGGGCTGCAAAAGCTTGTGCTCGTATTAACACTTACAAGTGAAATAAATACAAACGCCTTCGGTTTACTTTGCCCTACCTTATGAACAATGATACGTTACGTGCAACGTCATTTATAATCGGAAAGCACATTTTCTTTAGATGTATTAATATCCTGAGTCTGAGCAACTAAAATTTAAGACGCTGGCTGTAGGGAACTATCTTTTTTTATTAAACGAAAAAAAGTTTGTTTGTTTTTGCCCAAGTTAAAAGAAATAAATATCTTTCTTACCCATAAAAAAAACCCCACACCTCTTAACACTGGCACTGACCTATAACCAGTTGGAAAAATAACATAGAATTTTTTTACGTGCATTTATGTATTGCGAAGGTTAAAACAAACTAGAAAAACAACGATACCGCAGTGGAATGGCTAGATATGGACCTCTGCAGTGCAGTGATCTTCTTTACCGTACATACAGATAGTATAGAGGATTAATTTTTTTTAATTACTTTAAGAGTTTAAGCGAATGTCAAAAACTTACGCTCGATAAGAATTAGTTGACGCAGATCTCGTAAAGGAAAAGGACTAACACTTAAGAGTCCAACAAAAATATAAAACTAATATGTGGCTTTGTATTGAAAAATAAAGGTACAGTCAAACTTTTTTTTAAAAATGTAGTTTTTTATAAAGTTCCTTTTTGAGAAAGAATTTTTACGTGTCTTTTTAAATTAAATAAAAATCGATTAGTTTCCCTAAGCCGTTCTAATCAATTTTAAATTATTAGAAGCTAGAAGGTGTATAAATACATAGTTTCAAAACTATACCATTCTCGTTATATCAGTGGGATAATATAAATCAACCCTTAAAAAAATGGGAACTTTTGAACCAAATAACAAGTTAAGTTTAAAAACCTTCAATGAATAAAGAAATAGCAACCCTGGCTCTTTGAATCATAAAAAAGGGTGAAATTCCACTAAAGGTAAGAATCTGATTCTTTATTTTTTGTTATCACGGTTTTTTTATGCATCTCGTTGTTTTCGGTGTACTTTTCTTTATCAGATAATAGCGAGAGAAAAAGCGAAAGATTATGACACACAAAGCGTCAAAGTCGAAAGGCCATGCAGGTGGAATCGGCTCACTCAAAGTTTAATTCAAGGCTAACATCAAACATATAAAATCAATCAAACAACAAGTACACACGAAACACACATGAGAGAAAAACCATCAGATAAATTAAAACCACAACAATAAGCAACAATAGATCAATTTAGACACCATCCTACAATTCCGAAGAAAACTCTCCTCTCCACAACCATATTTTGTCCTCTCCTGAAATTTGCTCCCATCCAACCTTTCCTCACTCAAACATTCAATTCTGAGATAAACCAAAAAAAGAAATTAACTAACCCGTTTTGGCTAAGTAAAATTTCTAAATATAATACTTTGATGTACAAATATATAAAAATATAATTTTAAAATCCAACAGACAAAATCAAAAGGCCAGCGAGTCCAGTCAAAACAGTGCACCGTTTTGACCAGGAGTCGCAGTAAGCTTAATAAAGTAGTAAATACATTGATAATTTGTAAAAGGATTATATTCTTATATTTAACACCAAATGAAATATATCGGATTATAAAGAGTTGCATTCATACAAAACAACAAAACTAAAGAAAGAAGAAAAGAAACAAAATTAAAATTTTAAGACAAAGGAGTCGACGCCAAAGAGGTGTAAAAACGAAACTAATTTCTTTTTTCTAAACTGTATCTACTCTGATCCTAATCCATATCCAGTCCTTAAGATATATCCTTTTGTTTATAATAATTGAATTAAGAATTTTGAATTTTTGTACGTTGTCATCTACGAATAATTAAAAAGTACTTTTATATAAACACCAAATTTAATTTGTTTTTATGGAAATCGTCGTCTGGTCCATAAACCTAAACCTAATTGAGATCGTTGTTGCATTGATGAAATTTAAGCCATTGTTTGGGTTTGAAATAATAGATTTCTAATAAATTTGTTGTTTTTTAGGGAAAGATGAACATTTCTTTGTATAAATTGACATTTTGCTTTTTATTGAATTAGAATAATGAGTTATTAAGAAATTTAAATTAGGAGACAGGAAGCTTGGTTGAGTAAGACCTTCAACAGGATGTTTTAAAACAAAATATATTTGTTTCGTCTTAGGGATCAGGGCAGTATAAAGAGCAGTATAAGAGCAAGGTGCATCGAGATAAGAATTTTCTTTTTCTTTAGATGCTAGAGGAGGGTATAGCTCAGAGAACACGATCACCTATGTTCTGCACAAGTATGACAAGCTATTTTTAGGGTAAATAAAATTCGAGTTCTACATCTCTACAATATTTAATTTTTTCGAATTCCATCTTCGAATTTATAGGCCTGATTTGATGAATTTATAGCACGATCCCACCACTCCGGCGAGCTAGGATGTGCGTGGACTAGCAGGCCTACCCGTTACTTAGAAAGTGGACCACTCTTTCATAGCTCAACTTTGATGGTCTGAACGACCTGTAGCAGTTCGATTCAAAGGAGTTTGAAGATGAATAAGCTTTTACACTGGAGTAGAATTGTCAACAAAACTGTGTGTGTGTTTAACACATTTATGTACATACATTCTCTAATCCATCGATCGCACGATGTTACAGTTCTTTATGTAAACTATTTAATGTTATAGATTAAGATATCAAAAGAGGTCAGTTGCAATAAAGCGTTTATAAGAGAAACATCGCCCAGTCTTTCATTTAGATCGGACCATTACAACAGACAGTTTACTCTGGCGTATACTTGTTATTTAAACTCAGATATAGATAGAATTATTGATTTAATTTAAATAAGAAAGTTCCTTACAACGCGATTGCGTTAGGTAAGAAAAATGTATAATGCTAAGCAGTATATCGCTACACGTAACGCACGTAATTGTGACATCACGTAGAATTAACATCCAGCACACAGATGTCAGATATGTTTCAAGGCGCAATGTTTGAGGAAAAAGGATGAGATGTAAAAGTAACTTTGTGACCAAACGCAATTGTCACTTTCGTGGTTGTGTCATTATCAAACCTATGCTGACGAATTTAGAAAAAAAGTAATAGTAACGTTGTGACGTAACGTAATAGTTAAACTGTCATGCTACGTTATAGAAGGTTTGCTCGTTGAAGCCCTGAGTTACATAAGTCATCTGCTCCTATCCTATTTGCAACTAATTATGGTCATAAGACATCGTCGAGACCAAAACTCCTGATGGGTCAAGTTGCAATGCACAAGAATATAATATAATGAATGAATAATGCAGTGGAAAGGCTCTCTTTTATTTGTGTTACTTTAATCATTTTATGTTATCTTTTTGCTACCTTTTATTTATATACATGTTTGCTTATGTTTCCACATTTTACCTTTTAAGTATTTTAATTCTTAATCATATCATCATTTGAAATCAAAACTATGATTTATTTTGTCAAATAAGAAAAGAGGAGATTATAATAAAATATTCATTCAAACGAAGAAGTTGTTTAATTTTCCGGAATAAAATAGAAAACATAACTCCTGGGGTCGCCACAAAGTGTTTTTTGATAAACCTAAAATCACCCTGAATGTCAAACAGAGTGTTTTTGAGCCCTAGGGTTGACCTTGGATTGCCCTCAACTCGTCGTAGGTTTTTTCTGTGGCTAGTTTAGGTAATGAACATGGCTGTCAGATGGCATATATTTTTTTTTCAAATAACAGGGATGTGTGGTGATTTTGGGGTCTAGCATTTTTTGAGCACTGGAAAACCCAGGTTTTTTTTGACAACTCATAGCGTTTTCAAGGAATCCTGGATCAACCCTGGGTATAGTTCAACGAACGATCCTAGTGTCTCTTTGCAAACTTTCGCAGGTCTCATTGAAATACTTATGGCCAACAAGAAGAATAACTTGCCAAAGTTAATTTGGTGACCATTAAACGTGCACACGCAGCTCCGACGACCCAGATCACTACCAGAGAGGGTTGTGGTTTGGTAGAAATGTTAAGTTAACTTTCTGGAGGCCGAATCACCGCACATGTGATCGAGTGATACGTGACTAAATTATTTGAGTTTGGCATTACTTTTCACGTAATCGAGCACTCTAGTACCACAATTTGACATTTTTTCATCAGAATTTGAACGAATCGAACTCGATAAATGAACAGCGTACCGATATTTTGCAATTTTAAGCGAATATCGAAAGAAACCAGGTGGACTGCAATTACGATCTGTGGAACGTATTCGTTTTTGTTTGTACCGCAGTTCTCGCAATCGCAGGTTGCGCTCGTTTGCACAAGACATCACCTAACGCTTCGAGACTCGTTTTTGTACAGCTAGCGATTTGTCCCCAAAACAAATTCAGCCAAAGCCAACTAACTTGCACATTGAACCTCCAACTGAAAGATTCTGAAAGTTCTCCGATCCGATGGATACCGCACTATTGCTAAAAAACAAGAGAAAAGACTGTGAATGTAATTATGGCATTGCGTTGCCAAATGAGTTTATGGAAAGTATATTCATTTTGAGAAGTAAATGTCATTACACGAGAATTAACTCTCAAAGCTTAAATACAGATTATGGCTTGTTTTATTCAACCAACAATACCCACAAAGCACCCACCTCGACTTTACCCAGTAACCCATTTTATATTAATGATTAATAATTCCACTTTGCGTTTCGTAATAACGGAAAATGAATGCTCTTTAATAATAAAAGATTCTTAAATAATAAAGTTCTATCAAATTATGCTTCGATTCGTTAAAAAGGTAGTAAAGTATTTGTGATTTGAACCGCATAAACGAATAATAGCCTCTGTCTCTGCCATAAATTACATCATTTAATTAATTGCTTGTTAAATTTCATCTTGTTGCTTGTCAATTTATACCAAAATTATTATGAAAAGTAATTACGCCTGACATCCTGATTCTGAACTCTCACAACTTTCAAGTACAGCGTGTTGTTTGTTAATATACAACACAATCAATCCTCCTACCACGACAACTTAAACTTCAACAAAAATATAAAAAAAATATCTTGAGGGTAATTTAATGTCTTTAACTACAGTCAAGAGCCAGATTTTGAGTTCCCATGATTTTTGTTTCTTTTTTTTCTGTGTAGGCTCTGCAGCTAACTGAGGGCTTATTGTTTAAAATGTAAGTAGGGGGGGGGGGGGGGGCCTGCTTGTGTTTACGGAATACGGACTGCTGATGAAATTAATCCAATAATAGCGATGAAAACGACTTTAGACCTTGGTGACAAAACAGCTGGGGGAACTGTGTATTTAAGTAATATGGACTAAGTGAAGCAGAATGCTTTTTATTGTTAAAGTGAAATCTGTCAAAAGGTTGGAGATCTGACCAGGGTACGAATATCTTCATAAATGAGTTTGTGAGATAAAAATGTTTCTTTTTTCTCATCTTGCAATACAAATACAATTAAGATAAGGTTATTTATTTATCGGAATTTTATCACTTTGAACAAAGCAGGATTACAGAGAGTGCTCTGTGATGTGATGGAGTCAGATATATGTATAATTAAATCTCCTGTCGTTTACAGTTCAGGATGAAACACGCCCTTACTCAAATCGCTCCTGGCAGTCCAGATCGTAACTAGTCTTAGTTATTCAAATTGTTTAAGTGCCCTTTTCACTTGATTGCGCAGCGTGCTTAAACTATGTTTCTTTTAAGACGTAGAGTTGAGGACTCCACCGGCTATTGCGTTATTAACAATGTGTCACACGTGTCCCAGCCATCTCAGGGGCTAAATTTTGCCGTTATCAATGGGTGGTTTTTTTTACTGACTTTAAGATTTTTTGTGGACATCTTGCGCAGTTTAGCCAGTTTGGTAGGGATGCCGTGATGCACTCCAAGGGAGTGATCAGGTTGTTGGCGAAAGGTTTTATGTAATGTATACATAGTCATTGTCAAAGAACGCCCTAAAAGTCACAATAGACGGAATTAACTTTGAGGTAGTACTGGACTTTGTGTACCAAGGATCCGCTATAGACATGTAAAACAACATCAGAGCGGCAATCAAATAGAGAATAGAAGGAAATTGGGAAACAAAACACTCTCCACAAAAACCAAGACAACCTTTTATAGGACCTTAACCATCCCAGTCCTGTCTTAAAACGCGGAAGTGTGAACCTTCTCGAAAGCGGATGAGGAAAATTGGTCATTTTGAAAGAAAAGTACTCCGAACAATCTTTGGCCATTTATGCGAAGATAATGGTGGAGAAGAAGATACAAAAACAAGCTGTATCTTGTATGAGCTGTACCGCGTCATGTGCATAGCTAGAAGAGTACGCGTCGCGAGGTTACGATAGCTGGGCCATGTATAGCGGGTGGATATCAAGGCTCCAGGCCGATTTTCGAAAGCACATTGCACGGAAATCGAGGAAGGGAAGACCTTGACTTAGGTGGCGTAATCAAGTGGTTAAAAGATCTCAACCGACCTAGAGTGCAAAACTCGGCCGAAATCGAAGTCCTTATCGGAAGATGATGGTTGAAGCTTAGGTCCATTCCGAACTGTGATGCCCACGTAAGCAAGTAAATATACACGATGTCAAGGTTACATTCGTCAGGCCTTATAGAACGCAAGGCTTGACGAATGTAACCTGGATAAATTTGGATAAAATTAGATTAATTAATTACTCTTTAAAATTGGATTAATTAATTACTCTTTACCTAATCATCTCCCGTTGCTCTTTAGCTCGGCCGCAAAGCTCTTTATTAAACTTAAAACATGATGTCACTGTTATAACTTCTTCCTGGGTGGGAATGTTCTCCAGTCTAACTGAGAGCATCTATCTATCATCCTTCGTTGTTGATCTGCAAAAGGGTTCATCTATATCGTTTCTACTGCTACATTGAAGAATTTTATGTTCATCTCGAACGGTATAACTTTATTACATACATTGTTCATATCGTAGCTGCCCTTAATGGCAATGACGAACGGCAGCTGAACGCGCATCAAAGGTTACAAGCCACCTGTCTAGGTTGATGGCAAATGTAGGTGGACCATCCGCAAGCAAACGGAAACTTCTCCTGGCCACAACCCATTCAATTCTGCTGTACGGAAGCTAGATTTGGGCTGAAGCACTTAAACTGGAAAACAAACTAACATCGGTACAGAGGCGTGGTGCCTTGCGAATAGCGAGCGCGTACCGCACAGTGTCTGAGCCAGCAATTCTTGTAGTTGCAGGTGTCGTACCAATTGACCTCCTCGCACCACAAAGACAATACATACATGAAAAGAAAGCAGAAATCGGCATGGAAGCAGCGAGCGTGGAAGAAAAAGCGATCACACAGCAGAAGTGGCAAGCACGCTGGGAGTCCGAAAGCAGAGGACGCTGGACTGCTAGGCTGATTGGAGACATAAGCGAATGGAGTAACCGGAAACACGGTGAAGTGAACTTTTACGTCACACAGTTCCTCACCGGACACGGGTATTTCAACCTTTCCTGCACAAAATTGGAAAAAAAGAAGTCCTTCGTGCCAGTACGGAGATTCGCTTACAGACGACGCTTATCATACAGTGTTCGAGTGTAGTAGATGGGAATCTCCCCTTCAGGAAATAAATAGAGTTCTTGGAGAGCTCAGCCCAAATTATATCATCCAGGAGATGCTGAGAGACGAGGAGAGTTGGAGGCGAATCAGCCTGTATCTGACGCAGATCCTGAAAACAAAGAAACAAGAAGAGGTAGCTGAGGAACAAGAACCTGCCACCTAGACACGGATCCCCCCTCGAAGAAATGCGCAAGTGGTCCCGAGGGGAAGATCAGCGAGAAACTTTTGGAGTTTTAGTCGGTATGCCAAGTTTACACCTTGGAGAGTCCGACACACGGGGAAGTATGGATACTTCCTTACGGTGCCGTTGCGTAAAACATTTCTCTAAAAGTAAAAAAAAAAACCCTTAATGGAACGGACTCGCCCGGTCGCTTCTTTTAACAATCTGGTATGGCTTTTGTCTTTTTTTTTCAGCAGATTCTGTCTCTTTGATTATGATGTTAATCATTCTTTGTTGCTCGGGCCACATAGCACTCTTTATAATAGTTTGGTTCGTAGAACCTTACCAAGGGCCTACCAAGGTTTCCCTTACAACCCTACGAGTTGTCAAAAAAAACCTGATTTTTTAATCCTCAAAAAACGACTAACCACAAAATCAGCACACATTCCTGTCATTTGAACAAAAATACATAGTCAAATGAACAGCCTTGTACAATGTACAATATATGAACCCAATACGAGCTTATTCTAGTAATTTCAGGGTTAAAAAGAATCGTGTGGTTCGTGTTCGTTCGTTTAATAGGACCTTTTTAAGAAATTTGAAGTTAAAATAACACATCGTGTTACTCGTGTCGGTTTGTTTTAAACGAAACCTCTCAGTCAAATCTGATGGAAAAGTGAAGCCAAATAGTTGGTATTTTGAAAATTAAAGATTTTTGAAGATCTTTTAGTTAATTTTCTTTTCAACTCGATGGAAGTTGTTAATATCTTCACAAACTTTTTCAGTTGCGCTTTGATAAGATTGAAGTGCATCATCTTTTACTCAATTTTACTGCAGTCTGTGAGAGTGAACTTTCGAAAAGGGGCAGAAGCGTGAAGGACGAAAGTGTGTGTCATTTTAGTGTCAATTGATCTAAAATCAAATCAAACAAAATTTTTCTAATCTCTTGGTTCGTTTTCAACATAATCCCAAGATGCCGATCGGCAATACCGAACTAGTGTAAATGTTCTGGACAGCATTCCTGCCTACCGAAACTCAAACTGACATACCTTTTAGGTCTAGTGACCTCGTAAATGTGCTATACACCAAGTATTTCTCAATATTTCCCATACACAATATTCAAAAAACTCTATTTACACACTTCAGTGTATTTTCTTCAATTCAGCAGGTAAGTAACATGCAGCTGTAATTGAGAAGATGAGTCTTAGCAATAAAATAAAGCTACAGAATGAAAATTCCTATAAAAGGCTTCGGGCTTTGGATAATGGTTGTGTTGTGGAATTTAGTAAGTCAAGTAAATAAATCCTTCTTACGCTATCGCTAAACCACTTATTGCGAGGATGTAAATTTGTTATTGATATGAGATTTCATTTTCATCCCGACGACAGTTAAAATAACTCTTTATGAACTTACGTTTATTAAAACGGTTCCCACAGTAAAAAAAAAAATAATAATAAATTCATTACAAGCTTTTCGCATTAGACGCGTGAGCGTGATGTTTCTCCATCAACTGTTAACCTAAGGAAACACATCTCTAAAATCTAAAGAGAAACATAACCGCACTGTAAAGGCTAAACCCTTTCCTTGAATAACAAATATGAAAATGTAAGAGCCGATGCGTGACGTTTTGGGGCTTCTGAAGATTATTTTTAAGCATACACAGTACGAGACATGCTTTATAGAATAAAAGAAAATTTCAGACAAATAGCAATTACTCAGTCTACTTTTGAGAAAAATTTAGGAAAATCTTAAGCCCACGTACATTAAGTTAGAGTGAATTGATTTTTAAAAAGGAATTAATGCCTCCAGCAGTTGGAAAAACAGTAATGAAATTTCTTTAAAGCACAGTAGACATTATCACACCCACCTGCGGCATTCAAAAGAAGCAAATCGTGATATCAAGCTCATTGCTCATAAATTGTCTTCATTCATCTTCATCTGACTTCAGGTTTTTATCTGTCCCATAATACTAATTACAAAATAATGAACTCTCGTATGTTTTGATTTTGAAAACGACTTCCAACTGATTAAAACACATTATTTCTGACTGCTTCAGAAACTCTGACAGCAAAGAATCTTTTAAGCTTGGAATATACCAAGGATGCGATTTTGCAGTAATTAGCTTATGTGCAACACACGTTGTGCACCTTATCCTTGCATAACCAACCTCGATCACTACAAAAACACCCAACATGTCAACACGTCAACTGGGGTAATTTGCTGCTTTGCCGACATATGAGCCGTGTCAAAGAGATTTTTCATGCAGCAAGACAAAGTTTTATAGTGTGTGGAAAATATGAGGAACTAAACTTTTCCCACAGGCTGTTGGTGCGTCCAACTTTTTTAATTAGAGGAGTTGAGATTTCTGGTATGTTCATCTTTTGTGAAATTACTCCATGATAGTGTTGATTTTATGAATCTATTTTATGCTTTTGCTTAAGATTTCGCTAAAATAAAGCTTAGAAAAACTTTTGGTTCGGGTTCAGTCAAAACTGTGCAATGAATGAAGTGTTGTCTTAACTCTGAAGGGCTATATTTATGTCTTGTTTCCAACGCCAAGGAAAAGCGGGGTATGTATGCGCATTGGAAAATGAGAAAAGTGGGAGAGCTGTGATCGCCAATGCCGTAAAAAGAAATATAAGAACAATTTTCCAGCGCGAAAACTCAGATATTATTGAACTTTTACAATTGGAAAATTATCGCCTTTATCGAAACCATTGCTATAAGTAGCTAATCTACTTTAAGTTTCGTCCAAATATAAAAAAAAAAAAATTTATTGACATTAGTCAGAAAAACTCTGGCCTGAATTTTAACACAAAATCCATTTTAAAAAGATAGTGAAATAAAGTGTGATTTTGAGTTGTTTCTTTTTTGAAGACAAGTATTTACTTTGTGAGATCTGATGAACAAAGCGTGTTGATGAAAAGGAAATCATTTTCAATTGCCGAGAGCTCGAGGTACAGTGGATTGCAGGTATTGTCCTTTTGACAAAATTATGTGTTCACAAATTTAGAAAGTATGTATAGACTTTATTAAAAAAAAAAAACACCAAAAACTAAAAGCATCGTAAATCGAATCAAAATTTAAATAAAAGCATACACCCTGAACACATCCGTGAGCCGTGACGCACAGTGGCGAAATTTGTACAAGAGAGTTTCAATTTTGTTTTTGCATTTTTTTATAAATGGATAATATCTCAAGAATATTGTGTAAAAATTTCAAGTCGATCGAAGTAAAATTAACGAAGCTATGAGTATTTGAGCGTCTATTGTTCCATGCTGGGTTTTTATACCTGGGAAGCATGGCAGCAGCGTGGCGTATATTCCGAACCCAAATAAATTCCTTCATAAGCGGGCCTGTTCCGATCTTGAACTATATGAACTATATTTACATCGTTTCCTAAAAAAATTCATGAGGAGTTTACGCTTGTAAGGAACTTAAAGTCACATTTCTTGATTTATTTGTCGTTCGTTGGTCGAGCTCATGTGAATAGTGCTTAAGCCGTTGTTTTCCACGAAACGCCATATACAAAGTTAGAAATAAATCGATCAAGTTGTTTTTAAATGGGAGTGAACACGGACTTTGAAAAGTAGTTTTGCGTTACTCTTGCCACTGCCGCTGTTAGAGTTTGAGAACCGGAGATTACTAAAACATTAACTTCAAGTATTTTGCTTAGATTGGCTAAAAATTTAAACGACATATTTCTGAAATGTCAAAATGTTGTTTTTTCGAAAGTTAAAAAATTACACCCCCCCTTAATCAAAGCAAATTTGTCAATAATAGCGGAGGGCCGTTAGACCTAAAAAAGGCAAAACCTAGGAATCCAGGGCCAGTCCATGGATTTTCATGAAATTTTCGGAAATGTGTTTTGAATGGCGTATAGAAAAAAGTTAAAGAAAATATTTCACCGCTCTCAATTTTTTAATTATTTTTAAAATTAGTTACTAACTTTTAGAATTTTCTTTTTTTTATGTAGGGTGTTTTAAATATGGTTTCCCGAAGGCTCAGGATGGATAGATTTGGTCAAGACAAAAAAAAATTATTGTATGGGAGGGGGTCTATATCCCTCCGTGTAGGTGCGAGGAGCAATTTTATATGAAATTTAATCAATTTTCTTAAAAATTATTAAAAATCAACTAAGCTACTTCCTTTCTCATACTTTAGAAGTTTTTGAGAGATCAAGCCTCAAAGTCAAAATTTTGAAAAAAGAAAATATTTTTTTTTTCAATAATTTTTTTTTTTTTCATAATTATTCCATTTTTTCTTTCTTTATTCAATGTTTTTATTATTTCTTACTCTAAAGCAAAAAACCGACCAAAAATATTTTTCGTGGCTTAAGAGAAATTTAAAAAAAAACGAAAGGTACTTTTTTCCAGAAAACAAAGTGTCATTAATTTCCCGCTAATTGAACTTTATTCCCGGAATTGAAATCTGTTTTAAATAGCATATAAAAAAGAGTGTTAAGAAAAAATTTTCGTGAGATCTTAATTTTAACATAAATTATAAATAATTATTAAAATTTTAGAGTTATCTTTTAATTATATTCGTTTTAAGTTAAATTTTAAAACTTAGACCTATTACAAACTTGAACTTTGGTCTCAAAGGACAGCACATGTACTGATTTGTGCCTCAAATGCTGTTTGCAAAAAAGAAGGGCTTATCCATTTAAATTAAGAATTTCATTGTTCACGTACACATGAACCGGAAAACAATAACAATATTTTGTGTATCAATTAACTAAATTCCTTTTAACAACGCTTTTCGTGAGTAATTGGCAAATAAAGTTGTAGGTAGGCCCTTGAAATGCGCTAGGCCCTATAGTTTTGCTGCGTCACCCTATTTAATTATTTATTTTTTTAATAACACCTGGATAGTGTGTGTGATTAATAAATTTAAATTTTCCGAAATTCCCACAAATGAATACTGACTCGAAGCAGTGTAGTATTACTTCTAGAATTTCAAATAGACATACAGTACGTTACGCAACGAATAGCATGGCTATTCGTGCATATTTTACAAAATACTTCATATGGGGTAGACCTCTTTTAATAGCAAAAAAAAAAAAAAAAAATATATATTTAAAATAAATATTTGTATTTAAAACACTTAAATCTTAAAATCAAGTTTAGTTTTTCTATAGATCAACAATAGAGTGCTTTATTCCGTGAATTCGTGTTTCTGCAACCAACATGAGCAAAACTATAATGGTTTAAAGTTTAAAGATACAAAAGGCTTTAAAAAAAAAAAAAAGAGGAGGCTTGTATGCTAATCTGGAGAACTCAGACTTAATTACCAGTCCATTGTACTACCAGGGTAGCAGCCTTCCCTTTTTTCTGTGTTGCAGTAGTTGGAAATAAGGTGTTAGTTATTTCACATATAACCTCAAGGGCGGCGTCCATACGAAACTGGGAGGCTGAAAGAAAAGTAGATGCCCAGAGCGGGAGAGCGGGATTCGAACCCACGCGTCCGGCCTATCTACTGAACACTCTACCACTGCAGCACGGCCGCAAGCTTACGCGCAATGAGTTTGAGGCGTAGTGATTTCGTGCCAACACAGATTCCAAACCTCGTGATTCTGTGCTAAACGAAGCAACTCGGATTTTTCGATGTGTTTTTTGACAAATGCAGTCTTCTTACGCAACTCAGCAGATCCTTACAATGGTTACACTCAGACACATCCCTGGCTAGATAATGAATTGTGTTTTTTCAGATCTTTGCTTTTTTATTTGGAAACACTTTAGCCCCAGTTGCTCAAGAAAGTCTCTATTACGTTTCATTTGCACCAGTAGTGGGACCTATATCCCCGTTTTTAAGAGTTAATGGCATAAGAATATTTTTACTTAAATCTAATAACGTTAAAGCATGTTTAATTTCATTTACGATGTATACGGTATACCTGAAAAGAACACCTTTTACCTTTTTTTTGCTTAAACCTATCACATCATAACTAATTTATTTGGTATATAGTTTTTTTTGAATACGAATCATACATCCGCTTCGCATTTTGTTAACATCCGCTTCCTGCGGAACATGCCACTCCCAACGGACGCTTCCTAACAACTTCGCTTTAACAATAAAAACGTTCCCTCTTCTGAATAATTTTTTTAAAGTCTTAACTCATTTTCAATTAGAAATAAAACAAAAGCTAATCCTGCTTTTGGTTAAGGTTCTAAGCCCGTACGCATTAAAAATCAATCCATTGGAGCTTTGTGCTATATTACAATACTTACATTCTAGGAAGTGCTAGATCCACTCACCTGACAGCAACAAACACACTATGGAAAACACATATAATTTCAGGATTATTAGTTTATATTTATTTAATATTTTGTTTCTGTTTACTTAGATTCTTTGGCTTTATTAGTTTTCTATATACAAGGTTTTATATTTTATATATATTTTTTATCACATTTTGATTTTAATGAAAACAGTTTCATACATACATTATACATATATTATTCTTTTTTATTGATTCACTTAAATACTTAAAAATGTTAAAACATTCATTTTACAGTATTCAAAAAGTTTTTGATCTTTATTTTTGTTTTTTTTTAACTTTAACAAATAATTTTCTACTTAATGGCTAATTTACTTTAAGCATTATAGGTAGTTAAACTTCATAACAAAAAACACATTACATGTATTTATAAATAGCTATAGAGTAGTTTGTTCTTACTTGACTACACGTACATAGTAAACAAATAGTAGAAAACCGGAGAACAACATTCATTTATTATTTAACAAATCTAATAGAGTAACTAGTTTTATATTTAATTTATTTAAATTACTATTTGTGTACAGAGTTGTGGTTGCTGTTTTTAGGTTTCGGTCTTTTATTTCAAATATCAATTGAGGAACATATTTATGTCGTCATTTATGCTCGCATTTGTATGCCTTAACTTCGTAAGCCCAGTAGTCGTTTAAAGGCTCTCCGGTAATCCAAATTGAAAATGGTATAGATTACCGGATTAAGGCCGGAGTTAATGTATCCCAGCCATGTGATAAAGTTCTTAAACTTATCTGTGGGACAGCAGGACATGCAGAATGGTAAAATAACATACATAAGGAAGAATGGCAGCCAGCATATTACGAAAACGCCCATGATAATGCCGAGTGTACGGGCAGCACGTCGCTCCTTTGAAAGAGAGATCTTTTGTTTCTCCTCGATAAATTGATACACTCCTGTGGGTTTTTTAGGTGGGACTTTGGAACTTTTTGTGCTCTCCACCAATACGCTTTTTTCAAGTTTTTCAGAATTATTTGCGATGCTGTTGTTTGCGTTTGGACCTGATTCGGAGGAGTTCTCCGGGTTATCACTTACATTGGAAATCTCTGGGTTGGTATCAGGTGGTGGTAGGAGCCTTTCCTGAATTATTTTTCGATTTTTTCCGTGCTTAATGGAGTCTTTGATTTTGGGACGACGTGACTTTTTCGCAGATTTTTCGTTGCTATTTTGTGAGTCTTTGGGATTGATGGCTGCTTGATCTGAGGAGTTGTTGTGGGCTTCGTTGACGTTGTTTGTCTCACTGCTTATTGACTCTTGATCCATTTGTACAGATGTCATGTCCTTGTCGAGACGATTGTTGGCGCCACAACCCGTATTACCACCCAATCCAACACCAGGAGTGGCACCTTTCATTGAGACGATTGTGTTTATTTTAGATGCACGTGCACGCTCTCGCAACCTCCTCCTTGTGGCAATATAAATTTCGATGTACACGATGGTCATAATGGCGAGTGGAATGAAAAATGAACCCAAGGATGAGTATATCACATAGCCACGGTTTGAGGTTAGTTCGCACGGTGTGTCGCTGGTGAACTCTTCTGGCCAGTCGTTCCAGCCGAGCAGAGGCGGTGAACTTATGAGTAATGACAGGATCCAAACACCTGCTATAAGTAGGAGTACCCGCCCTACAGTTCTCTTTTGTGCATAGTTAATAGGGTCGGTAATGGCCCAATACCTGTCCAATGCAATAGCACATAGGTTGAGAATTGATGATGTGCAACAAAGGACATCACAGGTGAGCCACATTTTACAGAGATGGATTCCGAACTCCCATCTGCCTAGGATCGAGTACGCCACATTGAATGGCAGCACCAGCAGTGCTACGGTTAAATCAGCAACAGCAAGGGAGACTATAAAGAAATTCTGCACAATGCGTAACGGCTTATAGGTAAATACGCTCAGAATGACGAGAATGTTTCCTATTATCGTCAGTACTATGATAATCGATAAAATGAGGGCAGTCAGTATGGCTTCCCATTCAGGGACAGCCAAATCAATCCCTATATGACTTGGATTGAAAACAGGAACAGGTATAGTGCAGCCGTTGCTATTAGCGATGGTTGTTGACTCAGTTGATGCGATGGTAAACAGTTCTGCTGTTGTATTAGGAAGGTATGTTGTTTCCATTATACTTGCTTGGTTTTAGAACTGCGGTGCTTTGGAATGTGCTAATGCCTTCTATTCGACATTGGGGAAGTCTTTTGATGCTTGCGCTGGAACGCAGTGTTGTGGTGATAGATTCTATTTTCTAGAGGATCGCGCCTGAAACGATAAATGGAAACAATTGTTACGGTATTTGACTGCCTAGTTGAGGAAAAATTGAAATAAAAGTCATACGTGAATGAAAAATGGGTGCAGCCCATCTAATGCTTTAAAGCGATGTGTTTATATGTTGGGAAGGTATTGAGCAGATTACTTTGATGTTTATTTTATAGTCTCGTATAGAATGGTAGTTAACTTAGTAATCATTATTAAAAAAAATAGAAAACTGGAAGGAGTTGCCGCATTCAATTTTTGGTCAGTAGGTAACTAAAAACCAAAGGCTTGTCGGAAAATTGTTTTGCAGCCCTTGCCTTTGGAATTGACACACCAGGGATAAAGGGTATAAGCAAAATTAATTTGGCCAAGTCGCAAAAAGTTATTTTGAGCCAGTGAAATGAAACGGAAGTTTTTTTTTTTTTATAAGCAAGGTTATAGCGGAAACAAAGTTGATCATCTGTAAGAAGTCATTGCAATCGGTTAAATGTTGTCTAACATTTTTTTTTGTATTACAAATAATATAAGATCCGGCTGCTGATAAAAGAATGCGGATGGATATTCAGAGTATCAAATGAAGTGTTTGTTGGTTTATCTATAAACTTTCATACGACCAATAAAATTCATATAAATGTATAACTCTGTACCTTATGCCTACTCCACAAGCAATTGACCAGCGAAAAGAAGGAAAAGAATGAAAACTGCCGTTTTGTGTTATTTTATTAATTGAGCTCAGAGTATCAGAGAGCAGGAATACCAACATTAAAAGATAAAAATCAAACTACTGCCGATACATTTTGGAGACACCTGAATTGGCTGCGGATGGTTCATTTCAATTTTTTCAATTCAATTTATTACATTAAATGGAAAGTACAATAAGACTTTGTCTTTTATAGTACAAATTGTTTTACGAAAAGTTAAAAAGGAATACAATAAAAAATAAAGATATTAAATATAAAATAAAATATAAAATGTAATGCAGTAAAAGATAGAGATAGAAAAGAAATCAGAAAATAGAAAATGGCAGTAAAAGGCTGAAAAAAGCAGGAAATAATAAAGCAAATAAAAGAAAAAAAGATAGATTCATAATAAGAGAAGCGAAAAATAAGAATACAAAATTATGTTGTTGATTTACAAGTATTGAAGTGCTGAAAACTAAAATTTTGGCTATAGTTATTTATTTGTTTAGTCGTAAGGCTAAGTGTGTTCCAAAGTCTGGTAGCGTGAACAAAGAAGTGGCGCGAAGAGTTCAGATATTTATAAGCAGGCAAAATAAGGTCTTGGCTTCTAAGAGATTGTGTGAATTGAATTTTATTAAAAAGGAATGATGGGGCTCTACTGTTAACGAGGGTGTGCAAGAATTGACAACATCTAATTTTAAGGAACTGATCAAAACTATTGTATATGGAATCTATAGTACTATCTAAAACAAAAACGAACGATCGCTCAAAGCCATCTATGTATCCGCCTGCACTCTAAAAATTACAGGGGAATGTAATAGTGCAGTCAATGAAGAGAAAAATAGGGCCTTACCTCCGAATTTTTTTACTGTAAACCGATTTGCATGAAATTTTGGAATTAGGCTCATCTTACCCTTAACTTCAAAAGTGAAAATGATTTGAACACCGCCACCACCCTGGGGGTGGTTGCCACCCCTTTTGGGGGGCGAATTTTTTTTCTTCAAAATAACATCGGATATCGATAAAAGGTCTAATTTTAAGCAAAAAATCACATACAAAGTTTTTCATTAAATCCAATACTTTTCGAGTTATTGGCAATTGAAAATTCGCAGTTTTTTCACGTTTTTCATCTATTTATTGCAAATATCTCCAAAACTATACGTTTTATCGAAAATTTTATTAGGAACAAAATTGCAGCAGGTAAAACAATGAACAATTTGGTTTTTTAAAGTATTCTAAGAACAATATTAAGCTAGATATAAAAGATCAAAGCCATTTTTTATTTTGTCTGAAATTTAATCGTTGTGGTCAATGCCATTTAGCGGAGAGCAGATGCATTTTATGCATTCTAATACCAAAAGATATTTTGTAGTGCTTGAAATAAGCTTTAAAATGAGCACTATTAAAAGTCTTTTGCACGTAAAATAAGTGAGCTGTAGTGCAAATAAGGGGAGCATCTAATGTTTTTTTCTTTTAAATCAATGGTTTTCATAAGAACCATTTCCACCAAAATTAAATTTAATCGTATTCCGCTTAAAATTAAGTTTGTTATGAAGAGTTTGGTAGATAGAATCAGTTTGGATGCTTCAGGACACATATTTTTCAAAAAAGTCACGATTAAAAAAAAAAACAACAAATTTTAAAATTTTTAAAAAACCCACTTTTTTTATAATATCTCAAAAATGACGACAGATACGTATAAAAAGGTAAAAATAAAAAATTTAGGTATTTTTCTGACAAACAATTTGGTCTTTTAGTTTTTTCAGTCAGTCAGAAAATTGATGGAGATATGATTGTTTAAAGAGCGCGCGGCAGAGCAATCGCAGCCTCTTCTCTAGTCCTTTAACCCTTCACCGTTTTAGCAAAAGGTTGTTTACTACATATTGCAATAAAGCATGTTGTAGCTCTCTTAATTACCTTTACTATGGTATTTTATAAGTTGTGATAGCATGAAAATTGAAGGAGTTATGGTGCAAAAACTCATTGATTTAAAAGAAAAAAACATTAGATGCTCTCCATATTTGCACTACAGCTCACTTATTTTAGGTGCAAAAGACTTTTAATAGTGCTCATTTTAAAGCTTATTTCAAGCACTACAAAATATCTTTTGGTATTAGAATGCATAAAATGCATCTGCTCGCCGCTAAATGGCATTGACCACAACGATTAAATTTCAGACAAAATAAAAAATGGCTTTGATCTTTTATATCTAGCTTAATATTGTTCTTAGAATACTTTATAAAAAACCAAATTGTTCATTGTTTTACCTGCTACAATTTTGTTCCTAATAAAATTTTCGATAAAACGTATAGTTTTGGAGATATTTGCAATAAATAGATGAAAAACGTGAAAAAACTGCGAATTTTCAATTGCCAATAACTCGAAAAGTATTGGATTTAATGAAAAACTTTGTATGTGATTTTTTGCTTAAAATTAGGCCTTTTATCGATATCCGATGTTATTTTGAAGAAAAAAAATTCGCCCCCCAAAAGGGGTGGCAACCACCCCCAGGGTGGTGGCGGTGTTCAAATCATTTTCACTTTTGAAGTTAAGGGTAAGATGAGCCTAATTCCAAAATTTCATGCAAATCGGTTCACAGTAAAAAAATTCGGACCTAAAATGCTTCATTGACTGCACTATAAGTACGCCGGCGCCGGCGAATACATAGATGGCTTTTAGGGACCATTTTCGTTTTCGATAGTACTATAGATTCCATATACAATGTCAAAGCTACATCCAAGAACCTTTTGATGGTAGTACGACATATGCTCACAGCGACGAAGTCCATAAACGTTGAGAGTGGGAGTCTAGTTTGCAGTATACTTTTGAGGAAAAATCAATCAAAAGGACGAATAAATTTTTGACAAGTCTCAACTTAGTGTCCACTGGAGTAAAACTAGAGGACAACCACAATTTTCTTAAACCTGCATAAATTCGCACACACAAAAATATAATTTGTGTGGTCCAAGGCAGAAAGCGATCGATTTATTTTGAAACCAACATCAAAAAATTTTAATCGATTATTATTTACGAGCACAGGTGGTAATTCATCGGTGCCATAGTATTCTTTTGTGATAAGAATCATTTGAGTCTTGTCTGTATTCAAATTTAAACCGTTTGATGGAGACCAGTCGAAGATTACTGCAAGATCCTCATTCATTCTGGCTATGAGGTCTTCAATCAGACCAATAGAGCGTGACTGATATTGTCTATGTTCGAAAAGAATAAAACTCCAACAAAAGATAAAACAGAACATAGATAAACTTGGGCATCATCAGCATAGAGGTGAAAAGTAACATTTGAACATACATTAGGTAAATCATTGATGAATAAACTAAATAGTATAGGTCCCAATATAGACCCTTGAGATACACCAGCTTTAAAAGCTAAGAATTCAGAGGATTTCCCATCTTGTATAACTCTTTGTAAGCGATTTTTAAGTAATTAAAAAACCAAAATAAAGTCTTAGCTTCTAACACAGTTTTCTATCATCCACTGAGTCAAAAGCCTGGGAGAAGTCAAGTAAGCAGAGTACCGTAATCTGATCCATATCATTTTTTATTCTTATGTCATCAAAAATTTTAATCACAGCGGAAGAGCAACTAGACCTTTTTCTAAAACCAGATTGAACTCGAGAAAGTACCTTATGCTCACCCAAATTATTTGAAATTTGATCTGCAAGGAACTTTTCTAAGGCTTTAGAAAGGCATGGTAAAATGCTAATTGGGCGGAAGTCAGTTGTTTGAGTCGGTTGAGGTTTTTTAGGTACAGGAATAACAGTAGCTAACTTCCAATTATAAGGAAAAGTTAAAGAAGCAATACAAAAATTGAAAATGTGTGTAAGACAGCTTATGACATGAGTTAAAATCATTTTAAGAAACCTTAGAGGTACACCATCCTGACCTATGGCATTCGATTTCAGCGAACGAATGATATTGAAAATCGGATATAAAGACCAACCTATCATCTCTAGTAAAACAAGTGTTGTTAGAGGCAGCAGCTTTAAAAGCATTAATAAGAACGTTAAAATCAGGAACGCTATCCACAGTAGTCTTTTTTTCCCACACCTATTGATCGTTAGTTGCTCCAAAGCTTTTTTCAAGGCAGATCAGTGCTGAGTTTAGAACTTCAAAAATATCTTTTTTTAGCTCTACGTGTGATGAATGTAGAGTAATTTCGTGCACGACAAAAAACTTCCCAATTGCATCATGTTGGACGCTATTTCCACTTCGAGTGCAGTTTATTACGGAGTTTTATGGCACTACATACTTCATTAGTAAACCAAGGGCATGGTTTCGTATGGCTACTGATGAAGCCATGTCTTTGAAAAAGATCCAATACTAATGTCTGTAGGTGATTGACTTTGTCATTTATATTTACGGCTTGATAGCATTCACGGTTGTCCAAAACAAAATCTTTAAAATCCAGTCGTTTCTAAGTTCCAGTATACATTCTCTTCCCGTTCCCGTTAAGAATAAGGATAAGGATAAGGATAAGGTTAAGGTTTCTAATCAAAAATGTATTTCGTTTCTGTTTTGACCGAAGTATGTATTTTTTGCTTTATTATTTTGCATCAAGTAAAATGGTTCCAACTTAAGTTGCGCCTTTGTAGCAACTCATCAACCTTGCAATCCGTTCAGCAATGCACTTTTCTACTGAACACAAAAACAAATAAATACTTTCGCTCAGTACATTACTGAGCTATGAGTAGATTGTAGTCGCAACTCAGCAATACCATGTGTTACCTTGATATTTTGGGTGCAAGCACCCTGAAAGTCAAAACTTTAAGAGCTACTCTGGCTATGCAACAATTGAAAAGCAGGCATTTTAGGCCATAGAACCATCATGAACCATACAGATATAGTCATTCAAAGTTCAAACAGACTATACCCCCGCATATTGACTACCCAGTGGCCCTAACAGTCTTTCCGATAAGAGAAAGCTGGGAGGAAAACAGGGTTATAAAAGGAAATCACATTTCCGTCTTCACAGATGGTTCCAAATCGGACGAAGGGGTAGGGTCAGGTATCTTCTCAGATAACCCTACCATGAATAGATCAATAAGGCTTCTGCAGTGTTTTTCAAGCAGAAGTACTCGCAGTGTGCGAAGCCGCAAAGCACCTAGCTACGCAAAACTTGATCAACAAAAATATTGACTTCTTCTTAGACAGTCAGGCGGCCATTAAAGCTATCTCATCCATTGTCACAAAATCCAGAATAGTAGACAGCTGTCACAGTAACCTAAGACTGCTCACCGAAATAAACACAATGAGTTTAACCTGGGTTCCAGGACAACCTGATATAATCGGTAATGAAATGGCGGATAAGCTGGCTAAAATCGGGTCAGCACTTAAATCCAGCGAAACGATCACCTCAGTTCTAAGGCCATTAGAGCAAGAAAAAACAATTTTCTAAAAACCGCCAATGACAGGTGGTCATCTTTAGAAACATGCCGAGTCTCCAGAAACTTTGGCCAGATATTTCCAAGAAAAAAACAGAATTTCTACTCCAGCTAAGCAGACCTCGGCCCTCTCTGTAGATTGGCATTCTCACGGGCCACAACTCGTTGGGTACCCACATGATGAGATTGAGCATTAGCACATCCGACTTATGTAGAGGATGCCAAGATGAAGAGGCAGAGGAAGGATAATTCCACTTCCTCTGTGAGTGTCCTAGCTTGAGATTACTTCTTCAACGAACTGGGCGACATTTCTAATCTCCCATTGAGCAACGTCCTGAAATTTACTCAGGGCTCCAAATGGTTCAGTGGGGGTTCCCTACCCCAATAAACCAATTACCAACCCAACCCTATACCTCTCCAATCCTCCCACCTCTTCATGCTCTGATTTTCCCGGGGAGCACAATGGATTCTTGAGATCCGAGTGAGGTGCTGCTACTTGTGGCTGCACCCACCATGCAACCTAACATAACCTACCTTGATATTTTCCTACAGTGCAAGCAATACCATTAAGCACATTTAATGGGAACGAAAGGTAACTAAACCCAAGCCGAAGCATGGATGTATGGTAGCTGTTTCGTAATTTAACTGGCTCATGACATACCATCATGTCATATTTAATATGACATAACCATAATCAGACATAATATTCTTTTTCTCACTTCGATCTTCAAAAGCTCACAATTATGTAAGAACAAATAACTAAAATGAGGGACGTAACGTAACGTAACTATTAACATACGGAAGGTCTATTGTATGCTATTTTATTTTATGAGCCCTCAAAAGTCAATGCACAGTCGAATACTCCTAATTTGAAAACAGTCAGTGGTTGCAGTTGTAACTCTTGTTGAAAGGTTAACACTAGAAAGTTCTCTAATCATTATCACAATAAAGCTTTCCCAACTTCTACTTCAATTAAACTCACAATCAACAACATATCGATGAGCGGAAACAATGTAGGTATGTAAGAATATAGAAAAAAAAAAAATCAATTTCGTTTGAAAATGTTATGCAAAATTTAAAATGAATCGTTTATATTTATGTATTCAATTAATGTAAAAAAAGAAAAAACAAAATTAAGCAACCAACAGTGCTCAATGTTGTGTAAAGCTAACACATGTATGCAAATTTTTCACTCAATTCGCTGTTCAATGTATTGGTAATAATCCAAACAAATTGAGAATAAAAATAAGTTCTGAGAAACACAAATTATTATTGCAGGTTGTGATATTACAAACTGTGGTGTGCAATGAGATGAAATATGAGTTTAGGTTTTCACGTTATTGCTTTTCGATGGCCATAAGTCAAATTAAGCCACTTAATTGGCTCTAGAGATTTTGTGAAATATTTCGAATAGTTACGCAAGTTATGTGTCACTAATTGAGCCAATTTAAAAGTGTAGCAATTTTCCAGTTAACCTATTTGATTGCTCATTTCGAAATGCAGTTGGATAGTTTGTTTTACTTTACGACTTCTTTTACTGACTCCAATGGCACAAAAATCAAATTTACAAATTTAAAGCCAAAGCCTTGTGTAGCTGAAAATCCCTTTTGAAATCCGATTAAATTAAACGACTTTCCCGAAAGTGAAATACTTTACACCACACTGCAATGTGAAGTGCACAATAAAAAAGAAGGAATGCAATGCAGAGCCATTCATACGCTGAAAACCGACGGCATTAATTTTCAGCGTCCATTGCCTGAGAGAAAAAAATTCGAATTGAAATTTGGAAAGCCCACACAGTTAAGGAAACGCTTTATTCAAACGACATGAAAGGTCACGCTGGATACGGGAACTCAATGAAGATAGAAAAGTCCCCCAACCGTTACGTAGTGAAGTAGCAATGGAGCACACCCTGAGCGTTTGATTCATCACTGAGATCAGGCTTGATCGCTTTTTCAAATCGTTTGTCATTTATTTTTTTGTTTCCTCTAATGCAAAGGACATGTAATTTAAAAAGGGTTCTACTGGCTTTAAAATCGAGTTGCCCCTGGGGATATTTTTTTGGGAAACAATTTGTCTTACAGCAAATTTGATGGCAGAATAAATATGAACAGACTGTTTTGATATACGATACGGAATCAATTTGGAAATCATTTCTTTGACACGGTACAATAACCATTCACACAATATCATTAAAAAAATACTCTGTGGAGTATGGCCCGAGTGGTTTGTCGTCCTCGTTCGATTATTTTGTTTGGATGTTTAAGCAGCCGAAAAGTGATATGAAAACAAGTGCCAATGTATTGAGATGGAAGGTGTTTCCAGGAATTTAAATTGAATGAAGCCATAAATCTTTTTAGACATTTTGGGTGTATCGTGACGGTGCTGTTTCCTTTTTATTGGGTCTTGACAGAGTGTTTTGTTTTTACCAAAAATAAAAAAAAACTTGATTGTTTATGTTCTCAAATTGATTGTACATTAGCGCTGTCAAAAACATTCTGTTTTAACTTATAAAACATGTCAATACTCAGGAACAAGATTACTGAAGGGATTAACCCTTTGAAGAAACAATCAGGAATATACGCCGGTTGGTTGACAATGGTGTTAGGCTTTTGTTTTCATTTTGATTAAGGTCTCACGTATTCGTGTGCCACAAAAATTGAAAAAAAAAGCTGATCATCTTCGTCAGAGAGGTTTCCTTTATTCAGCCATTGATTTAATTTGTGGGCGACATGAACAAAACCTCTAAGCCTTGACAGAATTAGAAAGCAAGTTCTATAAGTGGTCAAACCATTTAGGAGTGCAAAAAATTCAGAAATGACGTTGGTGGAAGAACGGACAAATACTCCAATTGGAGCTGTCGATCAAAGGCGTGTATTAAATTACACGTAGTACGTATATTTGTAAACTTAGAGGTTAAAAGCTCACATTTATGTTTAGTTTTTAAATAATCGTATAAAAATACACCTATAATTTCAAAAGTGGTGTTTTTTGAAATGCAATTAAAGTTCCGACAAATTCCGACTATTTTTACTTGTTAAGACACAATTTCTTTTAAAAGAACGAGAAACTATCCCGATTCCCAAAAAGGGCTGTAAGAACCAAATCTGCTTTTCGAAGCATTGCTTACGACTGTACGTTTTTCCCTGTTAACCATTTGATTATCCACTTCAGCATGGTTTCTTAAAGGGATGGTCTATAACGACTAACCTTACCTCCAATTCGTATCAATTACTCTCTTTGCACTGAAAAAGGTAACGAGCTAAGTGTAATTGCTATCGATTTTAGTAAAGCGTTCGACATAATCATGCCAATCCTATCTTTGAACATGCTTTTGAAGATTAGTCTCCCTACCAAATAACTCAATTTCGTAGATCGCAAGGAATAAGCAAGTCCTCCGAAAGTAGGTACACGCTGCCATAAAAAGCGCTTTGTGAATCAAAGGTCCTTGATTTCACGAGGTAGGTACAGCTTTGTTGCGTCACCAATTTTTTATATCTGCACCCTCTCGATATGTCGTTTTATCATTGACATAATTTTCATCCAATAGGTTTTGAATGTTATCGAAGATTCGCCGTTAATACTTGAGCTGTCTAACGTGAACACAAATTCTCGGTTCTTATGACCCCATGTAACAATGCTGTCAAGGTCAGAATTCAATGAGCTAATCATACGCAACCCTTCCAGTTCCACATCCGAAGAGCAGGGACGTGAGTTTGGAAACGAATATGAAAAGCTTAGGGTTGAGTCGTCAGCAAAACAGTTGAGAGGATTAGAAGTTTCAGGCAGGATATCATTTATGAAAATGAGGAAGAGAGTCGGAGACAAAACAAAGCCCTGGGGCATACCAGCATTTATAAAGTGGGTATCAGACTTACCGTGGTACCTGTGGTGTGATGGATAGCATGTCCGCCTGTTAATCCAGGTTGGTGGTTCGAATCCCAACAGAGGCAAAAATGTTTTTTTCTACTGGTATCGCCTTTTGCGAAGAATTGGCAAGTCCTTTGTCCCCTCCATTCCCTCACAAGGCATGGTTGTGAGAAAAGCGCTAGGCCTAGGCTTCTCGCTCTGTTGCGCCACCCTATTTATTTTTTTTATCAGACTTAAAACCATCCAACACAACTTGTATTGAACGGTCGGAAAGGTAGTTTCAAATCCAACGAAGAAGAGACTCATCGATACCAAAAGCAAGCATTTTCGGTAAAAGAGCCTGATGCCAAACTCTATCAAATGCTTTAGAAATATCAACCGCAATAATCTCACTTTCTAGAAAACAATGTAAAAATTGGTTTGCTACGAAAGCCGTACTGTCGGTCATTGAGAAACTTTCGTTCTTCAGATATTTTATGAGACGGCTTATCAACGTTTCCATGACATTGAAAAGAAGGGACGTAAGTGCAATTGGACAGTAATTGGAAGGGGAGGAAGATTTGCTTTTTCTACGAATCAAATGCTATTTTCCATCCACCCGGAAAGAGTCCAGAAGAATAGGACAAATAGAAAAGCTTACACAGTGGCTTTGCCAGCTTAGAAGAACACCTCTTCAGAATAATAGCAGGGATACCATCCGGACCAGCGGATTTATGTATATTGAGATCTTTGAGGACTCTTGCTACCGAACGAGTACGGAAAAATATCTGCTTCATTGCACAGTTCTTAATCACAAGCTCAGGTGGAGCTAGAGTGCTATATGGCAGTGTCAAGTTGGCAGCAAACTGTGTGCTAGCAGATTTGCTTTGTCGATAGAGTTGACGTTAGCAGAGTCATTGAAGACGAGCGTAGGAACCGATGATTTGGTCGAGTTCTTAATATTCTTAACAAAAGACCAAAAGTTTTCACTTCCTTTTGTACACAATAGTATTTTTTGCCTTACCTTTTGGTCATATAAAAACATGGTCTTCTGTATGTGAGTATTGCAGATGTTCCTGGCGCGCTTAAACTTATTTCTGTTTTAAACGGTAGGGTCATTTTTATAAATCCGAAAACATTTTTTTCTTTCCCTAATCATCTCTTTACAGCCCGAAATTAAGAGTCATTAAATTCAAAGTCATGAATCGCAATAAAAAAGTCTTGCACTACAAAATTCAGAGAGCTCAGGAGCCAGAAGCCTGCGGCATATCTCTTGTGATAAATGAAGAATTCAAATTCTGCTGCGTGGGGAACGAACTCACTCGTCTGGCGTATCAGCCAAAAACCCTACCACTGCCCACTGCCATGCCGCCCAAATGTAAAAGTGTTTAGAGCCAAGCAACCTAAGTTATTAACAAAATCTGTTTGTATTTACATATGTACATTACTAACGATTTTATGTGATGTTATTGAAAATACACCAAAAAGTCCATATAACTAGTTTGACTCCGGTTTACCTTTCACGACAAAAATTAGCTGTAGGAACCAGAATCTATCGTTCACATTCAAAAGCAAAAAAATGTTTCATTGCAGTCTAATAAATGGTTTATAAACTCATGTGTGACAAACAAAGATACATTTCTATATATTATCAACTATGGAAAACTGTGTACCTGAACGCGACTTATATCTGAGCATTACATTATAATACAGAACTATACAAAAAACGTTTTGATAATATCCAAAGTAGCAGCCTTTCTGGAATGGTAAATTTTATTTGACCTCGCCATTTTCTTAAAAAGCAAAACCATTTTGTAATAAAAACATTGCTCTTATGTTGGCACGAATCAAATCTTAAACGTGAAACCCAATTTTATGGGATGTACTTGAACATGTATTTTTATCTAATCCAGAACATTGCTTTTGCTTTCTTTTTTGAAGTACCACGATGGACCGTCATTTTGCTTTTCAATTTTCCTTTTATGTAAGTGGCATTTTCATTTTAAAACGAGCACTTTTCATTCTTCTCGCTCTTTGTTATAGTAACTCGCCTGAGAAAATGCGATAAATTTCAATCGTAGTCTACCTAGTTCATGTTTTGCTGAACTGCTGATGTTCATTCCCACATCAGAAATATCCCTCAAAAATCATGCAAGACATTTTAAAGCTTGACAGATTGACACTCATGACAGTTTCCAATTTCCAAATACAAACCTTCTTCTTCTTTATCAAGTAGACATGATGCTCACACGAAAAGTTTAATTTCCCCTTGCAAATTATCTTTCTATTTCACCTACTAGCGGAAAAAAACAAGCAAAATACATATATATTCTGGGAAGCACAAAAAAGTACGTCGCATATCTTCGGAGATAGCGCATAGCTTTGTAAACACATTCACCTTTAGTCTGATGGTGACAGGCAATTATTTACAAAGGCCTTCGCAACAAATTCAGCCACAATCGCAACATATTCATAATGAATGACAATTATTATTTTATAAATAGCACATAGTGTCAAAGGGAAAGGAAAAGTAAATGTCAGTAAACAGGACCTTTTTTGCGGGTTATAACCGTTATAACCTACAAACGAGGGAATAATGGGCTCAGTTTAAGTTCAATGATTTCAATAGCAGCCTTCAGGCAGCCTACAAAAAAAAGAAAACATGTAGTAATAAGATTGCAGGCGTTTTGTGAATGACATGACTACATGCGTTGCGTACTTTTTTCTTGTTCACTCACTCCATATAATGTTGATGTGATTTACTCTCGACATGGAGCCATTTACACTTCGTCTCCTGGTATATAATTTTTTCTGAAAGTCCTTAGCATTATGGTGCTGCCATTTGCGGGCTTCGTTCTTATAACCGTATAATGTGACATGCCTTTTCCTCCCAACAGCTATACAGCCCGCAAACATGCCTCCAGCGAGTCACTTAATGTCAGGCACCGTTGGTTGTCTTTTTATTCTTATTTTTTTTTGTGTTCGAGTCCTTGCTGTGACACAGCACGTTATGGAGATGCATGAGAAAACTTTTTAAATGAGAGACAAATGGTAAGTATTCCGGGTGTCTTTCCGTTTTCCGGTAGCAAATGGATCTCAAGCTAAAACAAATTTGATGTCTTTGAACAGTGACTCTGTAAAAATTGCAATATCGTGTCGTGCGGATTCATGAGTAGGAAACGAATGTGAATGTAATGTCAATTAAGTGAGTTGCTTAGTTTTTGAGAATCGTTGAAGAAACCAAGCACGTGCTCAGAGCAATTCTTTTATTAAAAATCCTGCTGCACTCTCTGCGTTTGAAGTCAAGTCACTTACTGAGTAGACGCACTTACACGTCTGGCTTTTCAAGTACATAATTCTATTCCACTCTGGGTAACGCGAGGAAAATCCTTTGTTAGAAATAGTTGTCAAAGTACCGTTAGTTGGCAAAAGAACACCCAGTAATTGAAAGGTGTCAAGTACCCTGTAAGGAAGTTCAGAAGCAGAAATCTCTCTCTTATACTTTTTTGCTTTAGGTTTTGGGATGATGTGGATGCGGAATTGTTTTCCAAACTTTAAGAAAAGTGACTAGATGACAAAAATGTAATGTTCAAGCGGAAGAAATATATTTCATTAAATGTCCAGAGACAGAAAGGACAACAAAGCGTACAGTCAGCATTTGACTTACTTCGTTAGCAAACTAAAAAAAAGTTGACAGTGACATTTACTGTCGTTCTTAAACATGGAAAACCAACCACTTGCAGAAAAGCAATTGTCACTGAAGAGAAAATGGA
This sequence comes from Melanostoma mellinum, assembly GCA_914767635.1. Taxonomy (NCBI): domain Eukaryota; kingdom Metazoa; phylum Arthropoda; class Insecta; order Diptera; family Syrphidae; genus Melanostoma; species Melanostoma mellinum. The sequence continues at coordinate 248,058,064 of OU612058.1, read as the reverse complement.
ATGAAACCGAGTTTGAAGTGATTTACAATTTACAACTCAAGGACTGTAGCAATTGAGGTTGTCTACTGGAACAGAAGCTGTTTGTTCATTGAATTTGCTGAAGTTTGATGGTTTTCTGAAAAACGTTTAAGAAATCATGCATTTGTCAAGTTCCTAGAGCTAAATTCAAATCCAATTAAAGGTAGTGGAAAAGTTGCGATTTTTTGTCATTCGAACTTGAAAACCCATTTTGGTACTTTTTTTTAAGAACTCTTTCGTGGTTTTGGCATCAGGGTGGTTTTATTGGCAAACTGTACTTGATGGTAAGTGGTTTTGTTTGCTTATTTTAATCTATGTTATCAATGCAGACAGACGGTGATGCATTGGGAAGCTATTAGATTGGAAATTCAATTAAATGAAGAAGTGTCCAAAGTGGGGATCAGATTTGTACATTTTTTTTTTACCTTCCAACTTAGGTTGGTGATACTTGATACTTTCTGTAAAATGTGATTGGCCTCCCTCACGGGTTATTTGGCGAGGGTGAGGTGTTCGTTTCTAGCAAATAAATTTTTTTTCGAGTCTGGCTTCGAATTCCTTACCACTGGTAAGGGAAATTGTAAGGCAGTGAGTTGATTTAAGACTTAATGCTGCAAAAGCTGATGAAAGACTCATCTAATCGTTGACTTTCTCCTGGCCATCATTTTTTGCACCACAGCTTTCAGCTTCTTGAAAGAAAACTTCCTCTCTATTGTATATAAAGCTTAAACAGTGCAGCCAAGCGCTATTTGCTTTTTTTTTTTTTTTTTTTGAAAAATTGGCCCAAAACCCAACGTGTTATACCGACCTTTTAAACGACTACGGAGTATTGCTATACCACACCTTATCCATCACCGCAAGAGCCTCCAAATGTTGAAAATGGTTCTAAACCACCGGATAAATTTTGATTCGATCAAAAAATTCAATCAGAGTGAAAGAAACTCCCTCTTTTGAAAGTAGACATCGAAGGGTTATCAGTACTTTGAACACAATTATTAAAGTACTCACAATAAATTCACTATTCCTTGGCTGTCAAAGTTTGAAAAGCCTTCTATCAAGGAATACATGTCTATCTATAATGCAAGACATTATAATATGCACCCTACATCAAACAAATTTTTTTTTGCTCTCCAAGGTGATTTCAAAAGGGTGGATGTAAGTTGTAAGGCATTAAGTTTTCTTCGCCTTTAAGTTGAGCATAAGTGGGTAGGTGTGTCTGTGTATATGTTCTTTCATATTCCAAAACGGTTTTACACCTTTTTGTTGGTTCGTAGATCCTTAAAATATTATAATCCTTTAAGGTTAACCTTAATATCATAATGAGGTGGTTATGATAATTCAAACCAGAGAAGGATAATGTGTGAATGAGGTTATTATCATATGCAAATTCTAGGTCAGAAAATGATAATATGGCAAGTTCCGCATGAGCAGTTTGTGAACCACACAGGAAATAATAACTTAACATGTTAATTCATAGTTACAATGTGCAACAGTTAAACTAGAGGTGGTAAAGTAGTAAATGAGTTTGCTGGCTTGCAAAAGATCAACAAAAAGACTTTAATTAATTCTGCAGTTTTAGTGATACACATGTTATCTTTAAAACGAAAAGAAGTACAATGAACTTTATTGGAAGTATAGGCTACCTTAAAAGCTGTGAAAGATAAGTTTTGTTTTTCGTTCATTGGAATTCAAGTTGTTCCTTTTTCTTTCTTCTATACTCGACTAATTAAATTATCATTACAATTCAAACTAATAGTAGGGGAGCCCAGGATGCTAAATTTGCAGTTACTAAAGCGTCATGGAGACTTATTGGATTGTGAAGCTTACGTTCTAAAACGAAAAAAAGTGTATCATCCTTTAGTGGGGGATGAGCGTGTATGAACTTTTAAAAATGTAAAAAACAACAGTCGTATTGAAATACTCGATCGCGTCAGATATTCATAGAGTATACGCGCTTTGTCTTTCTGATAACCGACAAAAATCTGACGATTATCTGGGGCAAATGGGCGTAAAGAAAGGTTGAAAAAAAAGTTATTCGAGCGTGTCAGATTTTTAAGTGTACTCAAAAAAGTGTATATTTCAATAATCTGACAATTTGAACGGGGCCATAAGTCATGGCTTCAACTTGATGTCTTCGTCCTCCAGGATGAAAATCTGACAATTATATGGAGGAGTACTCTTAGTCTGACAATTTGAAAGTAACAATTATTTTTCGTTTCTATTTTTTATTATTGGATGTAATAAAAAAAAATATATTCACATATGTAAAGTGTTTTCCAATAAGAGTGATATGATTTCTTTTTTGAAAAAACACACTTTTTGTTAAGGAAATTCTAATATTTTTTATTTATTGTGCAGTTCAATCAATACAATTAAGTTTTAAATAAAACGTCATTCAAATGGCCATCACGTTTTCTTCTGCAGCAACAAATTCGATGAACCCAATTTTCGAGCACTTTTTCCACTAAATCAAGTCGTACTAAGTCAAGTGGCACGTTCAATTTTGACTTGTAAAGCTTGATGAGAATCTGGTATATTTTGAAGAAATAGTCTAATGGTGTTAAATCACGACTTCTTGGAGGTCATTTAGTATCACCATTTCTTGAAATAATCGAATCTCTAAATTTTTCTCGCAATAATTCGATTGTTGCATTTGCTGTGTGACACGTAGCCCCTTCTTGTTGAAAACAAATGTTGTCAAGATCATTTCTTCCTGTTTTGCCCATAAAAAGTTGGTTATCATCGATCTATACCGCTCTCCATTGACAGTAATGGTGTTACCAACTTAATTTTGAAAGAAGTACGAACCGATGATTCCACCATCCCAAAAACCATACCAAACTGTCAATTTAGTTGAATATAATGGTTCTTAATGAATATTTTGTGGATTTTCATCGCAACTTTTGTTTATTTAACGCACTAGTCAAATAAAACTAAGCGTCTTCGGAAAAGATGATTTTCTTAAAAAAATCGTTATCGATTTCAAGTTGTTCCAGAAGTCAAAATCAGAAAGATCTCGACGTTTACGGTACCCCAATAGTGAAATGTAAATTGTACTAAATGCAATAAAAAACAAATGAGAAATCAGGACACACTACAAATGGCCGAAACGCCACTGCAAAATAATATCATACCTATTGGAAAACCTTTTACATACAAATTTTGATTTGAAATTTTGTTGAGAATACTAAAAAAAACCCCTGAAAGTTTGAGCCCTTAATATTAATTATTATAATTTTAAGCCCTCAATCAAAGAATGTGAAGATTTCCCATTGAAAATACACGGAAACTCTGACTTTCTATTACTAAATTGAACCCTCTACAAAAGTGTTTATTTTGGCAAAGTCGTTACTCATACCGGCCAGGTGGTACGGGCCACTAAACTTGTACCGCCGTATTAATAAACGCGGAATAGCTGGGCTGAGTCTTATTCCATGAACTGTATTATCTTTTGCCATAGCACTTTGCACTTAATCCATGGAATAAGACTTAGCCCAGCTATTCCGCGTTTATTAATACGGCGGGTAGAGAATTTAGTTTCCTACAAAAAGGTTTTTTGAACTAACTTGCTAATACCAATATTAAGCGAGATATTAACCATCATATATTATATCTTCAATTGACGATTTTACCAAAAACGCCCCAAGCAAAATGTCAGATTTTATGTTTTCCGTAATCCTGATAAGATTGCCTTCAAAAAAATAAAAAAAAATAAAAATAGATGCGCTCGAGTATTTCAAAATGTCGATTTTTTCTTACATACTTAGGCCCTGCTCAAATTGTCAGATTATTGAAATATATACTCTTCTGGATGTAACCAACCTACCATCTCTTAATCTGATGCGCTTAAGTTTTTCTGAGGATCGACTATTTTTTACTAATCTGACGGGCTGCCCTCAACGAACGCCCAACATTAAGGTTTCATATATGGTAGGAGTACATTACAGAGTTCAAGGTTTCTCCCCAAACGATTTTCTGACGCGCTCAAGTAACGCGTAAAATCCCCTTTTGGGCTCCCGTACTTTAATAAAGTTAACTTAGCTTTAAAAGAAGCTGAAAATATTCGATTACGTATTCTATAACCGCAGATTCTAACACATTTATCTATTTTTTACCACACATTTTGATCTTGCACTTTTAAAACAACTTATTTTTTGACATAAAACTCTCGCAAACGTGACCCAAAGTTATTTACGGGCTCCTTCACTGGACACTGCTCGCTCAGATATCATCCTGCTGTCTCTGTCTCGAAGACACAGAAGCAGCTGAACGCATTTGATGTGAATGCCTTGCCATAGCCATATCCAGGGTAAAAATATCCATAAAGGATTCACTTGTCCCCTTGATATAAGATACACCCCCTCTTCGAATATTCTTAGGCTCTTACATGACCACAACTTCGAATGAACAGCTCTACACTTAACGTGTTTAAATCTAAGGGAACAGCACAAAATATCTTTCAGGTCGACGTGCCAGTAAAGGTGTTTTTACCTTCGCCCTCCAATTAAAAAAGCCCATTTACGAATTCCAAAAATAAAATTCCACTCTTTTCTGAGTTCCTTGGTGGACATAAAAGACAATTCAATGTTTCAACGTTGAATGAAAATGCCATTGTGAATTTGAAATCTTGAGACAATTTTATTAGATGACATGGCGGTCGTGATGATAATAACCTTCAAAGTAAGTTTTGTAAGTAAGCAACATGATGTGCCAAAAATTATTATAATTTATTTCAATCTTCATAAAATAGTGCTTTTTTATTAAATACGGATTAGTTTCGTTTTTTTGAAATAATTAATTTATACAAAAGTATAGGAACATAAAAAAGACATTTTTGATAAATTTTCTTAAGTTTATACTATTGACTCTGGCGTATACGTACTGTTTTTTTTTAAGGTTTATTCTGATTATAAATTGTAATTAATTTCAATACATTTTATATTTAAGAGTTCAATGAGAAAAATTTAAGTTGCTGATTATTGCTGAATTAATTTCGTCTGTATCAATTCCAATTCATTGAACTTATCCCTCAGTGACATAAACTTATATTTCATTCACATATTTGCACGTGAGCGGAAGATTCCCTCAGGAAAGGAGTTGGAAATGGAAACTTAGAAACTACTGGATAGATTTCAAAAATTTTTTCGGTACTGGGATGCTACATAATCCCTCAGTAACTTATAGGGCCCCTACACTACACAAACAGTTTGAGCAAACATATGTATTTTGTTTTTGTAAAAATCTTTGTGCAAACTGTCTGAGAAGTGTGTAGCGGTGTTGAGTGTTTGCGCAAACGGTTTGAAGAAATTCTAAATATTTTGAATTTTCCGTGTTTGCACAAACATGTTTGAGTCGTGTGTGTTGAATTTTGCTCAAATAGTTATCAATTTTCAAGAAGTAAAGATAAAGATGAATAAACAAGAACAAATTTTTTGGACGGAATTTATCGAATTATATAAAAGTCGGTGTCATGGTGTGTTAAAGGCAAAGTTTATTGCAATAATTAATGCAGCACATGCGATATCACGCATTGCTCATAAGTCTGATTGATATGAAAAACGTCAAGGAACTAATACATCTCTCTTTGTGTAGTGTGTGGCGAAACTATGTTTGCACAAACATACTTTTGTAAAGAACGTGTTTGCGTAGTGAAGGGGCCCTATTAGCGTACATTTTATCCCTCAGGATTAAAACTACAAGCCCAGGCAACGCCGGGTGGCCTGGACCTTTTCTAAAAACTCTGTCATCGTTAGAGTGATTGATTGCCCCTGAGTAGCATAGACTATATTTCATCCCCACTCTGCCACTAGAATGAAAGCTTGGAAACTGCTTTACTTAACTTTCAAGGAATATAAATAGGGCCTGAGCTACGCTGGGTCAGCTAGTTTTAAATAAAATTCTGCTACTCATTGATATGTCGCGAAACAAACAGAATGGTTAACTCAATAAACTGTCGTGCTTGTCGTCCTACGATTTGTCGAAGCATTCTTCATGGAAATACATACAAACAGCTGAACCGATTTAGACAAAGTCTCAGGCGAAATTCAGATTAACCTTGAGGTGGGAAATGGTCGATTAAATCTTCGAAAAAGTTAAATATGCCAGATTATGTCCAAGGATTTAAAAGAAAACCTTAAAAGATTTCCAAAGCTTCTTTTTCGATCGTTCTCTTGAGATTAAATATTAAAAGAAAACCTGGCACTTGGAACTACAGTTTTTTATTTTTAGTTTTGGGGCCTATTCAATGCAAACAAACAAAAAAAAATTTCTTTTTTTTGTAATAGCATAAAGATTAACATATTGAATTTAGAAACATGAGCCTTAAGAGTGGCTGCCATTTTTTGCATAGTTTTACATGTCTCAAGCTGTTTGTCTATGAAATTTAGCTGGCGTTTAAAAAAATCGAGTGACAGACGGACGGACACCCAAGTCTTCCATACCAATGGAGATCTTTACTTAACGGAAGGCTCACGCCTAAGTGATAAACAATAAAAAATGATAACATCTTTAGCTTTTTACTATTCAAAAGAAGAAGTAAAGAGTGGAGCAAATATATAGCCTTGGGATAGATTTCACTCAAGTTCAAACAAGTTGTTTTGTATATGAATTGCCATCTTAAGTCTGAAGTCATTTGGGTTTGGCCCAAGGGCGTCTACTTAACAGACTGTCAATTGGAAGTATGAAAAAAAAAAACAACAGATAAAATTATTTAAAGATAACCAACTGATTAGTTTCAATTCCATCTTTTCTAAGTCCGATATCCAATCCAGTCTTTGTATTTGGTTCATTAAAAACACGTTTGCTTATCTTGAAAAATTGTATTCATTTGGCTTAGGATTACAAAGTTATGGATTTTCATTTATCTCTATATTCATCTGTACTTTCCATTTTAAATTCTTAAAGAACTATCGTTTGTCACTCTAGTCAGGGACATCCGACACCTTCACGGAAGGAATTTGGCCAACTGCTCTTCTTCCCAGAAATAAAGCGCTCCGTGGGCTTGGCTTACCAATAAATTTCCACTGAAACCATTCGATTTGGCGGGTTTGATCGAATTTCTGTTTAAGTAGTCACCGGAGATAGACCCAGCACGCCCTTTTATCAAAACGGAACAGGCTTATATTTCAGTAGTCAACAACAGCCTCGCCATCCGCAACGAGATGAAAAAGAATTAAAAAAAAGGAATAAATTGAAAAAAAAGTAACGCTCAAGCAAAGAAGGATAATTGAGGAAAGACATTTTTTTACTAACGATGGCTATCGATTTTATCAATCAGTGAAAATTCCTATTCTTCCGGTTCAATTTCCATTAAAGAAACAACTTTATGAACCCAATTTAAATTAAAGAAAACACAGCAAAAGGACACATTTATTCGAAACAGATAAATCTCTGCGGGACACCCAAGGTCAGCACACAGCCTTAAGCCAATATCCCTGCTCTGGCTTTGACTGTTAGTATCAATGGCTGGCGAATGCCCCCATTTTATTTACTTTTCGTATTAGAGCCATTAAAAAATCAACACAATTTCAACACCGCAGGGGTTTCTTTTCTGATTTTACAGCCAATGTGCATTGGAGGGTCGAAAGCGAGGGCGGTTGTGTTTGTCCAAAGTAAAAAACACAGAACAAACGAAATGAAAAGTACTAGAGAAATATATCTTCCTTCTGACCTTGCTGGACGTGCATTGTCAATGATGATGAATAAAGCGTGAAAACTTTGCTTCCTTTATAGTATTTGTTCAAGCTCTTTTCGCTTCGGGCCATATATGTGTCGAGCAGAGTATTGCTTTGATGTCGGTTTTATTTCATTTTTTTATATCTTTTTATTTCATATCGATCTTTATACAACGTGTGTCCTCTGCAAATACAACTAAGCAGACATAGAGAAAGAGGAAAATATTCCCTTCAGAGATTTATCTGTGCAAATCCAGTGACCAGATAAGACATCAATATTAATATTGTTTTTTTTTCTAGTATATTTAAACAAGCTCCTTGGCGCACAAGGAAACAATGCTGTGTGAGGAGAGTTCCCGACCTGAATTTGTAATACATATTTAAACTGTCAATATTGATGATGGATTTGTAGTGCCAGCGGATTGGTTGGAACATAAATCCTGATCGAAAGGATTCAACAAATTAGCCCATTTTCTGTTTATGTCTCGCTTGTTTTAGGAGGGGATGACTCAAAGTAACTATTGAATGGTGGTTGTTCGGAAAACAATCTATAAATAACTGAAGACGGTATACAAAATAGTTTTTTTCAGTTTTATTCGAACGACAGTTTTATCTCTTTTTCAATAATAACTTTTTTTATGGGACTGCTCACTGCTTTGATCCCGGAATAAATTATTTAGCGGAAATGTAGAAGAAATGTTGAAGAAATGTTGAAGAGTCATCAAAATGAGTACTTGTGTTGAGCGATATGAATGAAGGATTTTATTACAGTGATACGCGGTAAAAAAGTTCAAACTAATGTTTAGTCGAAACTTTGTTCCACCCACCCCAGATAAGTTTAAGAGGAGTCATTCTACTTCTTTCGTTAGTACAGAAGTTTCCAGAAAGTTCTTTTCAAGAAAAATGGGCGCAACCGACATCCACTTCAAATCTGAAACTTAACAACGTTCGAGAATTCAGGCAAAGCTTCAGATTATTCAGTGAGGCAGTCCATACCTAAAACACCACCTAATACTGCCACCGCATTTGACCATCTTCTTCTGATTTTATTAGTGGGGATCCAACTTGACCAGAACTCACTTAATCAAACACTTGTACAACCTCTCGTGAAGAACTCACTGCAGTCTTAAGGGTGTCAGCAGGTGCCATGAAAACACTTAATATTTATCCAATAAGCTGGCAGGGAGAAAATTTGTTTTTTTATGGAAATGTTTGAGGGAATAGTAAAGCCTTGGACATAAGCCATATCTGTTGTGTCAATCATACTGCTGACAGGCGCTGGTTTGACATTCACAAACAAAAATGTGTGTGCGATTCACACACAGCAAAAATGAAACTTCTGAGAAGTAGCCTACGAGAGATTAAAATGGATACAGAGTATCAGTGGAAGAGAATATCAAGAGAAACTAATAGTCTGTTTCCGCGGACACAGATAATTGCACTATCCTATTGCAGCGTTCCCGGAAATAAATTTTGTAGTGTGCCAAAAGTACCAACAAAAAGTTCGTATTTAAGCCACCAACGAAATTGAAAAGTAATATGGTACGAAACAAAAGTTCTAACTTCTTCACATTGAAAAGAATATCTTAAAGTGTAGTCTAGATACTTAAAATATTTTTCAATTGTGCCCGATAGTGACACATCGGCAACGCTGTCAACAACACAAGGAGCACTTATAAGCTCAATGCTAAGTAAACAACAGATGAAGACCTCATGGCGCTGATAGGAGACCCAGAATATCAAATAGCGTATAATGCAATCTAACTCATTCTCTCGCTGAATTGATCCTACTCATACATATATGTGATTGTTTCTTTATCGTGACGCATTTTCGTTTCATCGAGTTTCAAATCGCAATGATTCCAAGGAACTACTTAATAAAAGTCGTGTTGTTCTCTAATTTGTGTAAACGGAGTAAAGTAGTCCTTCGACCTTATTTCTCTTCATAGAACACTTTTCAAAAGTTAAGTAGGAATAAAACCTATATAGTGCTGAGGAATATAAACGCTTTCCAATGTTGAGCGAATTTTGGAAATCTGTTCTGAAGTTAACAAGTTCCACTTTAAGTCCCCGTTCTCGAAGGATTATGAGGATGTTAGTTGCATTCCTCACCTCAAACTATTCAATTTCAATGATTACGCATTCTGGAATGCACATTAGTTTATCCTTGGGCCAAAGTTCGGACATATTTTCAAGTGTAAAAATTCTTTTATAAGTCGGACAAAATGAATGTGGAATACTTTACTGAACTCAGATTTTGCACGGAATAACGATACTCAAGCTTTCAAAACCAATGTGCTTCGGTATCTCCTTTCATCTCTTACTCTAACCTTCTAATCACTCGTCATTGAAACAATATCAAGGGTGTCAAAAGACATGGAAGGATCAAAGATCCATGACCACAACTCTTAAAAATTTGTTGGCGTTTCGCCCAGGTACGGCAGTGGGCTCATCAGTTAGATGCTGCCGTACCCTTCTAAGACGCGAATTTGTTTGGTTTACACCGAAACACTTTTAAATTTCACAGCAGTCACATGCTAAGTGAATGTATAACAACATTCTAATACTTAGAAAACAATTTTGAATTTTTTTTTAAATTGAAGCCTAACGGCTCGTGTACACTATATCAGACATCGTCCGAATTATAATCGGCCGTTGTCGGCCGAACTCTGACGTTCGAACCAAAAATGTGTTAAACAAAGAGAGCAAGTACACCACTCCAACCGACAACGTCAGATGTCATCCGATGTTGTCCGACTACATCCGATCAACAGATAAATCCGAACTTGTTTGGATTTATAGGACGTCGTACGTCAGTTTGCCGGCAATGGATAGTGAAAAGTTAATAAATTTCGTTTTTAGTAGGACACCACTGTGGAATAAGTTTTCTAAGGCGTATAATAATAGAAATGTCATTAAAAATCTATGGAAAAAGTTTCAATTGAACTAAAATAAATAAATTCAATAACACGATGTCTGTCAGTTATCGTCAGAGAACGGCAGCAGTGTATGCAGACGAACGTCCGAGATTGTCGTCCGAACAGTTCCGATCCGATATCGGCCGATAAATCGGATTCAGTGTACGCAAGCCGTAACTAAGTAGACCAATGACAAATTGATCAGCATTTTACCGTGCTTGTCGGAAGTCTTCGAAAGATTAATAGCAAAACAGATAACACATCATTTGTGTCTACATAATCTCCTTTATGATGGTCAATCTGGTTTCAGAGCTAATCACAGTTGTTCAACTTCCATGGTTAATATTTTAGAAAATATAAGACTGGAGTACGATAAGGGACATGTGACGCTTCTATAATTTCTTGATTTTTCGAAGGCTTTCGACAAAGTAAACCACAAAGTTTTAATCTGGAAACTTAAACATCACTTCGGCTTCTGTAGCGCTACAGTGAGACTATTTGAAATCTACTACTACAACTACTTGCTATCTCCATAACAGACAGCAAAGAGTTGTAACGAATGACACTTTTTCTAACCTTTTACCTGTAAAACAGGGTGTTCTACAAGGGTCAATCTTAGGCCCTATTCTTTTTTGTATGTATATTAACGACCTACCAAGTGTTTGTAAACATACTAATGTACATTTCTACGCTGATGACGTTCAATTATATATTGCTCGACCATTTAAAAGTGTAGTTGAACTTGTGGGCAAATTAAATGAGGATCTTCGACATATCTGCTCGTGGTCTAGAACAAATAAATTATCACTTAATGTCACTAGTTTTACCAATGTCTAAGAATTAAATTGGATTTGATTGCTTACAGGATATTCACGTTTCTTCAGATAAACTAAAAATTGTTCATACTGCAACTATCTTGGGTTTTGTCTTAAACTCTAACTTATCGGGACATGATCATACAAATAAAGTTGTAGGTATGGTTGCCTCAGAAAATTGTGGATGGCTGCTAGCTTTACTCCCTCTGATACTAGGCAAGGACTTGTAAAAAGTCTCATTTTACCTTTGATTACCTACTCAGAAGTTGTATATCCTAACATCGATTCATTATCCCAACGTAAACTTCAAGTTGCGTTTAATGATTCCACTAGATATGAATATGGGCTTCGAAGATGTGACAATGTTTCTCTTTACGCGTTTAATTTTACCACCTTAAAACGCTATATTGATGCCAGAAATTGTATTTTCCTTCATCTTTTAACTGATAACGCTCCGGTGTATTTGTATGAAAAGTTTAGATTTGCTCGCTCATATAGAATACTTCACTCATCACGTCACAATTACCTCAGTTCAATTCGTTTATTTTTCATTCACGCTGTTAAATTCAGGAACTCTTTCTTTACCAATAAGTATAAGATCTATCTCAGATATGTATCACTCGCTTTAAAACTGCTATCCTTAACTATTTTTCATCCCTTACTTGAACCTACATCTTATTCTTTACTTTGTTAAGTCTTTCTCATTCAATAATATGAATAGCATATGTTTACTTTAGTCTCTTTTTCTAATTTGTAGATTAAATTAAATTTTTTTTTGAGATTTAAGTTCTCATTTATTTCATTTCAATACAGAAGTAGAAAAATTGATGTTCTTATCCGCTTATCTCTTAGTACTAAAAAAGATGTTAGTCTTAATGTACAAATATTCGTTACTTTTACAAAATAAAATAAAAATAAAATAAAATAATCTTTTTTTCTTAAGAAATTCATTTTTAAATAAAAAATGCATAATTTATGCCAATACTAAGTGAATTAACTATTGTACCTAGTAATGTATATAATATATACTTAAGTAGTGTTTTTACATTTTTCCTATTTTTTATTCTTTTAAAATCATACGAAATGTCATTTCAGGTAGACGGCAGTTTTGCCATGTCCTTATTCTTAAAAACCTTATTGTTAAAACTATTGATGGAATAAGAATGTATCTAGTCTAATTTAATCTCTACAATCAGACAAGAGCTCTTGTTGAGCGATGCATTGCATTACATTCTCAAAAGCTTATTACGGTGCTTCGCCAAAAGGAGGGTTCTATTTTATTGTCCAGCTAAAACAGTAGTTATAATCAATGCATGTGAATGTGCTATACAATGCCTTGATTAGAGCGACAGTTCCTTTTTTGAAGGATTTAAAATTGGATAACGACATTGGAACTGATCCTAACGTATGAACGTAAGAACTTCATTTTAAAATTATGGAAACATACAATTTGTTTCACTTATTTTAACAAAATTCTTAGCACGTTTGTCTCTCATTTCGATTGAAATATTTTTTTTGACTACCACTTTTTATGGTTATCACGAAATGATGTGAAATATGAACCATTTATGAAGAATACAGACACAAATATTTTTAACACAACGAACCGCTCGATGCTCGTCAATGTTTGGTGTTTCAAGGCCAACCAAGCTGTTCAATAAATTTAAATTAACAACAATTATGATAGCTCTCTTCTACCGCTGTATAGCTGCTTTTGTTTGAAATTTTCTCTCATAAAATTTATTACACAGTGCTTAGTTATTTATTGCAATTTGCAACGCCAGATTAATTAGGACATAGTGCCTTGCAACTCTTGCTGAACTTTGATAAATTATCATCCACTACAAAATTTTCCACACTATAACAAATCTATTACCCACTCTTTTCACCCACCCACGGCTTTTTGTTACTCAGTCATACCCAAACCAGTTATTGAATGTTTCAATACAACGAACCAAACATTAATTTCCATCCACAGGCAAAAACATAAACAAGGCTCAAGAGCAGTCTTAACCGCTTACGCGATTAATTGACTCCCAGCAATAATGTGTGCTGTGTGGTATCAGATAAAATTGCAAACAACCCTGAAACTCCAGATTGTGCTTTTTTTTTCTACAGGTAAAACAATAGTCTGCATCAATAACGTAATTCCCACAAACCTTCTCACTTTTGCCATCACCTGTACACAACTACATTAATAATAATGGAATTACCATTTAGATCCGTTTTCCTGTCACGGAAAATATTATAAACGAAATCATGCCGTTCAATTTAATATCCCTGTGGTATGGTGTATACGGAAGCGGAAAAACAAAAACATTGCATACTTACACACAAACTTCCTTACCGATTATGGCTGACAAGTAAAAAAATACGACACAACAGGCGGGTGGGTTGGGTACAATAAAAAAAGGAAAAAGAGAAAAAAGCATATGAGATCACATCCGTCTGTGTGTGCAGTTTTTTCACTGTTGGATTAATTTTTTTTTAATGGATGTGAGTTTTATATCTTGAAACGGGTCTTGCTTGCATTCCGAAACTTAAGAGTAAAAAAAAATTGGAATAGGTTGCTGGAGTGATAGGCAAGCTTAAAATGTGATTTTCAAATTTGTCAGACAAAATCTTTTTCGCATTCGTTAAGGGATAAAGATAGAAACGGCTTGAAATAAATTGGGATAAATATTAATTTCCTTGTGCTGAAAGAATCCTTTGAGCTGGATTTGAGGAATTGTCGTAAAACTCGTCATTCCTTAAGAAAATTTAAATTGAAACATTACCTACATACATACAGTGAACATGAGGAGATTTGTTTTACGTGAACATTTTGATCCTGGCTAGGGATCTCATAAAGGAAGCAATAAATTTTGTGAGCGTGACGGTAAAAAAGTGAAAAAACAAAAGTTAAGAGTTTTTCTCCCTTAAATTCTTTAAGCTGGACAATGTTACGGAATGATAGTAGAGAAGACAGCAAAACACTTAAAGGAAGTAAACGCATTAAAGCCTGGAAGCGGTCGCAGAGCATAATATGAAGCAACACAAAAATGTATTTGAAAAAAAAAGGGATTATTCTGTTGCTATCTCGATTGGGGTGCCCGGGGCGTAGTGCTTCGTATGTCTGTTTGTTACGCGGGAGGTTGGTAATTCAAATCCCAACAAAAAAAAAGTATTTTTCCACAGGTTTGGCCTTACTTATTTATAGCTCGATTACATTGTACTTTAAGCGGTAGAACTCTTTCTTAATCTCAAAACCTAAACCCTAATCACAACAGTTCTGAAGTGACCACAACAACTCCATAGTGAGTTCAACAATGTTGTGCCATTATCACGACAGCTCTGTTGTTACCGCAATAACGATATGACAAACACCGTTGCTGTTGAAATGGTAAGAAGGGTCTTGTTATCTTCACAGCTCTATCGTATTTGCGCAATGTTTAGGTAATTGCTATAGAGCTCCATCGAAATCTTGACATCCCTTTAATCCATTTTAGGGAAATCCAATCAATTTATTGGAAATCTATACTCAGGTTCGCAAAACATCGCACATGGGAAAACAACAGCGGTTAGTGAAAAAAGCTCTATAAAAATGGCAGGGCTAAATGAGCAAAAATTAAAAAAAATTAGCTCAGAATTTGTTGCTGATTTGTTGCTAATTAGTTGCAAAAAAATCGATTTTGTTGCTCCAGCCGATCCCGAGAAATCGACAAACATGCTAACTTCACATAAAAATAGCATGAAACATAGCGAAAAAGACTAAGAATTGTGGAAACAAATAGACTGCATTTTGTGGCTAATTTGTTGCAAATCAGTTGTGAAAAAATCGATTTTGTTGCTCCAGCCGATCCCGAGGGAAGTTGCAGAGATGGTCTCTAGGTTACTTCTAAGTACTAGAAAAAAATTAAATCCAAACAATTACTATTCGTGATTCTAGATAGTAAACTCCTGTGGAAAAAGCAAGTAGAAGCAGCAACTGAAAAGATTAAAAAAACCCTAATGATATGCAAAAGTATAGCAGGAAGATCATGGGGTTGTAACCCGAGCATTAATCGGTGGATGTACCTAATGATGGTAAGACCGACCCTTACCTATAGATCGGTAGTCTGAAACAAGAGAACTGACCAGGTAACCACTAGGAAAACATTAGAAAAGTACAAAAACTTGCGTGCATATGCATATCAGGAGCAATGAGAAGCTGTCTAACTGCGGCTTTGGAAGTATTGCTAAACCTGACACCTATGCACCCGGTAATAAGAAGCATCTCAAATGCAACGATAGCTAGAGACTGAGTGTGTCCTAGCGACAAGAGTATATGTAATATCGAACGAGTTACCACTCATTGACTTCCCTCGGGATAACAAGACCCAAGGAGTTCAAATTCGTTAAGCACTTCAACGTTGAGCTAAGTAACAAAAAGGCATGGCAAAGTGAAAAAGAGACCTATTCAATTAAGACCCATGCAATAAAATGGTATACAGATGGCTCAAAAACAACGAAGGGAACTGGAGCAGGAATTTTTGGCCAAGAACAAAAATTTCAGTACCTATGGGAAGTATGTCTAGTATATTCTAAGCAGAAGTCTATGCAATACGCAAATGCGCGGAAGTAAACATTGACAGGAAATATAAAAACAAACATATTGCAATAATGACGGACAGTGAAGCTGCAATTAAGGCCTAAAGATCCTACACAATCTCCTCAAATCTTTTCAGCGAATGCATTGACAAATTGAAAGCCACATCAAGAAAGAAATCAAAAAGTCGGAGGAAGACAACAGAGCTAAACACTGGAATGACCTCCCCAAACTGTGCCAAGCCAAAATTTTACTTCGTACATTTAACACAAAACGTTATAAAGACGCAATAAAACGAAGTAGAAACAATGTAAGAATGCTAGCCAGGTTCTTAACCGGACACTGCAGAAAAAGAAAACAAAAAAGTATTAGGCATAGAGAGCGATGACTAATGCAGATACTGCGACGAACAGGAAGAGTCTCGTGACTACCTCTTAGGTGACTGCGAAGCGCTAATACGCCAAGGAAAAAAGTACCTAGGATCCTACTACGTAGAGAAGAAGGAACTTAAACTCCTAAGCGTAACCCAGATACTAAGTTTCAGCAGAGGAACTAATCTGGATGAAGTACTTTAATTAAAGAATACCACTTAAGAAGAAGGGGTACAATAGATCTAAAAAGGTCGAGGTGCAATACAAAACCCCAATTATTTATTCATTCATTTATTAATTCAAGTGAATAACAGGGATGGCTGGTAATTGGAGTTTATGGAATGAAGTTGCATTAGCGAGTTAAGCGTTTTATTAAGCGTATTGGTGAAAACGACTATAAAAATCCCAATAAAACACAGCTAATGAATCTGTTGGCTTCAGGACAACGCTTTCCATATTATAACAAAGCAACAGTGACCTTGACAACTCTTTTGCCATTACAAAAACGCTATTATAAAACACTTGCAATTACACCAAAGCGTTTTACATCGTGATGTCTCCTTCGTTATCGTGACAACTCGGTTGTAACTGTGATAACCCTGACGTAATCTTGACGACACTGTCACTACTGCGACAGCACAGTCGTTTTTACGATAAGGCTATCGTAATCGCAATAATAGGTTCGTTGTTTCGTTCGTTGAACTTTTCCCAAGGCTGGCCAATGTTCGCTATATAACTTTATAGGTTGTAAAAAAATATAGGTATAGGTAGTTTTCAAAAAAAGATGGTTATTTGAGCTTATTCATTTCCGCTTTCTACTTTAAGGCAAGTTTTGCAATTGTGCAGAAAAAAAATTTAAGATAAAAATTAACCTTGACATTACGATGATAGAGAATATGATAATATAAGTGGGTCCCGCAATTCTGTCTATCTGTCTGTTTCTGTCCCTTTATGGATCTACAGCCTTAGCCGCTTCACCGTTTTTCTTCAAAATTTGCAGTTAAGGTCTGTAGAGCGAATTTCAGTAAGGTTTTTGGAAATGGGTCTCTAGTTATAGTGATAATACTTATTTTTCTCGAAAATGGATGCGATTTTAATAAAATTTTGTGTGAAGGATAAATTTTAAGTTGGTTAGAAACGGTACCTCCCATTGCACCGTTTTTTTAAAACCGCCTTTCTCGTTAATAACTGATACGATATTGACAAAATTTTGTATTTTAGAAGCTCTAGGCATTTTTAAAAAGATTTTTGAAATACATAGCTTCAAAACCATCTCTTTGATTTTTTTAAAATTTTTGTCAAAACTACTTCTGCTAAGATCTTAAGTTCAAATTTTGAGAAGGCTGTAAAACAACACTTTAGCTAGTGCTATAATAATAGTAATTGAAAGATAATATTTGATCAAAATGCCTTCACTCTCATTTAACTAGAAAAGGAGGGGAAGGGAGAAAGAAAATAATGGTAATTCGCGAGAAGAATTAATAGAATTCAAAAAGGAATAATAATACTTTTAATATTATATGAGATAAAACGGGCTTTCTTTTCTGTTTCCTCTTTTTATTTTGAAATTGAATATTTCCATAAATTCTTTATCTAGTTATAACTTTCACTCTACTACTGAACTTATTTATTTATTATTATTTTTTTTTTGTATAAATTGATCATGTTTGGTACTATAAAAGTCTAAGTCTTACTTGTACACCATGTATAATAAAATACTGAAATAATAAAATACTAATAAAATAATGAAATACTAATAAAATAATAAAATACTGAAACCTTGCATACTTGACTTTAAGAGAACTCGGTTTAAAATTAAACAATAAAAAACCTTTTGTTTTATAAGACCGGTTCAATAAAATTTTCAGCGTTTATATATTCGCAATTGCAAAAGAATGGGTTTCATAGATTTTCGCTTGAGACCTTTGAAATGTTTAAATTGATTTTTTTCAATATTTTGGGTGATTTAATTCAATTTTCATAATTAATGTGTAGTTGGCAGCCCTGTACCACCACATATATTTTGAAAGTCGAATACTGAAACCTTGGACTCAGTCATGAGATTTTGATATTGTATTTAGCACACAAATGCAGGTTCGTACGACCCAGTCGTTGATTTGGAACCAACCGACAAAAAAATGGAGGCGAGGGTTTCCGGTTTGGGGTTACGCTCTAATTTATCTTATGGAAAAAGTGGCACTTTCTTGGCAGAGTACACTCTCTGGTTCTACTCCGTGCCTGTTTGTTTGAACTCGCCACAGAAAAAACTTTAATAATAGCCTAATCCCACCAGGACAGAATCGTAATTCGTTTACCAAATAGACTTGAACCTTTACTACCAGTTCTTGACGTTTTATTTTGGCTAAAAAACATTCAGTTTGATAATCAAGGCGACTTTAGGTTTTTCAAAAAACGCCTTATGGTAGCCACAGAGTAAAAGCCCAGGTCTTCCAAGACAATCTTGATTATGTTATTTTAACAACACACCAGAAGAGCTTTTGACAAAAATATATCTTCGAACGAAACGGTTGTATAGTTAATTAAGTCGAATAATCCGGGCTAATCAATCTTTATTTACATTACTTAGTTTTCAGCAAAATGTTGAGGAAGCAGATGGACTTATCATCAAATCACTAATAAATTAGTTATGCCGTTATGCGCCTTACATTGAATCATTTCCCGAAGGCTATAATATTAGATCCTTATTACTTTGTTAAGCACCTTTTGGTCTGATATTTGGCATACATAATAAAGCAGTTTCGTTTCTACTTTTCCACTCCACAGACACAGCGACGACTGCCTATTGCGTACTTCGATTCCGTCAAATGCCACCAATAGAAGTGATGAGTTATCAATAATTCCATCTTCATGGCTACGCAAAGTAGAAGGACTCGTATTTCGCATTTGGAGAAGTATGCTTACATCACTGTTTAGATTATTTTCGGCCTCAAGCATAGTTTGCCAATGGTAGCAGCGGTTATAGAAGTTGTTACAGGATTGTGAAGTGATATTTGAGTTTACCATGTGGTCATGTTTAATGAAACCCTCTTTCAACGACTAATTGAATGTTAAGCCAACAGCATTTGATGTGATATTTACATACACTCCAAAAATGGTGCCCACCTTTTTCAAAATACACGTTTACAGACAAATTGAACAATTCGATTGTCTTTCGATAAGCTTTAAAACGAAAAAAAATTAATTAGAGGCATCAACAACGGGAAGCATTTGATTATGGTCTATAAAAGTAATTAAATTCGTAAACTACACATTATACTAAATCCATGCGAATTCAGCATGCGCCTCAAATAAAGCCTAATTCCGTTCATCCTAAGCACATAAATTTTTAATTTTTAATTCCAAAATTAAATCATAATTTTAATCCTCTAAAATAACTCGATTCCACATATAAAAAGGGCAGTGAGAGTAGGTGTCAGGCTATGGACAGGCATTAGCGCGGTTTATGGATTTTCAATCGTATGCAAAAGTCGGAAATTCAAAACAGCGAAAATATGAATAATTTATTTTAACGATCCCACGTATAGATGAAATCCTAACAGTGACACATAAGCTGTTAGTTTTAAAATAGGCAAAGGGCGAGCGATAAACGAAATCCTGTTTTATACATATTTACACACATTGCCACCGACCAACGATAGCGCCGGCTAATTTGTGTACGAATTTCAAAATAAAATATGACATTTGGCGGTGGATATGACACTTTTGACATGTGATTCTGAAAAATGACTGCGTGCTATTAATTGTTGACCTGATAGCGCCATTTGGATGATTTAATTGTGGTATTTAGCTTTTGATTTGTGGAAGGGTTTAGACTTAGGAGCTCTTTGTGTGGAGTAAAAAATGAATTTGTGGCACGCATTGAGGCGTGAAATTATTCATATGTTGGTGTGACCAATATTAATTGGAGTTGTGAATGGCTGTGGACTAATGATTAGGAGAGGTTTTGATGTATGTTCATAGACACTGCCTGTCACGTCGCTGAAAATCAATTACTTAGTATTCATTACAACGAAGCGATTGGTTTTTTAATGAAATTCTCAAAATTATTTTGAGGCGGTTCTTAACAAATTGCGACGTAATAAAGAATTTACAAAATTAAGGTGATGGTGACTATGGGGAGAAACCAATGTATTGTGTCCATTGTAGCGGGGTAATGCTCCTTTTTGTGACGTGGTAGATGAAAACAACATGCTTTTGATTTCACTTATAACCTCAAGGGCGGTGCCGCTCCCATTTATAGTGAAAGAAAAGAATCATAGTGCGATACTCTACCACTGTACCATTCACATCTATACCAACCAACTCATGGAGACGAAAAAAATCGTATCCAATCACACAACATGTCGTTGAAATTTACTTTTTGAACAAGACATTAGCGCTGTTGAAAGTTGGTTATGGATTTGACACTTCGTATGAGTAAGCCAAGCCATCGGTTGTTGTGCAGTAGTTATTGGCCACGGAATAAAAGATGAAGCAAAAACGACTTGCCCGGCGGTGGATTCTTAATTGGACGGATGACTGGATGTTGTTGGGATGTAGGAGAATGAAATGCTCCATGGCAGCATGCAACGTCGGTCATGTGTTAAGTGCTTCGTCAATATTTTTCTTCAATAAGAGCTTTCGACAGCCTTTCATATACTCATGCAACTTGGTTGCTTCTCTTTGTGCATGTCCTTTAACACACGTGAGTATTTATTTATTTAATTTAAGAAATGAAAACATTTTGAAAGTTGATGCAGTTCAAATTTAAAAAGTGATTTTAACGTTTTTGGATAGTTCAATAATATATATATAAAAAAAAAAAAAAAAATAGGGTGGCGCAACAGAACGAGGAGCCCTTAAGCCTAGCGCTTTTCTCACAAGCATGCCTTGTGAGGAAATAGAGGGGACCTACAATTTTCTGCCGGTTCCGAACGACTAATTGAGAAAGCGCTTTTCATGGCAATCAATTCATTAAAAGAGGACTTGCCAGTTCCTCGCGAAAGGCGATGCCCGTTGAAAAACACTTTTGCCTCTGCTGGGATTCGAAACTTGAACCGCAGGTGGACATGCTAACCATCAGGACACGGGTTCAATAACAAGGGAACTTTATAAAAAGGTCTATTTATAGATCATCCTGAAAAAACTTAGAACAACGAGTCATATGTCATTGGATACATTGGATATGAGAATACAACCATATCAAGGCAATCAAAATTCCCCACACATAAAGCATTCGCACTTAAGTTCCAGAAATAGGAAAATTTGCAACAAATAGTCGTATTTCCGATTTGGATTAGGACATTACGAAATCATAACATCACAAGCATTTGCACAGTTTACATCGATGGCAATAGCCTTAATTTAGCTTTTGTTTCGATGTAATTAATATCGGTTTCTTCTTCGAAAACAGGAAGTCATGAGTTTGTTCGTCCAGGTCTTGGGTTCCCTGCCGTAGATAGTGCTTGTTTGATAAGCAACTGATTATACTCTTTTCTTAAATTACGCCATGAGCATCACAATCTTTAGTGGAGATATGAAAAACAATATCCATTTGCTTTTTTGTTACTACATTTTGGAAGATCTTGAATTGTTGACGATATCCTCTGTGTCTGTTTTGGTTGACATACTTTTTGACTTTATAATCAAAAACCTTACGTCTTTTCGATCATTTGGCATAGTGCCTTTTTATATGTCCATGACACCAATTTCTTATTTGGTGAGGCTGATTTTTAGTTTTTGGTTTTCGGATCTGTATGAGAAAGATTCTCTTGTTTTCTGATTGAAATATATTCAATCATAAACATTATGGAATCGTATAAAAGCTCTAAGATCTCCGAACTGAGAAATCTCTGTTGCAAGAAACTTATGGAAACTGTTTATTATGGATTGGTGCAGTCGAAAGTTCTATATGGTATAATTTGCTGGGGTGGCACTTATAAAAACTATTTGCAACCTATATTAGTTACCCAGAAGCATATTTTAAGAATAATCTGGAAGAAAAAAAGATATGAACACAGCTTCTCTTTGTTTGTCAGCTCAGGTATTCTCCCGCTAAAACATCTATATTTTTATTAAGTATGGAAAATATTTTTCTGTAGAAGTGGTTAAATCTCAAGCCACATAACACCTTACGCATTACGAATAAGCGATAGAAATCTTGCTTTAATTCCCACGCACAATACTCGTAACTTTCTCAACTTTTATACTGCAGTAGCACCTAGACTATTCAATAATTTACTCTATGAAATACGATGCCTTCGTTCACCTCATTTGTTCAATAAATGTATTAAAAAGTGGCTTTTAAATTTTGATTTTGATGCAATCAATAATATTATCAGGATCCTGCAATGAATTTGAAACATTTTGAAAAATTTCTTTGATTTTTAACATAGATTAAATAAAAATAATTATTTGTTTATTTTCTTATATGTCTTAGTAGTATACTATTAGTTTCCTTTTTGGTACTTTCGTCACTTGTCTTTAGGCAACAGATCGTACCTTTCCTTTTTCTTAACTCATTTTAATATTAAAGTACACTTGTAAAGCTTAAAACTTATATTGTATATTATATAATATTGTTTAACTGAATATGTAAATTATTTGTTGTAAATTCATAGTAACTTCATATTTGTAAATATTATTATGTTTAAGAAGAAGAAAATAAAAATTGAATTGAATTGAATTGAATTGAAACTTCTCTCAACACCTGTCTTTTATATACCTCAACGGATCTCTGGAAAATGATCCACATAAAATACGAGTACCAAATACTTTTTCTAAAACATGGGCAAAGTAAAGCGAAAACAACCAGATAACATAATTGCAGAGAAATTAGCTTTTAACCTAAGTGATCTTATACCCAATCAGGACACTTGCCAGGAACTTATAAAGGACATTTCAAGAATAGGTAACACCCCTGGGGATGACAAAATAACTTACATTAGGTATGGTAAAATCAGCAGATGATAATCTTAAAAATCGAATATGAGGTCTTTACAATAACATTCTTCGGACTGGTATGTTTCCTCATAATTGAAAGAAAGCCATACTGAAGCCGATCCGCATAAGGCTCCCACAACCGTCACCAAATAGATGGATATCCCATTTCACTTCTACCTGTGTTCTCTCCAAAATTTAGGAAAAAATCTTAGGACGTAGAATCGGATGACTGAAGGAAAAGTCAATTGGAAATGGAAAACATGCCTACAGGCCATACAGAGAGGAGCCCACTCGCTTATTCATCTTACGGAACATAAACTAGCTGACAATCTTTCACATCGTAAGCACAGCGTTGTTTTGTCAACTAATCTTGAAAAAACATTCGATCGTGTGATGACTGTTCCGGTAATATAAAAGTTACACAAATGGGGAGTTCCCTACCAACTTTTAAAGCTCGTTTCATCTTTTTTAACTGGAAGAATGTTTTGTGTAAACTTCAATGGCTATACTTCAGACAAATTGAAACTGGAAAACGGAATACCGCAAGGTTCTCCTTTATGAGTATACAATACACATTGCATACATAGATGTACTCATAACTGAACTTGCACAACCATAACACAATCTAGACATCGTTGGGGTATACGTAGATAACATCTACTCTACATGATAGCTTCAGGTGACCCATCTAAGGTGAATACAGTCTTAAATTCCGCAGACAAACAAGTACACGCTTGAACTCTGAAAACGGGTGCAAAAGCTCCGCCTTCCAAAATAGAAGCCCTGCACCACTGCAGAAAACAAAAATGCTCAGGCCCAACAACACCACTCGTGCTTCGCAACACTAACATCAACTTAAAAAAAGATCTGAGAGTTCTTGGTGTATATTTCAGCCGTAACATGAAATGGGATCTTCACATCAAAAACACCATATCCAAACTTAAATGCATTAACATCGCACTAAGAATGATTTGCTCCCGTCGAAAAGGTCCTCATTTAGAAACTGCTCTATAAATAAAAACCAAGGTCCTCGTTGAAGGCTGACTTCAGCATGGCCTAACATTATACATGTGGTCTACCAAGAACAACTTACAAAGCATTGATACAGCAGTTAACGAATGCTACAGAACTGCTACAGATGCCCTTAAGATCACACAAATCGAATCCCTCAGAACAGAAGCAGGCTATAACTCCATTGCCAGACTTGGACAAAAAAGGGAGGGAATCTGATTAGCAAAGCGCTCACAGACTGGTCTCATCTTCAATTCAAATCAGCACAACATGGAGAAGCAAAACAAGATAAACTCAACTTCTGCACTCAATAAAATTCTTAATTTGGCGAGGACTCATGGATGTATTCCTTTAGAAGTACCAGAAAACCCGAACAACTTATCCCCTCCTTCTTGGAATAGACACCTACTGCCCATCGACACCAGTCTCTCCATACACAAAAAACAAAGCACCTCAAATCTAACTCACCAAATGCTTCACAGCGAACTAGTAGATACCCTGAAGCCTATAAGAACGCTTTACACTGACAGATCCTTTAAGGACAACAACTCAAGTTATGCAGTCATCGAAATGAACGCAAATAACGAAGAGGTCAACACTATTCAGGGAATCATATACCAGACGCAGCCGATAGCTATATCGCTGAGGTAACAACGGTGTTAAAAGCCCTTGCAATTGCGCAAACATCTTCAGTAAAAACATTGATCTTTACTGACAATTTGAGTATCCTTACTGGAATTCAAAGTGCAAAAAATAGCTGCTCGACACTGAACAATATCCGGAGCATCCTTCACAACAACGGAAGAATAACGATAGCTGGGACACCAGGACATGTGGGTATTAAAGGAAATGAGGCCGCAGATAAGGCAGCGAAAGAAGGAGTTAATTACCCATACATAAATTAACGGAAAATCTTCATATCAAAAGTAAATGAGGAACTAGAAAGATCCTGCTTTGGCGAACAAGATTTTCTTCAACTACACCCATTCCATCTCCGTATACCATATAACAAAACACTAAGCAGAGAAGAATGCATCCCCATATTTCGGATAAGAGTGGGAAAAACTAATTTTTCTAGTCGACACCATTACACCAGTGACCTTCCAGAAGAGTGTACTATTTGTAGAGAGATTCTCTCAGTTTGGCATATCTCTGCCGTTTGTCAAATTTAACGCCGAACCACGAATACCGATTCCATCGAAGATATGCATAAAAAATAGCCGAAATCCTTAATCCAACTGATGCTTGAACATTCTGGCGCATCAAAGAAGCCACAACCTTACATGAACATTACAACTTTTTTTTATCTAAACGACATCTATGGTCTTGTTGCCCTGATGTCTTCAAGGATAAATATGTTATGAATTTACTTTGTAGGCTATTTTGGTTAAATAAAAAGAAATAAATATTTAAAAAGGGTTTTTATTACAATAATATTTTGTATCTATACCGACATTGAACTTTTTCACCACAAAATCCGGGTACCGTGCCGAACTAACGAATGTGGAATGCATTACGCAGCTGCAAATTTTCTTATCATTCAAATCTTCACAAATTTCAAAACGTATCCATTTTGAAAACTTCTCCCATTTTCCCCACGTTATTCGTACTGCATTAAAAATGTGCTGAAAATCTGTTTGGAGGAAAAAAAAGTTTTCCTAACTTTTTAATGTCGTCTCCTTAACTACAGCATTTTCACATTCAACTTACTGCAAACTTCATGTAGGAGTATGTATGTGTCCGTTTCGTCACTTTCTGGATGAAAATTTAATCAAGTTTTAAAACAAATTGTGCTATGTTCCCAACACCGATTCAACAACTTTTTGAAAGACAGATCAAACAAACTTTCCTTTTCTCCCAACTTTAAAACTAAACAGAGGGCGTGAATAATTGATTCGCAACCAGAGCAGCACCACATACGTTATGGTTAGGAGCATAGAAATGTTGTTTTTAGCATTATTTGAAAAATAGAAAAAAGTATACCCTTCCATCTTAGTGGAAGCTTGTATGAAAAATCATATAAAGAGTGGAATAATATTCTTAGGGTAAGCAAAACACTCACACTACGAGTGCATGCTGTATGAACTGAGAAAAATCTTATTTCAAATAGTTTCTTCCTTCGATCTTTTGGTGGAAGGCAATACCACAGTCTTCTGATTGTGTGCATGGAATTTGTCTTCACTTCGTTTCGCATAAAAATTGTAAAACGAACCAAAGCGTTTCTGTTTCCATCTAAATCGACACAAGATAAATTTCAAAGAAGCATGCAAAATCGTTTGATAGCAACTAAACGCAATGCTGGTATGTATTCTGTATGGAAAGGATATGGATCATATCAAGGGCTGTTCAATAAAAATTCTTTTCTGCTATTTATGGACATTCTTCAGTTGTTTCGTTGAAATTGAGGATATTTCATTGCGATTGTTTGATGAGCTCGATCTGTACTCAAGCACAACAAGGATTTGTGACAAAGATTAATGAATGTCCTTTGTTAATATTAATGGTGTTGTGTTTGTGCTCAGAATATTTATGTAGCGTTGTCGTTGTCAGATGGCCGCATTTATTTTCACACTTTCAAAGAATTTTATATTCTTTTCTGAAATTCGAAGAATTTTGTATTGCTTCAGCTAAGCCTGAGTAGGAAATTACTTTTTCCCGGAAAGTGTGTCTTCCATAAAACAAAATTCCCTCAAAGTGTTTTCAGATATGCTGTGCGACTCAAAATGTAACACGATGATAAAACCAAAACCCTCCAATCGATATCGATTAGTGAAGCCCAATGTAGATATACCTACTACCATTTTATTTGTTTGGAACTCCATTAAAATACGGTTTCCTTTCAGGAGGGCCGCAAATAAACTAGTTTCAGAGTGTTCTCATGTTTCAGCCTAAAAAGACTAGCGAAACAGGCAGTGACATAATATTTTAATGCTTATCAGTGCTTCCGCTTAATAAAGTGTGTTCTATGCTTAAATATAGTGTTTCAGGTATTATAAGGTTTGTCATCGGCTGTCGAGATAACGAAGCCCTTTCAATTTATTACCGACGACTATTGGATGAGATACCGCTTGCGCTTGTATAATGAACAATGAGTAGACAGACAGGCTGTGATGCATATTTTTTTGGGACCAACTATCAGATAAGCTTTGTGTACTTGGAGGGTGTTTGCTTCTATTTTTACCTCGATTCCATTCAGTAAAAAGTGTTTAAATGTTGACAACGTGTCTGGGATCTATTGTAAGTCTTGACTATTTGCTTAGAACATAAAAGAAATGAGTAACAATAAGTATGAAGGGGGACGTTCATACTTAGGTTAATGATTTATGTGACAAATCTAGACATTTTTAGTTGTATAAAAACTTGTCAATGTAGTGGTTTATGAACTGAAGTGGGTGTGGGTGATGTACGTAGGTAGATTTTCAGACAAGCACATCAAAGCGGCTGTGAAAATTAATACAATAGTTGGAAATATATTCAATAGTTTTCCACGATTAGATTAGTTTGGTAACGAAAGCTAAAAATTATAGTGAGCCTTATATAGAACCCTGCGGAAAACCTGTGACATTCCGACGAACTGCCTCCCAAATTGAGCTGCTTGCTTTGCATCAGTCAAATAAGAAAATGAATAAGCCTCGTATTTTGTTGAAAACGTGACTAATCTCTGACCAACGCTTGCCTTACGACTTCAGTTACTTTTAAAAGCGATGATACAATGCTGATGATAGAAATTGATAATACGACGGTGATTCGAAAGCTATATTTCAGGGTAAAAATAGATCGTGCTGTGCAGTAAATGATGATCTATTTCTGTTAAATTCTTACAATTTTTTCCACACAAAGAGTTAGTTTAAGGTGGAGGTGAAATTCAATGTGGTTAGCATATTTTGGAATTGGTTTGATTTTGACTTTCTTTCCCAAGCTGAGTTTAGGGGAAGCCAACTGGGGTTACAGCCTTAAGGCTTCCAACTGAAAGAGGCTTTGACATTTTGTACTGTCACTGGCACTCGTTCTTCAATGCTGTTAACATGAGTGGCTAATGAAAAAAGCCCACATTTTGGAAAAAAAATTATTTATAAGCGTTTTTACCATTTTGTAATCATTCTCTGTTCAATTCTTTAATTAGATTCAAGATTTGTACACGGTTTATACAGCAACGAAAATTTAGAATGATACGAAGCTCTGATTGTGATAAAATCGATGAAACCGTTTTAAGTTTTTAAGGCATCGCAAAGAATTGAGCAGTGCAGCTTCTACGAAGGATGATTTGTGAGAGAATGGAAAGGACCTATAATTTTCTGCCGGTACTGAACCGCTAATCGAGAAAGCGCTTTTCATGGCAATGCATTTACCATTTGAGGCACATTTCATTAACCTTTCACTACTTTCGTTAACGCTAAAATATAATTTCAGACGATCTTTCCGTTAATATATATTGCTTAGTAAAGTGGGCATTAAAGTTCGGGGTAAACCTGGGCCTCGAGCAACATCTTTGGATAATGACTTTTGATTTTCCGTTTTACCATCATAGTCTCGCGATGTGTACTCTTCTAGCTATGTCCATATCGCGGTTCACGGTACAGCTCATACAGAGTATTTTTCTTCCGAAACGACAAAGGGCTTCCTCATCCATAGATAACGCCCATGCTTCCGCGCCGAAGGGCAGGACTGGGAAGCAGGACTAAATGCTCGCAAAAACACCTACGACATTATGCTTCCTTTATCCCATTACGTCAATAGCGTTTGCGTAAGCAAGTAAGACTTTTGAAAGATTAATTCTCTGGCGTTGACATTTAAGTTTTGTACAATCTTTTCATGACAGATCGTCGCATGATAGTTTGACGCCTTGTCGAAAGACTTTCATTTTAAAAGTCTTTTTGTACATAAATTAAGGAAACGAAATATATAATTATAAGGAAAACGAAAACGAAAATATAAGGAAAATTAAAGTAAGCATGGCTGCCTTGTACTCGAAGGAGCTCGAAGTTCAAATCCCAGAAACATCCAGTTGTGTTCCACTGGTATGAACTTTTGGGTGGAATTGGGAAAACATTGAAAAACAATTTCACTGCCACGAAAAGCACTTTTCTACTTTATTTAGAATCGGTCAAATATAGATCCCTTTCAATCCTCACTAGGAATGGTTCAGAAAAACAATCAGGGAACCGAGGTTTCGCGTAGTGGTGCTCGGTCTGCCTGTTAGACGGGAGGTTCCTGGTTCGAATCCCAACAGAAACCAATAAATGTCTTTATACGTGTATCACTTTTCGCGAGGAATCGGCAATCATCCTATAGTAAATTAATTGTAATGCAAGTGCTTTCTCGATTAGCCGTTCAGAACCTTCAGAAAATTGTTTGTCTCCTCGATTCCCTCACAAGGTGGTAATGAGAAATGCGTTGGGCCCTCTGCGTTAGGGCTCTCCACTCTGTTGCGCTACCCTGTGTAATACCAAGAAAAAAGGAACTGACAAACTATAGCAAACTAATGGATGAAGCTCAGCTGATAGGCCCTAGAAACAATGCAATCTCTAATGTAAACAGCCACCCATTTATCTTATTTTGTTTTTAGACAAAAAGTCAGTATCATACGACAAAACGAATTGAGTCGCCTTACGATTGAACAACTTAAGGCCATTTTGAAAACTTATTTCAATAGTGAGTGCTGTGTACCAAAGAAATTTGTGTAAAAATTTCGTGAGTCTGGTGTGCTAGTGGACAATACTCATTGTCCTCGTCCTTGCACTGTCCGCACAAACGAGAAAAGGGGTAAAGTGGCAAAATGAGTATCACAACGATTTGAGCATTCACTTCTCTCCCATCACTTAACATTGTTATGTTGACAGTGACTTTAAGGCGATTTTGTCGCATAGAGGAAGAAAATGATTGGCTTGGTGTAAACAGTTTGAGAAAATACTATCCTTTAAAATATACTATCAGCATCAATAGAAGAGTTTTACCACTTAGTCATTAGCCCTGTTTACACTGTACAATTAGTTGGACAGACTTAGGTTTGAACGACCAATGCTTGATAGTGTGAACCCTTCATACGACCGCTTGTCCAACTTGTTGTATGGTTTGCTTGATAAGTGTGAACGAAAACTACATCACACCATCCAACTTCCATCAAATGAAGTCTGTCCAACTAATTGTACAGTGTGAATAGGGCTAAGCTCATCTCACAGTAATGCTTTGTGGGGGAATGGAGAGGGCCTACAGTTTTCTGCCGATTTAGAACGGCTTATCGAGAAAGCGCTTTTCATGGCAATGTATTTACTAAGGGAGGACTTACCAATTCCTCGCGAAAGGCGATACCCATGAAAAATTTCTGATTTTTGGGACTCGAACCACGAACCTGCTGGTTAACAGGCAGCTATTCTAACCACCACGCTAAGGGTACCACCTAGGAAATGGTGGAGGGAAATGACTAGGACCAAGGACTTCCCGCCAGCTCTGTTGTCAACCTATTTATTTATTTATGACATACGGTTCACAATGTTGTACAATGTACAAAAAGTATGAGAGCAAATTGGCGGCAGCCGAAATGAAGATGCTTCGGATGACAGCAGGAGTAACAAAGCTTGATCGAATGAGAAGTACTAAGATCCGTGGAAGTCTTCATGTAAAAAGTACCATCTTGGTAAAAACTACCATCTTGGATAAAATTCAGCACGACCGACTCAGTTGGTATTGTCATGTTCAAAGGAGAGATCCGCAGAACCCCATTCAAAAGGCAATATCGTACAACGTTTCAACAAATTCGCGACGAAAAAGAAAAGGCAGGCCAAAACACTCCTGGTACAAGCAAATGCAAAAACAGCAGCATTTGGTTGGCCTCAGACATGGAACAATCCAAAACCGGGAGGCTTGCCGACGCTTTCTGAGGTCAACGCGGCGTACCCCACAGGCGGATCACTAGTGTGAAGCAGAAAAGTGGGAGAGTTGTGATCGCTTCAAGATCACTACTCGTAACACCGGAAATGAAAAGAATAAGAAGAATAAAAAAGCTTTGAATGGTCCCTTATTCTTTTCCTTTTGCGTCGCGTCACCGCAAACCACTTATCTGCTATGCGCCGTATTTTCATGATGGTTAAACGTTTAATGAAATTTCACGAAACGTGCACTGGTTCTTTCCTAATGGTGTTAATCCGCCCCTTCATTACCTTGGAAGCAACTGCGTCCTGGGATCGAAAGCATAGTTACTTTAAGGTTTTGGTATATGTAAGTCAACCAGCTTTATAGAGCTCCGAAGCCCCTCCGTTGAAGTCGAAGCCAGTTTTCATTTAGATCTTAGACGTTATTTGATTTTTTAGGCTTTATAGTTAGTGATTAGAATGAACTGTTGAGCATCAGAGTGCCGTCCACAAAATCATCGTATTAATATAAATTTTGAATTTTTACCAAAAGTTTGGATATAGGCGCAAAAAGCTACGGTGGTCTGTATTTATTTCCAACAATAAATTTACTTGCCATTGAATCCAAAAGTACACCCAAATACTAAGGATGGGAGAGGACAAAAGTGTGCTTTTAGGTTGGGAAACTTGAAATATTGTTATTTGAGTCTTTTAAATTAATCGCCACAACACAAATATTAAATGGGTGAAAGGATAAGAATGTCATGGTTGCAAATGGTTTAATATTATTCTTTCCTTAAGTATCGTTAGTCCTCATGATAAGAGCATTATTTTTTTTTCCTTTAGTCTATAGTGATAATCAACCAAACACAACTTGTATTTATAGGCAATTCAACTATTGAACTTCACCATTCCCATTCGTCGCATCGTTTGACTGCCCACAGACCAACTTCTTCAAATTCTAATAAAACGATTGAATAATTCATTTTATTAGAGCCGTTTAGTGATGTTGATTTCATTCCATTTCCTTCTCCTTTTCACACATTTGAACACATTTTTTGTTGAGTATTTTTCAACTACAATATTGAGGACATTCTTTGTTCGAAGGAGATGTGACATTTGACATAAACAAGTGTCTGGTAGCATTTCGAAGAAGAGGTTAGTGGGTTAGTTCGATTTGGTTAGGTCCATACTCACATTCAGTAGTGGCACAGTTACTAACTCTACATGAGTTCGATCAGAAACTATGTTCATTATAAAAGCCACAAGGGAAGCAGACTTGGGCATAATATGTCTTCTTAAACCCATCTTAACATTAAACCGTCCCGATTTCGTCTCAATGGTCTTGGTGCTTTGCATCTTCCATATACCCCATAAAAGTCTGTTCAGATGGAAAATATTGAATGTCTTACACCAAAAACATCTGCAAGTAGTATTTTCGAACTTTACAACCTCATGAGTCATGACCACTTTTAAATTATGGAAGCAACTACTAACAAACACTTACCCAACTCACATAATTCTTTTACAAAATCTCTCTTATAATAGCTACCTAACGTTGTTGCCTCTTTGAAATTTTCATTCCTGATTATTATTTAGCTCATCGTTTTACCTCTCACCGTTACAAAACCCTTTCCTCTTTTCTCTTTTTTATGTTCTTCTTAACCCTGTTTTTTAAAATATACCACAACACCCTTTGTTTAACCATAAACCATAATTCAATGGGCGAAGGTTAACTGGTTAATGGGTGAAGGTTGATACTCACTCATCACATTTTGGTCTAGGACCATTTTTGCGGTTCCCATTTGTGGGCTTCCTGCTTAACCTAAGTACATGTTAACGTAAGTTTTTGGGGATTCAATCTGGTTTGGTTATCTTTACAAAATTCTAGAGACTCATTGGAATTTATTGTATAGTTATAAGCATAGACATTATTTTACGCAAATTCTCTCACAGGCACTTACTAAACTGAACACTTGTTGATTTATTTTCAACTTAAAATCAAAAAGTTTGACATACTTAACGTGAGGGAATAGTTTTGCGACAATTTTGAAAAATTTCTAAAATTCTTTTTGGTAGCCACACAGCATCGATGGAGACATGTTGGTATGTTCTAAGCTTTACCGTCAATCAAAAGAGTTCGAATTGTTAGTTGAGCTATTAATGAATCAATTTATCTGTTGCACACGTGCTTTGTGTAGTACAGAAAGTGTAGTCGAACATGCAAATTTCTGATGACACTGACAAAAAGGTCGCGACGAAATATAAAATTAGTTATTCATGGAAACTAAAAGAAAAGAAAAGGTTTTAATAACAAACCCATTTTGTTTCCGTTGCCAATAAAACTGTAAGTAAGCAATAGCCATGTTAAAGAGTGATTATTCTTAATCGCAAAGTTCAAACAAAGTTATAGTGCAACTTTTTCATTTCATTTCATTTCATTTTCATTTATTCATTTCGAAAATAAATACATACATTGACGGAACAATGATTAATGTTACAAAATTTTGCAAAGGAAATTAATATTAAAATATATAGCTATACGCTAGGAAGGAGAAAAAAAAGAAAGAATATACAAGGATAGAAAAATAATCATATATATAAAATTCTCGTGTCACGGTGTTCGAACTTGAACTCCTCCGAAACGGCTCTACCGATTTTTGTGATCCTTAGCATGATTGTCGGCCAGGGTGGAGAATCGGCCAACATCTATTTTTCATCCCCCTAAATGTTAAGGGTAGTTCACCCCAAATTTTTTTTTTTTTTTAGGCAAAATTATTTGTTTTTATTTTTTTATGACACAGCATACAATAAAAAATCTCATATTACTCTAAATCTTTCACCCCTCTACGATCAATAACTATTTTTTATTTGTTAATCCCACGGACAACTATATGTGGGATGTTCTCGAGTGGGAAAACCATCCAGTTTGTTTGTGATGGCTAAACACGGACTAACCAAAAATATTGTACACTCTATTGCGCTAAGAGATTAATTTTTTTTTAACTGCCATAATTGATAGTAAAAATATAAATATTTATTTTTGATGTTTAGATAGCTATCAAAGACTGTTATTTAAAACATATTCGTTACTCTAATAAAGATTTATTTATTAACCTAAATAAAACATACTTTTATTCTTTATAATGCATTCGATTATAAATAATTATTTTTGTTTACATGGCAAAACAACGTTTGCCGGGTCAGCTAGTAGATTTATAGAAGTTAAAAGAAGTTGAAGTTATATTTGACTAGCTAGGTGCAAAACTAGTTTCTTCTTAAAAGCAGTTCGGGTGGAAATTCTTTGCAACTCGTCTGGAAGTCTTTCTTTTTTGTTACTTTCGTAACTTAACTCGGCCGCCATGTTTTGTTACGAGTACTATTTATTTGCAGTTTCAAATCTAAAAAAGCGGCATTATTTTAAGAAAACCCACGGACAAGTTTTGTATTTTCCAATGTTACTTTTTAAAGATACAGTGACTTCGGTGATTATTTTTCATTTTGAGAATTTTCCTATTGTGTGGTTATATTTTTTTGACATTCACTGCGCCATTTTTAATTTATTTTCCAGTTATTGACTTTCACAAGAATCATAATGGTCTTACGCGTAATGGCTACCTTGGGTGCCAGCTACATCCGAGTTTCAAGTTTGGGCAGGGCTGGATTAACAAGTAGGCAGAATAGGGAGTTGCCTCGGACCCCGAAAAATGAAACAGACTTCAAAAAATTTTCCTACAAACATAAAATTCTAGAGAATGAAAAAAATATAATCAGAACTGAAAATAAATCTTACTCAAATAAATAAAACTCAATTGACCTCATTCAAAAGGCGACGACCGACGATCTAGACAAGGTTCCTAAAGACATTTCCGACACATTTGACAAATTGTATGAGCGTGCAAAGAAGTGTATCGAAGTGAAAGGAAATTACATTGAATAACACAGGCCTGCAAAATGAGGGTCATAACTTCCTCTCTGGAATTTGATAGCTGATTCTAGGGTAATTTGGTACGCTGATTACGAAAATGTCCTTAGTTTTTCTCCATCACCTCCAGATTTTTCAAAAAAAGGTACAGATAGAAAATAGGAAAAAAAATCACAAGTTTTCGCATTAAAAAAATATATATTGCAAGAAGTTCATTTATTTAAATGCAGTTTTAAAGATCATTATTTTAACAAAAAAATTAAGTCTAAGATTAGGTCTCTATCATCAGTATTGACAGAGTTATCGAATTTAACACAGGTCAGGGTACACCAAAGTTAGCCTTTTCTTAAATTGCCAAAAAGTGATGTCAAAGTTGAGAAACGGACTTTAGTGTAAACAATTTTTTTCTTAGAATATGACCAAGAATCTCATCCCAAAGTATGTCACACG
Source organism: Melanostoma mellinum (assembly GCA_914767635.1). Lineage (NCBI taxonomy): Eukaryota > Metazoa > Arthropoda > Insecta > Diptera > Syrphidae > Melanostoma > Melanostoma mellinum. The sequence goes on along the minus strand of OU612058.1, from coordinate 248,022,529 downwards.
AATTACGGAACACCCTGTATATGAATGAGCTCATTACTAAATTAAGCCAAAATACCCCTTTTTCGACATGCTTATTACGAATTACTTATACTCATCATGTAGTAGTTAACAAATTACTGATTTGCATTGATGTCTATGTCCCCTTACACTAATTAAATGCAATAAAAACTAAGCTAAAGCAATTTAATGACGTTATATAAATATTAAAATGCAGGCGTTCAGACATTTTAAATATTCAATATCAAAAAATCCTGACGTGATGGATTTTTTTCATAATTTTTATCGTAATCAGCATATCAAAATCTATAGAAAACGTTACGCAGATTTCAGAGAGGAAAACCATTGCAGACCTGTGTAATAAAAAAGAAACAATTACATAGTGTTAAGTGAATAAGTGAATAAAATATCGTTCTTAATCAAACTATCGTTAGCGTCTTAAGTTTTTATTATGTAAAAAATGTCTCGTTCATATTTAATTGGTGCGCAAAAAAGAAAGGTTGCCGAAGAAAAACGATCACAAACAAGTACAGTGTTAGAAAATACTCAAAAACTCAACAATGTTTTTAATCGGAACATAAAAACACCAAATTCATCGGGCAGTCAAGGACTTGCAACTACTCCTGAATTGAACGATGATCCAGTCAGCTCAACACCTGAATCATCAAACCAATATCTTGTGGGCGATAGTGTACATAAGAATCAAGGTGTAGAAATTTCCAACCGTTCCAGTTTACGATTCATTCGATATCATATTAGAAGCTCTAGAAATCATTGCGGATGATGAATCACAAAATACTGATATTCGTTATAAAGCCACGTGTATTGCGAATAAAATGCAAAAATTCCAATTTGGTTTCATGTTGATTTTATGGAAATCTATTTTGACTGCTACGTTCAGTGAGTAAGTCATTCATAAGTCATCGTGTTTGTACGGATTGTTAAAAGAGAGAGTTTAGTTTCAATCCGTGAAAAGTTCAATGATTTCGAGGAAAAAACAAAACAATTATTACCTGGTATAGGTTATACAGAAATCGTAAAACGTACTCATCTTAGAAAAAAACAACCTAATGACGGAAATGCTCCAGGAGTAGAATTTTCGCCTCGCGATGATAATAGAACAAAAAGTTTCCTTGAAATCATCGACAATCTTCACAATGAAATCAAACGACGTGCGAAAGTGTATATGAAAGTTTCAGAGAGACTTGCATTTCTCATCAACTTTTCTCTAAGTGATGGAGAACTCCACGAACCTATAAATAACTTAGTTCGTTTATTTTCTAGAGATTTGGAAGAATTTTCCATTGAAATGAAAAAATTACAAAGTTACGTGAACTCTACATACTTTGATGAAAAAAAAACTCATAGTTTTTTGTATAAGATTCTAATTAAATGCAGAAATAGATCTTCCGATTTTTTTTTTAACATTGATGATCACAAATTGTTCGGCCGAACGATCCTTCTCGCAATTAAAAAAAATCAAAGATGCTAAAAGAGCTACAACGCAACAAGAGTGACTAAACATGTTAGGTATACTTTGCATTGAATCAGGTTTATTGAAGAAAATTGATATTGATGATATAATTGATGAATTTGCCGAAAAAAATTTAGAAAGAAACATGTTTTAAAAAAAGTTTAGAAGGTTTATATATTATTGCGTTTTGACAATAAAAGCTTTATGAAAGCTATAAGATTTCATTTTAATCGAAAAAAGAATGGAACAGACTTGAAAAAGGGCCCAAAAATTTATGGTTGCCTAGGGCCCCGCTGAGGGTTTATCTGGCCCTGAGTTTGGGGCTTAAAATCTAGAAACATATAATAATTGCTAAAAAGTTATTGAATCGTAAGCAAATCGAACGGAATATGTATGTAAATGGGCTGAAAACTTTAACAAATTGGTTTTTTAGTTCCCAAGTTTTAGTTTTTTTGCTAGCAAAGCGTTCTTTCTTGGATAGCATTTATAATATACCACATATTATGTACATTGTTGAAAGAAGTAAAAATTTAGAAGAATCCACTCAAAGGTTTCACTTAGTATAGCTATAAAGTAAAGTCTTTAATTATGAAAAAATATAAATATTGAGTCGCTTTAAAGAAAAATAATAATTTGGGAAACGTTTTTGATTTCTTTCATTTGATGATTTTTACGTCGCATCTTTTCAAATGGCATGGAAAGAGCCACAATTGAAATAAACTCATGTTTTCCTTCTTAAAAATTGACAGATTATGAAAACATTTGAACACTTCTGTCAACAGACATTCTGAATACCAATAAACGAGATACATTTGTTCATCATTGATCCCATAAGACATTGACTCACTTTCACCCTAATGTCATCTAACGTTATAGTAGGGGAGCCCAAGAGGGGATTTCGCGCGTTACTCGAGCGCGTCAGAAAATCATATGGGGAGAAACCTTGCACCATGTAATGTACTCCTACCATATATTAAACCTAAATGTTGGGGCGTTCGCTGAGAGCAGCCCGTCAGATTAGTAAAAAAAAGTCGATCATCGGAAATACTCGAGCGCGTCAGATTAAAAGATGGTAGGTTGATTACATCGAGAAGAGTGTATATTTCAATAATCTGACAATTTGAGCGGGGCCTTCGTAAGTAGGCGAGTCACAAAGATGTAAAAAAAAATCGATGTTTCGAAATACTCGAGCGCGATTAATTTTTTTTTTATTTTGAAGGTAATTTTATCAGGATTACAGAAAACATATAATCTGACATTTTGGTTGGGGCGATTGAGGTAAAATCGTCAGTCAAATGTATAATATATGATGGTTAGTATCTCGGTTAATATTGATATTAGCAATTGGTCCAGAAGACTTTTTTTGTAGAAAACTAAATTCTCTACAAGTTTGTAATTTACAATTTTTCTGTAGCTTTTGTTATTTACGAGATAACTGCGACAAAACGTGAATTTTATGCAAAAATCTGGTTAAGTGGCCCGTACCACCTTCCCGGTATGAGTAACGACTTTGCCAAAAAGAACATTTTTGTAGAGCTTTCAATTTTGAGAAAAAAACATCTTCGGTTAAAGCGATCCCATGAAATGCCGCTGAGTTATAGAAATTTAAAAATAAAAAATCAGAGTTTCCGTGTATTTTCAATGGAAAATCTTCACACCTCTTGATCGAGCACTTAAAATTAATATTAAGGGCTCAAACTTTCAGGATTTTTTTTAAAAGTATTTTCAACAAAATTTCGATACAAAATTTTTAAATACATAATATGTGTACATATTTTTTGATTGCATCCAGTAACAAAAAATAGAAACAACAAAGAATTGTTACTTTAAAATTGTCAGACTAAGAGTACGCCCCCATATAATTGTCAGATTATCATCCTGGAGGACGAAGACATCAAGTTGATCACTCTGTATAAAAATCTGACGCGCTCGAGTATTTCAAAGTCACGTGTTTTTTTTACATTTTTAAAAATCAGCCATGACTGATCGCCCCACTCAAATTGTCAGATTATTGAAATATACACTTTTTAGAGTACACTTAACATTCACTTTGAAAATCTGACACGCTCGAATAACTTTTTATTTTTTGTTTTTTTAACCTCTCTTTACGCCCATTTGCCCCCAGTAAATCGTCAGATTATTATATATCCGTTATAAGAAAGACAAAGCGCGTATACTCTATGAAAATCTGACGCGCTCGAGTATTTCAATTTAACTGTTTTTTTTTACATTTTTAAAAGCTCATACACGCCCATCGCCCCACTAAAATGAAAAACTGCCATACACTTTTTTTCGTTTTAGAACGTAAACTTCACAATCCAATAAGTCCCCATGACGCTTTAGTAACTGCAAATTTAGCGGCTCGGGCTCCCCTACTATTATGATTTGTGTTTATATGTCTGATGTCTGCAAATAAAATGTGTTTTCTAATATTTGATTCCTAACAAATCCATTAATTCCATGCAAATATGTGTAAATCTTTTCAATTTCATGTCACATTTTCAATCAATCATCTTGTCAATCACTCACACACATCTGCGTCACCAACGCGCATAAATTTCTTATGAAAATTTATTAAACCCATAAAATGACTTCACACAAGGACGCCAAATCGATAAATAAATTAATCGCAGTCGTTTTTTTTTATTCTCTCTTTCTTTACTATTTAAACAAATTTTTTTTATTTACTCACCGCAAAATCAATTTATCATCGCACCCGGCCAATTAAAATTTCTTTGATATAAAAACAAATTGCGGGCATCTTTTTTAAAATTGCTTTTTTCTTCTTTTTCCTTTTGTGTGGTGTACATAATAATAAAAGTACTTTTGTGTGGTAAACAGGAATAAATATCAAAATAAAAACCAGACACTCTTTGATTCCGTTTACACTCAGCGTGATTTGTTCTTTTCGTTTTTACTCAAAAAATTGTTTGCCAAAGAGTTTTTTTTTTTAAATAACACAAGTGAGGTACAAGGAAAGTACTTTTCTTTAATTAGAAAATATGAGGCGAGGAATTTGAAGTGTCTGTCATAGCAAATAAAAAAAAAAACAGTTTTTGTTGGCAAATCATTGAAAATGTTTAATGTTAAAGTGAACAGAAATATAACGAAGTTCATTCACTTTATAAGCTCAACGAACTTTTAAATTATGAAAATTTAAATCGTTTAAAAAGTTATGTGTAGTTCGAGATTAAATAAAGTGGACGTAGTGTCCTTGTGAAGAAGCTACATCACTTAAAAGCTAAGGGATGAATGCAGACTTGTTGCTTTCGGCTTTTGATTTGATAACGGCTTTTTAGTCGTTTTAAGAACAAGGTTACGGGACTAGGAATGGTGCCAGGTATTTTTACCTGGTAGCAATTTTGAAGACAATTGGAAAAAGACGGCTAATGTGGATAGACCGTATTTTTCGTATGTTCTCTTACAGCGCAATGACGTTTGATTGAAATTAGATTTTTCAACAAATGTATAACTAGACTCATGTGTATTTATTTAAAACCACCTTGTTTGCATGATCCCAGCGTAAATTAGGCGTAAGTGTGGCGCTTATGCAACTTGCATGACCGAAAAGTGAGGTAAATAAAATATATTGAACAATAAATGCAAATAAATATAAAAAGGAGGACAGGACAGGACAGGAGGATTTGGAAAAATCAACTTAGGCAATGGCGCCGATGACCGTATTTTATAAGAGGGTTTCTATAAACAACTCTTTCTGAGTTAGTACGATGAAAGCTTGTGCTATTTAACTCCAAAATCTATAAAAAGATCACAGTCTTACAAAAAGAACGAGTTAGATAATACAGAGTTTTAAATGTGAAAAGGTATGTCCACTTTGCACACACACCGAATTTTGCCAGAAGCCCTCATCACGGATCATTTAAAAAAATGCACTTTTTCTTAATACATTTGGATAAGCCGAAGTGGAGAATGTACAAAATTTCAGTCAAAGTTGCCTAAATAAATATTATTACCCATTCAACTTCGCAGCATACTAAAAAATGGGAACTAATGAAACTTAATTGTTATCGGATATACCTGTATCCAGTGGCGGATCCAGGATTTGGGCAAGGGGGTCTATTATTATTGCATCTTTTAATAGCGATTTCGACAGTTGAATTCCAAATCGCTTGTCCCATTATGGTTGGAGTTATTTCGATTGTTTTGCCTTTGAGTCGGGAATTGCAATCTTAAAACCAAGATCTGGGTGAGGCTACTAAGCTGGCAGATGACGCTTTGAATGAATTTACGTACAAACGCAAAAACGCAGATTCTACTTTCCACGTTATTTATGAACATGTTGCTAGAATTTGTTCTGAATACGTAATCACAATGCAATTGCCACGCCGCCGTTGCAATCAGAAAAAAAAATCGTTGCAACGTTCAACCACTAAGTATTGAAGACTACTACAGAAATTCCTTCTACATTCCGTTTCTTGATACGTTCATTTCTCAACTCAAAAGTCAGTTCTCGGAACACAAATCCATTTTCCAAAGTTTCGGGCAACTGTTTCGTAAACAAAAAGTAACGAAAAGAAATGCGCTGACCTCTACACATTACACATTTTACGAAGATATATTGGATTGTTCGAAAGAAAATTTTCTGTCAGAACTCAGAAGTCATGATGTGGAGACAACGAATCCACGGCCAGAACATCCAAAACGCGCTTGATGCTTTACTGGTTAGTATCTTTCGATCAAAAATTTACATGTAAAAAAGTTTATATGTGACGCGATCCGAGAAAAGGCACCTTCTAGGCAAAAGTGAAAGCTTACACGGCATGCTCTGAAAGGCGCTGGTGTACCATTCAAACCCATGTAAAAAATCGTTTCACTGAATTTATATTTCTGAAATCATAGCGATGTTACAATTTCTGATTGCGCTTCATGAATATTCAGGAAAAGAACTTGTGTAATCAATCATGATCCAACAACCGATTTTTTGCCTAGTAAGTACCTTTTATCGGATCTAGTCACAAATGCAAACATCAATCTGACGATATTTTTCAGGTTATCAATAGCAAGTCGTTCAAGAATGCCGAAATGTGGAAAGGTATGTTAACTTTGCACACACACCGAACAGAAGCCCTCATCACCGATCATTTAAAGAAAGTGCACTTTTTCCCTATACATATATTTGGGTAAGCCGAAGTGGAGAATGTACAAAATTTCCGTCAAAGTTGCGTAAGTAAATTAAAGTAAGCAGCAGACTAAAAAAGAGGAACTAATGGAAATTTATTGTAACCGGGTATACATGTATCGCTCTTAATTTAATAACACAAAATTTGATTTCCACACAGAAAAAATAGGACGATGTTTGAGGTATTAGTTGAATCACTACTCTATGAGTCGAATCACTACTCTGCGAAGGAAAGCCAACTAAGTTGCCCACAAATTATTTTCCACCGACCGGAAACACCCAGGCGGAACCACCTGACAAATGGAGTCAACGGCGAATGTGGTTACCAAGTTTTAAAAAAGAGAATGCTTTACGGTTTCAATATAGACGATACTTAATTATAATTGCACTACCTTACCGCAGTTGACACTCTGACATTTGGTTCTACCCTGTGATTGTGAATGAACCTGGTTCACAATATACACAATTACTTGCCCCTTCTTAGAAGTGAGTATTTTTATTTATCTATTTATTTATTTATTTATTTATTTATTTATTTATTAACTACAGTTTAAAAACTAACAGTCATGGTTAAACTGAAACTAACTGAATGAAATTTAATTTGAAATAATTTAACAATTGTAATTTTGATCTAACTAGTTGAAACATCACAAATAGAATAGTAATCATTAAAAGTTCTGCAGCATCTTGTCAGAGGCTCGTTGGCTAAATAACTACATCTTTGGAAGCTGACGTGTAAAGGTGTATAGTTACGAGTCCGACGGGAAGGCACGTTAAATTTGAATAAGGAAAGTAAATATGGTGACGATATTTCTCCATTGATGGTTTTTAACGTTGTTAGGTAATTGAAAACCTTCCTCCTGTCTTCTAGTGTGTTCATTTGTAATAACAATAACCTATGACGATATGGTGGAAGAAAAAAGCGATCATTCCAGTTTAAATCGCGAAGTGGAAATAGCAAAAACTGTTTCTGGACTGATTCTATCCTTTGAATATGGGTAGCATATGTAGGTGACCAAATTTGACAAGTGAACTCTAAGCAGCTTCGCACGAGTCCAACATAAAGAGACTTTGTAACATATGGGTAGTTAGTGTTCTTTCGACCAACGGTTAATCATTCCCAGTCTTGATTTTGCTACGTTGTCGATATGGGCATTGAAAGTAAGCTTTCGATCAAAGAGCACTCCGAGATCATTGAACTTTTCGCATCGTTCTAGTAACTGTCCGTAAAAATTTCACTTGGTGATAGAATGACTTACGAGAGAAAGTCATAATCTTGCACTTTCAATTGTTCAGTGATAATTTATTAATCGCAGTCCATTTCAGAAGAGCATCAAAGTCGTTTTGTAAGTAAGAAGAATCCGTAGGATTTGAATACGATAAAAATATCTTGGCATCGTCGGCGTAGAGGAGAATCTCTGAGTGATGAAGCATATCAGGCAAGTCATTTATGTATGTATAATAAAAACAGGAGAAGTCCTAAATGACTTCCTTGTGGTACACCAGATGTAACATCTATCGCTGTTGAAAAACATGTTTTAAATTTTCCGTATTGGGTTCGACCATTCAAGTATGAAAGAAACCATTTCTGAAGAGAACCATCACAACCATGTTGATCCAAATTTTTTATCAGTATACGATGGTTCAGTTGATCAAATTCCTTTGAGAAATCAAAGTAACCAATATCACTTTGTTGGCCATTCGCAAATCCTGTAGAGATGTTTGATGTTAGCTCCATTAAATTTGAAACAATGGATCTTCCACCGAAAAACCCATGTAAAGGTAGATGAGGTGAAATATATGGTTTTATATAAAAAAAACATGAAGTTTACCATGAGTGATTCAAAGAGTTTTGGAATACAGCTCAGTTTTGCAATGCCCCTGTAGTTGGAAGTAATAGATCGAGATCCAGATTTGTAAAGGGGTAAAATGAATGATTTCATCCAAATATCGGGATAAATTGAATCATGCATGGACTTGTTAAAAAGAGAGCACAAGACTCCACACAAAGATTTGGAGCATCTTCGTAGTATGCATCCAGGAATTTCATCATAGCCGGGTAAAAAAGAGTCTTTGACTTGCTTGCTATTCTGAAAAGATCGTTGAAACATCTTTGAAGAGCTTTTGCAGTTTAATAATTTTCCGATATAAATAATCAACTGAGAGTTTTTCATGTTTAGAACAATAAGATCGTAAGCCAGAAACTGATATAAAGTTGTCAGAGTCTTTGCCTTTAATTCCAATGCATTTAGCATGGAATGACTGCAAGCACACTGCACAGGATACAGTTACATCATTGGATTCATTTTTTTCAAATCATGCAGCAATCCATGTTAAATTTTTTATTTTATTATCACTACTATATAAATGAGGGCGTTTTACGTGAGCTACACAAAGATATAATATTTTTGTACTTAAAAAATTTAAGGGTATCTGGCAACCATAAAATTAAGTGTCAAATAAAGATAATTGTAAACGTAATAACGAATGCTCGTAAATGTGTACAAATATCGATAGTATTGAATATGAACTGACTAAAATGAATACAAATTTTTTTTATGTTCGTTATTGCTGAACTCCGGAGTTCGATTCCTAGCCCAGGAAAACCAATCGAAGTAACGATTCAAAATCTCTAAAAAAAAACTCCCAGGGAAACTGCAAACAAAGAATAACCACATATACCACAGTAAACCTAATAACAATCAAAATAGCAAAGAACGGTGAAAAAGCATTCACGGAGAGAAAACTATTGCGATTGCATCCTTTTGTTGATACAAAAATAAAAAATCGCCATTCTAACAAATTCTGATTGCTATCATTCGATCAAAGCTTGTTTTACAACACCTGTTTAGCAGGGCCAGACATTTACTTTTCATCCTTTGTCAGTTATAATAGAACTAACAAGGAAACATTTCGTTGCTCTGAAATGAAAAGTAAAATGTGCATCAGAACAACAAAAAGGAAGTTATATCTTCCTGAATGAAATTTTTCCCATTTTTATTGTGTGCAATCTGCAATATTGTTCCCATTAGGCGAAATTCATTGTTAGCACGAGCATCACAGTTTTGTTCTTCTTTGTTAAAAAAAAAGTAAAATAGAATGAAAAAATGTAGTCTTTTCTTTTCATCGATTCCATTGGTGTAGCATGAGGCTATATGCAAGCAATTCACTGGAGTGAAATAAAAAATATTTTAAATTAAATTTTTACCTTGTAATGACCCATTACAAATTCACCCCCACATCAGTAGTGCTGTAGCAAATGCTCTACACATCAGTCATACGACCCAACCAAAACAACTTAATCATGCGATGCCCAATACATACCGCAACACAACAACAATACATTCACGTGAGTTTCAGTGCCCAATACATACCGCAACACAACAACAACACATTCACGTGAGTTTCAATGCGGTGAATGGAATTTGGCATGTTGGAGTTCGTTCATTTTTTACAACTCACACCCACATGTCACCGAAAGGTGTATAAGACAACCAACCGAAGTGATGAAAAATCAGTTAAGGCTTAACATCCCCTCATTGCCATTATCAATGAATGGTTCCTGCATCCAAGAAACCGAAAAGGTGTCAGTACTTGGTATATGTGTGTAAGCGATGATCTTCGTAGCAATGACCACATATTTGAATCGCCAAAAATGCTGCTTAATGCATAGGTTTCTTTAATACGATGCAGAAAGTTGTTCACCCCTTCTGATGTGGCTACAATCAATAAAGCATATATCCGCCCAAAACTAGAGCACAATTCCAATATTTGGTCAGGTACAAAACAGAAGCGTTAAGACTGATAGGCAATAGTTCGTTCAATCGAAGAATCGATTGATTCTCTGGAACATCATCGAAACGTTAACTTGTATCTCTCTTTTTTATCGCTTCTTCCACAAAAGGTGCTGTAATGAAATAGCCAGTTGCAATTATCCCTTGAAACAGTTAAACCGCAACACCCACCTCGGAATGCTTTACCTGATTCTGTTTTCCCCTACATTACGACTCACAAAATTAAGTTAGTTCGCTCCTATTTCCTTAATTGCTCGCACTGTGTTTTATGACATTATAAGGGTAGTGAAAACCCCTTGATGTGCGCACTGATTAAAAAAAAGATACATTTTTATAGTAAACTAGCTGAGCCGCCCGGCGTTGCGTTGCTCGGGTCTGTAGTTTTTAGGTTTCCGTTCTTGTTCTTTGTTCCGTGGGAGTATGGTGATTTTTTTTACTGTGGGATCGGGAGGCATCCCAACGCCGAAAGAATTTTTGAAATCTGTTCAGTAGTAAGTTTCCATTTGCGACACCGTTCCTGTTGGAATCTTCCGTTCTCGTGGAAATATGTGAATGAAATATAAGTTTACGTCACTGAGAGATAATGTTACATCCTTGAGTTGAAATAACTTTTCAAACCGGTCAAGTAACTTTAATGTTCCCGTTCTCGTTCCCGTTTCTGTTCCCATGAGATTATAGAAATGAAATATAGTTATAGTTAAATAAAGTTACTGATGGAGGAGGATAATGTAGCACCCCTAATGCTGAAAGAATTTTTGAAATCTCCGCCAAAGGCAATAAATAAGCAGATTTCTGAATTTATTTAGTTATTTTTATTAGAAAAATACAAAAAAAAAAAATAAGTAGGTAGGTACCTACATTAATCATTGATTCATTGTTTCTGTATTTTTGTACATAGGTTGCCCGTCACTTAAGTACCTTGTGATACACGACATTTTTTGTTTTATTGTAAGGCGCAACAACAAACAACGCAAACACTTTACCACTAAGGCAGCATAATCCAGGCGTTTCTCCGGAAAACTTTAATGCACCACAATACCCATAAACAACGTGCATTTGCCCAATGCAAACGCTAGGATGCAAGCTGTAATCATTGCTGCAATCATATCGAAACACTGCTCGATTCAAATCATGACTTGATAAATATCCTGTTCTGCGTCGCAAATTATCTATGGGGTATTCCATACCAAATCGACCACTTTTGACCCCGACCCCTTTAGATTTTGCTGAAACTTTACCATTCTTTTCTACCCTTTGAAAAACATTTTTGAGAATTTTTTCAAATTTTTTTGTCCAATCTCAAAAAAGTTATGAGTTTTTCAAAAAAATTGCTTTCTTATTTTCAAACAGCTTCAAACAGCCATAACTTTTTTAAAAATTTGACTTTTCGGAACATTTTTTTTTCAAATTGTGTGTTTTTGAATGAACTTTCCGGAAAAATACACGAAAAAAATTTTGTATGATCAATTATATAAAATAATCGGTTTTTTTGAGTAAAATCGTCATTTTTTTGAAGTTCGCCATATTTAATTTTTTTCATTTTTTTCTCAAAAAAATTTCAATCAATTTGACAATTATTTTCACCAATTTCGGAGTGGGCCGACTTTATTTAAAAAAAAAAATCAAAATTAAAAAAAAAATTTTTTTTTCGTAAACTTTACTCGGCACTAGTACGATAACTTTGGCGACAAAAAATTATAACGGTTTTTGGTGGAGGGGTTCAATACAATCATTTTTTACTACAGGAGGGGGGTCTATCTCCCCCCGCTTAGGCGGTAGGGGCAATTTTATAAAAATTGACTTCAAAAAATATTGTTAAAGAACGGGAACATTTACAGATACAAATTATACTTTTTATGAAAGCCAGAAATCTGCACTTCATAATAAATTTTTAATGAAGTGGTTTCAATTTATAGTTTTTGAAATAAATGACTTCAAAGTCAAAATTTACGAAAAAAGTAAAAAAATTACTTTGAGTATTATGTTTCCTCATGATTACAAATGAAAATAAAAAAAAAATAGATGTAGTAAGTTGCTTCAATAAATTTTTCATCAAACGCTGTAAACTACTTTTTTCTATGTCTTGTAGTTTTTGAGATAATTGAAAAATAGTAAAACTATATTTCTTCTTTAAAACTAAAAGAGTCTCTAATCTTAAAAGAAACATTTATAATAATAGTTTTAGAAGAATTAGTTTTACTAAATGCTAAATTTTTTTCGTGTATTTTTCCGAAAAGTTCATTGAAAAAAAAAAATGTTCCGAAAAGTCAATTTTTAAAAAAGTTATGGCTGTTTGAAGCTGTTTGAAAATAAGAAAGCCATTTTTTTGAAAAATTCATAACTTTTTTGAGATTGGACAAAAAAATTTGAAAAAATTCTCAAAAATGTTTTTCAAAAGGTAGAAAAGAATGGTAAAGTTTCAGCAAAATCTAAAGGGGTCGGGTTCAAAAGTGGTCGATTTGGTATGGAATACCCCATATATAGAGTTGAATATTTTTGAGCTAACTTAAATTTAGTGATAAATAAATTAAAAAAAGAGTCCTTTTCAAAAAATGTATCCCCGAACTCCTACAAAAGAATGAATCCCCGGGATAGTTTCGTATCCTAGTGGCAACACTGGATACTGAGCTAATCTAGATGGTATGACGTTGAGATGAGCAACACTTAACAAAAGGTGCATTTTATCGCTGCCAAACAATTTTATAATCAGCTCAGCAATGCACTGAATGCTAAACCAATCAAAACTGAGCACTTTTAGCTTCGTACTTATTTTGTTTTCAGTGCACGTTCCAAAGTACACACAAAGTATGTACTTTAGAGTAGATGATGTTCCAAACAATAAACAATTTTGCATTCCTCGATCACAATTCTGATTTTAAAATTCATTTTTACGGACATAATTATAAGAATTTTAATTTGTTTTTAAAAGTTCGAGTTATGTACTTAAGGCATGATGTACTCTACACATTTGTTTACGCAAAACCACAATCAATCTATTTATGTATGAACTCACTTTTGGGTTGTTTAGAAGCAACAAAATTAGAAAAAAGAAAAAAAAAATTATTAAATATACATACATCGACCTTCCTGAAAATTTTATGATTTCAACCATGTTGCTATGACGTGCAGAAGTTCAATTTGGGAAGTTCTAAGTTTACTCAACTGAAAAAAGACACATGTGGACTTAACAACTTAATCATCCGCACTGAGGTTTGTTGTGTTTTGGTTTTATTTATTATCTTCCGGCAGTCTAACACAATATGATATTTTTAGAAAAGCTATTTCAAATGCTGTTTGTGATTCTTCCCAATAACATTTTCCCCAATTCTCAGACAAAAACGGAAAAGTGTGTTTTTTTTTATTGCAGCGTTTTTTGAATAGTGAGTGTAGTAACGTGGAATTTTTGGGGAATAAACAAACATGTGTTTTAGTATTTCCAGATGTCCCTTCAAAGATTTGTCGAGACATCTCATTGTTATGTTGTTTGCAATTTTAAAATACGAGCTGTAAACGAAATTATTATGAAGACATTGAAAAGAGTGATGTTATCTGATTTTGTTGAGATTACTTCTGAAGTCCCCCAACCTCAGGCTTTAATATACCATAAGTCTGATTCTGTTTTCCTTATTTATATATGACTTCTATAATTGAACATCTTTTTCGATTGTTCAAGTTGCTTTTTGTGGGAAGTTTTCTCCTATGTATATCTTTTCTAATAATGCCGACTTTTCTTCTATTCACATTTGGTCTATAGATAACAAATTTATTTTTCTCAGGTTTGAAAGAACTAAATATATTTTTCTCGTAATATTTAAAGAGTTTATACCTATCCTTCGTCCTAGGAACGGCATGTCAATAGGCCTATAAGTCGAAATAATTTTATTTTGCGTAATATACCTACACATCTTCAGACATATCAAGCCTCTTCAGGTTCCAAACATCTTGTATTGAGTCGCAATGTTTTCCTGTCCTACCAATACAGTGATGTCTAGATTAGGGGTTGTTTCGATGAAGTTGTATGATATGTTTCTTCTTTTAAAAGAAAAAATCACATTCGTTAAGTACATAGTACATGTCAAATAAGTTGAATTGTCATTCACTTTCAGCTTACTTGACATAAAATCAAATTCATGGGAATTTCAGTTTAGCTTTCCAATCAAATCATATTTTTAGGTTAAAGCTCTTTTAAGAGAGTTTTCATTCGTTGGCTCAAAAGTACTACAGCAGTAAATAAGTATCGCTTTCAATTTGTTGAATTGAACTTTCGAACAAACTTTCATAGCAATTGAAATCAACCCAACTTATAATCGGATTTTAGAGCCTGCGAAGATTTAAAACGAAAATCTTATTTTCCGCATATTTTTTCTCTTTTTTAAATAAAACACAAAAGATTTTAGATACTTTTGGCTTTAAGTATAGTGGGAACATTTGTAAATGAAATTTGTTTTTGTTCATATGGACATTTCGGACGAAACGGATCTTATTTCGCGTCCAATGTTGGCTGTTACCTCATCCAACGTCATCATCTTGTTGGTATAAGTAACTTAAGGTATATCCTTAAAGAAAGTAGTCCACAGGCTTTAAGTCGCAAGAACGAGACGGTCAACCAACTGGCCTGATTCTAACTTACTCTTCAGTAAATCGATTGCAACGTCTGCTATGTCGCATGTCTGCTATGTCGCATGGCGAGAGAGTGCTGGTCAGATCCTTCTCAAGCGTTGAGCATCTCTGTGACGTCGTTGTGACAAATTTTGGGAAACGATCTTGGCCTACATCCTTTCAAAATTAATTTGACGCAAGAACTGAAGCCGTTTGACCACCAGAAGCGTCGTATGTTCGTGAATTGGACTGAGCAACAACTTGAAAATGATTCGGATATTCATCGAAAAATCATCTGAAGCTGAATGGCTTCGCCAATAAACAAAATATGCAGTATTGGTCAGGCAGCTATCATCACGTACTACATGAGTCATCATTGCATCCCGAAAAAATTACGAATTGGTGTGGTTTTTGGGCCAGCGACGCGCCGCGGCGTCATTGAGCCGTACTTCTTCCGGTGAATGATAACCGAATATTTTGGCCCCAATTGGATGATTTGGACTGGGAGGACATGTGGTTCCAACAGGACGGCGCCACAAGCCACATAGCGAATGTCACAATCAAGTTATTGGAAACCAAGTTTGGAGAACGTGTTATCTCACGAAATGGTCCAGTCGATTGGCCGCCTCGGTTGTGTAATTTGACGCCGTTAGACTTTTTCCTGTGGGTCTACGTCAAGTCTATGGTCTATGCCAGCAAGCCAGCGACGATTGATGAACTTCGTACGAATCGTTTTACCTATGCAAGCAATCGTTACCTAACCTAACCTTTGTCTTTTATTAGAGACGAAGAGGCTTCTACTTCCAGGTATCAGAAAGTCAAAATGTATCATATAACGTTTCAATAGAATTACTTCCTGGAAACAACAAAGCAAAATCCCTCCGGCTCACTAATGCAAATAGAATTCTTCGTCCGATTTCTTACATCTTGCGCCACTATTTTTTTTTTAATTTGGGAGCCGAAATTGCACAAAATAACTATACAAGAGAGTTTTCTTACGATTTTGACGTAAGATTTTATTAACTGTTCTACCCTTGGGGTAATGTAAGGCATGTCTGCATATTATGTGCGCTTTGTTGCTTAGCCATTTTTTTTTTACTTGGTATGATGGGTTCACTATATAAATCAATAGAGCTTTTATTCATTCAGTAAATGTGAACAACAACTCAACGTTGTTTTTACAGTTAATATAGCGAAATCTAACTAATAAGCATATTGTAACGTTCGCTGAATTCGATAAATAAAACTTTACTTCAACTTCTTATTTGTACTTTGATTACACCTCTTTTATTCATTATACAATTCAATTAATAACCACAACTTGTCTTATCCAATCAAATATAATTGCATCACAATAAAAATTAACTTCTGCCTTCGCCAGCGCTAGCAGCGAGCAGCCTCGTTATATAAAAAATCATACAACAATTATCAAACACAAACACTCTAGATAAGACAAGAACCGTAAAAAAATTCGAACAGTTGGTGTTCTAGCTCCTGACCTTTTAATATCGGCTCGTTTCGCCCAGTGGTCTAATTTTGACCACTCTCTTTTTAACAAAAGCTTCCGCTATTATTTCAAAAAAGTCCTTAAATGGGATTTCGAAATTTCACACAACATAGTTTATTTTGAGAAAATAACTCACACTCAAGTAATATATTTATTTAAGTATCTAGCTGACCCGCCTGGCGTAGCTCAGGCCCTATTTTTATCAAGTTAAGTAAAGCAGTCTCAAAGCTTTCGTTCTAGTGGCAGAGTGGGGATGAAATATAGGTAGTCTATGCTACTCAGGGACAATTAAGCACTCTTACGATTGCAGAGTTTTTGGAATAGGTCCAGGCCACCCGGCGGCGGCGTTGCTTGGGCCTGTAGTTTTAATCCTGAGGGATAAAATATACGCTAATAAGGCCCCTACACTACGCAAACACGTTTGTACAAACGTGTGTTTGTGCAAACATAGTTTCGCCACACACTTCCCAAACATGTTTGAGACGTTAGTTGCTTGACGTTTTTCATACCAATCATGTGCTGTTTTAATTATTGCAATAAACTTTGCTTCTAACACACCACAACATCGGTAAACTTTTATATAATTCGACGAATTCCGTCCAAAAAACTTGTTCTTGTTTATTCATCTTTACTTCTTGAAAATTGACAACTATTTGAACAAAATTCAACACATACGACTGAAACATGTTTGTGCAAATACGGAAAATTCAAAATTTTTTTGAATTTCTTCAAACCGTTTGCGCAAACACTCAACATCGCTACTCACTACTCAAACAGTTTGCACAAAGATTTTTACAAAAACAAAATACATATGTTTGCACAAACGGTTTGTGTAGTGTAGGGGCCCTATAAGTTACTGAGGGACTATGTGGCATCCCAGTGCCGAATGAATTTTAGAAATCTGTCCAGTAGTTTCTAAGTTTCCATTTCCAACTCCTTTCCTGAGGGAATCTTCCATTCACGTGCAAATATGTGAATGAAATATAAGTTTATGTCACTGAGGGATGAGTTCAATGAATTGGAATTGATACAGATGAAATTATTTCAGCAACAATCAGCAACTAAAATTTTTCTCATTGAACTCTTAAATATGAAATGTATTGAAAGTAGTTACAATTTACTATCAGAACAAAACTTAAAAAAAAAAAAACAGTACGTATACGCCAGAGTTAATAGTATACACTTAAAAGAATGAATCAAAAATGTATTTTTGTGTTCCGATAAATAAAAGGCCTATACTTTTGTATTAATTAATTTGAAAACAATCAAAACGAATCCGTATTTAATAAAAAAGCATTTTTTTAATGAAGATTGAAATATTATTATTATTTTCCGCACATCACGTTGCTTACTTACAAAACATTGTTTTCCTGAAATACAGGAAGCAATAAATATAGCACTAGCTTTGTTTTTGGATGGTATTTTGATAGATCTAAACGAAGATTATTTTTTTTTATTTGTAGCATAAATATGTATTTTGTTTTTATGTTTTGTAAAAAAGAGAGTAGGTTCTGCGAAAAATTCAATGAAAAAATGCATCTGCTGTGGAACATATTTTTTTTATTTAATTTTTTCAGGAATTGTGTATAATGTACGTGATATGCTTTATGTATTATATACCAAATTGAAGTTTATCATTAAGAATTACAGTAGTGCAAAAAAAATATAGGTCGTCACTTATTTTTTCCAGATATTGTCTGGCAAACGTCAACGAAAATGTTTCTTTTCAAACAAGTTTTAGGTCTGTCTTTTCGAGACAAGAAATGAAAGATATTTTTATGATCTTTCATATGATACCTAAATCATTGTCCTACGTGCTATACTTTCTGAGACATACGTAGTTATTTGCAGAGATGTCAGATTTTTCTCATTTCCGGCACTCAATTTCGAGTCGAATTATCTCAAAATCCCCAAGGCCAAATTCAAAAATATTTTTGCAGATAGATTGGGCTGAACGTAAGCTTTTATTTGGTACTAGTCCCATAGGTGAACGCCCTGGGCCCAGGCTCCATAGAAAAATGAGCCATCTCCTTTATGATGTTTTTAAGTAGTGCACCTCTTTAGTCCCAACATTTTTTTTTGTTTTTCTTGCTTTTCTAAAATTTTATCCCTTATAAGCGCTACTACTAATATGTCCTCCATCCTCATTGGTTGAACTGAAGTTTGACGATTTGTTTGATGAGTGTAAACGTTTTTCTTTACTCTTATCCTCACTTCAAATAGTTGGATAGCTTTCTTTGATATTTTAAAAATTGTGTTACTATACGTACTTTACAAAAATCGTGAATATTCAATAACTGTTACTAACGTAATTTTCGAATACTTTGAACTAGATTCTAATAACGATTCTCATTGACATTCTATGAAAATTATTACTTGCTTCTAAGAGGGGATTACTGTTGCATTCCTATAATTAATGATTACAAAGCTTTTAAATAAAGGGCAATGTTTAAATGCAAACATTATCCTCCTGCCCTAATTAACCAATTTGAAAAGTGAAATACACTAATTGTCCAAAAGAAATAAAAATAAGAACTTCGCTCTCTTATGTATCAAAAAGAAGAAAAAATAAAAACTGAAACTAATTGAAAAGTCAAATATGCAAATCGAAGACAAAAGGCCTTCGTAAAAACGCCCGGTCGTAAAAAAGTAATATAAAGATATTAGATCCTCTAATTACAATCGCCTTTTCAAAATCACATCTTAGATTTCCTAAAAATTCCTAACAAATTTCCATCCAACTTAAAAAAAAAAAAGTTTTAATAAGGATCATGATATGCTAAGTGTTTCCGGGTAAACACCAAATATTTCAACACTCAAGTACCAAGGAACAAATGGAAATTCTGTTTAAGAACCCCAACAAAATGCAAACAACTTCCTAAGCGACATTAAACGAACAACAAATGTCATTGAAAACTTTCTCCATCCCAGTTGTCTATACATAAAGTTGAGAGTTTTGAAAAAGTTTTTGGGTTTTTTGGCTTGCACCATTTCATCCGAAGGGAATATGAAGCGCTGTACTTGTATTCGTATTTCGCTGTGTACGAGGATGAAAAAAAGGAAATATTTTACAATAAACGTGCTTTGAACCGTGGTATAGTAATATAAAGGTCTGTTTGGCAGGCCGGTGTTTGGGCAAGAATAAAATTTCTCTATCGGATTGAAATTTGAAGCTCAAATTATTAAAAGGCACTGATAGTTTGGAATGTTGAAGATATAACTTTAAACTTTCACTGATTATATTGTTTTGAAAGTTTTTATTTCTTAATTTTGAAGCAGGTTCCTTTGCCTAGACTCGAAGAATAGTTTTTCTTGCATTTTTCACCATTCTAGAAGCTGAATTCTTCATTGAATGCATAAAAATGAAAAGTTCAAACATAATTTTCTCTTTTTCTACGTTACCGTCATTGTCATAAGGAAAAATTAACAGGTCTCTCACTTCTATACTACACATTTCAGTTTGTCGCGAAGTTTCGATGATCTACAACTTGTTGGATTCATTTCCGCCCGAGATTACGGAATAAATGACAGACTTCATCCAGAATTGTAGTGTGAACGTAAATATGATCAAAGTCAAACTATTGAGCAACTGGAATTTATTTAAAGTGAGGCCTTGGTATAGTGTTTAGCAGGTAAGCCGGACAAGTGGGTTCGGGTCCCGCTGTGGACTTTTCTTTTAGCCTCCAAGTTTCATCTGGACGCCAGCCGTGCGGTAATAAGCGAAATTACAACCACGTTATTTCCATCTTCTGCACCAGAAAAAAGGGAAGCTGCTAACCTGTTTCTGTGCAATGATTTTCGGTGTACAATAATAAATTTTTGTTGGCTGTAGGGTGTACACAGACAGACTAAACGTAAGTTGCCGTCTTCCTAACCTAACAGTGAACACCCGCATCTTCTCAGACAGCCAAGCAGATCACAAATCATTCGGCGCTGTTTCCACGAACTCAGTGAGCCTCAATAGTCAACTATCTTTCATGGCGAACTGCTCAAAATTCACGTTTTTCTGTGCTGTGCAGACAGAGATATCGCAAGTAACTGGAAATCGATGCACTCACCAGAAATCGAACCAAAAAACCAATCTCAGTCAGCAGGCGAAAAATTTTAATACCAATCGCTATATGCAAAGTTATGCTAAAGCATGATGTCACGGATAAAACAAACAGTAGGTAGGGAAAAACCACTACTTGTCTGACAACAAAACAAATCTGGCCAAAACTGGGTCTAAAACGCACTTACCATCCATAAGCAGATTGCACATTGACTTCATATTCGGTCGGTGTTATTACCGGACATTGCCTTATACGCAGGCACATCACAGATCACAAGACTATGTGCTCCACCAAACGATTTCTGTAGAAACTGTTCAAATGAGGAGGAAGCGGTGACATTCCTACACCTCTTCTGTTCATATCCTCCCTCAAACGAAAATTACATCTAGCAGATTTCTTTCTCGATGATCCAATCGATCTGATGAGCACAGACACCCTTAACCTCTACAACTTTATTAAAGGTTCCAAACGCCATTTAACTCTAAACTAACCTGTTATGGCCCTTCTCAACCCACTAACCACTTCGAAAGTGATCCAGGAATGCAAGAGCTCTCTGAATGCGATCGGAAGATTAAATTCCTTGAGTCTCATTTGGGTTCCGGGCCATCACAGAATAACTGGAAATGAAATCGCCGATGAACTTGCTAGGCAAAGATCTCAAACAGCTTTCTCAGGACCTGAACAGTTTTTAGGTCTGCCAGCGTCGTCAACGAGGGCTTCAATCAACGGATCAATGGATCTGTGAAGAGCACATACGTAGATGACATGCCTCCATTGGATGCAGACAGACTAAACATATGCTCCCCAACGTTAGTAAGAAAACTGCAACATTTTTGCTAGCTCGTAGCAGAAAAGACTGTGGAAAGCTTATTGGCGTTGCCACCGGCCACTTCTCTTTTGCCAAGCATTTAAACGTGTTAGGCTTAAGTGATAACACACTCTGTGAATCTTGTGGAGAAGATGAGCACTTCCTCTGTGAATTTCCTGCTTTTTCTCGCATGAGTTTACAGATACTCGGCGCAGACATGGTGAGAGCTGGTGACTTAGGCTAAGGCTCCTTATCATGGCAGCGTCTTTTGGCTTTTCTCCGAACATCTGGAAAGTTATAACAAATAGAAGGTTGCTAACTGGTAGTACAATGGACCGGTATTTAGGTCTGAGTGCTCCAGCTGATATTTTGAAAACCTCCAACAGAAAAAAAACCTGTTGTAGATTCTTCGCACCATTTTCCGTTGCTGAATTTGCATAGTTTTTGGATAACGACAGTATCACTTTCGTCTTGCCATTACCAATGAGTCATTTCGAAAATAAGAATGTCATGAAAAATTCCAAAGCTTTTTAAAAATTAAAATACATCAAAGTAGGCAGTCCACTGCTTTCATTTTAACCATGTGTAAAAGAAAAATATATCACTTTGCGAGAAACATCTTGACCAAAACCTTAAACCACTTTAAGGACAGACAAAGTCAAGGCTATAGGCTTTTTGAAGTTATTGCAAAGCATTTCAAAATCACTTGATTTAAGTAAGTCCTCCTTCTTTTATGTACATTGCAAGTAGACCAGCGTCGCCCTTTGTAGATTTCTTTTTTCTTTTTTTTTTTTTACTTAACAGCCGCCCTATTTTAGTTAAGTAATCTTCATCATCTCATCACTATTACCATTGCCTTGCGCATAAGTCTTTCGTGTATAATCTTTATACCACTTCTGTTCATAGTTACCAATTTTAAATTTGAATTTCCGGATCAACTAAATCGCACTTTTCTGCACCTGATACTTTACCTTATGTTTTTTAATATTTAAAAGCAAAAGGAAAACAGAATCGTGTTGAAACTACAAAATCGTGACAAGCACAGAAAAAAAGTCCCAAACTACACTTCATGTGTCCACCAACAGCGAGACTTTTGAAAAGTTTTTATCTCTTCTGTAGATCCCTTGGGTTGAATCCTTACGGAAATGAAAAAAAATTCTTTTTAAGGAATTCAAACTGTTTCCTTTATTAACAAAATAAATGGATGAAAAGTGTGTGTGTTTGAGTGTGTGAGAGAGAAGGAAAGCAATAGAAATATTATTGCAATTTATGTTCGCTTTGTGCCGACCACCGCGCCGGCTAACACCACCAGCCACTGTACTTGCTTAAAATGTCTTGCCGTGGTTGACAACTTTTCCTATGGTTTTGGTTTTTCCTCAACCCCTAAGCGGTAATAATCTCCAAGGGGAGTTAATATCTTTTTTTGTTTAGTGTTTTATTCATTCCTAGTTCTATCTAAATTGAACAGCTCTCCTTAGAACAAAATTACAAAGATTTTGTCTTAAATGATTTAATACGAATTTCTTGGAAGTAAAATCAAAGGGATGATAAGGAAAAGGTATTCGGGCACGAAGACAAAAGCGATTCTCTTTCTTCCGACCGTTTATATAATAATTGAAGACAAAGCATCGTGAGATAAGTGGTGTCTCAGCGGAAGTAGTGGTTGGCTCTTAGCTTTTCCAGGTAATTATGAATTATGAATTAAGGACCCGTCCAATGCCGAGAGGAAAACAAAACCCTGTTTTACTTCCGGTGTGAATAGAAAGTAATTTTTTTTCTAACGAATTTTTAATAAGTTTGTTGAAAATGGGTTCTACCTCTCTCGATTAGAGGCTTATGCTTTTTTATGATAAAATGCTTGTGCCTCTTAATTTTTTCTATTTCATTTTTGGAAAATTCATTTCAATGTCGTGTACTAATGGTTAAGAGACTGTCAGATTAAAAGGTATCATCATCAACATCATGATAAAATTCTCTGTTCGTAAATATCTACCTATGAAGTTTTTATTCCCATCGGATTTATTCTCAGCACAGGTGCTTTCCCCAATAAATTACCATGCATGCAGACACACATTATAGTACTCGCTTCTTTTTAATTATCCATATTTTCACGACTTTCACTGTTAAGTGAACGTAAAACTCCATACATTTTACATTCAAAAGATGAATTCTCTGGTGGCAAATGCAATTTTCATCACACAAAATAAAAAAAAGATGCTGATGATAATACGAGGAGGAATTTAAAACTGTGTGATGTATGCGTGCATCACTTCCTGTTATGTAATCGTGCGTTAATAATTCAATGAACGAAAATCCTTTTAACACACCTTTCAGCTCTCCGAACACAATGGGTAGTGAAACTGAGTATGCACTTGAAGATTAAAAGTTAGCAGTGATATAATTACGTGTAATCAACATGGTAGAGCACCAGGGGTCGGTAAATAAAAGCGTGGTGTGGTATAAAATTGCAATAAGAGCTGGGTGTAAAAATCAAAGTTTATTTATGTGTTCACAGAGTTAAAGAAATTTTTTTTTTCAAAGGAATAGCTGACTCCTTCGATCAGTTGATGTATTTTCCTAAAATTGTAAATTAGCAATTTTTTGTTATCTCCAAAAATTATATTGGTTTTTTTTGCTAGTGTACTTACCTAAGTTAGGGTAAATATTCCGAAAATATTTGCATTCTTACATACTTTCAGAATATTTTCAGTATAAAATATGTATGCACTTAGAAACCTAAAACTCAAACTGCAGAAAAAAATCTTGCTTACTGTTTAATCAACCAGCTCTTGTTGTGACCAAAGGAGCGTAGAAAACCGTAGACCAAAAGAGCGTTAAAAAAATTGCCAGCCGTAAAATAGTTGCACATTATAATATAACATAATGTAGTCAAAGGAGGTATAAGGTTCGGAGGTGCAACGATACCAGCTCTCATGTACGCAGATGACATAGATTTCTTTGCAGACACGGTTGAAGGGTTGCAGCTTGCGATGAATAGGATTAAGGAGTATTGTGAAAGCTGAAATCTTAGCGTCAACCTTTCGAAATCGAAGATAATGGTGTTCAGAGGGGGAGGTGGCAAGCATGCAAATAACGAGAAATTGACCTCCAATGGCGAAACTGTTGAAATTGTTGGTGAATACAAATATCTTGGTGTTTTATTGACGTCAAACCTTAAAATGAATAAGCATTTTGAACGAAAATTGGTAGAGTCAAAGAGAGGAATCTCATCCCTTTGGGAACGTTGCTTTAAGAACGATGCCATAGAACTAAGTGCCAAAGTAAAGCTTTTTTTATTATATTGATCTCATTTTTGGGGATACAGCTCTTTTGATGCAATTGAAAAGCTCCTTCAATACCTCATCAAGAGAATTTTCATCTTCCATGAAACACTCCAAACTATATGTTGCATCTGGAAACAGGACTACCGCCAGTGATATTGGAAACACTTCAAATTCACTTTAACTACATAATTAAGGTTTCTCAAATGAACAACGAAAGAATACCTAAAATTGTATTAAAAAGCGCGATTCAGGCAAAAGGACACATGGGAGCAGAATGAAAAAATCTGGTGAATACATGCAGCGAAGATTTCATGATCACTGATAATGAGCAACCTACTATACTGAGAGCAAAATTTAATGTTGTTTTAAGGAAATTTGGACATTTCCTGTACGAAAAAAATGTAGCAGAAGCCCGTTCGTCAATTTTTAGAAGTTAGGTACAATAGCCGTCTTCTAGTCTTCTACCGGTGACAATGCTTACTTACATAACTTCAATTCACTAAAGAAAATCAGCGTCATCCTTTGAACGGGAGGTGAATTACTAAATCTTAACTTCATTCCCCACCGTCCCGATTTACCACTACTATTTAAACTGTATAATAAATGAGAATTTTTAAGTCGAACAAGAGGTTATAAACTTTATTTTATTATGTTACAATTACTAGTTTATGAAAAATGTATTTTTGTGTTTTTTAAACTATAAATTGTTATAACACCTAAAAATGTCTGTCAGGTAGATGGCCAAAAGCCAAACCGAAAAAGACTTGAGTTTGTGTAAGTATAGTATGTTGTATATGCTGTTATGAAATGAATAAAAAGTCAGCTTAAACTAAAACTTAAACTTGTTGCATATTATAATGTATTATGTCTACATCTCACCATGGTAGTAAATTAGCAACGTTACTTGAGTTGAACGTCTTTTTAGAATATTACCAGAACATTACATTGCATAAAACATTGTAATCATAAAAGATTTAATCTTACTGTACGTACCTCTTTTGTAGTGCAATAAAATCTTTATAAATCTTAAATCATGTTTTTACGTTAAGTCTGCTTATAGCTTAGTTAGTATACGCACCGTAATCATAAGAGCAGTAGGAAGATTTGTCATTGAATCGGAGCCGATATTATGGGGAAAGACGGTGTTATTTCTTATTTGTTATCAAACTTAGCAAACACAGTCGCCTGTACTTTTCTAGCCAAATTCATTGTTTAAAAACTATAGAATTGTTTTCTGTCACAGGAATGTTACGAAACTGTACGGTTTTTTTTTGAAACCATTCTTAATCCAGTAGTGATGCAGCAATCACTCCGATCTAAAATTACTGTTCTTTGTAGTCACCGAACGCGTTATCATTTTTTGAGTAGTTTTTTAAAT
Organism: Melanostoma mellinum; assembly: GCA_914767635.1. Lineage (NCBI taxonomy): Eukaryota > Metazoa > Arthropoda > Insecta > Diptera > Syrphidae > Melanostoma > Melanostoma mellinum. The sequence goes on along the minus strand of OU612058.1, from coordinate 247,996,496 downwards.
AATCTGACATTAAAATGGCTTTTCCACCTTTTTTGTATCACACTTCCGTGTTCATACTCTTATCATTCACATAAAAAAAAAGTTATTTTGCGTTTTACGAGAAAAAGGATATACAGATGTACCCTGTATGTTTTGTTAGAGTGTATTTTTGCAGGTAGGGTCTGTTGGGCAATGGGCAGTCTACAGATTGGTTTTTACAATTGGGTTTCTAGGTATTAAAATAACAGTACCTGCCATGCCAATATGATAATTTTATAATTTTTTTTCTCAAACTTTTATATTTTAGAAGTGCTAAGTTGTTTACGAAAGATTGCGTAGCAGCATTTCGAAAATTCTAATATTTATGGTTTTTTGTATTTTTTTTTTAAAGTATTTTCAAAACGTTTTTTTTGTTTTTTTTAAATTTTTTGTTACAACATCTTCGGGCAACATTACACTTGCATACTTGACATTTAAAAAATTTGTTTCAAATACAAGAAAAGTGAAAATTAAAAAACTTTTTTAATAAGACTTTCAAAACAATTTTTATTAACATTCCTCTTATTGGTTGCCAAAAAAATGCCGTTTTTATATCTTCGCCAAATCTCTCTGCAATATTTATTTTTATTTTTTTTTTCAGTGTATTATGTGATTTTATTCAATTTCCATAATAAATATTTAGTTGGCAACATTATACAATAAAGTATGTTATGAAAAGCGATTAATTAAATTTTGTGCTCACTCTTATGATTTGGATGTTGTACTAATCACTTAGTCGCAATTTCGTGCGACCCAGTCATGCCCATTTACTGATCAAAAGTGAGTTTTTCTAAAGCCAGAAAGGTGCCCGTTATCGTTGTATCTAGTGTGACTGTCTGTTACGTGAAATGCTCGAGGCTTGTATCACAGAACCGTCAATGTATTTCCACGAGTGTCGCCTTTCGCGAAGAATTGGCAATTTTTCGATTAGCCATTTGCAATTGGGGATTCCATACATTCCTTGACAATGTAGGTTGAGAGAGCTCAGGGCTTCCCATTCGTCAGCTTACAAGCAAAACTGACTATCTGCAAAAATGCAGTTTGTAGGAAAACGCAAAACAGTTTTTTGTTTTCTTTAAACTCTTGAAACTTTATGAAGGTAACTGCGACTCTTTTAGATTTTTGTTATACTATTATCAAAAATATACACAATGATGGAATAGCTGAAATATCAAAAAAAAAAAATATATAATTTAAGTCTATTGTTTTGTTTAAAGCAACAGATAGTCAATTTTTCCTGAAAAAAAGGTGGCGATGAGAACCACTTAGGCAGTCAATATTTACGTCAAGCCTTTAATTGAAACATAAAAAACATTAATTTTTTATTTTTTACTAGGCAGTTAAACAGAAAACATTAGGAATATTAGATTAAGGAACAAAAAAAAAACTTATAAGAATGAGTTATTCATCGAAGTCGGACTCTGGTCCTACATAAATACATTATATCTACAACAAAAGCTGATTTTTGTTCTGAAAAAAATGACTATCTGAATTTGGTCAGTTCTTCCTGAATTTTTTGTTACTTGAAGGCAGATAGTCAATCACAATTAAAGCTACTTTGCATATTCTTAGGCAAAATATCAGATAGGCAGTTTTTTTTAGAATTTTCTTCTTGATTTTTTATTATACTTGACATTAAAAAAACAAAATACAAAACTTGGCAGTTGGTGAATTTTGCTAGTAAGCCGACGCATTGTATTGCGCCGCCTTATCTTTTCATTTTATCTTAAGCTTCACAATAGTGAAGGTACACATCAAAGTCGTTAATGCTCCTGCCAGATGCAGTCTATCCTATCCTATGATCCTATTCTTTACTATTTTGAAATTTATTTAATGGTTCGAAAAACTATGACTGTGATAAAAGCTATTTTCAGTTCTGATTCCGTTAAATAAAAAAAGAAGGGACCTAATACCTCTTTCGAGCATGATACTGGCAACTCTATTTTAGTTTGAAATACCCACAGGATTGCCCGCATATTGGCTATAACAAAATGTCTTCTGTTGGATTGCACGAAAGTATAAAGAAAATCAAACAACAAAAGCCGTTAAGACATTAGAATACCCTATACTTCAGTACCCATCTTCTTAAGTTACTGCTTTAGTCATGGGTATGAAAGATTAAACTCAACATATACCCAGAAAACGTTCTTCTTCCATTCATTCTTTCTCCAATGGTCATATTTCACTAGCGAAACTGAAATATTTATGTCAATGAAATGATTTTCTTAAATCCAATCTTTCCTAAAGTTTGCTAAGGAATCTTAATTCCACTAAATAATATGAAGGTGAATCCTAGTCATCTTGCGACTTATAACGGTGGTCTTGTTTAAGACATCTAATAATTAAAAAATATATTCAAGGTATTTTGCATAAGATGCGACAAAAGCTTAGAACGAACGGATGGGTTGAGCCAAATCAAGAAAAAATCGTATGAGAAAAGTGTCTATCTCCCTCCGTTTAGAAAGGGGCTCAATTTTATAAAAATTCAAAGCTAAAAAAATCAACTCAGCTATATCACATACTATAGTGTTTTTGAAAGTTAATTTAAAATTTTTAATATATTTATATTTTCTATATTTAAAATTAAAGTTCAAGTTAATCTAGTGAATGGCTTATGAGTTATGAGTAATAAAGTCATAAAGTCAAAATTTTGGAAAAAACCTGTATTCATCATAGCAACCTCAAAGGTTGTGTTTCTGTCTGATGTCTTGTTGGCAACATTACCACTGGTCCTCAATACTAAATGCTGTGACATATGAATCGGGGATATAAAAAGATTTTTTAAAAACGAAAAAATGGATCCAAAGACGCCACAGATTTGATATTCTCTTATTTTTTGAATAGCGGTGAGTTGAACATTCTTCTGTTCTGTGTTCTGTAATTTTTCAATCAATTTTAGCGTTCCAAATTTCTGTTCAACTCATTAAGAACGTCATCCAAAAAGTACACACTTTTTTAAAATCTTTTCTGATTCGAAGTCATTACTACAATTCACTTCAGATGAATCAACTCTGATTTCTCACTCGTTGACTGCTTAAAGTTAAATATTAAAACTCAGAACGTGCTTTTTTGAGCACGTGCTCTCCTGCATACAACTGAACATACAATAATTATAGCTCAGATTGAAAAGTACTAAATCCCATTAAGACGTTCGGCGTTCTCACGTTTCCTTTTGAATGATTTATTTCATTCTAATTACGTTTACATTATGTACATATATGTTCTTATGAAAATGGCATGGTAGAGGTGGAGGTGGAGTGTGTTACATCATATGAAAAACAGCACATTCTTGTGTATAATCCACACCCACGCCCACAAGTCAATTCGCCTTTAAAATTAATCCACGAATTGAATATGAATGAAGTCATAAACATTTATAAGGTTTTGTGGCTTAACACATGTCAGCCATGACATGCTACAAATCAATTTCAAATCAGTATACTATTCCCATAGTCATTATCCTGTTAGCACTGCCATTACCCACACTTGTGGGTAAAAGTTATGTACCTGTGTACCAACAAACTTGTATATTATTCCCATAACTGAAATGTCGCCTCATCTTCGTTTTTCATAAACGGATTTTCTTGATGTGTAATCGATTTGTGTGGTAGTTAGAGTTAGATGATGGGATACTCATAGTCGTAGAGGAAGACGATTTTGCCTTAAAATTGCCTCCACATGGAGTATAGTGAGATCAAAATATATTCACACTTCGTTCGAGATGTGGGAATAGAGAGTATTAATAATTCAATTTAATTTGAAACACAACTTATCATGAAAAAACATCAGGGTTTTTGAAGCTTAAATAATATCAAAAATATGGAGGCCTGGTAAGTAGCAAATTGGGTTCATGAAAATGCCTTTTTTTGTTTCATCTCTCCTCTTCTAGAACAATACAAATTAACACTCACACTCGACCCAAATGTGGTTCCATATTACACAGATCAAATAAGCATCTTTCACCATTTTCGGTTCATCATTAATCTATTCTACTTTATGAGGTTGTCAGAACTGATTAACGACGCAATAATACATACGAGTATATAGCTACGTTCATTTATAATGTCAATTTCAGTCTTGACACACCTCATAATTTTGTAGATTATTTTCTTTTTGCATGAAAAATTTAATGCTAATAAAATTCAAAATCTTGAATGGTTACTGGAAAAAGAAATGAATGATTATTTTGTGACACATCTCCTGGTTGTGATAATAGATAATTTGTCGCTATTCTGGGTTCTGCAAAAATCTTCAATTTGAAAGCATTTTTTTGCAACGTAAGCGTTTTCCAATAGGCATTTGAACATGCATTCGGAGAATTTGGACTTTCTTAATTGATTCTTAAAACGTCTGCGTGTGGTACACTGTACGGCAAATCAGTATAATAAGTTGGAGATTTGTGATTCCTTCGAGACCAGAATAATCACTGTATAGAGATAGAAGATTAATGTGAAGTGTAAGGGCACGGCCGCTTCTCAGCGTTCAAGCGACCGAGCCTGTGGAAATAGACCCAAATGCCAACTGACAATTCATTTCAATTCATATGTCAATGCATACTTCTGTCATAATTTTATATACTATCTAATCGACCATTGGCATACCGAACAGTATTTACTTTAAAGGGTGTCCCGTAACTCGTGTGCGGTGCTTTGGGGTGTGTTTCTTCTAAGAAAAAATCGTACGGTAGGGAGGTTTATCTCCCTCCATCTAGGCAAGAAGGGCGATTTTATAAAAACTGAATTAATTAAAAAAATTAAAAATTATAAAAACCCTCTAAGCCACTCACTACCATATATACTATAGTGTTTTCATAACCTAGTACTTTGTTTTTAGGTTATCATAGTTAACATATTAGTTCGAGTTAATGTGGTTAATAGTTTTTGAGTAGGTAAGCCTCAAAGTCAAAAAAGTTCTAAACTAAAGAGAGCAATTTTTTTTAAATTTCAATTTCAACGGGACGGGTCGAGTTTGCTCACCACTAGGGACTGCGGTGTCTGAATGAAACTTATTGTGCCAGCCCATGTGGGGTTTCAGGGCAGTTCTCCTGCTCCTGAGTTGAACCAGAAGTTAGTAAACTTCTGTGGGTGAATGAGTTTGCGTTTATCTAGGGGGATGACCTCATAATCAAGTATTTGCTTTCTAAGGCGGAAAAGTGCCGGACATTCCGCAAAAATGTGCAGAGATGTTTCTTCATTTTCGAGGCATAGTCTACAGGTGGGGTCCTCTACCAGCCTTATTTGGTGAAGACGTTTCTTTAAGGAACAGTGGCCGGTTAGCAGTCCTGTGCAAATTTTTATTGTTTTCCTATTGAGGTTCAGTAGGAATTTTGATGTTTTTTCAGTATATTCTGGCAAAAAGAGTTTTGAACAGGTTTGACCAGATGAGTTACGCCAAGCTTTATTTGATTCTTCCAGTAAGATGCTCTTGGCAATGTTTTTGAAGGTGCTTTTATTTACACCGCAGAAGGGTTCAGGTCCGACAAATGGTTTAGATGCACCGTATTTAGCTAAGATGTCTGCCTTCTCGTTACCATCATAGCCTTTGTGTGCAAGATGACTAAGATTCACCTTCATATTATTTAGTGGGATTAAGATTGCTTAGACAACTTTATGAAAGATAGGTGAGTACAACTAAATGAAAAGACTCATTTCATGTGCATACATATTTCCTTTTCTCTAGTGAAATATGACTATTAGAGAAAGAATCTGTGGAAGAAGAACGTTTTCTGGGTAAAGGTTGAGTTTCATGCCCATGACTGAAGCAGTCACTCAAGAAGATGGGTACTGAAGTATACGGTATTCCACTGTTTTCACGGCTATTGTTGTTTGATATTCTTTATAATTTCGTGCCACCCAACCGAGGACATCTTGTTATAGCAATCAACCATCACTCGGTCAACCCCTAATTAGTCTTTTCTTTTTTTTATTTAACAGAATCAGAACTGAAATAAGCTTTTATCACAGTCATAGTTTTTCGGACCTTTAACTAAATTTAAAAATTCTAAAGAATAGAATCATAGGGTCTATAGGAGACTATCCTGACTGCATCTGGCAGGAGCATTGACTACTTTGTTTGATGTTTACCTTCACTATTGTGAAGTTTAATATAAAATGAAATGATGAGGCGGCGCAATACAATGGCAAGCCCTGAGCTGTCTCAACCTTTCTTGTCAAGTAATGGATGGAATCCACAATTTTTTGCCGATTGTAAATGTCTAATCGAGAAAGCTCTTTTAATGGGATGAATTAACTATCGGACAAATTGCCAATTCTTCGCGACAGGCGACACTCGTGGAAATACACTTTTTCGTTCTGTGATACGAACCTCGAACCTTCCACATAGCAGACAGTCACACTAGATATAACGATAACGGGAATTTTTCTGGCTTTAGAAAAACTCACTTTTGATAAGTAAAAAAATGGGCATGACTGGGTCACACGAACTAGCGACTGAGTGATTAGTACAAAATCCAAATCATAAGGGTGAGCACAAGATTTTATTAATCGTTTTTCATTACATATTTTACTATATTTTATTATATTATATTACATAAAACACTGAAAAAAATTTAAATAGATATTGCATAGGGATTTGGCGAAGATATAAAAACGTCATTTTTTTGGAAACTTATAAGAAGAAGATTTAATAAAAATTGTTTTATTAAAAGAAAAAAATTGATTTTATTTCAAAAGATTGATGCTTGATATCTCAAAAACTATCCACTGAATTGACTTGAAATAAAATGCTTAGTAAGAAACAAAATATAAACTTTTGGAAACTCTTAATAATGTGGTGGTAGATATCTTGAAAAATTCGACCAGCTTTTTAAAAAATTGCCCTTCCTGACTCAACGGATAGACTCCCCTCCCATTCGATATTTTTCTATGACCAAAAATCACATGCCAATGTATGACATACTAAGCACAGGACACCCCTTACATCTTAAGAAACCACCCAAATCTATGTATAATCGACTTTAAAGCGTTACATGCCAATCATAGGGCCTTATCAACAACAGGGGCTCGCCTCAGCAAAAACTGTCATACACTGCACTTCTGATGGGCTGTTGACATTTTACTCAGGCGACATAAGAGCCAAGGAGGGCTGCAAGCTTCCTTAAAGCCTCTGAACATGAATCTGTTACAAATGACACATTTCACAGTTAATGATTGGATTCCATGCCCACCTTGATATGGCGAAGGCAATGTAATCCAAGCATCATCAAAGTTTCCAATGAATGTCTCTTTATTCACAAGTCTGATCATAAACTTATTCGAATATTTTGCATATTCAGCACGCTCCAAAGACCATAACCTTTTAATCTTTTGCGTTTTTTCTTAAATCCAGGTTGTGATGAAAGTAGGCCATTCCACGTATTTTCGTTACTCTTTTAATCCGTTGCAAACCATCCTTGATTCATGTGGCATATGAAATGAAATTCTTTTCCGTTCCAACAATTTTTTAAATTTATAACCCAGTAATTGCATTTTTTTTTTAATTCCTGTTGTTTAAAGAAGGAGAAAAAACAATAATAACAATAATGAATAACTTTTGCGCTCCACGGTCACGTTCTTCACAGTTGTTGCCAAGGTATCCTTACACATAAATGTATACGTTTGCTCCACCAGAATGGGAACAGTTTGAACTCAAGTAACTTCTACCTGCACCCTGTAGTTCTTCACGTATTTGCATTCTTAGTGCAAATTATTTAGTCTCCGTATGCAGTTATTACAGCAGAAACGAAATTCGCTTCCTTGATTTTCGTTTTTAACGAGTCCTGCACCCATGTTTATTGTTGTAATATTTGCATCATTTTTAGAGTGCTTAAAAACTCCACCAAGGTACTTAATTACTCTAGCGGAATTTTTAATTACTAAACTTTTTTTTTCTGTTGTTGTTGAATGTTAATGTAAATAGCGGTGAAGTGAGTGTTCAAGAGTTGTAGATTAGCATAAAGTTTAAATATTTGGGTAACTGTGTTGATTGAAATGAAGTGGTGGTTGCTGTGGATCGTTTTCAATTGGTTTGAAATTCAAAACATTGGAAAACCTTAAGCACACTTTTTTTAGTTAAAAAAAAAGATAATTTGAAAATAGGCCTTAAAGAGAAAGTTAATTGAGTGTTTTCAAAATCGATAATTTTTCTAAGCGAAGTATTCAAATAAAAGTAATTTGAGAATGTAAATAGGGTTTTAAAAACTATTCAATCGACTGTGAATAATGCGCTGTAGGTACTCAATTCACAATTCAACACAGTGAAATGTGGATGACACTTCACTGTGAAAACATAGAACAATTCTACGTTTAAAAAATTCACGTAGAAGGGGAACTAGAATGGGAATTCAAATAAAAATACTGACTCCACTAGAATGTCACATTATTCCTGAGGAACACAGACTGTGTTCTCACGGGAACGGGAGCAACAGGACTGATTTCAAAATTCAATTCAACATTTAGATATAACATTATCTTGCCTCCTCTTTGTTGTGGTATGCCAAAGAAGTACAATTTCTAAGGATATGTCTTTATGTACCCAGTAAGATCTTACATCAGTCATTTTAGGTGTAAAAAGGGTCGTGTAGTTCTTGTACGTTCGTTTGATATAACTTTTTTGATTAGTTTGACGGGAAAACCTAGTCGTGTGGCTAGTGTTGGTTCATTTTACAAGAAACAACTCAATTATTTCTGATGAAGAAGGTAATTGCTTGACCTGGAACAAGATTGTGGGTTCTATTAACAGAAATACAATGAAAATATCACCCACGGCCATCATTTCCACTTTGAAGAGGCAATACGAAGCAAAGCATTAATGTCCATGGCTTTTGGTGTCATTTGGAAGCAAAGTTTATAAGATACACATGGCATCTCTCCTTCCTAGAAAAGATTAAAACATAATGGATCTGCTTTGCTTATATTCTATTTACTTCATTGAAAGATAAAATTATGTTGAGGTTCTAAAAAGCACAGCTCTAAATTTGGGGCACTTATTTCAACATTCCACAGATATAAAAGTCCATAGCTCAAATATGTCCCACTTCGTGACATAGGATGATGGGAACTTGGTCCAGAAATTCTTTGCGCCAAATTTTTATTTTTACGGCACAAAACCACATTCCCTTGTAAATGTTTTCTGCTTCGCTGTTAGCTTTATTATTCTCTCCGTGAAACGAACAAAATTTAGCACTTTGAACATAAAAAATTCACGCGAACTCGCATATGAGACATAATTCTATAGATATTTTTTAAAAGAAAATGTGTTCATCTTTAATATGACATAAGTCCACGATCAGTGTATGGACTTATGTCTCGACGTCCATGTGCCAATTGATTCACATTAAAAATAAGTGTAAATTGTGACCTTTTTTACATTATAAAATGGTATTTGAGTTCGCAGAAAAAGGAACTAAAGTGCGCTGCTCTTACTATCCTTTCGTTATGGAAATATCCCCAGTGTGCCTAATTTCCAAACCAAAAAGGAAAGAGGACCCTTACTTACTTAATTACTTAGGTGGGCATTACAGTTCGAAGTGAACCTGGGCCTCAACCAACATCCTTTTATAACGACTTCGAATTCGGGCGAGCTCTCTCCAGTTTCGCACTCCAAGTCAGTTGAGGTTTTCGTCCACTCGATTGCGCCACCTAAGACGAGGTCTTCCCCTTCCGCGATTTCCCTGCAATGTGCTTTCGAAAACTCGTCGAGCCGGAGCGTTTGGGTCCATCCGCTCTACATGACCCAACCATCGTAGCCTCGCGATGCGTACTCTTCTGGCTATGCCCATGTCGCGTTACAGCTCATACAACTCATTGTTGTATCTTCTTCTTCACACATTGTGGAAAGAGGACCCATGAGTCTTATTGCTGCGGGGCTTATTGGCCTGCACGCTGCACCGCTTGACCTGTTGTACAATTTTTTATTTTTTTTTTATTTTTTTTTAAAAGTTGGAAGCCATATGGTGCAGCTCGTGTTGGTTGCCTTGTGAAATAAAATCACACGGTTTCCTTTGGTCAATCTAAGATGAAGCTCATTCCAGTTGATAAAGTTGGAATATTTATGGTGTCGGCAGAGTCCGGACGAATTTTAAGATGCGAGTAATTCATTTATGTCACTGAATTGCTAATTATAGTTTTATAAAAACCAAACCGACATGTTTTTTCTCCTCTACTGACTCGATGTGATTGATGTTTGTGATTTTTTCAATTAAAAATATTTTAGTCTTTGTAAAGGATATGAGCCCATACGTACATATTTTTAACTATTTTTGCAAGCCTATTCTGTAAATTCATACTCGGTCCAGTAAAATATGAAGTTGTAAAATTGGAAACGAAAAACGATAAGCTTCTTAAAGACTTTTCTGCTTTTTGCTTTTATTTGTTTACTTAATGTAATAGCTTGTTCCACGAAACAACTGATGTGTATTGGTGTTATCGCACTCGCTTGTTCTTTTTTTGGAAGACTGACAACGCTTTAGCAGTTTTTGACTCGACTTGATTGGACCAAAGAAGCTTGTTATCTAGTATTACTTCAAAATGTTTTACTACGTTTGAAAAAAAAAAAAAAATAAAAATTGGCCCTTGTAAGTGTTAATTGGGCACATAAGTGAATTTTTTGCATCTCGTAAAAAGAACAGCCATAGTCTGAAGAGGATTGACCGAGAAATCGTCCTTAGCACACCAGATGTCAATCAAATTTGGCGTAGTGCGATGTGGATCAACGGATATTATGTGCATGCCACATTAGATCCAATGAGCATTTCAAATAGAGATTCAATCAGCATGCAACACAGAACAGGAGACAGTATACGCCACCTTTTGGAGAATACTTATTCATTCCTGTTGTCTGGTAACATATTGTCCAAAATACGCTTTAAAGATCACTGTTCTATTTACTAGCAATTCTTAAATTTACAATACTAATTCGTCAACACCAAGTCCTCTGCATATAAATAAAAAAGTAGGGTGGCGCAACAAAGGGAGAAGCCCCAGGGACTAGCGCATTTCTCACAACCATGCCTTGTGAGGCAATGAAGGTTACCTACAATTTTCTGCCGGTTCCGAACAGCTAATTGAGAAAAGGCTTTTCATGGCAATGAATTTTTTAACGGACTTGTCAATTCCTCGCGAAAAGCGATACCCGTGTAAAACATTTTTGGCTCTGTTGGGATAAGAACCACGAACCTCTGGGTTAACAGGCGCAAATACTAACCCAGCCGCTGGGTCCTCTGCAAACGTTGTAAAAATATAGCATGATAGTTAAAAAAGCCATTTTAGAAAAACTTACACCGGTGGAGCTACGGATCCAATGAGAAATTTTCTTTATAAAATGTATCAATTCATAATTAGTACTAATTCTATATTTAACGTCAAGCCGAGCCTCGCACGCTATTTCGAATGGAAATTTGTTAAAAAAATAAGTGAATTATTTCCCTTTTAAGTTCCTGTTATCGTTGGTGGTGAAGCCGGTGAATGAATGTACCTTATATGACATCCACTGACAAAATTTGAAAGTAAGGGAAGTTGATTTCTTTTAAAGTCATTAGCCGAGCACACACTATGCAATTAGTTGGACAGACTTCGTTTGACAGATGTTGGATGGTCGGATGTAGTTTGCGTTCAGACTATCAAGCTTGTCGTCCAACTTTATGTCATATGTTCCTCCGCTCCATCCAACTTGAAAGTTTTCAAAAATATTTGAAAATCTTCCAACAAGCGGTCGTCTGAGGGTTCACATTGTCAAGCGTTGGTATATTGGTACCATTGACATTACTATAAGGGAATATAACACAAAGTTAAAAGTCTACAAGTCAAGAGATACTTGTTGGATTACGTTAATGTATCTTTGTACTTTGTAATTTTTTATATTCGTCACGATTCAGTTTTTTGTTGCGATCAACGGCGAGCGTTACAGAGCCACGTTAACGGATTTTTCTTTCGATGGCAAAAATTTCGGCGAACTCTGAGTTATGCAAGAGGGATCGCCATTTCACAAAGCAAATGTCACCATGGAAATCTTTCACAACGAAATTTATTTTATCTATAGCCGTTTTGGCGATTTCAGTTGGCCGGTTTGAAACTGTGATTTGACCTCTTAGGACTTTTTTTTTATTGGTGAACCATGAAGGGCGGATCCTATGCAGCTGAAAAGATGATTCTTCGCATGACCACAGGAATTGCAAAGATCAATCGTAAAGAAAATACGGAACTCCGAAGAAGATACCATCGCATCGTGCTGGAAAATTTACAACAACTGGCTCAGCTAGTAATCGCCTCACGTTCAAAAGAAAAATTCGGAAAATCCGGTTAAAAAAACAAATTCCTATACAACGTTTCGAATCTATAGCGATCAGAAAAAATAAAAGCTCGAGAAAAGTTGGTATCTGGCATGAAGTAAACCAAAGCCGGTAGGGAGGAGTACCCAGCCGGCGGATCTTTAGTGTGAAGTAAGCAAATGGGAGGGCTGAATCATTTTGGGATCTGAATGCTCATAATGTCGTGAAGCTTATGAATAACTAAATTAAAGATCATTGAAAAATCAATTTGCTTGTCAATAGACCGTTGTTACGTGTAAACTAAAAGAAGTGGATCGTTTTTGTTTAAGCATATCTGTTTTAGATATTCTTTAAACCGACAAGCGGCTGTCCTTTTCTCGAATTGACAATAAAATAAATTGTTTCCACGCTGTATATGGTAAGCTCTTTTTTATAAGAAATGCTGCCATGCTGCAAAGTGATAAGATGACGTTAAATTCTTTTCAGGATTCTTAAAATGTACTCCACTTATACTTCAGCACTCAATATTAAAGTAGGTATGTCTCCTTTTTTATGGAAAGTGTATTTATTCCCCAGTACAACCCTCCAGCTCTCCTTTCTTTCATCCAATAAATTGACTTTGCGGCAGCCTAGTAACTTGATATGTTACCGTTTCAGCACCTTGCAACCTTATCTCAATATACCTTATCTGTCATACCAAACATGTTTAGTATAAAATCAACATACGGCTATGAGAGGCACTCAATCCCTTGAGTGCTTATCGTTCTTATATGCCCTCAGGTTCAGAAGAAGTAAAATATGCACACCATACCATACTTCTCCTGATGTACCAACGGTATAATTACATTTAACCTCAATCCACCACGAAATTTTTCTTTTCCTTTTCCATAAACCACTCAAACTCCACTCGAAGATATTAGATCTTCCATAAATAAATTATAAAAATATTATGTTTGATATAATTTACATTTAAATACCTCGCCAGAGAAAGGCTCTATCGGGAACTCCAAATCTCTTATTCAAATCTAATCATGATAAGTGTGGATCCCAAGACAAACGAACAACCAAAGTAAGTAGTTAAGCACAGTTTGTTTTGCACTCTTTGTTTCTTCCCCAGAATGATGACTGACCAATAAAGCCAACACTCATTCCAATCGGTCTTTTCCATTAATTAATTGATTTAATGCTTCCATATCCTGTAAGCCATGCTCAGGGATACTCTTCCAACCATAAATATGTACTAATGTTTGTCTTATTCAATTAGTGTGTTCTTTCTATTAGAGTGCTGAACTGAATTTTCTCAAAGATAATTATTTCAAGAAAATGGTAATTGCCGGTTAATGAAATAAGTGTACTTAGTTACCTACTGCCAAACGCAAATTTAAATTGCTACACACATAAATCTAACCAAAATGGCAGGTACTGTGTTCTGGTTAATGTAAAAAGATAAAAGGTAGAACAACTTCAAAAGCAATCAATCTCATTTTTATGAAATTGCTTTATGTTTTCTTTTTATTTCTCACTCTTTTCAATGCAATCAGTGTGCTGTTTGTTTTTGTGTGCTGCGTATCTCGATTCCTCCTCAATCGATTTGTGTATGGCAATTCTAATTTTGAGAGGGGGAGTTGCGGAGACAGGGTGCGGAAAATAAATTATTTTTAGTAGGAAAAAGAAATTCGTTTTGCTTAATGTGTTGTCATTGCTGGCAGTTCAAATCATAATTCCATCAGTGAGCATGTTCAAATCGATTTGAGTTTATTTTCTTAAAATGAAATTAGCAATTTTGTTGAATTTATTATTTGTCTTGCAAACTACTTTTGGGTTTGCACAAGAAGGGTTGACGAAAGAGACTGATGTTGACTTAAGAAAATATTTCCAATCACTTTAAATCAAATTAACCAGAGGTTCTTTATGACTTAGAAAGTTTGTTTTGATTTATTTTGAGTGATGAAAAGGGGACTCTAAATCATTTGAAGAAGGAGTAAGTGATCAAAAAGGAGGATGTGTTGAAAAATCTAACAAAAGAGTTAAAAAAAGAAGTTTTTCTTCGTATTGTTCCTATCATTTTCCATAATTTTTATTTATTTTTTTGTCATATAATCCACGGTTTGTAGATAACTCCTTGCGATGAGGTTCTTCAAGGGGCTCGGCTAGTTTCTCATTTTCAATAAATCGATTTTTTTCATTTTTCGATACGTAAACATCTCAAAAAAGATGTCTTAAAATATTGGAATGATATTTTTGAAATGGCAGAGTATGGAAGAGAAGCATCTCGGGCGCTCGAACTCCACCCATCCCAACGAGGCGGGGCGTTCGACAGCTGCCTCGTCCTTAATGTCCTTCAATTCCTTGTATTGCCCGCGGCTTAAATTTTTGAATGCTCAAGGACATTTAGATCCTTTGCACTGCTCTGAAAACTTTAAACGCGTTTTTCTCAAAATGGAATTTTTCAAATTTGCCGCAGCTATAACTCACGCGAATATTAACGAATCGTCTTGAAATCTTAACTGCATACTCTCCATATGTTTTTACATGCAGCCATCTACAACTTTTACGATCGGATAAAAATTGTAATTTTGGCAGCTATCGAAATACGATCTTTTTGCCGAGCGTTTTTTTTAAATTGCGGCCATTTTGTCAATTTCCAATTTTTCACTCCTTTTATAGATGGCTGTATGGGAAAAAGGGTCTACTTTAACGCCATTTTTTTATTTTCTTGGTTGAGGTACCAGAAAAATTCAAAAAAATGTGGCAAATTGACTTCTTCTTGACAAAGCCCGTTTCATATTTTTTTTTGACAATGAGACCTACTGGATTTGTTATTGTTTCTAAAATCTGAAGAGATTTTATCAAACCAATGCTACGTATTGAAATAAAAAGAAGATTTTATTATTCATGTCTTCCCTCAGAAAGGATCCTAGCGCGTAGTGAGCTTTAAAGCACGTCACAAACCTTTGGAATATTTGTTTTAATTTGTTTTTCAATTTGATTTTTTTGTGATTCGATTCAATTTTTATAATTGATGTGTAGTTGGCAACCCTGCACTATTTGTTTTATTTAACCTCCCAGTGCTGGAAACAATAAATTCTTTTGAGATATTTTTAAATTCACTTGATTTGTTGAAGTTTGCGGTAATGGCATTAAGTTCTGCTCCTGGTCTAATTGTTTGAAACTTAAACTATTACCTTAGTGGTCAGAGGTTAGATTCCAGTAAGATTTTAAATGCATTTTGCGTTTTAGTAAATAGCTACATAAAGAAGAACTATCAAAGCGGGCAACACAAGTTGAACCTTAGCTTGTAAAAAATGCTGGGGAACTAAATTATTTTTACGACCAAAAAAGAAGAAAGCGCTTTATAATGACAGTTGAGATCACTTCGGAGGACTGGTTCAGTTCTCACGAGTCGCGACCTGTGAAAATATAAATGGGTGAAATTGATATTTGACCCTCGAGCACCCATGTTACAGGCCAATAAGACATCAAGCAAGAGAAGGGGCGGAATTGGCAAGTTTCCGAACAGTTTAACTGATGTGCCTTTGGAAACGGGACCAAAACTGTAGGTTCTTAAAATCTGTCACAAGGTTTAGGATAATTTACTTGAACCTGGCCTATTCTAAGCACAATTAGTATCATATCACTTGCTTTCGGTCAATTTATTTTGGCTCATTCTGGGAGTGAAATTTTAAATGCTTTTTTCTTACTATCCACTTCATGACAGAAATACTTATCAATGAACTTTGTTTGAGAGCTGTAGAAATAAAACATTTTCGAAAACGGCACAACAATTACTTTCGTCTGGAAGGATTGAAATTGTTCGTCAGAAATATATCGATGATTTTTCTGACGAACAATTATTTAAGGGGTTCTATACAGTTAAAATTTTCAAAAATCGATTTTTTTTTATTTTATTTTCTTAATGTACATATTAGGGTGGTCCTTATTTTACTTTTTTGCGTAAATTGAGTCTAAAAAATTTTAAAAAATTTCCCTAATTACTTATTAATTATTCGTGTGATACTGTATGAAAGTATTAAAGTAAAGAAGCTATAAACTGTCACTTTTTTTTTTTTAAAGCAAATGATGAGATATCAAAAAATTAAAAAAAAAAACAAAAACTTTTTAATGAAATAGGGTCAGAAAGGGTTAGGAGTAAAAATTTGAAAAAATTAGGGTATTTTTTTTTCTGATTTAGAACCATTCTGGGGGGCGTCCCCAATTTTTTTTTCCTAAGGGCCAGCCTAGTTCATATATACTTAAGAATACACACAGAAAATTTCACATCGTTTTCGAAGTTACACCCAAATTTGAAGAAAAAAAAAATTTTTATCCAATGCAAAGTGCTTTTCATTCTTTAACGGGTTTTTCTCAAAATGGTGTTTACAAAGTCGGTGACCAGCATTACTCGAAAACGGCTAAAGCGATTAGTCTCGAATTTTAACACGAGCTTCTTTAATATATTTTTTAGTAATTAATCAATTTTTTCTCACCGATAAATATTTTTTTTATAAACAATTTAAGGCCGAAATTCTGGTCAAAACCCGATTTTTTTTCTTTTGAGAAACCGCCATTTTGTCAACAAAATTTATTTTGCTTATTCCTTCTATTAATTTCTAGATATAACATTACTTTAACGAAAACTGTTTGGTTTTTTAATGTCAAAGGATCGAGTTCAGGGTATAGTGGTCACCGCAAAACGTTTTTTTTGAGAGGAGCTCACGGAGATCAGATGTAGCTCCTTTCCAAATAAATATTTTTACTAATACTAAGTCTTAAAACACAGTTAAAAAATACCATAATATGTGTACAGATTTTTAGATCAACTTCCAACCTTCCAACTGTAGGTATATAACCCGTTAATACAAGAAATAGCCAGTTGCATTCCTCCCCTGAAACAATTTAGCCGCAACACCCGCCTCGCTAGGAATGCTCATCAGTTTTACCTTGAGCCCAACTTCGGGCGTACAGTCAAGTATAGAGATTCTTATTTTAGTCGCACCACCCGAATGTGGAATGCTTTACCTGGCTCTGTATTTCCCCTACATTACAATTTACAAAGATTCAAAAGCAATGTGCATCGGTGTCTCCTTTCAAATCCTCTCCAATTTTCCTAAAGCTCGCACTGTGTTCTATAACATTATAAAGGTAGTCATAACCCCTTGATGTGTGCGCTAATTATAAAAAAAAAAAGAAATCTTTCGTTTAGACTGTTTTGGATTTAAAAAAAATTAAGACTTTCATTACGTCTGGGGTAGTGTGTCAACATTTTTTAAAATGTTTCAGCCATTTACATGATGCCTTAGAATTGGCATTTCCCAGAAATTTGTGCCATTTCTCTGTCAGTAATTTAGTGTTTCATCTAAGGGCCCTCACATACCACAAACTTTTTATCGGTCGATGGTTCGGTCGGGTTGTGCTGTTAGCGCGCACACTACGCCAACTAAATAGTTGGGTTGGTTGAGTTTTGAAGGTACTCATGAATCGTATTAAACTTTTTTATCAGCCGATATTAAATCCTTGTAGTATGCGAACTTGCATAAATCTTCATACTGATTATAAGCCTGACCAAACTATCGGCCGATAGAAAGTTTGTGGTTTGAGGGGACCCTAAAATGTATAGTTAAGCTAAGTGACAAGAAGTATTATTGAGGAATTGGTTGCTACTGCGATCCAAACTTCCTTCATTTGGAACTTTCTTTTTCACTAGTTCACAGATTGCAGGAAAGTAAATGGAAAAATGTTACAAACCAAATACTGTTTTACATCCAAACTCAAAATCAGGGCCTTTCAATGCTTAGAACTTGCTTGTGCTACTTACGTACTTAGGTATGCATTACAGTTCGGGTTGAACTTGAGGCTCAATCAATATCTATTGATAACGAACTCGATTTCGGACGAGCACTCTCCAGTTTTGCACTCTAAGTCGGTTGAGGTATCCTTTCTTTTGATAGTGCCACCTAAGACAAGGTTTTCACTTTGCGCGATTTCCCGGCACTTTTGAAAACCCGTCGAGCTGGAGCGTTAAGGTCCATCCGCTCTACATGTCCAGCCTTCGTGGTCTCACGACGAATATTCCTTTAGGTTTAATCATGTCGCAGTACAGCTCATATAGTTCGTTGTTGAACCTTCTTCTCCACTCATTGTTCTTAAGTACGGGACCAAAAATCATTCGGAGTATTTTGCTATTCGAAAGTTGTATGACAGTTTATCGTCTTGCCTAAGGCTTTTTTCAACATCAAAGATCTTGGTGGAGTACCTAGTGTGAATTCTCTAAAGTCATCCTGAACAATCTTACGATTTTTGCAAGGACGCCAAATCTGGGCATGGCTCTTTATAGCTCTGCTCTGTGAATATTATCATACGCGGCCTTGAAATCGATAAAAAGATGGTAGATATCAGATCTACAGTAATGCCGCGTATTTTACTACTTTTTGAAATTTTTTTTTCAGGTTCGCATCAATCATATAAATAAGCCAAAAAGAGTAAAGCAATTCAATTTATAACACCAGAACTTTCCTAATCAAACCATTTGACTAGACACTAGACCTTCTGTTTGTTCTGGAAAGTAAAAGTGTAAGGGGCGAATTTGTTTCATAATTCAAAAATTATTCCCAAATTGGCGAGAATACTATACAAAAAGATTTTGAATATACTCAAGTGAACACACGTACTGCTTGAAATTAAAATATAGGACATGTGCTCCTACATATTTATAAGAATCTCGAAAAATACGCCAAAGAAAATTATGCACTCATTGATATTCTTTTTCAAAACCAAATCTACACCAATTTCTATAGAAAAACCAAGCGTATAATTTTATTCCACTTGATTTCGGTACCTGTAGTAAATATTGTCCTAAAACTCAAGTCTTCAAATGTTGTACACATAGACGGAACAAATATTTAGATACTTAGAAAAGTATGTATTTCCGTGCCCTTGTGAAGTAATTCTCGCATTCGTTGTTTTTTCTTTAAAGGGAAGTGAAGTCTTTTATTTAAGAGCTTTGATTCATACACAGACATTTTCATTTGATGAAGTTTCTACGCTTTTTGCCTAAAATGAACGCAGCTTCCTTGGATTGAATCGATGACTACTTGATGATCTCTAAATTCATTCCTTTAACTGTATTTGCTTCCTCTACTTGTGAGTCGTTCCATCACGAAGCAACCAGTAAATAGCCGTGCTTCGTTTCCCTACCATTTGCAATAGTTTAGATGACTATTTTCGAATGATATTTGAGAATCAAACTTTTAATGAAATCGAAAGAATTCCTCGGATTTTTTTCACAACGGATGGTCTATCTCTTAAAGCTTATGCGTTAATTTATTTAGCCCAAGTATTCAATATTCAATAAAAAAAACCCTTTTTGTGCCTTTTAATCCTGCTTCACTATAAAAGAAATTTTTGAATTCTCATTGCAGCGCGTACAAGTAGTATCATCTTAACAATTTGCATGCCAAGCCCTTCGCATTCAAGAAATTTCATTTTTCGTAAAATAATTTGTGCAAATTGAATATTTCTTTTAGCAATTTAAATGTCTGCTCTTATACCATCCAGATACTCAACCCAACTTCCCCAAGAGAATAAAGAAAGTCAACGCAATAATTGGTTGAAGTGAAAAAACGAAAAATGTTTTGCTTTTGAAATTGTGATAGTCAGAAAAATAACAATGATAAATAATAAAAAGCAAAGGGAACATCAATCCACAAACTCATTAAGCAACAAAACAAAAACGCACGCGGCAGCGCTTCACAAAGAGGAACAATGGAGACAAACGTAAACGTTGCGGCGGTCTTCGTTGGAACTCGAAAAGAATTTTTAAATTAAATCTGCATACCTAGTTGCGAACGGAACGTTGACGTTAACATTTCCTCCATCTTGCCGCTTTACATTAGAATCCCTTTTTAAAAATTATTCAACAAGGACGGTTTACCACAGACTATACGCTCGAGGACAAGGACTAAAATCAGAAAAAAAAGAAAAACAATGCTTCTCAGCTTAGCTTTTATTCAATTTTCACATAGTCTACTCTTTCCACTCGGTATTTGCCTTTTTATTGTTGGCGATATGGCTAACAACACGAAGAGGGAGGGTTTGTGTGACAGTTGATTATATCGATCAGCCTTGATGCTTGCTACTTTCCTGATTATTTTCTATTTGCTCCATGTCATTGTTAGATGCCATTCAATTAGCTGAAAATCAATTAAGTGGCTTACTCGTTTCTCGTTAAACGAGGGTAACTCGAGTTGATTTATTTATTTGCATTGGGAGTGTCGATTTCTGCATTTGGGATTTAACTTTATTCATTTTGTGTTGCAAATATCGAATACCTTAAGGATTCATTAAGTCCCATAGTGAATATCGATGACATTAATATTGGCTTGCATGCTGACTTAACCTCGAAAAAATTTAATCAGTATTAAGAGCTTTCCGAATTGAAAGCATAAAATAGGTTACAGGCCAGAGAGTAAATGCGTAATCCTTTTCAAAAACTTCAATCAAGCTGGAAAAAATCAAGTTCTGGTTAAGGGAGTTTAGTTATTTCCCTCACTCTGGCCAATAATTTTATAATAATAACTGATTACCCCCCACCAGCGGTAAGACCTATTTAGCTTAGTGCAAGCAATTAGAACATAGATTAAAACTTAAAAATATTTAAACTTAAAAATATAAACAAATAAATATATGTACAAATATAAAATGCTTAATTCTAAGCTGAAATGCAAGGGTTAGAAGTTGAAAGGGGAAAAGGAGTATAGTTTTTTTTCTGAGGGAAGAGGAACTTAGGGAAAAGTCAAAGGTATTTCCTGCTGCATTCGCTGAACGTAGCATTCTGCATATGGGGTACAAATAAGCGTTATTTGTGCAGAGAGTAGGGAGGTGGAAGAAGGGAACAGAACGTTGGTTACGTGGATTAGTGTTCACGTAAATCAGCTTAAGTAATTTCGGGAAGTCTATGGTACCGGTCACGATCTGATGGATGAAAATTATGTCGGCGATATGACGACGTTTACAAAGGGTGACCATATCAATTAGTCGCATACGGCTTTCATATGTAGGTAAAGTGAACGGATCAGACCAAGGCAATCTCCGCAAAGCGAATTTTAGAAATCTTCATTGCACAGCGTCAATTCTACGAGATTGAGTTATTTGGTGGGGAGACCAAACCTGACTAGCATATTCAAGAATTGGTCTCACATAAGTATTGAATAATAAATTAGGGACTTAGGGGTCGGAAAATTCTCAGCGTTTGATAAGCCCAAGAGAGGAGTTTGCTTTCTATAATATAGTTAATGTGAGAGTGGAAATTCAGCTCTTTATCACAAACAACCAAAAGATCACGAATAGACGAAACTCTGGGGATAGGCATGTAACTGAAGTAGTACGTTCGAAGACTAGAAGGTAAGTGTTTACGCGAGAAAGTCATAGGTTGACATTTATTAACGTTAAGCTCAAGAAAGTTCTTATTACACCAAGTAAGAAAAGCATTTAGGTCTTTTTGAAGAAGAGAGGAATCATGAGAAGAGGATATGACTTTTATAATTTTAATGTCATCTGCATAAATAGACAGATCAGAGAAAGAAATAATACTAGCGACGTCATTTTTTGCAAGCACAAACAGGAGTGGACCTAATTGGCTGCCTTGGAGAACGCCAGAAGAGGCAAATATTGGGTTAGAAACAGCTTTTCTAAAAACTACTCTATACACACGGTTCTCTAGGAATGATTTAACCCATTCGATAATTGAAGGTGGGAAGCAAAAGGCTTTGAGTTTGAGATAGATAACTTGATGGTTAGTTTTGTCGAATGCTTTACTTAAGTCAGTAGTAATAACATCGATCTCGTTGCCCCTTTCCATGGCCAAGGGAGTCTTTAATACGAATTGTGTAAGGTAAGTCGTAGTAGACTTTCCTTTGGGAAACCGTGTTGAAATGAAAATACAGAGAGCTTTTGAAAAGTTAAGGGATGGCGGAAAGCTTAGCTATCGGTCGATAGTTCGAGATTTGGTTTTTACAGCCCTTTTTAAAAATTTGAAAAATAAAAGATTCTTTCCAGAGAGAGGGGAAAACTGCCTGGGAAAGAGAAAGTTGAAAAATATTAGCAAGTGGTTGATAGATCACTGATGCACACTTTTTAACGAAAATTGCCGGGACACCGCTATTTATAAGAAAACTTTGATAGTCAAGGTCAGGATAATTCAGATCATTGGCATGTGATTGTCTGAAAAAGGTTGCAAGGACGTTAACAATTACTTTGGGGTCATTGGAAACTTTGTCAAGGAAATTAAGCGTTGAAGGAAGACCCTCAGATTTTCTCTTGACGTTAGTAAATTTGATAAAAATGCTTTGGATTAGTGATTAGAGAGAATTGAATTACGTGTCGTGGTTTTCCGAGGGACTAAAAAAAAACAACATTACTGTTTGTTTTTCTTTGTTTTATTTATTTGTATTTATTATTATTGAAATTTACATAACTTAGTTTATTCTACATGAAAGGCCGCTGTCCAAAGCAAAAGGCTGCACCTTTCAGGTAGATGGTTGATTTAGAACTGACTTAAAAGTGTTTTACAATTTTTAATAACACTTTCCTTTGGTTGAACCTTCCCACGATTCATCACAAAAGCGTTTCGCGTTTCGGCACGTTTTAGGTTGGGAGGAGAAATAGGATATGTCCGTTATGGACTAGTTTTGCTGTGTTAGCAACAGGGAACCTGTTATGGAATTTGGAATGCCGTTAGGCGAAGGGTGTGTGGGGAATAGCGGGTTACAGGTTTGGGGTGACGTCTGGTACGTAACTCCTCCCCCCTTAGGATTCTGCTCCGAAGAATCTTTAATGTTTACATTTATTTTAGTACTGTTCTTTTTGTTTTTTGAATTAAAAATAAAATTGATTAGGATTAACATAATAATTATGATGAGGCTTATTGTTCCGAAGTTTAAATATTCATGTACATTTGTTTTTGCTTTGATTTGTTCAATAAGTTTTCGGTTTTCAACCTCTTTTAAATGTAATGTCTCTGTGGAATAGTTTTTTATAATATTTTTTATTGATATGTTCTTAAAATTAGGTAAGACAAAGTTGTCATAATATAAGAAATTTTCGTATGCAATATTATTTATCTCTATTTTTCAGTTTTCAAATTTTAGCAAATTATTTCCTATTATAGTCGCATCGTAATTATGACAGTTATGATTTATTCTTGTAAATGGTACATTTTTTGTTATTACAATATTATTGGTAATTTGTCTGATTTCTTTATCTTGGTTTTCTTTAAAATTACATTCAGGATTGTCTTTAAAAATGTTTTTAATACAAGGATCTTTTATTTTTTTTAGTTGTTTAAATTTTGCAGTTTCATTTAGGTTTTCATAATTGATATTACCATCGGTTATTATTTCTTTATACGATGTTACAAGTTCTAAATTATTATTATTAGGAATTGGCTCGATTAGGATTTTATAAAATTTCTCTTTAGCGTATATTGGTATTAAAAGTATAAATACAATTTGATTCTCATGGATTATTACTGTACTCTTAATATTAGTTAGTTCATTTAGAGTTATATTAAATTTGACAATTTCTTTTTGTGTTAAAATATCATGTCCTAGAATTCCTAACTGGCTCACAAGTAAATTTTCTTTAATTTTTCTTACTTGGTCTTTCAGTAATTGTATGTCGTATTGTATTTGGAATGCGTGTTGCATATTTGCTATTTCCGCAAGTTCTTTGTCGATTGTGTTGCCTAAATCGGCTAATTGTTTCGTTAATATGTTTTGTTATGTTGTCAAATGCTTCGTTAAAATTATGATTTATTCTGACTTGGTCGTTAATTCCTTCAATAAGGTTCTTGGTATTTTGTTCATTTATGTCAAGAGTTTGTCTAATTTCTGCCTCGTCGTCGTAGTCCATTGTACCAGCGAGGTATTTAAGTCCTTTCCCTACAATGTTAAAAAGTCCTCTTTTTCTTTTATGGTGATAGTGACCTAACAGATTTTCTACTTCGTCAGATAAAAGTTTAAAACTGTGTATTAGTGTTGGGTATTCGTCCCTAAGATTAAGTTTGTTTATATTATGTTCTATTATATTAAGATTGTCTGCCCATGCAGTTAAATTTATATTATGAAGTATTTTAGTGTATCCTGTTATAACCTGAATCTTTTCGTTTCTAATTGTAATAAATCCGTTTCCTGAATTCAAGTTTTGTACTTCTAGTTTCTGTCCGTTAGTAACTGTTGTTGTTAAAGTCAGAAAGGTGATGAATAATGTTCTCAGCATTCCAATGTCTTTCGTTATAGACATTTCGTCTCTAGATGGTCGAAAATGTTTCCGTAGTTTCTCCAAGCAATCAATCCAGGTTGTTGGTGGGGCATTATATAATAAATTCTTTGCTGTTCCTTGGATTTTTGTGTCGTATATCACATCGAATACTGCCAGTCTTTCCCCTTCTGGATAGCTAGCCAACATTTTGTTCACGGCACTTGCGAATGAAGGCAGTGTATTTTTTTCTCCTTTGAATGGTTCCAGGAACCTTATTTCTCTCTCTATGCGTGCTCTTACACTGCGTGGTCTATTGTTCTCTTCAATAATTCGTGTAAGTGCGACTAGGCACTGTTCGACGTTGAGCTCAGCCATTCTGTTGGCTCTTAGGTTGTCGAATGCTCTATTTCTTCCTTCGTTAATTGTTGCGATTTTTTCTTCGAATTTGTATTTATAATTTTTAACTTTTGTCCACTTATTTGCACTTTTCGGTCTTTTGTCTTTTTGTTTTTATTTTTGAACACTTATTTGCACTTTACATTCACACTATATTTTGTTTTTTCTTCGTTCTTTATCGAACTTTAACTTTGAACTTTGCACTTAATCGCGCTTTTTGTTCCTTTGTCGTACTTATTCGTACTGTTTTTACCGTACTTATTGTTCTTTATCGAACTAAACACTTACGTTTTTGTACCGAACGTTTCTTTTTCGAAAGTTTACCGGACTTTTTGTTTTGCTTCTTAAACGAATTTTAACAAATTATGCACTTTTTCGTGCTTTTACCGATTTTTTCGTTTTGTTTCTTAATCGAATTTTAACGAAATATGCATTTTTTCGTGCTTTTGCCGACTGCGCCAATTACGTGTCGTGGTTTTCCGAGCGACTAAAAAAAACAACATTACTGTTTGTTTTTCTTTGTTTTATTTATTTGTATTTATTATTATTGAAATTTACATAACTAAGTTTATTCTACATGAAAGGCCGCTGTCCAAAGCAAAAGGCTGCACCTTTCAGGTAGATGGTTGATTTAGAACTGACTTAAAAGTGTTTTACAATTTTTAATAACACTTTCCTTTGGTTGAACCTTCCCACGATTCATCACAAAAGCGTTTCGGGTTTCGGCACGTTTTAGGTTGGGAGGAGAAATAGGATATGTCCGTTATGGACTAGTTTTGCTGTGTTAGCAACAGGGAACCTGTTATGGAATTTGGAATGCCGTTAGGCGATGGGTGTGTGGGGAATAGCGGGTTACAGGTTTGGGGTGACGTCTGGGACGTAACTATTGCATTTTATCAAGATAGGCTAAGTATAAGTATAGAGATTGGCATAAAGTTGAGAAGTTAGAAGAGGCCTGTTGGTAGTAATAGTAATTGGAAGGGGTCTAGGATTTTAAATATGTTTTTCATAGCCTGTTTCCAGTGTTACGGATATTTTTTAACTCTGTTGAGTACCAGGGAGGAGATAATACACTGGTTTTTTGAGATGTATAGGGAACACATTGTATGAAGCATGCAAAAGTTGAAGAATAGAAAAAGGAGAGAGCTATATCAATGGGTGTAGAGAGGTTAATAAAGAGATTAAAGTCGATTCCGCTTAGAAAATGACTAAACATAATGAAATCGGCTATACGGAAGTTAAAGCTAGAAGTCTTCTCAGACTTCAGACTTCAAAGTTGGAGTGCTATGATCAAGACAATAATTGAAAGATAGGAGAGGATGAAAATGATCAAGGGTGGATAAGAGATATGAGCTTCTTAGGACAGCGGAATTGAAAGGATCAGAAGAGAAAGCAAGGTCAAGTTGTCTCCCAAGATTGTTTAAAATGCAACTCATTTGAAAGAGGCCTGATTCAAGAAATCTGTCAGTGTTTATGAATTCTTCAGAAGACGGATTAGAGGGAACAAAACAAGATTCGTCTTCAGAAGGAGTCCATTTCAAATCGGGCAAGTTAAAGTACCCAAGTACTATAAAGTCATAAGGTGGCAATAGTAAAAACCAAACCAATATTTCAGTCCATTTCCTATTTTGCTAGTTTTTCAAAAATGCCATGAAAAAAAACTTTTAAGCTTGAAGTAATGTTATGTACACGAGTGAAAGAAAAGAAAAAAAGAATAAAGAGGATGGCGCACAACAGAGCTCGAAGGGCCCCGGGATGCATTCCTCTGAAATGATAATATTGGGAAGTGTTTACTAATTACGAATAAGAGATGGTTTCTCTATTCATGGAAAAATACTAACGAATGGAAAAACAATTCGATGTTGCTATGATTCATACTTTAACCTCCCAAGTAACAGACAGACATGCTGACCATTACACCATTACGCCACAAGCTCAAACATAATATGGTTTAATATCTGATAATCTGGTAAGTGGAAGGGAAAAAATGACTGCCAATCGATATGCATGAAAACCACAAGGACTTAATCAAGAAGCTAAGCAACTGAAAATGGGAATTTATAGGCAGCTCCAAGGTAACAACAGCCCCAGTAGATGACATTTCCTTGCCTCATTACACTCTAATTGAAATCACAGAATGCCAGACAACATTTCATTTCCAAACTACGGTGGATATAATAATGGCCCTTCACTAGAAAAACAACATCGAAGTAAAGGGTGTTTTGGTAAACATTTTATATTATTTTCATTTCACAATGCTTTTGCTATGTTGGAACTGAATACACTTATAAGAAAGATCTTAGTTTTTGAAAAAAAAAAATTTCTTTTTTTCGTTATTTAATTGTGGTACAGAAAATTAACTTGAAGGTTTGCTGTACCACACGAGCGGATCAGTATAATGAAGCTCATATGAGGGAAAGTGGGGATCTTACCGAGTTCAAGACACATCGTCAACCGATAAAGAGGAATTGTGACAGGGTGCAAAGCTCTTTTGACAATGAGATCCTCCACTTCATTAAATCAGAAACTTATCTATCCAGTTTCGTTTTCGGGATAAAACTTTCCTTCTAAGAGCTTCAAATTGATTCATAACAAGAATACCCTTTAATAACGAAAAAAATCCCTGCAATGGATAAAAATGAATGCGCACAAGTTCCACAGCTGTGCTGGGTAAGAAAAAAAGTAATAATAAATTCTCAGAAGGAGTCAAATGATTTGAAATATAATTTTTCTATTAATAGTAAAAAGTAAAGTGCAAATGACAATTGTAAAATCGAAGGACTACTTGAGTTCACATCGGGACCAAAGTCCTTAGCGCTTTTTTTTCTAATTCCTTGCTGTGTCCCTTCGATAGATTCTTTTCATTTAGATGATTTTGAAAAGAGTAAATGGACTTTTCAATATAACAGTCTGTTTCTAAGAATTGAATAAGCTTCGTGGGGGAACGAAGCTGTAAAATTATGACGGTGATATGTTTTGGACAACATCGTTAATGGGGATGCTGAAGGTGAATAAATTGGAAGCTCATTTTTGATGTTAATAAATTAACAGTCACTGTGTCAGGTTGCCATGAAATGGGGTGGAAGAAATATTATGTGTGGTTCTTTACTGAAAATTCGCACGAAATGCACCGAAATTCGGCGAAAGACAGTCTAATGCCGTTCCAACACAGCGATTTTTCTTAGCAGTGTACAAAAGAGAGTGCTCACGAGAGAGTAAACAATTTTCCCACCCCCAAAATTTCTGCGGACAGAAATCGTGCAGAGCCAAAACAAATACAACAACTGTCAAACAGACGTTTTTCCAAGCGTTGCTGTGAATAATTGCTCAAGACCGTTTCTTTACTTTTGAGACAATTATACGCTCTTTCAGAGAGTTTGTGAGAGAGTCTTACCCCCACTCCTTAAAATGTGATAGATTGTGAATTCATGTGCACAAAGTAAAGAAACAGACCTATTCATTTCAATTTATATTTTTTCCCTCTATCACTTGTGTTTTGCAAAAAAGGGAATTCAGGGACCGAATAACGACATCAGTGATCGAGTGAGTGAGTGATATTTTTCTCATAAAACTTGCTATAAATTACACAACTTCAGTTGGTTGTTCATCTATCGAATCGAATTCTGTTCGATTACTGATAACAGAATATCAATTTATGTTACTTGATTGCTCGATAACGTGAGTGCCACACTCACGTAGTTCAGTCACGAATCACTTGATAACGTGTGTGGTAATTTGGCTCCAGACTTTTAGTTTGCTGATTGCGTGGCCCAAGCCAGCGGTTAGGAATATCTTAAATAAATTTATATGTGCAATTCACACCTGGAGGAAGTGACACTTTCAAAAATTCTGGTTTCATGATAATGAGACGAGTGTTTCTTAAATCGGTTCAGTAGTTTTTATGTTCCCGTTCCCGTTGACGTTTGAATAAGGTGATGAAATAGAGCCTATGATACAAAGATACATAAGGTGGAGGAACAGAGCATGGGTTGGGGAATAGGCGCTTTTCTCACAGCCAACCCTTATTGGGGAGGACCTACAATTTTCTGCCAGTTCTGAACGGCTTATCGAGAAAGCGCTTTTCATGGCAATGAACTTGCTGTCTTAGGACTTGCCCGCGTAACAGGCAGACATTATAACAACTACGCCACGGGTACCACACAGAGCCTGTGCTACTGGAAAAATTTGTAGCACCATCATGTTGAAAGAGTTTTTGAAATCGGTTCAGTAATTTCTAAGTTCCCGTTCCCAATCATGTATGGGGGAATGAAATAATGGAATCCAATCTTTCCAGAACAATCTACGGACTTAACTATTTTTACACACGAGTGGAGCGACTACGAAGAAAAGCACAAAAGAAACGAGAGCATAAGAAACAGCGTATAATGCTTCTAGTCTCAATTTTTCCCACGTTCAATGTTATGACTTATGAGCGTATGTGTCTGTCTCTGTTTACTGTAGGTTTTTCGTTTATAAAATTTCAATTCACAATGATAGCAAAGAAGTTTTCACTTAATGAACTGGGTTTCTCTCAGAAACAAATTCACTCTGCCAAATCAATAACACACTCTCGAAGTATAGATTTCCTAAATGCCAATTTCATGTTTGCTGCAATGCCATTCATAGCACAACTGTTATCCCATCACAAACCCAAACATATTCGCTCGAATGTGTCGATGCTTTTAAGATTTTTGTTTATTTAAATATTAATTTTGTCTACAAGAAACAATTTGAGTGCTTTTAAGATGTATGTTTTTCCATTGTGGTTAAATAGGCGCACATAAGACTCTTCTAAGTCAGTAGCAATCAATCAAACTTAGTCCTTGTCCCCTTACAAGCTTGATCGAATGACGTCAATCGCTGTGAACAGATTGACTCTAGCCATTACGCAGTTCAATAGAATCAAATTTTGATTTTTTAAACCAGAAAATCTCATTAAGAATTTCTTGAATGTTTTCCAAGCGTAAAGAGCAACTTACGTCAGGCACTCAGTCATACATCATCATCAGAAAACAGACACAAGTCATTACAAATCAAAAAATGATTTGATTTTCGCTAATCAAATTTCAACAAATTTATGTGACACTTTGCAACACATACAAATCAATTTTTGGTGATAGACGCCATCGATTGGGGTTGTAAGCTCGAAAGTGTGTACAAGTACATACATATAGTATGAATAGACATACTTAGCCTTAAATTATGACTCCCTGCTGCTTGTAGTCTTCATTTAAGCCCAATTTTGGATCACCTGAAAAAAGAAGACAAATTGTTACTGCACACAATCTATAATTTTAAGGTCAATCAACTTTGAAATAATTTCATATTTGATTTGATTTTTTGATGATAAAAATTCAAAAAAAATTACTATACGCTTAGCTTTTTGACATCAAGACATTTTTGAAAATTCGTAAAATTAGAAGTGTAACTAGTTTCCAATAAAACTAGTTTCGTTTCAAGTTCTACCAAAATTTATCAGAGATTGGTTTTTCAAAGGATGTGAGTCAAAATTCTGTCGGGGTCAAAATTCTTTTTTCAAAATTCTGCCTTTTAAAACTCTGCTTTCCAAAATTCTGCTTTTCAAAATTCTGCTTATCAATATTCTGCCAATTATAAAGAAAAAGAAGGTTTGGAAAATGTTAAAAAGCACGTGCTTTTTTCATTATAATGGGCAGGATATTGATAATAATCGCAAACTCCTACTTTCTAAGGAATTTTTAAGTAGAGCAGTAGTTCTTTGGTTTCCTCATTGTCACTCTCCTACTCGAAAGAATTACATAATTCAGTTAGTTTGTGTTAAAACTATGATAAAACTAGAGATGCATTCCGAAGAACTCAAACCAATGTAGAGGCTTGGCATCGTGGTCGGCTGAAGGTTGTATTGGGCCGTAGTCACGCAGGTGTCTATTAATTAATTGAAGACCTTCGAAAGGAGCTTATCAGTGCCAAATCAGAAGTTAAGCACGCGAAGCATGGGGAGAGGATAAAAAAAGAAAGAGACTTAAGTCACACTGGATATCTCAAGCGTATTGCAAAAAATATTGTTCTTTTTGGTCTTGCTTAGCTTCATATTATGTTGTTTTTTTTATGCTTTAGTTTTATTTTGACTTTTTTTTTTAATTTGTTTTTGTTCTTCTGTAAATAAGAAATATTAAAAAAAAGTTTTCAGAATTTTTCTTTTTGAAAAGCAGAATTGCGCAAAGCAGAATTTTGTCAACTAGCATGAAAAAAGCAGAATTTTGAAAAGCAGAATTTTCGTTTTGAAAGCAGAATTTTGAAAAGCAGTATTTTGAAGCCTTCTGGTTTGACCCGCTCCCTTTTTCAAAAATAGTTCGTGTTTTGAAAATTGTTTCTCTTTCTTAGTAAAAAATTTATTCTATCTAAGAAATTACTTTGATTTTGAAAACAAAACAGAAAATTCAAACAAACTCAGTAATTTTCAAACGATTGACTGTCTGTATTATTTATTTTGACCGAGAAATAGAGCTAGGTATTAAATTTACCACTCTATTTTTAAAGAATAAAAAATGGGTCCTTCACCATTGAAGACAATCCAGTTGGATATGTAAACCATTGCATTGCTTTGTTAAGCCCATCTTTAGAGCGGTATTTTGTTCAAAGAAACAAAGAAAGGACTGCCAAAAATAATGGATTACTGTCCAATCAGTGTTCTATTCGGCAAGTACACAAGACACAAGACGTTAACATAGTTCTGCAGAAATGGGACCTCGTCTAGTCCTATATTAAATGCATCTACCACGAAATATACCTGCCATTTTGAATGCTTTAGGAGTTTCTGTTTCCGGTTGAGATGGTTTTGGGTCGCAGATACAGCAAATTTCTTGCCTGCCAAAAACACCCTGCCAAATATCTGACTGTGGCAGATAAAAATCGACTGCTCATTTTTTCCAGCATTTCATGGATGAGCATTGGAAAAATCTTTTGATCGATGGCGTCGAAATCCGCAACATATAATATGTGAACCTTGCTCAAAAATCGCTGTCCCAAGTTGAGTTGCCTATCACCGCCGAAACTAAAGTGATAAGTCCAAATAACGTGGTCTTACCAGTGACTCTGATTTCTGGTCAGATGCAGTTTTGACTTAGTACACCGTACTGCTGGCAACAACATTGCGTAAGCGTATAAGGGAAGCTTGATACTGACGTTTGGTAGGGACCGTGACCAATCCGGTTTGATTTACTGCGTAAACACAATGATTCACAGCCGCATACGGAGCAACAGCCGCAAAATATGATGTACAGATGTACACGTAAATAACATCATTGTATTATTCTATTATAGTATACAGTTCATTGTGTTCACGCAGTTACTGGTGTACCGGTTCGAAACGTAAAGATTCAAATTGGATGCAGAAAATATTGTGAATAGATTTGATGAATAATACAAAAAACTTTAAGGTTTGAACACGTTAAACTAAGATATTACCAGTTTCATGATTTTTTAGTTATTAACCTCTCTTCGTGTATCGTTGCTGTAACGATATTTCTTTACTGTGTTTAAAACTACGGGTTTCTAAAATTTCCATTGTGGGTAGGAATAAAAAAAATTGCTGTTCACTTTTTATGACTGAAAGTTCTAAAATTTTCAGCAACAGCCCGTCATTTTTCTCAAATTAGTCATGAGACTTCCCCAAAACTCCCTGCAACGAGTTTTAAAATAGACAATAGTGAGGAAGATCGGCCAAAATCAAAGAAGAGCAGTTTTCAGATACTTGGCGGGGGTATAATGAGAGCTGGTAACAAAACAAGAGGAGGTTGCTTTAGAATAATAGGAAGGACCTTAATTTGAGTCTGAGTGTTTTATAAACCTTAGACAGAAAAAACGAAGATCACTTTTCCTATATCAGAAAGTGAACAACACTGATGTTGTCCCTAAGGTCCCGAACCTTATCTTTAATTTAACATCAATAAAAACTATACGACTTTATGAAAGGACCGCGAAAGAGCTAATAATACTACAATACTATTGCGACTTTTTCGCAATAAGTAATTGCGAAAACAATAGCAACATATTGAGTTGTCAAAATGGCGAACACCTCAAATAGAACTCTAGTGTGAAGTTGCGAAAAGTTGCTATGCTTTTGGGATGACAACAGTAACGATGAAAAAAGAAGAAGAAGGAGAAAAGATTTACATCAGGCTTCAATTCAAAGCCAAAATCACCACACATAAGTGCGCACTGCCCAATGTGTGTTCTTAACAGTAATTTATGCAAATGCATTGTTTGCTGATAACGATCGAGCTTGGCCTCCCCATCAATTCAAGTATTTCTAAATAGTCAGCACCACCACTTTGCATCTAAACCCTCGTTTCTCAATATTCGAAACAAACGAGATTTGTTTTTCCTTCTCATGGCATTTCATTATATTTTCAGTTTCATGGACTCCCACCTATGCAACACCGATATAATGTTTGTTCTCATTAAAATTTATAAATAGTTTAATACACTGCACGTCGCACACTGCATGGATTTTCCATAAAACATTTCCGTTTTCGAACATTTTTTCTTTGATGTTTTTTTTTTCTTAGATATTTCTTAAAAAAGATGTGGCACCTGATTTTAATTATGTGTGTTTGAAATAATATGTTTAACGGCCTCTTTCAAGTACCTGCTGGATTGGGATTAGCACACTCTGTTACTTCGATTTTCAAAGACGTTATTGATAGCCTTGGGTTGTAACTCACGGGTAGCTTAGATGATATTGACTCTAAGGGCTGGAATGGTTTTCGACTGTAGGTTAAACTCATACTCCTTCACGGTTCCTAACAAACTAAATTCAAAGAAGTCAAGTCGCAGCTCTGCGGCTGGCAATTGACATCACCAAGACAGTTAATAAAACTGTTTTGGAGTTTTTGACAAAAAGATCGGTTGCCTATGTGCTACACACCTGGTTATCCTGCATAAGCCCGAGGTCGTCCAAATCCACCATCAAATTCAGTAAGAAAAAGTCGGTTAACATGGCTCTGTAACCCAAACCGTAGACCATTTTTTTTTTTCAAACTCATTGATTGAGCTTTACACTTTCGGCTACTGCGCCCGCCGTAAGTCTGAGCACCGTACGACGACAGGGACCATGAGGTGCTGTCCACTAGCATGTCATCCTCACTAGCTTATTTTGAAAATTCCATTTTGCAGCAGTTAGCATGTCCGACTGTTACTCAGAGGCTCGTGGTTTGAATCCCAACAGAAGCAAAAATGTTTTTCCACGGGTATCACGGGTATCATGGGTATATTGTAGTTAACCTCCATTCATTCACAAGGCATGGTTGTGGGAAATGCGCTAAGCGCTGGTGCTTCTCTGACAATGCAAAAATCTCGTTTTCATACAAAAATAGCGCTGATCACAGTCAACTGCAATCTGATGTTCATCATTTAGTGCAATGGTGACATAACAACAGTCTCACTCTGAACTTTAATAAATGCAAAATAATGACCTTCGCTAGACCTAAGAATGCTTCCAAAAAATATTACTTTATAAGCAACTCAAAACTTGAAAAAGTGAATTGTTTTGTGGGAGTTTATTTGATCCGAAAATAGAACGCAAATCGATTCCATAACTGCAAAGACGTCTTCGAATGATTAAACGTCGATCTACTCTCTTTGAAAATCACTCTTCAATATTTCCCATCCGTGTTCGAGTGCAATTCGACTCATTCCTTAAAGGTGTGAGCTAACTTTTTCTCAAAAATTCGAGCGGGGAACAGCAGCTGTCAGTTTGAAAATAAATTACCACCAAACGGCAATCTTTGTATAGATTTTAAACTCACTTTGTACGAGTATAAAAACAAACTTTCAAAATTTTGCTGTCATATTAAAGGAATGTATGTATCGTTGCAGTGGTGACCGTAACGTGATGGTTACCATGTCCACCTGCTAATCCAGAGGTACGAGGTTCGAATCCCAGCAGAGGCAAAAAGGTTTTTCTACGCATATCGCCTTTCGCGAGGAATTGGCAAGTCCTCCGTTAGTAAATTCATTGCCATGAAAAGCGCTTTCTCAAAAAGCCGTTTGGAACTGGCAAAAAATTGTAGGTCCCTTCCATTCCCTCACAAGACATAGTTGTGAGAAATGCGCTAGACCCAGGGGCTCCCCGCTGTGTTGCGCCACCCTATTTATTATTATGCTTCGTTGCGTTTGAGATTTTGCCAGTTGACAAGACGAAAGTGCTCCGACTTCTAGCTTTAATTGAAATCTTGAGTGATATAATTATCTTGCCACAGGCAGTTTACTTTCTCACTTTGAAAATATTACCACAAAAAATGTCCTTTTTTCAAGCTCTAGTTCAAAAATTAAATTTTGTCAAGAAATGGACCTTAAATGGGATAATTTTATTACCAAACTTAACTTGAGTATCTGATCCCATTAATTATGAACATCTTAATTGCGTGACAGACGTAGCTCCTTTACCCAAAAGCAAATGAAAATTTTTAACGACTTCATATATTTTTATTTTAGCATCTTGGTCATCTTGCGGTTTTCTAACACGAAAGCTTTTATCTTTATTAATGAAACCATTAAATGGATTCTCGTCTAATTTTTATTTATTTTGTCTCAAGGGAAGATCAACTGCCTCTTATGTTCCTTTTGGCGCCTAAAGGACAAAAAAAATTTGAACTCAAATTTTAATTTGCTTATTCAAGTCGTTAAAAACCAACTCCCTGTTTGTTTAAAAACCTAAGACAGGAAAATTTTAACGGTAAAATATTGTGTATATAAATTAGAATTCACATCACTCATATAAATATGTGACATATTCAACAAAACTTTCCACCGAAAGTTATGCTTCGTGTTAGCTTAGCTTTTTCACTTAAAGGGACCAAATTACTAAAAGTCATAGAGAAGACCTTATTTGAATGTCAAGAGATCCCCCAAGCCCCCAACCACTCAGCCCTTGTCAGAGCTGACAAAATTTGAGTTAAATATTATAATCTTCTTTTTAGGAACTATGTGTGCTGAAGGGGCCACGAGCTAAATAGCATCATATAAGCCGGTTCCATCTCCTATACGTTAACACATTACTTAAAGACCGCTTTGCTGGGACAAAATAACTTGCAAGTAGTTGCGAAAAGTTGCTCCTGTCGAGAAGGAAAGTTTAGATCGCTGAAAATACCATTAAGAGCACACACACACACTCACACAGAAGTATAGCTATCCAACGTTAAGCTAGACATTCAGCACTTGAATGGTTTGCACACGTATTATCCATAGTCATTGGCCGCACTTGTGATTGTGCCCCATTTTCGACTCAACTCGAGAATATGAAAAATAGAGAAGTAAGTGTGTCTATGTGGGTATGTTCTGTAATATTATTGTATTGGGAGCAAACTTACAATTCCAACAATATCAAAAAATTAGATTTATTAAGGCACTTCATAGCGATATGATGTTTGTGAAGCGTTCGTTTACTCGTAATTCAAATAAACACAGATGTGTATTATTGTTATGTTAACTAGTGATGTAAACGTTAGATTATTACTAAATATTTATTTTCGTTTACTGCTCACCAGTCAGCACTTAAAAGCATCCTTTTGGAAAAAAAAAACGAAAAAAAATTATCCCCCATCAAGAGTTGTGAGGAAAACGGGCAAAAAATCAAAAAAGGAAAGAAAAAACCGTCAGTGCTCTATGAGACTGAAAAGCATGAACAAACACAAGATTGACTAAAAGCTTTAAGGTAAATAAACTCTGGTTTTTCACTAATGCCAAACTTGTTGTTTAATTTGGAAGCAATATTGTGAGCTTGTGGGAGACACGAAATGACGAGAAAGTTGTCCATAGACATTTTTGGTGTGTTGTTTTTTGTAGTTTTTTTTTTTTTTATCTTCGACGTCAAATCGACCCATCATTTTTTCGCAATTATGGAAAATTATTTTGTGGTGTAGTTGAGTTCGTTGGTATCTGGCTATTTATAAACCTGAAGTGCAAAAATTATGGAAAATTGAGTACCCAGGCTAACTGCCAAGAAAGCTTGTGGGAATTCTCCGGTTGTGAAAGGAGGCAAATGGGTTTGAGGAAGTGGTTTTCTTTGTAGTAGTAGTAGTAGGCCTTAGTTTCTTTTTTAAATTAAGTGCCAATGTGTTCGATAGAAGCAATAGAATATTGAGTTTCTCACGCAGTATTGCTATAGATTGGCTATCTTTTAATTGAGTTGAAACAAGAATATATCAGAACTATTTATGCTGTGATTTCATGACATATACACTGTGAGCCTTTTGTTAAAACAACTCCTGTTACAACTTCTTCTTTCGAAAGTCATTTGTTTTGAAGTTTTTTTTGGCTTTTGAATATTTTGCAATTTAAAAGAAATTTTTGAAGTAGATATGTAGATACAAGAGCTAGGTAAATGCAGATAGCTGGGCCATTGATTAATGCCATTTTATGGACATTTAAGCGAATTTTTAAAGCCTTTTGACCAATGGTATTTGTTTTTTATGTTTTTAAGCTCGTAGCTTTCTTTCTTTTCTTTCTTTATTCGAAAATACAAACAGTTGGGGTGTAATTTTGTCATTAATATTGAAATTTCTTCGCGATGAGTTACAAATTTAAAATTTGCACCATAGCTCGCAAGGACGACAGTGCATGAAAATGCGATAAAAGAAGAATAACAAACAAAATGGGGGAGAGAAAGACAAGACTTGTTTGAAAATCAGAAAAAAAACGAAAAATAGAAGAGAAAAATCAAGAAAACGACTTTATTCAAGGCGTGGAAGGTTTTTCAAATGTGAAGCATGCTAAAAATGAATACAAACAGCCCGGGAGATGACAATCGATATGAAAGCGATCGTCGTTTTTACTTACTCAGGTAGGCATTTCAGTGCGGGGTGAATCTGAGGCTCAACCAATACCTTTCTATAACGACTTCAGTTTTGGGCGAGTTCTCTCATTTTTAGTAGATTGAGGTCTTCTTTCACTTAATTACGCCACGTATGACGAGGTCTTCCCCTTTCACGATTTCCCTGCAATGTGCTTTTGAAAGGCTGGCTTTCGAGTCTTAGAGTTGATGTCAATTCGCTCTACATGCCCTAACCATCGTAGCCTCGCGATGAGTATTCCTCTAGCTATGCCCATGTCGCGGTACAGCTCATACAGCTCGTTTTGTATCTTCTTCTCCACACATTGTCTTCGCATAAGGGATCAAAGATCATTCGGAGTATTTTTCTTTCGAAACAAGAAAGGGTCTCCTCATCCGCTTTCGAAAGGGTCCACGCTTCCGCGTAAGCATTCTAATAAAACTGAAACTGAGCATTCCTAGCGAGGCCGGTGTTGCGGCTTATTTGTTTGAGGGGAGGAATGCAACTGGCTACATCACTAGAGCACTGTTTGTGAAAAAAGCGATAAAAAAGAGAGGGACAGGCAATCGATGTTCAAGAGAATCTTCAAATATGTGGTCATTCCAAAGAAGATCATCGTTTACAGACATACCAAGTACTGACAGCTTTCTGGTTTCTTGGATGCCGGTACCATCCATGGATAATAGCAATGGGGGAATGTTAAGCTTCAACGACAAGAGACAGCATTGAATTTTCGAAGGATTGAATTCTACTCGGTTTTTAAGACCCCATGTAACAATGCTGTCATGGTCAGAATTCAATGAGCTTATCTTACGCAGCTATTCCAGTTCCACATCCGAAGAGCAGAAACGTGAATTTGGAAACGAATATGAAAAGCTGAGGGTTGAGTCGTCAGCAAAACAGTTAAGCGGATTAGAAGTTTCAGATAAGAGATCATTAATGAAAATGAGGATGAGAGTCGGAGACAAAACGGAGCCCTGGGGCACACCAGCATTTATGAAATGGGTATCAGACTTGAAGCCATCCAATACAACTAACAAGGTAGTTTCTAATCCAACGAAGAAGAGACTCATCGATACCAAAAGCACGAATTTTTGATAAAAGAGCCTGATGCCAAACTCTATCAAATGCTTTAGAAATATCAAGTGCAATAATCTTACTTTCTCCAAAACAAAGTAAAGATTTGTTCCACTTTTCGGTGATCCAAGCCATCACCAGTGAACCGTTTGCTACGAAAACCGTACTGACGATCATTACGAAGCTTTCGTTTTTCAAGATATTTCATAAGTTGACGGTTTATCAACGTTTCCATGACCTTGGAAAGAAGGGACGTTAGTGCAATTGGACGGTAATTGGAAGGGGAGGAAGATTCACCTTTTTTAGGGACCGGCTGGACAAATGCAATTTTCCATCTGCGAAAAATCCCAGCAGAATAGGAAAGATGGAAAATTTATTATGTATGTTGAGATCTTTGAGGACTCTCGCAACCGAACGAGTTCGAAAAAAAATCTGCTTAATCACAGAATATATAAGCTCAAGCTCAGGTGTAGCCAATATACTATCAGGAAGTGTTGAGTTTGCAGCAAATCTGCTAACAAATTGGCTTTATCGATGGAATTGACATACTCAGAGTCATTGAAGACGAGCGTTGGGACCGATGACGTGGTCGAGTTCTTAATGTTCTTCACGAAAGACCAAAAGTTTTTGCTTCCTTCTGGACACAACATTATTTTTTGCCTTACTTTTTGGTCATGCAAAAATTTGGCTTTTTGTATTATAGATATTTATGGCCCGTTTGAACCGATTTCGATTTTCTACTGTAGGGTTATCTTTAAATTTTCGAAAACTAGGAACGAAATTTCTCATGCCGTTGAGAATTACGTTAGATATCATATCAGCTGATGCATCAACGTTTTCGTCGAGAAAGCACAATGACCAATTAAAATTTCGAAAGAAATTGTTCAGGCCGTATTAATTGGCTTACTCGTATTGCCACCCAGTTCTTTTAGGAACTTTATCTTTTTTTACCGTGGCGGAAAGCGAAAAATCTACCGATATGACACAATGGTCCGATTTGCCTAAAGGAGGTGATATTGCAAGCCTGTATTTTTCGGGATCAGAAGTTAAAAATAGGTCAAGAGTGTCGGCCGCATGGCCTTCTGGAACCCAAGTCGGCTCATCAACAAGTTGAGTTAATTGGTTAAACTCAGCAAAGATCTCAATACATTTTCCTTCGGGTGTTGTCTGGCCAGAATGTCGAAGCCAACCTGAATTGTGTACATTGAAATCGCCCGCAATTGCGATTTCAGTGTGAGGATAAAGGGAGACAATTCCTATTATGGACTCAGATAACGCATGAAACTCGTTAGAGGTTGAATTGCTATCTAAATTGGGACTTCTATAAATAAAACAATAATGAATGATATGCTTACGGACGGTGAATTTTAACCACATGAACTTAAAGTTCGTATTAGAACAAAGGCCGTATTGTGGTAGAAGCTGGTAAGCAATATCATTTCGAACATATACGGTGAGGCCATGGGAGGAAAAGATGTATTTTATATTTCAAATTTTTTATCAAAATAACTTCTGGCAAGATCTTGAAGTTTGCATACTTGACTTTGAAAAAATTCGTTTTTGAACGAAAAGTGAAGAATAAAAATAAATGATCCTTTGATGAAATTTTCAACGTTTATATGTATTCGCGATTGTAAAAGAATGGCGTCAATTGCCTTCTTAACCCAAAGAAGCAGCGATTGGCAAGAGTTGTTCTACGTTTGACCTTCGCAATGATGTTGTTTTCCATGTCTAAAGTGTATCCTTGGTAGACGAAGTTCTGTACTAATTCAAAAACATATTTGCTATTGTGAAGTTTTGTCCTATTTGTTGGTATCCTTGGTATCCTTGTTTAATGCTAACATTAACTTCGTTTTACTTCCATTTACCATCAAATTTCCATTCCCTCACAAGGCATGGTTGAAAGAAATGCGCTAGGCTCCAAGGCTCACCGCTATGTTGCCCCACCCTATGTATGTACATATGTATGTATGTAACCATCAAACCCATTCAATACTCGCATCGCCCACTGGAAATCAGTAATTTAATAAAATGTTGAAAAATGGGGTATCAATAATTGGTGTGAGCATGATCAAACAAATTATAATTAAATAGAGCGACGCCACAGAATGGAGAGCTCAGGAACCTTATTTCTCTACGCTATTTCTTCTCAGGATTAGAGGGGCAACGGATCCAAAACTCTTTGCCGATTCCGAATCGGGAAAGCGCTTATCATGGTAGTGAAATTACTATCGGAAAAGTTGGAAATTTTTGGGATTTGAACTTCAAATTCCACGAGACAGGTATTACATACATTCTGGCCATAACACCAAGGGCACCATCAAAATGGTCAGATTCGTTTAAAAGAACACCGATCTCAAGAAAATGTTAACGAATGCTGTTCTTAAGCAAGTGCTCCCAAATTTGCGATAGAATTTCGTCAAAAACTGGTTGATTTAGGATTTAAATAAAAAGGTTTTTTGTTTCTGGTAAGCGTTAGTAACAGCCCTTGATAGAATCTGAAAGATGTTATGAATCTTTTTTTCGCACACAAGTGACCGAAAGAAAAAGCAACAGGGATGAGTGGTGACCGTGATATTCTAACTTGGCTATTGACCAATGGCGTTAAATAGTTAGTAGATTGTTTAAACAAATTCCTATTTTACCACAACTTTTTTGTTTGAGGATCTTTTGACGTGATCGTGGAAAGTTCGAGAAAAACCTATACCATTCTAGACTCAAAAGTAGTTGAATATCGAATAAGAGTTAGCTTAGACATGCACCAGTAATAGGAAGCTTGTGCTTCGTAGGACCAGCAATGACTGTACATTTGTAGCCATAACTGTTTGAAAGATTAGAAAATTAATCCCCGTGTTTTATTGGAATCGCTAGGCTAACTTAAGGATTTTGCTGAGTAAGAAAGAACAAAGGTGCAAAACGCAAATGCACTAGAGTCATCAAGTTATTGAATATAGAGCAATATTATATTACTACTTATACAAACTATTTTGAGTTAACCTTTTGCTTTTCTCTTTACCCTCAATTATTTTGCATTATTATTTCTATTTTTACCAAATGAATAAGCTTTCTTGTTATCCATCTTAAAAAAAAATTGTATTGAATACCCTCATCAAGAATGAAGTTCGTTTTGTTCTCCTAATTTCAGAGAAAACAATACATAAACTTTAAAACAAAAGATTCTGAGTAGATTTTGGGAAAAAAGGAGCGATGAAATATTGTTGATTTAATTGGCAGAGTGTGTGGGCAGTTAATTCTTGCGAAAGAATCTGTTTTGTGAGCAAAGTATGTTTAAAGATTACTTTGAATTAAGGTCAGTGCCGGCAAATGGAGTTCTTAGAGTTTAATTTTCATGTATTTTTTTGTTCCTTCCTAAGTGTATGTATTTTGTTTATTTTTCAAAAGCCGACCTCGCCCTAAAGACTTGAACAAAACCGATCGAATTCGAAATTTGAAACGTGGAATGGAGGAAGTTTAATAGATGACAAACCTTCTTTACTCTAACCCAATATTCCCTTTTTACACAACACTCCGAAGTGTTTGTTGTAAACTTGTATGCAAATGCCTTTCAAAAAGTTTACATCCAACTCGACATCAATTAATTGTCCATGCCTTTTAGAATGTCAAACATCCTTTCCAGCCACCAAGCACATCCACATATTAAATTTCTGTATATCTCTGGGCGTAATTTCTGTCACAGCCAAGCTGTTTTAATAGTAAAAGTTTTCTTATAAGAAATACCCCGATACAAAACAAACTCGGTTCTTTGGAGACCTCTTGCAAATTTGCATACAGTCTGTGTGTGGCTCTGTCACCATCTCAGCTTTCCGGTTTTTCAATTTTTTTGATGAGAAGTTCCTTTTTTGGTTGAGCAAGTACATAATGCTTACCTCGAGATATAGCGGAACTGATGTAACGTTGAACTTTGTCATGGTCTCGGCCTCGGGTGTCTGCTATAGGAAGGTTCTTAAAATATCATCTGGTGAGTTTAAAATGTGGAGGGAAGACGGCAACAAATGGCTTGGGGGCCATCCAACATTTTGCTTCCATTTTCGGGAAAGTTAACAATAACTTTGCTCTGATATCCCCAGGCAGAGCCGAATTATGCAGTTTTTGGCAAAAGAGGGATATCAATGATGACATTTTGGGTGGAGTATATGAATTGCAACTCGTGGTAAGACACAAAAGGACGAACCAACAAACACAATGTTGGTTATATGGCTTTTAAGCTAACTATTTGGGAAAACTATTACCCTAATAGAATTTCGACGTTAAGATG
Source organism: Melanostoma mellinum (assembly GCA_914767635.1). Classification (NCBI taxonomy): domain Eukaryota; kingdom Metazoa; phylum Arthropoda; class Insecta; order Diptera; family Syrphidae; genus Melanostoma; species Melanostoma mellinum. The sequence continues at coordinate 247,953,397 of OU612058.1, read as the reverse complement.
TCGTCTTAGGGTTTTCTAGCAAACAAAAGAAAAAAAAACTTAGTTTATACTCTGCGTACCTCAGAGGATAATACCTACGCGATGCTGAGGGAAACTAATTGCATTAAATTCACCAAAGTCCTTGATGATGTATGCAATGGATAAGGAAGGACGTTGCGGTGGTTAAATATGTTGTAACTTATCGTAAGATATGCCAGCAAAATTAAAATGTTTGTTATTACGTACGTTTCCTTTTCGAAGAACTTTCGTTAGTGTTCTGGTAGTTTCACTTACATTAGCTTCATACTCGTATAGTAAAAATGAAAAAGTGGAAGAAAAATGATGCTCGTCTTCAATTTGGATCTTCAACAGTCGTTAAACTTTAGTTTTCTTGTAAAAGGAAAGTCCACTTAAGATTATTGGTGCTCATGGCTCGCTTATTTCTTCGCAGTTTACCAACGTTATGTTTATGTGACTGTAAGTTGACACGAAGCTCATAAAAGCCACCATGTCATACCACAGCTGCTGTAACCAGATCATACACATACACATTCCACCACACGAAAATATTGTGTTTTTTTTTTTAAATATGTAATCAGAGCTATGACCGTAGGAATGACAAACATATTGCATGTTTTTCATCGATCTCCAGGATATACGAGTACTTTAGATGTGGGTACCCAGTCGAAAGATTGATGCTCCCAGGGTAGAGTCCAAAATTGAAAAATAAAACTCTGGTAATTTTTTCCACAACCGTGGTTTTCCTGGTATCCTTCACTTTTATGGCAATGGCGTGGCGCCTGCCTGCAGCTATGCCAAAACAAAAAAATTTGTAAAATGTATATAGATATGCACAACATGCTTTTAAACAGACACAAAGGCATGTTTATCGAGGGGTTTATCCGTAAAAAAAGGCATAAAACACGTTTGGTGGCTTGTTGTGATAGCACAACAACGTTTTCTTGTTTGATTCTGTTTTTGCATTAATGGAATGTGTTTAATCATTTTGCTTTATTTTCATATTATCACCAGTGTATATTTTAATTGTGCGTGTTTTTTGGTGCGGTGGGAAAAGGTGGAGGCCATTATGTTATATCTTTCTATGCCAAAGAGAGATGGAATGGTGGTGAAATGAAAATTAACCTGAATTAGTCGGGATTTGAGTTTCAAAATGCGACTTGAAATGCGCCTTGAATTGCAATTTCTAGAATGATGTTTATATCATTTTAAAAAATTCCTTTTTTGTGTCAAGTAACACAGTATTTTATCGCTCTTTATGAAAAAACCAACAACAGATACATCGTCGGTTCTGTAACTAGCCTTTCTCTTTTTTTTTGGCTTTTATCCTTGTATAAATTATTCTTGAAGTAAAAGTAAAAGTTGAAGTTATGGGTTCACCTCACTTATTTATCCAAGGGATAATCTATGCTGGCAGCCCAATCATCGGCCCTGGTTTTATGAGCACACCACGAAGTGTTTACACGCGATGAACTTCATCAGAAAATTTTCAAATTTATCTTCTTGTTTTTCGTAATTCAAAATGGCAAATACTAAAAATCTAGTATTTTATCTATCTCAGGACACATAAACATTGATATTTTGTCACATGACAACATGAATGTTCTTTCCCACTACTCATGCTGGCACAATAGGTTTCATTCAGACACCGCAGTGCCCAGATCTGAGCAAGCTCTACCCGTCCCCTAAATCTAATCTAAATTAAATTCCACTACTCAAAAGAAATTGACAAATTGCTACCATAAAGATATAGGGAAAACGCAAGAGAGAACTTCAACAAAATAAAACTAATGGAAGTGCATGAAATAAATAACCTTTATATAAAATGAAAACAAGATGGTTCATTTGATTACATATGCATTATAGAATAAATCTTCTGTTTTTCTTTTTAAATATGTCCACTACTTCATCTACGTTAATATCTACATATCTCATAGTGAACATTCATAAGAACCAAGCCGTTTAGTCTGTTTTCACTCGTTGTGTTCCGCAAGTAGTTTTTAAGTCTCCGTAGGCTTGAAAAAGTCCTTTACGGTGTAGTAGTGGGAACAGGTATGATAGCCAATATCTATAGCAACGTGTAAATATTTGGATATAATTTTTTTATCACACTTATCCAAGCATTCCCAGGCAGATTTTGGACCAGGAGAGGAGATAGTCATAGCTGCTTTCCACACTTCAAGTTCTGCTTTGACGACGGATGTACTTCTTTCGGGTAGCACTGCCGAATACATTAAAACTGCGTCTTTAATTTCAGAACTGAATTGCAAAATTTGAAGGTAGCACACCAGACAATGTCAATACTACTTTACGGTGGTGTTTCGCAAACCTATCGGTCAATTGGTGAATTGTGTGGGATAAATAAATTTATTTTGCCATACGTGTATATATCCGATGCAGGAGTGTTCGAGCGATTAAGTTGCCTTCCAACGATACGTGGCACTTGCAGTTTTTCGAGCACCACCTTTGCTTCTTCATATAGATGATTGTAGGGGTAACCGGGGCTAGTTGGCAATTGGGCAAGTGGACTAATCGCCAATAACTTTAAAAGAAAACCATTTCTTTCAAGTTCATTCCACTTGTTACATTGACACACCAGCTTGCTGAATCTCATATTATCTTTTGCTGTTTCCGGACGTCGCGTCGTTCGGGTATTATCCCCAAAAATAATTTTGGCGTTCGTCAGTAGTTTTTTTGTTTTCCTTTATTTTTTTTTTTCTTAAGGGTGTTTGTGTTCAATGTCAATTTTGTTTTTGGAAAAAGAGTACAGTTCGTGTTGCTATTCTCAAAAGCTGTTAGTTGTATTTTATCTTGATTTTAATTTAGTGCAGAAGGACCGAACGGGGTAGGTTGACTACTTTTTTTTTTGGGTAAATTGAATAATTTTTTTCCTTGGTAATTTCAAGAAAAATGAGAGCATATGTGCGGAAAACCTCCAGACCGTCGAAACCAAATGTTTTTTTAAGTTTTTTGTTTGATATATCACACGAAATTTCTTTAATTTGTTTATTTAATCAAATTTTTCTACTTTTTTTGTGAAACCACAAGGAGTGGATTTTGTATGTTAACATAATTAAGTGTTTTTTTTTTAATTCATTTTTTTAAATCTATGTATTTTTTTGTGTACTGCACGAAGTTTATTTATTTATAATTTGAAGTTTCCAATAAAATTGACTTTTAATTCTATTTGCTTATAGTTCTAGTAGCAGTAACAACATAGTTAACTTAGTTGTTAGCCTTGGCCAACTTACCCCGGTTTTGGGATTGGTTGACCAACTTGAGGTCTTTTTGTAAAATTAGGAAAAAATGTCTCAGTGTTAACAATGTTTAGGAGACATATTTTCTTTTTAAAGCAAAAACAATGTTTCATGTATAAGTAGGTTTTTCCGTTTTGATATCCCTCTTAGTTTCTTTTTTAAAAAAACATAAGAAAATTTTTAGTCTACTAGCCCCGGTCTCCCCTACTCTTTGTCAACTTAATTTCTCAAAAGTTGCAAAGCATTAATAACTTTATTCACGTGACTGAATGCTGAGATCGGTGTTAACTGTTTGCAGTTGTTGTTTTGATAGCGACAAGCTCATGACTTTTTAAAAAATCACTAGACACATAAAAAAATTGGAAGATCGAAGTGTTTAAGCATTTGAACAGCTTGCTGCGATGTTTCCTTATTGTGGCTAGTTTGAAGTTCTTCGAGTGCATTGACAATAGCTTGATAAATTTCCTTAAATCTCATAACGGCTTCATGCTTGTGAACGCACCGTGTTTCACACAAGTTTTTTTTTTATTTCCAGCCGGTAATAGCTCCCGAATTATACCATTCAAAACAGCAGTGCGTTCAGCAGTATGTCCAAAGTAGTAACCAACAGACTGCATGATCCCAACGCGATTTCGCACAAGTCAGCAATAGCAAAGTTGAGAGAGTGTGCACTACAATGTACATAAAGAGCTAAAGCACATTCTTGACGAATATATTGTAATGCAAACCCATCATTTAATACCAATTTCCTAATCGAAAATGTTGAACCGAAAACACAAGTGGCAACACTAGTGTAAGTGTAGAAATTTATCAGACGGGGAAATATTTGACAGCAAAATAGTGGATTGTGGAGACCATGTGGAAATTACTGGGAAGTTCTAGATGTAATGTCATTCAATATAAATAGGCCGCCGAGGCAACCAGATGTCAGTTTTCGATTATAGAGTGATAATGTTAAAAGTGAGTTAATGAGATTATTGGTAGAGTTGAAATCGAATAAAATAGAGATCGAATAAAAGTGGTAGAATTAAATTGAAAGGTAAAGTTTTATTATTGCGAACTAAGCGCACGTTACAATATGCTTGGGCACCGTGCGAATACCCACTCATTAACTCTGGTTTGGATCTTCAGAAAACAAATCGAATCTCAGAAATAGTCTTAAAAGACCCGTAACGGACAAAATTCTCTTAAAGGTAAGAGTGAGACTCCTTTTAGAGAACCATTATGCAGGGGCTTTTGTGGGGTTTTGATAATGTCCTCAAACATACTAAGGGTATCTTGACGGAGGAGATTCCTGGTAACGCAACCCTTTCCACGATGTCAGTCTTCATTATATGCGTTCGTCTTTCCGACATATCAATTCAAGTTTCCGCAAAATATCCTTGAAAAAGAATGCGCATCCACTGGCTCAACCCAATTTATTACAATTGGAGAGCATATGCATTGAAAACAACACAAGTGAGAAGACGTTGCAAGTGCAAGAAATCGCACACAAACTAATAAACTATCTTTGAAAGAAATTCTTTAACGTATATGCGAAATTGAATTAATTTCCTTATCGGTTTTTGTGTATATTATTTTGTGTTATTATATTATATATGAAAAAGGGGTATCTTTTTAAAAAGGAGCAACTTTAGTGTAATGTTGTATCAAGAACAATTGTATAGTAATAACTGAGTTGATATGTTCTGAGATAGTCAGAAGTTAATCAATACAAGCCATTTTCTTAAACAAATTTGCGTTTGCTTTTCAAACACGGAAAAACTTTTGTACTTTCGTCGAAGAATGCTACTTTTTGTTGAATCGCTCATAAGAACCTTTGAGATCACCTAAGTCGCATGTTGGATACGCCATGTTAAGCACAAATACACCATTGATTTTGCCAAATGATAAATAAAAAGAAACCGATTTTTGGCTCAATCTACCGCTTATGCGGGATTCTTAGTTTCAGTAAAGTCTTTGAGAACTCCATTCCTTTTGATGCACTTTGTAAGCAAATAACATTTTCAATAGTTAAAAAAAAATTCCTGCATTTGTATCACAGATTTAACAGTAAATATAAATTATAAAGCTCAAGACGGATAGGTCTGGTCAAGACAAAACAGAAAAAAAAAAAAAAAAAAAAAATGATGGCATATCTCCTTCCCTTTAGAGAAGTTGGCCAATTTCATAAGGAAATTGACTTAATTTTTTAAATTGTTACTACTAAGCTGCGGTACTTTCCGCATAAAGCTCATATCTTATTTTTTGATAAATAATTTAGTTTAATTTGATTCAGTGAAAGGTTTTTTAGAAATCAAATCTCAAAGTCAAAATTTTATTAATTTCTCAAAAAATAAGAGATATTTTCTCGTTTATTTTTCTGTTATCGATGACGAACTAGTTGAAGCACTGATTATTTTTCAAAGAAAAATGACCCTTAACAAGGAAAAATTTAGTAAAAATTTTATTTAAAGATAAATTATTAATTGTATTTTCAAGATCTTTACTTGATCAATTAAAAATTTTTTACTCAAAAACTACTCAGTAATGCTTAATTTAACTAGAACTTAAGTGTTAATTAACCATCCGTCTTCCAACCTTGTTTTTCTTTTACTGAGGTATGACATATATATATCAAACATAGATATTAAGAAAAAAATTTAGTCCTTTAGTACTTAAATTTTCTATAAAATGTATGTTATGTTAAATGAAAAAATGAATTTACATAGGCATGGCATGGCTGAGACCCCAGTGGAAGGACTGAAGGTTAAGGAACAAAGTTTAAGCTCCCAAAGGCACTATAGTATGTGGTAGTAAGTGGCTGAGTTGATTTTCGAAATTTCATTTAGAAAACTATTTAATAAATAAAAAAATAAAAAGGAGATAGATTTCCCAACCGTACGATTTTTTTCTTGTGTTGGCCAAACCTATCCGTCCTGGGCTTTTGTCGTATTTTATGCAAAACACCCGCAATACTATGCTTCAAAAACTATAAGCAAAAAGTTTTGTTCAAAACTACAGAAAAGGAACTTCAACTTATTTTCAAAGTTTTCAAAGTATCTCTCCCAGACTTCTTTTTGGTTAAATTAAGCCATTAGAGAGCTTCAAGCTGACACCATTTCAAAATTGCAATAAAAAGAAAAACCTCTTGTTATTGCCTGGAGGAAGTTGTCTTTTAACAAAATGTTTTTGGAATTTTGATTTAAGATGATTCTGTCTTGCACACCGCAAAAAATCGAAAAGTGGAGGCTCGGAAAATGCACTATCATTGGCTTGTTTTTCAATATTATAGAAGATATTTACTAAGATCAATAAATTAAATTACTTTATCAGATTTTTCATAAAAAATTCGTAAAAAAACGCCTTTTTTCAGCCTCCCAGGGCTTACCCCTCCCTTAATGCATCATTCGATAGTACTTACTGATTGTACATTAACGCATATGGTTTGGAAAATTTTGACAACATGTCAAAAATAAGTTTGTGTTTATTCCGTTGTAGCGAAGTGTGTCAAATTAACTCAAACATTAAATTTACACTTCAAAAGTTTCCTGGAAAAAGATTTATCACAAAGGAATCTGCAGTATATTTATTTTTTCCTTGAATATTTAGCAATCATCAGAGTTTCTTCAATTTTTGTTCTTTTGTGTTTCTTTGTTATATTCTTAGAAGAAAACAAATTTCTATCGAATCTGTTCTTCATATTTCATAACATTCGTGGAAAATCCTGCACAAGCTGCTCTTAAATTTATTTATGTAGGTACATTAAAACAAACCACTTTCCTCTATCTACAAGTAAACCAAATCCGTTTGCTTCTTAGAAGATGTTTCTGAGAGAACTCTGTGAAATTTTAATTAATTTTGATACTTTCACGAAAAAGAATTCTTCTGATTTTTTTCGTATTTGCATACAAACACCTCATTTACCGTGTGCAGACGTTTTTCTCAAGCTAATCCAGAACTTGCACTAAGCGTCTCAAAGAAGATTCCCCAAACAACCACAACCCGCATGTTGCATCATCCGTCACTGAAACTGCTAATAAATGGAAGTGCGAAATACAGCAACTATTTTCCCCTCAAAGCAAAAGAACGGTTTTAAAGTCATCCTAATTGCGTTTAATACAACGTTGTCGAAATTGTAAAGAAAATCCTTAGCTATTCAGCCAGTTAGAATTTCCAGCTGTCACTCAATTATGTACGTCACTAGAAAAATGCTCCATTCATCTTTAACATTATGGATGTCTCTTTGTAATATTGGAATTCCATTTGATACCAAAACATCCAATGAGAGAATCAGAAACAGCATCCAACAAAGGAGGTCAATTTAATTCCGATGAAGAATCCTTAAGGCATTCGTTGGATGGAACCATGCTGAGTGACTATACACATTTGTATACAGCCAAGAAGTACTCGGTATTACGCTGATGACAGCATCGGAAATGACAAGAGCACAACAAGTTAATTTATTGGCTAGAGCCATTTACATTCATTAACAAAGGAAAAAACAGCCCACAAACACACTTGAACCTGGTACAAGGCAGAAGGCACAAGGCACAGCGAACAACAGCGTACCATCACGTTTTGTGTGATCAATTCGAGAAAACGAACGTATACAAGTTAGGTTCCAATTATCTGGCTTTTTAATTACTTTGGCCTGATGTCTGATGCTGCGGTCAGAGTCAGAGATTTATTGAAGCGTTTAGGTTTTCTGCCACAAACCGAATGGAAGAGCGAACTGTACTGACTACAGAACGAATACAAATACATACATTCGTAAAGCGAGCAAATTGATGTTGTTTTGAAGGATATCTGCGAAATAATTGCGTTCATGGTGAATTAAGTTCGTGCACACAATGTTCCTTTTTGCTAGAAGAAGAAATGGCTTTTCGTTAACAATAAAGGACAATGTCTGATTTATATGTACTTTTGTAATGTGAAAGGTGACACACTTTGAAGGGAGAGAAAATAAGGTTGAAAGAGGGAGAGACATAAATTAATGAATGACTAACAAGAAATAACAACAATGCGTCCTTTGTATAACATGAAGATGCAACTGAAATGATAAATGCGATGTTTCATGATTGGTCTTGAAAATGTCCAATTAGTAGTTTCATTTTTCATTTTGACTATTCGACACCCTTTTCTCATGATATGGAAGTGAATGAATAAAGGACGAGGATTTTGGGAGTCGAGCTTTGCGTAAATTCGTCTTGACTCAATGTCTATTGTATTTCAAGAGGGTGAGCTATGGTTTTACGTGAGTCGCGAATCCCGGGTTTTATTCGACGTGTTTTTTTATGTTTGACATACGACAACTGTCATTGAGATGTGATTTTTAGAATGAGTCGATTGATTTTGCTAAAAAGATTTACAAAACTATTCTTTGACGTTAAAACTGATCTCTATAGCTTCTACCGGTTAAACCAGAAAAGATCTTCATTCCACTAATAAAACAACAAGAGGCTCACATGAATGAAAATTTCTACAACAAATGAGTATAAACGGAACTACTCTATTTTGTCGGTATAAGCGAATGATGTATAATAAAGGGGTTCTTTTAGAGGTATAAAAATTTAATCTTGTTGTACTGCTATAAGATTTATCTTTAGTTTGGTTTGCCATTTCACCATGAAGCTGTTCTGCTCAAAAAGAGATTGTTGATGGCCATGAGTTTCGACAGAATATTTTTCTTCAGCTATAAATCTCATTTCTGGTTGAATAGAATGGCGACTTCTATTAGCAAAATTGTAGCAATTAGAATGTAGACAAACCTCAAGCCTCACCGCGCTATGGGGCAGAAGGGACCATATTCGTGGTATCAAATCAGCCAGTTTAGAGTTATGAACCTAAAACTTTTTGAAAAAGTACTTAAGATCATTGACTTAACATGTTTACGTGTCATACATACCACGCCCACAAAAACCGTTCATTTTTTGAGTTGCATAGATTGTTGGGCTTATTTTTTTTTTTTTTTAAGTCATAAAAATGTTTCTTTTGAACGATGACAAGCATACTTTTGTAATGAAAAAAATAAAAACATGCTCATTAGCGTCTCTTAAATTTTCTTTCTTCAAAAGGATCAATAAATAAGTCGTCCATGTTTATAACTCTCTTTAGGTTCTCATTTATCGCTTTTTTCACAAATCTAGTGAAGCAGCAAGTTTCATTCCTGCCCTTAGGAATGCCCATCAATTTCAACTTGAATCCAATTTAAGGTAAACGTTTCTTAGTCGCTCAACCCATACGTAGAATGCTTTACCAATTTCTGCTTAGCACCTACATTACGACTCATAAAAGTTCGAATGCAATGTGCGTGCGCATCGGTGTCTTCAACTTAATCTTCTCCTACTTTTCTAAATGCCCACAATGTGTTCTATAACATTAAGAGGGTAGTCAAAGCCCCGTGATTTGTGTGCTTATTATAAAAAAAAAGAAAAAGAAGATAAAGCCAACAGACGTATCTCGCTAAAAAAAATATTTCGAAATATCTGATATTTTCTAAATGCTCTTAGCCGTCGGCTCTTTTATTTAGACTTTAAGTACGACAGTGTTTTTTTTAAACTATTAATTTTCCTCTTTTTTTTTATGGAAACCCATTTTTAATTTTATAACTAAAATGACCTGAAGCTTACATGATATTGAGAAGCTCTCTTCATGTTGAAAGCAAGTTATTCACAGATTTTCTAAATAAAAAAAAAAATTTGAACTAAATTCACATAAAAAATATTTGTAAAAAATCACAATTTCCAAAAAAAAAAAAAAAAATTGATGAGTGCCGAAATAAACCGCATATTTCATAACCTTAGCTTTATGATTGAATCTAAACTTTGCCTTGGAAGGCTTTGGAGCACAATCAAATACATAAAAATAAATAGTGTAAAGCAATAGATCTATAGGAGCCCCGGCCCCGAGGCCGAGCGCATTTCTCACAACCATTTCTGCCCATTCCGAACTGCTTATCGAGAAAGCGCTCGATGGCAACGAGAAAAACTACTAACGGAAGACTTGCCAGTTCCTCACGAAAGGCGACAGACATTTTTGCTGTTGGGATTCCAACCACAGACAATGTCTAGGAAGCTTGACTTTTGATTTTAGATTTTTTTTTTTTCAAAATTTGGGTCTGTAGGCAGAGTGGTTTTCGGAATTGGGTTTCTATAACTGTTCAACGTATATGATAACAATTACTTTGTCTGAAAATGACTCTTACGATTTCAATATGCATTTGTTGGTTGTCTTCATAATGATGCAAAATCTTTTTTTTTTGGAAAATGTCTGAAAACGGCACACCATTATGCTATCCGATTTTTTAAAATAATTTTTCTCCTTGATGGCGGACACAGTTTTGACAAAATTTTATATTTTACAAGCCATGTATAAAAAATAAACTTAAAAATAAAAATTAGGTTTTTCAAAAACGGGTCTAACGATTTTGTTTAAATTTTCATCCAAAAATGGCATTTCATACTTTCGATAAAAACTTTTTTGATACTTAATTTAACTTTTTACATTAAATTGTAATATACTTTCAATGGAAGGCATGGCACACAAAAATATAATAGAGAAGTATAACCGAAGGAGACAGTGAGTAGACCAATAGGTTCGCACATATGATAATTGGGAGGAGCTTTCCTATAAACAGTTCGAAGCTGCTGGAATGTTCTCATATCTGGCAAACTTTACTATATAAAAGGCTGCTGGCGCAAGTAGTATCAGTTATTAAGTGATGGTGTAAAGATTGAATTAGTAGGGTTATCAATTGAATTGTATATTGAATAAAAGTGGTCTAACTAAAGGTGGGTGAACCCAAAGTTTCAATTCGAACTCAGCGAACGTTACAATAATATGTGATTTAGTTAAATTTTTCATAATAAATGTGTAGTTGGAAACCCTATACAAGCAAATGTACTATTTAGGACAAATTCTTAGACTTTGTACTAAGCCTTAAGATTTTGACATTTTACTTGGCACACAAAGTTCGTACGACCACATGCGTCGTGCCGATATATTTTTGACCACAAGGACGTTCAAAAACAAAAAAAAATTTTAATTGGGGTGTGAAAACCTTGAAGTAATATATTTTTCAATTTTCTACTAGTCGTTCCTCGTTCACATCAAAGTTTAGCTTTTATAAAAAAAAAAAACCCTGGCCCCATACGAGTTCTTACACTTTTTGATAAAATGCCAGCTATTTATCATTCTTGCCCCATAGTGCGCCATTACATCCAGAAATACAGACCGCCTAAATTGCTTTATCGGCTGGTAGAATCACTAGTCTTTACTAAGTCTAAGCGATGTCGGCCAAGTTGTAAATGGGCCCATGTTCAATAACGTATTCGTTCCTAAATTAGTTCGCCTTTATGTAGGTGAGCTTGTGAAACCACAACAAAAGACGTAATCGATCACCACGGCTGGAAAGTTGATTAGTTGAAGAAAATGTCACGTTTTAGATCTGTGAATTTGCCATAAAGATCGAGTGGCTTGCAACGGCCTGACTACTTTTTGTGGAGATATGCGTGAAGAAAGCGATGGTTGAAGACTATAATACCCGAGTTCTACAAAGAGTGATTGAAAATTTGACCTCAAAATTGGAAAACATCCAAGTCAGACGCAGTGGCTAACTGCAAAAATTGAAATAATAATGAGCGATAATTATTTTTCAAATAAAGTCAGTTTCATAGCAATTAGCAGAAATCACATCATACAATTAGTTTAAGAGATTTCGTTTGCTGGATCTTGGATGGTCGGATGTAGTTTGCGTTCAGACATATAAAAATTTTAAAAAATATTTGAAAACCATCCAACAAGTTGGAGAAGCGGTCGTCTGAAGGTACACATTATCCCACATTGGTCGTTCAAACCAAAGTCTGTCCAATTAATTGTACAGTGTGAACTTCGCTGTTGATATAATTGGCCGATAGTGGAAAGGTGTTAGACATAAAAATGGAAAAACCTAGAAAACCAGGGGCAGTCAATGGATTTTCATGAATGATTTTCGGAAATGTGTTTTAAGGGAGGGGTAAACCTTGGAAGGCTGAAAAAAGGCTTTTTTACGAATTTTTTATGAAAAATCTGATAAAGTAATGTAATTTATTGATTTGTTACATTATTAAGTATAGTCTCAAGTATCTTCTAAAATTTTTTCGTTCAAAAATATTGAAAAACAAGCCGATGATAGTGCATTTTCCGAGATGCCTCCACTTTTCGATCTTTTGCGGTGTGCAAGATAACTTTTGGACTGGATCATCTAAAATCAAATTTCTAAATAGATTTCGTTAAAAGACAACTTTTTCCAGGTAATGACACTTGGTTTTTTTTTTTGCAATTTTGAAATTTTGGTGACAATTTGAAGTGAAAAGTTTTTTTGCCGAAAAATGCCGCCATTGTGTAGTTGTCAATTCCGGAAAATGAAAATTTTTTAAAATCCTCGTGTTACTACCTCTAAAAATTTCAGAAGGATCGGTGCAACAGTCGCCGAGATATTTTGCACACCGCCTTTAAAAATACAAGTTTCGAGATAAATGCGATTAAAGATAAACGCGAAAAACACTGAATTGTTTCACTCAAAAATATTTCGTTGGAATCGTCATTAGAGTGAGCTCCCCTTCCCTGAACACAAAAAAAAAAGACCTCGAGCTACCTTGAACCAATCATAAAAGGTTGGTTCAAGGTCGTCCGGCGGCTCCCCTCTATTCGCTCGCCGCGCATACCTATACTCTAAAATCATCTAAAATCACTGTAACTTCTCGATTTCAACTCGGAATGACTTGAAATTTTGATACAACATTCTTGAAATGTAGTATAGTAAGAAATGCAATAAAAAAATCGATTTTTTGAAAATGGCCCAGGGCTTAACCCTCCCTCAAATAGCGTATTGAAAAAAGTAAAAAAAAAGTTTCACTACTCTCAATTTTTTAATTATTTCTAGAGAATTTTTAGAATTTTCTTTTATTTATGTAGGCGTAGGGTGCTTTAGATACGGTTTGCCAAAGGCTCAGGATGGATAGGCTGATGAAAGGTTGGATAGGTTTTTGAAAGTTAATGCCTTATTCTCTAATAAAAATTTTAGTTTGAGTTCACTTAATGAATAGTTTTTGAGAAATCAAGCTCCAAATCAAAATTTTGAAAAAAGTTTTTTTAAATAATTTTTTTTTTTTTTTTTTTAAATTTTGCCTTATTAAAGGCCATTTTTTATCTCAATAATCAATGCAAAAAAAAACCAAAGAAAAAATTTTTTGGTTTTTTGAGAAATTAAAAAAAACCTAATACTTATTTCCAAAAAGGCAAAATGTTGTTAATTTTCCGCTGATTGAACTTAATTCTTGGAAGTGAAACCTGAAATGTGTTTTTAATAGCATATAAATAAATGTTAAAAAAAATATATTTCATGCGATCTTAATTTTAATGGAAATTATAAATAATTATTAATAAAACCAAAAAACGACAACTTTTAGGTTTCAGCAACTAGTTTGACCGGAAACAGCATTCGGGGCACAAGTCAGTATATGTGCAATCCTTTGAGACCAATGTTCAAGTTTGTAATAGGTCTTCCTTTTAAAATTCAACTTAAGACTAATATAATTGAAAGATAACCCTAAGATATTAACAGTTTTTTCTAATTTACATTAAAATTGAGATTGCACAAAAAATAGCATACTTTCTGTATTTTTCTAAAAATTAAATAAAAAAAAATTCTCTTTCCAAAATTTTGATTTTGAGGCTGGATTTCTCAAAAACTATTCATTAAATGAACTTAAGCTAAAATTTTTATTAAAGAACAGAGCATTAGCTTTCAAAAACGTAATAGAATGAGGTAGTAAATGACATAGTTGATTTTTAAAAATTTTAAAAAAAATTAAGTCAATGTTTCTCTCGCCTCTCGCCTGTTCGGAGAGATATAGACCCCCCCTCCCATACAACTCATCCTATCTATCCTGAGCCTTTGGCAAACCGTATCTAAAACACCCTTCATAAATAAAAGAAATTTCTAAAAGTTAATAATTAATTATATAAATAATTAAAAATTGAGAGTGGCGAAATTATTTTACTTTTTTTCAATAATAGCGTATTATTAAAACACATATCCGAAAATCTTATGAAACTAACTGAATGGAAGGGCGACACAAAGTTCAGTTTCCGCCACTATGAAGCCAAAAAAATGTCGATGTTCTTCGGTGGTAGGTTGTCAGTGTTTTTGTTTCTTTAATTCTGCAGCAATGAATAACTGATTGGGTTCCAGCTGCCTTACGACAGATTTAATCGCAGAAGGCCTTGTAAAAGATCTAATACAAGTTTTGTGGTAGGCTGATAAGTAAATGCTCCTTAGGGGTACAATAGTAGGCCATGTGGGTTTGAATCCCGTGAGGCTAGTCTTTCAGAATTCTCAGCGCAGCCAAGGAAGGAGCTATAAATGAAAAAAAAGCCACTTTCATCTATTGCGTCCCATTAAAAGAGAAGGGTTGGCCCCTCGGCTGTACGAGTGACCGGTAGTTGGTTGGAATGCACCAGTTTTGTATTAAACTTCCTCAAAAAAACATTTTTTGGGCCATCGAAATTTCGTGGTATTCGCCCAGCAAGTCAACTTCCGATGGGCTGGCTCTATTGATGCGAATTGGTGAAGGTAGCTGTACCAAGGCCTATTGGCCTTCGAAAACGTTGCATTTAAAATTTGTTGTTTGTGTTCTGGGGATAGAAACAATGTTGTGACTTCAAATATCGTCAAATACCTACATTAGTTCCATCAGCCAGGAGTGGTAAGAAACAAAAAGTAGTGAAGTCATTCTTGTTCCAAACCCTTTCAAAGCGTTTTATATGCTCAAGTACATGTTTGGCTTTGTTTTATTGCACCTGCAGCCTGCACACACCTCAATTTTTACATCATGCTGACTGATAACTTGTACAACAATTTCGCTCTATTTGACTTCAACATTTAACATTGTACTTCAGGCAATAATCAATAATTATTATGTGTCAAATCAAATTTTCAAAACTCGCCAAAAAATGTTTGCTTATTTTATTGGTTCTCCCTTCTTCTTCAACAATTTCAAAACTAATTGGAATATGGTGTAATCATTGACCAACAACAATTCAAACTAAAACCACACTGCCAATATTATTCAATGCGATACTAATTATCAGAAAATCAAATTGTTTACGTTGCCAGAAATCTAATTAAGCCTGTTATTCGAGTGGTTTAAATAACACTTATACTTCTGCATTAATTTTTGTTTCCACACTCATTTGGCCTGTGAACATCTGTTTTAATAATGAATTCCAAAAACTCTTTTAACAATATCAATACTCATTGCAGGTCTCTAAAGTTCTTAACCAGGTTATTGGATTTGCACAAATTTCCACCCAGTGTACAACTGTAACTGAAATATTAACAAAATTAAAGTGAATTCATTTCCATAAATGATTTTCTATTGTTGTTATCAGTATAACTGGTGCCTTTACAAATTCACACAGAAGAAAAAGCAACCAATTGTGATGGTCGTTTAAAAGGCACGTTTATCGAATAAAAGCTTTTCAGAAGGTGGTCCTTAATGTGCCCGATAGTATTACCTGGATAACTTTCATTGAAAAATGCTAGGGTGTTTCAGGAAACTATTTATGTAGAGCTGTGAATGTGTATTAATGTAGTTCGAAATTACCTTAAGTGGTTTGTGGCTAATGGGGTGTTTTTTTGGGAGGCAAACGACTGTGGAATTGATGATGTTGAACCTCTTTCGGCAATTTGTTTTGGTTATTCGAATTAAATGCCCTAAAAAGGGTCCTGGGAATGGGAAATCATCAGTCTATTACTTTTTGTTGAATTGGTTTTTGGGGCTAAAGGTTTTCACAAAATCAATCGAGTGTTGAATTAAATTCCGAGACTGCTTTCTGTTCTGAGAAAGAATTTAAGGAATGAAAGAAAATTATATTCGAAGGAGTATGTGAAGCCATTACTTTTGGGCAAGTCTTTTTCTTTTCATTTCAAAGGCTTAAGTCTTTAACTAACTTGCGGACTGGGTAAGACATTTTTCATTTAAGAGACCGTTTTCTGTTCGCAGAAACTCCTTTGTGAAGATATTTGATTTCGATTTTATTACCCCATTCAAGTAGATAAAAAATAAGCTAAATGCCTGGGATAAGACACATAAAACTAACCCCGATTGGTGCTGAGTTCAGTTAAAAGGAATAATAAATAGGGTGGCGTAGAGCTCCGAGCGCATTTCTCACAACCATACCTTGTGAGGAAATGGAGGGGACTTAAAATTGTATGCCCATTCCAAACTGCTAATCGGGAAAGCCCTTTTCATGGCAATAAATCTAGTAACGGAGGATTCGCCGATTAATTGCGAAAGGTGATACCTGGTGGAAAAACATATTTGACTCTGTTTGGATTTGAATCACGAACCTCTGGGTTAATAGGCAGGCAGGCTAACCATCACGAGTACCATAGAAAAATATAACCGTAATCGCTCAGGCGGAGTGTGGACAATATGTTGCAACGGGAGAGTATAAGGGCTGTCCACAAGGTGGCGTTTTATCTCCTCTTCTGTGGTGCATGTTGATCCACTCTCTACTTGTAATGCTCAATGGTTCTAACGTTCACGCCCAAGCATATGCAGACGACGTTGCCGTTCTCTCGGTTGGTTCCAGCCTCCAAGCTGTCTGTTCCCGAGCACAGGCTGCGCTTTATATGATTGACACCTGGAGTGTCAGAAACGGTCTCTCCGTCAAACCTCTTAAAACCGAGACCTCTTCACGAGACGTAGAAAATTGACTGGTCTGACCCAACTTACGCTTAAAGGCGTCAACATCCCATTTTCAAATGAAGTCAAACAGGAGTGATCCTGGATAGATAACAAACTTCTTTGGATTAAAAATTTCGAGTCTAAAACTACTAAAGCACTGTCAGTTTTCTGGCAATCTAAAGGAGCAATTGGCAAAACATGGGGTCTTTCACTGAAAAGGGTCCTTTGGATCTATACGGCTATGATAAGACCAATCATTTCCTATGCGTCAGTTGTTTGGTGGAATAAGCTCCCTCGTAAATACGTTATTGCCTCGTTTGCCAAACTTCAAAGAACAAAGGAGTTAAATAGTAAAAGAAAGTTGACTGAGTAAAATTACTCAGTCAACTTTCCTTCGGTTCAAGACTGGCTCACTCTAGAATGTGAGCCTGGAAAGAACTGTTATCGAATCTTCACAGATTTCTCCAAAACCGACGAGGGTTCTGGTGTTGGTGCCTTTGTGGAGAGCGATGACATACGACTGCACACCTCTTTGGGATCATACGCATTCGTTTTACAAGCGATGGCATATGCTGTCTTAATGGCCTTAAGCCACGTTACGAACAATGGATAAACGGGGAGAAGTATCTGTGTTTGCAGCGGCAGCCAAGCTGAGCTTAAGGTCCTTCTTAACCCTCTAACCATACTTCGAAAGTGATCCACGAATGCAAGAGCTCTCTGAATGCGATCGGAAGATTAAATTCCTTGAGTCTCATTTGGGTTCCGGGCCATCACAGAATAACTGGAAATGAAATCGCCGATGAACTTGCTAGGCAAGGATCTCAGACAGCTTTCTCAGGACCTGAACCGTCGCTTGGTATGCCAGCGTCCTCAGTGAGGGCTTCAATCAACGATTGGATCTGTGAAGAGCACAACCGTAGATGACATGCCTCCATTGGATGCAGACAGACCAAGCGTATGCTCCCCAACGTTAATAAGAAGACTGCAACATTTTTGCTAGCTCGTAGCAGAAAAGACTGTACAAAGTTTATTGGCGTTGCCAGCGGGCACTTCTCTTTTGGCAAGCATTTAAACGTGTTAGGCTTAAGTGCTACCACACTCTGGGAATCTTATCTTGTGGAGAAGATGAGGACAGAGCACTTCCTCTGTGAATGTTCTGCTTTTTCTCGCATGAGGTTACAGATACTCGGCGCAGACATGGTGAAAGCTGGTAACTTAGGCTCCTTATCATGGCAGCGTCTTTTGGCTTTTCTCCGAACATCTGGAAAGCTATAAAAAATAGATGGTTGCTAACTGGTAGTACAATGGACCGGTATTTAGGTCTGCTTGCTCCAGCTGGTATTTCAAAAACCACCAACAGAAAAAATTAACCATAAGGAAATAACATGTTTAAATAGAACTTCTTTCGAGCTCCCAGTTTCGTTTGAACGCCGACTTTAAGGTAAAAAGAAATTACAACCACCTTACATCAATCTGTTGTAGTTTTTTGAAATTACTATTCATACCTTTAAGTATTTTGAATTTGTATTTTTTAGCCAACTTCATATCTAATGGTTTCACATTAGTTTTTAAGTAATAGAGCAGTTTGGAGCAGCTTAGAATACCCGTTTAAATTGAGTAAATAAATTAAGCTGATTAAATACAATTATACGATACGAGCTTATACAATATAAAACACAATATAAAACCGGTAATCGGTCTGAGTGCCCAACTTACTACAATAATAAAGAGAAACTGAATGCAATTAACATTTTCTGTGTATTCACTCAAGTTTCCTGAGTAGAGAAAAGGAAGTTGAAAGTAAATATTTTTATCTCATAATAACCAACCCAGAACCAACTTAGCCTCAAACCCTAACAATCTTTCAAGATTCCTTGCCGGCATCCCGACGAATGTCATTGATCGAAGCTTTGTCTGTGGTAAGCAGACAACATTTAAAATTAATTAATCAAATGCTTGGAGCAAGCCACACTTTTCCTTTTGTATTCTGTTTTTGTGTTACTCCACTAACACCACAGGCGGACCACTAGAAGTGTGATGCAGATAATTTTGAGAATTGTGATACTTTCAAACACAATGTTCTTAACGCCATCAAAGGAAAGCAAAAAGATGATGCTTAACTCTTGATTATGATTATATGTCAGAGATCACGAAAATTTAAACTTAATGTGTAGTCCTTAAACTCCACAAAGAATCTCACAGACCATACAAAAGTTAGCTGGAAAATTCGTCATTTTAATTAAGCGCCAACATAATGAAGCGAAAGTTGTAATTTACTATGTTTCCACCTGAAGTTGAACAAGGTTTCATTATAGCATCTTTTAAATTAATAAGTAGTGTTTCCATCAAAAAAAAAAATAGGTTTTGATTTAATGTTTTTGTTTTTTTTGTTCAATAGAGACAGAGATCATAAAATAAAAACATTCCATTTTCTCTCTACACTCACTTTGCCTATGTTAAAACACAAACTCACTGTCAGTAAGTAGGTTTCGTTGACATTAAGAACTAACTGAGATGTTTTCATGTTGTATGCTGAACCACTTAATTTTCATTTAAAGGGTTTGGGTAGTTTTGAGTGAAACTTAATAAACTTTATGACAAAGCCTTAGTAGAATGTAATAAGAAGTCCAAAAAGAATGGACTAAAAACCACTTTGTAATGAATGCTTTGCAACAGATATTTGGAATTTATTTATTTATTCATTTATTTCATCAGTTAAGAACAACTTCTCTTATAGACTACTTGAAAACATTGATTATGAGTAAAAGTACTTCAAAAAGAAATAAATAGGTAAATTTAATACAAAAAATTTGAATATACATATTTCTTGGACAATTAATGAAAAAGTCTATTGTAGCGCAAAACAAATTAGCCTCCCAGATGCAACGAGAGATTGGTTCATTACGACCATAGTTAGTTCTGTGAAACTGCTCATAAAAAAGCATTCGATCTCTAGAGTTATTTCTGGGAACGCTTATGAATACCAGCGCCAAAAGTGTAGCTTTCTTAATATGATAAGTTAGTATGTCTCTAATGATCATTATCGCAAAGTAAGAAGTCTAATTTCCAAGTAAGAGCTTTCTAGTTTAGTGTAAAATACATAAATCTACTAATTTTCCTCTGAATTTTTTCGATTCTATCACTCGAGTTATTGTAATATGGGCTCCAAACCGTACTGCAGTATTCTAGAACCGATCAAACAAGTGAGTTAAGGAGAGTTTTTATAGTGTTAGGATCAGTAAATTCCTTGATATTTCTTTTGATGAATCCTAGCATCTGGTTAGATTTATTTACTATATAGTCTATATGGGGAAGGAAGGATAGCTTGGTATCAAAGATAACACCCAAAACCTTTTTTTGTACTACACTATCCAAGGAAGTACTATCAGTTTTATTATCGTGGTAAATTGGAGTATTATTACGAAAACACGACATTACTTGGCATTTTGAAATGTTCAAATGTAGGAAATTTGAGCTACAACCATTTGCCAGCTTGTTCAAATCTTCATTTAATAAAGCGCAGTCTTAAATGTTTTCAGTAACGCGATATAACTTGAGATCATCTGCAAAAAGCAGGCAGTGTGTGTTATCAAAAATACTGGGAATATCATTGATAAAACATAAAAACAATAAAGGACCCAAATGACTACCTTGAGGATCACCGGATGGAACTAATATTTGATTGGACAAATGTTCATCGATTTTGACAACTTGAATTCTTGAAGTCAAGTAAGAATTTAACCACTTGTAGTGTAATAACATTCATTCGAACAAACAAAAAGCACGTTTTCATTGATACTTAATATCATAGTAAAACGATGTACACAATTTTGTTGTCCCCTTTGGCCAACAAAAGTTAAGTTCAAAGACATCGTTTTGACTACGTTGCTTTATGAGTGGCACTGAATGTATTTTGTTACACTACTCCCGAATGCAAGATATAAGTAAGCAACAATTGTCAACATTAGAAAATGAGACGACTGCCCCAATAATTTAGTTACGAGAAGCAGAATGCTGATGCATTCTTAATTGTAATATAGTTCATAAGAGGGGATATCCCAAATATATTTGTAATATAATTTAGGTATAAATAGCTGTAAGAAAATGTAAATAAATCAATTCCATTACCTATACTTGAAGTGAATTCACTAAAACATCGGCTCTCTAGCCATTGAAGATTAAGCGAACTGCGCTGAATAAACATACAGCAAAAGTAGGGAAATAATAGCATAGAACTTTACACACTTTAAGAAGTTTGAATGAAATCCCAGTCTCGAAAGTTTGTATAGTAAAAATTTATGATTATCGCGGTAAAACACCTTAGCGAAATCTGTAAATATTATGTCAGTTTGAAGATTCGATTCGAAACTGTTAACAATATAGTTAGTCATTAAAGACAGATTCGTAGATGTTGATCTCCCAGAAGTAAAGCCGTGCTGAAACTCTGATACGAAGTCTTTCAATTGAAAGATGAGATTTTCGCAAACAAATTCGAATACCATTGGGATGACTGAAATTTTGCAGATTGGTCTATAATTCGTTATATCTTGTTTTGATCCAGATGTGAAAATAGATGATATAAAAGACAGTTTCCAATCTTTTAAAAATTCACCTTTTGAAAGTGATAAATTAAAGATGGCAGTCAAGTGGTTCAGCTAAAGTTGAAGCGCATTTTAACAGCAAAATTTGTGGAATGCCATCAGGACCTCTTTTTTTGTTGATGTCCAAAGCTAGTAGTAGCTAACTCAACTTCTGAAGCAAGTAAAACCATTGACCCTATACTTACGACTAACGCGACGGTCGAAATATTTGGCAAGTTGACATTGGAACTTAATAACAGTCTTGTCAGTAGTAACAAATTAAGTAGAAAACATTCAATACGAGGCCCTCTACGATGCATAATTTTTGCCATTCGTAGTCTGAAAATGTTATGACGGACAATGTGAAGAGGGGCCAGTAAAACGCACCTGCACTTCTTTTTGTACTTCTTTGTATCGGGTTTTCCAAAGTCAACTAGAAAAAAAAAAAACACACCATTTCTGATTTTAAAATCTTCATTACAACCTTTTGTTCTGTTAGAAGTTTTTAAATACCAGCTCACACCTGAATACCGGTCTATTGTACTACCAGATAGCAAATTTCCTTTTGTTATGGCATTCCAGATTTTCGTAAAAAAGCCAAAAGATGCTCCAATGATAAGGAGCCTAAGTTGCCAACTCTCACCATGTCTACGGTGAGTATCTGTAACCTCGTACGAGAAAAGCAGGACATTCACAGGACATTATTATCAGCTTAAAGTACAATGAAAATATTTATGGAAAGAACTCGACCTCGTCCATATTTTCACCTAGGGTTCGTTCGCAGCGGTCGTTTTATTGGACTCAATTGGACGCTACGCCGTAGAATTGACTGATTTGGATCGTTCTTAATGGACACTTTAATGGCATTGATATTTTCGACACTACAACCGATTAGTTGTCTCACTGACAGACAGGGCAACATTACACAAAGAATACGTGGGCTTAAATTGTTATTCTTAACTTTTACCAATCGGAAAGTTGAAGTTGAAGCTCTTTTAGTTGAAGAGACGTGTTTCTTTTTGAAGGTTTTTAAAAAGTGGCTGCCATTTTGTCATTTTTGAGAAAAAACTAAAATTGTATGATATGTCACAGTCACAGGGATCATCAATTCCAAATATTTCGTCAATATCGCTTGGCCTGTCTTCTCCCTCTTTATTAGTGGTCCAAAGAGAGTAGACCCCGTGAATCGATGCCACATTTTGCAAAATCGAGTCAAATAGATAAAATTAAATTAAAATAGAAAAAATTTACGTAACGTTTAAGGTACGGAATCATCATAAGAAACAACAGTTTTTTTACTACTGAAAGTTCTAAGATTGCGTTTGTAGCTTAAAATTGAATATGGTGCCATTTAATTGTTATTAATGACAGCGCGATATACATTTCACCACGACAAACACACTTTTCCGTATTACGTTTACAGCCAAACGAGCAGTAAGCTAAGTTATAACGACGACATTAACTGGAGCTTGAGAAAGTCTAACACAAACACACATATTGTTTTTGCCTCCAAGTTGGGCCATTGAAACCATTTAAAGGCTTTACGTGGACTAAAGAGAAAAGAAACAAAAATATGCGAGTGAGGTGTTTTCACATCAGACGTTGCTTAAGTAGCAATTTATATGAAGCGAGGAAAAGTCCTGCTAATGCAGCGATATTAAAAATATTTTACGTTTCCTTCCCGTAAAGTTAAATATTTTGGCGTACTCTTTTCTTAATCATTTTATATGCTTCGCTCTGAAATTTTGCTTCATTTGCAGCCCATGTTTTATCCTATTGGACCGTAGGATAAAACATGTGAGTTTTTTATTTACTGAAGTTTGAAATATCAACAATCTGTTGCACAGTGATAAGATAGGAGTTCTTGTGTAAAAGTAAAATTTAGTTTAGTTTAGTTTCTTGTTATAATTACTCAGTAAGATACAATATCTTTTAAATTAGAACCAATATCAGTACGTAGTACTTTTATATTAAATAAAGTATAATGTTGCAGAAATTGACTATTCATTTAATTTTAGGTATATAATAAAATAATTCAAAATTTTAATTATGAAAATAGAATATTAAGAAAAAAACTTAAAAAAAATGTCTAAGAATTTAATTAAAAAATAAATTTCAGAATAATTTGAAAAAAAAAAAAATATGAAAATTAAGAAAAAAAAAAATTATGATAAGCATCACCATTACTATCAGCCTCACAAACATACACCCAGCCTTTGAGCAATGCATCAAATTGCTTTATAGAATTCCTTCCACATTTTATTGAATTGCGTTGTACAGTTTATCATTTTTAAATGAGTGGGGAAAGAGTTCCATAGTCGACCAGCATTGACATAAAACTGGCGCTCAGATACAAGATATGAGAAACGAGAAAGAGGAATAATGTTGCCAGACCTATTTGATCGAGGGAAATTAATTCTGTTAAAAAGATATTCGGGTTGGCGAAAGGTTGAAAGGTTGACAGAAAGGTTAGTGTTTTGCATTTGAGAAAAATCGTCAAGCGCCATACCATACATAGAATTCGAGTAATTAGATATGTGATCACACCTTTTTCCGAAGACATGCCGTGCTATTCTATTAAAAGCTACATTAAGTTTATTCTTGTGTACATAGTCACAATTACAGAAGATTTCACAGCCAAACAGTAAATTAGGAACTAGCAACGTCTTGGCTAATATCATTCGTGTTCTGAGCGGGGTCATATGTTGGGAGGCCCAGAGTAATCGTAGGCCTCCATAAACCTTTCCTAAAGTAAGTCTGATGTGATCAGTGATCATTCCAGGTCAGAGTACGATTGAAAGTAAGTCCAAGGTTTTTTGCTGAGTCAACAAATTCAATCGGGGTGTTGTTCATGTGAACCATAGGAAAATATGATGTATCTAAAAGTGTTCTCGCTATCACAATGCATTTTGATTTTTTGGCATTCAGGCAAAGATCATTTTGCTGAGACCATAGTAAAATCTTTTGCAGATCGTTGTTTATTTCATGAACACCATTCTCAAGCATCCCAATAGGAAAGGTGTTATATAATTGTACATGATCTGCATACATGTGCAAAGAGGACTTAAGAGAACAGAAAGAGAGCTCATTAATATACAAAAAGAAAGGCAAAGGACCCAGTAGAGAACCCTGTGGAACACCTGTATGCATTGGAAGAGCAGAAGACAAAGTCTTGTTAGCAAAAACTGCTTGCGATCGTCTAGATAGGTAGGACGTAGGAGTAAATTAGTTTAGCTGATGACGATGAAAAATTAAATTTGCTTAAGAGCTTTTACATAGTATATTTTTATTGACCGTATCAAGCGCTTTTGAAAAATCTGGAAGAGTAAGGATTGTTACTTTGTCATCATCAACTGCACTTCTTATTCCTTCTGTGACGTTCAGTTGTCTAGCTATGTTTAGCCCTAAAGTCGGACTGATAACAGCAAATTAGATTAGATATGTTCAGATAAAAAACAGCGAATTAGTTTGTTCATAATTCTTTCCAGGACTTTAGAGAGAAGAGGCAAATAGCAATCGGCCGAAATTAATCACAAGTGCGATTTTTCGGAATTGGAATGACTGTTTATGAATAATACACAATAAATATTCTGCCTTTTAAGCAACTTTTCAGATATCAATAAAACATATTGAGGTCAATTAAATGTTTATATGGAAGTTGATTATTAGACAGAATATTGTGTAAGGAATAAGAAAATAATAATAAATTGCGTTGCAAGCAAAATAATTAGTATAAATAGACTTAAGAAATAACAATAAAGCGCAGTTCATAGTACAAGGTGTACGTTTTTAATTAAACAATGACCTTCGCTTGTTTCCAAGTATGTGGAAATGTGCTCGTCATGAAAATGCTATTAAACAAATGAGTGATACATATAAGTATATAAGGAAGAATTGCTTTAAGAAAGGTTGGTGGAATGGCATCAATCCCTGTAGAGTTGGATTTTATTGCTAAGAAACTTTCAAACACATCTGTTTCCTCAACCGCCGAGAAATTGAATTGAAGGATACTTTTGAACTTACTCTAAATGAGCAAATCTAGTGAGACGAGTGGAAGAGTAGTTAAGTAAGTCATCCATTTCCTTTTACTGAAATATTTAAAATCGTGGTGATGGTTCCGGATTAGTACAAATTGTTACAGTTTTTCTTAAAACAATTTCCCTACCATTTCCTATTTTCATCCTTGTATTTATATTACATGTACACTATACGCTTTCCCACTTTGATACCCGACTGTATGAAATAACAATCCAGGAATTAAAGACAATGGAAATAGTTCAGGAAACAAAATTATCCATTTAATTGAACATCATTTTCATAAAATTACTTGGGTTTGGTTTTTTTTGTATTTGCATTTTTGATCACGAAGTTAAATCACACCTATTTTCCATATTTCCGAGACCAATTTTCAACACTGACAGGCAGTTAACCAGTAGATTTAATCATCCATCCCTGTTCCCTGGGTTACCATTTTCAACAAAAACACAGAGTCATCTTATTACCGCACTCAGCGATTGAGGGCGGTTGCTTTAATGTGGTTTAAATGATTTGCCAGCGGCATCGAGATGTAAGGCGAAAGGGTGAGTTTAAACTTTTGAAAATTTTCATTATTTGCGGGTGTTGGAACAAAGTTGGAAAGTTATTTTTAAGTTAACATAACCGCTCGTTGCTCTGCAGGCAGTTAATTAATTTCAGCTAAAGTCAATGAAAAAAATATGCGTGGGGAGGGAAGGTACTTCTTTGAGAGAATTAATTCACAACTTAATTGCTCCAAACGATGCATGGTATAGGAAGTAATCATAACGCTGAAAGACGTTTAGAGCCTTGTTCGATAAAAGTTAAGCTTACACTAGAAGCCAGAGTGAACGTTTGAATCCCATTGAAGTGTTGAATTTTGTGGAAAATTGGGGATCAATTCTACGTTCTGTAACGAAGGCTTATGTACTAACATCTATTTATTTAATAACAAAGCAGTATTAAGCGACATATTAAGGTACGATAATGTAAGGATTACAAACGACAGGAGCTGTCTGGCGTACATCTTCCTGTGGGGACTCTTTTCAAAGACTCTCATATAAATTACTAATGAATTTTACCAGTCATCCGGATCACATCTAACTAAAAGCTATACGCTCAAGAGGTGTGGATTTAATTCGTTACTTAACTTCATTAATTAGTCTCTTGAATTCACTTCAAATGATATGAAAAGGTGTTCATTAAAGGATATATAATAGTCGGTCACAGGGAAGACATTTGACTTAGCTTTGTGGGCAAGGGACGAGGAAAGAAGACCACATACGAGTTTGATGAATTTAAGAAGAAGAGAGGAATGAGTTAGGTTTGACGTTGTTAGAGATCTCTTTTTTTCTATATGTATGATAATCGGGATTGACATAAACATCAAATGGAAGGAAAGTGAAAGTGAGAGTCAAACTTTATTGAAATACAACTCTCGGGAGAGGAATATTTTTATAGATAGATATTAATTTTTTCGTATTCACATTTACATTTGGTAAGCTACCGCACAGTAAATAATACAGAGGTCTGATATATTTATATCTTCCTACTGAAGTATTATCTATCTATAGTTAAGAAGAAATTTGAAAATCAATGGGAAAAATAACTTTGAAGAAAATATACAAAAAAAAAAACCATAATTAAATAATAACAAATGAAATCAGAAGGCAGGTACATTTCTACTTAAGGACTGAGTTTAAACTTGAACTTAAGCTTAAGCAGTATTGCACAAATAAATATACAGAGTGTCCCGTACTTCGTGTATTATCCGTTGGGGTGTGATTCTAGGTTATATTCTAAGAAAAAAATTGTTTTACAGTAAAGCTCCTTTCTTAACTTTGACATCACTTTTTGACAATTTAAAAAAAGGCTAACTTTGGTGTACCCTGACCTGTGTTAAATTTTATATCCCTGTCAATACTGATGATAGAGACTTAATCTTAGACTTAAGTTTTTGTAGAAATAATAGTCTTTAAAACTATATTTAAGTTGAGCTCCTATAGTCTTAGGATTGCCAGATTTTTAGTTTTAAGTGGTGTACAAATTATCTTCCCGAAGCAAAGTTTTGAATTTGAGGTCATTTTTTTTTGCAGAAAATGCCTGGTAAACATAGAGATTCTTTATTTGTTACAGATGAACAAAACGATAATGAAAATAAAAACTCAGTAATAGATCCACTCAAAAACCGATACATTTTATGATACTTGAAAAAATACCAATTGGCAAAATTTAAAAATAAAATAAAAAAAAAATTTTTCCTTTGAGGTTTTTTTAAATAAAACAATAATATGGGCACTTTTAGTAATTTTTTTATGTATTTTATAAAGGGTTTTCCAATAAGAGTGATATGATTTCTTTTTTAAAAAAAACACACTTTTTGTTAAGGAAATTCAAATATTTTTTATTTAATGTGCAGTTCAATCAATACAATTAAGATTTAAATAAAACGTCATTCAAATGGCCACCACGACTTCTTCTTCAGCAACAAATTCGATGAACCAAATTTTTGGAGCACTTTTTCCACTAAATCAAGTCGTATATCATGAATGGAACGTTCAATATTGACTTGTTAAGCTGGAAGAGAATCTGGTTTATTTTTTAAAGACAAATGACTTCAAATAACCCCACAAAAAATAGTCTAATGGTCTTAAATCACAACTTCTTGGAGGCCATTCAATAACACCGATTCTTGAAATAATCGAATCGCTAAACTTTTCCAGCAATAATTCAGTTGTAACATTTGCTGTGTGGCACGTAGCCCCGTCTTGTTGAAAACAAATGTTTTAAAGATCAACTTCTTCCAATTTTGGCTATAAAAAGTTGATTATCATCGATCTATACCGCTCTCCATGGACAGTAATGGTGTTACCAGCTTCATTTTGAAAGAAGTACGGACCGAGGATTCCACCAGCCCAAAAACCACACCAAACTGTCAATTTAGGTGAATGTAATGGTTTTTCATGAATATTTTGTGGATTTTCATCGCCAGTTTTGTTTATTTAACGCACTAGTCACACAAAGTTTTCTTCGGAAAAGATGATTTTTTTTAAAAAAATCGTTATCGATTTCAAGTTGTTCCAAGGCAAAATCAGAAAGTTCACGACGTTTACGGTGCACAGTGTGTAATTTGGCCAATCTAGCGGAACTTTAATGAAAAATAAGTGTTCTCCAAATGTAACAAAATTGGTATCATATAAAAGACAAACCTCAATCCAAAAACAAAAACAAGAAAATATCTGTATTTACCGTTCGACAACACCACAAACATCAGCTTTGTTGAAGCAAAAAAAATTTTAAAATTCATTACTTTTTTCTTATCAAGTTGTTAGCATCGTGGTTAAGTAAGTAGCTAGTTGTGCACCTCAAATTTATTTTATTTATTTTTGTTGACATTTAAGAAGTTCTCAGAGTAAAAAGTTTTTTTTTGCACAACAACGAAAAAAATTAAAATTTTTGTTGGAAGACTTAAAATGCTATATTTTTTTTTTTTGTGTTTTCTAACTTTGTAAAGCGTTTTAAAAATGTATCCTCATGTATCCGTCGAGATATTGGGCTTAAAATCTCCGTTAGTATATTCTGTGTTAGAAATCGTTTATTTTTCTTGCTTCTTTCTGCTGACCCCATACAATTTTTTTTTTTTCAATAGGGGTATGTAGCAAAAAAAAATTCAGAAATTTTTGACGTATGAAGAATCTTTGCAATAGAGAGTCGCAAAAAAAATATCAGAACAGATAATGAATGTATTTGGTATAGAGGACATAGACAACGTTCTTAGAGTGCTCCAAACATATGTGAGCTCACTATGTAGCAAAATAATGAACAGGTGGGAACGAAGTGCACGAAATATAGAAAAATTTGTTAGGGCGAATGTAGTAATGGTTGTGTGAGGATGAAAAGCTAACAGAAAACTTTATTGAAGATGTTCCTTCAACCTGCTCAGGTGCAAATAGGCGAAATCATTCGAACAGTGCACCATAAAAGTATAAAGCCTTAAGGTTATGAAATTGTTTGACTCAAAAGCTCATAGCGATATCGCGTTTGCAGCCAAAATCTGAATGAGATCTGCTGGCAAGGTAGATGCAGCCAAATTAGTAAAAGAGCTTGCGAATTGTTCTCCTCAAAGACCCACACAAACCAAAAAGGCTAGATCAGGTCAAGAAATGGACAAGAAAATAATAACACCGCACAGTGTGTAATTTTGCCAATCTAGCGGAACTTTATTCGCTGAGTGTTTGAATGACTTGTTGTTTATTTAAAAATGTTTTTTTTATTGTATATTATGGTTATTTTATGATACTTAAAAGTTTTCCTGAGTCTTAGATGCTGTATTTCCTATGCATTTGGACACTTTGTGGATGTGGGTTTTTTGATCGGTTTAAAATATAATAAGATTTTATCTCAACAGTGTTATTTTTATGTTTTAACTTTGTTAGCTTTGTTTTTAAAAAGCTGAATAGTTATTCTAATATTTATTTTCATTTTATGGAGAGCTAAGAATGGAAAAAAAGCAACAGACAATTAAATAAAGCTCTTCTCTGATTTATTTATTTTGATTATTTCTAACATGATTTTTTAAAATAAATTATTAGAACTATACATTTGTTGTGTCTCAGCCTGAGGTCTTGAAATTCGTAGCCATCAATAATGCAATACATTCTGGTGCGAGTGAGCTGCAGTTTCTACTAAGCTTTGTACAGCTTCGGCTAGAAGGTATGGATTCGAGGGAAGTAAAAACCTGTTGATCACCTAACAATTTAAGTTTTGCATTGAAAATTTTCGAATGAAATGCTCTCGAAAATAGATCTTTCAGCTACTGTCGCATGGCCTTACATTGCGATTTGCTCACTTTGGTATTTAAAATAAGCAAAGGGGCTTCTTACGGTGCGGTGGTCCAATGGTGAAATTGTAAACACTTCTGAATGCAATAAAAAACAAATGACAGATCATGACATACTACAAATGGCCGAAACGCCACTGCAAAATCATATCATATCTATTGGAAAACCCTTTACAAATTCAATTATAACAAGTGCTCAAAGTACCCTCCTTCGTTTTGATTGCATGCCAGAGCCCGTTTTTGGATTTTATTGTGGGTGTTTGGGGTATGAATATACAATGGGTAAATAAGTCGTATAAAAGAATAAGAAAACAAATTTGTTCATCAGTTTATCAATCAAACTCAGTTATATCAAACATCCAAATGAAATCCAAAAACGGGCTCTGGCATGTAATCAAAACGAAGGAGGGTACTTTGACCACTTGTTATAATTGTATTTGTATAAAATACATAAAAAAAACTACTAAAAGTGTCCATATTATTGTTTTATTCAAAAAAACCTCAAAGGTAAAATTTTTTTTTTTTTTTATTTTTGTTTTAAATTTTGCCAATTTTGTATTTTTTCAAGTATCATAAAATGTATGGGTTTTTGAGTGGATCTATTACTGAGCTAGTTTTTTTTTTTCATTATCGTTTTGTTCATCTGTAACAAATAAAGAATCTCTATGTTTACCAGGCATTTTCTGCAAAAAAAAAATGACCTCAAATTCAAAACTTTGCTTCGGGAAGAAAATTTGTACACCACTTAAAACTAAAAATCTGGCAATCCTAAGACTATAGGAGCTCAACTTAAATATAGTTTTAAAGACTATTATTTCTACAAAAACTTAAGTCTAAGATTAAGTCTCTATCATCAGTATTGACAGGGATATAAAATTTAACACAGGTCAGGGTACACCAAAGTTGGCCTTTTTTTAAATTGTCAAAAAGTGATGTCAAAGAAGAAACGAGCTTTACTGTAAAACAATTTTTTTCTAAGAATATAACCTAGAATCACACCCTAAAGCCTTTGGGCCAAAGGATAATACACTAAGTACGGGACACCCTGTATAACGTTTTCATGGCTTTAAACAAATCACTGAAACAATGTTCAATTAAACACTGTTATGTGTTGCGTTATTAACCACAAAGCAACAGAAAAATTTCACAGAAAAAGTTCACAAACAGAAGAGGCATCCATAAAATGCCATTGAGTTAGCGCAATAAATTACGATAAAATATATGAGAACACGTAAATTGTGAGAAACTATACCTGGTGTCCCATAGTTCTTGTTTGGGATGGTATGAGTATAATTGTTTTGGGCATCAGAAGAAAAAACTTAATATTTATCTGACATTTTATGAAAAAAATGATCTCAAAGACGAAGTATCAAACGTCATTTAAAATTAAAGATCTGGCAACCCTGAGAACAAATGATCCCAATTTAAATACAGTGTAAAAGACTAGTATTTCTAGTAAAAATAGAGTCCAAAATTAGGTCTCTATTATCTGTGTTGACAGAGAATTTAAATCGAATTTAAGGTAGTAGTCCAGAGTTATGGGTAAAAAAATACTTTTTTTGGAAGAACCACATTTTAAAAATATGCCCTTATATCTTCAGACCGAGATTTCGAATATTTCCAAAGTTATTCAGCAAGCACCCCGTAGAGTGTATGAAAATGTGTTGACTATGCATTGCACAGATTTTAAGGGAGGAGAAGTCTGTAGAAGCCGACTGTAGAAATGCCAGAACCTTACAAAGGGCTCTTAAAGCTGCCTCAAATGACGATTTTGAGGAAACAGAAGGATTGCTCTATGCAATGATTAAATAATAAAAGTATTATTTGTTGTCAAAACATGCTCGAAACCATGTATTTCAAATTTCGGGAAGCACTGACTCAAAACTATTCAACCGATTTGGCTAAAAATTTAACCCTTTACTCTACATATACATAGATAAATACCTAACCTTTAGAACATTTCATTTTTTCGTAATAACTAGAATAAGGTCTACACAATAAAAGTCTCTTTGATTTTTTTATATCAGATGACTACGGAGGGTTGTGTGTTTCCCCGAAGCAGCTCACTATTCCATAGAGGACTCCACTTTGACATTGCAAATTTTAATTAAATTGGCGTAAAATGAAGTAAAAAAAATTTTTTTTGTATCATTTAAAGTACTAAAATAAACATGTAAAAGTTACAAAACGGTCGAATAATATTATTAAGGCCATGAAAAAACATCGAAATTTCGGCCGTCACACTACCTCCACAACGTGTGTAAGACGAATTACGGGACACCCTGTATATTTAAATTTCATTCTTAAAATTATTGCTCCCATGTAGTACCTCTGATAATCCTAAATGTCTTCAAAAGCAAGTTCTGGAGGTGGGAATATTTAGTTACTGGACCAACTGATAGTGGCATAAGACATATGGTTCTTTGTTCTAAGGATATAATTTCTGACCACTGCTGTCCATTGGAACAAGAGCACCTGGTTCTTGGATTTTAATCTTCCGGTTAGCTTTGGTTCACTGTAGTACATAGCTTTCTACTGTCGTCTTTTTGAGCTTCTTGTTACTGATGTTTTTAATTTAAATTTTTAATCACAATGAATAAATGTGCTTCTCTAATTCAACCCTCTAAGCTAAGTGATTGGATTTTATTCATTGCAATGAAATACGTTCAACAGCTAAATGAATTTGCATTGATAGAAAGACTTCTCTGCATCATCTTTACAGATAACAATTCTAACGTCACTAATCTTAAGTATTCAACTCAACTCAGTCCACAAGATGAGATTACAATTTGCAATGAAACAAACTCCAGACATATTTCGTACTCAAGGAAACGAACAGAATTTACGATGTCAACAAAATACTTGTACTCAAAAATGTACTGAACCAATTGTCAAGGATCTCTGCACACATGATTCATACAAAGGACTTTTATGTGTAGGTATAAGGTTGACTGAGTGCGACTGTGAAGGCAGAATGTATAGTAGGCATTTATTGAGCTACTTCGAATTGCTACATACAGAACGGGACATTTCCTGAAAACACGTAGAGGGAAAAGAAATTTCCATCAGCACTGAATGTATGTTTTCATTTGTGTAATGCATTTAAGTCCTCCTACACAGTACGAAGAATTCAATTTTTCAATTTTGAAGAAATTTAATTTGCTAATCTAATCTCGAATTTATTCAGTTTGCTACAAGGTGATGTGGAATGGATTGCTGAATTTAGATTGATATTACCGAATTGTAATACATGATAATATCATTTGTTTGGTAAAATTTTAGAATGGTTGAGCTCCATTGGGGATGGGGAATGTAAAAAAAACACATCATCCCACATATGTCTGTTCACTTATTTTTGCTTGGATAAATTGACATTTTACGGAATGTGTTTGTCAATCTTTCCAACAGACAACCATTAGCAATGTCTCTTAATTAAATTTCAATTATCAGCATCTCATCTTGGCTTTGGCTTCTAATATTATTTTAACAAAATTTTGTGAAAAAATAATTATAAATGGCTTTCGAAGGACCATTAATCTTTGCGTGTGGGGTGTTTGCCTTCAGTACCAAGCAGTGCTAAGGAGAATGGTTTTCGGGCCTGTTTACATCCAAATTAAGGATTAACGGAACAACGTTAATGTAATTAATCAAATCATATTATTGGAGTGTGGTTTCTTCATTTCGGGGAGTTCTTTGTTTTAACAACTTTTAGCGAAAGTTAAAATTTTATCATCAATCATCCCAATCAACTTCTCGTGGAGTTGATGTTTGAGTATAAAGTTACTCTTTTTCTTGTGTCCTCTGGGTGTTTATTGGGTGTTTGACAGTAGGCGTTCCATTTATTCGTTTATCAAGCATACAACTTTGATGTTTGCTTTCGTATATAAAATTTTTTAATTTAGGAATCTGCTTCCTGCATGTGTGAGTAGATTACATGCCTAATTGTAAATAGTGTCCTGATTTCGCAATCAAGTAAAAGCCAAAACAAGTTCATAAAAAATTCAAAAATGTTCCCAACAAACTTTATGGGAACTTTCAGGAAAAGGTTAATTTGCTGACCATTTTATTATTCATTTATTCCATTAGTTTTCTTGCCTCCATTTTTTTTTTTTTTTGATGTAATCACTTCTAACAAATGGTAAAGTGTGCGGTACGAGAGCATGAAAGTAAAATTGCAAAGTTAGTTTTAATCAAATGACATATTTCACATTTGCTAAATGTGTCCCTCTAGGACCTTATAATAAATGAAAAAGATGTTAATCTTAATCTAATGGAATGCCTAATATGAATATTTAATAATAACGATGGTCGGGCGGAATTATATGGGCATTACGGGCATGTCACAAGACACGCAAATGTTTATTCTCGTGATTGGTGATGAATCATTTGTTTTTAACTTCGAATTTTAGTTTCTGTTTTTGTACTTAATGAAAAATAGGGTGAAATTTAGTGCGGCCCTTAAGTGGTCAAGTGCTTTTTGTAGAAAAATACTCAACATTAACTGTTTTTGTATTGTCTTAATGGTTTCGTGCAGACATCAAATTACTAGAATCAGGAATGAATGGGAGGTACATTTGTTTTGTGTGTTTACGCGCTGGACTCATCAGGCATAAAGTTAATCGGGTTTTATTCATATTCTGTCAACTGAGGCGGATTTATTAAGCCTTAGGTGAATGTTCAAAAACGATTTAGGAAAATAAAAAACAGGGAATTTCTTATTTATAACGTGACATTGAATAGGTTTTAGTGTATGAATTTTGGTAGAAATTATTATGGAAGAAGGACAATTGAGTACCACCTTAATTGCTGGGGAGAAAACAGAATAAAAGTAATTTGATACTTACTAATGGTGAAATAAGTAATAGGTGTTGCTTCACCATGCCGATAACTTTGACATGAAACGTAAGAATAATTGATTGAATATCTCTAAGGAACTGATGAATTGTTTACTATTATAATTATAAAACATCACTTTATACAATGTACATTCTCATACCTACCCATGAACTACTACCCAATGATTTTTTAAAAAACTTTTCAGTCTTATTACTATGCAAGTATTGCGATCAGTTTAAATACCGGCCAAAGCTCAATGCATGCGCTGCGCTTAGTAACTTCTTTTTCTATTCTGCTTTCTAACTCACAAGGCTGTGAAGAGCCTGTAGGAGCCACAGGCCCGTCCCCCCTGGTGTCAGCCATGTCAGCCATCTTACAAATTTTGGCTTTCCTTCTTTATGGCTCTGTAGCAGCGTGAGGTTTTTCAATATAACAAATAAAATTTTTTTTTTTAGACTAGGCTTATGCTTATCTCGAGCACTCACAGATACCGGAATAGCAGCCTTGCTTTTTTGTGGTGCAGTAGATGGAAACAAGGTGGTTGTAATTCCACACATAACCTCAAGGGCGGCGCGGCATCCAGACGAAACTGGGACACTGAAATAAAAGTAGATGCCTGGAGCAGGATTCGAACCCACGCGCTTGGGCTATCTTCTGAACTCTCTACAACTGCACCACGGCCGAACAAAGGTTATGATTTGCTTTCAAATCTTGCTTGTCTTCTTTCGGTCACTTAGAGAGTCACTGCATCTGACCAGCCTTCAGCTTTTTAACCCATGCTTTGAAATAAATTGTGGTACCGCAGTGGCGTGATGGTTAGCATGTCCGCTGTTAACCCAGATATTTCTGGTTTGAATCCTAACAAAGGCAAAAATGTTTTTCTACGGGTATCGCCTTTTGTGAGGACTTGCCAAGTCCTCCGTTAGTAAATTTATTCATTGCCATGAAGTAAGTCGTTTGGAAACCGGCAGAAAATTGTAGGTCCCCTCCACTCCCTGACAAGACATGGTTGTGAGAAATGCACTAGGCTTTGTCGCTCTTCGCTGTGTTGCGCCACCCTATTTATTTTTAGTTATTTGTTTGTTGGATAGTTAGGAATAGCCAAACTTGCATTTCGTGATATTCTTTCTGCTTATCTGACCAAGAGCATGTAGAGCTTAATTGCTTACGTTGTTACAGGTTCGTATCGTGCTTTAGCAGTTCTTACTTTATTTGCATCCAAACTTACGATTCGATTTTCCTTAGCATCTTTGATTTGATAAGTGTGGTTGTTAGCAAGTGTCCCAAATAGTATTGGAAGATTAGAGACTGGCAATACCTTTTCTGAATTTAAATTAATACTTCTGTCTCTTTTATTAGAAAGAGCACAAAGAAGTCTGCACATATGTCAGTTGACTTAACCTAAATTAACTTTCCACGCGTTTTCGCATAAAAACCGTAGTAGAAGTTGAAAGAAGACATTGTATATCGTAAGATAATTTCTTATTATTTCTTTGCTTGGAAATTAACCTTATAAATTTATAGATTGAATTATTTAGAAAGACTGCTAAACTTAAGAATTGTTGTTCGGCTTAGTTATTTTCAAACCAATTGTAAGATGATCTCATTTTAATAACTCTTTGAGTTTATACTTATTTCTGAATTTTTATAGGAAATAAAATCTTCATTTAATTCCGAAATTGGAAAGATATTTATTATTTGGAAGGAAAAGCTGTACAACAACATTATTTTATTTCAATTGTTACCAAATCACACCATTTAATATGAATCGGACTGGACACAGTTGTGCTTCGCGATGTTGTAGCATGCAAGACACGGAAGATATGGTTGCTTGTGAGAAGTGTAAGAGATGGTGGCACTTTGATTGTGCTAAGTTTAACCAAGACTTATACTCCACTGCTGATCCGTGGTTTTGCGAAAATAGCGATTGTGTGTTCAGAGAGGAAGATCCTAAGGAACCTGTTTCTAATGAAAAGGTGAGTGATGATTTGGGGAACCAAGGGTTGGAAGTGGAAGGAGCAGTTGTTGATCTTTTGCTAGAAGCTGCCGCAGTAGCTCAAGCAGCAGCGGCACAAAAGGATGCGGAACTTCTCACGTTACGGAATGAGCTGGAGATAGCTAGGCAAAGGCTGGCCAACGTTTCAGCTGCGAAAAATCCACCA
This sequence comes from Melanostoma mellinum, assembly GCA_914767635.1. Lineage (NCBI taxonomy): Eukaryota > Metazoa > Arthropoda > Insecta > Diptera > Syrphidae > Melanostoma > Melanostoma mellinum. The sequence continues at coordinate 247,915,996 of OU612058.1, read as the reverse complement.
GAACCACCACCACAACCACCATTACCAAAGCCATTTTCTGATGATAAGCTAGACATCATCAAACGAATTCAAGCTAATCATCAGTCACTTTTAAAGGGCGTTAGTCAACCGCCTCAATCTACGCCTATCCATGCCGGTACCCCTCGTCATCGTAGTTTCCACGAATCTTTAATGAACCAAACTGATATGACGAATCTGCTCACAATTTTGAACAGAAGCAACGTGCAGGAACTTCCAACATTCTCAGGCTATAACAAAAGAGAATGGCCATACTTTGAAGAGGTTTTCCGATCGACAACCATTGAAGGCAAGTACAGTAGTAAAGAGAATGTTGCGCGTCTTCGAAAATCGTTGAAAGGAGAAGCGTATCAGCTGGTGAGCGACCGCCTTAAATACTCAACTGATGATGAGGCCATTATGGATTCTCTTCGCTCCATCTTCGGTCGTGCCGACGTTCTAGTTCATGGTCTAACAACTGATCTGCTCAAGCTGCCAGCTTTAAAATCAAAATGTGACGCCAATCTCAATTTGTGGGCGGTTAAGGTAAATGGATTTGTAGCAGATTTAAAGTCTATGAATAGAGTTGAGGATCTAATGAACGGGTATGTACTGACTGATTTAACTTCCAAGCTAGGCGTAGGGCTCTACCAGGACTGGCGAAAGAAGCAAGCCTCAATTTCTAAATCATCCATAGAAGATCTGGCGAAGTTTCTCACAGACAAATTGGTTGAATTACCGCCAGAGCTGGTGAAGCCTTTAGATGCGAATGGCAGCAGGAAGACACAAGCTCCTCAAAAATTAGTAAATCGAGTGTTGACTCACCAACCATTCCCCGTGTCAAAAACTACAAAAACTTCGTGTGAAAAGTGTGGGCGTATGGATCACATCTTGGGTGAATGTGAAGAGTTTAAGTTATTGTCACCGGATTTAAGACTATCATTTGCTCGAGATCATAAAATATGCTTCCGTTGTTTGAACCCAAGCGAGCATGATTGGAGATCGTGCTCCAAAAAGAAGGTGTGTGGTTTATCGGGTTGTTCAGGACGCCATCACCCTCTTCTGCACCAGCCGTCTGCTCATCAGATTAAGGAGTTGAATGCGTCAGCTGTTCCATACCATCCCACTTCAAAGTTTAATTCATCGCATATTGGTGCTGAGATGCCAATTCTCTTTAAGGTTGTTCCAATACGGCTTCATGGAAGAAACGATAGGTTCGTGGACACTTTCGCATTCTTGGACGATGGATCGTCCTTGACGATGATGGAGAGAGACTTGTATGATGAGCTGGAATTAGACGGTCAACCGGAAAGTTTAACTCTTCAGTGGACAAAGGGTGTGTCGAGAATTGAGGAGTCGATAAAAACGAACTTGGAAGTTTCCAGTATTCACAACCGAAAACGACATTCTTTGAAAAACGTGTATACTGTTCAAGGCTTGGAACTTCCTACTCAATCCACAAATGTTTCTGAGTTAAAGGAACTCTACCCACATCTGCGCGGGTTACCACTCGTAGATTTACTCGAAGCAAAACCTAAAATTTTAGTTGGGCTGGACCACGCCAAGTTTTTGCTGGGCCATGGTCAGAGACATGGCAATGAAGAGGGGCCACATGCTTTGAAAACATTGCTCGGCTGGATAGTTTATGGAAAATCCGCTCCCACAATAAGAGCCACCTGTGTTCATGAAGTCTCGAAGCCAGAAATGCACCTTTTGTTTCACGATGCAATAAGAACCGAAGATGAACTGCATACACTAGTGAAGAGCCATTTCACCACTGAAAATTTCGGAGTGATGCCACCCAAAGGTGAATTAGTAAGTAAAGCAACCAGTCGTGCCATAAGTCTTATGGAGAGTACCTTAAAGTATGAAAACAACCGGTACGAAATTGGGTTGTTGTGGGATGCTGATGATGTTAAACTCCCTGATAGTTTCCCCATGGCATTAAGTCGATTGGTTTCACTAGAAAAATCGTTATCCAGAAAACCGCATTTGTTGAACTGGAAAACCAATCACATGGAGAACCTTTTATCGAAAGGGTATGCGAGAATCGCTTCAGCGGAGGAGCTCCAGCAAGACTGGCCACGGATATGGTACGCCCCAACATTTATCGTTGAAAACCCAAATAAGATTCCACCTAAGCCTAGAGACGTGGCGGATGTAGCAGCGACTGTGTGTGGAGTTTCACTAAACACTCACATACTCAAAGGCCCTGATAACATAGTGGCTCTTCATGCTGGTATCTTTAAATTGCGGGAACGTAAAATTGCTGTGACTGCTGATGTGAAAGAAATGTTCCATCAAATAAAAATAAAACCAGAAGACCAGCAGTGCCAAAGAATTCTGTGGAGGAACGGTGACTCTTCCAAGAAACCGACAGTGTATATCATGCAAGTTATGATGTTCGGTACAAGATGCTCTCCTGTGTGTGCCCAATTCGTGAAGAATTTTCATGCCAACAAGTTTAAAAATGAATGTCCAGAGGCGGTGGATGGGTTGGTAAACCGGACATACGTGGATGACTATTTTAATAGCCATGACACCATAGAACAAGCATTATCAGTAACTAAAGATGCCATACGAATCTGCAAGGCAATGAGTTTCGACTTGGTTGGTGCACAGTCAAACAGTTTGGAATTCTTAAGACAAATTCCAGAAGAAAATGTGAATAATAAGCTGATTTGTATAGACCCGAATACTTCTGAAACTCACATCACAAAGATCTTAGGCCTATATTGGCATCCTAGTTCTGATCTTCTTACCTATAGGTTGTCTGACGATGGCTTGTTGGAAAATATGTTAAACATGGAAAGTTCAATTTCAAAACGACAGATTCTGAAAACAATCATGCGGATTTTTGATCCTTTGGGGCTCATCTCTCACTATATTATACGAGGGAGAATAATTCTTCAAGACGTTTGGAGAGAAGGTTCCAACTGGGATGAACCCATTTCGTCACGGCTGAGAGAAGAGTGGCTTGTTTTCATAAGAGAACTAAAGAAAATTGAAATGCTAAAAATTCCACGCTTGTACGTTTCATGGTCCCCTAGTGATTCTGCACCCGATCTCATAGTCTTCGTAGATGCTTCAGAGAAGGCTTTCGCAGCTGTCGCATATCTCCGTTTCCAAAAAGAGGATGCAACAGAAGTGGTTCTTGTTATGGCGAAGGCCAAAGTTGCCCCGGTAAAAAAACTATCAGTTCCCCGATTAGAATTGCAAGCCGCTGTGCTGGGCGTGCGTTTAGCGTCAACAATTAAGATGTCCCATTCCATTCTAATTCGAAAGGTTGTGTTTCTATCGGACTCAAAAACAGTGCTGTCGTGGATCAATTCTGTTGATTTTAAGTTCCCGTCATTCGTTGCCGTTAGGATCGGCGAAATTTTGGATACAACCTCACCAAGACAATGGTTCTACATTAGTTCGGTGGAAAATGTTGCTGACGATGGCACAAAATGGAGTGATCCATCCATGGGAAACTTTGACTGCAGGTGGTTTAATGGTCCAGCTTTCTTGAAAGATTCTTTTGAACTTTGGCCTATTAAATCCAGCGTTTCGAGCAAAGCAGATGGTGTTGCTAATAATGCAGAAGCAAATGTCATGGCGCATACGGCCTCCCGAAATATTTCTTTTCTCATATATGACGAAATTAAGCCAAGGTTTCAAGCAAAGTGGGGTTCTTTAGTGAGAGTTGTTGCCCTCTTACTTCGCGCCAAGGACCTTCTTCGTAAGAAAGAAATAACAAAAGAACATTTCGTGACACCGTATGAATTTCACCGCGCAGAAGACTGGCTATTTAGGAAGATCCAACAAGATGTATTTTTGCCTGAATTAACTTCATTGACGCGGGGTAAAGCTGTAGAAAACTCTAGCTCACTACGCAGCTTATCTCCATTTATGGATGAAGAAGGGACCATACGCATGAGCTCTAGGGCACAAAAGGCTCTCATCACCTATGCCGCTCGGAACCCCGCAATTCTTCCAAAGCATCATCCATTGGTAGACACATTTGTGCAATTTCATCACGACCGCAATTTCCACACCGGCACATCTTTAATAATATCAGACATTCGCGAGAGAGCTTGGATTATCAGTATTAGAGCAGTTGTCTTAAGGGTGAAATCTTGCTGCAATAAGTGCAAGGTTATGAACGCTAAGCCTCAGATGCCGCAAATGGGCCAACTTCCTGCCGCTAGAGTTGCCTTTGACTCAAGACCGTTCACCCATGTGGGCGTAGACTGTTTCGGTCCGATGCTCGTTAAATTCGGAAGAGGAACGGTTAAAAGATATGGAATGATTTTCACCTGCCTCACATTCCGAGCAGTTCAGATTGAACTCCTTAACGACCTGTCATTAGATCAATGCACTATGGCACTCCGTCGCTTTTTAATCAACCGAGTCGTCACGAAGTTTGTTTACAGTGACAATGGGCTGAATTTTGTTGGCACAAAAAACAATTTGGAAAAGGACGTTAAGGAGATGGAAGAAGCTCTCAGTCAATACGCAGCGAAATATGAAGGCATCGTTTGGCGGTTCATCCCAGCGTATTCACCATGGATGGGTGGTGCCTGGGAGAGGCTTATTCAATCGATAAAGAAAACAGTCGATTTTGTCTTAAAGGAACTAGTGCCCAGAGAGGATGTCCTTCGGAATGCACTTCTTGAAGCTCAAGGACAGATAAACCGACGCCCCCTCACACATCTCCCAGTTGACCCTAACGATCCTAAGCCCTTGACCCCAAATCTCATGCTTTTTGGTGAAGCCGATAAGGATGTTACAGCACCAGGTGTTTTCCATGACAGCGACGTAAACAGCAAGCTGTACAGCCGCAGAGCTCAACACCTAATGGCCGAATTTTCTAAGCGGTGGTACACAGAGTATTTACCCGAGATCACAAGAAGAAGTAAATGGCACAAGAATGTGAAATCAGTTGTTGAAGGAAGCGTTGTAGTATTGGTGGAGCCCAACGATATAAGATCATCATGGAAAATGGGCATAGTGGAGAAGGTGTATCCAGGTCCAGATGGAATAGTTCGAGTTTGTGACGTGCGGTTGCCTAATGGTAGCATAAAATTAAGAAGATCAGTTGGTCGACTTGCTGTGCTCGATGTTCGGTCTTCACTCTAGCGCTCAGACGGCCCCCGGAATGTTAGCAAGTGTCCCAAATAGTATTGGAAGATTAGAGACTGGCAATACCTTTTCTGAATTTAAATTAATACTTCTGTCTCTTTTATTAGAAAGAGCACAAAGAAGTCTGCACATATGTCAGTTGACTTAACCTAAATTAACTTTCCACGCGTTTTCGCATAAAAACCGTAGTAGAAGTTGAAAGAAGACATTGTATATCGTAAGATAATTTCTTATTATTTCTTTGCTTGGAAATTAACCTTATAAATTTATAGATTGAATTATTTAGAAAGACTGCTAAACTTAAGAATTGTTGTTCGGCTTAGTTATTTTCAAACCAATTGTAAGATGATCTCATTTTAATAACTCTTTGAGTTTATACTTATTTCTGAATTTTTATAGGAAATAAAATCTTCATTTAATTCCGAAATTGGAAAGATATTTATTATTTGGAAGGAAAAGCTGTACAACAACAGTGGTGTCGGCTTGAGTTTTGGGTACGCTGACCGACCATAACAAAAAGCAGCAAAATCGTTCAGTTCGTTTGCAAGGCAACTCATGAAATCATATTCAAGGCAACTCATTTTTGCCTTACAGGGTGTTTTGTATAAGATGCGACAAAAGCCCGGGACAGAAAGTTGATTCAGGACAAACAAAAAATAAAAAATCGTAGGGGAGCGGTGGGCTTATCTTCATACGCTTAAGCAGAAAGCGTAATTTTATCAAATGCTGTTTTTATTTTCTAAAAAAAATTAAGTGGCTCTCAATAAGGCAAAATTGTGTAAAAAACTTATTTTTAAAATAAAATTGATATTTTTTTTCAAAATTTTGACTGTGAGATTTGATGTCGTAAAAATTATTCACTAAATTAACTTAAACTAAAGTTTTAATAAAAAACAAACACAACATATTTGATTTGGAAAACATTGTAGTATGTGGTGGTAAGTGGCTTAATTGACTTTAAATAATTTTTTTAGAAAAATCATTCAATTTTCAATAAAATATTCCTTCCGGCCTAAATGGGGAGAAAAAGACCCCCACCTCCTATACATTTTAACTTGCGATTACAGGTGCTATAAGGTTTTGAAATCGTGAAGAAATAAAAATATTAAGATAACAATTAAACATGACATTTTGATGATAGAGAATATGAAAAAAAGTGGGTCCTGCAAATCTGTCTGTCTGTCTGTGTGTCTGTCTTTCTGTATATGAATCTACACCATGAACCGCCGGACTGATTTGATTTAAAATTCGCAGTAAGGGTTTTGTGAGCCAGCCTACAGAGGAGTTTTGGAATTGGTTCTTTAGGTCTTGAAGTAATGGTACCTGCCATACAACCGATATGATAATGCTTATTTCACTCGAAAACGGCTCCTACATCTTCGATGAAATTTCATGTGTAGAACTATTGTTTTATAATCTTTCTTATTTTTTGGAAGTAGTCGAAGAACGTAGCCTCATATAGCTTTAAAAACCAACTTTATCGCTGATGGCTTACACAATTCTAACAAATTGTTATATGTAAGAATTTATAAGTGGTTTCAAAGGATTGAGTGTAACCATTTGAAAAATTTGAATTAATTTTTTTAAAAAAGTTTTATTTCTTTGAATATTTTCGAAACTCTAGTTAGCAGCCCTGAACCACCAACAATATCTTGGCTTAGTCTGCTTTTGCGCACAATCGCAAGTTCGCACGATCCCATTTTTTCTTGTGTTGATCGAACCTTTTCGTCCTAGGCTTCTGTCACATCTAACGCAAAGCACATTGTATAGACTAATTAAATTCTTTTCACAAAATAAAATAAATAAATATGGTGGCGCAACAGAGTGAGGAACCTTGGGGCCTAGCGCATTTCTCACAAGCCTTGCCTTGTGAAGGACTGGAGGGGACCTACAATTTTCTGCGGTTGCGAACGGCTAATCGAGAAAGCGCTTTTCATGAAAATGAATTAACTGACTGAAGGCTTGCCAATTCCTCGCGAAAGGCGATACCCATGGAAAAACATTTTTGCCGCAGCTGGGATTTGAACCACGAACCTCTGGGTTAACAGGCGGACATGCTTACCATTACGCCACGGGTACCACGGGTACCAAATCACAGTTTTAGTTGTAGTTGAATATTTGGATTTTACGCAAAACATATATATAAAAATTAGAACATATGGTGGCTTAACAAATTTATGGAGACCTCGAAGCCTAACGTTTTACCGCACATATTGAATACGATTGGATAACATGTGCGATGTTTCAAATACTCAAGCCATACAATTGGTATCCATCTAAACTTCGTATCTAAAAATAGCATCGAAGCTTTTATGGTCTGTTTGGGTAAGGTTACTACTTCTTAGAAAGCGTTCAAGTCATGCTTTTGGCGACCATATGCCCTTCCTCATTTTTACTGATTCGAAATTATTGTTCAAAACATCTTAATATCTTACTGGTTGACATGTGTTACAAGCATTTTCTAATTTCTATCTCTATTCACTTTTGAAAGCATTGAACATCTCGAACCTTTTTTTATAGTCATTTCAGTTTTGGCTTGGGCCTGAACTGTGAGTTAAGCACTAAGTTAAACTGATTTCAAAATAAAATTCTTGATATGATAACTCAAAATCAAAGAGTAATTTTTTCGTATTTACGTTCACGTTTGATTACAAAACATACTCAAATTGGCAACATGTTTTTTACCTTAACTTTAGTCTGAATTGCACTGGCAATGTCAAACTTCGGTTGTGTGTTTTTTTAAGGTGACTGCTATTCTTACCGCAACTTCGTTCTTACCGAAGGTCGCAAGACTTTAGCCTTTTTATATTTTCCTTAAAACTTATCTTCAATCTTCTTCAATAACAGTGAAAAAATCGTTACTTAACTGCGTAAACAAATTTAAAATTTAAAATTCTCTATCCTCTTTTGAGTAAAGTGTAACACTATTTGCCAATGGAGAAAACCCAAAAGTATTATTTACGAACGAACCTCCATCATTTGTGACACTAATTTAACTATGCAAATTATTTCGTATGGGAATAACCGATGGGTCAATTATTTTTGCCACAGGCATGGCTGATGGAAAGGCTCACAGATAGGAAAGCGCTCTCAAATGAACTGGTGAGTATTAGTATTCCTTCCAATTAAGTTTTGACAATTTACCTTTTTGGGGATTATGAATATTCTGTTTTTGTTTTTTTTTCTGTTTAAAAAACAATACATCTTGCTCCGAATGTCTTGGCTTAGTTTGCTTTTAAGAAAAAGGAAAGTTTTTATGCATAATATTCGGGCCACGTGCCTACTTAATTGATTGTTATTTTTTCTCCCCTTTTAACAAAGGGTTCTTTGTCAAATGGCTTAAAGTTTCGGCCATTCATTCTTATTGCCTCTTTTTGTTCTTTTTACTCTAAGGAATTCGCTGAGCATTCAATAAGTTTGATCTTTTTTATTTTTAATGTATTTTCTTTTAATAATGAGGAAATGTTAATAAATTTAATTATGAAAAGAACCCCGGAAGGCAATCTTTTTGATCTAAACATCTGGAGCAAAAGGCGAACAAAAGCAGAGCTTTTCAAAATGTGGACATTGCAGCGGCATTACACGACGGACGCAGCGACGCGACGCGGCGCCCATTTGGTATGCTAATATTGAAGACTTTCAATTTCTCATTTGCTTTCAATTCTGTCATCAAAAAGTGGTAGTCCATGAATGTATACTTGGAAGTAAGTAACTCTTTGTCCATTTCTGATAACACAAGTTCGAATTTTTAATAAATAAACAAAAGACACCTGCGAGTGTTCACTCGGCCACATCATGGTTGTTTTTAAATTAAATCGGTTTTGAATAACAATTGAAAAAGAGTTTCCACGAAATTGTAATGTTACGTGATGTAATCGTATTCCAATCGGTTTACGGCAAAAGATGAGTTTCAATTTGTGTAGCAGCTGCGGCGAAATGAATTTCGGGTACATTTTGTGTGTACGATAACCATGCACGATTTGGTATAAATTTAGTTTACTTACTACTGATGTTGATGATGTACAAATGTAATTGAGTGATAAGTTTCTGAAAAGACAATAATGAGAGCCTACTTTACTTTTCAAGAAATTGATAGTTTTGGGTGATGTTGGTTGGAGAACGGGAAGATTGGGGTATTATCAGCTATTCAAACCCCGAATGTATTTCAAAAACATGGTCAAACACGAGCAAATGGGGCTTTCACAGATTTCATTGGAAAGACAGCAAAAATTTTGACCCAAACAAAATCCTATTTTACAAAAAGTTAAATTTTATGAAATCAATCAAAGGAAAATATAGCGATCTAATATCGCATACCTTGTTCCATTGAACAATCAAGACGAGGGCTTCCCCTTCAACGATTTCCCTGCAATGTGCTTTCGAAAACCCGTCGAGCGTTGATATCCATTCGCCTTACATGGCCCAGCAATCGTAGCCTCGCGATGCGTACTCTTCTAGCTACACCCATGTCGCGGTACAGCTCATACAGCTCGTTGTTGTATCTTCTTCTCCACATATTGTTTCTGCATACGGAACCAAAGATCTTTCGGAGTATTTTTCTTTCGAAACGACCAAGGTCTTCTTCATTCACTTTTGCTAAGGTCCAAGCTTCAGTGCCTTAAAGGAGAACTGGCATGATCAAGGTCTTATAAAGGGCTACCTCGGTTTTTCTGGAGAGGGTTTTGTTTCTCAATTGCCTTCTTAACCCAAAGAAGCAAAGGTTGGCAAGAGTTGATCTCCGTTTGATCTCCGCACTGCTGTTGTTTTCCGCGTCTTTAGCGGATTCAGGTAGACTAAGTCCGGTACTACCTCGAAGTTATGGGTAATTCGTCGATGTTCACTTTCCTTGTTTGATGACAGCATATACTTCGTTTTGCCCTCATTAACCATCGCTCCTGTTTCTAGGTCGGGAGGGCAACATTCTTGATCATCATCAAAGTTGAATGAGGTTTTCTGACTGACAGTGACAATGCTTACGTGCTGGTCTTTACAAGCTTGAACTCGGGCTCTGCCACCCTGGCAAGATCTTTTTACCTTTTGGTAAGACTTCCGAACCTCATTCCAGTCATGGCATCTCTCAATTTCCTCAAACGAGCGCTTCTTATGCTGCTTCTGTTTCTTTCAGAGAATTCGGCGTTATTCACTCCTTTTCTCCTTGTAAGTCTCGTTATACTGATCGCAAGCTGCCCTTGTTCTCATTTGCATCACTTTTTGTTTGGCTCCATTCGCTTGCCTGCATTTTTCATCGAACCATGGGTCTCGTTTTGTGGTCGAGTGAAACCCAGAACCTCAGAGGCAGCGGTTCTGATGGCTTCTTGGCATTGCTTCCACCGGTATGCAATGCTTGATGCTGGCGGCATAAGATCCAAGGATAGTTGGAGGGACACTCGATTGCAGAAGGACCTGGAAATATCTTGCAATTGTAGCTAATAGGAAGTATGTATGTATGTATGTATGTATGTCCGGTGTAAACTCCTAAACCACCCAACGGATTCTTATGAAATTTTCAGGGTAGACATAGTTTAGTCCAGAGATGGTTCCTGTCAAAGTTTTATCCCTATATTCCCACAGGAACGGGGTGGGGAACAAAAATTTAGAAACTACTCCACAGATTTCAAAAAATTCTTTCAACTCTGGGATGTTACATCGTCTTTCAGTGGCATAGACTTATATTACATTCACTTATTTACATGGGATCAGAAGATTCCCACAGGAACAGGGTTAAGAACGGAAGCTTAGAAACTACTGGATAGATTTCAAAAATTCTTTCAACATTAGGGGTGCTAAATTATCAGTAACTTCAGTAACTTAGCCTATATTTTTCATCCCTATAATCCGACAGGATCAGAAACAGGAACGAGAACGGGAACATTAAAGTTACTTGACCGATCTCAAAAATTCTTTCAACTCTAGGATGTAAAATTAACCCTCAGTGACAGAGATTTATATTTCATTCACATATTTCCACTGGAACAGAAGATTCCAACAGGAACGGGGTTGGGAACTTAGAAACCACTGGACAGATTTCGAAAATTCTTTCAGCATTAGGAAAGAGGAAGAATGAGAACGGAAACCTTAAAACTTAAGACCCGAGCAAAGCCGGGCGGCTCAGCTAGTTATTATATATACTCGTATTAGATAATATTTATTTTCAAAAAAATTATAAGAATTAAAACCAAATACTTTGTCTTAAATACGCAATCCTGATATTTTCATTGCTTTAAAAATCTATTTTTTTTAATGGCTTAATATGCTTATGTTTAGACATTTTGCCTGGTAGGTCGCATCCAGAAGAAATGAATTATTTTTCGGTACCTACTTTTGAAATGTAAGACTATTTGCTTTGAAGACAAGAGAAAAAAAAGGTCGCCATGTTAGTTTTTGCTCAATTTCAGAAATATATTCTTAAAATGCTTTGTTTGTTTTATGCATATGCTTGAGCTTTTATTTGTAAAACAACACATTGGGACAAATCTCATTTTTTTTTTGCATTATTGTCACACGATTTGGTATTTTCTTCCATTAAATATTGAAATTTCATTTTTAGAAGGCGAGTTAATTTTAATGGAGGTAGAATGTTTTCATGATTTCAAAGTAAACCTCTTCTAGAATATCAAATGAACGCGACGTCCTTTACTAAAAGGAGCTTTCATTTTTCACGGCTTGGTCCAACTAAGCTAGAAGTTGAAGAAGCGAAACTACTTGGTGCTCACGCACTAGAAACAATTTTATTTTTTTGTGGTTTCCAGTTTTGTTTCCATTTTCTTTCAGAAACCACAGCTCCATTTATTCTTTTGGTGCCAGTACATAGTTTTACAACGAATAGTTTGCTAATTGCGAATCAATTAGCCCTACTCTTGGACTTTTCACAAAAATTCTAAATTTAAATTCTATACTGTGAAAAAGTGACAAAATTATCATTGCTGCATATGTGATGAATGTCCAAAATGAGATGTTGTCATTAGCCAAATTAATTAATCAGAATATACACTTCAATTTCGCAAAAGGTTGCATCATCATATTAAATGTTTTTTTTTTGTTCCATAACTTTTGTCAAAGTCCCTTTAATTGAATGGGACTGGGTTTTCCCAGATCTACAAAACTGTTTTATCTCTAAAGACATCAGCATATCTTTCCTGGAACTGTACAAAGACAGAAAAAGAAATAAATACTTAAAACAACTTCTCATTTGCGCTGATTTATTATCGAAAAAAATAAATCTATTTATCAAAAACCAACGACATTGAATTCCTCTAGGGAAGAAATATTTTCTTTGTGCAGAAAAAAATTGAATAAGTGATTAATGGGACAAGTTTCACGAAGTGAAAAGGACATGAGTATTGAATAAAAGCCAATGTAAGGTAAGATATACAAAATAAATAGGCTTTCTATGAATTCTATTTTATATCACACACATAGTCGTTTCTGGAGAACGAGTTACTTTAACATTGAAGTATGGATGTTTTAATTTCTCTCAATTGGTAATGTGAGAAGATGCATTTACACTAGCAATAGACATCTTTGAATTTCACGAAAAGGGTGATGGTGAATTTGAATTTGAATTTGAAAGGCGTACAGGTACACAGCGACTGCATATTGATAGAAAGGTAACTAATGACAACTGGCTTTCCGATGATTGCCTGACTCAATTTGAACTGATTGCTGTTTTCTGGAAGACTACCAACATAACCAATCAAGGAAGTTGAAAAAAGAATTCCCAATAACTAGTTGAAAAAAAGTGAAATCATATCAAATTTTCTCAGTACTCAAATCAAAGCAGGGAAGCAATCAAAATCATTTATTGTTTTAACGGAAAACTTAAAAAAAAAGAATTAATTTCCGACGAAAAAGACAGATTGTAAAAATGGCCATTTGCTTTTTGTCGTTCGAGATAAATTAATTTTAAGGGCTCAATGCATTCGTTTTTTCATCTTTTTTTCCATTGTAATATTTTTAGATACACACAAGTCATTTATTATAGCGAGTTTCGTTATAGAAAACTCCTTACACAGGTCTAAAATAGATTTCCATTGTGTGTGGCTCATTGTTGCTTGAAGTCTTGTATTCAAATAAATAAATGGTTTCGTTTTCAAAGACTGGCATTGACATAAATTCACATAAATCAAATAAAGTTTCAAAATAATTATCTAAATGGGCCTCAATACATTTCATAGAAAATAGAGAGAGAAAAAAAGGTTATTCATACGCCACAGTGACTTTGAAATAAAAATATGTCTCAAAGCATGCTGTTCACTCAGGCATGTGTGGCAGATTTTGTTATTAAATAAAGTCAACTCCGTCATATATTTAGAGTGGGAATGACAAATCTTTCAATCGGATTTTATTGTCTGTAATAGAAAGCCACTTACATCTACGTGACATAAGTAAGTTGAAAGTGCTCCCTTTTTTTTGGGATCACACATTTATTTGGCCTGTGGCGTTTATTTGCACCTTCTGTTTGCCAAAAAGAAAAAAACGTAAATAAATCCTGAGTAAACACGTAAGAGAAAGTATCACACAAAAATCTGTTAAATTGCTTAAATTTTCCACTCGTCTATTACAAGGTCACTTAGCCTTAAGCTTTATTTTATATTTTTTTACATTTTATGGTGTTTATTTTTTATCGTATGGCATTACACATCAATGAGTTACATTTTTATAATTATTTTCAAAATAAACAAAATAAAAGTTTCATTGAATAAGTTGTCTACATCAAAGACATTTATAGCGAACGATATCCTGATACACGAGATTGAGATTATTATGAATAGAAAAACCTTAGAGAAGTTTGTAAATAATATCCTTTGAGTCTGTATTTAAGAGATTATGTTTTCTTTCATCCATCCATCATTTTCCTGACGGTGGGATTATTTGTCATCCTAGTTTATTAGACGGAGTTGGAGTACGAAGTGAAGGAATTTCTTTTTTTTAAAGCTGTTTGGAGGTGGAGGTGATGAACAGGACTGTGTGAATGAGAGTGGCTATTGTGTTTTATTTAAGCGCTTTGATAATAATAAATAAAAAAAAAAAAAAACAGAAACAAGAAAAGTATGGTTTTGGTAGTAGATGAGAGAACTTTTTAGGAAACATATCGATTTCTGTTGTAAGATGAGGGCTTATAAGAAATTTTGAAAATTTCAGTGATGCTATTTGAAGGAGTTTTCTTCAACGAGCTTCTACTAGAACATGATTAGTTTTGATCCTTTTTAAATGGCTTAGGTCTTATGTTTACTTTAATCCATATGACCTTCTTATCCCTTAATGCAATTTGGGAGAACTGAATGAGACATAACCAACGCATTTCTGTTATGTGAAATATGAGGGAAAAACAAATAAAAAAGTGTCCTACAAAAGGGATAAGCTATCAACTTGAGAAAATCAACATACAATGTAAAGGGGTTTCCTTAAGAAGTGTGGTTTCCAAGGAAACTCATTTAATTTGATGTTGTGTTCAAGAATTAAGCTTTATTATTAAGATAAGGGTTTACCATAATATTTGAAAATAATTTTGGGCCTGCCTGCTCGAATAAATACCAAAGGAGATGCCCAATATTCGATTAATTTTTACAGTATTTGGAGCCGTTTGTCAGTGATATCACGCCGAATATTCTCTTCGAAGGCATCAATCGTTTGGGGCTTGAAATAAATAATTCATCGGTGCTAAATCGCCTGACCTTCGATGTAAATCACAGGCTTAAGGTTAGCGTTGATCTTATTTCCGCCACACTTTGATCAATGTAGATCCATTGTGATACCCTGGAGTATTGTAACGTCCTAAAAAACCTATGAATTTATGGTTGGTCAATTTTTAACCATTTTGTGGCCTCAATGAAGTTCAACAGACTGTTTCTCGGAGTGTCTGATAATTCTTCTAGTTCATTGAAGAAGTAATTGTCTAGAATTTTTTTTTTCCAAGTGAGGCAGATTGTTGGGCTGTGACAAAAGAAGTGAGTGGTATCCTCATGTTCATCTTCGTCATTGAATCGTCTGCAGTCTGTCGTAGCCTAGCAGATTGTGTCCTGTTATAATACTGATAAGCGATCGTTATGAAGACCTAATCAAAGATGGTAGCCTTCAGATCCGTTCTTATCGTATTTTGGCCATAGTTTCTTGGAAGTGACACAGGAATCTAGGCATACCCATTTTTCAAAGGATTTTCGTATTATTTTGTTACCAATGATCTGTTTAGTTTCACAAGGTGGTACCCTGATTGATTGATCAATGAGAGAAGGGTCAAGAGCCTAGCCGGCCGCTTTTTCGTTTCCCAGTATATGCCACTGTGACCGAGAACCCAGCAGAGTCTAACGTTATGCTGTGTGCCAAGAACCCTTAGCTCTTCGTGACAGCAAGAAACAAGCTTTGATTTGACAAGAGTAGCAGAAATCGCTTTTATAGCTGCTTGGATATCAATGAACTAAGTGATATCAGCATGTGATAGCGCCAACATGGACACCTGTTTTGCAGCGCTTGTAACTGCCAAGATCTCGGCTTGGAAGACACTGCTGTGATTTGGAAGTCTCAATGAACTGGCTAGGTTCAAGTTTTGTGAAAGGAAACCTGCACCTGTTCCAACTTCTATTTTCGAGTCGTTAGTATAAATTATTTAACTATTTTATAGACGTCTCGTTCATATGAGGTGTTTCATTCTCCCAATCCTGTCTATTGGGGAAGCTGGTTGAGAAGGATTAAATCACACGGTTAAAACTAAAAATTATGCAAAGATCGGCGTTAAGGCAATTTCGCTACGAGACAATTCACCGAACTCACGCAATGCCCAGTGGCCGTGCAGGTTCAATTCTTCCATGCTAACCAAACTGAGCATGAATGAAGTGATAACGTCAAAAGGCCCAACTCCGAAAAAGGGATTACCAGATCGAAAACCACACATCTATAAAAACACTTTTTAAATCATGAAGCGGAACAACAAAGCTTACAGAACCTCGAGGCCTAGGGTATCCTCTTCAAAAATGTTTGAAAAGTTAAGGGGAAAAGCAAACTTTCACCCATTCACAACGGTGAAGTGAGAAATCGCTTTTCATTGCAATATAATAACCTTCGGAGGATTTGTCAATTCCTCTCGAAATGCGATGCCTGCAATTAAGTGTTTCGGGGTTTCGAACTTCGAACTCTCACCTAGGCAGGTTGGATTTCTAACTCTTAAGGCACGGGCATCAAATTAAGAAGCCTTCGGACATTATTAGCAAAAACAAGTTCATTCCTCTTCTTTCGAACTTCCTCTTGTAAGAGAATTATTTTCTTCTGCCCCGGATTATGGCCCCAATTGAGTTTTCTCGTGGCAAAAATACTAGCTTTTGGACGCATTAAGATATCGGCACTATTTTTCTTCTTAAAAGAAAAGGAGAATTTAAAAAATTGATTTACAGGGCGTTTCGCAAACTTCGGCTGAAGTAAGATTTTTTTGAAATAAAAATGCACGAAATAAGACATTAAAATAAGCCTTGAAAATTAGTCATGAATTTTGTGTTAAAAGTCTGTGGCTATTTAAGTATTCACAAGATACCCAAGCAACACACAAGCTCTTTAAGAGTTGTACCGAAAAATCGCTCTGCACTTAACTTGGACTTAATTTATACTTGAGAATACTATTCCACTTATTTGCCTATTAATTAACTCTTTGTAAGTGGTTTTGCTTTCAGGTGCAACCAAAACTCTTAAGGGTAGCTTAAATAATTCCTTGACAAGCGATTTTCATATGGACACTTTGCAGAACTTATTTAAAACCTTCTAAAGTGGCTTTTGCTTAGAGGTCGTTGAAAATCTGTCTTTCACTCATCAAAAAAAGCGGTAGTGCAAATGAGAAGATACATATTTTTCGACGGTTTTCTCTTTTGCGCTACCATAATTTTAGCATTGTATATGGAATCTATGGTACTATCGAAACAAAAATGGTCCCTGAAAGCCATCTATGTATCCGCCGGCGTACTAACATTTCCCTATAATTTTAGAGCGCCGGCAAATACATACATAGATGGCTCTGAGCGACCGTTTTTGTTGTCGATAGTACTAACTATTCCATATACAATGTTTTCAGTGAAAGTCATACAAAAAAGTCAATGTGTGATGTGTGTGTATGGAATGGGTATAATATACACATTGTAAAGTAATTAGTGGCACAGGGTGTATCTTTAAAAAAGAATTAATTTTGAAAAAAATACTTCAACTGTATGTTTGATTCTATAATTTAGTCTGAGAGTATTTAGTGTGCCTTTCAAATTAGATTTTCGAGAGAATTAATACTTTATTCGGAACTAAGATTAGTTAAAAAATAAATAACACAAATTGTCAAGTAAATAACAAACGTCAGATGAGTTAGAGCAAGGTTTATGTATTTAAAAGGATGTGGTGTGCCTGAAACTAAAATTAGAGTTATTTTGAAGAAATAATGTACATAGTTAAAATCAACTATTTATGATTCATGAGCAATATTTGAGGTAGTGACTGCACTCTGGATCATTTTAAGTTCATTTTAAATGGGTATAGACTTGCGCTTATGCCTTTGAAAATGGAAAATCAATATATTCTTTAAAAATATCAACTTTGTATTTTGCAGTTTGGTGTCTATGAGTGTGTTTCACGAATTGAACAATAACAAGATATAAAACTAAGCATTTTTATAAAATTGCAATTCTTGTTTTATTCGCTTTTTAAATGCACAAATTTTTTTAATTGTTAAAAAAAAACTGGTTTAATACTTATATGCTTAAGTATTTGTTTAGTAAGTCGCATCCAAAAAGGAAGAAAAAATTATGGTACACACTAAAGAAATGATACACCCTGTAGGACTATTTGTTGGGAAGACAAGAGAAAAAAAATGTTCGCCATGTTTATTTTTGATTAATTTCAAAACTACATTCTTAATATACAATAAACTGCTATGTTTCAGAAAAAAACAGGAATTTGTTTGTAGTTGTACAAATAAAACATTAGTTTTATTTGTACAACAACACTTTAGAACACATTTCGCATTATTTTTCGCATCATTGTCACCCGACTTTGATTTTTTTTACTGCCATTTATTCTTAAAAACTCGTTTTTTTGTAGGCGCGTTTATTTTAAGGGAGGTAGAATGTGTGATTTTAAAGTAAATCTTTTCTTGCACATTCAACCGACGTTATAAGCGCTGAATAAATGCATTTAATGTTTTCCTTATATTATGGGGAAAAATATCTACTTAGTTGTTGACGAAAATAAACCACACATTTTATTTTCGTCTCTCATTTCAAGTTTATTCCATTTCACAAATACTGTATTCAATTCGTATCTGGGTAAAAGAGAAAGAAACTTATTGTTCCATTGAACTGAAATACTTGGAACAATTGGAAACGTGCTCTTAAGTTGTTCCTAAAAAGAGTGTATTAAGAACTCTTCAGTGCATGCAATTGGCTCCTCCCCTTTGGTCCCTTTTGGGTCTTATCGACGTCTTAACGGTTGGTTAAGGCGTGAAAACTCTTATGAAATTGACACTTTAAGTACTAGATAAGAGGCAAATGTGTTGCTTGGGTAATCTTAAGTAAAATGATAACAGTGGATACTTTACTAAAACATGAATTCTTGATTTTCTGGAGCGACTTTTGCATTTTAGGACCACAGTGCACCGCGCCGGCGGCGCGGCTGCGCTATTCTATTGAACCCACAGCCATCCGCTGATAATTTTTTTTTGCTCCGAAGATCAATTTACATTCTTCTGGATCTATGGAAAGATTTCAAAAATATGTGTAATTTCCTCAAAATGAATTGATTTTTAGCAACATTTAGAGAGACCAAGTAGAAGGGGTCTTGCAAGTGCTGAATGTTCACTTAACAGTCCTTTGATTTTATTTGTTCTCTTTTAAAGTATAATGCTGCGATTTCAGGTACTGAATAAACTGTTGTCAGAATTGATATAGTACCTTACTACAGCTACTTTTAAGATTGGTACCCTAATTGTCCTCTGGAATTTTTGTGTACTTTTTTTTATGGATGTCTACGTTTTGATTAAGCGGAAGTTAGAACCGAAGCTGACTGATATGAAATATTTTATGTAAAAGTATCATTATCTAGAAGTTAGACAAAAGTGTGATAAGAAGTTGTCATTAGAAAGGCTCAAATTGTTTCAATTCACATACTTAATAACTTCATACACAAGCCTAAAAAGTAGAGTATTTGAGGATACTAAAAGGACTAAAATAACACTTGACCAAAGTGTCACAATTTTTCGTTATAAGTTCTGTAGCTGATGAAATTTTCCAGAGCTGCAACACTGCCAATACATGGCATGGTATACACCATTAAAGTCACAGCCAGATGCTTTCTCGGCATAGTAGTAATGTTACCCTTTCTAAATACATTGGCTAGTGCTGGTGCACAAGCTTACTACCTTTTATTTTTCATCTTCGCTAGTTGAAATTATCTTCTTTTTATTCGTACAATGTTCTTTTTCGTCAAGTCTAAATTGAAAGGGACACGTTAACCACGAAAAAAAAATCAAAAAGACTTGGCGAAGAGATTTAAACTCTGGTCATAGAGCCTTATAGCGTAAACATTTACAAGTCGGACCAGCCACAGTCAACTTTACAAAGAGTGACTATACACCATGCAAATGGCTATCTTTCACTCACATCAGCTGAATGTCTCGATCTCTTTCTGCATCTAGAGTAAGATTAACGATTTTCGAACTTCATTACAAAAAGTAAATAAAGTTAAATCGCAGCTGTTAGGCTTTTGATTATCAAAACAATGCTGCAACAAAATGCTCAATCATCACCTTCGGCAGCTTTACTATAAGCGCATCTGATGGAGCATCATAGACAGCCAAACCAATCGTCAAGCACTTGGGTATAACCTTAGAAGAAAAGTAAAGTTTCGCAGCTTTACTGAAGAGAATAATTTCGCATTCTGCAGGATTCATCAGAAAGAAGTTTAAATAATTTAAAGCATGTCATTATTGTTGTCTGTCTTTTCACAGCATACTCTTCTCCTCTGGAAGTCTCGAAAACAAAGCATTCCAAAATTGGTGGTTCCAAAAGAATAATCTTAACAAAAAGTACGTGACTTCAGTTCAATCAATAAATCCAGATGCTCTACAAGGAATAAGAGATAACTCCGCTAGTCAAATATCTGCAACAAGAAGACAGACAAACTCTACCCACCATACCAATCTTCGGGTAAAAACTATCGCAAGTTAGGAGAAGGGGTTCCGAAGGGAAGATATTAAGAAAGAGTACGTGACTTTAACGCAATCAATAAATCCAGATGCATTACATGAACAAAAAGCTCTGCAAGGAATGAGAAATAACTCCGCTAGGCAGATATTTGCTGCGACAAATTCCAACCCAATGGTATTGAGGAGTAACAGAAGAAAAGAGTCATTGTTTTTAGACATCATATTCTGGATTGTAAAAGTGCAGAATATCATGTCTTAATAGATTTCTAAATGCCTGAATAGTAAAGTATTAAGACATCATACTTTTTCTGGACTGTAAAGGAGTTTCAATGATCAATTGTGCTCCCCGGATAACAGTGGATAGGGAAGTAGAGGAGAGGTGTGGCAGAGTTTAGGGTTGAACCTCCACTGAACAATATGGAGCCCTTAATGAATTTGAGAATTTTGTTTAGTGGGAGGTTAGAAATGTCGCCCCGATTGTTGAAGAAGTATTCTCCGGAGGCTTTTTTCCTACTGTGGAGCAAGCTAGGACACTCAATGCCTCTTCGTCTTGGCATGCCCTACATATGTCGGATGTGCTAATGCCCATTCTCATCATGTGGGTACCCATCCAAATGTGTTATGACCCGTCAGAGTGCCAATCAACAGAAAGAGTCGAGGCCTGCTAAGCTGGAAGAAGAATTCTGTATTTTTTCTTGGAAATACCTGGCCATAGGTTTCTGGAAACCCGGCATGTTTCTAAAGATCACCACCTGTCGTTGTTGGTTTTTAGAAAATTTGTTGGATTCTGTTTTTTTTTTTTTTTTCTTGTGGCTTTATTTTAGCCCGCGTATACGCCATTTCGTTTCCTAGTATGTCACCATGTCCTGCAACCTAAATTAAGCTTACAATGTTCGTTGAGCTGAGCAGTCTTAAATTGCTGCGACAGCTTACTATTAACTTGGAATTTGTGACAGTAGACGAGATAGCCTTAATGGCCACCAGGCTGTCTATGAAGATGTTAAGTTTTGGGAGGCCAAATGCTTTGCGGCTTGACAGACTGCAGGGACTTCTGCTTGGAAGACACTGCAAAAGTCTGGGAACTTTAGTGATCTGTTCATAGGAGGATAATATGAGAAGATTGTCAGAATGACTGTTAGGGCTACTGGATTAAAATCAGTTCGGGGTGGTTAAGTCTGATTGAATGTCTATAATATCAGTATGGTTCATGATGGTTTCGTGGCCTGATTTGCCTGTTTTCCAATTATTGCATGCATTGTTTGCACTGTTGTGGATACATAAAAAAGAAAAAGCTGAAACATTGATGAAAAAGCAAAGAACTCGAAACATCTAGTTCATTCTCCGTCACCTTGTGCATTATCCTATAGTAAAATTTTGGTGAAATAATAGTGTTATAAAGGGGTTTTCAACAGGGACGCTACAAAAGTAGAGCAACAGAGACAGCAAATGACGCCATATTTCTTGCCGCTCTTTTGACATTTCTCTTAAGTAAGACTTGCCATTTTATGATGAAAAGATATATGAGCCAACAACGAGTCGAAATTATTTAAATTTACTACCGAATTTAGAGTCAGTGGCCTCAACGTTAAGAGGTCTACATCCAATTATGGCTAAATGGCTTCGTCAATAAACAAAATTTGCGATATTGGGCAGGCAGCAATCCACACGTACTAAATGAGTCATCATTGCATCCCGAAAAAATTACGGTTTAGTGTGGTTTATGAACCGGTGTGGCGCGGCGGCGCGCGAGTTAAAAGAACGTTGTTGTTTGCCGGGTCGATTGAGACTAATCAATCTTCTTTATTATTTTCTTAAAGCTAATGACAATTATGACGATGGCCTTCAACTTCAGTATTTTCCCATCGTCAAGTTTGCTGATTCTAATAAATGGTGTGGGAACGAAAATGCAACAACGGAAGGTTGTTGCAGTGTCTCTTATTTCATTTGGTATCTGCTATTATAATTTAGGAGAAATGAGATACCTACTATTAATGCAATCACTGAAGGTGATTGCCCTATTGAACATTGCTTTATTCTTTAAGGTCACCATACAAATATTTAACTCTCACGTACTTCTTTCGTGATGATCAAAATCGGCACGTTACTGTGAATGGGGATCGCTACCGTTCAATGATAACCAAATCCCTAATTAGATGATATGGACTTGGAGGACATGTGGTTCCAACAGGACAGCGCCACACTGCGAATGTCACAATCAATTTATTGGAAACTAAGTTGGGAGAACGTGTTTTCTCACGAAATGGTCCAGTCGCTTGGCCACCTCGGTCGTGTAACTTGACGCCGTTAGACTATTTCCTGTGGGGCTATACATCAATTCTATGGTTTATGCCAGCAAGCCAGCGAGGATTGATGAACTTCGAACATCGAAAGTGAAATTGCAGCAGTATCGGTCGAATTATGCTTGAAAACCAAACCGGATTCAGCTTCTGGACTTCTGCAAGCGTTTCCGTAGTGGCCATGCAAAAGTAATCGAGTTCCATACTAACATACGTACTATCACATGAATAAGGAATTTCATTGATACCCAAACCGTTTTTGTTTTATTTAAAAAAACTTTTGTAGCGCTCTTATGAAAAAAACCCGATATATTACTTTGTTGAAGTATAAATAGAAATGCACCGGTCTGGTTAATCAACTGAAGAGTTGTTGTTTTCCTTGCAAATTAAATTTGTCTGAAAATCAGCAATTTCACTGTCGTCATATTCTCTTTCTGTCCATTGATAACACGCACCCCCATTCAATCAAAATGACTGGTTTATAAATTATCTTCACTCTCACTGCTGCAAATTACCTTGCAGCAACACAATACATTAGCCTACTTTTATGTTTACAATTTTATCTCCACTCAAGCACTTAATACTTAAAGCTCTTGATTGAAAAACAAACACAGCCATTAAATTTGTGTGAATTGAAGAGTAAAGCTACCCGTGATTCATAATAATCATACGTATGACACTTTTTGCAAGCCAGATGAAGAATAAATTATTGTGTTTTGCAAATTTGAATTAAAGTTAATCAATTTTCGAATTGTTATCTGTATACACTTGTTTCAAACAGAACTCATAGTTTAAGACTCTGAATTTTGTTAATCATGTTTAATGAAAATGACATTAACACCAAAAGCGCTTTATAGCAGCAATTATTTTAAATTTAAATTCAATTTCCCCATTTGTTTCCATTCAGGGATATTTTTAAAACCAAATTTGTAATCCGCTTTGAGTGCATTTTTGTGGGGTACAAATAATCAAAATTAATATTTGAATTAAAGTAAAGCCAAAAGTAATCCAACTGCATAATGGGTTGTTTTTCTCTTTGATCAATTTTAAATAACTTTGGTGAAAACTAGCTCAGTTTTATTTTTTTATTCTTCTTGTGTGAACTCTTGTGCACCTGCATAGTGTCGCTTGAAAAGCAATAAAACAAAATATTCAGAAACCAATATAAAAAAATAAAGTTGGTTTGTCCACCAGTCGAGGAATGCAATTTATTTTCCTACTCACGAATACAACTTTAAGCTTCAAAACTATTTCACTACACTACTATTTCCTAGTGCGATGCAATTTGTGCGGATACAAAATAAACAACAAAAAACAACATCGACGCGACGATCCTATGCGGATAGTAAACAAAAAAAAGAACCCCAAACATAGACACAGTTTTTACAAGCATTGTCTATGTTCATGTTCAAAGTTTGAAAATTAATTTATCTCTGGAGTGGTGTTTTGGGATCAAAATTTTCAACCTAACAATGTGTAACAAAGCATTGTGCAAACTTTTAGCTTAATGTCAGCTTCTTAACACGTTTTGAAACTTTCCAATATGAACCAACCGTACGGTCTTGGTTTTTGTGCAAGAGGGCACCACTTTTGGTGTGTTGGTGTGTATGCGAGCAGTTTGACGCTGAGTGTTTGCCTTTAGGGGAATACATCCTGGCAGGATTCCGGTGTTAGCCAAACAGTATATATACGACGCAGTCAAAAAGTGTACAACAGAAGATGATTAATTCTGCTACATTAATGTCTGTGGTTGATTTCATGCTTTCTTTACTTTTTTTTTGGCGTTTATTTTTTATTGGAACGAAAATGACGCCAGAATAAGCTCAGATTGCTGATTGTTAGAAATGTTTTTAAAAATAAGAAATTATTTTGCCAGAATACGAAGAAATGAACTTTTCTTAAGACTGATTACTAGGACAAGGACGAAACTTTTTTGCTGGCAGAAGTTTTATCAGAAAATCAAATTTAAAGTTTGCTTCACTGAGAAAGTTTATATTCTTGAAAATTTTAATTTTCACCCTAGAAAACACTTTAATTTTGCGGCCTGAATTCCTGCATATGGCTATCGAATCTGAAATGGAAGTCTATAGTACGTTATATATAATTACACGCCTTAACCAACCACATTTATAAAAAATAATTGCGTTTGAAGATTAAAAAGAAGTGGAACTAAAGTACTAAAATAGGGCCATTTTTGCTCAAAAGAATATTAAAGAAGTGAAGATTATTGGCAGAATAGATTAGATAGATAGATAGATAGATAGACAAATTCTTTATTTCATTAAAGAGTTTACTGATAGAAAACTTAAGATTAAGGACATGACTACTAAGCCGTCTCCCTGATATGACATATAATGATGACCTAGATAAATTTTCGTGTAAAAAGTATTAAGATAGTAAAATAACAATTTTAATGATTTGAAACATAAAGAAATAAATATAAAAGTAAGAGCTTACAATTCAAAATTTAAGCTTATTAATAATATTATTTTAAATTATAATTTGACTTTTTTATTTTTTTTAAATACCAATTTTAAGTGATTTGACACAAGACAATTAATTAAATTTAAATTGCAATAACTGACTCGTTTAAAAAAAAACTATTGCGATAAGAGAGCGCGTGCTGGCAATACTGATAGAGACTAAGCCAACCTGCTGCGGGCTGCCCCATTGAGTAGCTCATATGGATGTTGTATCGTGAGAGTATTTTGTTGGAAATAAATTCGCCGAGTTCTTTCAAAACAGGGCATATCGCTATGAAGTTATAGACATTTTCCGGATCTCTTCTATTACATAAGTCGGAGATTTGTGACAGGTTTTCTCTGTGTGGCATGTAGTTCAAATTTGGAACTTCGACTCTCGCTCGGAATGGAAAAATCTCTTCTGAAGAAGTTTTCATCAGATCTCAACTGGTGATTTAAGTTCTTCGATACACTTCTGGATAAAGACGAAGCTGCTCTATTCAAACATTGTATATACATTTTTTCATCCACTTTGGTGATCACATCTGCGAAATTATTTTGCCAAACATCCAAATTGGTCATTCAACGAAAGAACGGCATTATGTGACAACGCGAGCTCATTCCAATCTTTGAATGGCGTAGCATTTGTATGAAGAAGTTGAATCAAAATCAATGTTTGAAGAAAAGCCTTTGGATTGCCCCAAAAGCATCGAGAGGTGTATATCCGAACACCTGAGCTGCATAGCACGAATATGTATTGGCTGTAGCATTAAAAACACGGTACTTGGAGGCCACATCAATATTCCGGTTGCAAAAAATTTTGGCCACATTATAATTAAAGCAAGCTTGACTTCGTTGCTCTTCATTTGGGCATGCCTAATCATATTGAGGTTGTCAATAAGTAAAACACCTAGATATTTAAATTCTCGAACAACTACAATACGGATGTGGTCTAAAAACCAGCTCTATTCCGGTCGTCTGTTTCTCTGACGTGGTTCAAGTATTTTTGTTTTTGGCCGTTGATTTGTAGGCCCCAAGTCACGCAGAAAGTATTAAGTTTATTAATTTGTAATTGCAACGTGAAAGGGTTATCCACCATCAGTACCAGGTCATCTGCATATAGTAACACTTTTACTAAAACACTTCTAAATATAACTCCACCAGGAAGAATGTTTTGGATTTCATCAATAAGTAGTGCAAATAGAATCGGGCTCAGGATACAACCTTGAAGCACACCACTTGTTGCTTCAAATTATTCTGAGAACTCACCTGCATCCCAGACCGTTACCGTAGATGATGAAAGAAAACTGAGGTACGTTAAAAGGAATGTTCGGGATATTCCTAGGCAAGAAAGTATATAAAAAGCGCCTGTCTGATTAGTTTGTCAAATGGAGCTTTGAAATCCACGAAACAAACGTACAACTTCTTCTTTTGCTCGATAAATCTCCTTTCTCTGCTGGTTATCGCAAACACATGGTCCATCGTAGAAAATCCAGAACGAAAGCCTGCTCGAGACTTACAGAGGCGATTAGTTTCCTCGATCCATTCTATCAGTCGTTCGTACAAAATTGAAGAAAAAATCTTTCTCAAAGAATTTAGGATTGAAATTCCTCTTTAATTTTCTGCGACATTGGCATCGCCTTTCTTAAAAATAGCGAAAATTACCGCTTTGTTAAAACAACTGGGAATAACTGCCTCACTGTATATTTTGTTGAAGAAATTAACAAGGTAGCTTTTGAGCTTCATAGTGCTTTTTTTGACAAATTCAACTGGAACACCGTCCATACCTGTGCCCTATTTCACCAAAGTGAAAGTTACAACCACAAATTTGTACTTGTAATCTACAATTACAAATTTATAAACCCGTTTTTTGTTTCACCAATTGCAAGATCTTATTTCACAAACTTGTGATCCATTCTAATAAAGTTGTAGAAAAATGAATTGTAGGTCGCAAGTGTTCAAAATTCCTGTTGCACCGGCATCAAGAATAACTTGTTATTTGTAACAGTTTTTTTTACAATATTGTTGAACGTTGTACTTACTGCGTAGACATCAAAATGAACAAGGAAAATATAATATTTGCAGCCTCTTTGAAAAGAGACAAAAAAGATATATTGTTCGTAAATTTTTCCGATTACTTGACAAAGTAAGAGAATGGAAAACAGTGTTAATTCCTTGCAGCCTCAACTTGCAGTCTCAAGCGCTTCTCATCAATAAAGACTAGAAATATCGAAGTTCGTTAGGTCAGCATATAACGTTTTCGAACATTAAACTCTATGTACGTATCCGCAAACTGTTGACTTAGATACTCTTACAAACTCAACAAATTTTGTAAGTCTATTTTAGTTGGTGAAATGAAAACTCACAAATAAGTGTTATAATAACAAGTTTGTTACTTAAAAAAGAACAACTTTAATTTTGTATTGGTGAAACCGAAAAGGAAATTCTTCCACAAATTTGCTTTTGTAAAATACAACTGCAATATTGTAATTAACAAAGTTTGGTGAAGCAATATTTTCATAAAAAACCACAAACTTTGTTAAAAAATGGGCACGACTGGGTCGCACGAACTTGCGATTGTGTTCTAAATACGATATCAAAATCTTAAGGCTGAGTTAAAGGTTCTGGTATTAGCTCTTCACAATATATTTTGTGGTACAGGGTTGCCAACTACACATTAATTATGAAAATTGAATCAAATCACGCAAAATAATGAAAAAATTAAATTAAATACTCCAAAGGTTTCAAGCAAAAATCTAAAAACGCCATTCTTTTGCAATCGCTAATACATATGAATGATGAAAATTTAATCAAAATCGTTGGAGCAGTTTTTCCAAAAAATGGTTTTTTATTTTGCTTTTTTTTTTAAAAAATTGTTTTTTAAATGTCGAGTATGCAAAGTTCTAGATCTTAACAGGAGTTATTTTGACAAAATATTTGAAAAAAATCAAAATTATAGTTTCGAAGTTACTTTCAAAAATCAAAATTTTTTAAAAAAATTTATAAAAATTTCCAAAACTAAGTTTTTTTAAATATTGATCTGCAGTCTTTCTTTAACAGCTTACGACTTCTTAAATCCAAAATTTCTTCAAGATCGTGTCAGCCAATAACGAGAAAGTCGGTTTTAAAAAAACGGTACTATGGGAGGTACCGTTTTTAGGCCTTTTCCAAAAATTTTTTTTACATCATAAGAAAAACAATCCTAAATTAATCCCTCACACAAAATTTTATCGAAATCGTTGGAGCCGTTTTCGAGAAAAATAAGTATTATCATATCGGTTGTATGACAGGTACCGTTGTCTCAAGACCTAGAGACTCAATTCCAAAAACCCCTCTGTAGGATGCTCCACAGACCCTAACTGCAAATTTTGAAGAAAATCGGTCTATTGGTTCAGGCTGCAGATCCATATACAGACAGACAGACAGACAGACACACAGACACACAGACACACAGACACACAGACACACAGACAGACAGACAGAATTGCAGGACCCACTTTTTTCGTATTCTCTATCATCGTAATGTCATGTTTAATTGTTATCTCAAAATTTTTATTCTGCACGATTGCAAGACTTGCCTTATAGTACCTATAATCGCAAGTAAAAACGCTTGTAATTACAAATTTGTGAGTTGGTGAAATGGGGCACTGGTGCCTTGTTGTTCTTCATCTTTTTAAGGGTTATCTCCAGCTCCAAAGCTGTTATGGGCAAATTCAAACTATCCACGGTCGTGTTTGGCAATGTATAATCAAAAGTTTGACAATTTTCATCGGAACCCAGAAGATTTTTGAAGTGGGTTGCAAGGACATCAGCTTCCAGACTATTTTTACCATCTTGCTTACGGCCACTTAGCTCGTTCGCTTTTTTTTGCAAGCATAATTTTTTGAACTTCTTATTAATTCTAATGTAAGTATTTTTAAAAATCATCGAATTTGTTTTTCTGAAAAGTTTCAAGTAGACAAACGACAGTTTACGAAGATTTTTGCATTCTTTATCAAACCACTTATTACCAGTTGAAAACCTGGAGCTGTTATTCATAGCAAAAAGTACAGATGCTTTTATTACCTGCATAATATTTTTGCTTATTTTTTTGGCGCTACAAGATGACTGCGAAGGTAAAGAATTGCAATTTCGATTTGAGATTCTCTAATTTACGAGAAAAAGATTGTTGCACTCTACTGGTAAAATGAGCTTTAACTATTTTATTGGCAGAATAGATTATGCCGTGACTGAGCGTCGTTTCATTATTATATCTAAAGGTCGTTTGGTGAAAGTTACAAATTTCTGAACAGCGGCAATGATCAGAGATTACTCGAAAAAGGAAGGAGCGGTCACTTAGAGGTTGCTGCATAAGGATAATGTCAGCTGTTTGTCGTTTCAATCCAAGAAAGTTCATGTCAGTAAGCGTAAGAAGTCTTTCATAGCGCTGATTAAGCTAGTATTCGTTCCGAAAAGCCTTCTGAGGATCAAATGAGAAAACGCTGAACTAATTCAAAGCAACGAGAAGTGAGTGTGACCGGCAACGCGAAGACCACACTTGGTTAGCGCATTCAGAATTGTATGCTTAAGAATTGCAATACCAAATGTTTATTTAGTGCTTTCATTGGCGTCTCTTTACGTTTACAGTAGTAGACAAGACCCAAATGTATACAATCTTTTGAAAAAATTGCAATTCTATTTTCGAAATATGTATACTCAGTTTTGAGCAAGCTCAGATGTACACACTTACCTACACTCATCATCATTTATGCACGCGTTGGTAGCAATTCAATAAAACCAACAGAAGCACAAAAGAAGGATATGACTATACATTCAACACAAGTGAAGTTCATTGGTGAATCAAAATAAACTGGAAAAGGGTAGCCTTACTTGAACGCGTCTTGCTAATGAATTGAAAACTGTTCTTAAAGCTTTAAAGATGACTGCTGTTTAGTCTAGGGACAACCGCCATCAAGAATATTTGGCGATGATAGCAGCCGTTTCTCAGGTCCAATTCGGAGGAAGGGCTACCATTTATTGCCTCAAGGAAAATTCCTGATAGGGAAGCTAATGTTACAGTATTGTTACCACAATCAAAACACTGTAAATTGAAAGCCTGCGATTGAATCACTTTGAGTGAGTTTGATTCAACGTTCACTGGATCCACTATAACGTAATAACTGAGTTCCATTAGTGCAAAACAAACACCACATCCACTCTCTGTTTCAGTTCAAAGCCAAATTAATTACACCCTGAACGACAGGTACATCCGCAAGACTGTGTTATACAACAATGCATTTGGATTCTTTGAAAGTGTTGATTGGAACCTATACGCATCATATTTGAATCATAATGAGTTTCTTCACAAGGCGTCACTAGGAAATTAGTCACGTTTGCGTAGCACAAACCTTAAGGCACCAATTTTACATAACTGCTGTTAGCTGTATTCTCATGCCGTTCATTCACCAGCATTGGCACACTACTACACAATAAAATTTTAGATTAAACGTGCTATGCTGTAAGAAAATGCTGCAGCACTATTCCTACATCAGGATTTCATCAACTCGGCATCATTTGGGAACAATCTCTGCCATTATATAATATTCAACGATTCCCCTTGGAGCACTCGGTCTTACTGAATAGATGCACTGTATGCTAAGACGCACTCCAATCAGTCTGTACACACATACAAAGCGAGTGTAACACACAGAAACTCATAGCCAAAAACAATGAAAATGATGTGGTTCTGGATTTTCAAATTTATCAATGGCAAAAGCTAGAAAAATATGAGAAAATGAACGAAAACATAAGGGAAATACTATTTCTACAGTACTCTCTGACACATTGAATGATGATGCACGAGCATGGTGTTGGTGTCATCAAAAATTGTGTGTGGATTTGTGCCCCCTTTTGGATGCAAAAAAACCAATATAAGGACTCAGCAGAAGCTGAAAACCTACCGCTTTGATAGCAAGCATAGTTAAGTCTCCGAGGCATTGAATTCCAAGTGGAGTGAAATCTAAATTGAGCCATGAAGATTGCAGACAGTCGATTTTCTCTTTTTTTTCCCCCCAAAGTTCAGCTGGGAGTTGTTGCGCATTGATTGCGATGAGATCTTGAAGTAGAATCGAGTGCCATTCAAAGAACCTTTATCCTTGAGTACCTACTGGGGAAAGTGACAGAACGCTATTAAGCACTGCATTCTGTTTTACGCTTATCTTTGAGAGACAAAAAAGGGATGAATATGGGTAGGTGATGATAGCTGTCGTCATATTCTTTAGCCATTCACACAAAGTGTGTGGTGTGAATGACACCGAGAATTGAGTCTGACCTGAATATTGTGTGATCTTTTGTTTTGGGTGAGTAGGTAACTATTTTGAATATGGCAATTAGCATATTCAATTTATAGTTTCGCTGATGACGGCAGATAAAAATACTCTTGATAAGCGAAGAAAAATATTTTTATTGGGAACCAATGGACTTTATATCATACAAAACCCTTTTTTAAGCAATTGAGAATGCAGCAGTATTTGAAATCTATATAATGTTGTTAATGTCAATGCACAAGAAAAAAATTGTATTTAAGATGGTATTCTGGTGTAGATATATAAAATAATCGTTTTTTTTGCATATTCCCAAGGCTTAACTAGTTAAGAATATCTCTTCAAAAAGATTTTCCAAAACTCAAACTATTTTCGGAGATATATGTCTTTTGCTGAAGCAAAAGTAGGGTAAGCTTTATAATGAAACTTTTAACATTTTTTTTTTCAAAATTGACTTTTGAAAATGACCACGATTTTCGAGTTTTAGTGGACCAATTTACCTTTAATTTTTTGAGAGTGATCCTTATAGTCTTTTCTATGGTTGGGGCTTTGGAACTACACTCATTTTCTTAAATTTCAAGAAAGTCTCAAATAATAATAATAATCTTTCTTGTTTTTTGTTTCCGATTTCTAGAAGAGTTGGAATGGCATCGTTAAAAATTTTGGATTTCCCATTTCGATAAATGCAAATTGTTTTTACTTTTTTTCTTTTCTGTATTCTGTAAAAGTTAATTAATAACTTAATAAAAAAATGTATAATAAAAATACTTATTGCTTTTTTAACGACACTTCAAAAATCAAGAAGGCTAGAAATTAAAAGTCTGTTTGGTAAGCCTGAGGTCGAAAACTATCTCGCCTATTATTTTGTAAAAAACGAAGGACTACGAAAGGTTATTGACTTTGTGTTGGCTTCGAAAGTGTGGCAAAAAAATTACTGCTATTCCTTCGCATTGAATTATTAACAATCTTTTTGATATTCTGTCGGTCTCCGAGCTTCTACGTAACAGCCTGGCTCACTAGCCATTTTCCTAATGGTATCACTTGCTATTTTTTGTCTTCTTCTTCAAAGTGCAGATAACAGTCAAAGAAGTAAGTGGGTCGACTAAGATCTACAAGAAGGCTAAGTTATTGGGTCAGATGATATACTGCATCAGATTTTAAAAAAATATGGTAGTGATTGTTGTCGCGCTTGCAAACCCCTCTTTACCGCTGGGCCCACTGGGCCAAGGCCCAGGGCCCCGCAGTCACCAGGGGCCCCCAAATTGCTGAAACAACACTAAAACTCTATTGGTCTATACATTTTTTTTTTTCTGAACAAAATTATATTCGACTTCAAACAAAAAAAAGAGGTCACTCAAGTAATGATCAGTACAATGAAACCATACACTCCCTTGTGTTCGTTTCAGAGTACTTTTAAAAATCCAATCAGTAAAAACATCCTTACGTGTATCTTACAATCGAAGTTAAATGGTGTTGTGAAGATAGGAAAACTTCTTGTGTATCCTTCTGACACTTGCGATGCGATGGTCCAAAAGGGTTACGATTAATAATTTTTGCTTAATTTTCACTAATTGAGAGTTTTTTTTTTTTTGCTGTCTATTGTTAATGTAGGCGTTGCATTTGCGTGAAGAGTGCCCCTACTCATAATTAGATATACTCTGGGATGAACGGCACTCAATTTTTTAAAATTTCAAAGATGGAGTGTGTTGACTGCTCATTTAGGTTCAAAAAAAGTTGCAAAAAGTTTTTCTCAAACAAGATGATCAGCGCGAGTTGACGCAATAAGCGCCTTATACATATAATGATCATCAAGAAATTGAAGAGACTTTGATGCATATCGCTAACGATTTAAGACAGGCACGAAATGCCAGACAGGAAGCTCTTAGTCTCTTGCAAAAACAATCTTAAATTTGTTGAGTGCCATCGATGAATTTATAATTGGGCTAAAGGCCAATTTTGATAACTTTGATTCATTATCCAGACAAAAAAAAGCTGATTCCGAATATAAGAACCTTTCTGAAAGGACTAGGTGTAGAACAGACGTTTGTTGACGGCTCTGAACACTCATTAATTTTGACTGGGAAAGAAAGGTTCGAAATTGAAACCTATCTTTCCATTGTTGACACTCTAAGCGTTGATTTGAAACAGCGACGAGGTTCATATACGAATATTGGCCAAAGTTTTGACTTTTATTTCGATTGAAAAACCTGAATTCAGAAGACTTAAAAGAAAACTGCAAATCTGTTGCTAAATTTTACACTGAAGATGTAAAGGAGATGAACTGCATGCTGAATGCCTGAATTGAAAAGAATACTGGAAAACTATTCGACACGAAAATGAAAAAACTGGCAATATTCTAGAACTTTACAATTTCTTAAAAACAAATACAGTTGAAGAAGAACTTCCAAGTGTTGAAATTGTACTTAGAATTTTCTTAACTATGATGGTGACCAACTGCAGTGGTGAACGTTCCTTCTCTAAGTTAAAATGAATAAAAAAACAAACTTAGAACTACAATGGTTCAGGAAAGATTGACAAGTTTGTCGCTGATTTCAATCGAAAGCGACATCCTCATCGATCTTTATCCACATCAATATTTTGTTCCTTAAACTACATTCCTTAAACTATATCTGAATTTAATTTTCTGTTATTAAAATTTTGTTTATTTTTGAATTCTTATATGAAAAATTTATTATTTTGTTTCTATTTTTACATTATTTATGTTTATGTTAACGTTTGTGTTAAAACATAAACATGCTTCAATAATTATTTACTTTTACAATGATTTATAATGATCGATGAAATATTGATTCAAAGTTATGTGTTTTTTTCTGTATACCTTTACTACACAACATAACATTTTTAAAGAATCATACAGGGGCCCCATTTTCAAAAAGTGCCCAGGGCCCCCAAAAGGGTAAAGACGGCCTTGCGCGCTTGTTTAATTCGAAAAAGCATTCAATCATTAAAAAGAATCTCTAGTGGCTTACTGAGAACATGTAAGAAAGGGAAGCAATGAAGGTAAGATGGCCAGCTGGAGTCACCGATTTAAGTCACAGAAGAAATGCATCAAAGAGGAGCCTCGTTTATTGGATTTCTTGACTATCTACTTGAATTGCAAAACAAAATAAAACTACGTCAACTATTCTTGCCTGACGATGAAGCCATTATAAGAGAAGATCCTACATCCCTGTCAGCAACCACCTGATATATGGGCAAAAGCTTTGGAAGGAAATGGAAAGGGTTCTTAAAAACTGAGAGTTAATGTTGGCCGTTTTCTTTTGAAGTCGAAGTGTGGCTCCCAACCTAGAAAAATTTGAATACAAGTATCTTTGCAAATCTGGGAGTTATGAGTGCACAGTGATGACCTCGTCGTAAAGGCAATGTGATTCATAGTTTTTAACACGATCGCAAGGAAAGAATTATAATGGCCGACTATGACACTGCAGGAAATAAAAAAAATGTGGCTGGTCTAAGAAATGAAACAACCCAAAGTATTGAACTGGGTTGCGCTGTACTGTAATTTTTTTTTACCAATGCTGTTAAATACTATAAAGTGTTAATGCTTCACATCCTCCAAAAAATTACTCAACAACAGACAGTAGTTAAACACAATGACTGGCACAATATATTTTGCTCTTTGCTTTCCAAGTTTTACCTCATTAATTTTTTTTTTCGCCACACTTAAATGCCTGATCCTGATTCTATTTAAAGCCTATTACCATTTGATTTCTAGAAACAGTTGTCATGTACGCCATAAGTTCAGTTTACATTCACTCACACGTAAATCTCACTCCAGTCAGTATGTCTTGCCTGAAGCACAACATATATTTGAACATATCATTTGCAGTAAATAATAATTAATGGAGGAAGGAGGAATGAGTGTGACGGGTGTACAGAATTGATTGCGAAGTAAACTGTCGCTTAAGGGCGATAATAAATGAAAAACGATAAATGTTTTCGGAATGGATTAGAAACTATTTTTCTGGTTGAGGAAGAAAATGACAAGTTGCAGTAATAATTCAAGCCAGTATTCACCATGGAACTAGAATTCATAACGTCGATATATGTATTGTTACAGAAAGCAAAAGT
The DNA here is from genome assembly GCA_914767635.1 of Melanostoma mellinum. Classification (NCBI taxonomy): domain Eukaryota; kingdom Metazoa; phylum Arthropoda; class Insecta; order Diptera; family Syrphidae; genus Melanostoma; species Melanostoma mellinum. The sequence continues at coordinate 247,880,556 of OU612058.1, read as the reverse complement.
AAAAGTGTCTGCATTAGAATTCAAAATGGCCTAGTATCCATTTCCTTTTCTTTTGTGGGTGAAATTTCATAAGTGACTACTCATTTTGATAAATTGTGATGGCTTTGTAATTTTGTATCTATTGTTACAGCCCAGAAAAAGAGATTGATTGCATAACTCGTAACTGTATTTGTGTGTATCCTTCATGTCATCGTTGAGATGAGGCCCGTTTTTTCACAAATTGTTACCTTAATTAAAGAAATGGCTTCCTTTCGGAAATCATATACATAGAGAATCAATCCTGTTCCCTTCCGTGGTCCTTATCTATCAAAGTCATTGATGGTAACTATTAAGTACCCGAAAGCCAAATAAGTCCAACTCATCAGTTGCGCGGTATACTTTCTATTTATTCACATCTCCCTTCTTTTAAAAACACACCTCTCTTAACTAAACAAAGTTTGATTCTTCAAACAATACGTTAATTGACTGTTGCTGATATATGATCGCCTTATTTACTAAATATTCAAATTAACTCAATTCAAAACATAGCTTCTGCATCCATCAACGCTCCAGTCTGAAATTCTATTTGTTTTGTAAGAAAAAAGAAGAAAAAATGGCTCAAAGAGTGTTTTGTTTTCAGAGTTTCAATTTCCTTCTGGCTTTAATAAAAAGACTGCAGTCCTATCAAGTGTGGAATGCCCCCAGCTGAGAGTTTCACAGCACTCGTTCTCACATAAATAAAGTAGCTACTCAAAAAGGGCAACGTTGTGAATTGAAAATACAAATCAAATAACTCTATTCACACCATAGCAATAAATCAGGCGCAATCATTCCTGAAAACGTTCAGTTACATGAGTTTTCTTACAACGACGCAACGGACGCGGACGTCTCTCTTCATCACTGGTTAGAATGAATTTATGTGAGCAGTGTTAATAGCACACGCCAAAGATATACATCGTAATGTATACACAAAAACATAGCATCAAAACTTTTTCCAATGAAATAAAACCAAATTTATACTCCCAACGGAGATCAAGGAGAAAGTTTTTTTTTTAATTTCGTTCGAGAGTTGAAGCATGGAGAATAATTATGACCAGAAACCAAATAGCATAAGCGTGAAAATTACAATTCCTCTTTCCCCCCTCCCAACATTTTAATTTGAACATTGGAAAAGGTGGGTACACAGAGAGAACGAAGCCTTACGCGGAACCATTTGAGTACGACAATTTGCATTAAATTTTTGTTTGATATTCCGGTGCTAAGGCTTTTGACCGGTGCGTTTGATGAGTTTTTTTTGTTGTTTCCGAGGTAGTCAGAAAGTTTTTTTTATTTTGTATAAATTTTGTTTATGGTGAATGAAATGCGAAAGCGTCAAAGGACTAACTACGCCTTTGACACCGAATTGAAGAGAGAATTGAATGCAGAAGGATGATGGAAAAGGATTCATTGAAGTTTAAATTGTTTTTTATGAAATTATTTTCTTGAAAAAAAGAAATTAAGGATTTCAAAAAGGTTGCCTCAGATAGAAATGACTGGTTGAATAGGAATTGAAAAAAATGAGCACGACTGGGTCAGATGATGCACGTAAACGTTAACATCGTAAGGCAGGGTATATGGTTTTAGTATTGGATATTCGAAATATAATTTAGTTTGTAAACAAGTTATGAGAATTGAAATTGAAATCACATAAAATGTTGTAAAGGTTAAATTGAGTATTCCAAAGTGAAAATTAAAAACCCCATTTTTCACTTGTGATTACTTACAGGTCGCAATACAAACAAACGCTGACAATTTTATCAAAAACGTAAGACCAGGTTTTTTTAAGAAGCTAATTTTTTCTCACCCTTTTTAAAAATAAGTTTTCTTAAAGTTAAATTAGTTTTCAGACCACGCCAGAAGATAATTTGACAAAAAAACTTCGAAAGAAAATCAAAGATAAAAAACAAAACTTAAAAAAAAATAAAAATTTCAAAACTAAAATTTTGTAAGTGTTACACCGTCTTTCTCAAAGAACATATAGGATATCTAAAATATAAAATCTCGTTGATATCGTGGTGAAACTTTGTTTAAAAAAAAAGTGGTACAATTTTTAGATTTTGTCCAAAATTCTTTGAACATCACTCGAGAAACAATCTATATATATAAAGTAGGATGTATGTATGTATGTATGTATGTATGTCCGGGGTATACTCCTAAACCATCCAACGGATTTTTATGAAGTTTTCAGGATAGACATAGTTTAGTTCAGAGATGGTTCCTGTCAAGGTTTGATCCCCATATTCCCACAGGAACGGGGTTGGGAACGGAAGCAAATTTAGGAAAACCTATTTAGCAGAAAATACAATTGGTAAGTATTTATATGTACATATTCTGTGATGATTAACAAACAAATCTAGATTGTTATTTCGTTTGAACGACATTTCCATTCAATAGATTGCAAGTTATCTTCTCGAACGCAGACATTCGTGGCGTCCACTGTTTGAATTCCATTAGATATTCCTTCTTTTTTTTTTCATTTTCAATCGATTGGTAGTGGTATTTCCACAGCCTCTATTTCATCTTTCTATCTATATTCTATATATATATATATAAAATAGTGTATGTATGTGCGGTGTAGACTCCTAAACCACCCAACGGATTTTTATGAAATTTTCAAGGCAGACATAGTTTAGTTCAGAGATGGTTCCTGTCATGATCCCCATATTCCCCATAGAAACTACTCCATAGATTTCGAAATTTATTTCAGCACTAGGGGTGCTATATTATGTCCCTTCATTAGTAACTTAGACTTTATTTCATACTTATAGTCCCACAGGAACAGAAACGGGAACGAGAACGGAAACCTAAAGTTACTTGACCGATTTCAAAAATTCTTTCTACTCTGGAATGTTACATTATCCCTCAGTGACATAGACTTACATTTCATTCACATATTTTCATGGGAATGGAAGATTCCCACAGGAACGGGGTTGGGAACGGAAACTTAGAAACTGCTGGATAGATTTCAAAAATTCTTTCAGCATTAGGATATCACTTAGTCCCACAGTAAGACAGACTATATTTCTTCCCCCAACTTCCCACGGAAGAGGAAAAACGAGAACTGGAACCTTAAAATTACAGACCCGATCAAAGCCGGGCGGCTCAGCTAGTTAAGAAATAATTCCTCTCATAATATTTTTTATTGAAATCGTTAAAGTCATTTTCGAGAGAAACAAGTATTATCAACATATATGAATGATCGTATGGCTGGTACCGTTGTTTGAAAACCTGGAGACCCAATTCCACAAACTCCTCTGAAGGCTGCCTTACAGACTCTAACTATTGCAAATTTGGAAGAAATCGGTCAAGCGGTTCAGGCTGTAGACCCATGAAAAAACAGACAGACAAACAAAATTGCTGGACCAACTTTTTTCGTATTCTCTATCATCGTGAAGTTATATTTAATTGTTATCCCAAAAAATGTTTTCAGCACTATTTCTATTGCCGAACCTGCCTTATAGTACCTCTAATTGTGAGTAAAAATAGTGGTGTGAGTGTGCCTTTCCTACGTTAACCTATGCGTAAATACTAAATGTGTACATATGTATGTAAATAGTATTTGTTATGATTTATTGAACTTGATATAAATTTTAACTACCCAATGATTTCATTTCCTTGCCAATCAATACATACCCTTTGATGTAGAGAATGTGTGATGACTGGTAGGACAGATAATTTATTTGTTTTTTAGCTTTTAACACATTGTTTACAATTTCTTGTTTTTAATTTCGATGGCTGCCATGTTGGATTTTTATGTATTTATTTTTTATTTTTTCTTAAAGTAATCTATTTTACTAGACAGATCCTTTTATTTGACATCTAACATCACCTTTGGAAAGCTATCTCTGAGTGACATATGCTAGTTTTCTAAAAAAAAAGTTCCCTACAAAACTCCGATAACTAATAATCTTACTTAGCTGTGCACGTTGTAATAATAGGCAGTTGTAAGTAGCTCAAAGATATGACAGGTAATTATTTAGTTCAAAGGCGTTTTTTATCATTTTAAAATGCCCAAAAGATCAAGATATCAACTTTCTAGAAACAATTCCCAGGCCAGGGCCAAAAAAATATGTCAAAATAAAGAATCTTCATCTGAAACTGCAAATCGTCTTTTAAGTCAGAGAGAATATGTGGAGCAATCGCGTGCCAGAGAGACGAGTTCTCAACTGCTCGCTGAACAAAACATAAGAACCACTCAAAGACGCGAGCGAGATTCCAGCTTTCAGCAGTCGCAAAGGCTCGCTGAACAAAATGTGAGAACTTCTCGAGTCCGTGCGTGAGAGACAATACTGAGCGTTTGCAGCGGCTTGAAAAGCAAAATTCCAGAAATATATGTACAATCCATCAATCTAGCTCTGAGCGTTCACAAATCGGTGACATGAATAAGATTTGCCCTAAGTGTTCTGCCAAAAAATGGGTCAATGAAACTTATGGCATAGAGGCCGTGAACAGATCCTTACTACAGGATCTAAGGAACTCCTCTGCAGTCATAGGCGGGATTACTTTTGTTTATGCGGGAGATTTCCGACAAACTCTCCCCGTTATTAACAGAGGTACGCGAGCAGATATCATAAAGGTATTCTTGAATTCGTCAACCTTATGTGCTTCGATTGAAAAATTGAAATTACGAAAAAATATGAGAGCTTATTTTCATAGAATGACTGATAGCGATTTCTCACAACTGCTAAAACTTGGAGAATGAATTTTTCCCATTCTAAATTTAAGCGGTCATTTAGACATTCTTCTGGATGAGTCTCTTGGTCAAATACTCCATAATTTGGAAAACTTAATAGATTGTATATACCCTGATATCGAGAATATTGTAACGTGAACCCAACATTTTATACCAATTTCCTAATCGAAAAACGTTCAACCGAAAACACAACTGGCAACACTATAATGGAATGGTATAAATGACAGGCGTTGCTTGTAAGCCAGTGTGTGTGAGTGTAGAGATGCTTGACAGCAAATGTGGAGAACATGTAGAAGTAACTGGAGAGTTCTAGATGAAATGTCATTCGATATAAATAGCCCGCCCGAGGCAACCAGAGGGCAGTTTGGTTTATAGAGTGATATAGTTAAGAGTAAATACAAGTGATAGTCCAAAAGTCGAGTTGAGATCGAATTAAGCATATATACTGAATAAAAGTGATAGAAATAAATTGAAAGGTGAAGTTTTATTTTGCGAACTAAGCGCACGTTACATTGTGTCAGAAGTGTAAATAAAACTTATTTGAAGTAAAGTGTAAAAAAAAAAAGTAAAAAAAAAAAAGAAAAATAACAATTATACAGTGAAAATGGGTAAGTTGTTAGAAGAGCTCAACTGCATTGAGCTTAAAAGTGAGTTAGGTAAGCGAAATCTTTCTAGAGCGGGATCGAAAAATGAGCTCGTCCTGCGCTTGCGTAACTATTTGGAACAGCAAGGAGAAGACGTAAACACTTTTGTTTTTGAAACAGAAGTGGAAGAAGAGGAAGTAAGTGAAAATGTAGATTTTTCTAGTATGATGAAACTTTTGTTAGAACAACGAAACGAGCAAAAGAAGGAACAACAGAATGTCCTCGAACGACTCGAAGTACAACAAAAGAAGCTGGAAGAGCAACGAAATGAGCAAAAGAAGGAACAGCAGAATGTTCTCGAACGACTCGAAGTACAACAAAAGAAGCTGGAAGAGCAACGAAATGAGCAAAAGAAGGAACAGCAGAATGTTCTCGAACAACTGGAAGCACAACGAAACGAGCAAAAGAAGGAACAACAGAATATTCTCGAAAGACTTGAGGCGCAACAGAATGTTTTGGAAGGTCAGAAAAACATTCTAGAAGGTAAATTGGGTAACATTGAGAAAAATGTATGTGCCCTAGACGAACGCGTTGAAGGTGTGGAGAAACAGCTTTCTGTTGTAGAGAATCGTTTCGAAATCGTAGAAACCCGATGATAAACAGTTCTCTGTTCTGACCAAGGAATTGGACCAGATCCGGAAAATCAAAATTCGAGAGTCTGCTGGGGAGTTTGCAAAGAAAAAGGAGATGAAACCCCCAACATTTGATAGACAGTCTTCTTGGCCAGTCTACAAGAGACAATTTGAGGCAGCCGCGACAACAAATGGCTGGGATGACGAAGACCAGTACATTGCACTGACTCTTGCTCTTAGAGGGCCAGCAGCTGAATAACTTCAAACAGTTCCAGCTGGTAAGAGCGGTGATTTCAGTTCTCTCGTGGCAGCTATAGATAAACGCTTTGGAGATAGCCACTTGAAAGAAGTCTTCCGAGTCCAACTCAATAACAGAGTCCAGAAAAGGGGTGAAAGTCTACAGCAGCTCCAAGCAGACGTCGAAAGACTGGTTCATCTGGCATACCCGGATGCTGGAGAAGAAATCATCAACCAGCTTGCTGTTGAGTCCTTCGTTCGTGCCATTTCCGATATACATCTTCAGAGGTCTGTGCGAACTGCTAGAACACGCACTGTTTCTGAAACTTTAGCATTCGCATTGACAATTGAAGCAGCAGAACAGGCTTCTCATGGAGTACATCGACTTAGAGAAGCTATAGTCGAAGAATGCTCGTGTCAAAGAGCTGAAATACAAAAGAACCAGCGGAGCGGACTAGCAAGATGTTGGAACTGCAACAAGACCGGGCACTTACAGCGTCAATGCCGACTACCACCAAATAAAGCAGGTTGTCAACATTGTGGAAGCAAGAGATCCAATCCAGAGCAAGGTAGCAACAACACCAGCGTTGCCCATCAGCCCGTTCCCCAACAGGGAAACGAGTAAGAACCAACTTCGAGGGGCAGAGGCTGGTTTCTTGTATCGATGGCCCCAGAACCACCATCCAGGTCTCTCAGACCAAACGAGACAACAAAAGTCTGACTGTTGAGACTACTATTAACGGGAACAAACATGTGGCTACCATCGACACCGGTGCCACAGCATCCATAGTACGTCGAGACCTGGTAAAAACGACGTGGCTTCATAACACCAATAGCTACCGTCTAAGAACCGCAACGGGAGAAGCAGCAAGAGTATATGGGGAAGTGTGTCTTAAGATCCGACTGGCCGATCTAGTGTTTACTCATCAATTCCTAGTGGCAGATATATGTGACGAGTGCATCATTGGAATCGACTTTATGAAACAGCACGGAGTTATTTTGGACATCGGTAATCAGGTTTTGAAGTACCAAAATAAGGAACTTCCAATGACCTATTCGAACGAAAGTACGTCGACACTGAGAACTGTCATCAGGGAAGATCTGATTCTGCCTCCTTCTTCTGAAGTGTTCGTTTGGACGAAACTGGAGGGTGAGTTTGGAAGCCTTCGATACCTCATGGTGGAACCAGACCCAGAGTGTTCCTCCCAAAGCGTCATCATTGGGAAAACACTGGTAGCACCGAAAAACAAAATGGTCCCCGTACGATTACTAAACACCAGACCGTACGATGTAAAGTTGAAGAAAGGAGAAGTCGTTGGACGTTGCGAATCGGTTGCAGCAATTACGAAGATCACAGACGAGGCCCCGAGAAAAACGTTAACTCCGGAGGAGCTCATAACCATCAGAGCTAAAATACTGAGTTCATCCAACCTTGATCACCAACAAACAAGGATGGCTGAAAATCTCCTACAAGAGTATACTGACATCTTCGCATCGAAAAAGGGACAATATGGTAGGACACAGTTGGTGCAGCATCGCATCAACACAGGAGATGCAAGACCGATTCGTCGACCCGCAAGACGCCTTCCACTGGCCAAACAAGGTGAGGTTGAGGACATGATAACAGCAATGAAGAAGGATGGTCTTATCGAAAATTCAAAAAGTCCTTGGGCGTCACCAGTGGTGCTAGTGAAAAAGAAAGATGGAAGCACTCGTTTTTGTGTGGACTACCGAAGGCTGAATGATGTGACTAAGAAGGACAGCTATCCCCTGCCCAGAACCAGTGATACCCTGGATGCCATGGAGGGAGCCCAGTGGTTCTCGACGCTGGACTTGAAGAGTGGATATTGGCAAGTTGACATCCACCCTGATGATCGGGAAAAGACGGCATTTTCTACAGGTAATGGGCTCTGGCAGTTTAAGGTTATGCCGTTTGGGCTATGCAACGCTCCGGCAACATTCGAGCGTTTGATGGAGTGCGTTCTTCAAGGACTGACGTGGAAAGCTTGCCTAGTCTACTTGGACGATGTCATTGTTTACGGGAAAACATTTGACCAACATTGTAAGAACCTTAAAGCCGTGTTTCAGAGACTTCGAGAGGCTAACCTTAAACTGAATCCAGAAAAATGTGCACTTTTCAAAACCGAAGTCAAGTATTTGGGACACATCATCTCATCCCAAGGAGTAAAGACTGATCCTGAAAAAGTTGACTCCGTCAAAAATTGGCCAACACCACAGGACAAACATCAACTCCGAAGCTTTCTGGGACTTGCCACATATTACCGACGTTTCGTTAAGAACTTCGCTGGAGTTGCAAAGAGTTTGCATCAGCTCACCGAAGAGGGGAAGCAGTTTAAATGGTCAGGTGAGTGTGAGAAATCTTTCCAGGAACTCAAATACCGCCTCTGTAACGCTCCAGTGCTGGCACATCCAACACCTGGCAAAACATTCATCGTCGACGCAGATGCAAGCAACGTTGGAATCGGGGCGGTACTATCCCAAGTGCATGATGGCGAAGAGAAAGTGGTGGCATACTACAGCAAGGTCCTTATACTGTAGTCACGAGGATTAACGACGTGGTTTACCGCATCCAAAGAGGACTAAGAGGCAAGTTAAAAGTAGTTCATTGTGACAGGCTGCATCGATATAGTGGCGAGGCTGCAGATGGAATTATTCGGCACGAACAATCCTAAGGAGGGGGCAGTGTAACGTGAACCCAACATTTTATACCAATTTCCTAATCGAAAAACGTTCAACCGAAAACACAACTGGCAACACTATAATGGATTGGTATAAATGACAGGCGTTGCTTGTAAGCCAGTGTGTGTGAGTGTAGAGATGCTTGACAGCAAATGTGGAGAACATGTAGAAGTAACTGGAGAGTTCTAGATGAAATGTCATTCGATATAAATAGCCCGCCCGAGGCAACCAGAGGGCAGTTTGGTTTATAGAGTGATATAGTTAAGAGTAAATACAAGTGATAGTCCAAAAGTCGAGTTGAGATCGAATTAAGCATATATACTGAATAAAAGTGATAGAAATAAATTGAAAGGTGAAGTTTTATTTTGCGAACTAAGCGCACGTTACAATATGTACGAAAAGGACTTTCATTGGCTATGTTCTAGGGCTAAGAATGATACTGTTAATGAAATAAACAATCTAATAGTTCAAAAAGTCCCCGGCCAAATAAAAACATACAAATCGATCGACACTGTGACTAATATCGAAGACGCAGTCCATTATCCACAGGAATTTTGAAATTCGTTGAACCCTTCTGGACTTCCACCACATGAGTTGTCATTAAAAATCGGAATCCCCATAATGATTTTAAGAAATTTAAGTCCTCCGAACACGTGTAATGGGACGAGGCTGCTTATTAAAGAGTTAAAGGACAATTTAACTGTAGCAACTATTATCACTGGCCCAGCAATTGGTCAACTGGCTAATATACCGAGAATACCGGTGATCCCGACTGATCTGACACTCCCATTTAAACGGCTTCAGTTTCCGGTAAAAACATCTTTCGCGTTAACAATTAACAAGTTCCAAGGCCATACCTTCGAATTGGTAGGGATCGACCTGGGAAAGAAATGTTTTACTCATAGTCAACTGCATGTTGGACTATCGCGGGTCGGAGCCCATGAAAATCAATTTATTTTGTTGCCACAAAATAAAAAAAATATCATTTATATTGTTTACAGGGAAGCACTAACACAGTAAAAGGCTTTTTTTTGGGGTTATGACCTCTTTGCAGAAAATTTTTTTAAATAATATCTAAGAATTAAATTTCCTATTTTTTTTTTTAATTCGACGCGAAAAATTGTGCGTAGGTTTGTAAATGTCATGTTTAGTGCCCGTGCGAAGCCGGGATGGGCCGCTAGTATATTCTAAAACACTTTTTCAATAAATCAAAGTTGTGAAGGAGTCACAGCCAACGACCTCTTAATTAATTGCTCTACAACTATTAACGGGTTGTCAACCTTCGACTGTGCCTCGATATCCGATCCTCTCACATTCAGTTGCATTGCATAGAAATGCATAACACTTGACTTGCTTGTGTATCCATAGAGTGCATTGTACTCAGAACAATATGATTCCCAACGGCAGGCCACTGCCAGCCGACAGAAGTAGTAAGGGATCATATTGCTTTGGCTGCATGCGCGCTGTTTATGTCACAGCAATAGTCTTTGGGTATGAGCATTTGTTTATGATATAGGTCATTGGCGCTCACCGAAAAGAATGTGATGATGAAGCGTTCTAATCGGATATCGAAGTGTAGTCGATTGTTCGATAACCAGAATTGGAGCATTAAAACGTTGTATAAATAGGGTATAAATCTGAGAATAAATTGTCATTAGTGATCGTGGACGCGATCGAACATACTCCCTGGTTTTTGTTGATATAAGGCATTGAGCCGAAGGCAATTCCTGGATAGTTCCAAGTTGTTTCCACTACCATCCCTCAACTTTGCAGTTAGTGCGAAGAGGTTTGAGCCTACAGCAGTGAATGCTTGGCGATTTGGTAGTTTGGAAACCAGTGAACATTACATGGCGATCTTGCCAGTCTAATTCTAAATCAACAGAATCAGGAGCCAGAGAGTGTTCAAAGCGAGTATTTTTCATAAGACAAAGTTAAAGTCTTTTTCGCGCATACTAGTAAAAAAAAAAGTAGTAGATCAAGTCAGAGTTAAAGTCTCTTTTTTTTGTAAAGCTGTTCAAAGTAGTTTTTTTTGCTCTATCGCTCGGTACTATAAAATCATCCTTTTAATGACCACACGAAGCGACCTAATAGCGGCCGCAGAGCACCTCGCAGAGGCGCAACTACTACTTAAAACGAACCAAGCAACTCCAGACCAAACTATTGACCCGTGTCCTCTGTACATACAAGAGTACAGAAGGCATGTACATAAACACAAAAACACACCAACAAAGATGACTACAGTTAAACACAAATTACAACAACCAAACAACATCATGAGGGCGATCAAAACAAGCAGCACAAACAGCGTTCTAAATTTTTCCCGAACACTACATTGCTTCCATCGCAAAGAGTTTCACAGGAAGAAAGCAGATGAGTCTCCAAATTGACTAAATTATGTACTACAGTACTACTACTACTACATTTAGAATTACTTATTTTAGGAAATAGTTTTTTTTTTTGGTTTACGAAAAGAGAAGCAAAAGAATCATTACATTGTTATCAAAGATGAGAAATTCCCATAAATTTTTAACCATTTTTTTTTATTTTCGGCGAATCTTTTTTTTTTACTCCTTCTTTTGATTTTTGTAACTGAGTTAAACTACCTATTAAATACATATTGTCACACAGTACGTTTTCAAGGTTTCTATCAATATCGGGTCTAACATATTCAAAACATATTCAAAATATTTTGTGTATCTTATATTATTCAAAAAAAAAAAAAAAAACAGAATAAAAATTTAGAACACCACAATAAAAATTTAATTGAAGTATTCGAAAGACTGAGAGAAGTAAATCTCAAACTACATCCAAGTAAATGTGCTTTCCTTAGAAAAGAAGTTTTATATCTAGGTCATATAATATCAGGCAAAGGTATTATACCAGATCCATCAAAATCCATAGTAATGAAGAATTATCCAATCCCACAAAATGCAGACGAAGTAAGGAGATTTGTAGCATTTGCTAACTACTATAGAAAGTTCATACCAAATTTTGCAACACTAGCAATTCCTTTAAACCGTTTATTAAGAAAGAACGTAGAATTTAAATTTTCCGAAGATTGCAATACCTCATTTAATTTGCTAAAAGAATTCCTAATAAGCCCAAATATTTTACAGTTTCCAAATTTTGAAAAAGAATTCATACTCCGAACAGACGCCTCTGGATTTGCCTTAGGTGCTGTTATATCGAATTTTGATGATAAACCCATCGCATACGCAAGTAAATCGTTGAATAAAGCCGAAAAGAACTATATTACTATAGAAAAAGAATTGCTTGCTATAGTATGGGCAGTAAAACATTTCAGACCGTATCTTTTCGGAAGACGTTTCAAAATACTAACAGACCATAGACCACTAGTATATCTGTTCTCACTAAAAGAACCTTCAAGTAGATTAACTAAATTTAGGCTAATATTAGAGGAATATAACTTTACTGTGGAGTATACACCAGGCAAAGACAACTGCACTGCGGATGCACTAAGTAGAATACAACTAGAGTCAGAGGACTTACAGAATTTATTTGTGTGTGTCACAACAAGAGCACAAGCTAGAAACTCAAATTTAGAAGAAGAAAACCCAAAAACAAGTAAATTAGAGAAAGAAAAAATCATAAGTGAGCTTCTTAAACCGCCAGAAAAGGGGCTAAAAATAGTCGAGTTGAAAATATTAAATAGCTTCAAAGATGAAGACAAAGATTATAGTTTATTAAAAGGTACCAGAGTTATAAGTCCAAACCTCATTTTAGGATACATTCCAGGGAATAATTGTTTGATATTAAATAGGTCAAAGATAAGCACTATTACCCGATCAGCATCATTTGACAAAATGTTGTTGAGGGACGTGCAAACTATCGAAGAACCATTTTTAAATAATAAAAGGGAATCCAGAAAAAGCACTACTGCCCGATCGCCATCATTTGACAAAATGTTGTTGAGGGACGTGCAAAATAACGGTGAACCATTATTAAATAATGAAGAGGAATCCAAAAATACCACTATTGCTCGATCGGCATCATTTGACAAAATGTTGTTGAGAGACGTGCGTACAATTTGCGGACCTCTATCAATTAAAGATATTTATATAACTAAAGAAGAGTTAGGTAAACTCTCAGACGGCCGTCGTAAAGAGAAATTATATATATTAAAGAAAAAGGTAGAAAATTTATTCAAAGGAAATAAAATAAAAGTGCACATAATTGATAATAAAATAAAAGTAACGGACCCTGGAAAACAAAAACTTATACTCAACGATTACCATTATGTTACCTACAAGTGGACATGCCGGAATAAATCGCATGTTGCGTAACATCAAGAAAAAATACTTTTGGACAGGGATGCAAAACGATGTGACGACATACGTTAAGCATTGCCCTATGTGTCAACGAAATAAGCATATACAACCCAAAAAACAACCAATGACTATCACTACAACAGCAGAAACGTGTTTTGACAAAATATACCTTGACTTAGTTGGACCTCTTGACGAGACAGAAAACGGGTCAAAATACATTTTAACACTTCAAGACGAACTAACGAAATTTACAGAAGCTATTGCTTTGCCAAATAAGGAGGCTAATACCGTAGCTAAGGGACTTGTAGAAGGCTTTATCCTAAAGTATGGAGTCCCTGCTACCATAGCATCTGACCAGGGTACAGAATTTATAAATAGAGTTTTCAAAGATCTGTGTAAACTATTAAAGATAGAACAGCTACAATCCACCGCGTACCATCACGAAAGTATTGGAGCACTAGAAAATTCGCATAAGGTTTTAGGAGCATATCTTAGAAATTATGTAGATGAGAAACATACAGATTGGGACAACTGGTTGCCCTACTATGTTTTCTGTTACAATACTTCAGTACATTCAGAAACAGGATACACCCCGTTTGAGCTAGTATTTGGGAGACAATGTAACTTGCCTTCCAATCTTACAAAGAAAGTTGAACCAGTTTACAACTACGAGGACTATGTCATAGACCTTAAACATAGGCTACAAATTGCTTATAAAGACGCTAGGGATACTTTAATACAAAAGAAAATTTCTAGGAAGGATAGATACGATGCTGATGCAAAAGCTAAAACTCTTGATTTCAATGTAGGTAGTTTAGTCTTGTTGAGAAATGAAAGCAGAAAGAAATTAGACCCGATATATGTATATAGGACCATACGAAGTATTATCACAAAAAGGAGTGAATTGTGAAATCCAATGTGACAATAAGAAATTAATTGTTCACAAAAATAGGTTAAAACCATTTTATATTTATATGCTATTATTGTAATTTGAAGAATTGTTTAATCTGAGGAATTGTTAAATTAAAATAGAGACTAATTGTTCATTAAATAGAAAAATATATCAAAAACATTTTTGTTATTATTGTACAAAACTCGTGTATTTTGAAAAAAAAAAACATGTAAAATTAATTGAAAAGTAATTGTAAAATTAGAACTAAGGTCACATTAAACTAATTATAAGAAACTATCAACATGTCAATGCGCATTGGCTTAAATATATTAAATAGATTAACTTAAATATATTTACTTAAATAGATTAACTTAAATAGATTGACTTAAATGCATTGACTTAAATACATTGATCTAATAATTATTGCTAAAAAAAAAAAAAAAAAAAAAAAAAAAAAAAAAAAAAAAAAAAAAAAAAAAAAAAAAAAAAAAAAAAATTATATACATATATTGATAACTACTGTAAATATTGAAAATATATAACATATGAACTATAAAGGTAAATACTGAACATTGTATGTACCCTATAACTAATGTGACGTATCAAAACAAATATATGTATCAAAAACTGCAAAACATAAAAAAAAGAGAACTAGATTTTAAAATGTAAATATCGCAAATGATACCAAACACTGACTAAATTTTAATGAAAAGTAAACTAATCAAAATATAATACTAATGTAAATATCACAATTAATACTGAAATATTAACTAAAAGTAAACATCCAGAAATAGCCACAATGTTCAATACAATATGATAAAAGAAAAAAAATTTTGATTTCATACTCCCGTATTTGTAAAAGAGTCGTGGAAAAGTAGAAATCAACACTCTTGTCTTGATTTCTTCTTTTTCCCCAGGAAGGGTGGTGTGAAGGAGTCACAGCCAACGACCTCTTAATTAATTGCTCTACAACTATTAACGGGTTGTCAACCTTCGACTGTGCCTCGATATCCGATCCTCTCACATTCAGTTGCATTGCATAGAAATGCATAACACTTGACTTGCTTGTGTATCCATAGAGTGCATTGTACTCAGAACAATATGATTCCCAACGGCAGGCCACTGCCAGCCGACAGAAGTAGTAAGGGATCATATTGCTTTGGCTGCATGCGCGCTGTTTATGTCACAGCAATAGTCTTTGGGTATGAGCATTTGTTTATGATATAGGTCATTGGCGCTCACCGAAAAGAATGTGATGATGAAGCGTTCTAATCGGATATCGAAGTGTAGTCGATTGTTCGATAACCAGAATTGGAGCATTAAAACGTTGTATAAATAGGGTATAAATCTGAGAATAAATTGTCATTAGTGATCGTGGACTCGATCGAACATACTCCCTGGTTTTTGTTGATATAAGGCATTGAGCCGAAGGCAATTCCTGGATAGTTCCAAGTTGTTTCCACTACCATCCCTCAACTTTGCAGTTAGTGCGAAGAGGTTTGAGCCTACAGCAGTGAATGCTTGGCGATTTGGTAGTTTGGAAACCAGTGAACATTACAAAGTTATATTTATTGATTTAAAGTTAAGACCGAAAAATTTCATGACTTTGAAAGCTTTGTTTCTCGATTTTAAGAAAGTTGTGAAAACGCTACGATAGTTTGCCGGCTAAACGATAGTTTTTACAAATTTTTTTCATATTCCCTTTTAATAAATCGAAAATTGATAAAGTTTTTTTTTATTAATTGGAACTTTAGAAGGCATCGTAAATGGGTAAATAGAATTCGTCATTCAATCATTTCTTTCAAGCTCAAGTTCAAGTTCAAGTTTAAAAATTTAAGCAAACAGTCACAAATTCCCATTGTTTATTTAGATGTACTACTACAGAAAGTTTAAATAGACACTTTCCCATAGTTACTAAAATTTTCTTTGGAAAATTTTTTTATTTTTAGTAAAGAAAATAATTGACAAGTTCCCCAAAAAGTGTCAAAGTCATTTTCTTCGCATATAGTAAGCAGGATCGATTATATCAAATTCCATGAAAGTTAATTTAGTAAACAAAAACAAAATCCTGCGTTAAAAATCGAACAAAGAAAACATTGGCAATGACAACAATGAAGATACCGTTGGGCTTTGAAGTCACCGAAAAATTTCTGTATTAAACTTTCTCGTAATTCTTACTTCCCTTCCCGTTGATTCATTCAGATTACATCAAAGTGAATGGAAAAATACTACACATCGAAAATATTTTCCGAATTTTTTTTCTAATTTAGTATGCGAGAAAAATATCCGGACACCTGCGATATCTTACACAGGCATCTATATAACAAAACCAGAGAGGGAATGACAACTTTCAAAAAGACAAAAAAAAAAAGAATTTCAAATGTACTTGTCTTATTTTTATGAAAATAAGACATAAATCGATATTCAAGACAACTGCTCCTCCCATCAAAATCCACCGGAACAATACATAAAATGGTAGCCTGTGACTTTTAAGAGGAACGCAATAAGCCTCTGCTACCGAAGGAGTAACACTTTTTCTTTTATTTTACTATTACACCTCAGTAGCCGACTTATTCCTTGTGTTAACACACAAACACAAGCTCCTTTAAAATCTGAAGCTTATAGCATGAATGGACAATTTCATTCACTTTCTCGCGTTCAACTACAGCCCTCTCCCCAAACAGCATCCTCAAAATGTAACGTTGTTGTTGTTGTATGAAATATAGCCTATTTTGTCCATCCCAGCACCTACTACAACCATGTGAACACAGTTTGTGAATGTCCCTGAGAAATAATTATGACATTTTATGGTACACTTTCATGGTTTTCTCCTCAGCATAGTAAGCATTACATCTGCACACATGCCACAACCACATAAGAACCCATAAAGCTTCCCTTTTAAGAGAGATTCCATGTGGGGCTTTTAGTTTCTGACATTCTCATTCAAAAAGTAGAATTTAAGCCCCTTTTCCCATTTTCCTTTATATTTGTAATTAAATGTATCCAAATTGTCTGGCAACATGTGCTCACTCGTGGGAATTAACTACTAACACACACAATACAGCTTCAGTCTTGAATACAAAGAATTAGAAATAAAATCCCCCGGTGGCGATGGCGGCGGAGTCTTGTACCACATATAAAACGAGCCTAATATAAAAAGAGGATGAACTGTTGACAAAATAGTATAGCCTTGCCATGGCTATACAAATGCTCTTAAGAACTTTTTTTTTTTTTTTTTTTGTATGTTTTATATAAAAACGGTTTACAATCATTAAGTCCAGGACGTGATAGGACTAAAGGTAAGAGAACGTGAAAACGTTTCTCGAAATACAATGAAAAACGATAACTAGATTCGAGGAAACGAAACCAATTTGGTAAATCTCTTTAATTTGCATACTTTTTCGTGATTATCGATAAAAAAAGTTTTTCTCATCACTTATTTCGAACAATGGGGAGATTGAGGGAGATTGTATATAAAGGATATTAGTGTGTGGACTAAGGCATTTTTAAGAAGAAATTTGACAAACGACGCTGACTAATGCAAAATGAAGGCGGATTTGATTGTGCAAATCAAGAAAGGAAAATCCATTACGGAGGAAATAAAGGACATGAAAGCTGACTGAATTAAGCTATAACCTAACGTACAATAGAAATTCATTACATTGAGCTTGTCAGCTCTGGAATTGTATTGTTTCCATGTGACACGTAGAGTGGCATTTATTACGATGCCGACGACATCTCGCCAATAATATATCGAGCCGAGCGTAAGATCAAAAAAGGAGCAATTTCGTTCAAAGTGATTGGTTTTTTGTTTTATTGCCAATACCAGAAATTTGTGTGAGGCTATTGCCCACCCATCCTTGAATATTTCAATTAATTTTTTCTTAAATTATTTTCTTAATTCAGTTTAGTCTTTATATACGAATTACACTTGTCACGCCAGCGTATCACGTAAACCATTCATCCAATTGCCATTAAACGTGGGTGAGTTGTTGTGCAAATGGATCCCCGGGCATTTTCAAAATCCATCACGTAAGGGTCTAAGCAAAGAAATAAGACCCGGCGATGTATTTTGTGTAGACGTTAAACGGTTACTGTCCTCTTAAGAGCACTAGAGTGTACATTATGGGCGGTTTACATATGCAACTACATATGTGACATCGTGAGGTCGGTAAACTACAAGATACAATCAGTAGTGTACGAATCTGGAAGGTTGGCAAAAATTCATTTAAAAAATTGATAAGTTAGGATATTATGTTTTTCACATACGATCAACCTATATGGCGCACTACATCTGCTAAACTGGCATAGAGTGGAAACACTACAAAAAGGACACGATAATAATTGTCATATTATGTTAACTTAAACGCGTAAACCGAACGTGATAACTCTTCAGTGCTGTTATAAGCTCTTCAGTGAGCATAATTTTGTACAAAACATGGTAAATTGTCCGCGAAGAATCTAAGACACTCACTGATGAAGTTTTTAATGCACTTTTGCAATAAAAATGAGAGTAATTGCATCACTAAAAACAACTCAACTCAAATGAGTCCTAGAACAACGCTACGTAGAAAATTAGTTTTGCAATAATACAATTTTCTGTCCGAAAGTATTCCCCAGGCGAGCTCTTGAAACTCATTACTCTTGGCATACCATCACTCAGTGTTGGTTGTTTGGGATGTGTTGTGGTGTTAACATTTTATGCAAATGAAAGCATAACTTTTGAATTTTTGTTTTTCGTTTGGATGTAGGAAAGATACGAAAAATGGCGTCCCGCTATATGATTTTGCTTTGGTGTTTTTTTATTTAATTTTTTTATTGCGGTGAGTCTCCTCGTGTTAAAATGGAGTGTTTTGCATAATTTGGCTTGCATTCATTTTAGTCTAAAGGCCGAAGGCAGACGAAATAGGGTTTGTTGCTGCGTCACCTGAGTTTAGCTCCGACACTGAAATTGCAACTAAAAAGCAAGCTATTTTTCTATAAAAAATAAATAAAAAAATAAATAGGGTGGCGCAACAGAGCGAAGAGCCCCTGGGCCTAGCGCATTTCTCACAACCATGCCTTGTGAGGGAATGGAAGGGACCTAAAATTTTCTGCCGGTTCAGAACGGCTAATTCGAGAAAGCGCTTTTCATGGCAATGGATACTAACGGAGGACTTGCCAGTTCCTCGCGAATGGCGATACTCGTGGAAAAAGCATTTTTGCCTCTGTTGGGATTCGAACTCGAACCTATGGATTGACAGGCAGAAATGCTATCCATCACACTACGGGTACCTCAAGAAAAAATCTTCTTTTTTCGTTTTTCCTGATAGTGAGCCAAGTACG
The DNA here is from genome assembly GCA_914767635.1 of Melanostoma mellinum. Taxonomy (NCBI): domain Eukaryota; kingdom Metazoa; phylum Arthropoda; class Insecta; order Diptera; family Syrphidae; genus Melanostoma; species Melanostoma mellinum. The sequence continues at coordinate 247,861,186 of OU612058.1, read as the reverse complement.
ATTTTAAATAATTCGACCTTTGCTCGGCTTTGATGCCGAGGAGCAGATAGAGTTCTCCAAAGCCATCCTGCAGAGTTGTTCTTCTACTTCTCAACTGATCTCTCTTTACAGTGAAAAGCTAATGCATCGGTATTTGCAGTTTTATACATACTGCTTCTGAAATTTGCATTTTGCCAGAAATCTAATTTGATGACTTCATTGCCGTAAAGCAGTCTGCAGATCTTTCCTCAGTAGCGACTGCTATTCTATTTTCACATTTCTCTGCTGGTCCTTACATGTGTGCTTAAAAATGCCAGACGGAACATGGGACAGTTTCCAATTTTTGAAAATAATAATATCATAGCGCATACTAAAGGCTTCAAAGTTATTCTTAGCTAATTCAATCATCAAACGCGTTGCCTTTGGATTTGGATTCGAAATGAGGAGCATTTGTTGGGAGAGGCGGTGGTTTGTCGGTCTTGCTTCCATTTTTATAAAATAACGTTTAAGACAAATATTAGTCTATGAAACTTTTTTTTAACTTCTGGATTGCCTTTATTTCTTTTGTATTTGGCCACCATACCAAAATTGTATATTATATTAAACTAGCTGTGCCCGCGACTTCGTCCGCGTGGAATAGTGACTTTCGGCAGCATTCTTAATTTTTTAGGCTACTTATTTTGCAAATAAGACATATTCATGCGTTTTAGTAAACCATTGTTATATTATTTTATTTTAGTATATGTTTGCACACGACGTTCTTATTTTTTCCATCTTTTGCGAAATAAAAAGGTTTTGTGGGATTGATATACGTGATTCTGCCACATAAAATTGCCATTTGATTTTTTCTAAACGAACACCTGCAACTTAAAGCGTCTGAGCCTTATTTATAATGTCCAATCAGTGGGAATTAAAGGAAAACGGAGAATCGAAATGTTTTCTCCTTTTTTCGTTCCAGTCATTATTAATGCCGCATCCCAGATGTGTAATTTGTAGCTGTGTACAATTCTGGATTACTCATTTTTGGCACTGGAACACCAACTTGCTGCCACTCCTTATAATCTTAAGAAATTGAGAAACTCTATAGGGTATGATGTGACTTGCTCAGTGTCCATAATATTGTCTATTGATAGACATTCGCCAACGTCCCCCAATACGTCAAACATATTTTATTAGTTTATATGGTTAACTATCTCATTAGTCGGCGCCAAAATCGCCTTTCAAACAGCCATTCCCGATTGCCAATTATTATTTGAAGATCAAGATAGACATTTCTTCTCAGGTCTAATGTATTTTCGACAGTTTGACAGAAATCACCCCGCAGTAAAAGAACTTTTATCGACCCAGCAGTCTTAAGGTTCCCGTTTACGGTGTCGATCCCGTAGAAATATAGGGACTACTTATTAAGCCTATGTGTTTCCTCAGGCTCTAGGCTATCTCTTAATTAAATTCCATTTAAATCGGATCAGTTTTCTGGGCGGGAGATGGTAACAAAGAAACACGAACAGACAGAGTTAATTTTGGATTTGTAATATTAGTAAGGATGTCCATCTTCGGGTTCTAGACTATCTCTGTACCAAAATTCATATAAATTGGTTCAATAGTTTGAGTGGTAAATATAAACAAAGCAAAACAGACAGACAGAGTTAAATTCGGATTTATAATGTTAATAAAGTCTTCCATTCCCGTGGGAACATGAGGGCGTTTCCGAAGGATGACTTGAAGTTTACATTACTCGGGAATAGTGCAGTATTCTAACGGTGGACATTTTTTGAAATGGGTGCTGTATTTTCCAAGTTCCCGTTCCCATGGGAATACAGGGATAAAACATGTTGCATAACATAATATATGTCCATCCTCAGGTTCTAGACTGTCTCTGTACCAAAATTCATATAAAAAGGTTCAATAGTTTGGGCAGTTAATGGTAACAAAGAGAAATAGACAGACAGATTTAACTTCGGACTTATAATATTAGTAAAGACTCCCGTTCCCGTGGAAACATGGTGACCGTTCCCGTGAGGGATATGGGGATGAATAACAGTTTATGTTGCTCAGGGATTATGGATCATTCCAACGATGGAAGAGTTTTTGAAATCGGTGCCATAGTGTCAAAGTTCCCGTAAACGTTCCTGCTCCCCTGGGAATATTGGGAATAAATATATGGCGTATGTCCTTCTTCAGGTTCTGAATAATCTTTGTAAAAAATTTAATTTAAATCAGTTTATTAGTTTGAGCGGAAGATGGTAACATAGAACGACGGACAGACAGAGCTACTTTCACACTTATTATATTAATAAGGACTCCCGTTCCCGTAGGAATATGTGGATGAATTAAAGTTTATGTTACTCAGGAATAGTGTAGCATTTTAACGGTGGGAAAATTTTTGAAATCGGTGTTGTAGTTTCTAAGTTCCCGTATACGTTCCCGTTCCCGTGGGAATATAGGTATAAAATATAAAGCCTATGTTCTTCCTCAGATTCTGAACAATCTTTGTACAAAAATTAAATTTAATCTGTTCATTAGTTTGAGCGGGAGATGGTAACATAGAAAGGTGATCGGACAGAACTACTTTTGCATTTATAATAATAGTGAGGGCCGGTTCCCGAGGGAATATTCGAATGAAATAAAGCCTATGTCCGTCCTTAAGTTCAGTCCAATCTTTTTACAAAATTTCATTTAAATGGGTTTATTAGTTTGGGCGGGAGATGGTAACATAGAACGACGGACGTCTGTCCTTCCTTGAGCTTCTTTCACACTTATTATATTAGTAAGGACTCCCGTTCCCGTAGGAATATGTGGATGAATTAAAGTGTATGTTACTCAGGAATAGTGTAGCATTCTAACGGTGGAAAAATTTTTGAAATCGATGTTGTAGTTTCTAGGTTCCCGTATACGTTTTCGTTCCCGTGGGAATATAGGGATAAAATATATAGCCTATGTCCTTCCTAAGGTTCTGAGCAATCTTTGTACAAAATTTCATTTAAATCGGTTTATTAGTTTGGGCGGGAGATGGTAACATAGAAAGGTGATCAGACAGAGCTACTTTTGCATTTATAATAATAGTGAGGACCGGTTCCCGAGGGAATATTCGAATGAAATAAAGCCTTTGTCCGTCCTTAAGTTCAGTCCAATCTTTGTACAAAATTTCATTTAAATCGGTTTATTAGTTTGGGCGGGAGATGGTAACATAGAACGACGGACAGACAGAGCTTCATTCGCACTTATTATATTAGTAAGGACTCCCGTTCCCGCAGGAATATAAGGATGAATTAAAGTTTATGTTACTTTGGGATAGTAAAGCATTCTATCGGTGGAAAAATTTTTGAAATCGGTGTTGTAGTTTCTAAATTCCCGTATACGTTCCCGTTCCCGTGTGAATTTAGGGATAAAATATATAGCCTATGTCCTTCCTCTGGTTCTAGACTATCTCTGTACAAAATTTCATATCAATCAGTTTGGTATTTTGGGCGGGAGATGGTAACATAGAAAGCCGGACAGACAGAGGGACTTTCACATTTATAATATTAGTTAGGATTATATAAATTTAGTTGCTTAGCAGGAATATAATCCAATTACGTTAAGCATGTGGTACGATTTGATCCTCAGATTTGATCAGATTAGCATAAGCCTCCCCTCTTTTTTATTATAAAAAAAAATGCTCCTCAACACCAGATCTAGTCCTGCAGCGAAATCAATTAGACGAGCCGTTTTCGTCAACTGTCAAAAATGACTTTTAACATGATGACTTGGGCGTTGTAGTTTTTTTCTTTTTGTTTGAATCTCGTAGAAACAATGTTTCGAAGCATTGTCTTTCCCTTCTATAGATGCGTGGACACTATAAATCTGTACCCAAATCATGATTGTTTCGGCTGTCTGTAGCAATCGTCATATTTAAATGTCGCAGTTTCCGCTTTCTTTATACCCATACCTATACCATTCAATTGCATCTCTTGATATTTTTAAACGTCAAGGTAGAAATATTATCAGAGACCTCTTTTTTTCCAATTTCAAGAAAAGCTATTTTTCACATCGAGTATTCAAATGTAAACATCTTCTTGAGCACACGAAATTAAAAAAAGGCAAACCGGACACCAGACTGAGTTCACTGATGTACCCATACGAATTATCCTTAAAGGGCATAATATGTGCCTGTTTGGTTTTCGAACTTTAATTACAAATTCACCATCAGAGCTACTTACGAGTTACTGCTTGTATTTTGTTTACACCCAGAAGTTTGTTTCGGGTTCTCAAAATATAAAAAACGAAACTTTATTTTTACCATAGAATAATATAAGCATGTGTATTGTGTATTCGCTTAGGCAATTTGGTTGAACATTGCATTAATTAACAAAAAGCCATTAAAACTAAATCCCAACTTTCAAATTTGTTTTTCGATTTTATTTTGAAATGTTTCTATGAAACTCTGCTGCTTTGCCTGCAACTTAAAATAACTTTCTCCTTTTCTTATGACGATAGTAGGAGAACTTACGTAATCTTTCTTTCAAAGAAAGTAAAATGCCACCGTCTTGACAACAACTCAATCATTCTCCTTAATCATAAGTAATTTGTCACGGACAGAAAATAACTTTAGTTGAATAAGTGATCGGAATTTACTATTATTGATTTATTTCTCCATAGATGGCATAAAGAAATAATAAAGTGAGTAATCATTTTGGACTGGAATTGGTTCCTTCCGAAATAATGTTGACCCTACCAATCGGATCCTAGGCAAATGCTAACGAAGGAATCACGTTTAATGTATGAAACACAATCCCTGAAGGAAGAAACATTTACTTTTAGGCCACAATTAGTTTATTCTTTTTTTTTTGTGTTGTGTTGTGAATAAATACTTAATCAACTGGGACCTTATCCGAAAGGATATACGCATATGTATGGGTTGCTTTCTTTATTGTGGGAAATTAAATAAAGTATGGAGATAATAAAACCTGTCAATCGTTGTCATTCACTGTATCAACCGCATAGGCTGAATTTTAATTGATTAAACTATGTATTTGAGAAGTGGTTTTTATGAACTGCCACATGGGAAAGCAACATTGGGAATGGGCTAAGGATAAATTAACTTTTAATAGGCTCTGAATAAATGGCTACTGAATTTATATTTTTTGCTCTGTAACGAAAAAAAAGTTATCTTTAGCTTCCAAATCGAGCTTCCATTAAATGACCAAATGTCTCACCACAGTAAACCCCCTTACTGCTGGTGGGGGAAGTCAAACAAAACTATAACTTTGACTTATAGCCGAAAAGTGAGTCGTTGTTCAGAAAAGTGTGTGTACTGTGTAGTTCTATGAGAACACTATCTTGAGAGGTCGAAGAAATTTCAATCATACCTACAAAATAGACATTTTTTTATTGATGACCTCTTCATTCAACCCAAATCTCTTACTACCCTTCCGTGTTTTCAAATTTGTAAACAGGAAATTGTCGCTAGATCTGGATCTGAAATTGGGGGCTAGATCTGGAGAATATGCTGAAAGGGGTAACAGTTTGTGGCCCAAGTAATGAATTTTCGGCATGGTCGAGTGTGATCAATCGCGGCACCCTTTGCGCGAATAGCTTTTTCATATCCAAATATCCATGAAAAATGTTATGTTCCCGCTCATGCCTTTAGTCTTAGTCACCTTACCACCTTCACCTTCATTCAATTCAATTAATATTATTTAACTACCGATTGAATAGCCGAGTTCACACTGCACAATTAGTTGGACAGACTTTGGCTTGAACGACCAATGCTTGATAGTGGGAACTCTCAGACGACCGCTTGACCAACTTGTTGGATGGTTTTCAAATATTTTTGAAAATTTAGAAGTTGACGAAGTGGAAGAGTACGTGACATAAAGTTGGGCGACAAGCTTGATAAGTGTGAACGCAAACTACATCCGACCATCCAACTTCCCTCAAATGAAGTCTGTCCAACCAGTTGTACAGTGTGAACTTGGCTAATCGCATTTTTCAAATTAAAAACTGATACATTTGGCCCGTTTTGATTTCTCACGCTTTTTTGGTTGAATAAAAAGTTCTTGTTAAGCTCTAAAATTTTTCGTGTACGTTAAAAATCTGACGAACGGGCCATGCACGCTCCTGACAAGGGTATTTCCCAATCCGCTCTTCCATACCGAAGAATTGTTCCTTCATGGCTTAAACTTAACGGCGAGGATGTCCGGGAACAAATCAAGAAATTGGGCAAGAAGGGTATGACTCCATCCAAAATCGGTATTATCCTTCGTGATTCCTATTGTGTTGCACGAGTACGATTCGTGAATGGAAAAAAATCCTTCGTATCATGAAGTAGGTTGGCTTAAAACCCGGCATCCCAGAGGATCTGTTCCATTTGATCAAGAGGGATGTTGCTATGCGCAAGCATTTCGAACGCAATCGCAAGGACAAGGATGGCAAATTCCGTTTGATTCTTGTTGAATCAAAAATCCATAGGCTGGCCAGGTATTACAAATCCAAGAGTGTTTTGCCACCCAACTGGAAATACGAACCAGAAACAGCCTCTGCTTTGGATGCTTAAGTTAAATCATTTGAAGAATGTGGAAGTGAAACTATATTTTTCTATTTTTATTTCTTAACAGAATACATGGAATAAAAATAAACTCTACAGCTATGCTCACAGATAAATATAACATTTCTCTCATCATTGATTTAAACTTTCGAAAGTATTTCCAAATAAAATGGTAATTGGGAAACTACACCACCGTGTTCCTTTGCAAAACAAACTTTGTCTACAAAACATGAAAACCATTTTAATTTCGAAGAATAAGTTCTGCTACTATATACCACTTCCAAATCCTTTTGAATTAGAACAAAATAGTTTGTTTTCAGCTAAGAAACTAATTAGTTTGTGATGTAAAATTAGAAAACTGTCGGCAAAGTAGTATCAGAAGCTTAAAATTGTAAGAAAAACAATTTCATCACAATTGCTTGCCACAATAATGAAACTTTGGCGAAAACTTCATGAAACTTTCACGAATCTATCTTTCTGAGCAGGTGTTGCAATAAATAGTACGATGCAACAACAACAAGCAATGTTTTCATCTCGAGATTTATGTGCATACATTCAAGTTCGGTCTCCGTAGAGACAGCCCTTGAGGCAGGCATTCAATATGCATCCACAAGCACATGCAAAACAGTTTCGGTTGTTTACAAAAATGTTGTCTCCTTTGCAGGCAAACTTCATCTTTCTGTGTGTCAATCGTGTGCGCAACGCAAATTGAAAGTTCCTTTGGAGAGTGAAAATAAGGGTTGCTCTTGGGAGTAGTTGAATGGGTGCAATTCTACTTTGAAAACAAAATATGGATATGCAAAACACAACTCAAAGCATTATTCTCAAACTCTTATATTCTTTGTCAGTCTTTTTTTTCCTTTGGCATTTGTGTATGAGCTGTTTATGCTTTCTGTTTGAATAATTAATTTAAGAGTCTAACTCTGATGTAGGTATGTACTGTTGTTGAAAATTGTTTACTCTAGAATTTGGTGACAAAGTTTCCCACCAAAAAGGCTTTAATAAGAAAGAACATGATTGGGCCTACATTAAGACATAGGTAAGTTTCAATTATGTTTTTTTGCCATCTTAGGTTCAAACTATGCTGGTTTTAAAAAGCTATTGTTCTATTTCAAGAAAAGACACGAGGACTGCTAATTTTATCAGTCAACTTGGTTTCAAAGGTTGGTTGGCTTGATGAGTTGTCGTCTAGATTATTGAAAAGCCTATGGTTAATTCAAGCTTCACTTCGTTTTGGCTGCTATAGGAATCATGAGTCTGTTCTCAACTAATAGTCAGGTTGCTGACATTACTAGTGTCTTCAATCTATCTATAAAGTATAAATGAATAATTAAGGTCGTGCAACAAATCTCGGGTAGTCTTACACCCCCTAGCATTTCAATTTCTTACAATTGTATGCCGAATCGGAACATCGAATTTTGAGTGGGCTGTTCATGGCAGTTTCCTCGCTCGACAAAAGCAATAAAGGTTTATGTTTCTGGAAATTAGACCCCGAACTTCTACGTAACAGGCAAACATGGTAACCATTACGCTACAAATAGCTCAAGAGTAGTGTTGAATGATTGATCCGATTTCAAGGTTTTTCTCAGGAATCGATTCTCTTTGTTATTTGTCAGTCTTATTACCTGGCACCAAACAGAAATTAGAAGAAACTACGAGTCTTTGGACTTTTAAAAATGTCTCCAAATGCCCAAAATAGAATTGGAATCTATTTGGGGGGCTTAGTGCATTTCTCTCAACCATTCCTAAGAGGAGTAAATAATCTGTTATAATCGTTTCCATGTGTTGTAGTTTGAAGAGCTATGGCTGGCCGTGGCTGTGGATATTGCAAGTTTAAGCTTATTTTAAATCACAAAAAAAAAAAAAATCTTTTTGCTGCAGACGCAGCTAATCAAATATTAATTTGAGCTGGTTTATAACCATCCCGAGTTGTAAGCACCTCTCAATTCGATTTAGTTGGATATATTGAGCAGATTCGTTGCTATGCTATAAACAAGCAATGAAGATTTTGCTATAAACCATCAATAAAATAGATTAGATTAGATTAAATTAGATTTATTAAATATACAATTACACTTTTTTTAACATCAATAAAGTTTATGAAACTGAAACTCATCCTCGCCTAGTCACTACCCTCATCTACATCTTCTACCCACTCCCTTCGAACCTCCGTCATTCAACCATAGACTCAACTTGCTATTACTTTTTTTCACCTCAGTTTTTCACTAAAGCAATTCAACTGTAGATAGATTTGCATATCAATTAAACAATTGCCTGACCGAAGACATTTTCGAACGTCACTTTTAAATGGTGAAAATATTTAATTTATGAATTATTATTTTTCTTTCTTTCATCCAGTTGTGCGTTAATCTTTAATTTTAACTTCTTCATTAAATATTTCATATTTTTCTATTTTTCAATTTGTTCAATTTGCCTCTGATTTCATTTTTCTATTTCATTTTTTACACAACCGTACTAAGAAATATTGAGCCTTCCAGCTAAATAAATAAATGGAAAAAAGTTAACATTAACAACGACTTTAGGGGAAATGTTTTAAACGTGTGTTTCCTTTACATTTCAGAGATTCTATGACGAAGTAGACTAATCGTAAGTTTTTTTTACCAATCGCTATACTTTCCCTATCAATGACTGCGAAAAAGTAAAAGATGGCAAATTTAGAGCTAAAAAAATGAATTGTTCACTTCCAAGCTGTTGCTCTTGATTTATGGGAGTATTTTTTGAAAGTCTTTAATAAGGAAAAACGATACAAAAAAAAAGGCAAACCATTTTGGTCAACATTTCATACCCGAACAGCATTGGGCTGTGGAAACTTAAAAATGTAGTCATACGTAATAAGACGATTTCTAGACAAATTTTGGAGTTTTAGGAAAGAATAAATTGGCACGAATTACTCAAATTTTTTTTTGAGATAGAAAATGTTTAGAATCGAACTTAGTCCAAGGGCTCAGCGGTCTGCTGCGCCACATAATAAGTATAGAGATTCATATTTTGGCCCCTCAATCCAAAGGTGGAATATTTTAGCCAACTCATTTTTCCTACGCAATATAATGTACAGAAATTCAAGAATAATGCCCATCGGCATCTCCTTTTTTATCCGTTCCTTATTTTGTAACACTCGCACTGTGTTCTATAACATTTCAAGGGTAGTCACAACTCCTTGAATTGCGGGTAAAGGCCCCGGTCCAAAGACAGCTCCAACTGACAGCTCGATTAAATACACACGATTTTAGGAGAGGTGACCCATAAGCACCGCGCGCAACGCGCCGAACGCGCCGAGTAGCCCAACTTTCTACTTTGCCGCGGCTCTCACGCGGTGACATTTGCTGTCCAACCAATTTGAAGTTCTCTCTTGTTGCTAGAGATTAGGTAGGATAAACTGATACCTCAGAGATGTGACTCAAATGTGGTTGCTATTGCTGTTAAAATAACAGTTTAAGTAGCATTTTCAATCAGATTTTATTGTCAAACTATTTTTAATGTTGAAAATATGTTAGCTAAGCCATAAAGACCAATTTACTTTTTGAAAATAATGAAACAAAAGCATTTTAAGGTTTGACAACAGCAAAAAAAGTATAAGAAAACGTATTTTTAGTTATATTTTACTGTTTTTTTTTTACTATAGTCACAATTTAAAAAGTTTATGATTCATTTGTTGCAAAAGAATTAATTCTTTGAAGTCAAGTGCCAATATTTACTCCAAATTAAATTAAATATCTACAAAATACAATGTTACAATATATGAACTCCGACATGTACTTCTTAGGCTTATAGTCTATTCCCACTGGGACAAAAACTTGGTTTTCGTAGCAGTTCCGAAATGCTAACAAATTTTCACATAAATTTTTCTCGAACCTCATGTTTTCAGTAGCGCGATGTTTTCAAGTAGCTTATGATAAAACCAATAGCGAAGAAGTGAGGGAATAGAAGCTTTTTTGTGTTCTAAATTTCTTCACCATATGTAAATGTTACAACAAATCTTTTCTCTTCACTTCGAAAACATAATTTTTTAAGTGTTTTATGATATAAATTCATTTGTGATTGACTCAATGAGTGTAAAAATACAATAACATTAATAAAAAATATTTTCTTAGAAACAAAAAGTGCAAAAATGCAGAGGAACTGTTAAGGAACGGTTCACTCGTTTTAGTAAAAAATTGCGTTTTTGTCCCAGTGAGAGTAGGCTATTTAGAGATATCCCGAACCGAAGCGATTTTTTGTTGTGACGGCAACAGTTTCAGATAAATTTTTTTATTTTTATCAAGAATATGTAAGTAACCCCACAAACATGAAAAAAAATTGTGACAACAGCAAAAATGCATCGTCAGTGACGTAGCTTTATAGTACTAAGGAAAGTATTCGGAATCAAAACTACCTACGTAGGGAAAACGCTGGTATCGCCACCTGTATTCACAGTTTCACGAACAACTTTTTCGTAAACAAGCTTACAGCATATTTTGGTTATAATAATAAAAGTCGAAAACTTTGTTTGTTTTGTTTTTAACGTATCAAAAAAATATAACCTGACACTAATTCGATCTGAAACGGGATTCAATCCTAAGTGGAAATGAGATATTTGAAGCATTCAAGAAAATATAATCCATGTACCAGTGAAAACCTCACCCACCTCTAGTTTTAGTGAATTATCGACTCATCCCTAGTTCGTTTGACGTTTGTAATGCCTATTTCAAAATAATTTTCGCAGATACACAGCCGTCAAAACACCGCGGCGCGTTCATTGGGTCACCCCTATCAGTTGCGTGCGGCAAAACCCACCGCATCAGTTGCCGCGCCGCTTCTACCGCACGCAACGTGTTCTATGGGCCGGGGCCTTAAGTTATAAAAAAAAAACTGATTTCGATATGATTTGTGAACTTTTATATGATCTCGGGGTGCTGGGGTTCTGGGATTATGCAGCTGAGTGTTTTAGAGTCAAATTTTTAAGTGTGTGTAAAAAACGGAAAGAAGCAAGTTGCAACCGAAAGATATCGAGTTTCAACATTCGATAGAGTCTGTCAAGACTTTTAGATTGTATTCGATTTTGGGGTTAATCGGTTTGAAAACATTCAAAGAATAAGTAAAAAATTTTTCCAAAGACATTTTTGAAAGGAATCAACTGCTAGTGACAGAAGCAACAGTATTCGACTCACTTGAATTTGCAATTTTGTGCTAAGTTAAATATCAAAGTATTTAGTCTTAATACTCGTTCAAAACTTTTGTTTTTTTTAGTATTATTTTTAAGATAGTTACAAATTGCGTTTTTTGAAGCTTTTAAATTTATCAAGATTGTTTTACGGTTGGTTCTTTACAATATATTTCAAGATTCACATTGACAATGAAAAATGAATAAAATTACTTGAAAGATTGAATATTCAAAAAAGTGCTTTCGAAAATAAGGAAAAGATTATTTTTTTTTTTCATAATATAGCGAAAACCAAATCAAAGTCGTCTCTTAAATTGGACTTTTTTTAAGTTCTTATAAAGTAAAACATTCTAGTCTTAAGATCATACAAGAAGATGTTTTCACAAAAAATTAATGAGTCTTATAATTGAGATTTTCCACGTGTTTTTTATCTAAAAAATCAAAAATTAATAAATTTTTTCAACAATTAAAACACGAAAATGTACATTTGAGGAAATATAATAAAAATGTTTTGATTGTTGAAAAAATTTACTAATCTTTCATTTACAAAAAACTAACACAAAGCTGAAGACAAATTTTTTTAAATAAAAAAAAAGAATTAAAACTTATTTAACAGATTGATAAAAACTTCAAAAACTACAATCTTAAAAGTCTTTTTTCTTTACAATTTAGGACTTTTTGGATATTCAATTCCGTTGAAAGAGCATAAACCGTTAACGGGAACGGATGCACCGCACCGTTTTGACTTTTTTCATAGTTTTTTTTTATATATAAGAAAATGTTATCTTTAACATACAATTTAATAAAAATCGTTGGAGTCGTTTTTATGAAAAGTATGCATTGTCTTATAGATTGTTCTTTAGGTACAACCACATGAAATCATCGAAACTCAATTCTTATAAATCCTTTCTCAAAATATCAAATTTTGAAGAAATTACATCAAACGGCTGCTAGGGACCGACCGAATTGCAGGTCCCACTTTTTCATATTCTCTATCTTCATGATGTCATGTTCCATTGCTCAAAATTTAATTTGGTTCGATTGTCAGATATTCAAAGAATAGCACAATGCTCCGACTCTAATTAAAGTAGCATGTGTTTCTGTGCTATTCAGGATCTCGATGTTATTTTTGACTATTGGTAGGTAAGCATTTTGTAAACTGTGTCTGAAAGAAGGTTAAGTTAGGTTAGGTAGAATGGACTGACGACGGTTGATCTTATTTTCGCCACACTTATATCAATCTAGATCCATTTTGATACCCTGGAGTATTGCAACGTCCTAACAACCTATGAGTTTATGTTTGGTCAGTTTTTAACCATTTTGTAGCCTTAATGAAGTTGAACATGATATTCATTGAAGAAGTAACTGTCTAAAATTTTTTTCCTTTTGTGGCAGATTGCTGGGCATTGACAAGGGAAGTGAGTGGTATCCTCATGTTCATCTTCGTCGTTGCATCCTCTGCACAGGTCATCGGTACAAAGACCCATTTTCTTTTTGTGGTAGTCTAGTAGGTTGTGTCCTGTTAAGATACTGATAAGCGATCGTAATGAAGGCCTATTCAAGGATAGTAGCTTTTCTGAAAGAAGCTCTTTATCGTAAGGCAATATTATGAAAGCGCCATTCTCTATAAATTTGCTAATTTGAGTCATTTCTGAGAACGACTTACCTCTCCTTCAATAATGAATCCTCATCTGATGCACTCGCCGTAGCAAACTATTTCGCAAATTACTTCAAACAGTCTTTCACGGATGATTCTTTTGTTCCTGATTCAGATTATTTCTCGATTTTACCGAATTTTTCCTTTGATCCATTCCTTCCACGTTTCTTTGACTCCTATCTCATTGAAGAAAAGTTAAATCATTTAAATGATGAGTATATTCCTGGCCCAGATGGTATACCTGCCATATTTCTTAAGAAGTGCTCCTCAACTCTTTCCCTTCCTCTCTCAAAAATCTTTAACTTGTCCATATCCCTTGGTGTTTTCCTGCAAGTTTGGAAAACGGCGTTTATAACCCCTATACACAAAAAAGGTCCTTAGTGTGACGTGAAAAATTATCGTCCCATCGCTAAACTATCGCATATACCCAAAATTTTCGAAAACTTAAGTTTTCGTTGCAAATCTCTCATCTCCCCTAGACAACACGGGTTCCTCAAAGGCAGGTCAACAACAACAAACCTCGTTGACTTTGTCTCATTTACCCTCACAGCCTTAGAGAATGGAAAGGAAGTCGATGTCATTTCAACTGACTTCAGTAAAGCTTTCGATAAAATCTCTCACAAACTTATTCTTTTTAAGCTTTCCACCCTCGGCTTTGAACCCATTCTATTGAGATGGATTTCCTCTTATTTAGAAAACCGTTTTTACAGCGTTCGGTTCAGATCCGCCGTATCCAGCCGCTTTCTAGCTACATCCGGTGTTCCCCAAGGCAGCCATTTAGGCCCTCTCCTCTTCATTCTCAGTATTAACGACATTGAAATGATCATCAAACACTCCTCTATCTCCCTCTATGCGGACGATACTAAGTTTTACCGGATCATTTCTTCCTCTGACGACTCTTCCCACCTCCAACACGACCTCGACAATTTTTCAATATGGTGCTCCAAAAACTGCCTGGAGCTAAATGTTTCCAAGTGCCAATCAATAACCTTCTCACGAAAACGCATCAAGACTACTCCCCGTCTCTATCTTCTAAACGGTCAAATCATTTCCACCGTTGAGGTGATCCGGGACCTTGGGATTATTTGCGACCGTGAGCTGAATTTCCTCAAGCATATCGACGATATAATCCTTAAGGCAAATTCAGCACTTGGCTTCGTGAAACGATGGTCCAAAGAATTTGCTGACCCCTACGTAACCCGATCCCTTTACATTTCATTTGTCCGTTCGCTTCTTGAATACGCTTGTCAGGTCTGGTCGCCTTTCCAACAAGTGCACATTGCCAGAATTGAGAGCATTCAACGCCGTTTCCTCCGTTTTGCTTTTCGAGGTCTTAATTGGAGTAATCCCCTGATATTACCCCCTTATCAAGACCGAATCAAACTCCTAAACCTAAATACGCTGAAAGATCGAAGAGAAATATTTGACATTCTCTTCATTCACCGAATCCTCACATGTACCATTGACTGTCCAGCCCTTACCGAATCCATTTTTCTAAATACTAACCCTCGTAACACCCGGAACCCCCGTCTCTTCTATCTTCCCACCCATCGAACCTCTTATGGCTCCAATGAACCCATCTCCCGAATGCTGAGGAATGTCAACTCCCACTCCTCTTGCTTTGACTTCTATATGAGTACTCCCTGCCTAAAACTTCGTCTCCTAAGCCCTCCAACTACTTAGTAAGTCTTAGCTATTAAGTTTCTTAGTTTGTAAATCAATAGCTTGTACTCCATGCCTAAAACTTTGTCTCCAAAGCCCTCCAACTAGTTTGTAAGTCTTAGCTATTAAGTTTCTTAGTTTGTAAGTTCATAGCTTGTATTAAGCCTAATAAATGGGGGTTTTGCCCCCACCAAAATTAAGAAATTAAAAATTAAATTAATTTTTTTTTTCCTTAGCCTCATCTTTGTGTGCACAAATTTTTAACCATTTGATAACTTATTTACTTTCCTAACTTAACTATCTTATTTTATTTTTTTTTTTTGCTAAGAGGATCCCGCATACATCTTTGCTTTTGAAAATCATGAAAATCATTACAGCTTGACATTTTTGAAACTTGAATTTTATTTTTTGTTACATTTGTATATTGAAACCTAGCTCAACCTTTAAAACTATGAATTTTAAGCATTAGAGTTGTTTAAGAAAAATTTATAATTAATTTATTTACAATGTCGCTATTGAACGATACCTGAAACACACACGAGAACAAAAACTATGAATTATTCAAGGATTTGGAAAAATCTCATTAAAAAAATATGCAACAATGGAATAACTTAACCACAAGAAAATATTCCCGAAATAGTTTCCATTTTTCAACTCAACGAAATTCTATTCACTAACTATAAGGGAAAGCTTCTATTGGAATATTTCCCCTATTAGGCCCGTTGGGTGCGCTCTGTAGATATCCATACACATCTGCATTTTCAATTCAATTTCGCGAACTGGTGGAATGTTATCCTTTTTTTTCCTTTCTTTTTGTACATTCCTGCACGTTTTCAATTTTTGTGAACCCTCTTTCAAATAAAAGCCCGCAAAAAGTTAGCGTCCTTTAAGTCAGGGTTACCAAAAAAGTCTTTGAGGCGGAGAATGGGAAGTGATATTAAATAATTTCCACATAAAGCACAAAGGAGATGGGATTGGTGATAAAATGAAAAAAACCACCAAGAATATTTCGTATACCATTTCGATAATCTAAGATGCCACTCCTTGTTGTGTTATTCAAAATCGATTTTCAAACAAAAAGTTTACTAGCCCGAAATTTCAGTTTATCAAGTGGAGTTTTCAGTTTACCATTAAATAATTAAAAAAATTAACCTTTTTTTGGTTTTGATGCACTTGGAATTTGAACCAAAAACCTCCCAAGTAAGGGGCCAGTTACAGCGACAACAAGAAAAATTTTCAAATGGAAATATAAACAATGCTTTCATCATAAATGAATAAGAAATGTCGTACCAATCGATATAAACAACACATAAGTAGTTATAATAAAGCAAAATAAATAAATAAATAGGCGATAGGGCAACAGAGCGAGGAGGCCTGAGCCTAGCGCATTTCTCACAACCATTGCCTTCTGCCGAAAGGTGACATCCGTGGAAAAGATTTTTGCTTCTGTTGCGACTCGCACCACGAACCACCCTGTTAACAGGTAGACGTAACTCCATTTGAAAATTTTTCTTGATTCATTTTCATGGTTGCTATTACTGGCGCCCAACAGAAAGACATGCTAACCATTATGCCACGGCCGCTAAATTCGTTTAACATTGTGGGAAATTTTTCCATCGCATTACCAATTAACTCTCCCTTTTCGATGTAGTTTTATCGATGCTCAAATTTAATTCAAAGAACAGTCTCATGAAATGGAGGCAGTCTCAAGTTACACGGTTTTAATACAATAATATTGAGCCCCAAACCTATCATATTTCTCAGTTTGGCAAAAGACCCATAATGTGCCTAACAAGTGTAATTGCGGGAGAGATGCCGCGTGGGGAGATGACGCGTTGAATGCGCACACATCTAGTCGTCCCCACAAAAAATCTTATTTTGCATTTTGTTCCTTAGGTATTTAACTAAAAACATAAGACAAAAAATTGGAAACATCCGACATGCAACGGGAGTTTTTTGTAATTTGTTTTGTCTTACGCATCTTTTGTCCAATGGAAATTTTTAGGTTAGTTACAAGTAATCGATTTGGAAAGAAGCTATCGACTGTTTTGTCCAGGGTAAGTATTTTGCATAATAAATAGGTGTTAAAAAGTACTAGTGCGTGTGTTTTTTTTTTGTTTCCAATGTGGTGCGGCATCTCTCTTCATTTTGGGAGGTGTGCCGCACTTTTTTTTTTGAGAAGGTGCCGCATGCTGAATGGGCTTTTGTATTTTTCTTAAATAGAGTAGTGAGCTTCAGTATGCCCCTTTAAATAAATCTGCATATAAACAAGGGCTAGTTGGACAGAAGAGACACTGAAAGAAGCCCGAAAAAACGTCAATAAAAGAATGTCAATCCGAAAAGCAAAGAAACTGCTTTGAGTACCAGCCAGAAGTTCAAGAGCCAACAGCTATTTTTTTCCAAAACGGCCGTTTCATGTTCTGAAGCAATCTTGGAACCAGTACCTCCAACTACCAGCCATAGGTACGTTATGCAGTCATTCCGAAAATGATACGCGCAGTTCATCATGTTTCAACAAACCAAATCCTTCAAAACTACTGCAATCAATTTCATAACTGCCGAAGTTCCATTATTTGGTAAACTTTTTCAATTGAAGAAAAGAAAAACTTGAAGCCGCCGAAACGAAAAAAAAAGTTAACCATAGTAAAAAGTTTAGTTTACGGACGATCCAAATGTTTTTCTGAATGTTGGGAAAACTTTTCCAAAACAACGAAAAGGGAAGGCTGCATCCAATGTTTTGCGTGTCAGAAATGGCTGCAAGAAAACTGTAAGCGGTACAAAACGTTTGTATCTACTCTGAGTATGGACTGTGGACGGAATCAGGAACGGAAAAAGCATGTTTAATGTTCTAAATTCAATATTCGGCATCTCTCCCCCACATGCAGGGAGAGACGGCGGGCGCATATAAAATATTTTTCTTTCGTGTTAATTTTAATAAGACTTGTTATTTTTTTCGAGCTAAGTTTTTTTTTATGGTGGGAATCAAGTCCATTATTTAGTTTTTTATAGAAATAAAGTTTATTTCGCTTTAGTAAACAAATTATACTGATTTTTGAAAAACAGCGGCATCTCTTCCGCAATTACCCTATATGTAGTCCTATGTCATCGCTTTCCCCGAAAGCACTGCACTGCCATCCATCAAAGGTTTTGGGACCCTTAGTGCTACTGATTAAAATATTTTAGCAGTTTGCATCACCGTATCGGATGTGACATCCGACATGACATGTGTAATATGCGAAATAAACATAACATTCCAGTGTGAATAATGCCAGAGACTAAATCTTTTTAATCGGTAAATGCTCTTGTGAGTACATCGCAAGATGTACATAGGTATCAATAGTGAAAAGATTCAGCAGAGTGTCCAGAGCAGTTGGAGAGCCGCAGTACAGAAAAGACGCATTATTCTTTGAAATTTGACGTACGAAGCAATAAAATACTTAGAGAGCTTGTTCCAACAAACAACTGCCGCATAGGAGATGATAGGTTTTATCATAACCACAAAAACTTAAGAGACACCATATCTCGAAACGAAAGCTCCTTTCATTTCACTTATTGAAATTTAAGAACGTTTCGCTACAAGTTGCATTGTGCGTGGTCACCGGGAAACTTCCTTTCAATTGCCAGAAGTCTGACAGTGCCTACACAGTTTTCGATTTGCCATATTAGGACTAGGACTACTCAAGATGTTAGACTTCGTTTTATGTATACTTGGGAGTGGACGCTAAATCTATTGAGCACTTAAGCAAACAGTCAGCTGCCTCACTCCATAGAAGACGTGATAGAACGCCTTTTGCGGGCAAACCGCCTCTACGATCTATGTTTTATTATAATTGTTTTGCTTCACAAGACTCATGATTCTAATACATCATGTTCCCTGCTCCGTCGCCGTTTCTGTCGATGAAAATGCCCACAGTGTACTTCTTATCGGAAGCTCATCCAATTAAGTAAACAAAACTCTGAAGTGTAGTCTCACAATATTTTCCCCGTCGGTAAGCATGTCGCATTAGGGACAGATGTTGTATTTCAAGTGGGGTTTTGGGTATGCAAAGATCAACCATATTTTCCAAAGCTTTAAGGAATTAAAACAATTCGGCTTGAGGCTCTAAGAAAATTAAAAATTTTGCTTACCAATGTTTAGTTTGGAATTGCCTCTGGCACTTTGCAAAAAAATTGTGATTCACGAGAGCTAAGAGGCAAATCTTTGGTCTTTGAATAAGAAAGATTTCGATTTTTCGTACATAGCTACATATGCCTCATATTTTATATTCATAAAAGCTTTTTTTTTTTTGTTCATATCACAAAAATAAAAACTAAATAAAAAAGAAATATTACAACAGAGCGAGGAGCCCCAGGGCCTGGCCCATTTCTCACAACCATGTCTTGTGGGGAATGGAGGGGACCTACATTTTTCTGCTTTCTATGAATTTACTAACGGAGGACCTGCTAATTCCTCGCGAATGGCGATACCAGTGAAAAAAGATTTTTGCCTCAATAATAACAATAAGCTGAATTACGAGTACGTGAAGATTTTATTCAACTTAAGGTTGAAATGAGTTTAAAAAAGACTAAAAAGGACTAAATGTGGTGTAAGAGCCTTGAAATTCATTTCACTGTCCAATTGTGAGCCCTGTTTGGATCAAATGACAAATGCACTTTTTACAATAGCAAAGTGAGCTCAAAAGATTGGGATTAATGCTCAACTCTCTGTTAGGTCAGGTAAGGTTCGGTGGAAGTGGCTGTCAGCTAATAAGTACTACCTATTTGCATTGCCTAACATACTAAGGCCGCAAGGGTCCATTGTGATACCACAGAGATCAGCAAGTTGACCACCTACTAATCTCAGAAACCCGATGTACCTATCAGTAAACTGGATGCATTCAAAGAGTATCTCAAAATATCATTTCCAGAAGCTTGAGTGAGAATCCCAGTCTCTCTACGCACAAAAAAATCAAAAATAATTGCAGTCAAAATAAGTTGTGAGGGTGGTTTCTTTGCAGTTTTTCTTTGAATAGAAACCTCTCAAGTTTCACAAAGTCTCAAAAACAACTACTCTCAACCTGCAAATTAAATTTCCTTTACCGCATACCAAATGCGGAAAAAAATGTGCATGAAAATGCAATGCCTTAACGAGTATGTTAAAAAAAAATTGGTCAAATTGAATTCGCCATAATTGAACTCGAAAAATTATCAATCGCTTGCCTACCCGACTCCAAAAAATGAATCAATTGAAATACGAAGGCTGAATGGCAATCCATTAAGGATCATTTGATGACAACGAATACCCCAAAAACTACATATCATTATTTTTCCAACCAAACCCCTGTCGTAAAACTTTTAGTATCGCTTTCCCATCGTAAATTATTACTTTCACCTCAAAATGAATGTCCATTAGTCCCAACCCCAATAAGCAAACCCATGTTTGGGCCTAGATCTGGACAAAAGAATTGATAAAAAAAAAAAGGGAAAACAAAACTCAACCTTCATCAGCATACAACAACATATCCACATTCTTCTCGAAGGACATGCAAAGAATCTCTAAGATTCACCGTCGTAGTCATTCAGAAAAAGGATAGACTTGAAAAGAATAATTCCCTTGGACAACAGCCAAAACTTATTTTAGCCCCATATCCAATTCATCAATATGGTGAATATTCCCACACCCGCATTTCACGAATGTGCCTTGAGTACACAATCGTATAACAATACTTGGAATTCAATCAAGTAACCCCCGTATACCGTTAACCCAACAAAACTGGATCTAGAGTAAAATAAATAACAACACATATCTCAAACATTTTTCCATTAAGTTTTCAATCCAATCGTAAAATGTTTTTCTATTGTTACGTGGGAGCCAAAGGCCTAAGCTATGCAGAAAAAGCATAGGAAAAATTCCTATTTCCATAAAATGCGTTTGAAAACCATTTTGAACTTTTTTTTCTGGCAAAACGAAGGACACAGCGTACGAAAAATGCTCGCGAAATCATCATCTTTTTCCGATGCCAAGAGAACTTTTTAAAATCCTCCTCAGTCCGCACATCAATGCATGGGAAAACACACAAGGGAGTGTCTTTTTTATCTTTAACTTTAAAGGGATGTTGCTGAACGGTTTCGTTTTGCTGCAGGTATATTGCACAAGCATTTAGATGTTTCCGGTTCAAAGTAGACAATGTTAAATGCAAATGCTTGTATGTTAACTTACCAAATGAAAGAATATGCTTTTCCATCATATTTGTGTGTGTGTTTCGCATACAACATACACTTTGTACCACAGACAGGGAAAATGAATCAAATCGCAAAGGGGATGTCCTGCCTGGGAATGGCCTTGTATTTTATCTGTTGCTGCTCGGTGTACTGTGAATTGTTGTGTCACAAAATAAATTAAACAAAGTGAAATATGGACTCTATCAACTTAGAGTCAACCGAACAAGACGCACACACTTGACTAACCTTAGCCCTTAGGGCATGGATCTGACACCATGGATATGCAATTTAAAACTAAGCACAGAGAGGTACACCGAATCTTTGCACTGCAGTGCTGCTTTTTTTATCTTCGCGTCGTAGCTCGTAAGGATGCAGTTTTATTTTACACAACACGTCTGTCTGAGGAGATCGGGATGAAACTATTCACTTTTATGAGAGACTCAACATGAACACACCTATGGGGGGTACCAAAATATGCCAAGGACACACGACAATGCATCCACCAAAATAAAACCCGAATGGTACTTTTATCTTAATATTCAGCACTTAACTACACACTAAATGTGAATCTTCATTTAACTGAGATTACCACCGAAAAGGAAGAACCACGATCTCATTTAGATTAACATTAACACAACAAAATTTTCATTTACTCCTTTTTTGTGTCACTGTTTTTATTTCCACAAACCTCGTTTGCTTTAGAGATTAGATTATTCGAAGTAATGTTTTGAGCTGGTGCAAAACTGTTATGGTAGGGAGAAATTCTCAAAGCGTACGCGACGACGACATTGTCATACCCAAATGACGACGTTGAAGAAATATCGACATGAGTGACTATCAACCTATTTCGCTGAAGGCAAGATATAAACTGATTTTGAAATTTCTTGATATGAAAGTCTTGTGTTTTTACTATGCTCTTGTGTTGTTAAATGAATGTCATGCGCAATAAAAAAGCCGGTGCGAAAATACACGGTATCGGAGCGAGGTTAGAGCATTTGAATGTTCACTTCAAAATCCTTTGGAAAATAGAAAATGTTGATAGAGAAAATTATGGGAAAAGGCAAATAAAGAAGCAACATGTTGATTGCAATGAAAGCTTCTGAGCAATTTTGTCTTATCAGTTGGGTGCAATTCATTGACCGTGAACACTTTTGTGTACATTGAGCTTACCTATTTAAAGATTAGTTTTCTGATGAATACCTTTTCCTCGAATACTCAGAGCTTTGAATATGACACCGTGAACTACAATTTGTGTGTGAAAAGAAGAATGAAGACTTTGGAGTTCATGAAATTTACTTCTGCTTAAGTTGAAGTTTTTTTGCTCACTTAAATTGTTCGGCAGTCTTTAGCTGAGTGTCTATGAGAAGAAGTTAGTTGAAATTAATGGTGATGATTAGACGAGATAGGTAGAAGGTTGGCGTTTAAGACTTCGGACCACTCTAGGCTTTGGGTTTTTTTTCTTTTCTTCTTCTAACCTATGCACTGTGCAGGGTGGTGTACATGACTTTATTATTAAGGTTTTGATATGTCTATGCTTTGGCTGCGTATTTCTTTTTTTTCACAAAAGAAGCTTGAGAAATTTCTAAATTTATAACACGAATAATGTGAAATTATTTGCAGGGTTAAGAAATGAGGCTTTTTTACTTGTTATAGGCAGTTACTATGAGGCAAGTAAATACATACAGCTTTATCAGAGATAACAATGCATAATAACACCTTCGTGTTGCATGGGCATAGGCCACAACCCCATCCGTTGTGATCTCACGAGCATTATCTGCAACCAAGAAAAACAGACCAGAGGAAAAAAAGCAATCTGACAAAAAAAAAATTTTGCAGTTTGCAATATAACAGTGCTTACATACATAGGGTGGGGTATAAGAGAAGGGAGCCAAGCGGTCTAGCACATTCCCCATAACCATGCCTGGTGAGGGAATGGAGGAGACCTTCAATTTTCTGGCGGTTTCGAACGACTAGTGGAGAAAGCGCTTTTCATGACAACGTATTTAGTATCGGAAACTTGTTAATTCCTCACGATAGGTGATACCCGTGGAACACACTTTTGGTCTCTGTTGGGATTTGAACCACGATCCTCTGGGTAAACAGCTGACATGCTAACCATTTTTACTGATGACGTTAATGGATGAACTTTGCAAAGATCGTGCCCTTAATTGGATGATGTTAGGTTCCACTCATGATTTGAATTTATTTATTGGATCTTGTTGTTTGTGCAAGTCAATACCCCCATGGCAATGAATTTGACTTCAAAAAAACTGATTTTGTAAAATTGAACATTGAACTTTTTCAATTTCAATGGGATTCTGCTTTCCATGATATGGATGTCAACAAAGCAACAGATACTTTCTATGACATTTTATATAACTGCTTTTCCAAAAAAGTACCTGTTCGTCACATCAAAATTGTTGATAGCTGTGTTCCTTGGCCAACACCTTTCCTTAAGAGGCTTAAAAATAAAAATAAAAAATTGACTACACAACAAGCTTAAACTCAAGTTTTCTGTTCCCATTGCTCAGGAGTTTAGCAGTTTAAGAAGGGAGTTCCAAATACAATCTGCGGCTGTATATAGAAACTTATATTAGTTCCATAAAAAATTATATGCTGCAGAATCCTTTTTCTTTTTGGAAATTTGTCAAAAAAAAAAATAAAAATTTACAGGAATTTGGATCAAAAATCTTCAAATAATAAATAGAAATCTGTGATATGTTTGCAGAGGGTCACCTATATTTCGGCAGAAGACGTTTGCCATTTCTTTGTTTCGCCGTGGTCGTTTCGACTTTTTTTTGTTTTGCAAACCTTGTTTGGCAAATAACACTTTGCATTCTTTCATTTTGTCTTCTTATTATTACGCAATTATTATTTGGCATTTCAATTTCGCGCGAAATTTTAAAGCTTGTTATTTAATGCAAGTCAAAAAAAATTGCGAAAAAATCAAATGCCAAATAAAAAAAAGCCAATCAATGAAATGCCAAATAAGAAATTGCGGATCAAGGGAAGTCTTATCGACCAATTGCTAAACAAAAATTGCTAAATGAAAATAGCCAAGCAATTATTTGACGAAACAATAAAATGCAAAACGTGCTCTGCTGAAATGTAAAATGCTAATCGACAATATGCCAAATAATGATTTGCAAAACAAAAATTGCGAAATGATACACCGCGAAACTATTTTTGCCAAAACATTTTTGACGTAATATAGTATACCCGTTTGCAGAAATGTTTAAGGGTATGTATTTACAAATGTGATAATGGTTTGACTGCACAGCATGAAATTAGTTCTGGCATCACCATAACAAACGATTTACCATGTATTTAGGAAAGTGATATTGTAAAGGCCATTGGGAAGCTAATCTGCTCATTTTCATCTAGACCGGATAGTGCCCCCGTTCTGCATATTGATAAACTGCTGTCAGTACATGGTTCATGTTTTATGTTATTTATTCAAGCTGCCCCTATCATCTTTTGTTTTCCCACGAGCGTGGAAGTCTTCATTTATTACACAATTGTTTAAATCAGGAAGCTGATGCAACATGCGTGACTATAGGGGAATCGAAAAATCAGCGTTATTCCTAAGATGATGGAATCCACAATAATCGAAGAGTTGATTCACGGAACAAAATCGCATATGTATATCTAACCGACAACATGGATTCGGCAAGGGCAAGTCTACCATTACAAATCTTTTGGAAATCTCATCTTATTATCACAAAAGGATTTATGAGTGGTCTTCAAACGGATATGGTATACACTGATTTTTCGAAAGCTTTTGACCAATTTTATCACCAGCTGCTAGTTAAAAAACTTTCAAATTTCGATTGGTCTTGTTAAGTGGATTGAAAGCTACTTATCATCTCTCACTCAATACGTTAAGTTCAAATCTCAAGTGTCCTGCGCAGTAGAAGTTATATCCGGGGTTCAACAAGGAAGCCAACTGGGTCCACTATTATTTGTGATATTTATGAATTAACTACCTTCTGTGATAAGATATTGTTATATACATCTACATGCTGACGATGCGAAAATCTCGTTTTCATACAAAAATAATGCTGATCACATTCAACTGCAACCTGATATCTATCATTTCCTTCAATGGTGCAATAACAACAGTCTCACACTGAACTCTAAGAAATGCAAAGCAATGACTTCGTTAGAATAAAGAATACTTTCAAAAATGATTACTTTATAAGTAACTTAAAACTGGAAAGAGTAAATTATTTTGTTAATTTGGGAGTTATATTTGATCCGAAACTAGACTTCAGAATGCATGTTGATTCCATAACTGCAAAGGCTTCTATTCGTCTGGGAATGATTAAACGTTGGTCTAAAGAGTTCAGTGACCCATATGTCACAAAAAGCTTATTCACGGGGCTGGCTCGTTCGGTGTTGGAATATGGATGCCAAGTGTGATGCCCGTATTATGCTTGACTCATTGCCCGAATTGAATCCGTTCAAAAACAGTTTCTTATATTTGCTCTGCGTCATCTTAACTGGGATAATCGTCTTCATCTTCCTCCATATCGCTCGAGACTTATCCTGATTGGTCTTAATACCCTTAATGAACGGAGGTCATCACTTAAAGCTACCTTTATGTTCAAACTTTTGAAGGGTGATATAATTTCACCTCATCTGCTTTCGTTACTAAAAATAAATGTGCCACTTCGGCAAAGTCGAAATTTTAAGATTTTGCGAAGTAATGAAACAACATTAAATGATTTGAATAATGAACCTTTTTCTCTCCTATGTAAACAATTTAATACTTATACTTCTTTTGTGGATTTCAATCTTAGTTCTAATAAATTCAAAAAGGAATTATTGCTTAGTAACCTGCTTAAGTATTAATTATAATCTTTAAATTATTATGCAAAATAACTGTGCTGCAAAAAATCATCAGCCAAAAGCATCTATTCTAGTCTTTTCATTTGGGGACCTCTATTTCTATGAAACCTTAATGATGTTTATATTGAATATTTAACTCGCACTTGCTTTTAACAGCTTCAAGGCATGGTTGTTGCTTTTACTGAAAGGAACAGTCGGTTTTCTTTACAGGTAGGTAGGACTTTGTGTAGATTTCCGCTAATACATTGTTTTTCTCAGGACAACTGACGAAGGAGATGAAGATGGAGTTGGAGTAGATGGGATGGGTTTTGCAAGTTTGTTGCCATCCTGTGGTAATCCATATCATAAACTACCCTTAGGACATCACGAGCATACTTCAGGAAGTAGAATTCGCAGGAATTCACTGTGAAGTGCTTCTCATTGCTGATGAGCTCATTAGAATCCTAAGAGGTGGTGCTAAATGAATTATGATAGTACTGTGACTTGAGAACGTTGTTTATAATCTTTTGAAATCGTAGGTTAGAATTTAATGCAAAAAAATAGGATACAAGACAAAAAATAGCTCACTAGGAACGGTCTTCTTTTCCTTGGTTTTTGACGGTGTTAGTAGTGTTGCTATCAGGGATCTCAGGCGTCTCAGAGATCTCAGTGTTAAGATGTTTCCCACCTGTGACACACCCAAGACTTTAGAAATGATCGATGTTCTAACTATGCGCTGGATTGTTTCATGTCTCAAGTTTACTATAGTTCCTACTGTCAATGCCTGCCTCTTTCAGAAGGAAACCTTATTTATGTGATTATGTACTGGGTTGCCATTGCATGAAAGCTTTCTTTTGTTTGTAAGTAGCTCTATTCAGACAAACCAATCGATTTCGAATAAAACGTTAACACTTTAGCTGCATTTTGTTGGACTTCCCCCACTAGCCGTAAGGAAACTTTCTTCACTGAAAAAGCTGATTTTGTTTTTTAATTGTAATGATTAAATACAAACTGACGCAATAAAATCATTGGAATCAATAAATCCTTAAAACTAAAAAGGTTAAAGTGATAAGCTAGAGAACGAAATTAGTTTTATCTTTTAATAAAAATCCCACATGAATGCTCCATACTCTTAAATGGTTGTCATTATGCGTTAATACCAATGGCTTTATCTTTAAGAATCATTTAGGGCGAAGACAAATGTCTGGATCTTTTTTTGCACATTTTTTATTGCTAAAAAACTTATTTATGATCTACACTAACTCCTTTTAGTAGTTTAAGCCTTGTAAGGAGCCTCAAAAGTATCCAGATAGCCCTGAAACTAAAATACTTCCAATCAACTGACTAATTGAATTCGTGCGTGGCATTAGCGTTTGTTCGTCTGGTGCACAAAATTTTTTCTATTTCAATTAGGTAATCAGTAACAGAGAACACTTCTCATAAGTATGTGGGTTTGAACGAGTATATCTCGAAACCAGGTTTCTTCCCAGTCGTGCAACATGACTCCAAAAAAAAAAAAAAAAAAAACAAAAAAAAAAAAAGAAGCTATCGAGTTGAAATTTAATCGAATATTTCTCAAATTATTTGCTTTTGAGTGAACTTAAAATTTTTAATCAAGCTCTTTCAAAAGAAACGTTAGTTACCATTTTTGCTAAATAGAAAACAAGAGGCTAGATCTGTCAGCGAAAAAGATTCGTTGGATTTCTGAAAGCTGGTGCTTTTTCGGTGATCCTCTTGACTCACATTTTCATAACCTTTCCCTTAGAATCTACTTTAATTTGAGGCTCCTTCGGACATAAATTTTCAAATTATAAAAGAAACAACATGGGTGACAAGGAGCATTTGATTCGTATGTTGAGTAGAGATTCAGTCGAACAGATAGGAAACGATAAGAAAGCATTTTTACTGACTCCTTTACTACAAACAAAAGGAAATAATTTAGACTGTTCAAAGATTACCGATGTCTTACGATTGGCAACAATTTGTTTATATACAATTTGGGTTTCAAGTTTAAATCTAAATTTGAGTGGCTTTTGACACAACTTACACTGGTGTTGCAATAAATCCGAGTAAAACACCACCCCACCAAATATTTATGCTCAAACTATTTGAAATCTGAATAAAGAAGCAACCTTTCCAAAATTAGTAGAGAAGATGAAATCAGTTTTTTTTAGACAAGCTGCAAATACTGGCTTTTTGGGATCAGCATCTCGGCATGGTTTTAAAAGTACATGAGTTTCTTGCAATGAGCGTTTGAATCTTAGTCACATAAATGAATTCTCCTTACTTCTGAACAAGTTCACTTTTAAACAAAAAGCTCGACCTTCCTTGGCCAACAAAAATATTTTTCTCAAAAGTTGAAAAAAAAAAAATAGCAAGTATACGCCAGAGTGAACACTGATGATAGACTATAGATTCTTATCTCTCTAAGTAAAATGCGACGTTCAAGCGGAGTTAAACAATGCATATTAAAAGCCAAACAATAAATAATGCACACTGAATAATTACCTCAACTTTGGCCTCAACATTAAATTACCCCAGAAGCACGCAGAGCGGAAATTTTCAATTAAAAATGTTCAGCTCGTTTTGTTTTTCCAGAAAGGATTTGCTCTTCCATTTTGATTGTTTTGAATGAAAAATTAAAACCATTTTTGTCATATTCTAACAAAAATATTTATTTGACCCAAATCATTCCTGTTTATCAAAGCAAAATAAAATAAACAACTCATTGCTTACTGAACTGCATAATGCTAGCTGATTTTCGCTGTTGATGGTTTTGCTTAGAACTCTATTCAAATTTAAATTTATTTTGATTTGAGTAAAATCATTTAAAAATATTTTTAGAATATTAAATGGCATTCCCAATGGCAAGGAATAATCTCTTCTAATTGGAAACAATAACATTCCACTGAGGTAGAAATCTGGCCATGTCAATGGTTAACATCGGAATCGAAAGCAAGTGGAATGAAAAATGTTTTCTTTTTTTTTAAATTCCATTTCAACTGTGATACCTAGTTGGTTCCTATTTGTATGCATTTATGTGAGCAAACACATCCTGCGAAAAAAATCAGAATCCACTTGCAAAAAACGAGAACTGTGTTTTAGTCTTGCAAGTTAATTGATTTATGAACAACCGTACGTCACATCCCATGTAGTTTTTACATTTGGGTACCAAACAAGCGATCAATCAATAACTCACTTCTTACCTGCTAGATAGAACACAGTATGCGTGTGTGATTCGGATATAAAAGCGTCTGTCCAACATCACATATAGGTGTGGTAGTCAGTTCGTTTTAAGTTCGCGCAACTGCTGCCAAGAGTCCTTCGCAGGACTTAAAAGAACAAAAGAAACCCAAGTACAAGAATTTGCTGAGTATTCATTCAGGGAATTCATCGTTTTGGGTCTTATGTATATTCCCTGCAGCATGAAATTGATTTGTTTTGTGTTGGTATAACTCTCAGCGTCATCCTTTACAATCAGAACATGCAATTGTAAAACTTGAATGGAAAACACATGCAGGTGCAGAAACTGACACATTATTTATAATGCATGAAAGAAACAGACACGTCTCGCTTGTTCCTACTACAAAGTTGTTGTTGCTATTGCTTCGGTTGGTGTCTTATCACGTTTTCAATTCGATTTGAATTGAATGAGCTTGATGCAGTGTCATGTAAGGTGGTATTTGTCAGTTTTGGCAGTTTATAAGTGTGTTGAAAAATGGATGTAGTTTGAGGATTAACTCTGACAGAAGATGCCTCAATTACAAATTCATCCAACTGAGAACGTTTTGTCACGGTGCTTAAGGTGAAATGCGAGAAAGTTGTTTTGAGGTCAATGCTAAAAGGAACGTTCAAAGGAGTGGATTGGGTTTCAATGTAAAAACTTTTACGGGACTAGCCGGTATCGTGTTTTGTATTTTCAGTGTGATGAAATTATGACTAATGTTATAGTAAAAATGGCTGTGTCAGGTTAGATGAATTGTCAATTTGGAAAGTCCTCTTTTCAAATATGGAAATTTTATTTTTATTTTCATTTTTTCGGACAAAAGGCTTTTTAGATTTTTGTGAGCAGAGGGAAAAAAATTCACTCGTGATTATTTGTTGGGCTTCCCAAAATGGTCAACATTGAATCTGTAACAGATTTCTGAGTAAAATGTGCTTGTAAACTCACTTTTAGCTATTTAAAGCTCTATAAATTAATACTGACCACCCTAAACTGAAATACATATACATATTTGAATATTCTGTCTCACTGAAAGGAACATAATATTCTTTTAATTTCAATATCTAATTGTAATATCGGTTGACTCGCTGTAGAATTTCATGTTAGACTTCCTTTACAATCGATTTTGTAATCGTAAGCTTTGTTTGTAAAAGAAGGGAATAGTTTGAAAACAGTCATCATTGAACCAAGACGTTCTTTTTTGTTGTTGCTGCTTGTTTTAAAAGATATTACAACTGTACTCTCAGTAAGTCAAATACTTTCTCCACAATTGCTTTCCGTTTGTTAAAAATCACATACATTAGTCGATCATATTAACTCAAACTGTTTTAATACCAACGTATAAGTTCGTTTTGCTTGTCGTCCACCACTTAACTTGTTTGAGGATAGACAATAGCTCGCAGCTTTTTCAACTAACTCTGAAAATTCGTAAGAACTGAACTTTCGTTTTCATAGATTAAATGGCAAAAGTTTTGAACATGTGACAACTTTAAAAATCATATGTATGAGTGGACTCCAACGCGGTGGACTAAAAATTCAAAAGGCTGTATATTTTCATTTTCAATAGTTGAAGATGAAGAAGATTTTTGCAAGCATTTTTCTATTTATTTATTTAATTATTTATTTATTTCATGATCTTTAAAAATAGACTTAAATCCCCGAAAGCGAAAGTTAAGGGAGATTGGTGGTCTAAATATTTCGAAATTTATTTTTTTTTGTTCAAGTACTATATCTTAGAAATATATTGCTAAATTTTGATGACGAAGTTCCGATTATTTCATTTATAAAATACCTGAAACTTCAAACGCATTTATTTCGAAATTAATTTTTTTCTTCTTGCGGTGGCCACAAAAAAACTCTAACGATTAATCTGACATTTTAATACGTTATCCATTATCCTGTACAGTTCTAGCTCTCGCTGGAACTCAAACAAATAGTTCTTATGACATACCTAT
Organism: Melanostoma mellinum; assembly: GCA_914767635.1. Classification (NCBI taxonomy): domain Eukaryota; kingdom Metazoa; phylum Arthropoda; class Insecta; order Diptera; family Syrphidae; genus Melanostoma; species Melanostoma mellinum. The sequence goes on along the minus strand of OU612058.1, from coordinate 247,829,992 downwards.
TTATATTTTTTTTTTTATTAATATTTAATTTATTACTGAAGAAATACTGGTCGTTTTAAAACATATTTTTAACTGCGCGTTATTTTTTTAAAAATCTTTCTATAAAATTCATCTCCTTTTTTTTACATATCAGAAGGAGATATAAATCACCTCTCACCAGTCAATTCCATTGTTGTAGAAAAGGATATTTCAGAACCATTTTTTTAATTTGAAAAAAAAAAATTTGTTTTGTTTAAAGTTTGATTTTTGTGTAGATTATAAGTAATAAGTAATAAGTGTAAGAAACAATCATTATTCATTACCGTCCTACACGAAAATTTTTGTTTTTAAATTGTTTAAATTTAAGGCTACTAAACGAATTTGTGTACACTCGAAACGTTTAAAATGTTTATTGAACCTAGATCGTCTGTATATCACCTCCAACAAAGTTATCCTAACAGGACATTGCCTAATAGGTAGACACGCCAAATGATTTGGTGTCTACTCACATGACTTTTGTAGTAGCTACATGGACGAGTAGTGCTTGTGTTGGCGTTATTTACTAACCACTAACACTTGCATTAATGATGGAGAGCGTAGATAAGTGTGTACAGACGAGCTTGCTCTAAGTTCAGTGCCACTTAAGTCTCTGAGATGCAAAAAAAAAAAAAAAAAGGAAGAGCAGATAATCTGAAATCTCCTTTGTTCGTGCCCTGCGCTTGCTCACAGACGGAAAACTTACTAAGAAGACACCAGCTATTTAGCTTACAAAGATCCTAAAGTCTCTCTCTTTTCATACGAAGCTCTGAATGGTTTGACTAGCTGGTAAAATCTAGCTCGTCCACCTAAATGGGCACCAGAGGGTGATTATTGTTATCTCAGTGGTATCACATTGGATCTTCTGTGGTCTAATTGTGTCGGTCTCCAAATCCTGGCGTTCACATCTAACCTCACCCAACCTTAGGACGCTAGCCAACCAACCCCGCTTAAATAAATTTTATGGAGAAGTCATTTCAACGGTATATCAAACTCACTATTATCTTACATCGATTTGAATAGTCCAAGGAAAAAAGTGAATAATCTTTTCATTTAACTGTAATTTAATTTAAGAGTCATCAGGATTAATTGCCAAATACCTAAAGAACATTTCATTAAAATGAAAATTACCCTTTAGTCTCCTCATGTCTAATGGTTGAGAGTTACGTAGTCTGACACCACACAAAAAGTTTTGGCACTAAGTTGTTAAACATGAATTTGTGACTTGAACAGTAAACGCTCTATTGGAATCAGGGACTACATTATTAAGAGATTTTACGGCAATGCAATTCAAGTATGCGTTTAGAGTACGTCCTAGCAAATTTTTCTTTTATGCAGAAACAGCGTAGGTATGAGATTTTAAATGAACTGGATGTTGTTATTAAAAGCGACGTGTAAGTTTAATTTCTATTCTATAAGGGAGGTTATCGGTAACTTGGTTATTATAAATTCAATAGCAATGAAAATGTTATAGTTGAAACAAAGTTTGATCAAATTTTTCTAATATAATTATGATTAATATTAAAGTGAAATAAAATACAAAAATCGGGAGATTTTACATGGCTAGGGACAAAAATGAAGTAAGAAATGTCAATTTTTGGAAATAAATAACATTATGATAAACAATATCACATTGAGTGACCGAAACAAATAGACTTTATATCACCGCTTAGTAGTTTCAATTGTGGGATATTGTGAATATTGAAGCTTAGGCACGGGTCACACAGAGTTGCTTGCCAGCGGCAAGTCTAGTATCCGCTTGTGCAAGCCACTGATCTCAACTACACTCTCTGCCAGCCGGCGAGTATTTAGCAGCGGCTGCTAAAATAGAAAAGTACCGCTTCACGTTCTATTTAGAAATTTTTCTATTAAAAATTTTTGTCAAATATCATGAATAAGTTTTAAAATTCAAAATTAAGTTCAAAAGTAAATTTTGTATGGTTTTCTGCAGCTGAAAAAAGTTGGCGAGTATCAGCCGACAATTTGAGAGGGCTGACAATCGATCCTTGAGGAACAACTGTGAAATGGTTTACAAAACCTAAAAGTCGATTGCCAACAAGTACAGCTTGTTGCCTTTCAGAGAGGTATGCAAATACGAAGTAAGCTGCAGATACTGAAAAATAAAAGAATCATTTTACTTTAGCTACTTCTGTTTTGTGATTCAAATTATCTACATATGTAGGCTTTTGTGAAATTAAGAAATTACAAAAAAGATACACAGTCCTCATCAATAGCGCACTGCAGATAACCACGAATTTAGAGTAAGGCAGATTTTCAACTGTCGTTGTTTGTATACCCTGATTGGCTTATACATACAAAGAAGATTGTCTTGTATTAGGAAGGATAAATTTCCTTATGCAGTATTTTTTCTAAGACTGCAGGAAATAGAAAAATGACTATACTCAGGAGGAAATAGAGTGCTCTGCTTTTTAGGGGTGTGAGTTACCTAAGCATAGTAATTATTATTTTTTCGACCTCCCATTCCAAGTTTAAGAATATTTTTCAAAAAAAGTGTCAAATAGAAGACCTGTATTTGGAAGGTTAGATAAGTTTTTGTTATATTCGGTTCTCTTATTTTTGAACGGACTTAATTACGAAGGATTTGATAAGAATTTCACAGTTCGGGAAGTCTAAAGCACTTCCATTGTTTACAGCCACAGAATGTTTTTGGAAGCCTTGCTTTTGGCGGTTTTACAGAATTTAGAAAAACTACGCAAAAATCGATGTTATTTTGACATTAAGGGTTTGTTACCGAAGAGAATGTATAGGTGTAAGTGCAACAAGGGAAATTCGTTCAAACATTCGCTTCAATTCAAACTTTCGAGTTTCTACCTTTGAAAATATAACAAGGGCCCACTTGCACTTTAAAATTCCGTATTTAAAATTGATCAAAAACCGTATTTCAATAAATCCAATATGTTTTCTGGCTTCTTAACCAAGTATTACCTTCTTCTGAGCCATTTTTTCTGTAAAAATCAATGTCAATGGTAAAATATGCAGAACACTTATTTGGAACACCAAGGATTAAATGTTTTTTCTTGAATTTAAAAATCATACTTATCGTAAGCCTTAATTGCACACAAATTTAAATCTGTTGCAAACACATTCGTAAATACTCAATGTTCATACGACATCAGTGTGAACAGTGCCTAACTCCAAAATAGGCAACTGATAGTTCGCCCTCTAAAATAATTTAATCTAAGGTAAAAATTCTACTACATTTGCCTAAAAAGTGTTTCGTCGCATAGCGACGGCACGGCATTCTACTGTCAACCACCATCCAGCACACATCAAACTAACTTTGTCTTGGGCCATCTGCCATTTTTCTTCAAGCTCTAATTTTTTTCTAAATTCCTACATTTTGCCCTTCTGGCCTCAATTAAAAAATGTCAAACAACCTAAAATTTAAGTATTATTAATCCTACGTGCTAACAAATAAAAATAAATAACAATTTACAAAGAAAAACTGAGTCTGGAATTTTAGCACAAGTGTGGTCTGCATTCGGAGTTGAGGTCTAGAGGAACATTTGGTCCATTCAACCGGATTGTGACGCCATCGACAAGCCACGCTGCGCAAAAAGTTTTTGGCTCCAGACCACGCGCTCACTTTACGATCCAGACCACGCTATTTGCCTGGTGCTCCAGACCACGCGCACAATTTTTGCGCTCAAAGCCACGCTGCGCAAAAAGTTTTTGGCTCTAGACCACGCGCTCACTTTGCGATCCAGACCACGCTATTTGCCTGGTGCTCCAGACCACGCGCACAATTTTTGCGCTCAAAGCCACGCTGCGCAAAAGGTTGGCTCCAGACCACGCGCTCATTTTACATCGCCAAACCACGCTATTTGCCTGGTGCTTCAGACCACGCGCACAAATTTTGCGCTCAAAACCACGCTGCGCACAAATTTTTGCGATCCAGACCACGCTATTTGCCTGGTGCTCCAGACCACGCGCACAATTTTTGCGCTCAAAACCACGCTGCGCACAAATTTTTGCGATCCAGACCACGCTATTTGCCTGGTGCTCCAGACCACGCGAGTTATATAATCATAAAAGAATAAGTTGCAACGAAACACTTTGTTATGTAAATAAAAGAGTATCAGAATAATATTTCAAAAGACCACACCAACTTGCAACTAAGCAAAATGTGTCTTTGTTTATAAAGTCATTTGATAAACGATACTCTCCGTTGACAAACCGCAAACTAAGCAGTTTGCCACTTTTGTTTATAATATCATAAAACGATACGACTGTTTGAGTATCGACCACCAAAGATGCGAATGGGTTCATGATCAAGAAAGTGACTGGATGGTGGTCAGTAGTAGAAGTGGACTCCTCTCTTAAACACTAGGTCTCATAAGTTGTGAAAAATAAAGTTATGAATATATATTTAAAAAGAAAAAAGTCTTATTAATCAATTAAAGATATAATTGGCGCAGTCGTGGTAGAATCTAACTCCAAAAATACGTTTTTAATAAAAAGTGTGAAACATTGAAATAAACTCGAATTTGCGACACATAAAGTAACAGTGAACTATTTTATAATTTTTATTTCTTGAAAAAAAAAAAAAAAATAATAAAGACCTTTATCTAAAATGGAGGGAATTGTACATGCTCTTCAAGAAACACAAGCAGTGTTAAACACTCTTGTTAGAGTACAAGCAAATATACTATCTAATCCCGCATCAGTGCGAGAAAGAACACTAACAGAAATTAAGCATCTAACACCATTCAGTGGAAAAAATATACAAGTAGCAGCTTTCATACAAGCCGTGGAATACTACTTAAACCGACTCGAAGAGGGTCCAAATAAGAGATTAGCAGTAGCAACAATTTTTCTAGAGAAAATCCAAGGAGAAGCAAAACGAGCAGTAATCAACATAAGCGACATTGAGGATTGGCAGATTATCAAAACCAAATTGAAGCAACAGTACAAACCGGAGTATATGCCTGAAGATTTATACTATAAAATTTCCAATATTAAAGTTCATTCGGTAAGTGATTTATTAGAAAAATTACACACATATAAGAATAAAGCTGAAGAACTTCGATTGTATTATAAAGACACAGAAAATATAGATTTGACAGGAGTAGAATCATTATTGGTTAATACCACTAAACGAATTACACAAGGTACGTTAGCTTATGCTATTAAAAAAAAGAATACTTTTCAAGATATTGTGGATGAGTTAGACCGTGTAGATTTTGAAGATAATTGCATTAGAAATGAATATAGGATTTTTGAAAACAAAAATAATCATTTCGCAAAAAGAACACAAAATTTAAATAAATTTAAAACAAATTTTAGAACTTCCAATCATAACAAATCAAACGTTCCAAATGTCAGAGAAAATAATAATAGAACTTTTCAAAGCAATTTTAATCAAAATACTCGTTTCCAAAGAACAGGCAACAATTATAACCAAAGTAATAACTATCAAAGACAATCAGGAAATTTCAATAGTAACTATTATAGAAATAATAATAATAGTAATCAGTACCAATATCTGAGAGGAAGTAATTCCCAAAATCAAAGTAATCACTATAGAAATCAATCTGGAAATTATGGTAATTCTAATAATCAAGGTCAAAATGCTGTGGTTCCAATGGAGGTGGATCACATATCCGTTAAGAATAGTTCTCAGAGAAGGCAATCAAATAATCATCAATTGGTGCAACAAGAAAATTCATCTCAAGATAATGCAGATAATATCGAAGTAGGAAATTTTTTTATCAATCCGGGGAGGAATACAGGTCTCCCATAATAAAAATTACAATCGACAATAAAGAATACTTAGCTTTAGTAGACACAGGGGCATTAAATGTTAGCTTGATAAGTTCAAAAGTGAAAGACTTCAATAAAATTAAAATCTCAAAAGTTTCATATTCAACAATAAATAAAAAAGATGCATTTAGTGCTGAAGTTCACACAAGTTGTCCTTCAGAATTTAAGCTTCCAAAAGGAGCAATGGTTAAATGGAAAGTACACCATTTCGTTACAGATAGAAAATATCAATTCATTATAGGCACAGATATATTGAGATATACTAACGCAAAAATTGATATGGAAAATCATACAGTAGTTATAAACGGGCAAAATATTAGATTTCAAGAAGATCCATTTAATAGGATTACAATTCTTGAAGTTATAATTGATACAGACATAATAGAAACTGACCATTTAAGTGCAGAAGAAAAATTGGCGTTGGAAAAGCTATTACAAAAGTTTAAGCATTTATTTTTCAAGGAAGGCGATATACTAACACACACTCATGTTATAGAACATGAAATTAATACTACAACCGACAGACAAATAAACTCAAAAATATATAGGTATCCTCAAAAATACGAAGCAGAGGTGAAAAAGCAAATAACCGATATGGAAAGGCAAGGAATTATTAGGAAGAGTTATTCTAAATATACAAGTCCTTTGATTGTAATACCGAAAAAGATCGATAATTCAGGAAAGCAAAAATATAGAATTGTTATCGATTATAGAAAATTAAATGACATCACGGAGGATGACAAGTATCCTATTCCAAAAGTAGATGCTATTCTAGACAAATTGGGGAAAGCCCAATACTTTTCGACTTTGGATTTAGCGAAAGGCTATCACCAAATAATGGTTAGGGAAGAAGACCGGAAAAAGACAGCATTTGTTACACCACATGGCTTATACGAATTCATTAGAATGCCATTTGGCTTAAAAAATGCTCCGGCAACGTTCATGAGATTAATGAACGAAATCTTGAGGGATTTCATAAATAAATCATGTATTGTTTACATGGATGATATTTTAATTTTTAGTGTGTCGTTACAAGAACACATAAATAATATTAAAGAGATATTAGAGGTTTTAGATAAAAATCATCTGAAAATACAGATAGACAAATGTAGTTTCATGAAAAAAGAAACGGCATTCCTAGGTCACATGTTAACTAAAGAAGGATTACGACCAAACCCAGAAAAAATTAAAGTGATAAGAGAATTAAAGTTACCTAAGACTGAAACTGAGATAAAAAGCTTTTTAGGAATCACAGGGTTCTACAGAAAGTTTATCAAAAACTATGCACAAGTTGCACACCCAATGATTAAGTACCTAAGAAAGGATACGAAGATTAATACATCAGATCCAAACTATATTAATTCATTTGAAAAATTAAAGGAAATAATAACTCATCATCCCATTTTACAGTATCCAAATTTTGACAAAGCATTTACAGTAATAACTGATGCTTCTGATTATGCTTTAGGAGCTGTTCTAACACAAGACAATCATCCTATATGCTATTCATCTAGAACTCTCAATAAACACGAGAGAAATTACTCAACTACAGACAAAGAATTTTTAGCTGTGGTATGGGCTCTAGGATATTTTAGACCTTACCTCTACGGCAGAAAATTTCACATTCTTAGTGACCATTTACCGTTGAAATATTTAGTAACAAAATACAAAGGAAAGGATCTATCTGTTAGGCATCAAAAATGGTTAATAAAATTAAATGCGTATGATTACACAATAGATTATTTAAAAGGGAAAGACAATAAGGTAGCAGATTTTTTATCGAGAATAAAAGAAGAAACTTGTAATGATCTGAAATCAATTGAAACAGGTACAGAAATAGATATTAACAATGAAGAACTAGATTCAGAGTCAGATTCTGAATATAGTGAAGAAAATGCAACAAAATGTTCGAATGAGAGTATTTTTACAGAGGAATTAGTTACAATACATTCAGCCGCAGAAAGTTTACTAGATTACATTCCAATTAAGGAAGAAATTATAAATAAATATAGATTTCAGATAATATTAATCAAAGAAAAACTTTTGGATATGGAAATAATCCATGGAAACAAAATTATTTATTTTGAACAAAGAGACTTTAATAAGTGTGCAGATATACTTAAACTAGAAAACCTGAAAGGAACTGTTGGTATATTTACTGAATTAAATGATAGTGAATATAATATTTTTCAAAAAATTGTCAGAGAAATTTATTCCAGTAGTAAAACTGTTAAATTTATAAGATGTACATACAGAGCAGAAAACATAAAAACAGAAGAAGAATTAATAAAACAAATAGCTTTATACCATACAAGAGAAAGTTACCACTCTGGAATCAATGAAACGTATCAGAATATTAAATATAAAATTTATTTTCCGAAGATTCTTGATTACATTTGGAGAGTTATAAACAATTGTGATCGATGTAATGAAGTGAAATATGATAGAAAACCAATAAAAGATATTTTTAATTTAACTGAAACACCCGACACAATAAATAAAATAATACATATTGACACGTATATAATTATGAAGCATAACTTCTTAACCATAATTGACAAATTTTCAAAATTCGGTTTTGCGTACTATCTTAGTGATAGAAATGCAAGTACATTGTTAGAAACTCTAGAAGAACATTTTACAAGAATAGGAAAACCAGTTAAAATCATAGCAGATAATGAGTTTAAAACAATAATAATAAAAGAATATTTAAGCAAGGAAAGTATTGAAGTTCATTACACAAAGCCAAATAGCCATACGGGAAATGCTGATGTAGAAAGATTTCACAGCAGTATTGTTGAAATATTTAGAATTATTAAACAAGAACAGAAAGAGTTGTCAACAAGAAGAATAATACAATTAGCAGTTAAGACATATAATAGTCGCATACATAGTACGATCAAATATTCTCCAACTGAGGTACAAAACCACATAGTAGATCACAATAAAATTAGGAACAATATTTTGAAAACAAAAACTAATTTGTTAAATAAAGTTAACAAAGGAAGGGAAGAATATATAGAAAATAGAGAAAAGGCATATATCAAAAACTACAAAGCTGTAAGACATAAGGAAGAACCAAAGTATAGATTTGCACGTTTAGATAATATTCATTCGACAAATATTAAACGTAAATATAAATTTGCAGGTAATCCTAATATTATTGCTGGTGAACAACCTGAACCTCATAACAGCAACGATTAATGTTCAACCAATATTAGATCAAAACGGATACATAGAAATCAATGGTAAACTTGAAGACATAGTTATCAAATCCGATTTAATTGTTCACATAATTAATCCAAGTGATATAGTTGATGTTTTAAATGAAATTGAAAATAATACCGGACCTTTGTATACTGATCATCAAACAATAATCTTAAACGAAATAGAAGTCTTAAGAAATAAATTACATACTTTAGTTCCCAAAGAAAATCGTAGATATAAACGAGGATTAATAAATATAGTTGGAAGAACAGCAAATTTCTTATTCGGAACAATGGATGACATTGATAAAGAAGATATAACTAACCATTTAGGTTTAGTAGAATCTAATCTACATAACACTATTACTGTATTAAATCAACAGGTCAAAGTAAATGAATACTTTAACAAATCAATAGAGCTTATTAAAAAGAATAAAGAACATACTCAATGAACGACAACTTTGGATAAACAGCCTTAATTCAGTAGACCAAGTATTAAAAAAAGTAGTTCTTCAAACGGTATATTTTGATAAAACTATACAATTAAATTTGCTTAGAAATTTGATAGAAAATATTCAAGATAATGTTGTGTCTGCTCAACATGGTTTAATTCATCCAAATATCTTAACTAATGAAGAGATCGAAACATATAAAATAGATTTAAACAAACTCAAATTTCTCAGAACTGCTGTTGTAGAATACAAAAACAATCTTTTATTATTTATATTAAAAGTTCCAAAAGAATTTTTAAAGATTCAAGTTAGGAACATTATTCCAATACCTAACAAAGAAATGAGAGAAATCGATCAAGAAATAGAATCAGTAATTGATTTTAGTAATCAAACGTACACTTACAATGAAAAGAATACATTAAATGAATTTAAATTAAGTAAAAACTGTGTCGTTAACAATAATTGTAAAACTATCGTTAACAAAAATGTTGAAATTCTAAAAATAGACGAAGAGACTATCATTCTAAAGAATGGAAACAATGTTAATTTAAAACAAAATTGTAATTCCAGAAATACAATTCTAAATAAAAATTATTTAATACACTTCAATAATTGCTCTTTCGAAATGTTAAATCACTTTTTCAATAACAAAAGAAATAGTTACAGTGAAAAATTTATCTTTCCTGTTACAAATAATAATGTGACATTTATTCCAAAAATTACTTTAGAAGACATAATAACAACGAATGTAGACAACATAAAACAGATTGAGGAACTAAAAACACATAAAAATATTAATTATGCATGTTCAATCTTTGTTTTTGTACTTGTTATAATAGTGATTATAATAATTTTGTATTATGGTAAGAAAATCAAAATTTTTGAAACGGTACTACCTTTTAAAACTACCAAAGTAAATTCAGATAATATTGAAGAAATCAATTTAAGTAAAATAGATATAAAAAACATTAAACCACAGAAGAAAGAAGATGAATTCCTTAAGGAATTGGGAATTGAATTATCAATATAATATTAAGAATAAATCTTGATTTTTGTTAAACAATCAATTATATTGTTTTCATAAAGTAACTATAAATATATGTTAAAATTTATATTAAATAAGATTCAGGAGAATCTTTACTTTAAGAGAGGAGGAGTTATATAATCATAAAAGAATAAGTTGCAACGAAACACTTTGTTATGTAAATAAAAGAGTATCAGAATAATATTTCAAAAGACCACACCAACTTGCAACTAAGCAAAATGTGTCTTTGTTTATAAAGTCATTTGATAAACGATACTCTCCGTTGACAAACCGCAAACTAAGCAGTTTGCCACTTTTGTTTATAATATCATAAAACGATACGACTGTTTGAGTATCGACCACCAAAGATGCGAATGGGTTCATGATCAAGAAAGTGACTGGATGGTGGTCAGTAGTAGAAGTGGACTCCTCTCTTAAACACTAGGTCTCATAAGTTGTGAAAAATAAAGTTATGAATATATATTTAAAAAGAAAAAAGTCTTATTAATCAATTAAAGATATAATTCGCGCACACATTGCGATCGAGACCACGCCACCCTTTCACCACGCGCTCCAGACACGCTGCGCATAATTTTGCCTGGCGCTTCAGACCAAGCTAAAAAAAAGGAGGGCACAATCCTTGCCTGCAACGCTGTGGAATAGTGCCACGTGGAAGTGTGCCCATCGTCGTCGTGGGACCAGACCGAAGCGGAGATATCCTGTTAATTTTCATCTTAACTTGTAAAATGTAAAGGGTAAGTGAAAATTTCTTTTAATTGGCAATTTTTTTTTAAATATACATTTCAATCTCTTTGTGTTGCACCCTGACCACCAAACGCGTCATTTTCCTTTTTTTAACACGCAAATATATATATACGGTAGTTCTTTGTGTTGAAGTGGTTCCGAGGTAATCGCTTTCCATCGTGGTAGTGGTAGTTTTTTTTTGTAGCTTCGATATTGGCAAGTGGTCTTGTTCCCCGCCTATTTTTTGGTTTTATAGGAAATTTTAATAGACTGTCTTCCTCTTTGAAGGAGTCTGCGTTTTTTATCGCGTGGTAATTTTTTCATTCCTTCGTGCAGCACACATCGTTCATAACGGTGTATTCAAGCCGGGGTGGTTGGCCCCCAGTAGAATCTATCAAGCCTGTTGAAGATTCTTGCGCTTTAAAACTTTAACTTCTTTTTGAAAATTTTAGAATACTTCAAGCCTGTTGAAGATTCTTGCGCTTTAAATTTCGATTTTTTTGTCTTTTGAAATATTTTCTCACGGTGTATCCAAGCCGGGGTGGTTGGCCCCCAGTAGAATCTTTCAAGCCTGTTGAAGATTCTCGAGCTTTAAATTTTTAACTTTTTTTTTGAAATTTTTAGAATGCTTCAAGCCTTTTGAAGATTCTTGCACTTTAAAATTTTTACTTTTGAAATTTTTTCTCTCGGTCGTGCCGCACACACCGTTCGTAACGGTGTATCCAAGCCGGGGTGGTTGGCCCCCAGTAGAATCTATCAAGTCTGTTGAAGATTCTTGCGCCTTAAAATTTTTACTTTTTTTTGAAAATTTTAGAATCTTTCAAGCCTGTTGAAGATTCTTGCGCTTTAAAATTTTAACTTTTTTTGAAAATTTTAGAATACTTCAAGCCTGTTGAAGATTCTTGCGCTTTAAAATTTTTACTTTTTTTGAAAATTTTAGAATCTTTCAAGTCTGTTGAAGATTCTTGCGCTTTAAAATTTTAACTTTTTTTGAAAATTTTAGAATACTTCAAGCCTGTTGAAGATTCTTGCGCTTTAAAATTTTTACTTTTTTTGAAAATTTTAGAATCTTTCAAGTCTGTTGAAGATTCTTGCGCTTTAAAATTTTTACTTTTTTTTGAAAATTTTAGAATCTATCAAGCCTGTTGAAGATTCTTGCGCTTTAACATTTTAACTTTTTTTTTGAAAATTTTAGAATCTTTCAAGTCTGTTGAAGGTTCTTGCGCTTTAAAATTTTAACTTTTTTTTGAAAATTTTAGAATACTTCAAGCCTGTTGAAGATTCTAGCACTTTAAAATTTTAATTTTTCTTGAAATTTTCGGAATCTCTCAAGCCTTTTGGAGATTCTAGAGCTTTAGAATTTTGATTTTTTTGAAATTTTTAGAATCTGTCAAGCCTTTTGGAGATTCTAGAGCTTTAAGATTTTGATTTTTTTGAAATTTTTTGAATCTGTCAAACTTTTGAAGATTCTAGTGCTTTAAAATGTTGATTTCTTTGAAATTTGATAGACTGCCTTCTTCTTCGAAGGAGTCTGCGTTCTTTTTTATCGAGTTTTGTCCTCATTCGTGCCGCACATACCATTGGTAACGGAATCTTTCAAGCCTTTTGAAGATTCCAGTGCTTTAAATTTTCGTTTTGTGAAATTTTATAGACTGCCTTCTTCTTCGAAGGAGTCTGCGTTCCATATCGAGTTTTAGTCCTCGTTCATGTCGCACCGTCATGTCGCATGGGTGGTTGGCCCCCCAGTAGAATCTTTCAAGCCTTTTGAAGATTCTGACGCGTTTTTTAGCGCGTTTTTGTACCCGTTCGTGCCAAACACACCGTTGGTAACGGTGTATCAAGCCGGGGTGGTTGGCCCCCAGTAGAGTCTTTCAAGCCTTTTAGAGATTCTTGTGCTTTAAATTTTGATTCTTTTGAAATTTAATCTACTTCCTTCTGCTTCGAAGGAGTCTGCGTTCTTTTAATCGCGTTTTCTTCATCGCGTTTTTCTTTATCGCGTTTTCTTTATCGCGTTTTCTTCATCGCGTTTTCTTTATCACGTTGTCTTTATCGCGTTGTCTCTATCGCGTTCTGTACTCGTTTAGGTCGCATGGGTGGTTGGCCCCCCCAGTAGAATCTTTCAAGCCTTTTGAAGATTCGGACGCGTTTTTATCGCGTCTTTGTACCCGTTCGTGCCAAACACACCTTTGGTAACGGTGTATCAAGCCGGGGTGGTTGGCCCCCAGCAGAGTCTTTCAAGCCTTTTGAAGATTCTTGTGCTTTAAATTTTGATTCTTTTTGAAATTTAATCGACTTCCTTCTTCTTCGAAGGAGTCTGCGTTCTTTTAATCGCGTTTTCTTCATCGCGTTTTTCTTTATCGCGTTTTCTTTATCGCGTTTTCTTCATCGCGTTTTCTTTATCACGTTGTCTTTATCGCGTTGTCTCTATCGCGTTCTGTACTCGTTTAGGTCGCATGGGTGGTTGGCCCCCCCAGTAGAATCTTTCAAGCCTTTTGAAGATTCCCGTGCTTGCAATTTTCCCTTTTTTTTAAATTTAAACGACTACCTTCTTCTTCGAAGGAGTCCGCGTTTTCTATCGCGTTTCTTTTTTTTAAACACACACCTTGGCAAATTTTCGGCAATGTTGATCCCAACGAGAATCAAAACGGTATGGCAGCACAAACTGTGCAACAACTGTTTAAGCGCTCGTCATGCAAATGTCAAGTAAATATTCTTAGAACCACTGTTAAGTCGGCATCGCTCACTGTTGCATCTAAACGTTAACGAAGACGGAAATAGTAAAATACAGTTCACTAATCTCCTTAGTGCAACTAAAGCTCCTCAAATGTCGTCGTCGTCACAGCCATTCGTGCCTCAAGCGTCGTTTCAAAATTTTCATGTCGGTGCCTCTAAGAAAATATTGCTTGCAACGGCACTAGTTTGCATCGTGCACATAGTTCGCGCTCTTAAATACCCTGGTTCCGAAATATCCTTTATCTCAGTGGTAAGACAAAAGCGTTTTGAACTTGCCCATAACCAATAAGAATACATCCATTTTCGGAATCAGTGGTAATCTCGCCATACCATCTCGCATTCTCCGCTGGAGATTTATAAATTTGTCTTGTACCGCCAAATCTTGGTCGACCCTAGAGACACTCCATTTCAACGAATCCTCTTTCGCAATTTTTCAGAGTCCTCTAGTGGGACTAACAGGCATTTCTCTCGACAACTCCGAACAAAACACCAACTCATTGGTAGTTCAACAAGAACCGGAAGATTTTCTTGATTTTTTTTTCGACTCTATCCCGCGCAATGCGCGTATTGGGCTATGTTTTTCGCTTCTTCGGGTCTATCTCAAAACAACAACCCAGCAACTACAAGTCTCATGACATCTCAGGGTTTGAAATGGAATTTTATTCCGCCAGGGGCACCTCACATGGGAGGTTCATGGGAAGCCGGCGCTAAAAGTTTCAAAAACCATTTAAGAGGGCTGGGGACCAAGGCCAAGTTTACGTTCGAAGAATTTGCAACGTTTTTAGCACGTATCGAAGCGTGTTTGAACTCGCGTCCAATATCGTCCATGTCCACAGATCCTTCTGATCTGTTGGCATTGACGCCGGGGCATTTTTTACGCGGCGGTCCGCTTTTATCTTTTCCGGAACCGAATCTGGCCGATGCAAATTTATCGCTAATCAATCGGTGGGAAAAGGTAAAATGCCTCCAACAACAGTTCTGCCACAGATGGAAAGATGAATACCTCAAGGAACTACATCAACGACACAAATGGAAAACACCTCAAACCAACATTAAAGTTGATGATTTGGTCGTCATTAAAAACGAAAATCTGCCATCCACCGAATGGCGTCTAGGTCGTGTTATAAATATACACCCGGGTTCCGATGGTCGAGTCAGAGTTGCAACATTAAAAACCCAAAACGGAGAAATAGTCCGCCCCATAGTAAAACAGTGCCTATTGCCTATTAACTAAATTGCCAATTAAACAAAATTTCACTTGCTTTATTTTCAGTAATATTTTTTTTTGGCGTATTTCGCCAAGGGGGGCGGTAATGTTCATACGACATCAGTGTGAACAGTGCCTAACTCCAAAATAGGCAACTGATAGTTCGCCCTCTAAAATAATTTAATCTAAGGTAAAAATTCTACTACATTTGCCTAAAAAGTGTTTCGTCGCATAGCGACGGCACGGCATTCTACTGTCAACCACCATCCAGCACACATCAAACTAACTTTGTCTTGGGCCATCTGCCATTTTTCTTCAAGCTCTAATTTTTTTCTAAATTCCTACATTTTGCCCTTCTGGCCTCAATTAAAAAATGTCAAACAACCTAAAATTTAAGTATTATTAATCCTACGTGCTAACAAATAAAAATAAATAACAATTTACAAAGAAAAACTGAGTCTGGAATTTTAGCACAAGTGTGGTCTGCATTCGGAGTTGAGGTCTAGAGGAACACTCAATGAAAACAAAAGAACAATAGAAAAAAAATTCCATCAACTAAACAAACATTCCTAAAAAGCCCCCAAACGCTAAATAAAGATTTTTATTTTTCTGTCCATTTAAGCGTATTTAAAAAGAAAAACAAAAACAAATGTCCATCAATTTAGCTAGACTTATTCCCTTTCTCTCAATTTAACGTTGCCATTGGCGTGGTCTATCGCCATTCAACACGTCCACCCTTAACTTCGTAAACCCTTTTTTAAATGATACTGGAGTTAGGATTATTATTTTTTTTATTTTTATTTTATTTTTTTAACGACCGTCCACATTTGGTATTAAAAATTTATTTTCAACAAAACCCATTCTGAATTCATTGGTGAGCATTTAGAGAATGGGGTTGCTTATCGTCACATAACACACAAATTCGTCACATAACACAAAAATAACAAAGAGAGGTCGAGCGTATTACTGTGAGAGATAAATGAAACATAACAAAGGCTTAAAAAATTGCCAGATGAATTTCGCTCCAATAAAAATGATTTGATTTGAATCGTTTTTGTCAGTTGTGATTTGTGGAGCTTTTTTGATGAAGGATTCTGAATTTATTATTTTGTGTCTAAAAAAGAAATCTGATAGGGAAAATAGTCAATGTGAGCGCTTTAACAATGGCGATGAGGTATGAGTTGAAGGTTTTCAGTTCGGTTTTTCAGTCGTATTGTTTTGGCATTCATGAATTTTTAACTCTCTTGAAATTATATGCTTGAAAAATAAATGAAGATACCTAATCCTCTAATTCAATATGATGGAAATTTTTGAGGCCAATACCCAAGGTGACGCAGTTTTCTATGGCCAAAGACTAAAATGAGTCACATTAATTGCTCGTTTCGTAAACACATGTAAAGCTAATAAATCATTTCCATCTTTTTATTTTCTTCGATTTTTGATAGTGATGTGTTTGTTAGTGGGAATAGAAGTGTGTATCTGCTTGCTTGGGAAATCAACTCATGGATTGGATGTGAAGAAACATTTTGAGAATGATGTTTGAAAAACCATTACAATCTTCAATGCCGATGAAAATAAACAAAATTAGGCCCCAAGTCGCATCTATCATATCAGTTGCATTAAAACGTTCTTCCTTCTATGAAGGGTTGTATTGTGTAATCCAACTCCGATGTTTTAATTAATATCTTTTTCGATACAGCATCAGGAATATGTACAGAAAAGTTCTCAGCAAGTTTTCCAATCAATAGCTCAAGTTAAATAATAGTTAAACTCACAAGATCTGAAACAGAGTGTGGTTTCAAGCGTTATTTGTATGTCGGGTGGATGTCATTCACAAAGTTGTTGGAAACTGAAACAAACTCGAAGATAATCTGATCATAAATAGGTTTAAGTGGTGTCTCGACATGATATTGCAATTCACCACTCCATTTCCTTTTCGCAAAAGTACTTCCAATTGAAATCATAAAATGATAAAGTTACGAAGCTGCTCAGAGGAACCAAAGATAATCTGAAAAATGATTTACTTCTCCTTTCTTTGCGGAAATAGAAATATTTCGTTTACAAAGTACTACAGGAAAAAAAATAGCAACTAAGTTATTCTTTTTAAGAAAACTTTTATTCGGCACTACTCTTCTGGGCGAATCTAAGCCTAAACCGACTTGGTTCACCCAAAATTCTGGTGAAGTATCTACAGTTTTACACTTCAGGTTCAATTTTGCTTTGTTGAACATTATAAAGCGATTAGTTCCGGTGTCATATTATCGCCATCGTAGTGGATTCTTGTTAGCGAAGTCTTATGATTTCTCGAAACTATTGTATGGTAGGTTGAGCTTGCGCAACTATTATTTGGTCCAATTTCTGACACTCTGTCTAATAGACAGTTGTCAATATTTTCTTTTATTCTTTTACTACAGCATATACTCCGTTTCTATTGCTAAACTCTCCTCTATTCCTAAGCTTTTTGAAAGCATTGTCTATGACTCGTCATACTTTCATTGTAAGTCTATTGTTTCTCCACTGCAGCGTGGTTTTCATAAGGGAAGGTCGACCATGACAAACTTAACCCAATTTGTTTCTACGACGCTCTGTGCTCTTGAACATGGCTTCAAAATTGACGTAATCACTACGGACTTCTCGAAAGCATTCGATAAAATCTCACACCATATACATAATTTATTTGAAGTTAGGTGCTTTTGGATTTCCCCCGCACTTTATCTAATGGGTTAAATCCTATTTAGAACACCGCATCTATAAGGTATTGTTTAGATATTTCTTATCTATTTCCATTTCTGCCTCCTCCGGTGTGCCTCAAGTTAGCCATCTCGGTCATCTCCTTTTTGTCCTTGCTATAATGTCCATATGATTATTTCGCACTCAAATCTTGCAATCTATGCAGATGATATAAAAATTATGAAGTCAATATCGACACCTCGTGATAATTTCTTACTTCAACTTGACTTAGATTCTTTTCTTAATTGGTGTCATAAGAATCTGCTTGATCTTAATGTGAGCAAATGTCAATTCATTACTTTTTCACGAAAACCTGTGGGGTACTCGTTCCAGTTGTTTCTTCTATTCGAGACTTCGGAGTTTATTGTGATAAAGAGCTCAATTTTCATTTCCATATATACCAAATTATCGCTAAGGTGAACTCTTCCCATGGTTTGATAAAACGGTGGTCTTAAGAATTTTCCAATCCTTATGTAACCAAATCACTATTATACTTAACTTTTGTCAGACCTATCCTCGAGTACGCATCTCAGGTTTGCTCTCCCTATCAAATCATTCAGTCACATAGGATTGAAGCCGTCCAACGTAGATTCCTTCGCTTCGCCTTACGCCATCTACAGTGATCAAACCCCCTCATCTTACCTCCATACGAAGATTGTTTAAAACTAATTCAGCTACACAGCCTCGCCAAACGTCGTGTAATTGCTGACATACTTTTTGTACACCAAACAATGACTGATGCAATTTAATCTCCCGCACTCCTTGAAAATTTTTACCTTAAAACCAACCCGTGTAGTCTACGGTCCATCCCTTTTCACAACCTTCCCACTCACCTTACTAACTATGGGCATTTTAGCCCCATTTCTCGAATGTTGCGCTTAGCCAATGGTGCACAAGATATCTTTGATTTTAACGTAAACTTACCATTTCTTAGAAAAAAACTATCCTCTAATCATTTTCAACTTCCTAATTAAATTTCCCTTAGCTTCTCAATTATATTAAATTTAATTTAATAATTATTATTGTAAACTAAATAGTTTTTAGTTGCAAATAAATTAACTAAAATCTTAGTTTTAATAGAACAAATATATCGGATTTCACAAAGACAAAACTTAAATATACTCCAAGCATGTCCTCTTGCCAGTTAACCAATCAAAAACTTTAGCAATGGTAAGTTGAATAAGAATATTTAACCAGAAACCTGTACCGGGTAAAGAGAAATTTATGGCCTTGTCGCAGAAATGTGGGCTAAGGAAGCCATGGAACATGCGGAAGCGTACTTTAATGTAAATTTTTTCAAAATAATTCTAGGTTCTAAGGGGTAATGTCTGCTTTTTCTAAATTGCAGCTTATCTCCAACATTGATCCAAAAAGTGTAAAGAAGTTTTCCCAAACTTAACAATCGATGTTACAACGGATGACGACCTCAAGACTGAACAAAAAATCAACTGGAGAGCGTTTTCAGAAATTCAACAAAATAAAGGACTTTTCAAATGGAACTCTCCTAAAATCGGAGCCTTGAAAGGAATTCTCACCTGAAAACTCATTCCTTGTTGCTCGTGTGCAATTCTTGGCCATTGAAATAGCAAGAAACCGCGAAGGTTATGATGATGCTGTTTGAGAAAAGTTAAAACCTAAAGTCTTACCAACTCCGACAGCGGTTGTGGAAGCGAAATAACTTGTAAGCAGTGACTTTGGGAATATCACAATAGCATCTGTTGGGAGAAACCAATTTAGCCCGTTAGTTGAACAGAAGCCAACTGAAAGAAACGTTTGATACGTTTACTTAAGACAAAAAAAGTCAGTACAAATTTGATGTTCAAATATGTGTAGGTTTTGCGTCAACAATTTTATGTATAGCCCTGTTTTCCTCCCAGCTTTCTCTTGACGGCAAAACTGCTAGGACCACTCGATTGAAATCAGTATGCGGGGTATGTAGTCTGTTTGAATTTCTATTATCAGTATGATTCATAATGATTTTGTGGTCCGATATGCCTTTTTCCAATTATTGCATTTTCGCAGTGCGGTTTTGGCTGCCATCGTCTTTGTGAAAAGGTCTAAGGGAGAGTTAGCAACAGGAAAGCTTCTAAAACTGCCGTTGGTGTCGTTCTCATTGTCGTTCCCATTGCACATTGCAGATTTGACGCCTTCTCTAATGATGGCCAGTCACCATATTGAACGGGAGTATGTGAAGATTGGTCTTTATATTTATGTGTACATATAGTAAATGGCTTTGGTCCTCATTTTTCTCAAAAAATTCTACTGCAAGTGTAAAAGGCGGTTTGAACTTTTTACGTCTTTCTTTTAAATTTTCTTTTAAGTTGAGTCTACGATCAAGGATAATTCCGAGATATTTTCCGTACCAGATTTGTGTATGGCGAGCGAAATTATATCTGGAATGTTACGCTTTCTCGTCAACAGAACAAGTTCTGTTTTTGTAGGGTTGACATTTAGTTCAGCGTCTTTGGCGTAGCTGATACAATTATTGAGAGCTGCCTGGAGGAGCTCACAAATTCAAAGTGTTGTTGTGAATTTTCCCGACGCCCTCTTTTGGGTTTCAAAAACGAGCAAATTAAATTGGACATTTTTCGACTAACGAATCAAGGACACCTTGTCCAGAATCTTATTGGCAATATGCTGCCACAGCCAGTATCCATCAACAACATGCACGTTTGAGTGACACAAAAATGTAATAACTGCTCTTCACTTTTATTATTGCCCGTATGCAACACACACATGAGACTTCTTCCTCTTGTCGGGTTTTATTGTTCAAAGAATCGTAGCTTCACATTTAGAGACTGATTTATATTCTTTTACTGTGATACGGCGCCTAATGCTCACTCTTGACATGCATCCAAGGAATTCATATATCCATGCACGATTCTTATGCGACATCCTTCTCTTTGTCCCAGAAAATGAGTTTACTCCTTCTTGGCAATGGCAGTATAGTTAGTGGTTTAGCAGACAATTGTCTGGAAAGAGGTTCATTATGTCCCATTATGTAATTGAAATTAAATGCGCTCCTGCCTCCACTGGGTGTGGGTAGGTTTTTGGTTTTGCGGAATTATAGAGTAACACGAGTATTTGCATTTCGCTAAAAAGATGATAATATTGCCGGTCCTTAAATAAAAGCTTGGAGAAGAAATGAGTGACTGTCTCATGTCTCCACATATGAATTTTCTTTGTTGTGGAAGATATCCCATGAAAAACGAGTTCCCTTCTATGTGTGGTTTTTGTAATCGTTGTCCTGATGCCAAGCCAAGCAGAGCAGAATGCATTTACAAAATTATTTTATTGTCTTACCTTAATCTTAGACGCATGATGCATCCACAACAGAAAGCATTGGATTTTGTCTAAATTTATTCTTGCTGAAAAATAAATTTTCAATGAAATAATTAAATCCTTTGTTTTGCTCACTGTACGAGGACATGGAAAGAGAGAGTAATTTATTTTGGGGTTTTTTGCTGTCTGCAAGTTACTTGAAGTGGTAATTGTGCTTTGGAACATCATTAATTATACTGAAGTTGGTGTTGTTTGGTGTTTAGAGTTCTCTTTGGTTTGTGTTGATTAAAATATCTGGGATGACCAATGTAATGGCTGTATGGAAGTATTTTATAATTGAAACTAAAATTTGTTCAAAACAAAACCAAAACATGAAGCTTTTCTACTTGAATGGTCAGTTTGATTTCATTGGTCAACAATGTTTTTGACGCCGAACGAAAACTATATTTTTATGAAGGTTTTTTTTTGCGTACTGCTTCTAGCTAAGGTGAGGGTCTGCAAGTTAATGCAAGTTTCGACCTATCGACTATTTTTAAATTAATTAGGAATTGGGATTGTGGGAACCCGTCTAGCTGGCTTTCGACATATTTTTTCAAATTCCCACTGCAAATTATTTAGGTTTCGGTTTGAAAAAAATGTATCGATGATGAGTTTAAATAAATAAATAGGGTGGCGCCTCAGGGTGAGGAGCCCTGGGCCTAGCGCTTTTTTCACAACCATGCTTTGCGAGAGAATGGAGTCGACCTACAATTTTCTGCCGGTTCCGAACGGCTGATTGAGGAAGCGCTTTTCATGGCGATGAATTTACTAACGGAGGACTTGCCAATTCCTCGCGAAAGGCGATACCGGTGGAAAAACATTTTTGTTTCTTTGGGATTCGAACCTCGAATCTCTGGGTTAGCAGGTGGACATGCTAACAATCACGCCGAGGGTACCACGATGAAGAGGTTAATTCCAGTTTATTAGTAGATCAACATTCGATAGCGGCAGATTGTATGTATTGAAGGTGGAAACCAGGCTGAAACTATCTTAACAGATTTCTTCAAAGCATTCGATAGAGCTTAACATGATATTCTGCTAAAAATAACAGAAATTGTTAGGTTTTCACTCTAGCCTACTTTACTTGTTTGAAAAAAAATTTTTAAATTGGAAGAAACTCTTCATCCCTCAGGCATTCAGCAAGAGAGTCATTTAGGACCTCCCCTCTTTAATTAAGAATTCTGAATGTTTGCTTTTGCAGATGATCTTAAGCATTTTAGGCTAACTAGATGTGAATTGGATTGTTGTCGACTTCAATATAATTTGGATGAAATATCAGCATGGGGCTTTGCAAAACGGTCGTTTTTGAATACATCGAAATGTAAAAGCAGCATATCATTTACCAGGTCGGTTATAGAAAGACCATTCATACTTCATTTCTACCATTCCACTTGAATCAGTGAATCACAAAAAGACTCAAAGCTATCCTTTGATTTGCATTTGGACTATGTTACTTCAAAAGCTAAAACAGTACTTGGATTCATTATGCGTAACTCGAAATAATTTTTGGATCCTTAAACGATTAATATATATTGCACTTTCAAAAAATATCATGTGAGACCACTTCTAGAGTATGCAGTTGTATATTTTGTCCATTGTATAGGTTGGGTATAAATTGTATTGAATCCCTTAAAAAAAATCTCGAAGTACGCTTTGCGTAAACTTAATTGAGCTGCTAATATCTTACCGGGGTACTGTGTATTTGTGTAAGATGTCTGTCAATAGATTAAAGTCTTTCGGAGTTAGCAGGAGGTATTATTGAGTTATGCTTGCTAGAGATATTCACTGTAATTGAATTGATTGTCCTGAACTTCACTCTCTTTTTTCTTTGCATGTTCCCTCAAAGCAATTGAGGATGAGACCGATTTTGTTTTTATTCCACGATTTTATACAAACTACGCTAGATCAAATGTACATATCACGATCTAGTTATTAATTTAATTCCGTTTATCAACATATTGAATTCTGTTTCAGCAGAGATGATTTTAAAATTACTGTTTTTAATTTAGTTTCGTTGAATATTTGTATGTTTATGTACATATTGCAAACGTTCGCTAAGTTGGAAAAAAAATTTTGCTTTTCCTTGCCATCCGCCTATAAAATAGACCACACTAATTCAATCTTTACAATACCACTTTACTCTACTTACGGCAGCCTTGTTATATAGGAAAGCTTGCCACAGATGAGAACATTCCACCACCTTCAAATACTATATAGGAGAGCAGAACGCATTCTAGCAGTTAAGAACACATTATAGAAATCATAAGAGCTAAGCGTTATTTTCAACCGACCGATTTGAGAAGTTATGATTCATTTTGGAACAAAAAAAAAATTTTAGTGAAGTTTTTACATTGTGAACCAAAAAAAAAAAAACGTCATGAATAAGTTGGGTGGGATTTTAAAATTAATGTATTGCATCAAAAAATTCAAAAAAGTTTCAACACTAGAATGCTTTATTATGCTTTCATTAACCATATTTCATTGCCGTTTTCCTATGGGAACGGAAACAGGATCAGAAACCAGCGAGAGATTTGTGATTTGAGTTTCAACAAAAAACAAAAAATGTTTTTCAACGGATATCATTATCCTCCGATAGTAAATTCATTGACATGAAAAGCACTTTCTTTATAAACCCTTCGGAACCGTCAAAAATTTGTAGGTCTCCTCCCTTCTCTAGCAAGGCATTGTTATTACTCTAGGCACCAAGCCCCCCCCCCCCCCCCCCCACCCCCCCTCAGTTGCACCACAATATGTATGTGTGCTACATTTTCTATGAATAGCTAGTTACTGGACTGCGATTTTTAAGATTATAAAAAACAAATAAAATAAAATCGCCCACAACTGCTGTTGGAAAAGTCTATACAGCAAGCGGTATTTACAAAAAGCCGCACTAAAAATGAAATTTGTGTCGACACTAGCAGGCGAAACATAAATGAATAAAATTTTTATATAAATCATACAAGGTGTACTCAAATTCTTTAGTAATTTTTAACTCATCTGGACAAACAAAAAACACTTTTAGCATCAAGACGAGTTTAATGGGCGAAAAAGCAGAAAATAACAAAAATAACATCATAATATAATAATAACATGAATCCAAATTTGAGGTTTGTCTGATGATGAGCGAACTCATACTCTTCGCACCTCAAAAAGCGTCTCGTACAGATCATTTGGAATTAACGGTAAAGTTTTTACTATCACCAATCATATGGGAATGGTTGTCGGGGTGTTATGTTGGCAACTTATGTTTTGTTGACAGCCTTTTATGAAATCTGTGACGAATTCTTTGAAAAGCATCTGCTTCTACCGATATATCAACAGCAACCTCAGGGAGGCTACATATTTTAACAAGACGGTGTAACTTGACATAGGGCCAAGTCAAATGATTATCTTCTGCGGATATAAAACATAAGCATTTTCATTAAAAGTAAAACAAGTTTGAACTTCTCTAATTGAATATTTTTCGTAATAAGTCAGAAAAGACCAACTAGTTTGCGTTTGGGGTCGTATACAACTCGTTGCTCTTTTGGGGTTGTTGTCATATTTACTCATGGTTTATTGTCTTCTCCACATCTGTTCGGCTGTATGACTCTGCTCAACCTTCTGGTCTCTACAACAAGCGGTACGAACTTGTCAGCCAAAGCTTCGTAACTGATTGTGGCGTAATTGTTAAGAACATATGAATGTGTCTTAAATATTCTTGATATGTATCATTTTCCATGCTACTCGAGTCCAACCAAAAAGACAGTTTTCTGATTTTGTTAGACTAAAATGCAATAGCCACACCCAAGAAGTTTCCGTCCATAAACTGCATTAATACTTTTTGTTTTTCTGAACGGTATAGGAAATATCAAAAATGCTTGAAAAGGAAACTCTGTATTAGTATGCAATGATATGGTTCGTAGTATCCGTAGCAGGACAAGTCAATTATTATATACCGTAACTTTTAGTGCTAGGGTTGCTTCTAGTTATAACTTTTGGTGGTGTTTTCCAATTTTAGTTGTTTTGTGTACAACCCTACGATATGAGTTAGCAAAATATTTTTTTCTCAGAACTTGTAACCGCAAAACACTCTAATTTTTGTTTCCACTTAACTGTTCGTCTGAACATGACATATTAATTTACAGCCTGCCCACGCCATTTTGTGCCTATGGGAAATCCCCAACCACATTCGCTGTTCGATTCTACAAGAGACTTTGGCATACAATGGCATCCATCAGGAACAGCAGCGGACGCCGAAATTGAACTTTAACAAATTGAAAAGCACGAGGCAGACAGACACGACCTCTTGTTCCCATAAAACACGTGAATAAAATTACATTGACCTATTGATAGACGGTTAACAGCATGTGGTGGAATTAATTTCACTTTAACCAGACGGACACAACAATGCTACCCCGGCTCTGAATAATCCCATGTAAAGAATCATGCAATATGATGCTCAATTATTCGATCAAATGACAACGTATGTAGTTGTTGTTAACACAGAGATGTTCTCTTTGTAGTCACGACATTTTTTAACCAAAGAATAATATCCATTTACTCGCCCCCGAATTAATTTGATCTCGAGAAGGACGGTAAGATTACAGACAAAGTAATGTCCTGCTGTGGACTAAAAAGATATGTAAAGGATTCAAGGTTTAATCATCTACATATATGTAAATCCTCAGTGAAACTGTGTTATTGTTTTTGTCTGAGCTCTTTATGCCTCAAGGTCTTCTTTGATTTCATTTTACATTGCTCAATATTGATTCGAATAGAACTTTAAAGTCTTTGCTTATTTTTTATGGGAACATTGGTTCACATTGCAGTGGAACATGGGCTCATAAATAAAAGGATTAACGTGTTTGTTTTACGACTATGAAACCGTGAGTTTTTTTTTTTTTTTTTTTTTTTTTGAGATAAATGGCAAAATGCAGTTAGGGTATGAAATCGATATGTGCTTTAAATTCGTTCTTTTTCTTTCGTTTTTTTGGGAGGTCGTTTCAAATTAATGGCTCTGCAAAGGAAAACGCACTCAAAATAGAAAATAAAATGGTTAGTGAATGTTGGACATTTTTCGATTTCAATGAATTATTTGCTTTGTAAATTAAGGCCCGGTTTCCGACTGATATTTTTTTTTTTTTTTTTATCGAACAAAATGAATAGTTAACGCTGAGGGCTCGTGAAAAAATCAAAGTCGTTTATTCAAATATTCAAGGTGAAATTGACTTAAAAAGTGACTCGGACACTGCTCTAGAACCGTGACATCGGATACTCATATTGAAGCATTTCAGTAAAAATCTTTCTTTCAATTTCGCATTGAAAAATATGACTTGTTTTGTAATATTTTGATAAGCACGGGTTTGATATTCTAAGAACGTACCTTCCTAAGCTATTTGAACAAGTACACTGCGAAAGTTTATCTTTCTTTGCAAGGAGTATTATCTTTAATGAGCAGCAAGGATTTATGCAGAGATCTATCGACGGTAACTAGGATTTGGATTTCCACCAGTATTTATTGTTCGTACTTAAAAAATAGGTAATCAAATTTGTAACGTGTTGTCAAATTCTTTCAATGGCCTTTCTGGTGTGCCACAAGGGAGTAACCTTGGTCCTTTGCTTTTCATGGCGGCAATAAATGAAGTGATTTTTTGTATTTCATACAGCGACATTCTAATTTTTGCTGACCACAGGAAGATTTTTAAATCTATTGAAATTTCGTCAGATCGCAATTTATAACAAAAAGATATCGACAGTGTTGTTACGTGGTGTTTTAAAAACGGTCTTAGTTTGAACCCTTCCAAGAGTCAGAGTATGACGTTCTCACGGAAACGGATTCCCGGCATTGCAAATTATTCAATATTTCAGCAATGATTATCTTAAATTTCGAATTTCCATGGCATTTATGTTCTTTTTAGTACTGACCTCAATGAACACATCAACTCCATTCCAAGCAAAGGAAATTCAATGCTTGGGGTAATTAAGAGATGGGCAAAAGATGACCCTAATGTGACACTTTGTTTATACAACTGATATGTTCGTCCGCATCTCGAGTATGCTTCTCAGGTTTGGTCACCTCTATATGAGGCTCATCTACCTCGTCTTGGGGCAGTACAACACAGATTCATAAGTTTCGCCTGAAAGGTCTTCCCTGGAAGGATCCTTTTAATCTCCATCCTATGAAAATCGTATTCGTCTTTTAAATCTTCAACCACTCTCTCACAGACGGATCAGCACTGATTTAGTATTTTTCCATCAATTTATAACAGGTCCAATTGATGCTCCCGACTTGCTACCCCACATAGAATTCAACTATCGCGGAGGATCTCACCAACTACGAAACTTAGAGCTTTTGCATTGCTACCACCATAGAACTATGGCATGCATGATCTGTTCGATCGCATGAGTAGACCGACAGCACTGCTCAAGCCAACGAGAACATACCAAATATTTGTTTAAGAAAGAAGTAAATGTTAGACATAGATACCTTTTAATAAAAATGTATAAAACCCGCCAATTTATCGAAACAGAGACGCATCTGTGCTTGCAGATTTTAAAACAATAACATTAGTCTAAGAATTTATAATTGTATTTATCAAATATTGTAAAACAAATGAGCTTTTCAATAAAAATTTAAATTGTAAAAAAAAATTTCATGGGGAGGTAATAGAACTTTTATTCTTTTATTTCAGGTATTAACCTTAGTAGAAATATCTTAAAATTAAATTTAAAATCAGTGCTTCACAAGCATTGAGAGAGCAATTAGATATGACACTACAATGATAGAGAATACAAAAAAGTGGGTCCTCTACTTCAGTCTGTATGTCTGTCTGTCCATATATAGAACAACAGCCTGAACCGCTGGAACGATTTTCTTCAAATCTTGCTGTTAGTTTCTGTAGAGCAGCCTACAGAGTAGTTTTATTTTATTTTTTTTATTAAGTCTGTAGGCCATGAAATAAGGGTAGCTGCCATATTACCATTATGATAATACTTATTTTTCTCGAAAACGGCTACAACGATTTCGACAAAAAGTTATGTGACGGATAGTTTTTCAAAAGTATTTCTTATGATGTCAAAAAGTTTTTTGAAAAGTCTCAAAAGGATAACCCCACATAGTATCTTTTTTTAAAAAGCGACTTTTTGGTTAATTAATGGCTTACACGATTTTGACAAAAAGTAGTATTAAAGAAGTCCTAGAGGTTGTTTAAAGAAGATTACGAGTCCACATTTAAAAAATTTAATTTTTTGGAACTTTTTACTAATATTTTCAAAATGGTGTTTTTCATTTTTCAAGTTTTTTGTAGAAAAATCTTCTGGTTAGGTTTTAAGACTTGCGTGCTTGTTGTTTTGAAAATGTGAAAAATAAAACACATAACATATGTATTTGTTTTATAAAATAAGAGAGCGATGATTTTCTTTTATTTTTTGTTTTTTATAATCTCAAAAGGGTTCTCTTTTCGTTCGAAGGGTTTCATAAATAATATTGGTCGCAACAACACTGAGCGTAGCTAACAAAAGAAAAGTTATTGAGGGCGCATCAAACGCACAGAAGTAAAAACTTCAGAAAAGGCAAAAAGATTTTGAAAACATAAACAAAAAAGGAGACGATTAATATATAAAAATAAAGGGTTTTCCAATAGGTATATGATTTTGCAGTGGCGTTTCGGCCATTTGTAGTATGTCATGATCTGTCATTTGTTTTTTATTGCATTTAGAAGTGTTTACAATTTCACCATTGGACCACCGTAAACGTCGTGAGTATTCTGATTCTGCCATGGAACAACTTGAAAACGACAACGATTTTTTAAGAAAATCATCTTTTATGATCACTTTCATTTGACAAGTCCGGTAAAGAAACAAAACTGTCGATTCTGGTGCGATAGAAATCCACAAAATATTCATGAAAAACCATTACATTCACCTAAATTGACAGTTTGGTATGGTTTTTGGGCTGGTGTAATCATCGGTCCGTACTTCTTTCAAAATGAAGCTGGTAACACCATTACTGTCAGTGGAGAACGGTATAGATCGATGATAACCAACTTCTTATGGCCGAAATTGAAAAATTTGAACTTGACAACATTTGTTTTCAAGAAGAAGGGGCTACGCGCCACACAGCAAATACAACAATTGAATTGTTGCGAGAAAAGTTTGGAGATTCGATTATTTTAAGAAATGGTGATATTGAATGACCTTCAAAAAGTTGCGATTTAACACCATTAGACTATTTTTTGTGGGGTTATTTGAAGTCATTGGTCTTTCAGGACGAATCAGATTCTCATCAAGCCTTACATGTCAATATTGAACGTGCCATTCACGATATACGACTTGATTTAGTGGAAAGAGTTCTCGAAAATTGGGCTCATCGAATTTATTGCAGCAGAAGAAGTCGTGGTGGTAATTTGAATGACGTTTTATTTAAAACTTAATTGTATTGATTGAACTGCACATTAAATAAAAAATATTTGAATTTCCTTAACTACAAGTTTGTCCTTTTTTAAAAAGAAATCATTTCACTCTTATTGGAAAACCCTTTATGTATTTCAATTCATTTCCTCGCAGATTTTTATTTTTGTCTTAATTTTGTGTTGGTTTTTCGTTTCATTTTGTTTTCAAATCCAACATTGCTAAAGTAGTTTCATTTCATTAAAAGAACACGCTTGCTGCTTGAAATGTGTATTTTTATTTAAGACCGAATATAAACTTTATTTCTTACACCAAAATCCATATGCTTATAAGAAAATGCTTAGAAAACGATAGTGGGTGTGGGGGATATCGCATCGGAGGAATTGCCAATTCCTTGCAAAAGGCAATATCCTTGAAAATCATTTTTTGCTTCTGTTGGGATTCGAACCACAAACCTCCCAGTTAACAGGTTGATAAATAATGATAAACATCACACCACAGGTACCACTTGATTTGCTACTATGCTTTTATATTCATTCTATGTAATATATGTTCAGCCTTATTTTACAGGTAAAGCTTTTCACGAGGAATTGGCAAGTTCTTCTAAAGGAAATACACAAGAATTTGAGAACGCTCGGATACTTTGAGAGAGCTTAAGCTTATTTATTAGTTTCAAATGACTTTTGAATTATTTAAAGCTGACTTAAATACCACACTTGCTTTCCAATGTCCAGGAATTAAGGAGTGATTTTGTTTCCAGAGGTTTTGTTTTGAATTGCCAGTCTTCTTCTTCTTCCTTTTCCGATGTGACGAGCATCATGGCTTCAAGGGGATAACAGCGCCCCCACTTAAACGTTCCGTACTAGTGATCCGCTCGTGGGTGGGAGCATTGTGGTCCAAATTGAATTTTCTTGTGGTAAAAATCATAACTTTTGAACGTTTTCTGAACGTTTTCTTGGCTGAGTAAAATTTTCTGCGAAAAAGATACCAATCTATTGAAATTGGTCCGAAATTATGCGGAAAAGCTTACAAATGATTGAAATAATCATTAAAGACATTTGGTTTTTGACCAAAATGAGAGCACTGCGAGACAACTTTGTTAACTAAGTTGGAATATCTTCGAAAGTTGCACATAGTCAAATATTATGGACAATTTTCTGACAGACTTTTTTTTGTAAGTCAACTCAAATCCAACAAAGTTGTTTTGTTGGATTTGAGTTGTTACATTTGTTAAAAATGTAAAGAATATCTTTTTTAATAGTATTTGAATTTTTTTCCTTACGAAAGCATAAAATAAAATCGCTTTTCGCTGTCATTTATCTTTTTTTATAGATTGAGCGATTGAGGAAAAAGATTTCTAGGTATATTTCATCCCCATATTCCTACAGGAACGTGAACGGAAACGGAAACGTAAAAAGGAAACTCCTTGACCGATTTCAAAATTCTTTCATCGTTAGAATGCTATGTATACCCATATTCCCATGGAATGAGAACGGGAATATAAATGAGAACTTATAAACTTAGAGTTTGTGCTGAAAAGGCTATAAAATAACTGAGCCGGTTTGAATGGTCTAGGTTTTGAGAAATGACATCGGCTATATTTTCTTTGTGTGGTTCGTGGTTCGAGTCCCAACAGAGGCAAAGATGTTTTTTCCACGGGTATCGCCTTTCGCGAGGAATTGGTAAGTCTTCCGTTAGTATTCAGTGCCATGAAAAGCGCTTTCTCAATCAGGCGTTCGGAACCGACAGATAATTGTAGGTCGCTTCCATTCCCTCACAAGGCATGGTTGTGAGAAATGCACTAGGCCCAGGGGCTCCTCACTCAGTTGCGCCACCCTATTTATTTTTTTCATTTACATTTTCTTTGTACGGAAACGGAAACGGAAACGGGGACTTGGAAAGTACTGGACCGATTTAAAAATTCTTCCCATTATTTCATCCCCATTTGCCCTGGAATGATGCTTATGTTAGATGAGAAAAACTGGACTTCATTCCAGAAATCTGAGATTAGGTTCGTTCGTTGAAGCCCTGTACATCACACCGATGTTTTGAAGCCGATTTTTTTTTTTGCGGTAAAGCGATGATGGCGTGCTAAGCACGATTTCAGGGGGATGAAGAGGTTGGCGATGCATCGGTGGTAATTGGTTTCACCTGGCAGCAGTGATCGTCATTGAGGAACTCGTCAACTTGGCCGACCGTTTTCCATGGCTGGGTGGGCTACAGGCCTCACTGCGATTTCAACATGCAGAGCCTGAAGTGTGATAAGGTTTTTGTGGTGGTGGTTTATTGGCACGATTTATGTTTTGTAATGTGGTTTCGGTCTGGCGAAGGGGCAAGATCCCCCCCTAATCCGGCAAGCTGAGCCGCGCATCGCAAGCGTGCCAGGTCCCTTCGTCACGACACTTCCTTTTCCCTTCCTTTTCCAATTTCCGTTTCCTTCCTTATCTTTTTACTTTTCCTTTATTCTATCCTTTCCTTTTCCATATTCCTTTCCAATTCTATCCTTTTTCCTCTATCTCAACTTTCCCACTACCTATCGCAATCATCTACCTATCCCAATCCTATTCTTTTATCCAACCGATTCGTTTTCAATTCTTCACCCCCTACCGTATTACTAATGGCCCTGTGGTCGCCACAAAACGTTTTATGAAAAACCTTAACTCGCCCTGAATGTCAAACTGAGTGTTTTTTGAGCGGGTTGGGTAGCGAACCTTCTTTTTATAATTTCAATTCTTAAAATCCCAATTTTGAAATCCCCCTTTTTGGGATTTTGAACAGGAGGGATTTTAGAAGACGGTATTTTGAAAAGCAGTATTTAAGTAGACGGGATTATAAAACTTTTTTCGGATTTTTGAAAAGTGGGATTTAAAAAAGATGGATTTCGATACGCTCCCCTTTTGCGCCCTGAGGTTGATGTGGGTTTGGTCGCCGGGGCGTGTTGAGGGCTGGCAAATAGCATTTATTTTTATTCAAATGACAGGGATGTGTGGTGATTTTGTGGTTTTTTGAGGACTGGAAAACCCGTTTGTTTTTTAACTTATATAGTTGTCAAAGAAATCTGGGTCAACCCTGGGCAAAGTTCAACGAACGAAACTATTTTTTCTTAAATATTCCACAAGTGAAAAAGCAAAGCGAAAAAATTCAATTTTCTACATTTTTATTAATGTTTATTTTACAAATGTTTGTAATTCAAAATAGAAGTCAGAAAACTGTTTTGTTTGCTGTTTTTGAAGCTCTGTTTATATTTCTATTAGAACGAAAAAAGCAAAATAGTAAAACTAATGCATTGAATTTTGTAATTTTGCCACGACTTTTGCCTTTTAGTACCACAGTGTGACAAACTGGGATATTCTAAGCTATGACTGCACAGCACGGTTTTTAAATTGGCAATACTGTTTCTAATGATCGTCAATTTAGCAATTTGCGGCATTTTTAGTACGTTGTGTTATTTGACAATGAATAGACTTGCAATTTGTGCAAATTTGCGCTGCGTTCATTTAAATCATTCATCTGATTAAGTCATTCGGAACATCATGGATCGTTTCGGTACCACGGACACTCAAGCTGATTATGTGCAGTAAATGACCGGAATGAGTCAATCTGCCATCATGCACAGTAAGTGAAACAATTGGAGTGGTAAAAAGTTGCATTTCCCTACTACACTTCAGCCAGCCGTCATGTATGCACTAATGGCACAAGAATTTACTTTATTTGAAACCAATACCACGACATCAAAGTAATGGAGAACATAGCTAAGTATCACATTTCACATGTCATTTTGTGTACAAAACTCAAATGCAATTTCGTAGAATCTAATACTTGCCATGATATAAGTGTTGACAAACTCATATGTATGAGTTTGCCTTTTTTAAAGAAATAAGCTCATCAGCAAACCAGATTCTATGTTCTATACCAAAATATATGGAAAGGTAGTACAGCACAGCATCAGAAAGTCTTCTCAAACAAATGCACTGATATAAAATACGCAAATGCATGCATAAAAGAACACCGAGTGAAATAAGTAAGATGACTAAATTGCAATCAGCTCAGCTTCTTCAAAGAAAAAATGAATCATTGGGAGAAGAGTGCAATATGCTTTATGTCCTATGCAATATGAGCACCTCGTCAAGGAAAAGGCAGCATCAGTTTCTGATTTGTGACAATTTGCAGGAAATTGGCTTTCGTGTCAGCAGCAGTTAAACTCTGAAGAAAAGAGAAGAAGAGAATCCTTTAACTTCCACTGTTTCCATGTGAGTGGATTGGTTGAGATAGTTGACTGTATTTTACTTTCAAAAATGTCTCGTTGTCTTTTATTGACCTTCTTGATTGGTTTGTGACTGCTGCCCTTTAACTTCAGAAACAATTTGTGTTAAAATAAAATTAACTTTCAGATGAGATGAAGTCCATTGACTTAACGTCTTAAAATAGAAATTAGCGCGAGGGAGAACAAATGCTGACGGTAGGAAAGTGAGAGTTACTTGCGAAGAAATTGATGTTGAAGGTCAAAAGTATTTAATTGAGACGGAGAATGGTGCACACCAGCAGGCGATGTCATATTTAAGGATTTTATGGGGATGACTTTAATCCTTATGTGGTATATTATGTATGTTGGCATGTAAAAAGTGTCTAATTGCCTTTCTTTTTCTTAAAAACGGAAACTATCAAATATACAAGAAGGGAATTTTCAAAGGCAGAAAGATGGCGGAAAAATGACAGATGACAGATGACAGATGACAGATGACAGATGACCGATTACAGATTTATTTTACCAACTCAATAAAAAGACGTTCGGAAAAGTGGCTGCCACGGTTGGCTACAATGAACTCCAACCAATTTTTGACAACTTTTTGCAGCATTTGGGGCCGTATAGAATATTCTCTTATAATTCGTCAACCGTCTTCGTCTTATTTGCCTACACAAGCGACTTCATATTATCCTACAAAAAATAGTTCAGCAGTGTGTAATTCTCTGATCTTGGTGGTAGCCCACATGTTTACAACTCGAAATTATGTAAAAAAACGTCGTTATTTTTCTCATTTTTTTCTCTTTGCTTTGTCTTATTGGTTTATGAATAGGTGATCTCCTGTGCAGTAGTAATTAATTTTATTGAATTGAATGTTATTTAATTTCAGCGGTCCTTCCGTCTCTTTTTGTATGGATTATGTTCGTTGTACAGACTTGCCGATTTTTCTTTTAGGATTTTGTTGTAAATAAAGCTATGTGTACTGCCTTTAAGGACGATGACGATAAAGTTATTTGAAACTCTCACGCTTCTTTCAGTTGAAGGTTAATGAAAGCCTAGCAGAACTGGTCATGCGTTCAGCTGAGTCCTTACCTTTCATTAAATTCATCATTCGCTGACAAATTGATGAGACAAAATTGCCTCTTTCATCTGCCTTATTAGTCATTTTCTGCTTAAATACTCTCATTTGCCATTACATTGTTCGAACATCAACCATCCCATGAATACAAATCAACTATAAAACATAAATTCATTTCAGTGCACATAATTACCCAATCAAGTAATTGAATCATATCCCTCGTGGGTGCTCAATGCCATCCTCCCTTGCTCAAGCGGTTATCCTACTGCTCACTTAATTTTAGATGCACGCACGCAAATGATAAGTCTGATAGTGCTTTATTGTACCTTGTAGTCATGTCAACGGAAAAGCCTTCGGAAGTAAACTCGATGAAACACTTGAAATTATGCTTACAACAATCAGTGAACAACTTTGATTCCTCTCATATAATCATTATCACTATGGTGGAGTCTTAGCTTTTGAGCTAAGATAATTGTTACGTAATTACTTACTGAATTTCGAAAAAGTTTCATAGGCTTGAAAATAATATTCATGTGAAATTTTTCCTGTAGCATAATAGAATTTGAAGTTTCCATTAATTGACTAGTTTATGTTAGATTTCAAGAGATTTCATCATGGTGGCAACGATATGCCACAAATTAACTAACACGAAGGTTTCAATTTATCCCACAAATTAAAAATCCTCTGTGTTCATGTGGTCTAATTGTACACAGTTTTAGGTTTAAAATTTCAATTAGTGAAAAATGGGTTATTCCATGAAACTTCAAAAAAGATTTTCGAGTTGCTTTTATTCATTCTTTATCTGCTATGAATCTAGTTCTTTTTTTATAATTAGCGCACACATCAAGGGGTTATGACTACCATTAAAATGTTATAGAACACAGTGCGAGCATTTTGGAAGAAGGAGAGGACTTGGAAGGAGACACCGATTCACGTTGCTTTTGAATCTTTGCAAATCGTAATTTAGAGGAAAAACAGGGTCAGGTAGAGCATTCCACATTCGGGTGGTGCGACTAAAGTTAGAATCTCTATACTTGACTGTTCGCCTGAAGTTTGGCTCAAGGTAAAACTGATGAGCATTCCTACCGAGGCGGGTGTTGCGGTTAAATTGTTCCAGGGGAGGAATGAAGCTGGCTATTTTACTAGAGCACTGTTTGAAAAAAAGCGATAAAAGAGAGAGAGACAGGTGACGTTTCGACGATGTTCAAGAGAATCAATCGATTCTACGATTGAACTATCACCTATCAATTTTAACGCTCTATTTTGTACTTTATCAAGTTCAAATTAATAACCTTGATAATATTCTTGATCTA
Source organism: Melanostoma mellinum (assembly GCA_914767635.1). Lineage (NCBI taxonomy): Eukaryota > Metazoa > Arthropoda > Insecta > Diptera > Syrphidae > Melanostoma > Melanostoma mellinum. The sequence goes on along the minus strand of OU612058.1, from coordinate 247,793,751 downwards.
GTCTTAATCTAAATTGATGATTTTAATGCAATGATAAGTTTAAATTACATTAGGATTTTGTTGTATTGACCTTAGTCTTTTACCAAAATTATATATCAGATGTTGAACAAAAGAAAAGAAAAGCCTCAAAGAGTTCTGGAGTTTCAGAAATTCTAATGAAAATCTATTGGCATTCCAACACCAATGTATTTAAATGGGACTGAATGTACTGATATTATCAACGCTCTTAAACTTTTTGCTCGGCTCTTCGAATCTGTTTATTCAAAATTTTACGTTTTGACAATTATACATCTCGCAATAATCTTACTTTCTCCAAAACAATGTAAAGATTAATTCCACTTTTCGGTGAGATAAGCCATCAAATCAGCAGAGGACCGTTTGCTTCGAAAGCCGTACTGACGGTCATTAAGAAGCTTTCGTCCTTCTAGATATTTCATAAGTTGACGGTTTATCTACGTTTCCATGACCTTGGAAAGAAGGTGATTGGAAGGGGAGGAAGATTCGCCTTTTTTAAAAATCGACTGGACAAAAGCAGTTTTCCATCTGAAAATCCCAGCAGAATAGGAAAGATGGAAAAGTTTACGCAGTGGTTTTGGAAGCGTAGAATAACGACGGGGATACCATCTGGACCAGCGGATTTATGTATATTGAGATCTCTGAGAACTGCTAACAAATTAGCTTTATCGATGGAGCTTACATACGGAGAATCGTTGAAAACGAGCGTTGGGACCGATGACGTTATCGAGTTACTAGCGTTCTTAACAAAAGACCAAGAGTTTTTGCTTATTTTTGGACACAACAGTACTTTTTGCCTTACTTTTTGGTAATGTAAGAACTTATCAGTACAGATATTTCTGGCCCGTTTGAAAAAATTTCGATTTTCTACTCTAGGGTTATCTTTAAATTTTCGAAAACTACTTTCTCTATCCTTAATCACTCCTTTGGGGATGATACTTTCTGTTCTGTGAGGAACAAAATTTCTCATGCCGTTGAGAATTACGTTAGATATCATATCAGCTGATGCGTCTGCTTTTGAGTATATTTTGGCTCGAAAATTTGAAATTTTTGGCATCCACTCGAATCTTCTTAAACGGATGAAATCATTCCTAACAGGCAGAGTGCAGAAAAAATAACTGATAATCTAAATGGTAGAGTCATCGAGTGATCATTGGGTGCTCCTCAGGACAGTCACCTAGGTCCATTATTTTAACGATGACGACTGATGACTTTAAATTATTAACTAATATTTACTATATTCGTGATCGCTAGCATGATCTAGATAACTGATACCATTTTTGTTTCTAAAATAAATTAAAGCTAGGTGTTAAAAAAATGCTAAACAATATCAATCTTTCGAATGAAAGTATGGTATGAGTTTCAATACTCTTCATATGAATAGTAATCCTCTTCAAAGGACTAAACCAGCAAGCAATTTTGGTGTCATATTTGACTCAAATTTTTCATATGAGTCACATAATAACAATATTGTTTTTAAAGCAAATTAAATAAAATGTTAAGTTTTTAAAAAGATATTGAATAAATCTCTCAGATACCTTTACATTAGCTGTTCTTTGTTCCTGATTGGTTACATATACCTTGAATATGCGGATATTATATGGAATACTTATCCGATAACAACTTCTATATTGTATTAGAATAAAGAAAACTCAGAATCGTTTTACAAAGTCACAGAACAAATTATGGCATGAATGAATCTATTTGAAGAGCATTTAGGGAATTCAATGAAATTTGTACCCTTATCAGTGCATCCTTTTCCAGGACTTAATTCGACAATGAATTGTTTTATATACTGCTTTGCCATTAATAAACTTCGTTTTTGTTAATATTTAAGAAACTATTATTTTGTAATCATATATTTCTGTTTATCTATAAAGTTTAGTTTTTATTTAGTTTACTAATATTATAAAATAAATAAATAAATAAATAAATGAAGAGATATGTTATGCCTTTGCGTCTCAATATTAAGTTATAAACTATCAAGCACTTAATCACCTGGGAGAAAAAGTTACAGAAAACTCAGAAACTAAAAGAGGTACTCAGAGGTATAAAATTTGGATATAGAAAAAAAACTCAGCCATTTTAATCTGCACAGATTATCTAAGAAATTTATTTCAACATTGGAATTCATTTTATCAAAATTTTGTTTGAGCTTAAGTAAACTTAAGCATAAGACACTGTAATATTGGTTACAGAATTAAAGTGACCTGCTCCTGGTCACTGAAATTCGAAAGTTCTGAATTAGTGAATTCTACGTGAGACTGAGCCGCTTACCTTAGTTTTTCTTTTTTTCATCTCAAAATTACATTTGAGAAAAGGTCCATCGTCAGCAAAAAGACTCTGTGTTCATCAAAATAGAGGGGTCAATAGTTAGCATGGTCTCCCTTAAATGCGTAGATGCTATGATTCCAGGAAGTAAGAGATTCGTGACACCACACTTTCGAAGTAGCTGAACTTAAGGAACCAACAGTTTCCAATAACACCTGGAACAAAAGCTTCAACTAAGTTTATTTTACGGCTTAGTTTTAACTTTTTCTATTCCAGGACCAATTTTGTTTTTGTTTTACAAACTTCGAAACTTAAAATGGATTCTCTCAAACGCAAAAATAACTCCACAAAATCACAATTCGGAATAATTTGTGTTTTCAATCATTAGAATGTTAGTAAAAAAAAAAAAAAACAACTTCCGGCCGAGTAATTTTTTAGAGGAACGAAAACAAAGTGTTTTTTAATTTCATGAATTGGTGGTGCCTGATGCCATGAAATGAAAACAAACTGACATTGTTAATTTGTGGGAATTGTTTAAAATCCTAAGGCCAGATAACCTCAATTTGTGGGAAACGATTCTCGAAATCGAAATATAATTAATTAAGCTTTTTGTGTTCACTATCAGCTTAATAGTAATTGACATGACCATCAAAAATATTGGTACCTAATTTGGAAAAAAAAGATTATGTACGCAAAAACAATGGAAGCCAAAACAGTTTTTGGTGAAATACCTTCGAGTGGTTATTTGATTGCATGAGTGCACTTTACAGATCAATTTATTAATGCCTGTATGCATTTCGAATTAGATTAGCAATTCCAACACAGTGACAGGTTTTGATGGTGGGGCACCAGGCAACACATCACATTAATATAATTTCGGGCTTAAAAAACCAATTTAGAAACTGTTGAATGTTAATTGAAAACGTTTGACAGCCAAACGATGATGACATCCGAATTTCACAGCAAATATTTTAAATTGTGTGCATCTAGTTTATGAGGGGAATTCATGAGATTGGAATTTAATCCACGCAATACACATGACTGCACTTCAAAAGTAGGGTGGGCTGATTTATCCAAGCAAAGGCATAAAATATACTTCGAGGCCTGAATGCTGTTGAAATAGATTATAGATTCCACAAGAATGCCTCTTAAAATTTGTTTTGAATGTAAACCTTTAAAATGAAGTGAATATTTCAACTCAGAAATCGCCATATTTGATGAAGAGTTCTTGGTTGCGTTAATAAAATTTTAACAGACTCATACATAAAAAAAAAGACTCATTTCAATTAACCAAATATACTTTCTGTTTTTGATCGTCATGCGACCAATTCCAACAAATTTAATTTAAAGCAAGGAAGGATACTAATTTTTTTTTTTTTGCACTTCTTTTTAATTTTTTTTTTTTTTTACTAATTATAATTTTTCAAGAATGTTGTCACAAAATTTCAAGTCAATCGGAGTAAACTTGTTTTTTAACACCTACTCAACTGTAACCTGAGCCTGTTACACAAACTTACAAGTACAAGTATTACAAGTGGACTATGACCAGTGTCCAAATTTATATTACATAAATGTGCAAGTTTGTTGGCTGTGGTACTGTGGTGGCGTGATGGCTGGCATGCTTGCCTGTTACAAGAGAGGTTCGTAAGTCGATCCCAACAAAAATAAAAGATGTCTTTCTACGGGTATCGCTTTTTGCAAGGAATTGGTAAGTCCTCCTTTACTAAATGCATTGCCATGAAATGCGTTTTCTCGACTAGCCGTTCGGAAAATGTTTGCAGAAAACTGTAGGCTTCCTTAATTCCCTCACAAGGCATGGTTGGTAGAATTGCACTAGGCCCAGGGGCAACCCGCTCTGTTGCGACACCCTACATATTTCTTTATTTTCATTTGCTTGCTCTTCTACAAGTGTAATGGATATAATACTACAATAGGCTCTTGAGTTGTAGATTTGTAGGTTTGTGTTACAGGCCCCTGAGCGTAAAAATATTACCTAGCAGCCTTAAAGCGTTTTTCCAACAACTCCCGTTTTCAAAGTTTTTGCCTCTTATATCTTCAAAGCTACTGCACTGATCCATTTGAAATTTTGAACACTTTTCCTGTGCTGAAGAGATTTTAAGGATTCGTTTTTTTATTTTATTTGACGGTTTTTTTCTCAAAACATAGCATTTTTCCCTTCAAAGTGTTTCCAAAAAGTAAAAAATTGTAACTACGAAAACTCTCCCAGGCTTATCTGGGGAAAACAGTTATCTCACAATTTTGATTTTCTTATTTCGGATGATCCAGCACAGCGTCGCTACTTTTTTTTTAGACGCTTCACCATAATGACTGCCATTGCCGTATTTTGTGATATTTCTTTATGAAACTTTTGCATAGTATTCCTTAAATATTACATTTTGAGTAGCATTAATTTTAACAAAGAAGATACTAACTGTGTGGTGAAAAAATTTACAAAAGTAAACCATTTTGGATGAGTCAACCTCCCCCCTCCCCCCACCCCCCTCTTTTAAATGGAGGGGTGCGAAAAACACCTGATACATACCTAGTCATTAAAGATTTTTTAGTAATCGAACAAAAAAGATAAGATAAAAAAGTTCTATTAGAAAATCGTTATCAATTCAAAGCCCAATGATGTTTTTCTTCTCACTCATTGCTCCACAACGAGGCTCACTTAAAACTTAAAAGCACGGTATAGAAAGAAGCCTCTTTTAAGGCTTTACAAATTTCTTCTATAAATCATTCACCGCAATATATTATAAGGAACCAGAAAACCTACTTCATATCGTTCTATGGCCAAAAGTTCGACTTCTTTATACAGCTTTAAGACTGAAGGTGTGCCTTCACCACAAGGTTTTTGTCTGTCTGCGTGACTTTATCTTGTTCGATTTTGACTGAAGGAAAGCTATTATCATATTGTTTTTCGACTGTCGATGTGCCTTCATCATGTCACTTCTTGCCTGTTTGTCTGCCTTCATCATGTCGCTTTTTGGCTGTCGGTGCGCATTTATCATTTTACTTTTGGAGTTTTGCTGTTTGGCTGTCACCCATAAATCTAGCCAACATGACTTCTTTCCAAAAGCAGCTAAGGAGGTATTAATTCAGTAAATGAATAGAAGCTCGTAGAACCTTTGGGAGGATCGTGTTGTAAGCATCTGTAATAATTTTTACAAATTTTTAATTTATTATTTTCGAGGATATCGTCAACTCCTTGCAAAACACAATACCCGCAGTAAAACAATCAGATGTTTTTGGGACTTGAACCCAGACCTGCCAGTCTACCACGTAACAGGCAACCACGCTAACTACTACGACTATAGCACCACCCCTTTCTTAATACAATATTCCTTAATCATCTATCAACTATCAACTAGATAAGGCTTTTGTAAATGATTTCTTGCAAGTGGCCGCTGCGGGTTGATCGAATGGATTCCAGCCGAGGAGCCGAATCGTTTCGGGCTCATATTCGTAGACAAGCAACTTATATGAAGCTGCTTTTCTAGTCCAGCGGTGTTACTTCACCCAATCTTGGAGGTAACTTGCTGGCTTTGAATTGGATATTATTTAATAATCAGTATCAAAAGCGATCTCGTTTTGAAGCACGCAGTCCCAAGAGTCCTTCGGCTTCAATTCTTTCACAATGAAATGACACACCAAACTGAGCTTGAATCAAGTGACAGCTGTCAAAAAGATCAGCTACAAAAAAGGATTGCCAAATTATAAACCACACTTAAAAACAAGACTCTAGGTAGTGTTCCTATTACTCAATTGCAGCATTATTGAACTCTTTTGGAATCTTTAGAATAACTGATAACAAAACCGCTGGTCACAATGTCAAGTGGCTTAATATGTCAAATACGTCAAAGCGACTTTCACCGCCACACTTCCATTTTAAATGTTCAGCTGCATGAACGAGATTCGTACCTTTGCATCATTGGGGTTTGAGGTAAGAACCCATTTCACGTCGCGTCGCGAAGGGTACGCGACCATGTCACCATATGGCATTTTTTCCACCAAATGCCTTTGCAAAGTTCATTCGAAATGGAAAATTCATTAATAGCGAATTGGTTTAAAGTTTCTGGATTCATGTCGTGGTTACTAGCGCACAAAAGTTGAATTGTTTGTCAAAAATACAGCATATCCCTTGGTCAAGTGGTGTTTTGAATTAATTAACAGCATGCTTTTCTGGTTGTCCTTGTGTGCTTCCCGGAAACTTTTTCAAAGAGGAAGTCATTTACATGTCCCAGAAATGCTCACCCTTTTTTTTTTTTTTTTTTGGTTTCGTTCGTGTGAATTGGGAAAACATTGTGCTTGATTAAATGGATGAAATGGGGTTTACATTAGCCAAATATGAAGTTGCTAACAGATGTGTTAAAAGGAGAAGCACATTGTGCCCTTCTTTAAATGAGGCCAAGTAAGTATATGTATGAGGAAATATGTTTTCTGATATGCGGACACACATAAAAGGAACCTTTGATATTTTTTGCAGACTCTATTTGACAAATCCTTAACTCATACTAACATATTCACATAAAGGAGATAAAAATTGCTTCGACCTTCTGCTTCCTTTGCGAATCTTTTTTTTTTGGGAAGAAAAGGTCTGTAGTCTTGTTTGGGGGGACATTTGAGAATATTCAACAAAAGAGACAGTAAAAAAAACTCTTTGCCATCCACAATCAGCTTTGGATGTGTTTTGCCTTTTCAAAAGTAATTCACTTTAAAGTTCATAAAATCACTTTGTTTAAGCCTGCCCGCTTGGAATGAATAACAAATCATGCTTGAACACAGGCCGGCCAGATTCAAAGAAAAAAAAAAGTATTAAAACATAAAAATGAAACCTTTCCTCGGGTCATTGTTTTTTATATTTTGTGTCATAATGATCATGTAAATCTCCAAAATGTTGAAAAGAAAAAGTAGTTTGTATATGAAACTAGCGTTGTGAGTGGTTAATGTTTTGAATATAATCAAAAGGTCTTCTTTTTTAATGAAGTCATAAATCTTGCTCAGATTTTGAATACATAATTAAGTCTAGGATGCCAAATTAACCTTAAATATTATATACATATATATTTTGGGATGCATAAGGATAAGAAAAAAAATGGTCAACTAAACAATATATGAAATAGGGTGGTTTATAAAAACTTGGGGGCTTCGGGAGCCTAGTGCATTTCCAGGGCCTACAACTTCATCCTAATTGTAAACGGCTTAGCGAGAAGTGGATTTTATGGCAGTCTAATTACTCTCGGAGGACTTGGCAGATGGTAAATTCATTGCCATGAAAAGGGCTTTTTCGATTAGCCGTTCGGAACCGGCACAAAATGTAGGTCCACTCCGTTCAATCGCAAGGCATGGTGGTGAGAAATGCGTTTGTCCCGGGGCTCACTGCTCCGTTGCGCCACCCTTATTATAGTAATATGCCTTAGTTGAATCAAGGGAAATGGCTCAAAAATTATTGAGTGCTAATATGTGTCTAAGGACTTAAAGGAGTCTTTCCAATTGGGCGGCCAGTTTTTACGGATTTTTTAGGATTTTTTTTTACCAACAGTAAATATACATATAGAGCCTGAAATTTATTATCACTTGTTGACATATATTTCGACAGTAAAACTGTAAATTTTCATCTAAAAATATTGAGTAGAGTTGCAGCCAGCGTTCAGAACACTCCTATTATAAACTCAAAACTTCAATTTCAGTTAGAGATTAGGCAGTTTAAGTTTAAGTTTAAGTTTCAGTTTAAATTTAAGTTTAAGTTTAAGTTTAAGTATAAGTATAAGTTTAAGTTTAAGTTAAATTTAAGTTCAAGGATATTTTAAAGTAAAAAAAGAGAATAAAAAATGTAAACACACAGCAAAGTTTTTCGGATTGGTTTGAGCAGCTAACTATCGTAATATCAATAACAAATTAGTTTATTTAAGAATCAATAACACTTCAGCAGGAATCAATAGAAGTAATTGCAATTCATTGTTATTTCAATTTATTGTATAAAGTAAAAGCGTGGTACATTGAGATTATTATCTTTTAACGTACTTAGAGCTAAGTGAATTTACAAAATCAAAAATTAATAAGAAGTTTATTAAAAGAAGAATTTTTATGATAGTAGAGTTAAGAAGAGGATAGTGAAAATAGAAAATGTGTTTGAAAATTAAAGAGAGAAGTGAAATAGAATAGCTTGTTTAAAACGATTAGTGTTCAAAATAATTCTAATATTAATTGGCAGCGAATTCCACAGTTTGATTGTATCAACAAAGCAGGGGCGGGCGAGAAGAATTCAAAAACCGTTATTTAGCTGTAATTAACTTACAGTTTCTTAAAGAACGCGGAAAACTAATTTTGTTGTATAAATACACGGGATTTTTATTCATTATAATCTTATGTAGAAAAATGCAGTTTCTTGCATCGATATAATTCTTATGAGAGGTTCCAAGAAGACTATCAGCAAAATTGGAAACATGGTCATATCTACGTAAGCCATAAATATAACTTACCGTATCATTGAAACAACTTGTAGTTTACGCTGAGTTAGAGAATCTGAGTTACAGTATACATTTTCGAAATCCTAACTAATATTATAAATGTGAAAGTCACTCTGTCTGTCCGGATTTCTATGTTACCGTCTCCTGCCCAAACTACGGAGCTGATTTGAATGAAAATTTGTACAGAGATAGTCTAGAACCTGAAGAAGGACATAGGCTGTACATTTTATCCCTATATTCCCACAGGAACGGGAACGTATACCGGATCATAGAAACTACCACACCGATTTCAAAAATGTTTCCACCGATTTAAATGAAATTTTTTATAAAGATTGTTCAGAACCTGAGGAGGGACATAGGCTATATATTTTTTCCCTATTTTCCCACGGGAGCAGGAACGTTTACGGGAACTTTGACACTACAACACCGATTTCAAAAATTCTTCCACCGTTGGAATGCTCCATAATCCCCGAGTAACATAAACGTTTACTCATCCCCATATTCCTTACGGGAACGGTAACCATGTTTCCACGGGAACAGTCTTTACTAATATTATAAGTCCGAAGTTAAATCTGTCTGTCTATTTCTCTTTGTAACCATTAACCGCCCAAGCTATTGAACCTATTTATATGAATTTTGGTACAGAGACAGTCTAGAACCTGAGGATGGACATTATGTATGTTATGCAATATGTTTTATCCCTGTATTCCCATAGGAACGTGAACTTGGAAAATACAGCACTCACTTCAAAAAATGTCCACCGTTAGAATACTATACTATTCCCAAGTAATCCCTAAATTTCTACGGGATCGACAACATAAACGGGAACCTTAAAAATGCTGGGTCGATGAAAGTTATTTCGCTGCGGGGTGATTTCTGTCAAACTGTCGAAAATACATTTGACCAGAGAAGAAATGTCTATCTTGATCATCAAATAAGAATTGGCAATCGGGAATGGCTGTGTGAAAGATCCATTTCGGCGCCGCCTAATGAGATAGTTAACCATATAAACTAATAAAATATGGGGTGCCTATTGATTCGCACATTTTGTTACGCATTCCATTATTTTGTTTTTGACACATAGTGCAGTCAATGAAGCGAAAAATAGGGCCTTACCTCCGAATTTTTTTACTGTGAACCGATTTGCATGAAATTTTGGAATTAGGCTCATCTTACCCTTAACTTCAAAAGTGAAAATGATTTGAACACCGCCACCACCCTGGGGGTGGTTGCCACCCCTTTTCGGGGGCGAATTTTTTTTTTTCAAAATAACCTCGAATATCGATAAAAGGCCTAATTTTAAGCAAAAAATCATATATAAAGTTTTTTATTAAGTCCAATACTTTTCGAGTTATTGGCAATTGAAAATTCGCAATTTTTTCACGTTTTTCATCTATTTATTGCAAATATCTCCAAAACTATACGTTTTATCGAAAATTTTATAAAAAACAAAACTGTAGCAGGTAAAACAATGAACAATTTGGTTTTTTATAAAGTATTCTAAGAACAATATTAAGCTAGATATAAAAGATCAAAGCCATTTTTTATTTTGTCTGAAATTTAATCGTCGTGGTCAATGCCATTTAGCGGCGAGCAGATGCATTTTATGCATTCTAATACAAGAAGATGTTTTGTAGTGCTTGAAATAAGCTTTAAAATGAGCACTATAAAAAGTCTTTTACACGTAAAATAAGTGAGCTGTAGTGCAAATAAGGAGAGCATCTAATGTTTTTTTCTTTTAAATCAATGGGTTTCATAAGTGCCATTTCCACCAAAATTAAATTTAATCGTATTCCGCCTAAAATTAAGTTTGTTATGAAGAGTTTGATAGATAGTATCAGTTTGGATGCTTCAGGACACATATTTTTCAAAAAAGTCACGATTAAAAAAAAAAACAAAAAATTTTAAAATTTTTAAAAAACCCACTTTTTTTATAATATCTCAAAAATGACTACAGATACGTATAAAAGTGTTAGAATAAAAAAGTTTGGTATTTTTCTGACAAACAATTTGGTTTTTTAGTTTTTTTCTGTCAGACAAAAATTGACGGAGATATGATTGTTTAAAGAGCGCGTGGCAGCGCAATCGCAGCCTCTCTTAAGTCCTTTAACCCTTCACCGTTTTAGCAAAAGGTTGTTTACTACATATTGCAAGAAAGCATGTTGTAGCTCTTTTAATTACCATTACAATGGTTTTTTATAAGTTGTGATAGCATGAAAATTGAAGGAGTTATGGTCCAAAACCTCATTGATTTAAAAGAAAAAAACATTAGATGCTCTCCTTATTTGCACTACAGCTCACTTATTTTACGTGCAAAAGACTTTTTATAGTGCTCATTTTAAAGCTTATTTCAAGCACTACAAAACATCTTCTTGTATTAGAATGCATAAAATGCATCTGCTCGCCGCTAAATGGCATTGACCACGACGATTAAATTTCAGACAAAATAAAAAATGGCTTTGATCTTTTATATCTAGCCTAATATTGTTCTTAGAATACTTTATAAAACACCAAATTGTTCATTGTTTTACCTGCTACAATTTTGTTCTTAATAAAATTTTCGATAAAACGTATAGTTTTGGAGATATTTGCAATAAATAGATGAAAAACGTGAAAAAATTGCGAATTTTCAATTGCCAATAACTCGAAAAGTATTGGACTTAATAAAAAACTTTATATATGATTTTTTGCTTAAAATTAGCTAAATTTTAATTTTTTTTTTTTAAATAATAATTTTATCGATATTCGAGGTTATTTTGAAAAAAAAAATTCGCCTCCGAAAAGGGGTGGCAACCACCCCCAGGGTGGTGGCGGTGTTGAAATCATTTTCACTTTTGAAGTTAAGGGTAAGATGAGCCTAAATCCAAAATTTCATGCAAATCGGTTCACAGTAAAAAAATTCGGACCTAAAATGCTTCATTGACTGCACTAACAATTATTTTTGTTTACTTCGCATTGCGTGTTTTGTTTTTCTGTTACTTAGATTTTCAATCATTTCGCTGCACCAGTTACTTTGCATTTACTATTTTGCTAACCATGTGTTTCGCATTTCCATTGAACTAACAAATGATTATTTGGACTTTATTTATCTCGGTAACTGTTTTTCGCATTTTGTCTCGACGGTAATCTATTGTTTTGGCATTCAATTACTTCGCTCATTATCAGATTATTATTATTGACATGTTCAGTTTTGATGTTCAGCTGAATGTTTTTGTTAATAAAACAATGCACCCAATTTGTATTTCGAAATTTGATATTATTTCTAACTAATTGGTTCTGAAAATGCTTCTAAAATATGATATATCTTTGATGATTCTAATCTTCTTCTTATTCTTCTTTTTCATTTCCGGCGTTACGAGTAGTGATCTTGAAGCGATCACAACTCTCCCACTTTTCCGCTTCACACTAGTGATCCGCCTGTGGGGTACGCCGCGTTGACCTCAGAAAGCGTCGGCAAGCCTCCCGGTTTTGGATTGTTCCATGTCTGAGGCCAACCAAATGCTGCTGTTTTTTCATTTGCTTCTACCAGGTGTGTTTTGGCCTGCCTTTTCTTTTTCGTCGCGAATTTGATGATTCTAATCAATTTTCAATAAAGTTTGATGAGAAGCTAAGCAAATTGTTATAATACAAAAGTAACCGGTACACTTCAATTTTTGATTATTTCGCCATCGTTTGATTGGTATTTTGCTTTTTGTGGATGAAAAAAGAGGCTAGAGGTGTAAAAATTCGCACGAATTTTTACACCTCTAGCCTCTTTTTTTATCCACAAAAAGCAAAATACCAATCAAACGATGGCGAAATAATCAAAATCTATATAAACAAAAGCGAACTAATCGAAAAACGAAACAATACAAAGCGAAACGAGCCAAATATAAAGTAATCAAAGGCCATATGATCTTTAAACGAAACGAAGCGAGAAATATCGAAAAATAAATAAACTAAACAAACGAAAAATTTAACAACAAAATGCGAAACAACAAAAAGCGAAACAACTTTGGCGAAACAACAATAAACGAGATAAAAATGACGAAACGTACCATACCCTAAAATATGTTTGACGTATTGGGTTTTGGTGTTCCAGTAATCCAATAATGAGTAATCCAGAATTGTACACGGTTACAAATTACACATCTGGGATGCGGCACTGTAAAAATTTTAATAATGACTGGAACGACAAAAGGAGAAAACCTTTTGATTCCCCGTTTCCCTTTAATTCCCACTGATTGGTCATTATAATTAAGGCTCAGACGCTCTAAGTTGCAGGTGTTCGTTTAGAAAAAATCCCATGGCAAAAGATGTGGCAGAATCACGTGTATCAATCCCACAAAGCCAAAGAACGTCGTGTGCAAACATATACTTAAATAAAATAATATAACAATAGTTTACTAAAACGCATGAATCTGTCTTATTTGCAAAATAAGTAGCCTATAAAAATTAAGAATGCTGCCGAAAGTCTCTATTCCACGCGGACGAAGTCGCGGGCACAGCTAGTAGGTTATATGTGGCAATATCCAGTCTAGTCTAGTCTCAGTAGGAGTAAAGCTCGTAGTAATCCATAGTTTACAGAGGCATCCATACATTTTCGTATCATATGATTTGTGTGATCATATCCCAACACAAGTTGTGAGAGAGGACAAATCCAAGAATTAATTTTTTTTATTTTATTATTTACGGTAGAAATAATTTTTAGTTTTTTATCAGAAAAAATTATGTCAGATAAACTATTTATTTCTGGCATTCTATGCGACATTGGGATTACTTGTGATTTTTTTCTGATTAAGAAACAAACCATTCGAGTTTGACCGTGTCCGAATGCTTTTAAGATCGTCATTTAAAATCTTTGCTAGTAACGAAATCAGACGTTGGTTTTGAGGGATACAATAATTGTACATCGTCTGAATAAAGGGAAAACAGAAGAGTGTAAGGCTGTTCATTTTAGTTTATGAAGATGTTGATGTTTGCATGCAGAGAACAATTTAAAAATATTCTAATATAAAATAATCATTTCTAAATTAAGTTATAATTGAATTTTTGTAATGAAAATTGCTTTTTAAAAATCTGTTGATTGAGAGATCGTAGATTGAAATAATAAATACTAAATACTAAGTACTAAATACTAAAGAGTATTTACAAATTGAAGGCTAGTCATTCACGAACATGCAAAACAAAATTGGACCAAGAATGGATCCTTGGGGAACACCCTGTTTAACCGGTAACAACGCTGATACTGATACATCAGAGGATAAAACTCTTTGATACCTGGAAAAATCCAGTATGCCAAACAGAGTAAGGAAACCATTATCAGACGTTGTCGTATTTCTTCAAGAATGTTAACCATAGCAGTTGAATAACTGTGTTCAGCTCTAAGGCCAGATTGCTTTTCATAGAGCAAATTATTGGAAGACAAGTAAAAAAGTACCTGTTTCGACATAAGTTTCTCTAGGATCTTTGACAAACATGGAAGAATACTGATAGGCCTAAGATCATCAGCGTTTTCAGGAGAAGTTTTCTTAGCAATTGGAATAACTCTGACAATTTTCCATGAATTAGGAAAAGTTGAGGTCGTAATAAAGTGGTTTAGGATGTGGGTTAGGTGGGATATTATGAAAGGTTCGATAAGCTTTAAAAAACGTAGCGGCATGCCATCTTCACCTGCTGAATTGGATTTAATAAAGGATAAGAATGTCTTTACTTCATATTCACACATAGTAACTATTTCAAATTTACTATAAGAAAGAAGACCCCGATTTAAATTATCAGTGAAATTGAAATCAGTTTCCCCAGCACTTCCACCTACGGAATAACTGTTCAGTTCGTTGGGATCAATTTCACACTTAGTCGAATTTTTGTCCTTAGTAATACCAATCTGTCGCAGATTACTCCATAGCGTTTTTGAAGAGAGAGTCGTACTAAGCTTTGAGGCATAATAGTGCCTCTTTTCGTTACGTACAAGGACTACCACTTGGTTACGCATAGTCTTATAAATTGTCCAAGTTGCATTAGAGGGATTTTTCTTCCATTTAGTTTCGAATTTTTTTTAGTATAGATTACTTCTGATGTAAGCCAGGGACATTTAAGTAATGAAATATAAATCGTTGAAATCTCAGTGGCATAGGTAGGTGTGCACCACCCCACCCGGGGTAATTTTCTGCCCCATCACCCATACCTACTCCCACCAAAAACCCATCAAACTGATATAAAATAGAATCGGGTTTGAGGTTTTTATCTTTAAACTCCTGAGTACTAGAATATCCTGAAAAAAGAAGAGGAACGCAAGATTGCGGTTGATACACATCCACTTAACTCGATATAAAAGTCATATTGAATAAATTAGCTCTTACTTCAAAATAAGAAGGAGACATACACTCTAGTCAATGCTGTCAACACTCCCCCAACAGTTGTTACGCCACTGGAAATTTTTTTGACTTGGTGGGGTATTGTATACACACCTGTAAACGTTTCCCATCAAAAGAACGCATTTTGTACTACAGTTAAAAGTTAAAACATACATTCATATTATTACTCCCTGTCATTAAGAAAATTGTGAAAAGTCGTGACAGAATGAGGTCTTTCTTAACTTTTTGCATGAACACGTAATCACACAGAAGCACCATTACGAGAAGTATTAAGTGTTAAGATTTCAGATAAGATCATTCATCAACAAAACACGTGGGGACTAAGCACTACTTAAGTTTTTCTTTTCTTCTCGGTTGTTGTCGCCGCATAACACCTCATCACATCTCATGACGAAGATGAGAGCATTTTCAATCTAAAAACTTCCAGTGATGTGGAAAAGCATTTGAGCGATGCGGTTTATTTGAATGAAGCTCTCTCACGTGGAAGATAGTCTCTCACCTAGTGAACTGTTCTCCGGGGAAGCCAAGAGTCTTTTCGGCAGCAAACCACACAACAGAAATGTGCTATTATGCTAAATGAAAATATTTTGCATGCAAGTTTAAGGGATTTAGGCTGTGCATACACTTTGTCGTTATTGCAATGTTTCGCTTGGAGGGTTTTTCGGTTTATTGCATCCCAAGTGGTCTAGCACTTCAGATCGCATGAATAAATTTGAATTTCTAACCAAAGCTTTGAATCTCATGCACAAATGCACATGTGTATCTATGTGTGAGAAGATGCGCTACTAACTGGGTTAACTTATTTTCTAGAGCCATTGTTTGCTTGTGTCATTCCACACAGATAAAATCTAATTTATTGAAAATTTTTATAAAAAAAAACACGTCAGTTTATTTTTGGGAATCAATTCTTTTGAGCACTTTTCTGATTTTCATACAACTTTTTTCAAGGACAAAGAGCTTCACAATGAAACATGAATAAATATTTGACGAAGAAAATCACTTCCAGGAGGAAACATAAAGAGAACATAACTTCTTTTGTTTGTTTTTAAGAACCTTCTTGTGTTTGTCTTCTCAATTCGTTTTGTTTGAACCTTTTTGGTTAAATAATTATCATTTCAAAGACGGGGTTGATTTAATTCCCTTCATTAAAAATGCATAAGCTCCTTACTCGAAGACAATAGTTTCTTACTGGAACAGATCAAATAGATGACAAAAGAACATTTATGAATAGTTACAATCAAAGAGCTTTGAAAACTCCTCATTTTATATTCTGTGCTCCTTCTGTTTTTGCACTCCTTTGAGTCCACTGTCATTCGATGGTACTCAGCTTCATTGTTTTAGAATTACTGAGGGTTTTTCCTACACTCAATGCCATTTGACGGCAAGTAATGAAGCGTTTTGTGGATGAAAAAGGTGTCAGAAGTGCGGTGGAAGCAAAGTGACACAGGCACAGAGGTTGATTAAAATAATCCTGTTTAACATTTTCCTCATTCTTTGCGGTTGCTTTGTTTTAATGTTGAAATTTTCTTTGGTCACATTATGGAGCAGAGTCTGAGGTACGAAAGTGTACAATTTATTTCTACATAATTAAAATAAGCCGAACGACTTATGCAAATCTTATCTTAGTTCATGATATAGTTTTTCTCTAAGTTGGTTCCTTGTTGAGATTTTGAAACTAAATCAAAGCAAAGTAAGCTAAAAACGTACTACAGACCAATTCGAGGCAGTGTGTTGTTGACCCTAAATGTGTATTCTACCCCAAGCAGCTAAATTATTATTGAAGATACTAGGAACAATTTAATTTTTTAGTAGCTTTTACTTTTGTATCATTAATAAAGTAGCTATCCTCGATGGGATTATGTTGAGAACTGTAAAGGTATTTGGAAACTTTCATCTATTCCAAAACTTTTTCAATACTTCCTCTCGGCTGATATCCTGCACCTCTAGAGCTTCATAAGGAAGCCATCTTGGTCCTACATGTTATGAAGATTGCTTCAAGGTGAAAATCGATCTAAAAAAAGTTTATATACAAAAAGTGTAAAGAATGGTTTGATGTTAAGCGTACATAGATTTTTGTTTCATCCTGTACACAATCCCAGACTACTCTCACCTATAACTACTATATTGATCAAGTAACTTGGTCGAGGTTTACTAAACTAAAAGATCTTGGGTGTATTTATGATAAGTTTTCTTTTACTAATCACGTAGATTACATTGTTGCTAAAGCAAATTCTCTCTCGGGGCTTTATCTCTTTAAACCTTTTTAAATAGATCAGTTCCTATATATGCTGATGTTGTGTGGAGCCCGTCCAGTTTTCTGCATTCTGGTCTTATTGAAAGAGTGCAGAGACATTTTGCAAAATATATCTGCAAAATATATCTCAAAATGCGTAGGAGCTTTGAGCCATCATTCAGCTTTGGCCAAAAGCATTAAGCACTTGTAGATTTTGGCCTCAACCAAAGAGATGATCAAATATTTTTTTAAAAACAAAATGGCAAGAAGTTTTCATGAACTGTAAGATGCAACTTGTTAGTACAGGGTCTAAAAATAGCAAAAGTTATTGAACATTATTTTCAATAGCAACAAGAAAAAATTTGTTTTTCTTATATAAAAATGAATTTCTTACAGAAAGTACACTTCGTCTCTTCTCATCTTACCCTATTTTTGAACTTTGGCCAATTTTAAGGGGTGCTTTATATTTTTGTGATTATCTCAAAACGGATTTTATATATGATCTTATAAAAAAATGAGTTAATAGAGTGGCGCAACGTAACGAGGAGACCCTAGGCCTAGTGCATTTCTCACAGCCATGCCTTTTGAGGGAATGGAGGGGACCTACTTTCTGCCGGTTCCGAATTAAGTATTAAGTAATATTAGGTTGAAAATTAAGTAAAGGTTAAATTTAGGATGATTTTAAGAACTAGAAAACCGCGAACAAATCAAAGAAAATTGACAAGTGCACGAAATGCACCTGTTGGATAATAGCGAATGAATAAACCGATAGCCAAATCCAGAGAAGTAAAAAGAATGCAACACACAGGAGTTAGTCATGCGGCCAGGCCACACGGCTACTCAGGTGGGTGTGTTCGATGATGAATTCAGTTGTGAAGCCTTATAAAAGTAAGTTGTAATTAATCAATTAATAAAAATACGGAATTTGATAAAAATACAGCGTTGTACAGTATAAACAAGGGTGGGCGCCAGAAAATCTTTTTTTTGAAAAACGAATTTTGAAACCTTTTGCTGAAAAGAAAGAAAACGAAAATACGATCAAGAAAAGAACAAAAAATGCTAATGTAAAAGATTATGATTGTTTCAATTGGTAAAGATTAATTTTTGATGTTGGGAAAACGGTAGCGAACTTGGATAAAAAACCCAAGTCTTTTTGACAAAATGATTATAAAATGAATGAAGAATAGAAACAGTTGGATGAAGATAAATATAATGCAACAGTGCCGAATATGAACAAAAGGTCAGAAGGACCGCTATATGACCTTACAAAGGGCAAAGTACCGAAGGTTGGACGCGTTGATAATTGCATTCCGAAATTCTCAATAAAATAGATTCTTCAATAAATTCTCAAATAAACCAAATGGGGTCGTAAACCTGATTTTTTTTTTTCTGGGAATAAAGATAATAAATTCGAACAAATCACAAATCAAAAAAACTACGACACAAAAAATGCACTCTACTTATCTTTTTTTTTTTGGCAAAATGTCCTCCTGCTCTTTCTCCTCTTTTCTTGAATTACGTCTCCTTCTGAGGCTTTGCCTTCCTCAATACGCTACTTCCTCGACTTACTATTTTTCATTCTTCTCTCTCTCCTCTTTTGACTACAATTATTTCTTTTAGACCGAAAAACATCACCTTGATTTTTGCTCAATCACTCTCCAATTTCCCAATAGCTAACCTAGCTATCTATAAGTCTAGCTCCCCGTCTGGACCCAACACCGCATTCATACATGCAAAAATTTGATCTTCCACCCAATCACTATCGAGAAATTCAGTTCTACGATCAATGGGGTTCTGTTATCGCTATCGAATATCCAACGAAAGAGTTCGTCATCATTCTCTCAATTCAGCGAGTCCGACAAGTTGTTGGTGTTGTTTTAAGCTTGCTGATTTCATGGGTCCACACACTATAGTTACCCAAGATCGAAACCTTTCGAGAAAATTTAAAGTGATTGAAGAAAAACAAGTTTAATTTGGGCACTCTCCCAGTCACTCTAAGGCGCGCAAATAGTAAATCGAGGAAGGCTGAGTTTCCAAAATACCCTATTTTCAACAAAGAATTTTCGGAGAAGAATTATAGCTGGAAAAAATTTTAAACGTGAAAACTTACTTACACCCGTGGACTCTTTCGCAGATTTGGGGGAGAGAAGGGGAGACTATTCACGTTCGTTCCAACCTTTGAAACTTTGTTGAATATTTAGAGTGGGCTAAAGCCTATTCTACATTGTGCATAATATGTTATGTCTGTGATGTGATGAAAACTACTGTATCTTCAAAGATTAAAAACGAACAAATTTAGTTATAGCCCAGTCTGATGACCAATGGAAAATTGGGCACAAATCAGAGTTTATCTCAATTTTAGCATCTTCGATCATTTTGGTAGAAAATCTAATATACAACTGCAAATCATCCGCATAGATATAAAAGTTACCACAAGATGACACTAATGGCAATTCATTTATGAATAGGATAAATAGCGGTGCAGGGAAATAAGTCCACGGGTACTAAGTCCCTGAGGGACTTAATTCTCTTTTGTGCAGGGAAATAAGTCCACAGGAACTAAGTCCACTGAGGGTCTAAGTTCTCACTTAATGGGAACGAAATCCACTTAAGGGGAGACGCTGGTCTAGAGCGTGAAAAAATGGGTATGATATATGAATTTTTTATGACTCAACAAAAAGAATCCAACGAAAAGATCCGTGAAAGAGGTCTTATAGTTTGGGTTTTAATATACAAATACAAATTTTGTTCGTGTCAGTTATTTTCAAAATGGCGGCTGTCCAGCATTTCTTCGGAGGCACATCATTTTTTAGATGGGTCCATGGCCGAAAATGTAACCTCCTTAGTTTTGATCCTGGAAAAATCCCGAAAAATTTTAGTTTCTATATAACAACAGCAAGAGCCGTTCGTAGGATTTTTTCGATATTTTGTTTTTTGGCGAATGGTGCACGTTTGAACAAAAAATTAAAATTTTCACTTAAAAAAAAAAGACAAAATTGTTGATTAAAAAAAAAAACTATGCAATATAGAAAAAAAATCCTACGTACGGCTCTGGAGAATGGTATTTCCAATTTACTGTCAAAATTTCGTATAGATCGGTGAAGATTTGCTCGAGTTATGTTTTCGGCCAGTTGGAAAAAGTGATTTCGAGAAAAACGTTTTTAAAGTTTTAAATACTATAAAATCATACGGCATACCTGAGGAGCGCTGCCGCAGAATGGAAAGTTTGGGCATTTAGACATTTTTGCCGGCATCCATCCTTTGGTATGTTATTTTTAAGACCCTAAAGTACCTTTTAAGACAAAAAAAAAAAAAATTCAGTTTCTTCAAAATTCTAGACCAGCGCCAGCGTCCCCCCTTAACTAAAGTGGCCTTTTATCCCATTGAGTGAGAACCAGCTCAACTTTCTTATGGGAAATAAGTACACACTGGGAAGCATAGAGTTAGAATGAATTTCCGACAACAAAAATTAAAGAGAGAAACTACTGTTAGTTCTTAGACCTTTTCTTTCGTTTTCTTGAACTTATATTGATAAGTACGAGTATGTTGCAGACGATATTCAATACACTACGGAATTTCTAAATTTAGTGATAAAGCTCCATTCTACCAACACACGGTTTTGGAAAATGGCTTTGCATACACCATTTTTATGGCTAAGAGAATTACAAGAATAATAGGAGAAATGCCCGCAACATCTCAAAAACGTTATTTTGTTGATGGGGGGGGGGGGGGCGTTCAATGTTGTGCCCACATCATGTGGATACAAACAACTGATTATTATTCATTTCGCTCATGTATAACAGGTAAGTACCAACATCTTCGATACTATTTCATTATTTTCGAAAGTTCGAAGAGTGAATCAAAAAGCATATTTTCGTAAACTCGTTTATTTCGAAACTCAGTTTTCGAGTTTTCGAATCGCGGCGATTTTTTAGATTAGTTTTGAAAACTGAGTTTCGAAATAAACTGATACTTTTTGATTCAATTTTCAGAAACTGAATTTTGAAAAAAACTAAACAGATACCTACTGCAAGAGTATTACCTTTAATTTGAAATTTTATCGATTTTATTAATTAAATTTGTTTTCTCGATAGGAGTAGTATTTTTTTTTTATATTCATTAAATTTAAAAATACTTGAAGAACTACTTTTTTCCTGGCTTAATATAAGAATTTATTTCACATTCAGAGGGAACTACAACCCACAGTTTTTTGTAACGAATTTCTCACTGTACATGGGAACCAAGGCCACTTTAGTAAAATGGATTTTGTTCCCATTAAGTGAGAACATAGACCCTCAGTAGACTTAGTTCCTGTGGACTTTTTTCCCAAACGAAAGAGAATTAAGTCCCTCAGTAGACTTAGT
Source organism: Melanostoma mellinum (assembly GCA_914767635.1). Lineage (NCBI taxonomy): Eukaryota > Metazoa > Arthropoda > Insecta > Diptera > Syrphidae > Melanostoma > Melanostoma mellinum. The sequence continues at coordinate 247,772,042 of OU612058.1, read as the reverse complement.
TCCTGTGGACTTATTTCCCTGCACCGTAAATAGCCAAGGACGTAGAATCGCCCCTTGTGGGAAACCAGTATTATCATTGAGAAACAAACACAATCTACCATTAAAAGACTCTTCTTGAGTTTACGGAATAAAATGCTTTCGAAAAGTCAAGAGGTGTTATCACACATGTCTATTTATTATCTAGAGCCTTCTGGTTTATATCGTCAACTGCTTTTTAGAGTTTTAAAACAATTGCTTGTATACTTTTTAGTTCGCGCTTCCTCATAGAAGTTGTTTTTATACTTTTCAATAATTTGCCCATCACTGATCCACATTTCCCTGCTAATGAAGGAATTTGCAATGCATTTCCACTACATTACTTATTTATTTGATACCAACTCCGTAGTTGTATTATAAATAGTTTCATAAATTTGTGACTTCAATTGAATTGGGTAAACAAGTATTTTTCAAGCAAAAACATTAATGAGGCCCAAAGTTCTTGAAATGATTAACAAGTTTTTGTTTTCTTATTATAGAGTAAGAACGTCAGAGAAAACAGAATGCAAATTTTGCATCTCTGTGACATGCAGAAATTTTCATGAGATGCCCCTGCAAGCAATCTCTTCCATTGTTTTGAATTAAAGCTCGTTCGTAAGACGTGTCCTTCTTTTGCAAGAAAGAAATGCCAAGAAAAGGGGGAAACCAAACTCAATTTACTCTCCGGATCATCGTATTTCCCATTAAATTAAAACAACATTTCTCAACACACTCGATGATGGTGTGGCTTCTTCTCACATCTCCTCCTTCCCGATAGCTTTTCAGTAAAATCAACAGGATTTTTTCTTTCCCCGGAAATGGGTTTTTGTGTTCTTGGAACACAAAAACAAAAACGCACAACTTTTTGTAGAACCTTCTACTGAACTCACTCTTACACTCACTTTTAAGACTGAACGCACTCAAGAGTTATGCGATTTCTCCGAAACCATTACCTTGATCAACTCAGAATTTTAATTAGATTGGTTTCTTCGTTACTCACGTTTCGAGCATTTGTGGTACGAGTGTTTCCTTACACAAAGCAATACTGATGGTTTGATGAAAAGAACATGTAGCTCTTTGGCTTGGACAAATTGTTAAAGGACTTTTCAAAATATAAAAGAATAAAATGCCTAGTCTCTCATAATCCGAATATCTAGGTTATCTAGGTCTTGGCAATTTAAAGCATTACTCTTTGGTTTCATCTCCTGATCAGTATGGAAACCTAACCCATTGAAAGTGGTTAAATCGAATTCATGTGAGCAGTAGCTTAAAAAGATTGTCAAAGTAGTTCTGCGCTTCAGTCCTTTTTGAAAACACTTTTAATTTTTTTCTTTCTGGGATTATGGAACAAAATTGAATAAGGACAAGAAAATCCTTTCGAACAAAAGGATAACTCAGAGTATTGCAATTCAGCACAAGAGAAACTTTGTCATCTACTTTGTTTCTTTATGGAATGGTGGTTTAGGAATGTAGTCCTTTGCAGAACTTGTGCGGTGGTTGTATGTGCATTGCGTGCAGATAGTCTATATACTTCTTGATGTGGATAAGGAGGATACATCGTTTAGGAAATTGCATTGTTGAGGTTCCACTAAGCTTATCCAAAAAGTTCTTTGGGGATTATGTCTTGTTAGGGAGACACGACAAAACGTCGGAACATGGGTCGGATGACACGCAGAGCTTGTAGACATACCTTCCATTAGCTATTCACTAAATTGAAAAGGATAGCTCAGAATGACACCATTTATATCGAATTTCAGTTTCGAAAATATAATAAACTAGCTGAGCCGCCCGGCTTTGCTCGGGTCTGTAGTTTTAAGGTTCCAGTTCTCCTCTTGCGTGGGAGTTTGGGAAAGAAATATAATCTGTCTTACTGTGGGACTAAGTGGTATCCTAATTCTGAAAGAATTTTTGAAATCTATCCAGCAGTTTCTAAGTTTCCGTTCCCAACCCCGTTCCTGTGGGAATCTTCCGTTCCCATGGAAATATGTGAATGAAATGTAAGTCTATGTCACTGAGGGATAATGTAACATCCCAGAGTTGAAAGAATTTTTGAAATCGGTCAAGTAACTTTATGGTTCCCGTCCTTGCTCCCCTTTCCGTTCCCGTGGGATTCTAGGGATCAAATACACGCCAAGTTACTGAGGGATTATGTGGCATCTAAATGCAGAAAGAATTTTTGAAATCTGTCCAGTAGCTTCTAAGTTTCCGTTCCCAACCCCGTTCCTGTGGGAATCTTCTGTTCCCATGGAAATATGTGAATGAAATGTAAGTCTATGTCACTGAGGGATAATGTAACATCCCAGAGTTGAAAGAATTTTTGAAATCGGTCAAATAACTTTATGGTTCCCGTCCTCGTTCCGGTTTTTGTTCCCGTGGGATTCTAGGGATCAAATACACGCCAAGTTACTGAGGGATTATGTGGCATCTAAATGCAGAAAGAATTTTTGAAATCTGTCCAGTAGCTTCTAAGTTTCCGTTCCCAACCACGTTCCTGTGGGAATCTTCCGTTCCCATGGAAATATGTGAATGAAATGTAAGTCTATGTCACTGAGGGATAATGTAACATCCCAGAGTTGTAAGAATTTTTGAAATCGGTCAAGAAACTTTATGGTTCCCACCCTCGTTCCCGTTTCTGTTCCTGTGGGATTATAGGGATGAAATATAGTTTTAGTTATTGATGAAGGGAGATAATGTAGGACCCCAAGTGATGAAAGATTTTTTGAAATCTGTGGAGTAGTTTCTAATTTTCCGTTACCAATCCCGTTCCTGTGGGAATATGGGGATCAAACCTTGACAGGAACCATCTCTGAACTAAACTATGTCTACCCAGAAAATTTCATAAAAATCCGTTGGGTGGCTTAGGAGTTTACCCCGGACATACATACATACATACATACATACATCCTACTTTATATATATAGATTTTACTCCTTCCTTAATATACACATAATTGATTGATTTACAACCGCTATGCAAATTATTTATTTTTTCTTCTACATGAATTGTCTGTAGACTCAAATGGTCAAATATTTACCAACATAAATCACAAAGGAAATCAATGTCATCCATCCAATCCATACAGGTAGGTTTAAGGATAAGGAGAACATATCCTTCACATTTGTTTCGCCACATAGTGTGCGGATAAAAGTATTAGCAGATACAAATAATATGTCAAGTAGAATGATAGAGATACGACTTTCATTTTCTAATCAATCCACTTGATTGGATTAAACTTTGAACCTTGGTCCGGTCCAGAACAACACTTTATTTACTTTTTTCTTCTCAAAATCCGAGAGAAATAAAATGGAAAATCCCCCATTCAAGAAAGTTTCATTTGTACGTAATCTCTTAATGTCAACGAAGGTCCTGCAAAGTTTTACAATATACTAGTGATTTTTGTATTTCCATCGTAGGTATTAGATAAACAATCCCTTGCAATAAATTGCAAGTAATTTATCACACAGACTTTTATTTAATCAACAAGAAGATAAGAAAGCGAAACTAAATAGTTGCTACATCGCAAGGAATAAAGCAAGGACGAGATGTAGGGATAAGTTTTGGTTTTGGCATTGGAAGAGAAGTTATTCGATTTGCTGTTTGCAGTCGGAATGAATTTTATTTGATAGGGGAATGTTGTTTGAAATGTGTTTGTACTAAGTTGGGAAGGTGGTTTTTTTTTTTGTTTAGTTGTTTTGAATGGTATACTCAAAGGACCTTTAGATTGCAGGTAAACATAAGATATAAGAAAATCACGCCATTGATTTAACAAATAGTTTTTTTTTTTTATTTTTGTTGATAACTCCTTTATTAAGGTTTGGTAAAATGAAAACAAACTTGATACAAAATTCAATTATTTATTAGTCAACACGTATGCATTTCGGATAGAATTGGTTGATTATTTTGCTATAAGTTTTAACTTTTTGTTTTATTCCTGGCTGATAAAGATCTTCTTCTTCCCCTAATAGGAGAATAAGTTATTTCTCTAAGTTAATATAACCTGGTATTAAAGATAAGCGTATGTTTTGCACAAGCGTGTGTGGTGGTGTGATGGTTAGCATGTCTGCCTGTTCACCAAAAGGCTCGTGGTTCGAATCCCAACGGAGGTAAAAATGCTTTTCCACGGGTATCGCCTTTAGTGAGGAATTGGCAATACCTTCGTTAGTAGATTCATTGCCATGGGAAGCGCTTTCTCGATTAGCCGTTCGGAACCTGCAGAAAATTGTAGGTCCCCTCCTTTCCCTCACAAAATGAAATTGAAATGCGTTAAGCCCTGGAGCTCCTCACTATGTTGCGCCACTCTATTTGTTTATTTTTATGTATGTTCTGCACTGTTTGCTAAACGTAGCATTCGAGTAGTAAGGTTGAATTGGCCATAATTAGTGAGTTGAAAAAAGGATTCTTCATAGCGATGACAGGAATTGGTATTGATTAGAATATTTTCTAGAAGTGCTAGAAAGTCAATCAAGATAATTATTTGGTGCACAAAGAGTGCGACAACAACTACTTACTGCTTTCCGACGGTGTAAGCTAATTGACTGCTTTTGATTGTCGTATGGAGGATAATAGGATTCAGTCAAGCATGATGTACAAAGCGAGCAAAGTCATGTTCTTGTACGGCTTTAATTTTTGATGACGGAACAATTTGGTAGGTAGAGAAGCCAAATCTAAAAAAGATACTCTAGAAAAGGGTTAACAGATGTTATGTTGAGTGATTTGTTAAAATAAAGCTAATAAAATAAAAAAAAGTAGTACCACAAGGCTATCGTAACGACATGTCCAAACGCAACGCAAGTGCCTATAGTTTTATAGCGATTCCGAACTGCTAAGCTGGAAAGCTATTTTAATGTCAGCGTGTAATTTACTCTCACAGGACTCGTCAATTCATCGCGAATGTCTGCTCCCGCGGAATGTTTTTTTTTATCTCTCTAGGTTTTGAACCACGAGTTTTCCAAATAATTGACGTGCTGACCATTCCGCCATTAGTGCAACAGGATTTGGTGACATAAGTGCTTATATTTTTTTTTTCTTGTACTAGCACCTCATTTAAACTTGAAGATTTAGCTTACCAACTCTCTCATCAAGCTTCTTCTTGATCGTCGTTTTTCTTGGCTTTGCATTCAGCCACAGTGGGTTCCATTACGGATGTTTAGCACCAATCAGCGATTTGCGTGAGAAAACTACCGTTTATTTGGAATACCTTATTGTTTCTCAATATTCCCCTCAGCCACCAACGATCCACGATCTTGGGAAGTTTTGGTCGGCTAATAGCTGACGGAAGACTTCAGTACCCATTTATAGCAAAAATGACAGATCGTAATATGCACCATTCTGTGCAACTAAAAAGTGAAGTTACATCGGAGGTTTACAAGATTAGGTGCGGGTCTGCCAAAAAGTTTCTCGTTGAACGCATTAGTAAAATATTTTGAGTTGAAGGAGTTTTAGTTGAGTACTTTGCCATTGATGATTTTGTGTTGATCGATTTATGTATCAGTGTTATTATATGTGGATGATAACTGTTTTGTGTGTATATAGTTGTATAAATGCAATGGATGATTTGTGTTGGATGAATGGTTTATTTGCATCAGTTTAGGTATACGTGTATGTGTGATTATTATTTGTGTATGAATATAGGTTTGTGGTATGCGATGATTAATATGGTGCGTCTCCTGAAATAATAATTGTTTCTCCGTGTGGTTTGTGTAAGTAATGTAACATGATATGGTAAGTAAGTGTTGGTTTGCGTTTTTGTTAATTCAGACAGACTCCTTCTAGTCCGGTCAAATTAGCTTCAAAAATAGGGGTAAGGTTACATTAATTCGCACCTTGCTGAAAATTGGCATGAATGCTGGGACCAATTTGTCAATTATCCCCATCAATCCGCCGCGCTAAGAAAAAAATTTATTCAAGGTCGAATGTTGCAAACATCGGTTTTATGAGTTATCCAGCTAAACGGTAAGTTTTACTATAATACTGGAAAGACAAAAATTATTCATCAAGCAATTATCTATAAAAATTGTAAATACACTTTTTTTCCTAAGAATCACCATTTCGGAGATATAGCTTTGCAAAAAGTTTAAATAGTTGTATTCTTCATAATATGTATGCCAATTACCGTTAAATGCGTTACAGAACGATAACATAAGTAAAAACAATAGTTTTCTTGGTGTATACATACATACAATTATAAGAATATAATCTCGAAAAATACCCAGTCCCTCATTTTATAGGACGGTACGGTCTTGTATCAACGTTGCCACTGTTTGAAAAAATTTCCAAAGTAGATTTTAAAAAAAAAAGTGCAGTAGATTACATTTTTATGCAGTAGATTTCAAAGAAACTCATTTAAAAATACACAAATAAATACACCGATCTATTTTCAAAACATTAAAAAAGTTTTTCATTAATAAATTCAAAAAAAAAAAAAAAATCAAATTCCCTCCATTAAAAAGTCTATCTATAGCCATAAGCTGAGTGTACCTATAATACGGGTGCGTTTGGAAAATGGTTGCATCCAGTATAAATATGGACTTAAAAGTCATTTATGAGCATTGCAATTACTCAAGCATAGTTTTCATTCGTAAAACCAAAAGTGCAGTAAATATTTTTAAAGCAGTACAATCAATTTAGGAAAAAAAAATAAAGCAGATCTACTGCAATTGCAGTAAAGTGACAACATTGCGGCTTGTATTGAGCAACATCTATTTCGGGTATATTACCAAGTTCAAATATGGCTCGGTAATTAACTAAACCCAGAAGACTGGGGTTGGAAGCTAATTGACAATATATTGGAACCAATTAAAACTTTACTCCCTCCTGCACCGGAAAAACTCCTCAACTCAATTTTTTGCAATTGCAAAAAGGGGCGTAATGCTAAATGCGGCTGCAAGAAATTTGGTTTGTTCATTAGCATGTATCAGTTGTCGAGGTCAGTCGTGCTCCAATGTTCAATCGCCAGTAGAAGAGGATTCCTACGATATATGCGAGGAGATGTATCTGATGTATTCTGATGTATCGCTCTTTGAACAATTTATTTGCACCCAGCAGGAAGAAGAAGAAGAAAAAGAAGAACAAGACAGTATGGATTATGTTCCATTAGAAGAGTTTCAATCAGACGAATAGTTTTTTTCAAATTACTCATTACTTACACCGCTCTCATTCATTACAATAGTCATTACAATAGTACCATTTTCAATTAACTACAATAGAACCACAAAAGATAGCGGGGAAACCACGTAAAAAAACGCGCCATGCACACTACCTCACGGGTTGCGCGGAAACTTGTGCATATTAGGAGTAACACAACTTTTTCAACTTTTTGCATAGCTATATCTCCGAAATGGTGATTCTTAGGAAAAAAAGTGTGCTTATAATTTTTATAGATAATAATATGATGATGAATAATTTTTGCCTTTCTGTATTTATGCTAACCGTTTAGCTGGATAACTCAAAAAACCGATGTTTGCAACATTTGACCTTGAATAAATTTTTTTCCACACAGCGGATTGATGTGGATTATTGACTAACTGTAAGTAATAGGATTACCAACATTCATGCCAGTTTTTGGCTAGGTGCGCATTAATGTAACCTTACCCCTATTTTTGAAGCTAATTTGACCGGACTAATATCTGCAAGTTGTTAGTTGTTTAATTTGTATTATTCTAATTTAGATATATCTTTGCCCAGAAATTTATTTAAAAATAAGTTGATTTCTTTTCTTAATTAGTTAATTGCAAATCAAATCACCTATCATTGAATAAATGTTTTTATTATACTACAATGTAATATTGTACTTTAAGATATTAAGTTATGTGAATTAATTTTTATTATTTTATTCGAAATCTGTGGAATATGTATTCGCAGATTGAAATAAATAAAAACTAAGCTAAACTTAACTAAACTAATCAGTTTGTACAATGAACCGGTATTTAGGTCTGAGTGATCCAGCTGATATTTAAAAACTTCCAACAGAAAACAAAAAAAAATCTTTTTTTCGTACAGCTTATAGCAAGGACTTCAGTAAGTGGCAATGATATATAAATTGCCCTCTTCTAAACTCTCGGGATCTTATTAATTAGTCGCCAGCCTTTTTTCAAGTATTTGAAGCAAGCAGCAGGTCACACTACCGGATACTATTCGTCAGATTCAGTCAGTACAGTCATTGGCTGCGTCCAATTTCTTTCTGAATCCGTATTGATTTTGCGGATGCTGGTGTTCGAAACCATGCAGGACCTCCACGTTTTCGAATGCGGCTGCGAGTTTTTGAAACATCTCTCATACAGAGAAAGCTTCATATGAAATACTTCTATGTGTATGTCTTTTAACAAATGAACCATGTGGTATTTTATACAAGTAAAATTTGAAAGAAAAAAAAACATATAATTCTGAGCCATTTGGATTGGGTACTTTGTAGTCAATTTTCAGATAAACTATCAGGTTTATTGCTTCATATTGCTTTTTATCAAGAAATTTTTAATGGTATCAAATGCAATGAAAGTTTATATGAATGAAACAAGTAAAATGTTCTCTTAAAAGAGATTTATGTTTTAACCTTCACTGCCTTTTCTTCTTAATTGTTGCCCTAACATTCCCCAGTAACTCTTAATTTCCGGGAAAGAAAATTATTGTTTTAGTATATGTAGTTATTCCTATCGTCCTACTTTTACTATTGACACATAGTCATATGTATAATGATCGGAGATTATACACCTGTTCATCTGTTTTAAGAATGAAAATCCAATAAATTCCAAATCGATACAAAGCAAAATGCATCCAGCCAAGACAAATTTATTCAATTTGGCAGCAAATTCAACATTTTCCTTATTGGAAGTCGTATAGCTTCTAAATACTTTTCTAAATTAATCATAACTTCCAATTGCAGTCCAAGACTTTCAATGAAACTTACTTGAAACCAAAATGACTGTCATCAGCTGCTGCCACAGAAAGATAACTTTTATTAGAGTGATTAATATGCTCTCTGCTTGGGATGGTTTCTGATGATAAATTCAATAATTTGATATATTGCATGAAATGGGACATTCCATAAATTCATCTTTTTGTTTGAGGGAGCTTGGAAACTGGGAGATAACGAAACGACTCTGATTGGATCAGTGTGAGATAAGTAGGTTTAGCAGAGATGAAGTTATTATTTTCATCTTTTTTGGTTTGAATGAATGTTTGTTTGTCAGTTTCGTATGCGTTCAGAAATGTGGACACATATGTACGGTTCTTAATCATTTACCATTTACCCGATTACAAGGATACAGGGACAACGGGTGGTTCAGGAACCGTTGACAAAATTCGCAAGGACTTGATCCGGAAGTAGAAAAGTATTATGCCATAAGTAGAGCGCGCATCGTTGCAGTATAGTCTATCCCTGGTAGACTAATCAATCAATCGATCCAAGTCTGATGGTTTCTGTTGAAACTGAAACGTTCCTTAAGCTGTGGAAGAATGACTGTAAGCACAGAGTTTTTGCTGTGAGACAAAGGTCCTGCTTTTGCAATAAATCCGTGACTTGCCGCAAAAGGTAACTTCACAGTAAAGTTTGGCTATGGAATAACATACAACAATTGGTCATTTTTGTGCTTCCGACTTACCAAACATTGATCGTTCAGGTGAAGTTCGTACACAAAGACGTCTATCTTGAGCAACCATAACATTCTTTATTATTTTTCGACATCAATAAATTTTTAGGATAAATTCTGAAGGGTGTACCGCAAGTCAATTCCTCAGAAGAACTTTTGTTCCCTTTGATAGTTCCTAATTGGCATAAGCTGTAGCTCAATTGCACAAGTCTAAAAGGTGATTCAAGGAAATCTCATAAGCTCTCTGGTTTTCAGGACTCCAAAGAGCAATGTAATTAAAATCGTAGTTAGCAAGATGCTTACGTTTGGGTAACTTTTTTGGTGTTTTGCAATGAATTTTGTAATCTGTTTCAGATTTAGGCATTAAATTTCGTTGAACATCATCAGTACATGATACCTGCTATGCATTCCATGTCCGAAAAACCTGCCCTGAAGCTATGCATTGGAATTTGTAGTTTTGTTAAGGAAACACAAAATTGAAATTGCTTTTCCTTGCTTACGATAGGACTGAATAATTCTTACAAGCAAACTTCAATTAAAAGAGAAAAATCACATTCCTCCGCAAAAAGACTAATGGAAAACGCACGTTTGATATTGATTCCGTGCTTATGCAGGCATATTAATGCACCTCTGTTCATTCTACAATGGAAAATATTTTTAATCAAAATATTTCCAATGCCAAAATTCTCATTTAAATATAATACATCAAAGCTATAAAAAATAAACCTTTTCCATGCTTGTGCTTTATCAAATGGGACTGGGGTAAGCATTTCATGTCAAAATTCATAATGAAAGTTTCATTCCTTGGCAGTAATCCAAGTGGAACGATTTAATTGAGAAGTGAAACATAATGAGTATGGAAATGAGAATGCAGTTCTTAAAAAAAAGGATATACGTATATAGACACACATTTAAATATTACATACTTTGAAACTTTGTTTCGGAATAAAAAGTTTCTCAAGAGAAAACTTATTTGGCATCCAAAAATTACTGTGTTGTGTTTTGGCAATCATAAAAAAGTTTGTCTCGTATCAGAATGCGTCTCCATTACTATAGCGCAAACACTTCCCTCTTCGTCAGTCGTCAGAAGGAATCAAATGTTGAACAGACACCATATAACTTTGAAAGATTTTTAGTGCACTAAGATATGAAAAATGGTGTCTTCTTTTCTCGTGACTTTGAAATGTTTACTGGGAAATCCATTTTATTTGAAGGATTTCGGAAGAAATTTATTCCATTGCTAACGCAGTATGTGATAACCAAGGGATTTGGCTTGGGAAGTGTTCAGTTAAATGCACTCTGGACGGAGTTTACTCTATGTGAACTATGTGAGTGATTGACTGAAAGTTCTTTTATTATCAAAAAGATGCTCGCAGATTTACACACTTGCCAAAAGAATAAAACAGAAATAGTTTATCGGTTTCGCATTGTAATTTGATATTGAAATGTCTCGCTCCTACTTAAAATGATAATTTCCGGGAATTCTTTTTTGCGTAGATACTTAAGCTTTTTAAAATACAAAGTGGTTTTTATCGCGTCGTTTGAGGATAGAAAAAGAATTTTGTAGCTCGTTTTCGTTTGTTCAATACGACCTTTGAGAGTAATTTGAAGTGAAAAAAAGCAAATCGTGTTACTCGTGTCGGATCGTTTGAAACGAACCACTCAGTCAATTAAAAAAAAAGGTAACTGCGTGTATTTTGGTCAGTCAATCTGAAACGAGGCTATCGCAGTCGTTTAGAAAGCCTCATGATGTGGTTCGTGCTGGTTCTTGTGATTAACAGTGATATCAGATAGCATTTACCTCTTTGTGCTATTTTGCCAACTAAGGATTTTTAGTTTTTTTTAAAGAATTTTTCTTGCAACTCGAGGGAAGGCTTCTATTTTACTTAAATTGGTTAGAAAAAAGTAATTTTAAATTTGCTATTTGAAACCAAACGGAATTCGTTCTGGTCTAGTCACAATCTATGCTTTGAGTGTAACCCTTTGTTGACCAAGCTATGAAAACATGAAAACACGAAGAATGCCGTTGTAAACATGCTGTGAACTTAGATAAGAACAAACAAAAAGCTGAAACATGGAGATTACATATACATAGTTCTTACAAAAGTTGGTTTGGTCGACAGTCTCAAAATCAACTCATACACGGAATTTATTTGAAGTAAAATTCAGTGGTACTCACAAGTACCGTCGGTCGACAAAGGGCTAAACCAAGATGTGAGATTTAAAAGTAACTCCAATTGGTACCATCAGTTTGATTGATCAAACGATTCGACGATAGAGAAATGATGAAAAAAACAAGATGATGCAATAGAGTGCGAAGCACCAAGGCCTAGCACATTTATCTCAACCAAAATGGAAGGGACCTACAATTTCTTGCAAATTTCGTACATACATTTTTTTGTCTTGATTTTTCAGGGACTCGAATCTCAAATCTCCAACTTAACAGACAGACGATAGTAGGGAAGAGAGGGGCAACATTGAAAGCTGGGTGCCTTTGAACAATGCCAATACAACCTCATTTAAAAAGTATGAACCATGTCATAATTTTATACTTGGCAAAACTGTGTCCTGACCTGTGTCAAATTCGATTTCTCTGTCAGCACCGATGGTAGAGACCTAATTTTAGAATTAATTTTTTGAATAAATAATAATAATTTATTTCCCTTTGTGCAGCGATGTATCAAATAATAAAATACTAAAAATGATAAAATACTAATAAAGGTTGAACGACTGGTATCTTTTTTTTCAAGATCTGCCTCTCCGCCTTTTTTTCCAACTCAAACATACGTACATAGAGTGCCACAACAAAACAGGCAGCCCGGGGCCTAGCGCATTTCTTACAACCACGCTTTGTAAGTGTCCATTCACTTACAAAGCGTGGTTTTCTGTGGGTTCTAAAAGGCTAATCGAGAAATCGTTTTTCATGGGAACTCACGATCCCAAAAATGTACATCATAAATGATAAAATAATTTGTAATCTTGTGAATTTTTGTTTAACGTGAATAATATTTTGGATGAACCTTAGTTCACTTGCGCGTGTCTTCTTCAAATCAACTAGGACTTACAGTACTAGGACTCCCTTTCCATTGAGCCATTACCCTAATACATTTGCAATAAAAATCTGTTGCTACTTTTTTCCTTATTTTTCAATTTGAATATTTAATATTGAACAAAAAAAATTAAGACTTTTAGCAATACACTATCTTCACTATCGGTTTGAAAGTAGTTGGATGTGAATGTTTTTTGCTGGGGGCAAATTTAAACATAATTACTTGCTTCACTTCAAAATACTAATAAATCGATATCATTTTATAAATTACGTATTCATAGACTCAGACTAAAGTTTATACTAATTTCTAAGAGTTAAGTTATGTCTTAGGCCAATATCAAAAGCAAGTAGGTTTTTATGAAAATTGAAAACAAAAAGTGTTTAAACATGCCCTCCTCTTCCCTTCTTCTATACTGGTTTGACCGTAAATGTAGTTATAAGTAGTATACGGTTTCTGTTGATTTCGGTTTTCAAATCAATCACCCATCGAACGATTCCGAAGTTAAGACGTCGACTAATGCTCCTTAGAATCCTCTGTCTTTATAACTGCAGAAGAACTCTGTACCGCAAGCATAAGCTATCGAATACCAGAGGCAACGAAGCCATTCAGATATTAGAACAAAACCAAGCACGAAGTTCTTCGAACAAATCAGGTTGTCTTTGAACGAAATACTTTTTGTTTTTATTACGCTTCCCAAAGGATTTACGTCAAGTTAAGCTGCTGGTCTGTATAAATGCTTCTGCATACTTTCATTGCTCACAACTCTATCGTGAATCGTGATTTATTATTTGGTGCTTCATTAATGCAAAAAAAAAAAAAACAAATTCTTATATTAAACGTTGCCATGGCTCACGCCTACTTGCTCAAGAACAATTTTCTTTTGGAAAAGCGAATAAGCTAAAAAATTAAAAGCTCAATCATTTTGTTTTCTTGTTGCATGCTTAATTCTGAATGGCAATCTCCTTTTGGAGTTCACAGAACTTTGCACATCACTGCAAATCCACTCGTGAGGAACGTCCTTGGTAAAACGTTAAACGTTCTCATACTACCTTCATATTTTGTATGCCTTGCTTGACGAAGTGCAACGTTAAGGTCCTTTATTTTTTTTTTTCCTTTGTTTTCCATCAGTGCCGAAAAAGGATTTGGGTAGACGTAAGGACGGAAACGTAAATATTAAATATGATGAAACTTTAGCCAAAAATTTTTGAGATAATTGAAGTCAGCAAAGTACTTCAATTCATGTTGAGATTTATAAGAAAGTACTAACGTTGCACATGTGGGGAATATAATCAAATTTGAAAGTTCTATTGTTTTTTTCTTTGCTCTCAAAAAATGAAAACTTTCAAACTTGAACTTATCGCAAACAATAACAAAAAGTCTTATCGAAGAAAAATTTTGTTTGTTGTGTGATGGTTAGCATGTCCATCAAAACGTCAAAACTGTTCTATTGATTGTCGGAGCAACAAATTGCAAATGATATTGCTAGCGAATCGCCAATGGCTGGCTTGCAAAAGTTTAGAGTGTAAGTCTTAGAACAAAAGGGGGCGGGCACAGTAGCAACCAAAAAAATCATAAAATTAAAAGTGAGAGATATTCTAGAATTTGGGGAAGGATATAGGCTATATGTATATATATCCCTATACTCCCACGGAAACGGGAACGTATACAAGGACTTAGAAACTACAGCACCGATTTCAAGAATTCTTCCACCGTTAGAATGCTACACTATTCCCGAGTGACATAAACTCTAACTCGGACGGTCACCATATTTCCACGGGAACGGGAGTCTTTACTAATATTATAAGTCCGAAATTAAATCTGTCTGTCTACTTCTCTATGTTACCATTAGTCGCCCAAACTATTGAGCCTAATTATATGAATTTTAGTACAAAACAGTCTAGGACCTGAGGATGGACATATGATATATGTTTAATCACTGTATTCCCATGGGAACGGGAACTTCGAAAATACAGCACACTTTTCAAAAAATTTTCACCGTTAGAATACTTCTCTATTCCCGAGTAATATAAACTTTAAATCATCCTCCGGAAACGGCCCTCATATTCCCATGGGAATGGAAGACTTTAGTTACATTATAAATCCGAAATTAGCTCTGTCTGTCTTATTTTTTTTTTTTTTTTTTTAATTACCGCCCAAATTATTGAACGGATTTATATTGATTTTGTTACAGAGATAGTCTAGAACCAGAAGATGGACATCCTTACTAATATTTCAAATCCAAAATTAACTCTGTCTGTTCGTGTTTCTTTGTTTTCATCTCCCACCCAGACCACAGATCCGATTTAAATGGAATTTTATTCACAGATAGCCTAGAGCCTGAGAAAGGAAATGGGCTCAATAAGTAATCCCTATATTTCACATAAACTTATAAACTATGTTTGACGTATTGGGGGATGTTATCGAATGTCTATCAATAGAAAATATTCTGGACACTGAGCAAGTCACATCATACCCTATAGAGATTCTCAATTTCTCAGGTGTTCCAGTGCCAATAATGAGTAATACAGAATTGTACACAGCTACAAATTACATATTTGGGATGCGGCACTATAAAGGTTTTAATAATAATGGCTGGAATGGTAAAAGAAGAAATAGTTTTGATTTCCCGTGTTCTTTAATTCCCACTGATTTGTCAGCCGCTTAATTTTTCAGGTGCTCACTGAGAAAAAAAAATCCTATGTGGCACGTGTATCAAACCCGCAAAACCTTTTTATTTTACAAAACATGGATAAAAATGAAAACGTCGTGTGCAAAAATGTACTTTAATAAAATAATATAACAATAGTAACCTATTCAATGAATTAAAGTGTTTTATTTCCAAAATAAATAGCCTAAGAAGTGTTTTATTTCCAAAATAAATAGCCTAAGAAGTTAAAAATTCTGCTGAAAGTGACTATTCCACGCGGACAAAGTTGCGGGGACAACTAGTATATACAAAAATATGACGATGATAGGGAATTCGAAAGAAGTGGGTCTTACAATTCTGTCTGTCTGTATTTCTGTCTGTCTGTATATGGATCTACAGCCTCAACCGCTTGACCGATTTTCTTCAAAATTTTCATTTAAGGTTTGTGGGGCAGCCTACAGAGGGGTATTTGGAATTGGATCTCTAGGTCATTAAATAACGGTACCTGCCACACAGCCGCTATGATAATACTTATTTTTCTCGAAAACGGCTCCAACGATTTCCATAAAATTTTGTCTGAAGGATTAATTTAAGGTTGTTTTACTTATGATGTAAGAAAAAATTTTGGAAAAAGTCTAAGTTTTTTACTGTATTTTTTTTTCAAAACCGACTTTCTCGTTAATGGCATATACAGTGTTGACAAAATTTTGTATTTTAGAAGTTCAAAGTTGTTTAAGATAGATTGCATATCAGCATTTGAAAAATTTGAATTTTTGAAAATTTTATAGATTAAAAAAAAATTGATTTTTTGAATATTTTTAATACAAACAAATTTTTTGTCAAAATTTCTTTTGACAAGATCTTGAAGCTTGCATACCTAAATCTTCTTAAGACTTAATTTTTAAAAAAAATTTAAAACTCAAATCAAATCAAGAAAGACGGTTTCAACGATTTTGGTTAAATTTTCAACGTTTAAAGCTTTAGCAACAAGTAAGTAGACACATTTTCTTCTTCAGTGTCGTTTCTTGCACCTGCATGACAAAAACTTCAGCAGAGTGTTCGTTGATAGTTCCTTGGTCAAGGTTACTGATGCAACCAAAACCTACGACCTGGTCTATTTTCAATTGGCCGACTGCGTTTGTAAGAATGTCTCTTTTTGTTGGGGCAGAAAAGAGAGGCCAACTTTGGCGTTGATATCAAAAATCCTATAACGCAATGCTTAGACAGAGTTTTCATTTCCCCCCCAAAATACCGCACAAGACAATTGTGTGGTGAATGGTTAAGAGTTTTCGATAACCACATCCAAAATGTCAGGCTGTTTCTTTGCTTTCCTTTGCCAGAAAGAAACGGACCGTAGGGAATGAAGTCTTCTGCAGAATAAATGACATTGATGAGGGCTGCTCATAACATGCCCTATCTCAAAATTGTGTGAGTTGAGGTGAGTGTCGGGTGAAGTGTTTGCCCACCTGTATAGAATCACAAACCACAATTCATCTAGTCGTTTTACCTTTCAAAAACAAATACTAAACCAACTATGGTGGCAGTAACGTGAAATGATCTGAGTTTCAGCATGAAATTCTCTCAAACAGGTGCAAAAAAGAAAAAGCTGTGTACTGGCCCAATTAATTAACATCAACAATCCGAAAAACTCATCAGCTTGTTTTAATTCTAATATTCCTATATCTAAACTCTCCATAAAGTTCCTCTTTTACTTTTCATTTACCTTCCCAAAAAATGAGCGATTTTATTCGAAGCATAGAACAAACCTATTCCCATTCCAGAAAGACCTCTAATGGCCCATCCCACAGCGCAAAAACAAATACTTGTCCAAATTACTAAGTTGAAACAATCTACAGTCATGCCTCACTACATCTGCAAACAAATAGTTTCAAAACAATAAACTAAACTCTGATTCACTTGGACAAAAGTACCAAAGCGATACATTATCCTTGTTCCAACTTCCAAATACCTGTTAACATTTACCAAGTATGTCGTCCTCTTTGCAAAAAGCAAATAAAATTTATACACAAAGTTCTCCGGTATCATTCCATTTCGAAATTCAAACAAAATTGAATTAAGCTGGTCAAATGTGTAAAAGACCTCGTTGTCACATCAAGAGCTCTCCATTCCCACCCAGTTGTGGTTAGCCACAATTTAAAATCAGACTTGCACACGTGTGAATGCATAATCACGCATAAACACACACTAAGAGTATATATCGCCTGGTTAATTGCTCATAAAGATTATTTAGAAACAACTACGTAGGCAGGTTCGTATGTAATTGATATCGCAACCCATACAACATCCCAAATATATACAATTTTGAAGAACACCTTTTCCAAAAATGTTATGGATGTCCCCTCCGTGTCCTCTCGCTGTTTTCCATCCATTATATAAGGTCCCTCTGGTCTCTAGTGCTCCAGTGTTTGGTTGAAAGCCATACAGGATTATTTGGGATAATTGCCATTAAATCATTCATACACAGAGTTTTGTGTGTGTGTTTGCATAATATAAGTGCGTGTATGTAAATTTTAACAACACCTCAACAGGCATGGCTCTGCAGCTAGCTAGTCGATTAAGCAGAGAGATTTTCTATTTTCGGGTCAAGAGTGCTACGGCTCGACTGCTGTTACATATGAGATAACTACGACATCGACTTTCGTTGCGAAAATAGGGACTCGTTGAACTGTGACAGGATTTTCTCTATTGATTTTCACTCTCTGTGCCAATAGAGGGACTATTGCCATAATTTTGAAATATGTGCGAGTATATCTACTCTTCATACGCTGCTGGTCTCCTGATGAAGATGCTTCCTGGTCAGATGACACTTTGTGGCAGAAGGTAAAGTTCGATAAATGGATCAACATTTGATTGGGTATGACGGAGAATTTAAGTAGTTCAGGAAAGGTACTATAAAGTAACACACGGCTGAAGGCAATTTGAAAAGGGCGCTGTCCATCCTTATTACACGAGAATTTGATAGTATGCTGCAAATGGGTTTTTTTCTGCTATTATAAATTTATCGAATTGAAATTAGTTTTTGTGATATTTTAATCGCTTTGCGCTTCAGTTTTTGTTCTCATTTGTTTTCAAATTAAAAAAGAAATTCAAATTCCAGCTTAAATAAAGAGTGCGTATTTAGTTGCAAGCTTCATGAGCATGACACTAACGCTTTTTTCCTTAGCAGCTCAGTCTAGATTTATAACATTTCCAAGTCAGACGAAGATTTTCTGGTTTTAGGGCAATGCTGAATGTTTTCATGCTTTTGTCGAGAGGAAAACCACAAAATAGGTGCCGTAGACCGGCTTAGATTGTTGTTTTGTCTTCTGTCAATATGATTTAACTGAACAAGAGTTTCTGAGAGCCAAAAATTTGCCATAGGGCAGTTTGAGAGAGCCGAAAAATATAAATTGATGGGTGACTCCCTAGTCTATTCCTGGTGTGCCTTTGAAAAGCTGGTCATTGAAACAGTTGCTATAAGTTGCGAGATCAGCAAAACACTGCAAAGGACTCCAAAACTGCCAAAGGACAAAGCGTTGCAAAAAAAAAAACTAGTGTGTGTTTGCTTTATACTGCGTGTATCAAATTTCTCTCAACTATACTTTGGTGAGGAATGGAGGAAACCTTCATACTTCTGCCGATTCCAAGCGTTTAAGTGAGAAACCTTTTTAAATTGCAGTCTAAACTCCTTGACAGTGTAATTTACTTCTTGGACTGACAACTTCTCTCGAAATTTTGTTTTCGTAAATATTTCTGGAATTTATACTACGAACTTCCTTTCCGCTAACCATTCCGCCATGGGCACCACACGGTCTGCTTTATTCCGGTAAACTTCTCAAAAAAGATAGATGTCCAGTCAGCAGTATTGGTGCTTCTGCTCTCCAATATCACAAGGAGAATATTTTTCTATATTGATAATGGATTCTCATTTAAACTCTACATTAGCCCTCAACAAAATTGAAGTAAATTGAGTACGCAGTTTCATGATTTGAATCGCGCCAGTTCTTGAATTTTAGTTTTTGAAACAAAGAACTACAAAAGCCTCACAGAAAAACGAAAAGTCTCTTTGAAATTATATGAAACTCGAAACGAATAAAATGATCAAAAAAGAATATTCTGGGGCTAAAACTCGCAGACCGAAGACTGCCACTCATCGAGATTCTAATTTGAAAGTTTAAAAATCAGTTTATTATGTAAATCATAAAATTTTGAAAACCCTTTCAAAAGCCAAAATAGAAAATATTGTATACTCAGTGTAATGCTGGAGGCCTTGAAACAAATGCATATGAAAGCCAATACTTCAAACTACGTTACGTAAAATAAAGAGTAGCAGAAAAGATATTTGCATGATGGAGTTTGTTGACTCTTTTTTAGGTTCAATATCATCATGGCACTTATGATGATCTTGCTAGGCAAGATCTCATACAACTTTCTCAGCCGAAGCGCTTGGTCAGCCGGACCCTTGCGATTAGGAAGAGTTTTTTTCGACAGTGTAATCTCTTTAGATTACAAAAACAACAGCTTCTTAAGAAAGCTGACAAATCCTGGCAATTCTTAGCTGGAATGACTGCGGAAGTCTTGTTGGCTTTGCCACAAGAAACTTCTCCTATAAGCATGTGAAGTAGACAGTTTTAAAAGAAGCAACACTAACAGTATTCTGGACAAACACAATTTTTATATAATATTCCTTTTATAATTTTCTGAATAGGTTAGGAAAGTTAAATAGCCTGGTATTAATTAGACTGGAAGTCATGAACAAGAAATATAAGAGCAAAAAAAACTTGTTAAATTAAGAAAAAAAGCTGTCCTGAACCTAAGGAGAACCTTTCTTGAAAATAGGTATCGTTGGATCCAATGGCCTTGGGTTTAAGGTCAAGCTAATGTGAAGTAAAGTTTGGTCATGAGGGGAATTTTTTTAGAATTGAGGTTTTTAATCTAGCAATTAATAAATTTTTATGACCTGATTTTATGAATGACAAATCACATTTTATCGTTAGAGAATCAAAGCCACACCAGCACTAGGCACTGCCTACGTTCGGTAAATAGCCTCTGAAGTCCTACTTAGACAAGACGCTTCAAGGATAACAAACACTAGATGGACTGAGAGTAACAACTGCCTTGCAACCAAAAAAGTTTGGCCTTGTGTAGACTCAAAACGCTCGAAGAGTTTGTTAGCCCTGAACCGCCTGTATCTATGTTCTACCATACGTGTTCTTACGGGACACTGTCTAATAGGGAGACACGCCAAAAGACTTGGTGTGTTTTCCAATGATTTCTGCAGAAGCTGCATGGACGAGGAGGAGGAAGAAACCGTTCAACACCTTCTTTGCTCATGCATTGCACTACTTCATAGGAGGAAAACTCATCTCGGTGAATTCTTCTTCGATGATACTAGCGACTTAGCTTACAAAGACCCTAAAAGTCTTTCGAAATACATTAAAAGTTCCGCGTGGTTCGACTAGCAGGTGATTAACCGGCTAGTCCCGCAATGGAAGATTATTTAAGTGATCAACTCGTTAATCTTACTTCGGGTTTCTGAGAGCTGTAGGTGATTAACTTGCTGATCTCTGTGGTATCACAATGGGCCCTTGCGGTCTAAGTGTGTCAGACAATGTACTCATTGGCTGACAGCCACTTCCACCTAACCTAACCTAACCTGTGTGAAGTCACTTCTCAATGCAGATAAGCTCGAGACAATTGATGCCTAAGAAGTAAATATTCAGCACGTTATTGCTGACATATGGCTCCAAATGCTCCAAAAAGTGGTAAAAAATTGGGCTTTTCGGCTGGAATTTATTCGAGTCAGCGTGGCGGTCACTTGCCTGAAATAAATTAAAAATAGCAACTTCTTATTCTAAGTAATTCTGTCTGTCCGTCTGTATAGTCAAATGAAATTTTGGCAGAGATAGTTTACAACCTGAGCAAGGACATTAGCTATAAATATTTTATCTCTTTATTCCCATGAGAACGGAAACGTGTTGGGGAACCTAGAAACTACAAATTAAAGCGTTACTCCCAGAATGTGTTAAAAGCTGAGCAATATAGACATTTCATTTTCAATAGGCCAGCGGATTTCTTCTCCCTTAAGGTGTTCTATTGTCAGATTGCACAATCTTTTGACGCAACGCTGAATGGAACTCTTTGACATACCTTTTCTATCTCTTAGATGTTGTTTGTACCTTTCTAAGACGCAATGTTTGGTCGATGTTTGTCGACACATATATAAAGTTTACAGTGCAAACACACTGTAAACTTTATATTTCTAGGGGAATGGGATTGCATTCTTGCACCAAGAGAAGGTTTGCCCGTGGTCTGGCCGATGTTTATTGAAAAAAAAGAAAAATAAAAGAATTTATTATTTTCTTATGCAGTGTTGATTTTAAAAATCAAAATGAAAAGTTCAAGTGACCATCACTCCTTATGCGTTTCGCCCAGGTACAAACTAGAGCTCTTAATACCTGCATACCCGGGTACCCACCCTGGTACCCGGGTACCCGCAATATCGGGTATTACCCGGGTACCAAAGAACCGGGTATTACCCGGGTAACAAAGTTTCGGGTACCCGTCAGATTTCGGGTACTATAAGATGTTTGGTACCCGCTATTTCTCGGGCCCTGCATTCCTTCTGTTACATCAAAAGTAGAAAGAGAATGATTTTTTAAAACCTAAATCAAATATTTTATTCCATTATTTCATTAAAAATTATTTGTTATAATTAAATAAAGAATATATTTCACACAGTTAATAAAATAAAATAAAAATGTGAACGTGTATTTGTACATTATGTATGTTTAGATTCAAAAGCTTGGTTGTAACAATTTTTGATTCCTCATCAAGAATGTCAACAAGCTTACGTTTTCTGGCGCAAGTGAAGACCGTCTGTTTGTTACGATGTTTCCTGCAGCGGAAAAACATCGTTCAGAGGAAATTGATGTGGCTGGAATGCACAAATATTTTTTGGCCAGCAATGCAAGGTTTGGATATTTTTTAGCATTATTTTTCCACCATATGAGAATATCAGAAACATTGTGGTTGATCTGTGGTTCACCCAAATAAGTGTCAAACTCATTTGCCAATACACCGTCTGATCTAGCTTCTAATAAGAAGTCCATGGCACTGCATCTTGGAATCTCAACTTCTGTGCTTTGGATTGAATTTGAATTTTCAACTATGTTACGTACATGGTTTCTTACTACTTCCTTCACTTCTACGACTTCGATTTCCAAGTTTTTATATCTTGGGTCCAAAAAAGAGGAAACTTGTTCTATGAGAACTTCATCGCATTCCTGCCGGCCCATTTTGAACCTCTTCTTCAAACTTTCCCTCAACACTGCACTGAATTTGCTAATATTTTCACTGTCTTCGATATTTGTGGTAAGGTGTTTATTAATGAGCCCATAGATAATAATTGGTCGAAGAATGGAAATCGTTACGTTATCTTCACAAAGTACTTTAGTTGCAACCTGGAATGGTTTCAAAACTTTTACAATCTCTTCAATTTGCGTCCATTCACTTTCGTTAATTTCTAGCTTCCGAGCTAACATTGGTGACGTAACTTCTCTATCTGCTAAAACCGCAACAACGCCACTTCGATTTTTTAAAAGTCTTTCACACATTAAATAAGATGTATTCCATCTTGTAGCACAACTCTGAATTAATTTTAACCCTTGCAAGCCGAGTTGACGCTGTTTCTTACTTAAAGCTGAAGCAGCAACATTTGAGTGATGGAAATGACTTACTAAACTGCTCACTTTTTTTTAGTACGCTCATGAATGGCCCTACTGATCCTAACGCACGTTTCACACAGATTTGCAAGGTGTGTGCTGCACAACAAACACTGTTTTGAATTTCTTCAACAATATTAACTGAAGATACAATATTAGCAGCATTATCAGTAACAACAGCATTTACTTTTCCTTGCAGTTCCCATTCGGCCATTACCATTTCTAATAGCATTGCTAGGTTTTCTGCAGTGTGCTTAACATCCATGTACTCGACACACAATGTATAGTTGTTCAATTGCCAATCATTGTCAATACAATGTAGGGTAACCGATATGAACGAGTCCTGAGCTCTGGACGACCAACCGTCTGTAGTTAAGCTTACGAAAGATACAGAACCTATCGCATTTTGAATATTTTCCCGAACCTGATTATAAAAGAGTCTCAACCGGGATAAAATAGTCGCAGCTACGGGAACTTCGTAATTGGGTTCAACAATAGACATAAAATGTTTAAATCCAATGCTTTCAACAAATGAAATTGGTAGTCCATTTACAGAAATCATATAGGCGGTTGCTTGTGAGATTTGTTCTTGGCGGTGAGCGTTGTAGGTACCGTCATTACGTCTTCTTTTTTTTGTCGGAGGTTGTGAACTCGTAGAAGCGGTACTAAAATAAATATACAATAAAAAAGAGAATTTAACTTAAAAGCTTAAACCATTAAACCGATTTGGCAAGAGAATTATCCGAAAAAAATGTATTTCCGATTTTTTTTTAATTTAAAAACGCATTCTTCCGTACACAAAAAAAAGTTTAAAAAGCGGATCCCCTCCATACGGCATTGCTTGGCCCAAATTTATCAAAGTTTTTAAGTTTTGTTCAAACCAACAATTCACTTTAATGTTCACAGGGTCGCATGAAATTGCTCAAATGTGCTAGATACAGTATTTAATACTTGGAGATAGTTAAAGTTTTTATAAATTTGCTTGCTTTTAAAGCACGGTTTCAACGATTTGAAAAAATTGCATGCAATAAGAAGAAACTCTCTTTTTTTAAATTTATGTGAAAACAAACTGCTTTCATGACAAAAAAAATCTCATAAGAAACTTATTAACATTTTAAATAAAAAACCGGGAGACCGATAAGAAGTTTCTGATAAACCATTTTAAAAAAGAGTTTCAAAAATTGCACAAAACGGCACCACTGACAATTTTGATACATATTAATGTTTTATGAAAATTATATTGTTATAACTCTCTCACCTAATTAGTCCGTTATTGTTAGCATCTGATGGTGACGGTGTTTCTTGATTATATTTATGAAAATGTCTCAGGTGTTTGTTTATGACCGATGGCGAATGATTATAAGACAGTAAAGTACCACAAATATTGCAAACAACGTCTTTACCATCTTCATTAATCGTGCAAAAACGCCACACCCAGCTTTTTCTCCTTTCACTCATTTTAATCTATTTTTCACTAGTAATGCCTTGAATGAATGCTGTCGAGAGACTGACATTTACATATTTAAAGGGTTTTTTGAAGATGTATGATATAACCTGATATTTTCCTTTTTAGTTTTTAACGGTAATCTGATAAGAGCACATTTCTTTATTCATTTCCTATGAACCTTTCGAGCTAATCACAACAACACAACATGCAATGCAAACACTTTAAGCTAATTCACAGTTGCCAAGCCTACCATCAGATTCCGTTGTTTTTATGTGTATTTACGTAATATCATTTATCCACTAGAAATTTTTGAGGATCAAACACACTGCTTACCTAGCTTAGCCGTAAAAATAATATAGATGAGGAGTAAAAACACATAAAAACAAAGGAATCTGATGATAGGCTTGGCAACCGTGCATGTTGTGTTGTTGTGATTAGCTGGAAAAACTGATATAAAATTTAACAATTGAATGTTAATATAAAAATAAAAATATCAATTAAGATTTGAGTCTGCGGGGCTCATGTATCAAAACGCTGTATATAAATTTCCTTGGTCGATAATTTTAAAGAACTCATACCTGCTAATATTTAAATCATTTGATGTCGATACTTGATAGATATTTCAATGTGCGTTAGAGAATTCTCACACGCTACCCATAACATAACACTGTCAGTTATAACTTATTTTGTCGGGTAACCGGGTACCCGACGCGTTACCCGCGTTACCCGGGTACCCGTCCACTTGGGTAATACCCGCGCTACCCAGGTACCCGGGTACCCGGGTAATTGTTATAATGGGTATTACCCGGGTAAAATTAAGAGCACTAGTTTGTACCTTTCTAAGACGTAATCCCGAGATCCCGGCATCCCGAGTTTTTTCGGTCCCGAAAATCCCGGGACTAGAATCGTTTAATCCCGGGATTTTCGGGATTGATTTGTTGATTATTTTGGCATATTATTTTTATCTACTTGAAACTTTTAAGATAAAAAAAATTTAAATTAGATTTTACTTGGTTTTGAAATAATAATAATAAATCAATAACAATTTTTTTCACTGTCAATACATCCTTCGGGTGTATTCCAAAACGAAGTTAAAAAGTTTGTCGTTTCTGTGTGTAAAGCTCTTTATATCGTAATAATATTCTCAAGTAAATAATAATAATAAGAGAAGTAATAATAATGATGGCAATACATTATGAATAGAACACATTAAGACAGTATTCAAATATTCAAAATGAAAATAATATTTAAAGGAAAAAAGAAACTTACAGTCAGTATAGGGTATAGTATTCAAAATGAAAAGATTAATTAAAAAATAAGCGAAAGTTTACAATTCTGTAAGTTTTTTCAATCGTATTTTTGAGTGCTAATATCGCTGTTTTCAAGGATGGTCTAAATTTAAACTTAATTTCAAAACAAAAAACCACTTAGTATATATGCATTTCCTTCATAATGCTTTACGTTTTTTAGTTATAAGAAGACCTCATAAAATGACGAGATAAAAAACAGTTTAAAACTAGTTAAATAATTACAAAAACCCAATGCAAGCTCTGCACAAAAGAGTTAAAATCATTAGAGAGAAGAAGCAAAAGGTTTTCACACCAATAAAATATTGATCCCGGGATTGACATATCTGAATCCCGCAATCCCAGGATTGAAAAAACCTTTCGGTATTGCAATCCCTACGGCACGTCACACGAAATGTTTTTCCAGTGCCTGTAGGTACATACGTTTGTTCTTTGTTTATTAGGTGTGTTGCGTAGTAAAGCAATAATATGTGTGTTCTCAGTTACATATGGAACGTGGCGCAATGTTTTTCGACGGTAATTGGTGCAGAGATGATGGCACCATATGGTAGGACAGTCCACTAAGGCGGACATTCATAACATCATCCCTCAACTCGAGTATAATCCAAACCACCAATATCGATGCCAAGAAATGTATCCGCCTTCTGCCTAAGCTTCAGATATCAAAACATTCTCTCATGTTACTGAAACCAAAACATTTCTTTATTACTTCTGCTTTGACATTTATTCATTGACTGCTTTATTAAAATTAGATCTACGATCAACGTTTGAGTTTGAACTTTTCTCTATTTACACCGTGATTTATATTCGCTGCTTGCAGCCCTTTTTCAATTCCACAAAGTCCGTATTATATTGGTATTGGCATTTCAGATTTGCAATATCCCATTTTCAGGAATAGATATCAAACAGATACCAAAAATTAAATTACGGTTCTGTGAAGAGCCCTTTGTGATTTTTTTGGAACTGCAATATGTATTAATTTTTGGTCCTCCTAAGGCAAATTACCTGACATACCGGCCCTGTTTTTGATTTTTTATAAAGACCAGTTACGGATTCAATGACAAAGCCGCTTTGAATTTCAAAGTTATCAAGAATTGTTCATATATTGCTTTCACTTTGCTATCTTCGAGTCCTTAATCAGGGTTCGAAATAAAATCAAAAAGAAATGCTCTAAATTAAATGCTTTTCTTTTCAGGCTCAACGTTGAAATTTTGATTTACAGAAACAATTCCAGAGCAACTAATAAAAACTATTTAATTTAATGGAAGACCTGCAAGAAGTAAGTAATTTTGAAGCTCATTGAAGATATACATAATCTCAACTTAAGCGCTTACTTGAAAGGATAGATAGATAGAACGCAAACCACCGGCACTTGTAAACAACCCCCACACACAAAGATTGTTTTTAAGTTTTAGTCTTCTTCGAAAAGGGAATAACAACTCTTCCTTCCTCTACGTTTTCTGATCGGCATCGGCAAGGGAATCGGCAGCAGTACCACTCGAAAACAGAAAGAGTTGAACGTTTGGCTTTGGCAGTGCAGGCATTCAACGAACGAACTTCGGAACAATCAATAGGCAAGGGACTTCATTTCGGTTTTCGTTGCACTTGGTTGCAGATGGTGTGCTCCGATTGGTAAATATTTTTCGATATTTAAAACCAAACCACTACTACTCGTATGAACGGTGGTAAGGTAGATGTTTTATGTTTTCATTTCAAGTAGGAAACACTTTCAATTACTTCTATCTCACAGTTGCTCTCAGTGATGTTCATTAATTCTTTTTTGTTGGACGAAAATAACGTTAAAATAGTGATTGCTTCCATTTCCTTTTAGATCTTTGTTCTCTTTTGTGTTTTGTTGTGTCTTAGGATGCTTTGTTGTTCATTGGACTTTCATGGGCCGAAGGTTTGCCAAAATAACAATTTCCAGATGCCTGGCTGCAACAATGCTTATCTTTCTGTGGCATAATAAATGTCAGGTGTGACTTTTGTGTTGAAGTATAACAGCATCCAATACCCATACAACGGATGAGTGGATTTATCTTTTGCATCGGGTCATAGCACTTTCGAAGGAGTACACACATAGTAATCGATTTGTAATTTCCGGTGTTTCAGATTGTGAAGCTGACCGTTTATTAGAAGATTTCCGACTCAACATTCTGCCACCCAATAATGGGTGATTTAAAAAATTCTTATTTGTTCAAGACTGAGATTTTTATACGTTAAAGGTAAGGTGCTCACATAAAAGCTGAACATAAACTTTAAGTTCTAAGAATTTAAACAAAAATGTTTTTGTTTCACTTTATAAGAACTTTCGTACATGTCGAAGTTTGACTTAGCTTTGCAAAGTAGTTATAAAGGGTGTTTTTTCCAGACGTATGGTTTTTAAGAAGAAATAAAACGCATGCAATTCATGCAATTTAATGTTAATGTTGAAAGCGGAGTAATGGTTAGTACAGTAAAACCCGCTTAAGAGAAACCCGCTTAAGAGAAAAACCCGCTTATCTGAAAGAATTTTTTCGTCCCCGAGTATTTGTAGACCAATTACCTATTAAACACTCCGCTTAAGTGAAACTCGCTTAAGTGAAAAACCCGGATACCTGAAACATATTTTCAGTTAAATTTCATATTTCTTATTGAAAAAAACTCTCTTAAGTGAAAAAAAATTTTATCGAACAGAACAATTTGAGCCAAAAAATGGATGGTTAGATCAGTGGAAAAAACGTGAAAATATTCATTTTAAGAAGATTTGTGGTGAAAATAATTCTGCTGACACAGTTGCTGCTAACCATTGGCTGGAAATTTTTTGGCCAAACATTTGTCAAAGCTACAAACCTGATGACGTGCATAATGCTGATAAATTCAGGGTCGGGTAATGTTTAAGGCTCTACCGACGCCGACGGCTTCATTGGTAAATAGATGTGAAAACCTTCAGGATTGAAGCTACCAAAGGGCCGTATCACAGTCCTTTTCATTTCTTATTCGACTGGAACAGAAAAAATTATTTTTTGTATTGGTGTGTAGTCTAAGATTAAACATATTTTGTTTTTCTTTTGCTTATAATTTTTCTTCTTAATATGTATAAAGTAGATCTCATAATCCGAGATGCTTGAAAAAAGCACAATTCCTGTTAATTAATGAAGCAGCACTACAATTCGAAAAGTTTGATGCTAGCAGATCTGTATCTGACAATGATTTAGATGTGGAAATTTTGGGAGTCCAGAAAGCAACAACTACAGAAGCTTTTAAATCTCTCAATGTTCTTAAGCAGTTTTCTGATGGGGATCTAATCTTAGATGAAATTGAATATAAAATGATGAATTGCCATTTCCGACTTTGTCGCAAACGAAAATTGATGACTTTTTTAAAAAAAGTGAGATTATTTTTGTCTTCATAAAACGTTCCTAATTGTATTCAAAAATATGAATATGTATGTACATTAGGGTGTGTCATTTTTTGAGTAACTCTTAAAGCCATTAAAAAGTCATCAGTGTTTAATAAAATAAAAATCTTAATTTCATACATTTCCAACTTTTAGTTTAAATATCTTCAGAACGGCGCACTCTATGAAAAAATTAAATTGAGCTTTTTTGTAGAGCATTCAATTTCCTACTTAAATAATTTGTCAGTGTATTTTTAAAATGCTCAAATGTCAAGCTATAAAAATAAGAAAAAAATTACATTATTTTTCTGTTATTTGTATGGAAAATTGAGGCACCTCTAAATTTTAATATTGAGAGCTCAAATTTTAAGCGGCTTCGTTTTATATTTTACTGAAAGTAATTAGCCTGTTTTATCGATGAAAAAATGTTGCACAAAAATGACACACCTTAATGAACCTACATATTTGAAACCTGAAACCAAACTTGGGAGTGGCCTCTTTTTGATATGCCCAATGTGCCTACGAATTAACCTACAAAAACTCTAATGTGATTTATTGTAATTTATGTAATATATTTATGTACTACCTATTAATTCCAATGTAAAAACATATGTTATTTTTGTTATTCAATAAATTACTTTTTTGATGTTTAATCGTGGTTAGTTATTCAAACACTTTTATTTAAATTATTTCCAGGCAACTCCAAAGATAAATACATCAAATTATTTATTGTGTATATGAAGCATTAAACCTCCGCTTAATGGAACTTTTAAATCCGCTTAAGTGCAATTTTTTTTCACTTATCAGGACTCCGCTTAAATGAAATTTTTTTCACTTAACCGGGGTTCGGTTAAGTGAAAAACCCGCTTAAGTGAAAGAAAAACTGTGACAATTTGCCTTTTCTCTTAAGCGGGTTTCACTGTATGTCCGCCTGTTAACCCAGAGTTTCGTGGTTTGAATCCCAGAAGAGGTAAAAATTTATAGTTTCATGGGATTCTATGAAAAATTTTTTCTTTTTTTTTCTTCTTTCTTATAAATAAATAATAATAATAAATAAATAATCTTAATATCTTTTAATATGGATTGTGCAGCGGGTAAATGCCTCGACAATTCGAACTCACCTCTGTTTGCTTGCTATGGGCCATGTGGAAATGTTTTTCATGCCAAATGTATTGGCTCCAACAATGTTTTATTGGACAAAATTAGTGCATCGAAAATCGCTTGTTGGTACTGTGAAAACCGTAAGAAGATTTCCCTATCCCATTTAGCTGTAAAAATGTCCAGTTTTAAGTTAGAAATTGAGAAACTCTCTAAAGGCTTTGAAACGCTTCATAAAGTTTTTAATGAATCGGTTTCAAACTTAGCGTCATTTTCTTCCCCTATTAGCTCTGTTGACATATCAACGTCAACAGATGACTTAAAGTTGCTGACTTTGGATAAACCCCAAGCTTTAAAGGATTTAAGTGAACAGTCCAGATCTTCAGTTAATTTGAACAATGTCTCCGTTCTAAATAAGGGCTCGAAAAAAAGCAGTGATGGCATTGCTTCCACTAAGCAAAGTCCTCCTTCAAAGCGAAAGAATCTGAGAAGCAATTCTAAAAAGGCGAACAGCGTTTCAGTCCCATTAGAACAAACTGATGTAGTTGATATGGTTGCAATTAGTTCACCATCAGTAAGTAGCGATTTGGATGCTGTTCCCTTAGAATCTATTACTCGAATGGAAGCAGTCCCCAAACCTAGATCCATTTTTGTATCTCGGCTGAGACCTGAGCTCATACCGAAGGATGTTTTGCATTATTTAGTTACAAAGAAACTTATTGCTAGTGAAAACTTTATTAAATGTTCTAAAATAAGTAAAACTGATAGTTTTGTTTCGTCTTTTAAATTACTTGTCCCACCCTTATTGTTTGACTCTCTTTGTGACAGTAATATTTGGCCAGCTGGTGCTCTTGTCAAAGAATTCTCTAGCTACAACAAAAAGAATAAAAATGTATTAAAGAGTATTCCAAAAAACTAAAAAGATTTTTCCTCTTCTACCAAAATGTTAGAGGGCTTCGCAGTAAAACTGCAGATTTATATGTGAATTCTCTCGTTTTCTCACATGATGTGTTTGCTTTGACGGAAACGTGGCTTAACCCAAGCCATTTGAATACCGAAATCCTCAGCCAAGAATTTTCCGTCTACCGTAAAGATCGGCATATAGACAAACCAGAAGCTGTTGGAGGTGGTGTTCTTATTGCGGTCAGGAACACGTTTATGTCATCTCGTATACACTTTCCGTTTGACTTGTCTATTGATGTTGTTTGTGTGAAAGTTTGTACCTTGTCCAAAAATATTTTCATCATAAATGTTTATATTGTCCCTAAAAGCTTAGCACCAGTTTATGCTGAGCTATCTCTTATTTTGGATCATGTCTTCGAAATATCCGATCTTGAAAGCCAGATTCTATTACTGGGTGACTTTAATTTACCATACATTCAGTGGCTACCCTCTGATGATGGTTCCTTTCAAAAAGCTTCCCTGTCTTCACCACAACAGGAGCTTTCCTGTTTAGACAACATAATTTCTTCTGACTTACGGCAAGTAAGCTGTATTAGAAACTATCAAAGTCGTATGTTAGATTTAGTATTTTCTTCGGACGCTATTAAGACTGTTGTAATGCAATCAAGTTCTGGTATCACAAGAATAGATGACTTACACCCACCTTTAGATATCTTTATTGAGCAATGTGATTGACGAAAGAAGTAGTCGATATGACTGTTCAATGTTCATATACCTTTGACTTTCGAAAAGCGAACTTCGATTTGCTTTCGGATGAATTAAGCAGGGCTGGTATTGAAAAAATATCAACTCTAGCAAATCTTGACGAAGCAGTCAGCTGTTTCTACTCTATTTTAAACGATTGTATTAATAAAACAATTCCGCTACAATTGACTAAAAAAGAAAATTATTGCCAGCCGTGGTTTACCAAAGAACTGAAAGTTCTGCGGAATAAAAGAAACAAGGCCTGGAAAACTTATTTGACCACTCTTTCTCTAACTGACCACCAAGTGTTCATAAGTCTTTTTGAAGACTTCAGAACGCTTTCTCAAAATCTTTATTCCAACTATGTAACTCAAATGAGTTGCTCTCTTAAAAATGACCCAAAAAGCTTTTGGTCCTTTGTTAACTCCAAAAAGAAATCAGACGGCTATCCAGCAAATTTTATTTATAATAGCAATCTTTTGAAGGATACTCCTGACATATGCAATGCCTTTGCAAATCATTTTGGTGGCTCTTTTTGTAGTACACCTCTCAAAATTGATGAAAACTATTTTGAGTATTTAACTCACTGTTCTCAAGTAAGTTTTAATAGTATCCCCATTTTCAGTGATAGAATTATTCATTAACTTTCTTCTCTAAATGATGACGTTTCATATGGTCCGGATATGATACCACCTATAGTCTTAAAAAAGTGTTCTTTACGCTTAGCCTTCCCTCTCGAATACCTTTTCAAGCTTTCCTTAAAGTCCGGAAAATTTCCTAGTTTGTGGAAAAAGTCTTTTATTACCCCTGTTTTCAAGAAGGGTGAAAAAACTACAGGCCAATTGCAAAGCTTTCATGCATTCCTAAGCTGTTTGAACAAGTTGTCTGCGAAAGTATATCATTCTTTGCAAGGAATATAATCTGTAATCAACAACACGGATTTATGCAAAGAAGATCAACGGCTACTAATCTTCTCTCGTTTTACCATAAATGCTCTAATACACTCGAAAAAGGGTATGAGTTAGACTGCATTTATACTAGTTTCTCTAAGGCCTTTGACCAACTTTCTCATAATATTATATAATATAAACTAAAAGCATTTGGATTTCCACCAGTATTTATTGTTTGGATAAGTTCATACTTAAAAAATAGATCTTATTAAGTAAAATTTCGTAACGTCTTGTCAAATTCTTTCAATGGTCTGTCTGGTGTGCCACAAGGGAGTCACCTTGGTCCTTTGCTTTTCATTATTGCAATAAATGACGTCATTTCTTGTATATCATACAGCGACATTTTAATTTTTGCTGACGACATGAAGATTTTCAAATCTATAGAATATTCGTCAGATCGCAATTTATTACAAAAAGATATCGACAGTTTTGTTACGTGGTGTTCTAAAAACGGTCTTAGTTTGAACCCTTCCAAGTGTCAAAGTATGACGTTCTCACGCAAAAGGTTTCCCTGTATTGCAAATTATTCAATATCTCAGCAATCATTATCTCAAGTCTCGAATTTCCGAGACCTTGGTGTAATTTTTAGTACTAACCTTGAATTCAATGAACACATCAATTTCATAACAAGTAAAGCAAATTCAATGCTTGGGTTTATAAAGAGATGGGCAAAAGAATTTAACGACCCCTATGTTACACTTTCCTTATACAACTGTCATGTTCGTCCCTATCTCGAGTATGCTTCTCAGGTTTGGTCACCTCTATATGAAGTTCATAAATCTCGTATTGAGGCAGTACAACACAGATTTATACGTTTTGCCCTGAAAGGTTTTCCCTGGGAAGATCCTTTTAATCTACCCCCTTATGAAAATCGTATTCGTCTTTTGAATCTTCAACCACTCTCACAAAGACGGACCAACAATGATTTAGTATTTTTCCATCAACTTATAACAGGTTCGATTGATGCTCCCGACTTGCTCTCCCACATAGGATTCAACTATCATGGAGGATCTCACCAACTACGTAATTTAGAGTTTTTGCATTGCTACCACCACAGAACTAACTATGGCATGCATGAGCCGATAGCTCGCATGAGTAGGTTATACAACTCTAACCCTTTTGCTTCAGATTTCAATCTTAGTAAAAGCATGATTTTTGTTCTGTATTTAATTTGTATTTAATTTGTATTTAATTATTAGTTAGTTATAGGTTATTTTACTTGAATTTCTTTTTATACTTTCAATAATTTTCTTATAGTTTGATTTTGTTCTATCGATGTAGTAAAAGTTAATTATGTTAAATGTTATGTCCTTGTTCGAATACGTTCTTTTGTGATTGTGTTGGCGTTTTTTACTAACCACTAACACTTGCATTAATGATGAAGAGCGTAGATAAGTGCGTACATATGAGCTTGCTCTAAGCTCAGTACCGCTTAAGACTCTGAGATTCAAAGTACAAGGGAGGGCCTTATAGGGGTATTGTGAAGCTTCTTCAGATGAGGAAAGTTTCACTCTGAGCTTTGGCTGGGATGCGGATTGCGGAAGAGTCCGGATTTCACGACTTCAAATGATGTCTAGTTTGGATCTCGGTCTTGGGTTTCGGAATCAAATGGTGATGATGGTTCTTGTTCTTGGTCTTTAGTTTTTTAGGACTTTTGATAACGCTGTGTTTCGGTAGTCCTCTCCTGGTGTGATGATGATTGTTCTTAGTTCTGTGTTTTTGGTTCTTGGACTTGGAATAACGCTGGGTTTCGGTAGTTCTCTCTTGATTATGATTATGTTTGCCCTTTCGTTTTTTTAACGATTTCACGATTTTTATTCAATAAAAGGATATTTACAATTGATAGAATAGATTGTTAGTATTTAATAACTGTAGGAGTGTTCAGTTCCTGTTGTCCTTGGAGTTAGTTGCGTTGAAGATGGGGGAAGTCGGAGGTGTAGGAGGGGGAGTGGGGGGGTGATGGAGCAGCTGTGGTGGGTTGACGCTGCCTCAGCGTAGAAAGCTATTGCCTAATCGTTGTTGAATGTGTCGTCTTCCATTAGTGTCATCGCATCGATGTATCTCGGGTCCGGGTGTTGGTCTTCTTCTGCTATCCTTCTTGCTAAGGTGTTCGGATGGTTGGACAGGTTTTCCAGTAGGCGTCTTCCAGATTGCACCAAGTATTTGTCTATGGGGATGACACTTGCTTCTTCATAGAGCTTTCTATTGCTGACGTTTTTCCTGCGTATCGGATCGTAGCCAAGCCCTGTGCATATGCACAGAACCTTCCTCTCGAATAGAACCAGTTTTTGCATTCTAGTCTTGGATATTGTAAACCAGACGGGGAAGCACTAGGTGATGACGGGTCGTATTAGCTGCTTGCACAGCAACAATTTTTTGTTTTGGCTGAGTCCACTTCTTTTGCGCATCAGCGGATGGACGCGATGGAAAGCAAAGTTAGCTTTTTTGACGACTGCAGTGGCGGGTGGGTTAAAATGCATCGGTTGGTTGAAGTGGACTCCTAGATACTTGACCCGCTTTTTTGGCCTGAGCTGAGTACCGTCGGGAAGGTTTACGCAGATGTTGTGGCAGTTTGTGGCTGATCTCGAACGTCTCCGTCCTTGTGTGGGTCTTCTTATGCAAATTTGCTCGGATTTCGCTGAATTAATTCTGATTTCCCATAGTTGTTTGCCCTTTAAGATCACGTCTGCTGTTGATAGGTCTTTACCAATGGGGTTTCATGGGATCTTGCAAAAAACTCAACTTTTTACTGATTTCAGTCATGTCTAGTTTCGGCGTGCTTCCAAAACTCGTACGCCTATTCAGGATGACTCAAAAAAACTCAAGCTGCTTCGTCAATGTCAAGCAATTTCTATAACATCATACTTAAAAAGATTGTGCAAAATTCAAACTTCAACACTAGAGCAACAATCTTTCACAAGTCTGTACAGTTACTAACTTACCCAGACGATATTGACGTAATGGGAAAAAGGGAGCGTTATGTCATAGGTGCTTTTCCGAGCATTGAAAGAAAAGCGGTAAAATGGGTTTTATGGTAAGTGAAACGAAACATAAACGAAGTATATGTTGTCATGACGAGACCTCAATCGACTTAGAGTACAAAACCAATCTAGAAATCTAGAAGTAGTTATCGAAAGATGTTGATTGAAGCCCAGCCCTGTTATACCCAGCAAACTAAAGTAAGTAATTTTCTTTACACATCAGGAGTATGATCGTTATAATGCATGGTGTTTGAAAAAGCTTGTGATTATATTTTTGGAGAAAAAAAACGAAAATACACTTAGACTCCTATACCCAGCAAACTTGACACGAGAGCTAATAACCAAACCTAACACATCCCGATGTCCATGAAATCTTATGGACAACATATGTATGGTTTATGTACATTTTTAAAACAACGCTTATTATAGCCAAAATATTTGAGTCACAAGTGTAACGAAGGTGTTTATCTAAAAAGAAGTTTTTGATGGTTTTATTTTAAGTTTTTATTTCTCTCGTAACCCACAAAGCGAAGGAGACTATTAACAAACTTACTGAATTTTGTCTTGTTTAAAAAGGAACAAAATTCAACATTTAAAGAATTATTAAAAACTGGCAAAAAAGCGTTCAAAAAAGTGGAGGCTGATCTGGCACCCACCTTTTCTGTTTCAAACTTTTTAAAAATTACGACCGAATCCAGGAATCCGAAAAAACCTATGTCCTATGCATATGCTGCTTTTGCGCGCACTTCAGATTTCCCATATAAATTTGTTCATTATAGAAGACTGTAAAGGCCGATCATCAAAATGTCTGAAAACTCCATAAATATCTGTGCGAAAGTCAGCTCAAAAATCTGTTTTACTCAGACTTCGAAGTTTCTACAGAAATCTGTGCAGGCAAAAGTCTGTATCGTGTGAAACCAACAAGGGATTCCACTATTCTCCTTTCCAATGAAAAATATCAAGCATATTTTTCCTTGACTCAAAGAAACATGCTTCCTTCAAAGTCTCTAGCTTTTTTCAGTAATTTTGAAAATAATATAAATGCAAAACATTTCAAATATGCAACGACAGTAAACAACATCCTGAAATTCATCAGGGACTTCAGATGATTCAAGGTGGCTCCTCAGCACTGAAATTCCAAACACAATCAACACATTACTTTCTTTTCACTTTCCTACCCCACAGCCACACCCCCATTCAGCCTAACCTAACCATAGTGGAAATATATATCTCCCCCCAATGGCTCTGTCCTCAAATAGTTTGATTTGATTATTCAGGGTTGCTTAACAATTTTTCTCCTGTAGCCAAGCTTTTTTTTTTATAATATTTACGATGCAATACTGTCTCTTTGAGCTCGTTAAAAAGAGAATCAATATATCTGAATTGATTTTGCTATTTTTTCCCACGAAACGCTCATTCGTATAGTAATTCCGTGAATGGACGGGTCTATATGCATACCCAACACGAGCTTACAACAGTCATTTGATGGGTAAAAAAGGATGGTGTAGCTCTTGTTTGTTTATTTAATACAACATTTATGAGTGATTTAAGAAGAAAAAAATCGTGTTACTCTTATTGGTTCGTTCAAAACGAAATCAATCAGTCATTTCTGATGAAAAATATTATTACATTTTCTATTGATCCATCTGAAACGAGCATACCAGTCATTTAAGTTGGAAACTTGTGTTGGTTGGTAGTTATTTCTGACGAAAAAGCTTTCTTGTTGTTCAATCCACAATGGACTCATTTTAGTTGTTTGAGTTGAAAATCTCACCGTGTTGCCAGACTTGAGGAGAATTTTAAGATGTTACTGGTTTTGTCATTGAAATCCAAAGTTTAAATAATTTTATTTTTTTGTCTTCAACTTAGTGATAACATTCACACGATTTTTTTTTTTTTTTTTCTTCCTCAAATGACTACAATGAGGTCGTGTTACTCCACCTTACACCAACTACACTGTGGGTGCATATACATAACATAGACAGTTATCGTTGTTTTTCATCATTTTTTTACTGACTGCAGCTTTGTAGCAAAGTTGAAGCAGACCTAAGCAACTGTAGTTTCCAATATTTTTGCAAATTATCAAAAAGTACAAATTTTTCGCTGGCACAAATACCACCAACACACGATACGTGAACTTTTTCCGGGTTAGGGTCAAAATACTCTATGGGTCATAATATTGTATTTCAAAATTCTGTATTTCAAAATGCTGTATGCACACTTTTTTACATTCTCAAAACAATTTTTACTTTTCAGCCTACCTACAGAATTTTGGAATAAAGAATTTTGAGATAAAGTTTTTTTGACTTACAGTACAATTAATTTTGTGCTTTTGTTGCGTGTGTTTTTTTGGCATCCTTCGTTAGTCTGTTTTTGTTGATAAATTTCTACTTATCATACTTTAATTATCTATGACTTATTAATGTATTCTGGTTGTACATTTGTTAAGATTTTCAATAAAAGAAAAACACATTAATCGAGTTCTGCTTTATGTTTAAAGGAAGTTTAAGAACGGAATTATGCATAGAAACAGTATTTTTACAAACAGACTTTTGAGATACAGTGTTTAGCTCGTACAACATTTTGAGCATGCAGTATCATAAAGTATAAAACAGTATTATGAGCTTACCGTATTTAAAAACAGCATTTCGACCCGCTTCCCTTTTTTCCAAATCCAATAGTGGCACGGAAACCACTTATGTAAATCCTCTGAACTGAGGTTGTGGATTGATTCCGATTCTCCCAATTGCACACCCTGCACCAGAGATATTACTTAAAAAAAAAAATGGCTGTGGTTGCACTACAGTTTGCCATGGAAGCTTTGGTTGCAGAAAACTACAAATCACTTGCTCAATATTTTGTAAGGAATGTATGC
Organism: Melanostoma mellinum; assembly: GCA_914767635.1. Classification (NCBI taxonomy): domain Eukaryota; kingdom Metazoa; phylum Arthropoda; class Insecta; order Diptera; family Syrphidae; genus Melanostoma; species Melanostoma mellinum. The sequence continues at coordinate 247,733,338 of OU612058.1, read as the reverse complement.
GAGTTCATTGCGAGAGTGTGCAAGTAGCCGATATTGCAGAATAGGACATTTTTGAAGATGTATAGATGTTGATGTCGCTATAGACCTTCAAAATGTTATTGGAGAGCTATAATATGTACTACCAGAATTATACACTCATATTATTAAGTAAGAAATCCAAAAATAAGCATTAGTGCAGTCAATGAAGCATTTTAGGTCCGAATTTTTTTACTGTGAACCGATTTGCATGAAATTTTGGAATTAGGCTCATCTCACCCTTAACTTCAAAAGTGAAAATGATTTGAACACCGCCACCACCCTGGGGGTGGTTGCCACCCCTTTTCGGGGGTGAATTTTTTTTCTTCAAAATAACCTCGGATATCGATGAAAGGCCTAATTTTAAGCAAAAAATCAAATATAAAGTTTTTCCTTAAGTCCAATACTTTTCGAGTTATTGGCAATTGAAAATTCGCAATTTTTTCACGTTTTTCATCTATTTATTGCAAATATCTCCAAAACTATACGTTTTATCGAAAATTTTATAAAAAACAAAATTGTAGCAGGTAAAACAATGAACAATTTGGTTTTTTATAAAGTATTCTAAGAACAATATTAAGCTAGATATAAAAGATCAAAGCCATTTTTTATTTTGTCTGAAATTTAATCGTTGTGGTCAATGCCATTTAGCGGCGAGCAGATGCATTTTATACATTCTAGCACCAAAAGATGTTTTGTAGTGCTTGAAATAAGCTTTAAGATGAGCACTATTAAAAGTCTTTTGCACGTAAAATAAGTGAGCTGTAGTGCAAATAAGGAGAGCATCTAATGTTTTTTTCTTTTAAATCAATGGGTTTCATAAGTGCCATTTCCACCAAAACTAAATTTAATCGTATTCCGCCTAAAATTAAGTTTGTTATGAAGAGTTTGATAGATAGTATCGGTTTGGATGCTTCAGAACACATATTTTTCAAAAAAGTCACGATTAAAAAAAAAAACAAAAAATTTTAAAATTTTTAAAAAACCTACTTTTTTTCATAATATCTCAAAAATGACGACAGATACGTATAAAAGTGTTAAAAGAAAAAATTTAGGTATTTTTCTGACAAACAATTTGGGTTTTTAGTTTTATCTGTCAGACAAAAATTAATGGAGATATGATTGTTTAAAGAGCGCGTGGCAGCGCAATCGCAGCCTCTTTTAAGTCCTTTAACCCTTTACGTATCTGTCGTAATTTTTGAGATATTATGAAAAAAAGTAGGTTTTTTAAAAATTTTAAAATTTTTTGTTTTTTTTTTAATCGTGACTTTTTTGAAAAATATGTGTTCTGGAGCATCCAAACCGATACTATCTATCAAACTCTTCATAACAAACTTAATTTTAGGCGGAATACGATTAAATTTAGTTTTGGTGGAAATGGCACTTATGAAACCCATTGATTTAAAAGAAAAAAACATTAGATGCTCTCCTTATTTGCACTACAGCTCACTTATTTTACGTGCAAAAGACTTTTAATAGTGCTCATCTTAAAGCTTATTTCAAGCACTACAAAACATCTTTTGGTGCTAGAATGCATAAAATGCATCTGCTCGCCGCTAAATGGCATTGACCACAACGATTAAATTTCAGACAAAATAAAAAATGGCTTTGATCTTTTATATCTAGCTTAATATTGTTCTTAGAATACTTTATAAAAAACCAAATTGTTCATTGTTTTACCTGCTACAATTTTGTTTTTTATAAAATTTTCGATAAAACGTATAGTTTTGGAGATATTTGCAATAAATAGATGAAAAACGTGAAAAAATTGCGAATTTTCAATTGCCAATAACTCGAAAAGTATTGGACTTAAGGAAAAACTTTATATTTGATTTTTTGCTTAAAATTAGGCCTTTCATCGATATCCGAGGTTATTTTGAAGAAAAAAAATTCACCCCCGAAAAGGGGTGGCAACCACCCCCAGGGTGGTGGCGGTGTTCAAATCATTTTCACTTTTGAAGTTAAGGGTGAGATGAGCCTAATTCCAAAATTTCATGCAAATCGGTTCACAGTAAAAAAAATTCGGAGGTAAGGCCCTATTTTTCGCTTCATTGACTGCACTACATATAAAACACTTTTTTGTATTACAAATACCTTTCCATTGAGTAAAATATATTTTTTAACAAAATAAAAAAGTAGGTTAGGTTAGGTTACAATGGCTGTCAGGAATACTTCTGACACACTAAGACCAATACTAGGTCCATTGTGATACCATAGAAATTATGCGAGGGAGCACCTCACTTAACAAAACCTTTTGGAGCTTTTAATAAATCGAAGGAGATGCAGGGGATCTGTGTTCGCCAGATCGCTTGGATCATCGAGAAAATATTTCCCCAGATGCCGCTTTCTTTTAAAAGAGAGTGCAGAGGAGGTGTGGGATTGTCTCCTCCTCCTCTTAATCTAAGCAACTTCTGCAGAAGTCATTAGAGGGAACGCCAAGTCTTATGGCGTGTCTTCCTATCAGAGAATGTCCGGTAATGACATTGATTACGGAGCTAACTTGCAATCTGGTAATGGATTACAAATGTCTTGTGCGTTTTGGATCTAGTCCTGGCCATATCCGTTTTGAAGTCAGTATAAAAATGATGAAAAACAACGATAAATATCTATGTTCAATTATGGAGCATTGTTTATACCTATCTGCAACCAGAAAGAAATGCCATTAAGGAACTGACAAATCTCAAAAATTGGAAAAAATTGACTTTTTTTATCGGAGATTTTATTATTTTCGATAAAAAAAATTTTTTTATAATTTTTCAAAAGATACATGGGAAAATTTGGTCTCTACTAAAAACGTCCCTGGAATTGCATAAAAATTTTGCTTCGTTTTCGAGATATATTGAAAAACCGAATGAAAATGGTGTAGAACCCATATCTCCGATTCGCACCCTCTAATTTAATAGCGTTTTGGGTTTTTTCTTTAAAATAAGGTTAATGACCGATACATTTAATAAAAGTCCAGTCAATTTCGAGTTCCTTAAGAAATGACATAGTCAATTGACTTAGACTATAAGTTTGAAAGGTATCCACGAAGATTGTATCTCGAAATTAAAAGAAAATTGAGATTGCCAGACTTCATATAGAAAGTTTTTAGCACCTTAAAACAGTATAAATGACGAACTGGTAGTATAAGAGCACAGAACAGAGGAAAGCTAGAGTGCCTACCAGCCTTACGACAAATTTTGCTAACGACATATTTCTGCAATACCAAAAGTGGTTGTATTTTGTTACGATATACACCACCACAGCAACCAATTCCATATTGTAACTTAGAGTGGAAAATACCATAGTAAATAATTGTTTTTACAGTTTAGTTGAGCATACATTACGCAAATAATAAAAATGTCGCAGGGTACAGCGGAAATACTTCTTCCCTGAAAGATTAGCAAAACTCATCCGAGAATCTAGAGTCAGTCCCAAAAATTTCAACTCGTTGACTTTCTCAACTAGGAAACATTTATTACTACAGTTCAAATCAAAATAAAAGGAGGGAGGAGTGAAACCAGACGAACAGTGGCAAGTAAACAGTTTGAATCTACAACATTCAGGAGCATGGAAGCAAACATTTGCATTAAACATGCTAGATGAAGATAAGCTGTAAGACATTATCTTGGTTTAAGAGCTTATTACTAAATTATGTTCATAGAACCAGAGTCGCAATAGGTCTTAATCCCAATTTATATAGGAAACGAGGTCCAAGTGCCATAAGAGAACGCAATGTCATCAGCAAAAGCAGTTGATAAACCTTTGAAACTAATACCAAGCGAATTGATATAAAATAAAATTGGTCCCCGGACAGAACCCTGTGGTATACCTAAATTAAGAAACTGTACGTCGCTCCTTGTATCATCCTTTTTCACTCTTTGCGACCTGTTTACAAGGTAAGATCTGAACCAATGAAGCATGTGATCGTATTGATCGAAATATATTGTTACTATAAATTAAATCGTCATGGCATTGTTAGTAATGCAATATTAAATGAATTTCAATATAGTTTCATAGAACTATTCTAACAGAAATATAATTACAGTGAAATTGAATACTAAATTCGGAAGATATTAGTTGGCTACAGACTGATATTTGAAGTGAGATATATGACTTTTTGGAAATATAGAAATTTACGATATTGTATATCAAAATTAATGACCGAACTAAATATACTTTAATGCGTCGCTTAATATTTTCAAATATTGGATATAATTTTTATAATATTGTGAAAATGTATGCTTATGTATACCAAGTTAACCTGCCCTATGGTTTACATAAACTACCCGACTCGACACACGAAGTAACATGGGCACAGAGAAACAACCAATGCAGCTACACAGAACTTCACACATCCAGCAGCGACCGCCGAAAGCCAACATTATGCGCAGTCACTATTCAGTTTTGTGCGTCGAAAATTTTCGATAAAACCAGAGAAAAAACCTCAGGAACATATTGGGGAATACGATTCTGATATTTGAGAACATGAGAATATGATTGAAAATGATCAGTTCCTCTACAGTGGCCTTGCTATAGCATCCACTCCCCTGTGTATTTCATAAGCGTCGCTCCACACTCGGGGCAACGTTCCTAATTATTCATACTGAGTTATTTACAGGAGCGCATCGAGGTCAGAAGCACCAGGCCCAGATTAGCTGAATAGCCACGTCAGACCACCGAATTGCCGACTCGCACCAACACTCTGCGCCGTCCGAGTACTAGGAATTTCGTCCCCATCCGAGCAACCGAAGAGGTAGACCGGGGTAGTGCCTCCCGCACTCAAAGTCACGACCAAACCAGGCAACTCGTGTCAACCAGTGCAAACCTTGTTTTTGTTACCTTGCGAAAATTAAATAGAGTCAAAACAACTTCATACCTACAATTGTAAGAACTTGTCTATCGTCTCATTAGTTTAAGAATAAAGAATACTTGAAATTATTTTGCCCTGTCGGACTCGTTATTTTCAGAAGTCGGATCGCCGCTGCCCAAGTTTTCCAGCTTCCTTGGGAAAGACCATGGACCCGCTGAGTCCTACCCTCACACCTTTTACGTGCTGTATTACAGATCAAGAAAATAGTTATTTCGGAAGCTTGTGGTGTGCTTTTTATTTTCCAGCCGGGGTATGACTCACGTCTGTCCAGGGGCGGCGAATAAACCACAAAAACTTCGCATTGAAGGTCAGAAACTTCTCTAATATAACTTATTTATTTATACGCTTTTTAAAACAAATCTGTAATGTCGGTGTCAGTAACGGTAATCTGTTTGCAGCTGTCGTCGTTGCTCTTTAAGGTCTGGCGGTATCGAATCGGAAGATTCGGGAGAGATAGATTAGTGGTTTGCCCTGTGCGGTAAGATCACAGATAAACCTTTGGTAGGTCGGCGCGGCGGTTACGGTTGAGTATTGTTAAATGCCTTCATTCAGTAATCAATTTAACATTCGCTCCATTGTGGAGGCCAGAAGTAGAGTGATGCCATTGAAGTCTTAACATAGTGGCTTATTTTGCGAGAGATTTGAATTTCTTTTTTTTTTTCAAATGGCATCTAGAAGCGCACGGGGCATTCGTATAAAAGCATTGTTTGAAATACAACTTTATGGATAGTGATTTTACGGTCGTTACTAAGGTGAAAAATGCGGCAGATGAAGGGGTAAGGCATTTTTAATGCAATTGCTATCTTCAAAATCCATCACGTAGAACTAGTCATGACATAACTTTTGTGCGAGATATTTTATGTTATCATATCACATAAAGTGTCCGTCTTTGTTGTCTTTAATTTGTATTTATGTATGCTCCAGAAAGTCCGTTGAGGGATAGAAATCTTCTTTTCGATCAAGACACCGAACGAATTATGGCCTGAGTGAACCCATTTCAAGACCAATTAGAGAGTTTAATGAGATTTGTGGTCATATTGATCTGTTCTTCTTCAGAGACAAATTTCGAAATTATTTGCATTACTTATTTTGAAGAAATTAAAACCTTGTTGTTATTTAATTTAAAATTAATCTTTAGATTTTCTTTTATTTCGTTTCAATATGTAATCTGTTGAGCTCATTGCTCGTAGGTGAAATAAATAAATAAATAAGATAGGATGGATACCCAGGTATTTCACATATTCCACGATATATTGGTTCCGTGCAGCTGATTGGCTATATGATAACAAGGTTTTCTGCTCCTCGAGAAAAAGATGTCTTGAGTTTTTCCAGCGTTAAGATCTATTCTCAATCTGTGATAATATACATTTAATATTACTAACGCTTTTTTAAAGTAAGAAAAATCCGATGTTGATATAATATACAAGTGTGGTCCCAATATTGACAAAAAAATACTGTGTTTCAAACACCATTAACGTGGAATCTAAATTATCTAGCGGTCAAGAAACTTTGGACTATTTTACACAAATAAGAAATTGAAGTTGTATCACTTTGTAGATCATACCATTATGCCAAACGGAATTATAAAGCCTTTTCGATGTCAAGAAAAATCATTACACTTGATCTTCCTTGATCCTGATGTTGCTTGATATTGTTACACAATCCTTGAACTAGTACCGTGAAATCGCCTAAAGTCAAATTGCTCGTTCGGCAGAATGGATTCGATGGGTAATATTTTTCAGATTTTCTGCTTCAAAACTTTGTCTGCTTTTTAATATGAACATCATCCATCCAATAATAGTCATCTATCTTTCTCCTGCTTTTTCTGAATGCATTCTTTGATTGTTTTCGAGAATTCCTATTTAACCATGACAATTCTATTTTCTTTATGTGTATAGAGAGACCTTTAAAAAAACGCGCAATGTTGAAATTATTACTTACTTACCCTCTAGAATTTCATTTCATGTTGAACTTGGTCCTTAACAACATCTTTCAATACTCGATTTGACGTGAGCTCTCTCGTTTCGCACGTCAGTTGAAGATATTTCCCAAAGTAAAAGCAAAGAAATAAGAATTTCTTTGTGAATTTTTAGACTTAGCGTAAGACACTAAGCCGGAAAGATAACTTGAAATTCAAGATCAGCATAAAGCATAAAATCAGCCATTTTTATCAAACACAGCAGAATTTTCCACTTCAAATGGTTTTCCAACGCAGCCTGACAGAACTTTATCCTCTTAACAAAATAAATTAGTGTGAGTTTTAGTGAGTCGCTATAGTTCCGTCCCTAACCCTGAGTTTGGTGGGAAGCAAATTCGCTTTAATTTAATAAAAACTAACTGGTGTTTATTCTTTATCTTCAAAATGTTGTGCTTGACACACAAAAACCATTGTCTATGATCCAGTTAGTTTAATTTAATTTAACTTATCCATTATAGCTTCAGAGCCTTTTTTTAACAAATTTACCAAACTTTAAAGTAATTTTACATCGAAGTTGATGCTTTTTGTCTACAAGATGTAAGGTATTTTATTTTTATTTTACCTACCCCATAAACCCCTGCAGAATGCCTCAACACTTTTACTTAAAATTCAGTTGACTACATCAGACATTAAACTCCTACAAAAAAAAAAAGAACTAATTGAAAACAGAAAGGATCACGTTGATGTCTGCACAATTCTAAAAACTAATTACCGAATTCCAAAATTAATTCGATTTGCTTAAACAAATGGACAACAGAAAAGCAGCTAAAAAAATTTTTTCCCAAAGTGGGCGGTCGGTGGAAGGCTTTTTTAATGTTTCTGTCCAATAAATTAAGAAACGACCGGCGAGGATATTAAGTTAAGCCTTTCAGTATAAAATTGGGGAAAATCAACATTCATTAAATAATTAAGGACCTTGTGGGTTAGGCCTGCTTGATGTATTTTTAGTTGGAAGAGAGAAATGTTCCAAAAAAGGGAACTCTGAGGAGGAGGCGTTCAGATGGGTCATGTCAATGTCAGCAGCAGCCGACGGCTGATGGATGTTGTATGAAGTATAACCAACAAAGTTTTCTTAATTTTTATATCAAATAGAGTGACTTATGAGATACCAATCGATAATATCTGATTTTAAGAAAAGAGCAATTATCTCATGTCACACAAACTCTCCCTCAAAATATCCGATGTATTTTCTGATAGAAAAAGAGCAGAGTTTTCAATTTGAACTTTAACTAGCATCCTGTTGCAGGACTTTTTGTATTGACAATCTCTCAAAGGTTCAGGGTGTGTGTGCTTGTGGCTACACACACATAAAAGTTGTGTGCCAATAGTTCAAATGAACTTTTTTTTTTTCATTCCATTCCGAGTGTTTTGTCCTCAGTTTGAGAATAAGATTGTACTTGGATCCGACTTCTTTGTATGGGAATGGGAATATACTCTTGCAATGTCAATTCACTTGAAAAGGGAAAAATAAATTTTTACGACAACTGCGAGGGCGATGCCAATGGTGGAATTGTATTTACTTCCTAATCGGTTTAGTGATTTGTGCAAACAGATGATTGAGTTTTGATTGTTGGAGAAAGAGAAACGGGGATATGGAATCCTTTTTCACGCCAAAGTAAGTAACAGTCGAGGTCAGAATCTTTTACATCGGGCTGTGTACTTTATGAGTGGGTTGCACTTGGAGTCGGACCATCATATATTTTATTTCAAAGCGCTGCTGTGTCAAAGAGAATAGATATATAGTGTTTTGAAGTAATAAACGAGTTTTATTAATTTTTGTATAGACTCTAACCACATTTTTAAAAAACTCTCCAGTGTACTATAGAATTTTAATTTTCTTTGACAGGCTTTATGCAGTTAGCGGCTGCACTTGCAGGACCATATAATTTTAAGTTACAAAGACACACTTTGCGGTCTTATGTTCTCTATAACTTCACGAATTCCATCTTTGAACTTTTGAATCGATTGGATTTCTAGCCCGTTCTGTAATGGTTAGCTTGGCTGCCTGTTACGCTCAAGGTTCGTTGTTCGAATCCCAAAACAAAACGAAAAAATGTTTTTCCTTGGGTATTACTAATACCTTTCGCGAGGAATCGGCAAGTTCTCCAATAGTAAATTCAGTGCCATGAAAAGTGTTTCCTCGATTAGTAGTTCGAAATTGGCCAACAATTTTCCTCCATTCCCTCACAAAACATGGTTGTAAAAAGTGCGCTAGACCCCGGTGCTTCCCGCTCTATTGCGCCACTCTAAGTAGGCACTACGCATGTAGCTAAAATTCCATCAAGTTTAATGGTCCTGGAGCTAATCTATTTTGGCCTTGAAATTGGCTGAGAGAAAATTCAGTGAGGAGAATGATGTTTGAACAGATTTATTCAGATAATTAAAATATCGACCTCTAAATCAAAAAATGATTGATTAAGAACTTGAACAATCTTATGACTTACGCCTTTATCAAAAATTCAATACTCATTGCGAGGAAGTCGCAGTAGCGCAATCGGGTCTATGAAATAACTCCCACGAAATAAGTCCCACTTTTAAAAACGAAATAAGTCCCACCAAAAATTGCTATTTTGAAAGTGGGAGTTATTTCGTTTTTAAAAGTGGGACTTATTTCGTCAATTGGTGGGACTTATTTCGTTACGCGTTTTTATTTTAAGTGGGACTTATTTCATTTTGAGTGGGAATAAATTCGTTTTGTAAAGTGGGAGTTATTTCATACCCCTAAATTTATATTTTTTCTTATGCAAAAGTTATGGTTGTCCCTTTTACGAAATGTCCAACATTTCGTAAAAGGGACAACCATAATTTTTTGTCCTTATCTCTCATGGCTCTTCTTGCTTGTATGTATATGATTTTTCTTTATTATTCCTCTGCTTTGATTATTCATATTATTCGACGTGTGTTTTTTTCGAAGAGCCAAATACTTCTTCTTTGAAATCGCATTAAACAATGAAAAAGTGGGACTTATTTCGTTTATGAAAGTGGGACTTAATTCATTTAAGAAATATATTATTCAAGGGGGAGTTATTTCATTTTGAGTGGGAGTTATTTCATTTCAAGTAAATTTTTAAATCATTTCATTTTGGTGGGACTTATTTCGTTTTCAAAAGTGGGACTTATTTCGTGGGAGTTATTTCATTTTTTTTAGCAATTTTTGGTGGGACTTATTTCGTTTTTAAAAGTGGGACTTATTTCGTGGGAGTTATTTCATAGACCCAGCGCAATCAAGTGGAAGAACACCTCTACCTATTTAGAGTGCAGAGTCTGAGCTCACCTGAAATCGAAATTGTTGGCGAAAGATGTTGGTTGAGGGTCAGGTTCATCCCTTACTGCATATCCTAACTAAGTTAGAAATAAATTGGGCGTTCGTGTCTTCAAGGTTTTATGTATCATCATGTTAAATCATTCACATATTTATAATTTCATTTATCAAAACTCTTCTTTTTCATCTAAGCCTATACTGTTTTATGTTTTTTTATGGCAAGGCGATTGGCACATTCCCATTTCCCCATGCCCCATTCAGCTTGGACGATGATCAAGAATGCCGTCCTCCCGACCTAGAAGAAGTTAAGCTTGCCATATGCAAACTTAAATCAAATAAGACTGCAGGTGCAGATGGCCTTGATGCCGAACTTTTCAAGGCAGCTGGAGACCTTTGATGTCGAAAAAGGTTTTAGGCAAGGCGACAAACTGTCATGCGATTTCTTCAACATCATATTTGAAAAGATTGTAAGGAACTCAAAGAGGAACAATCTTTCAAAAGTGTGTACAGTTATTCGCCTATACGCAGACGATATTGACGTAATGAGAAGAAATAAGCGTGATGTCATAGGTGCTTTTGCGAATATTGAAACAGAAGCGGCAAAAATGGGTTTGATGGTTAATGAGGGCAAAACGAAGTATATGCTGTCATCAAACAAGGACACAGAACATCGACGAATTGGACAAATCGTCACAATAGACAGACATAACTTCGAGGTAGTACAGGACTTCGTCTACCTAGGATTCGCTGTAGACACGGACAACAACATCAGTGCGGAGATCAAACGGAGAATACCTCTTGCCAACCGTTGCTTCTTTGGGTTAAAAAGGCAATTGAGAAACAGAACCCTCTCTAGAAAAAATAAGGTAACCTTGTATAAGACCTTGATTATCCCAGTCCTGCTTTACGGCGCGGAAGCAGGGACCTTAACGAAAACGGATGAGGAAACCCTTGGTCGTTTCGAAAGGAAAATTCTCCGAATTATCTTTGGTTCGGTATGCGAAGACAATGTGTGGAGAAGAAGATACAACAACGTGCTGTATGAGCCGTACCGCGACATGGGCATAGCCAGAAGAGTACTCATCGCGAGGCCACGACGGTTGGTTCATGTAGAGCAGATGCACCCAAAACTCTCCGTCTCGACGGGTTTTCGAAAGCACATTGCAGGGAAATCGCGGAAGGGGAAGATCTCGTCTTAGTGGACTTTAATTTTTGGCGCAATCAAGTGGATGAAGACCTCAACCGACTTGGAGTGCGAAATTGGAGAGAGCTCGCCCGAAATCGAAATCGTTATAGAAGGATGTTGGTTGAGGCCCAGGTTCACCCCGAACTGTAATGCCCACCTAAGTAAGTAAGTAAGATTGGCACATCGTAGAATTTGTCAAAAATCTTTGCAAATGTTAATTTTGCTAATTTGCTATTTTTATCAAGCGAAATCAAAACACTGATTTTGAACTTATTCAAAGAGCTTTCAGCTTAACTTTGGTTAACAATCAAGAGTTGCACCAGACCAGAAAAAAATAAATCTGATGGAGGCCTTTAAATCCCAACCTTTAATCAAATTCTCAACCGATTCTAAAAATGTCGACCCATAAAAATACATACATCCTCTATCGAAAGCTATAGTCTTAAAAAAAAACCAGGTATGTAGTTACGATTCCCACTTGATCCTGTATTCAAAACAATACACTTTCTGTAACTGTACCATTTCTATGTATTTATTTGCCTATACCCAGGTTGAATATTTTTGTGCTTTTTCTTTTTGTATTTCCTTTTCCTCAGAAAAATTTCATGTTTGCTTTGCCAAACAAAATTGCTTTTTCATGATTCTCCTGCAAACAACAGATTATGATGAGTTATGCGGATATGAAAACACGGCAATGCATTTATGCAGCAGAGGTGGAAACTGGGAACAAAAAACAAATGGACGTCGGAATAGATTTGTGTTCTAAAAGGAAGCAATGAATTTTTTTAAGTGAAAACAGATTAAAATTTTTTTACTAACACAGCTGAAATGAAAGTTTGTGTCTGGAGATGGAGAAACAAAAAGGAATGGCTTAAGCCTTGTTTTTTTGTATATATGTGAGTAGCATAGTAACGAAGAGCTTAAGGTTGCAGTGTGGAAAAAATTAAGTTTGCTGTAGCTCTAGGAAGCAATAAACTTCCAAGAAGAAAGAGAAGATGGATGTGAAGTGAGGTGCTACGAAAGGAAGATAAAATTCTCTGATGATTGCATTTCTTTGCTGAAGGCACAGTTGGCGGCAAAACTGTTGTTGACCTTAAGATTCATTAGAGTGCTAATTTTTGATTTAAGCAACAGCCAGAAAGTGAACACTTATTAACTACAATACTTTGCTTCAAAAATTATTGGGATCAAGGATCAGAAGAACTATAATATCATAATGATCTAATGCTATTGCTTTTCGAGGTTTCACTTATATGACTTTTCCGAAAGTTAAGAAAATACAAACGGTTTCCCAGAATTTTTTCAAAAAATATTCCTTCTGATACCTTCTTTGCACGGACTGTATAAAACCACAAATGTATGTAACCACAAATATGGCAATCGGTGTGGTATTGTGATGTCTGTATAAAGTATTTGTGAAGCTATTTCTCTCACCAATTCTCCTTGCATTTAATATAAGAATTCATGTCTTAAGTATAAAATTTGTCTCACATCGGCAATTTCTCATCCAAAGATTTCTTGCGAAACATGTTTAATCGCTCAAACTAAAGAAACTTTTCCTTTTGCTTTCAGAACTTTGTACATTGGACAACAAAGAAAAGGACTTATAATTATTGAGCTCACTATTAAATATTTACGAGTTGAGTGAAGCAAAGAAACTTTCGTCTTTATCGGAGCAAAATTCTACTTTACTTTAGTTGCACAGAATGAAATAAAAATCACTCTAGCGTTACTGTCTTGCTTTGCTTTTAACTAGGAAATGAGGTAGTTGAGTCCAATCGATTGGAAACCAGCTGAACTTTAGCGATACGTTCAATTGTTCATATCCGTCTCCAGAGTTGAGAAGGACTGTAACTTTTTGTAGTTGTCGATGAAGAGACAGCACGCCACCCGTTTCATTTTAATTATTTTAATCTACCTAATTAATTTTATTTGAATTTTATTTGATTACATTGTTTGATTATGAATATGCATTTTAATCGCTCTGGCTTAGGTGCCAGCTCGAGTGACAATAATTTTTAATGTTATGATTGCGAGTTCATAAGCCAAGGAAAGGAGAGTAAATAATAAATTCACTCAGCTATTAGCAGATTTTATGAAATTATTTTATTATAATTATTATTATTTTATGTATTTAATGGAAGACTATAAAAAATAGCAAAAATCCTACAAATTTCTTGCGTTTTCAATTTCTATTATTTTCAGCTATATGTAAGAACTTGCTTTCACTTTATATGCGAGTCTCTGCTGTTTGAAAATTTTGGATAGATGGTTATGAAGTTAAAGTTATCTTTTCTGATTGAAAAAAAAATTGATTAAAGCTGCATTGTATGGATTGCCGCATTAACATGGAAAAGCTCATATCTGCATTTAAACAACGGTAATTCTTATTCATTCATGCAGACTTTTAAAAAGGACAAGAAATAGGAATAGTTTTATTCACAAAGAACCGAGTATTTCAAATTGTTGTTTGAGAAGCCATACAGGGCCATTCATTTCGCGGTCTTAAGATGGTAACGCCAGCAATTGACAACAGTCAAACTCGACTGTCCAAATGTATTTGACCATTCAATTGGTCAAAATGTTAGTTGAATGTTTGCCATTTGGGCTTAACAGTCGAACAATTATTGAAACTAACTGTAAAAGTCAAAAGTAGTACATTACGCTAAGATTATTTTTAATATCGTCAAATTCGAACGCCTTTGCAAGCAATCGGTAAGTCGGAAAAATAATTTAAAAAGAGTGGAAGCGTTACTGATGTCATAATGTCTGTGCAATATCGTAATGGACGATCAGTCGAAAATATTGCTGATGCTAGTGCAAGGGAATGGTCCGCTTCCGATTTTGAGAAAAAAATGCATCAGTGACCGAGTGAGTGAGAGCCCTTTTTCTTTCAAAATTCGCTTTAAACGCAGCATTATCTGTCTACTGTCCATTTATTGATTTCAATTCGATCAAATGCTGATGAAGGAATGTCAAATTGTGTTACTAAAGTGCTCGATAACGTGAGAAGTAATGCCATACTAACATAATTCAGTCATGTAAATTGGCCAATGTGTCTGTCAAAACAAAAGTGCCAATCTAATTTTGACATATGTATACAAGTTTCTTTTAATCACTAGTTCTTAAAAACAGTTGCAATTGAAAGTGACATTTAGACAGATCGATAGCTTTGAAACCAAGCAACCAGTTTCAATCTGAGAAGACATGGAGACAATACCACCTTTGCTTCTTTACCACTGAAATGTTTGGTCATTATTTGAATTTATCGATTTCTCATCGTTTGCCAGCAACTAAACGTGTTGTACACCTTACTACATAATGAAATTTTGGATTTCCATTCTTATAAAGCTCAAACAATGCAACAGTTGTAGTCTGGCAGCAATTCAAAACGCTAAAAATACACTCCTTGGCTTTAAAAACAACACATAATAACTACCAATATTTTGAAAAACATTATTTTCAGCGATAACGCACAATTTGCATATTTGTAAATTGTTTTTTAGACGTGAGGCTTTCAATCTGGCATTACTTTTTCGGAGCTGGTCTTTTTGACATAATAAGTAAAGTGACATTTTCTATTTTTCTTCGAGTAAGAATTGAAGCCTCATAACTTCTGGGCTCTACGTACGTTCGTTAATTGTCTCGCGTTTTTACATAATTTAACTATCGAGCGATTTAGTACCGCTAGACTATTTGCTGTGCGTTTTTGTGAAGTCGCTTGTCTACACATATAAACCCTAGACGATTGACGTCTATGAAGAGAATATTCGGCACGTTATAGCTGCCATAGGCCTAAAAAATGCTGCAAAGAAATTTGTGCTCTCAGCTCGAATTTACTCGATCCAGTCACGGTGTTTACTTGCTCGACATTAATTTAAAATCAAAATAGTAAGCAATTATCTTTATAATAAATAAACTTATATGCGTGTCATTTCTTCTTGAAAACCACACTTCTAAAATAACAAGCTCAAAAAAGCTTGTCGTTAGATCCAGACAAAGTGACTGTTTGGATTGCTCTTTATTCGGAAAGTGTTATTAGTCCGTGTTTTTTCAAAGATGACAGAACGCAAGAGGCTATAGTCAGTTAACAATGATATGGTCAAATTATTACCGATTTTTGTGACCGGCATTGGAGATCATGACTATAACGATATGTGGTTCCTACAAGAAAGGACAACAGGTCACACAAAGCCACAGAATATGACTTTATTGTGTGAGAAGTTTTCAGGTCGCGTAATTTCACATGTTGGTGAAATCGATTGGCCATCAAGATCATGCGATTTGATATCCTTAGACTCTCGGGCCCTATGCAAATGACCGTCTGTACCCGATTAACCGCCAAGCTCTAATCGCATTAAAAGCCAACAATTCTCAAATAACGCCTTGAATTCGCGAAAAGTTATTAAAAATCACCTCAAATCAAAGAATTGCATCTTCCCGTGGCAGCCCTTTCGATTTGAAAATAGGGTTTCATTATCTCCCTTTTTTCAAGCGCAAAGCAACTCATTTCGTTCCACGGAGGTATAATAACGATTTTCTGTCATGATTTTGAAGAAAAAATCTAAACAATTGTTATGTGTTCTTCAGGAGTGAAATGTGTTGACGTTTTTAAAATATTACTTGAATTTGATGCCATTTGTAAGGGTTATAGAATCTTCTAGAAGGGAACTGACTATGTCAACAATTTGGACATTGCACAGCTTCTAAATATATGCTGCATAAATCGTTGATCTTGACAAGAAGTGCCCTCAACCAATTACGGCCTAAGTTCAAAAAAATCATTTGCGGATATCGTATATTTTTGTCGAGAAAAAAGTGATGTATACAGATAGCAAATGTTTTTCTGTTTCGAGTAAGTAGGCTCAAACCATAATTGATAGCTAAGACTTTTCAAGGAAAAATCTCAATTTTGTCTTAAGTCAACTTAGCGTTTATTGATTGGTACAGTACGGCAGAGTGGTAGTCTTTTTCTTTGTGAGCATTTGCAGTGGAAATTTGCTGATAGTTGCGGTTATTTACGAAAATTTTCAGGCTTGTGCAATTGCGTATATTTCCCAAACTCTGTTGACCTTTTCGGACCTTATCCAAACTTTTAAAAAATGTCTAGACGTTTTCTGGTGATTGCAAAGATTTGCACATATTTTTGATCATTTGTGAACATTTAAGAGTAATTTTTTTTTTATTTTACTGGCTTCAAATTTTATTATAAATAATTCACATTTTTTTCTGTTAAAGTTTATCTTAAGTCTTTAAATGGTTTGGCTAGTGGCCGTCTACCAGACTGACATTTGTGTTATAAAAGTAATAATAACAATAATAAAGAAAAGCTAATGTTGGATTTTCAGAAATAAATCTAAGAGTTTGCTTTTTGTGCTTTTGCGTGCTTAAAAGGATTCATGAACAATACAAGTCCTGTATCGTAAGGCGTTCAGACAATATTGGTATAATAGGTCCCATCCTGGTCCTCCATTCAACATGTTTATAGTTTCCTCTAAACAGAGTATTTCCACGCCAAAGTATCGCTTCCGAAATTCTTTCAGGATTGGACAGATTCCCAAAAACTGGAACACATCTTCACGCTCTCTGCGATTGCATAAATCACACAATATTGGATGATCAGGGCGATGAGGAATGAAGTTCAAGCCGATGAGCTCTCGCTCTTATCTTAAAAATCATGCTTATTTGGCTTGTGGTGTAATCAGCCATAAAGTAAGTTTTATTATCTAAGTAGTGGTTTCCTTTACTGTAGTATACTCTATATATTGATGATTCAGCTTCCTCAGCATACTTATCGTACATCCTATTTCCGGTTTTCATCAACAATTCGTCCAACTTCTCCTTAAGGGAAGAAACGTTTTCTTGGGCTGATATTGTTAAAGCCATTAAGCAATCGTTCGCTAGATTGTACCACTCTCTTACGCACGCTCCTCTAGAATTGATGAAGTGACGAAGCACTAGCTTTGGAATTCTATTTTCTCCCATTGACATAATTTTATCACATAGTTGATGTGTAGTTTTAGAGTGTCCAAAAATAGAGGTGCTATTCCTGTTTCCAAGTGCAGCATATAGGTGGGTGATGTATTCGGCAGCTTAAAAGTGATTTTAATGAAGAAACGGAACAACTTTTCCTCGGCGTCAAAGGGAAGGTAACCCCATACTTGCGCTCCGTAAAAAAGAAGAGCGATTGCGGTGGCACGGAAAACTTTGTATTTCGCTATATGCGAAATGTTATTTCTCAAATAATAGCTTCTCCACACAGTGCACATTGCACGCTTAGCTTCCGCTACTTTTGCTCGGAGGTGCTTTTCTAGATTTAGGTTTGGGATAATCAAGACTCCCAGATACTTGTACTCCTTTACTATTTCCATTGCTTCCCCTTGGAATGTCCACCTTTCCGTTCTAGAGTATCTTCCACCGCCACTTCTAAATATCATTATTTTGTATTTCGAAAGGTTAACCGTTAGGTTCCAGGTTTTGCAATAGCGTTGCAGTCTATTGATCATCAGTTGCATCCCGTCTATAGATTCGGCTAGGAAGACAATATCGTCCGCACACACATGGAATGGGTTTTCCACTTAACACTATGCCACCTTTCACTGACTCGGTAATGTCATTTATATACAAAATGAAGAGAAGAGTACTTAGGACGCATTTAAGAGTCTTCGTGAGTCCTTCCAGATTCTCGCATACATTTTCAGACATTAGTCATTCAGCCATACGAGTGGTTGTATCTCTGAAAACAATCTGAAATCTTCTCATCCATTTTTGCCAAGTTTCATATTCATCTGCGTTGCACAACAACGCGGTATTAGTAAGAGCAGATTTTTAAAAAAGACAATTGAAAGAAGAAGAAGAGTTGGCTTTTTAGCTAAAGTAGGCTACCATTAATATAAAATTTGCTCATCTGATTCCAGAGCTGGAAGTCCTGTTTAAGAATTTGGTAAAAAAATTTTCTAAGTATTTGAATGTTGTTATTCACTTAGAAATAATAAAATTCACAGCATGTGACTGCTGTGAAATTTTAAAGGGTTTCGGTGTAAACCAAACAAATTCGCGTCTAAGAAGATTACGGCAGCATCTAACTGATGAGCCCACTGCCGTACCTGGGCAAAACGCCAACAATTTTTAAGAGTTGTGGTCATGGATCTTTGATCCTTCCATGTCATTTGCATGATCATGGTGCTATTCTCTCCAACCGCTAATCTTATCGTTTTTTAATCCTCTACTCGACACTTAACTGGGTTAACTGAACTTTTGGATATATACATACGTCAATTGACTTCGGCAGAAAAAAAGAAGCCCATGCACAGCACATACCACTTTGAACAAAACTTAGGCACAGCTATCCATGTACGTTCATTTCAAACAACGACGAAATTATGGTTTTACGTCTCAAACGGTGAATGCCTCCACCACCCACCTTTGTTTCTACTACAAACACGTATCACAAACATTATCTTTTTCATTTTAACTTAGACGGCCGCGGCCGGTGTTCTGCCAGCCTCTCTTTAGGGCAAATCTGGTGTCGTTAAGGGAAAATCACCTCTTCCAGCTGCATGCACTTACCGACACTTATAAGCAAAAAATGTCAGGAAACCTAAAAAAAGGTTTACAAGCCACCCGTCGCTTAAGGAGGTCAATTAATTTAGTTTCATCTTCCAAGTCATGAGCAATCGACAGTTGGAGCAGTTGAAGTTCAGCTACAAAAATCCAGGTGCCATTCATCACTGGTTCGTTTTTGTATTTGGTGACCGTTCAAATACAAAACTTTGCAAAGAAAGTTTTATCGAAAACACTTTCCAAACTAAAGTCCTTTCGTTTACCACATCCAGACAAGAAAGCACTCAAAGATATCGAAGCACAATAAAAAATAATTGCTACACACAACCCGGACTTTATTTCCAAACACGCAATGCACAACTTTTTTGCTTCGAAAAATTATCTTCAAGGATATAAATTGAATTCCGAGTGTCGTTGTTCTTCTATACGATACGATACCAAGCACTTTGTGAAGTTAGCTGCAAGAGTCCTGTGTATTTATTACCATAAAATAAGAGGTCTTTCCACT
This sequence comes from Melanostoma mellinum, assembly GCA_914767635.1. Taxonomy (NCBI): domain Eukaryota; kingdom Metazoa; phylum Arthropoda; class Insecta; order Diptera; family Syrphidae; genus Melanostoma; species Melanostoma mellinum. Next base: position 247,713,971 of record OU612058.1, on the reverse strand, counting down.
TTGTGCACATCATCCTACGGATGTCTTTTATTTCTTGTTGTTTTTAAAACTGATAGGTAGATTCAACACTCCCTTTTTTTGGTTTTGCGAGAGAACAAGAAGGAATATTTATTCGAATCGGAAATGATTGTGTATTCTACTTAAGTTCGTGTTTGTAGCTTGTTATGTTCTCAGGCTATTTTGTGCTCGGTTCATGGAATGGCACTCTGGTACTGGAATTTACTGTGTAATTTCCTCTTCCTCTCTCAGGCCCTGTTCATTGAGACTTTTAGCTTAACTACGGTATTCGATTTTATGAATTTATATGTTTCTTTGTAAATTTTACAATCCCACAAATTCACATACATATAAAGGTACAGAGAATTTTCTATTTGAATTAGTCCTAATTGGGATACTCATTATACTTGTTTCGCATTTGAATAAAATACCTTTTTATTAGAATTGGAAATAACCGGAAGCGAATAATGCCATTAGAATGACGGTGCTAATTGGCAATCCAAATTCCTCTTCCAAATTTCAAATTATTTCGGTGGCATTTTATCTGGCGAATTATTTGGAAAGCGTTTAATTAGAATATTTGCTGAAAGGTGAATCAAATTCCTGCATGGTTTTGTGATTGTGTTGCCAAAAGAATACTTAAGTACTCAGTAAATTAATTTTTAACTCTTTTACTCAAGAATGTATGACAAAAAACATCTGCTCCATCAATGTGATGGGACTCTAACTGTTAAGTATACGGAATGTCAAGACTTTGTGAGTTTTATAAAAAAAAATAGTCAGAAATTTCGAGGAAGTGTTTTAAGTTTGAAGTTTGCTGTGATCGGAAAAAAAAAATGGGCATGAAATGGCGATTGTGTGCTTAGAACAGTATCGAAATCTTATGGCTGAGTACAGGTCTATAGTATTCGATTTTAATCAGATATTTTAGTGGTATATGGTTACCAGGTTATAATAATATTTAAAAAAAAAACTTTAATCTAATAAGTGAAGCGATTGAGATGAACGACAACGAGATGAACGACTAAAACCCTAAGCAAAGAAAATATCTACAAGAATAACTTGACATTGGGGAATCTCTCTTGTCGAATTTCACAAAAATACAAGAGTATGAGGTGTGACTGTGATTGTATTGTGCATGAAGAATGATACTTTTACAGCTCAATACTTGAGGGATGGAGAACTATCGATAGTTTTTTTAGTATCGATACTATCGACAGACTCTCGATATTTAAGCAAACCCTTATCCCTCAGTCATAATCTAATTCACTTTCCCCAAATTCGTACCTACGGACAAAGCTTTTCCCTGCAAGAAAACTGTAAAGGGAATGAGAGGCTTCTTCAAGATATAACCGAGTTGACTCATCACAAAGTTGAGTCAGATGATTCAACTCAGAGGAAATCTCAACATACCTGCCTTCGGGTGTTGTCTGGCCAGAATGTCGAAACCAAACAGAATTGTGTATTTTAAAACCTCCAGCCGTTGCGATTTCAGTGTTAGGATATTAGGAGACGATTCTTGAAATTTAGTCTGATAGCGCAACGAGCTTGTAAGAAGTCGAATTGTTATCTTAATAGGAGGCTTATAAATTTATACAAAAGTGAATAAGGACGAAGAATTTAAACCACGTGAGGTTGAGGTTCGTGGTCAAACAATTGACATACTTTAGTTGAAGTAGGTAAGCAACTTCATTCTAAATATCTACAGCGAGACCATAGGAGGAGATGATTAATGGCACCAATCTATAACCATTCAGGAAAAATTTCAAGATCATCCTCAAGTAGAAAATCAAAATTAGCTCAAACGGGCCAGAAATAACTTAAATGCTTCCAGACATAAGATCAAGCTTTTATGCCACTAGACACTATGACAAAAATACAATTGTGTCTGTAAAGGAGCAAATAATTTTGGAACATGTTGAGTAATTCCACCACGTCATCGGTCATTAGGTTTCTCTTCAACGAATCTCTGTATGTCAGCTCCATCGATAATTCTGGGGCCGAGTTATGGCATCAGTGATCGAGTGAGTGAGTACTGCTTTTCATTCAAAATTTGTTTTATCGGGTTTTTCAATATGAGCACTACAAAATAAAACAAAAACGGTTTTGGATATCAATAAAATTCTTTATTTCTGTGAAAGAACGTTCAATGCCATTATGTATGGTTTTCAATATATTTTGCATGGCCTCCACGGTCATGGTTTGCAGAAGACGCTGAACCCGATTTTTGATAGTTTTCAAGCATAAATCGGCCGATACTGCTACAATTTCACGTTCGATATTTGAAAGAAGTTCATCAATCGTCGCTGGCTTGTTGGCATAGACCATAGACCATAGACCAACGCACAACCGAGGCGGTTAAGTGACTGGACCATTTTGTGAGATAACACGTTCTCCAAACTTTGCTTCCAATAAATTGATTGTGACATTCGCTGTGTCACTTGTGGCACTGTCCTACCTAAGCCACATGTCCTCCAAATCCATACCCCATATCATCGAATTGGGGCCAAAAATATTCGGTTATCATTGAACGGTAGCGATCCCCATTCACAGTAACGTGCCGGTCTTGATCATCACGGAAGAAGTACGGCCCAATGACGTCGCCGAGTAATGTGAGAGACACATTTGGGCTTTCTGCAAATGAAGCCTAAGGGGCAGCAATATTCTCGACACTACGGGCACTTCTCTGCCTCACACGAGATAATTTTGAACTGTGCCTGTGGATTCAAATTTTTCCACTAGACGCTCAATTGATGATCTGCTAGGACGATTATGACGACCATAAACTGCTCGAAGCGCTCTTCACTTTGAGGCAACTGACTCCGAATTTCGGTAGTAAATTTTAATATTTTATTTTTTTTTAATATTTTTTGTTGGCTCATATATCATAAAATCTCTTACTGAAGAGAAATGTCAAAAGAACGCCAAGAAATATGGCGTCGTTTGCTGTTCCTGTCGCTCTTGTTTTGTAGCGTCACTGTTGAAAAACCCTTTATATTACACAATTCAATTCGTTCAAATACTGATGAAAGAATGTCGAATTGTGGCACTTAATTGTTGGGTAACGTGAAAATGTATGCCAAAAACATATAATTCAGTCACGCATGTGTGTGGTGATTCGACACCTGATATGCTGGTAGCCCAGTTTGCCTTCAGATCTTCACTTCCAGACAGCATGTTTGCTTTTCTTCAGCTAGAGACTGTATTGTGTAAATTCTTGCGAAGCAGATATTTTTTCGTACTCTAAATGACCGATAGTAGGGCTATCGTAGTAAAAGGTCCACTGGTGACCAAATGACCTATCTCACCGAAAAGTTTAACCAATATTCGCATTAATTGATTAAAACAATTGATATTTCAAAAGCATTTAATGGAGTTTAGCATCAAACGCTCTTATCGAAAATATGTACTTTTGGTATTGATGATTCTCTTCTTCATTGGACTAGAAACTAGCTTTCCGACCGTTCAATATAAGTAGAATTCAATAGTTTCAAGTCTAATACTCCTTTTATAAATGCTGGTGAGTCCCAGGGCACCGTTTTGTCTCCGATTCTGTTCCCTATTTCATAAGCAATTTCTTGTCTGAAATTCCTAAACGCTGAGGTACCCGTGGAGCAATGGAGGAGGTATATCGTTCGAGTTAAAACAAAAAAACAAAAAAATTGGGAAGTCTTCCGATAGAAAATTCATTACCATGAAGAGGGCTTTCTCGATTAGCCGTTAGGAATTGGCAGATAATTGTAAGTTTCCGATTTACGATTCAAATTTTAACCGCTCAGAATGGGGAATGCTTTACCTTAAATTTTCTTGATCTATTAAACTGAATATCCTCGTAAGCTTTTTCCAGTCGATAACTTTAAACACATTACTATTAAAACAGTCGAATGAACACAGCATCGTCGCATTGAATTGCTTTACAAAATTTTAATCCTCTGACTTTAAGGATTATTTTATGAACAACAACTTCACTTCTCAGTAATCCAGTATCAGATTTCAATAGCCGCCATGCTTGTAGATAAATAAAAGCACTTTGATGTGACTCCGCGCAGTTGTTCCAAAGTAATTGGCTTTTTGTTGTGTGTTGCTGAACGTCACGTGTTATTTCCTTCGAATTACCATTCGAAATCCATTCCAATAAAACACAGTTATACACTTTTCCATGTTGTACCCAATTTAATGCCGTTGATGCTGTAATCACTTTTCACATAAATATAAAAATACTGATGGTGTTTTTTTCATCTTATAGTACATTGGTATAGTTACCAAAACTGTTCTTGTTTTATTTAAAAAAAAAAAAATAATTTGATGCTCGAAAGCTTGTAGGTAACCGAATTTGTACATTCATTTCATTTAGTCAAAGTCACCGAGAGTCTACGTAGAAAAATGGCTATGGCCTTAATTCTCATGAAAAATGAATGCACATTTCCTTGCTTTAAACGTATATGTTTCAGTGGATGTGCACAATATTTACCCAAAGGAATCAACATGAATTTTTAGTATATTCAATATTCATATGAAATTTCTGACCAACCTCAGGATGGAATTTTCTGGTTGATTGCTGGTTCTTCCAGAATAACCGAAGAGGATTACACAGATTTAATATTAATTTAGTTTGGAGCATAGGTGCTCTTGCGACGGCATATAAAATCATGCAAAGGGGACGTCAGCAAGCTGCTAAACAGCTTACTTAGCTATGCGTTAGCAGGCTATTTATGTTGCGTGAGATTAGTACAACCGAGAAGGTTCCTTGTTAAGCTGCTTCATATTGATTTGGTTATTTATACGTTTCTGAACAGACACACACACGTTGACAGAGAATATCCTGGACACAACACAATTCTTTATAATAAAAAAAGCTCCTCTTGCTATGTGTGCCCCAGACCAAAGTTCACAGAAATAAGATTCGTCTATGGCTTTGGTTGGCTTTTGTGTGCAAAATACTTAGCAACTAATCCTCATGGGTGAGCTTGATGTATCAAAGGACTCCGAGGTAAACTTATGCAGGCGTAAATACTCTTTGGGCATTCGTTATGGACATGGTTTTGGTTTGAATGTCTCACATGTGCTCAAACACATCGGTCCTCATGCACATAATAAAAAAAAGGCAAACGCAAATAATGTGCAAAGCAGTTTCGTTATACACATACGTGTACACATGTGATAAGGATAATAGATGTCCTCTGGACTGTGAAATAATGTATTATTTATACAAATTACCACCAAGATTGAATGGTTAATCCTTAATTCGAAGGAAAATTGGTTCACCTTATGTGTGGTGTTTTGGAAAACATTGCAATTGCCTTAATTGCTTGTTTTGTGGTCTTGTGGACTTTATTGGTAAAGCAACAATGTTCTTACGATGGATTTAATTAAATATATAAACAAGAGAAATTCTGCTGCGGAAATGAATTAGGTTATATGCTTATATTGGATACCAAACAAGAAAGAGTTTTGTTCAAGTTAACAGATTTATGTTCAACGGCACTAGTAATCTGAAATTAAATAATTTTTTTTTTTTCATTATAGGTATCTCTGCGGAAATTAAATAGTTAGGTATAACCTTACAGAACAAAAACAACCAATTTATTCTGAGCTTGGTCTACAGTTTTTGATAAAAATTGATGACTTAATTGATTTAATTGCATTAAGCCTACCTCGTTTCTCTTATCAAACAACTCAGTGGGACGGTGGCCGACAAAAGAACGGGGGTCCTGAAGAATTTTGAGTGTTTGAAGAGTGTTCATCTTCCCAATAACGTCAAGAATAAAATTTTTTTGGATATATGTGAGTTCTGAAGCTGTTTAAAGCAATATTATAGGATCCTTAGCTGATTGAAAAATGAACAAAACTGCTTATTGTACTTTTTATTCGCATTAGACTAGTAGTTTGCATTAATGAAGTTATGACTATTAGCAACTAGAACGGTTAAAAAGTGAAATAATTTAATGAAAACACATGGAGTAAAATTCTCAAATGAGATTTTAAAAATGTGTTTAGGTAAACCTTGGCGAAGCATTGGAAGAAAACCCAAAATCTTTTTAAACAAAATATTGCAATATATATGAGACGAGAAAAAATGTCGGAAGGCCCTATGACAGAATATTGAAACTAAGTAAATAAAAAGAACGATTCTTTTTGGTTTCTTCAGAAAGAAAACCAAAGTAGTACAATGACACGGGTCGCGAATTGCACTGTCTCGTAAAAAAGAACACCGAAAATTTGAAATAAATGCCACAACACAGCTTTTACAACCGGCCTGAAATACCACCCAATAACTAAATCACTGGTCATATATTGCTGCTGTATCCTCCTCCAGGAACCCAAAATCGTCGTTTACAGCAACTTTAATTACGAATTGCACAACTCCGCAAAATTCGTAGGTCCGCAATACCTTCAATTTTTAATTTCAATTTTCTTTTCACAATCTCAAGCATGAATTTTGCGTTTTCTCAGCGATCTTGTCGGTGCTTTCACGCCCAAAGGTCGTCAAGAAATGTCCATCTTCTTGCTTGCTTTACTCTCTCTCTCTCTCTCTCTCTCTCTCTCTCTCTCTCTCTCTCTCTCTCTCTCTCTCTCTCTCTCTCTCTCTCTCTCTCTCTCTCTCTCTCTCTCTTTCTCTCTCTCCCTCTCTTTCCACTATAAATTTAAAAAGGTTATTCAGTAACATTTTTCAATTTATAGTGGACAATATTAGTGGTGGTAAAACAGGGTCACGGGATTTAAGGAGCTCTTCGCCCATTGGCTAGAAGCGCATCCATTGTTGTATCTAAGCCACGTTTTTACCTTCCACAGAAGTTGCTGATTACCACATCAGTAAGTGGAAAAAACAAAAATTCTCCCGAAAATCAGACGCTCTTAAAATTTCGTCCAGGTTTTCATGTTGTAAGTGTATAACTGTATATATGCACTATGCATATAGATGATTAACGCTCAGCCCTTCCTCCTTGTTTTGATGAAAGGTACCTGCCTTTGTTGCTTTTGTTATTTGCTCAAGGCTACGTAATGTAACTATCAACATTGCTAAAACGAAATGACGGGACAAAAACATTTTGGTAAAGTGAAAATGAGCAGTTACCCATCGATAAATTTTGTTGCTGTAATTTTTACCGCATTTTTACCCCAACGTTAAAAAAATGCACATCAAAATAGTTCAATAAACAACTAAACATTAGAGATTTCAAAAAAAAACATAGAGTTAAAAAATTTTCTTGTTCTTTTCAAAATAGAATCATTTCTCAAAAAGTCTTAGTTGCCAAGAATTGAAGCGTGCATACTTGATTCTCAAAAACCTGATTCGAAGGTGAACAATCTAGTTGATTTATTTTGATCAAATTATCCAATTTCACAAAATAATGTCTATTTTACATTTTCGAAAATAGCCTTTGGATATTTAATTTAATTCTTTTAATATTTCAATACATTTCATTCGATTTTCTCAACTGACACACTTAGTGGCTTAAAATGGCCCTTTTTGACAGTTCTGATACCGTACAAAATGTAATACTTTTTGAGGAAGCTTTTGTCAAATTATTCCTCATACTATAAATGAGTTATATAATAGGAACTTATAAGACGAAGCACATTAAATTATTTGGCTTGTGAAAGAAATTTATTCATCGTTTTATTGACTTTATAAGTAGTTGTCTTTAAGGTGATGAAGTCTTCTCTTCACACACATGAAATGAAAGTTCTGGAACTACCGCCGAGACCGGGAAGGCAACTATCTTATTTCTCTAGACGAAAAAGGCTGAGAGCGTACTATAGGTTATCTCTTTTAAATCCATTACTCTGTGAGAAAAAGCAAAAGTAGTCTTCATCCTAAAAAAAGACGGGGATTTGATTGAGTCTTACCTTTTTGTGTCCAAGTATCCAGAACAATCAAATCAGACTACAACGGCTTGAATATGTAGATTCGATGTCAAATCAAATAACGCATCGCTTATCGAGCGTGGATGAAATTCGTAGGTAAATGGCGGAGACAACAACTCAGGTGCAGCAACCAATTGGAAGGGAAATTCAAATGACTCGGAGTGCAAACCTTGATAGAGTTCGGCAGAAATTGAAATCGATGGCAAAAAACGATGGTGGCTCCGTAGTTTCAATTGAAACTGTAGTGACCATCCAACTAATTGGGAAAGTTTCAACGCGGACTTCGCATTTGAAAGCAAATAAAAGTTAATTTAAAAAGAAGGATTAGCGCAACAAAGCTCGTGGAGTTTAGATTCCAAACGGCTAAGTGAATGAGAAATCGCTTTTCATGGCAATGGATTACTCTCGGAGGACTTACCAACACCTCTCGATTGCCGTGGAAAAACAATTAAATATTTCACAGATTCGTTAATCTAAGCCACGGGCGCAACTTTTGGAAGTATCTTTAGCTAATCGTCCGCCATACAACCGAGTCGGTGTTACTGCACTGAACATTTTTGTGTGGAAAACTTTTTAATAGGAACAAAAATAAAAGGGCTTAGTGTCACACGAGTATTTTCATTACAGTTGACGTGTTTCCGCTTTTTTTATATTTGCACATCAATTTTACCAATAGCAAGGAAACAGTAAGAAAACTGATTTAAGAGCACATCCCTATTGATGACTTAATTTTTATTGATGGGATGTCATTACTTAACTCACACATGCTTGTAATTTATGCCTTCACTTGTGACCTCCCGTAGCAGCCTAAATACAAAGACTATTGTGTTATCTTCATGTTCGTACTATTTTCAGGTCTTTGTCCACTCCACAATATAATTGATTGGGAATTGAACTTCTGGACTTCTTCTATCTCCAGTTAAAAGTAGTCCTTCAAAACAATTGTTAATGCGAAAGTATTTGCTATCCCTTATATTGGGATGCTTATGAAATGGTGTTGAATAAATTGAACGGAATACACTCGTTGAATGTACCATCAGATGATCATTTCGGGTATGAAAAGCGTCTTAGAGATGATGCTGTAGCTCTTAGTGCAAGGGTTTGTCTTTATAACATCAGCTGATGTTTGTATAATTGACGTTCCTAGAGTATTAAGTGGAACAAGTGCTTAGGTTAATTTGAGGTAAATTATAAATTTTAAGTCCATCATGACAAACAAACGTTTTCAATCGCCTTCGGTTAAACTAAGTTAATTGCATTTCCTACCTATCCCTATTGGTCCTTGCCTTCGTACATAAATTATTTCCTCTTCAAGAAATTCCTGGCAATGTTCAAATTTCAAGTAGTACCATCAGAAATACCATACCCAAGATAACCTGCACTCTCTTGCTGGCAACTCTTGAACGTATGTCTGTGCGTTTGAGTATACCAGAAAATTAATTCAACACATGATCTGCCTCATGACATTTGTCATAATTCCAAACCACTTAGTAATTGGATTTGAATTCAAACAATTATGCAGGTGTCTTGTGGGTGCAGTTGCTTGTGTCAATATTTGTGTGGTGTTTGCGTTTAACCCAAATTTGGTGTTGGATTCATAAGCATAAAGGCAATATATTGCTTCTATTCAGTTTAGGGGATAATGGATGTTGTTATCATAAAGCATGTTCATCAAATTGGAAGTTATGTGAGTGCGTAAATGGTTTGATATACTAACAGAAGGAATGTTGTGAGAATCTTCTTACGCATGTAAATTTATGTCATCATCATCATGTGTTAAATATTATTTGATTTCATGAGACATTCCTGTAATTCTCATAATAACACTCACATATTCTGATAGTTTCTTACATCCATGAAACCACCAGTAGCTTCAACGAGGTGAAACCTGAAACTCATTCGAATTAAATATTGAAGTCATAAATTTACTTGTTTTTCCAAACACCGTGAACCGTGACCAATGGTTTCTATTCGTTTGCTTATCATGGTTGTGTGTTGGAGTTCGTTAATGTTCATTCCGAGGAAATATGATGCAATATTTAAACCCCTGACTTTTTGTTTTTAAACCAATTCTTCGCAGGGAGGACATAAAAAGAGTGTCCTGTGAGATATCTAAAGGTACATTTTCTGTTCCTTTGAATGAAAAAACTGAAAATACACCGAAATAAAATAGCAATTTAATGCAACAGTGATTTGCGAAACAGTATTTTTTTTACCGCTAACGTTGTGATGGAAACAAGGAACACACCTTAGGTTCCTTGTTAGCAGATATACAAAGGCAAACATAATAAATTCTGAGTCGTGTTTTTCTGGCCACTTGTTTAACTTTTTTATTCTTTTTTTATGTGACAAAAAGAATGCATGTCTGAGAGACAAGAGCGTGGTATATTTTTTTTACTTTGGATGGCGATCAAAAATCATTAGATACATATGAGTGTATAAGATTGACCGACAATTTTATTCATCTTTGTATTTAAACTGAAACAAAATTAAAATTCAGAGAAAAGTACTTTGCCAGATAACCCGTGATATTGCTCAGATCTAGCTTGACTCATGAACAGAATCATTGCCAATTGGATCACCACCCAAACGACGCGACGACGCGACGTGACGGGAGTGTACTACCTTTGAAATCTCCCAGAACTTTTTTTGGTATGGCAGAAATAATGCAAATGTCAATAGTATATCAAAATTGACACAATTACATCAAAATAACTTAAAAAAAAAAAAAAAAAAATTCTGGGAGTATGCAAAAAAAACCTGATAAACCAGCTAAAACTTAGAAACAACGCTTTGAAAATGATTTGCTTAAAAAGAAAAGGCCCACATGTTGAAACTGCACTTCAAATTGCAAAAACCCTCGTTGCCGGTACTCTCCAACATAGTACAACTATTTTTATAAATATAAACAAAAATATGAGCAACATCAACTCAGCCATTTTTTTTTTGTTTTCGGACAGCCTCAGGAGCTTTAAGAGCCGCAAAAATTTAAGCTCTAAGATTGGAAGGAGGTTATGAATCCTTCGAAAACTATGGAAAAAAACGAGAAATCAATCTTGTCAGCAAAGCACTCACAGATTCAACACATCCTCACTTCAAGGCGTCCGAAGAGTCAAATAGCACAAGACAAATAAAAAACTCTATCTCTGCCATTGCAAAAACGATATCTCTAGTTCCCAATCTCAGCTCACTTTCATCCAATAGTACGCAGTTGCTCGATGAAATCCCACCATCTTGGAAAAGAAATTTACATCCTATCAATTTAAAACTTGCAGACTATGAAAAAAACACATCAGACGAAATATTTAAAATGCTTCACGAAGAAATGATCTCTGCCTCTAACGCTGACAAAATCTTCTACACCGACGGCTCATAAGGAAAAAAATGGGTGTTCATACGCAATATTTCAGTTGCAGCCGAATGCACAAACATCTATTATTCACCAAGCACTACTACGAGAATCAGTAGGCAGCTAAATTGCAGAACTAACAGCGATTCACAAATACCATAACCGATCGCTGATTTCTACAGATAGTCTAACTATACTCAAGAGTCTAAAAAATGAGACATTTTTGATTTACAAAGAAAAAAACAAAACTAAATGTAATTTTACTCAGGTTCTAGGTCATGCCGGTATAGATTAGCAACTGTGGGTCAACTAACCCCAAACCGGAAACTTACAATAAAAGTGAAATTATGAAGATTATCACCTACCTTTTTGAAAAAAAAGAATACCATTTGACTGTTACAGACGAAAGATTTCGATTTACAAAAGTTTTACTTTTTGTCGTTAAATAAACAATAGCCAATTTTAGTTCACTCGATCTACGAGTCGTCTTTGGTAGTCGCGCAATCAGTTGACGTCCGGCAACTTTTTCTTTCTGCCATTTGAGATATCTCGATTACCCTAATAGCCACTTCTATGCTCAACTTGCCCCGATGATTCTCATTGCAATTGCGAAAATCGCAATTCTAATCGTGAAAACTCGTACGACCTTTGGACTTGACTTTGGAGAATTCACACTTCTTCGTCGAAGTGGATAAAGAGCTCATCGAAAAAGGCAAGGCAAGGCGACAGACTTTCATGCGATTTCTGCAACATCAGCATTCCAAATCCTGTACAATTACTCGCTAACGCATCAGACAATATTGACGTAATGAGAAAAAGAAAGCGTGATGTCGTAGGTGTTTTTGCAAGCATTGAAACAGAAGTGGTAAATACGGGTTTGATGGTTAATAAGGGGACTTCGTTTTCTTAAAATCCGCTATAGACACGGAAAATAACATCAGAGCGAATATCAAACTGAGAATAGCTTCCTGCCAATCGCTACTTCGTTGAGCTGAGAAGCAAATTGAAAAATTGTTCCCCCTCTAGAAAACCAAGGTTACCCTTCCTAAGCCCTTGATCATTCCAGTTCTGATGTACGGCGCTGATGCATGAACCTTATATCTACAGCGGATGAGGAAACCCTTGGCCGCTTCGAAAAAAAAGTTCTCCGAATGATCTTTGGTTTTGCCGTACAACTAGCTGTGTGAGTTGTACCAAGCGGAGGCGCATCCTTTCCAAAAAACTACAAGCTACGAACAATGTAATTGTATATTTAATGCTTCACTACTTAAGGCCCTACTCAACCCTCTAACTACTTCGAAAGTGACACAGGAATACAAGACCTTTGGATGAGGTCGGAAGACTTATTTCTTTGAGTCTCTTTCGGGTTCTAGGCCATCACAGCTGGAAATGAGATCGCCGATTGCAAGGCAATGATCTCAGACACCTTTCATGAACCAGCACTTGGTCTGCCCTCGTCCTCAGTGAGGGCTTCAATCAACGATTGGATCAGCCAAGAATACGTCAATTAGAAAACTTCAACATTTTTTCCATCCCTTAACAGAGAAGAGTATAGAAAGCTTTACTGGCGATGCCAAAGGGGCACTTCACTTTTGCAATGCACTTGAAAGTGTTGTGTCTGAGTGAGACCACACTCTGTGAATCCTGTGGAGACTCTGCATAGAATCTTTTCTGTGAATGTCCTGAATTTTCTCGCATCAGGATGCACATATACTCAGCGCAGAGCCGCAGATATGGTGGGAGCTGGTAAACTAGGCTCCTTATGATGGCAGCGTCTTTTGACGAACATCTGGGAATCGATTACTAACTGCTAGTACAATAGATCGGTGTTTGGGTCTGTGGACTCTTGCTAGTATTTTAAAAACCTCCAACAGAACAAAAGAAAAATGAGCTGTACCGCGACATGAGCAAGAGCATAGCTAGAAGGGTACGCATCGCAAGACCACGATGGTTAGGAGATGTCTCCCAGATTAAGACATTGACGTTTCGTAATTTGGGGTTTTTGGAAGCACATTGCAGGGAAATTGCGGAAGACATCGTCTCAATTGGCGCAATCAAGTAAAAGAAAACCATAATGGACTAAAAGTGCAAAATTGGAGACAGATTCACCCCGAATCGTAATGCCCACCTAAATATAGGTAAGTAAGTAAATGCGTAAGGCTAATTCCAAAGTTCGTCGTCCATTTCACTCAAATATTTTTCATTTCTGTTACTATTGCTAAAGATTAATGGCACTTTCCATTGGACGAAAAGAACCGTCCAGGAGCGTCCAGAAGCATTCTCAACCCGTTCCATTGGTGCAAAAAGATCGCTTCTCATGATTCTGAGGAGTGACAGCCGCTTCTCGATTTGAAGTGAGAATCGACTCAGAAGCACTAACACATGTTACTCAAATGTCAAAATGAAAAGTTTCTTCAAGAAATATTTTTTAAGAGCCATAGGTGTTTCACTCACACAAAGGAAATTACGTTAAACTCATTAGAAACACTTTTGGGTGTTCCATTGGTTTTTAAAATGAGTGCTTCCCCGAGTGAAACCAATGGAAAGCGCCATAAGTAAGAGGTAAGTTAAATTTTAATTCCACAATTCAGAAAAATGCTCTTTTGAACTTCTATGTGTTGATTAATGAAAGCAACACTATTCAATTGTGATAACTAACTTCAATAACTGAGAAAGATTTTAAAAGAAGAAATAAAATGAAAAAAAAAACCAACCAAAATTCTCATCATTATGTCCTTTAAATAATTCCACGAAGCCATCATTGTCACAATATATCAATGAACCATAAGGATAACATCTTTCCAGTGATTCAGTGTTGAACAGAACAACAAAAGTATTCCTAGATCTCTTCAACTTCATGGAAGAGTAACCATACGGGAAAAACATTACCATCATGAAAAATTGAAAAGAATTTCCTTTCTGATTCTCGCGAATGAATTAACCAGGCTGCTTGTCTCAATGGCAACAGTTGAATGAACATTAGCTCTGCCCTCGTCCTCGTCTGTGCTCTCGTGAGGAAGTTTTTTTATAACGCAGAATAATTTTTTCTTTGTTCGAGATTAACAAAGAGGAGAATGCGTTTTTCGAGTCATATGCTAAATGGAGCTTGTTGCTTATTTATTCAAATAAGAAATACGCTCCCAACAAACCAAAAAGAAAAAGGATTCGAGTGGAAAAAATGCAAAATGACCAGAGGGTGTTCTGCTTTTAAAGCACAGCACATCGGGCAGGCAAAAGAGGTTGCATCTGTTTGATAATTGCATCCAAAACCATTTGTCCTGCAGCTGCTGTTTCTGTTGCTGTAATAAACGCTTTTGTTTTTTAATATTTAATTCTTTAATGCTTCGGTGAAAAAGCACTTAAGCTCCTTAGTTCTTTTCTTCTCTCATAGAGGTCGTAAAACTTCTCATAAAAATGACTGGCTACTGAGGACTTAGACGTATCTTCCTGGGACTGTGATATAGAACGGTTAAAGTAGAAACACCCCACCATAACTTTTTTTATTGAAAGTAAAACTTTTTATTTTTATTTGCAAAATTTATTATCTCATTTGCGTTATCGTGTTGTTCCAAATGTCCTTTTAGCGTGGTATGGCTCTATATAAGTCTCTGCATACTTTATTCTTGACATCCTTTAGCTTCGTGTTGAACACGTTAACTCCTCATAACACAACGAAAATGAACGTTTTTTTGAAACGGTAAACGCACTAAGGTCTTCCAATTTGGTCACCTCCATGTCGTTATCCTGTCTGCGGCTATTGTTGCGCACAAAAATTACTTGATGGCAAGAAAACATGAAAGGCTTTATAGCCTTTTTCTGAAGTGTGAGTTTTTGGGGGGTAACGCAAATTTTATTCACTTCGAAAAGCCACATTGAATAACCAAACAATCCTTTTCACTAAGGATCGAGCTCCATCCAAAAGGGAATTGGAAGTCATTGAAGTGATGTTGAAAAGAGACTATTGATGGGGCTGCCCAGAACATAAAAGAACGTGTTAGTGATTTTTTTGTTTTCCTTTGCTTTTCTTACACTCTGCAACAGGTGGGCGGGTACTGAATATATTTTAACAAATTTCAATTGTATATCCTGTCTCGTGCAATGAAACGAGGTGCCGAGTGAACGCTAAACTGTTGATCTTTACTGTTTGTTTTGAAAGCTTTTCGTTGAAGTATTTAAATAAAGCAAAGTAAATATTTTTCGAAAAGTCCCATTTGTGTGTTGTTCATTTGATTGTTCATTTGATTGTCTTTGTAGTTTGTTTGGAGCGGCTTCTTTCAAGAAAAATAAAAATAACACTTTTCCAATTGTTTTATTTTCGTAAAATATGGGCAAAAATATGTAAATTGTAAGTAAATATGTCAAAAAATAAATAAAAATTTACTTGCAATTACTGTTTAGTGTTTAAAAAAATAAAAAATAAATGCAACACATGCACGGCAAAATTTTTCAGTAAAGTCATTGTTTGGATCAAAATTCAAAAGGTGTAATGGATTGTCTGTTATATAAACATGCATCACTTGTTAGTTGGAAAATACGCAATTTGCATTTTCATTCTTTACTAATAACAGGAAATGTTACGACAGTTGGTTCACTTCAAAAAACTTTGTTAACGATCAAAAGTTTACTAAGGAAATGTTGGCGTGCAAAGCGCACTACGACAATACAATAATTGGAAAACAGGCATTTCAGGCATATGCGGTCGTGGTAGTGTGTTCAGTTTTTGTTTGAATCCCGCTCTGGGCATCTACTTGTCCTAAGCAAAAAATAAAATAAATAGGGTGGCGCAACAGAGCGAGGAGCCCCAGGGCCTAGCGCATTTCTCACAACCATGCATTGTGAGTGAATGGAAGGGACCTACAATTATCTGTCGGTTCCGAACGGCTAATCGAGAAAGCGCTTTTCATGGCAATGAATACTAACGGAGGACTTGCTAATTCTTCGCGAAAGACGATACCCATGGAAAAAACATTTTTGCCTCTGTTGGGATTCCTCTCTGGATTAACAGGCGGACATGCTATCCATCACACCACGGGTACCACAACTAGTCCTATACGTTCCATTTTATTTCCATCTACTGCCCCCCAAAAAAGAAAGGCTGCTACAATGTATCTTCAATTGGATCTGAGTATTCAAAGTTAGCTTTATCCTCCTCTTCAAAAAAAAAAAAAAAATTAAACAATTCGGAATGTCTTCCAAGCAAAAGTTATACTTGCAGTCTGTAAAGCCGCAAAACATTTGGCTGTATGCAAAAATCAATCACCGAAAAAATTTACATTTTCTTAGAGACTGGAAGCTATTAAAGCTGTCTCATTCATTGTCACAAAAACTATATTTGCAGAATATTGCTGCAGTTATCTAAGACTGCTCAGCTCAAAGAAATCAGTAACCTTAATTTGAGTTCCAGGACGACACGACCTACCCGGTAATGAAATAGTGGATAAGATGGTCAAAATCGGGTCTATACTCGAATCCAGCGAAACAAACACATTTGTTCTCAAGCCACTAGAGTAAGAAAACAACA
Organism: Melanostoma mellinum; assembly: GCA_914767635.1. Classification (NCBI taxonomy): domain Eukaryota; kingdom Metazoa; phylum Arthropoda; class Insecta; order Diptera; family Syrphidae; genus Melanostoma; species Melanostoma mellinum. Next base: position 247,697,235 of record OU612058.1, on the reverse strand, counting down.
GAATCCAACAAGTATTCCAAAAAAGCGCCAAAGACAGGTGGCCATTTTGAAAAATATGCCAGTTTTCTAGAAACCAAAAGCCAGATTTTTCCAAGTAAAAAACAGAATGTCTGCTCCAGCTTAGCAAATCTCGACACACTCTGTTAAGCGGCATTCTCACGGCTAACATTTCATGGGTATTCACATGATAAGAATGGGCATAAGCACATCCAACTTATATAGTAAATGCCTAGACGAAGAGGCAGAGATAGAATCATTTCACTTTCTCTGTGAGTGCCCCTGGCCTACGCAAGGAAAGGAGCCCTTGGAGAATATTTCTTCGACGAACTGGGCGACATCTGGAACATCTCACTAAACAGCGTACTAAGATTGATTCAGGACCTCAAATGTATAATGGATTTTTGAGATCAGTGTTGCGTCTGCGCCCTCCATCTAAAAAGCATAGTGGTCTCGAAAAGATCATAGCTCTTATGCTTTTCACTAGTGATCAACTCATGAAGTACACTGCGTTGACATAATAGTACAACAGCAAACCTCACCCCTTTTTTTACATTTTCAGTCCATTAAATGTCTAGAGTAGGCTTATGTATATGTATATCTAGAGTCTAGACGATGCGATGGCCAACCCTATTTTCATTTAGTGATTGCTTTTTGGAAATCAACCAGCACAACATGCAAAGTCTGTAAACATTCCCGATTTTTTCTATTAGGATGCGTATACTTTGAATTGCATCTGTTGTTGATTTGAAGGCGATAAGCGCGCTTTGACTTATCAGTAGGCTACCCAATATGTCAATAATCTTCAAAGTAATCGAACAGCTATCGATATTTCGTACATCCTTTCTTTTTTACATTGGTAGAAGGTCTCGCTCTATTGCTTGACTGTCTATCTTTTCCTATAAAGTTTGCGATGACATTCCTGAGTCATCTGATCCCGATGTCTGCAATATTTTCTTCAAAAACTCTTATTTTATTTTTATTATTATCTTTATTTATATTATTATATTATTTATTTATTATTTATGATTTATTTATTATTATTTATTATTATTTTTATTATTATATTATTATCTTATTTTTCTTTTGGGGCACAGCAGCTTGTCTTTTTTGGAGTTATAAACTACTTCACTAACTTCCTAGGCTGTGATGTCAGCTATTTACCTGAAGTTCAATTCAGCTTTTGGAGATAGCTTTGGGAAGGAGCCGTTAAAGAGGTCATCACAATACTGTCGCCACCTGTGCAGAATTTTCTCATCATTCACAAGAAGCTGTCATTTAACATCATAGAGTAACTTCAGCGAACTAATCTCTTTAGCATGTTTACTTGTTTGAGCGGCTATTTTGAAAATAGATACTCCTTTATTTAAGATGTTTCGTGTTATTTCTAAAAAGGCCTAGTTTTTTGCATAAGCACTTGTGACAGAGTCTTGAAATTTCTTCCAGTTCTCGATACACTTACTCCGTTTTCTTTGCTTGGAGTTTACAATTCTTCTTCACTTCTTTCTTGCAGCTTCTGTATTCAACTTGGAGGTGAGCCTTTTCGTCTTTATTATTTGAGGGACACTTTCACCATGCTTTGAAAGCCTCTTTCTTTTTACTTAATACGTGACTTTGATTTGTCTTTAGCTATAATTTGACTCTCCTTAACCAATTTTGCTGTAGGCAATTTCAGATTCTTTCTGAAGTGCTCCTTGCATTTTGAACTGTGTTGGTGTTGTTAAGCAAATATCTTTGCATATTTTAGCTGTTTCGTCCTTTTCCATTTCCAAATTATATCACTTGATTTTAGCGCTAGTTTGTCTTGTTTGTTTCATTTGCTTCTTTATAATTCTGCCAATAGAAGGCGGTGCTGCCGGGCGACAGCTTAACCCAGTATCAATTAATAGGCTTTCAAAAGAGATTTCATAAGACTACCAAGTGGTTGTCAATTTTGGTATCATTTCCACCAGGTGTCGATCTTGTCTTATGAACAAGGTACTTTATGCGATGAGACCATCTGACTTTCACAATGCGCATATTAAGGAGATCTTCTCTACTCCAAGTGAGGTTTCGGTGCCATATCCCATACCTCGACGGCAGTCCTGATAGTCTTCGTTTGTCTTTCCAAAACGTCCAATGAAATTTCTGCCAACATACTCGTAGAAGAACTCCTCTTTTAAAGTAAAGAAATGTATCAAATATCCTTAAGTAGTTATAAAAATCTACCCTAACTGCATCTTTTTCAACAAGCTCAAAACCTATTTGGGAGAGAATATGCACTGGCATATTCACACCGTCCCTTACACCACCGATTCAAGAGACAAAGAATACTATCAGTTGCTTGAATTTCGATCAAATAAGCGAAAAGTTTATAGAGAGTTTATAGAGAGTCAACAAAGTCCCTTCACGTCAAATCGAATGATAAGGGAATAGAAAAAAAAATTTGTTCCGCAATGGTACAAAGGGTTGGGTACTTAATATACTCGTAGTTAACTTATAATTGTAAAGTTTGTTCTACTACAATTTACCCACCAGTGGTATAAAGTTATTTTAATGTTTCCGACTTTATACCCATATTTCCAAAACTTTCGTCGCCCCTTTGCCCGTGTAAAACAACAAGTGACAACCTTTTTTGCGCAATTAGTTTTGGTTTTGATTTATCTGAACTTTGTCCACATCTTTCATTTATCTCTATAATACGAGTTAACCTAAGTGGAAAGTTTTTCATTCACATTTACAGATTAGTTTAAATTTATAGCCCCAAACAAATAAATAGAAACAACGCCATTCGACACCCGATTATTTATTTGGAATCGAATTCTGTTTTCAATTTCAGTACGTGCAAAATATAATCGATACTTCGATCTATATTCTTTCTTTAACGAAACAAATACAAAGTTGATTTGTGGTACTGTCAGACCAAATTCAATGGACTCTTAATGAAAATGAAAAAAAGGTAACGAACGGCGGAATGATTGTGGTTGTAAGATAAGCCAAACCAAGTCTGCTACAAGACAAAGGATTTTGGTTCTTGTTTCGGGATTTGATTGAGTTGGGTTGTAGCCGTTGGGACTTTCGACTTGCAGTTCCATTGTAGGAGAGTGAATGATCTGAAAAAGTTAATTTGAATGATGCGGTAGGGATTCTTAGCGAAGCTGCTGTAATGCCCAACTGCTAATTAGTGTGTATCTCGGTAGGGAGGTCTTGTGAAATGTTTAAGGAAAAGTTCTTTTAGTGATTTTAGTAAATAAAACCACAAAAGTGAGTGAGAGTACTGCTTCGTTAATGAAAATTTTTCCAACTCGGTATGCATAATCAATATCAAGATATTTGAAAGTCGCTTCCTGACCTCTGACAATCAAGTAAGATTTTATCTATTTTTTTGCTTTAAATATATATGGTCAGTTAAAATGCAGAACCTTTTATCTGATATCGATTTCAAGGCCGTGTATGACAGTTTTTACAGAGACGAGCTGTACAGAGCTATGTCTAGTTTCGACATCCCTGCAAAACTCGTATCAGCAGGATGACTTTGGATAAATTACCGCTCCGTCAAGGTCAGTTAAAACATACCGAGACCTTTGATGTCGAAAAAGCCTTTAGGCAAAGTACGAACTGTCATGTGATTTCTTTAACATCGTACTTGAAAATATTGTACAAAACTCAAACGTCAACACCAGAGGAACATTCTTTCAAAATTCTGTAAAATTACTCACTAGCGCAGACGATATTCACGTACTGGGAAGAAGGAAGCGAAATATCATAGATGCTTTTGCGAGTAATGAAATGGAAGCGGCTAAAGTGGGTTTTATGTTTAATGAGAGTGAAACGAAGTGTATATTGTCATCAATGTCATTAATATACAAGAACACCGAACATCGATGAATTGGACAAAACTTCACAATAGACAGACATAACTTCTAGGTAGCACTAGACCTCGTTAACCTAGGATCCGCTATACACGGAAAACAACATCAGCGCGGAGATTAAACGGAAAATAACTCTTGCCAACCGTTGCTTCTTTTGGATGAGAGAAACGAAGTCCTCTCTAGAAAGGCTGCACCGAAAGCGTTTACTTTATATAAAGCCGATGAGGAAACAGGAAACCCTTGGTCGTTTTGAAAGAAAAATACTCTGGATGATCTTTGGCCCCGTATGCGAAGACATTGTGTGGAGAAGAAGATACAACAACGAGCTGTATGAGATGTACCGCGACATGGGCATAGCCAGAAGAGTACGCATCGCGAGGCTACGATCGTTGGGCCATGTTGAGCGGATGGACCCAAACGCTCCGGCTCGACGGGTTTTCGAAAGCACATTGCAGGGAAATCGCGGAAGGGGAAAACCTCGCCATAGGTGGTGCAATCAAGTGGATGAAGACCTCAACCGACTTAGAGTGCAAAACTGGAGAGAGCTCGCCCAAAATCGAAATTGTTGGCGTAAGATATTGGTAGAGGCTCTAGAATTAACGCTCGCGTCAAGAGACTATGACTACTTTTATAATGTTATAGAACACAGTGCGAGCATTTAGGAAAATAGGAGAGGATTTGAAAGGAGACATAGATGCACGTTGCTTTTGAACCTTTGTGAATCGTTCTGTAGGGGAAAGACAGGGTCATCAGGTAGAGCATTACACATTCGGGTGGTGCGACTGAAATACGAATCTCTATACTTGACTGTACGTCCGAAGTTGGGCTCAAGGTAAAACTGATGAGCATTCCTAACGAGGCGGGTGTTGCGGCTTAATTGTTTCAGGGGCGGAATGCAACTGGCTACTTCACTAGAGCACAGTTTGTGAACAAAGCGATAAAAGAGAGTGAGAAAGGTAACATTTCAACGATGTTCAAAAGAATCAATCGATTCTACGATTGAACTATCACCTATCAATTTGAACGCTCTATTTTGTACCCTATCAAGTAGACGCAGAGATGTTTGAGGAGCACCTGACCAGATATGGGAGTTATACTCCAGTTTTGGGCGGATGAAGGTCTTATAAATTGAATTTCCTGCATCGTCTTAAGAAGCCTAAGCATTCAGCAGCGTTTTTGGCGATTTCAAATATGTGGTCATTCCAACGAAGATCATCGTTTACACACATACCAAGTACTGACAGCTTTTCGGTTTCCTCGATGCAGGTACCATTCATGGATAATGGCAATGGGGGAATGTTTAGCTTCGACGACAAGAGACAGCATTGAGTTTTCGAAGCATTGAATTCTACTCGGATCTTATGACCACATGTAACAATCCTGTCAAGGTCAGAATTCAATGAGCTAATCATACGCAACCGTTCCAGTTCCACATCTGAAGAGCAGGGACGTGAATTTGGAAACGAATATGAAAAGCTGAGGGTCGAGTCGTCAGCAAAACAGTTAAGTGGATTAGAAGTTTCAGACAAGAGATCATTAATGAAAATGAGGAAGAGAGTCGGAGACAAAACGGAGCCCTGGGCACACCAGCATTTATGAAGTGGGTATCAGACTTGAAGCCATCCAATACAACTTGTATTGAACGGTCGTAAAGGTAGTTTCGAATCCAACGAAGGAGAGACTCATCGATACCAAAAGCACGCATTTTCGATAAAAGAGCCTGATGCCAAACCCTATCAAATGCTTAAGAAATATCAAGTGCAATAATATTACATTCTCCAAAACAATGTAAGGATTGGTTCCACTTTTTGGTGAGATAAGCCATCAAATCACCAGTGGACCGTTTGCTACGAAAGCCGAGCTGACGGTTATTAAGAAGCTTTCGTTCTTCAAGATATTTCATAAGTTGACGGTTTATCAACGTTTCCATGACCTTGGAAAGAAGGGACGAAAGTGCAATTGGACGGTAATTGGAAGGGGAGGAAGATTCTCCTTTTTTAGGGATAGGCTGGACAAAAGAAGTTTTCCATCTGCTTGGAAAAATCCCAGCAGAATAGGAAAGATGGAAAAGTTTACGCAGTGGTTTTGCCAGCGTAGAAGAACACCTCTTCAGAATAACGGCGGGGATACCATCTGGACCCGCAACCGAGCGAGTTCGAAAAAATATCTGCTTCATCACAGAGTTTGTAGACTCGAGCTCAGATGGAGCCATCAGGAAGTGTCGAACTAGTAGCAAATTGAACTGCTGGCAAATTAGATTTATCGATGGAGCTTACATACGGAGAGTCATTGAAGACGAGCGTTGGGACCTGTACCGCGACATGGGCGTAGGTAGAAGAATACGCGAGGCTACAAAGGTTGTGCCACGTAGAGCGGATAGCCACAAACGATCCGGCTCGACGGATTTCCGAAAGCACATTGCAGGGAAATCGTGGAAGGGGAAGAAAATGTTGGTAGTGGCTCAGGTTCACCCCGAACTGTAAAGCCCACCTAAGAAAAGTGCAGGACCTCGTTGGTATTTTATGGATGTCTTGCACGAATCCCAACAAGCCCTAAACGAAATGTTCAGAACAACATGAGTGCGTTGAAAATGGCAAGAGCTGGCTCTGATTTTTCTCATTTTTTCTAAATAAATAACATTTTTTTTTTTTTTTTTTAATTTTTTTATTTATGTGGTCCTGCATTTTAACTGACGATAAGTTTCATGTGACATTGATGAATATGTAAGAATGTGTGCATATATCAAGTGTATGGATTTCGGCTACAACGCTATAGGCTACCGCCTTCTGTTAAAAGAAAACATTTACTCGTTTGGTGTTGCTTCACATTTTCTTGTTTGACTTTTTAAGATGTTGACTCTCTTACAATTTATTTTTCCGACAGATTTACATATTCTCTCGAGCCACATTTGCATTATGCTACTTTTGTCGACAACCTTCGCAGACTAATTCAAACAAAGAATGGCAAAGTGAAAGAGAACAGAGCAAACTTCATTAACATTTAACATCAAAATCAGAAGTGGTAAGTTAACTTCCCTAGCCTTGCTCCTATTCGTGTTTCCTTCTGGAAATCTAATTGCCAAAACAATTGACATTTCACTCGGATAAGGGAAATTAATGAAAGCAACATTATCCAAGCACTTGACATTTTGATCCTTCGAACTAAACGTGCATAGGATTCGTGTCAACAATGCGAAAACACTTGTATTTTACCTCAATGTGGACATAGTTTTGATTGCCAACGGAGTCATTGCAAATGCAAATAGTTGCTTTGAATTTTTTTTTTTTTTTTTTTGTCAGGCGGAAATCTTCAAAAGACACTTGGCAGCATGGAAACTTTTGAGGATATTTTTAGCAATAAGTCGCCTTATTTTGACAGTGATTCACAGCCATATAAATTTCAACGTCTCTTTAATGACAATAGTGTGAAACACAAGAAGTTTGATGAAATTGAAAGAAATGGCTACCCACGTCATAAACAACTTCGCACAAGAGTTCTAAATAATTTATTCAAACTTTCTGGTTTCAAGCTTTTCATCCAATTTACCCAACAACCACCACCTAAATCTACAAAGTTATAACTAAACACATTTCAAATAGTTAAACAGAAACAGTGGCACTCAAAAACTTCGATTTCAATGTCTGACAGTCTGACTGTTAAATTTTTAAGTAACTATTTGCTAGTCCGAAATTGTTGGGGCTTTAAATTCAGTGCCAGTTGCTGTAGAAGAAGATCTCAATCCAATACACAAAATCAACAGAAACACAAAACTTTTGCACAAGTTTATCTACTAGATTTTGTATGACAAAAAATACACCAATTTGCACCCTTGATGAATGCTTAAGTTATTTTCTTAAACATTTTAAATACACCCGAAAGGACAATCTCGCATTCGTGTTTGACATATTTCAAGTAAACTTTTATTTGCAATGTGTTGTCTATCCAAACTGGATTTGTATTTTGTTGGTGTTAGGTCGGTGCTTTATGTCCCTTTTGGGGCGAGTTTAAACAGTTTCCGTTCGTATGAATGATTTAATAGAAACTCTTAAATAAAATATATGCAACGCATGAAAGGAATTACGTATTTACAAGTAGGTATGATGAAGAGTGTGTTTTATTTATTCGTAAGTACCATTAAGAGGGACATTAAGCATACATCCTGCGAGCACAGGGTCTGGTAATGGTTATTTATTGAATGCTGTGTAATATTGAAAATTCTTCAAATCTTGAAGAGCGATTTCAGACAATTGTAAATGAAAAATAAACTGCTTTTTATCTTGAGAAAAAAGTTAAAGAATCACCATTGACCACGCTTTCGTAAGAGAAGATACAAATCAACAACTTTCTCCGACAGACAGCTGTGAAATTATTGCAAAAGTTAATACTGATTTTGAAAAAAACGTTTCATTGCTTTGAATCGACTAGGATTTAGAAAAAGTAATTATTTGGTACTCACATGTCTCAAACAAAACCGTAACTCTAGTTTTGAGTTTCCGGATGCCGTGTCATGACCGTGTTATGACTCATAACTTGAGAGACAAACCAGCGAGACAAAAACCTCTGCGCACATTCCTCCAGAGTAAGGAAAAACAAAATCCAACGAAACTTTCTAGAAACCACCAATGATGGGCGATCCATCTTTAGAAACTTCCAGGAACCTATAGCCAAATATTTCGTAAAAAATGAAGCCAAACAGAACTTGGCTCTCACCGCTGATTGACATTTTTACAGGTTGTTACCTGTCAATCAACAGCGAGAGCCAAGTTCTGTTTGGCCTCATTTTCTAGGAAATATTTGGCTATAGGTTCCTCATTGTGTATCCACATGATGAGGATGGGCATTCCCACATTCCACTTATGAAGAGGATGCCAAGACGAAGAGGCAGAGGAAGTGTTATTCAACTTCCTCTGTGAATGGCCACGTTTGGCCTCGGAGAATACTTATTTGGAGAATACTTCTTCAACGAATAGGGTAACATCCCAAACCCTCCACTGAACACTGCGACAACGGCCTCGCGCCTGAGGGGACATCGAAAATACACATTTTTAGATACTTAAAACTTAGTTATTTATTATTATTTATTTGCATACACTTGCTATAATGAAGTCAGTGAGTTGTACTTTACTGGTATTATCCCAAATCGTCTGGCAACACTATGAAAGTTAGGCAACGCGTAACGTCGCGTCGTCTCGCGCGAACCTCCAATGACCTAATCACGAACTCAATCCCGTACTATTAATCGCCTCCTACCAATCTTTGAAGTCTCCGTTTTCTTAAAGAACGCAATTGCTTCTGAGATTCAATTGAGGTGTTGCCGTTCTAAATTTACCTATAGCTATGTGATGAGATAAGTGACTCAGAACTTTTTGACTCTTCATTCAATGTACTTACGAAAACGCTCATTTAGAAGACCTCAATGGAAAGTACCACTGAACCTTTAGTGCAAGAAGTAGAAGAAGGAGGAAGTACTCTTCATTTTATCCTCTTCAACTTTTTTGTATGAATTCCACCGATTCAACAGTGCTGATTGCTGATTCAACGCAAAAGCATGCATCGAACGCGCAGCTCAATCACTGTGGTGTCTGAATTAAGCCTATTGTGCCAATGCAGATGTGCTAACTTAGATAGCTATTTCATTTTTAGCAAGTTTGATGCACTAACTCCATATTAAGAAATGGTTCCCATTATCCTCGCACTGAAATCATAACTGCGGCCTGTGAGGAACTTCATAGTTCACAATTCTGGTTTGCTTCGTTGTTCTGGTCAGCCAACACCCGAAGTAAGGTAAGTTGAGATCATCGCTGAGTTAAATAAATAACTCAACTTGTAGATGAGCCCACTCGAGTTCCAGATATTGAAGGCCATGCGCTCAACACTCTTGGCCAAATTCTCACTTCTCATCACAAAAAATACAGGCTTATAGTATCATCCCACCTAGGCAGCCCCAAAGGAACTTTGCGGCAATATAAGAAACCCCATTTGGGACTGCCTAAATAATTTCCTTCGAAATTTCAATTGGTCATTACGCTTTCTCGACGAAAATGTTGACGCATCGGCTGATGTGATATGGAACGTAATTTTCAACGGCAATTTTATTCAAAAGAACAAAAATGATCATCCAGAAACAGAATTTGTGGTTCGACTCGAGCTGTAACAAGGTGATTAGGGATAGAGAGTAGAGAAGGGAATTTTCGGATATTTAAAGACAACCCTACTGCAGAAAACCGAAATTTGTTCAAACTGGGCAGAAATATCTGTAACCGTTTTTTCTCCAACTCTCTTTCTTATTTTCATAAACGATCTCTTGTGTTAAGCATCTAATCCACTTACTGTTTTACAGAAAACTCTCATTGTCCCTCTCATTGGACGTGGAACTGGAACGGTAGTGTAAGATTAGCTCATTGAATTTTGACTTTGAAAGCATTGATAACAAGAACCGAGCAGAATTCACTGCTTTGGAAACTCAATTCTGTCTTTTTTCGCCAAAGCATAACGTCCTCCGTGGTACCCGTGGTCTGATGGATAGCATGTCCACTAGGGTGGTCGCTATTTGCAAAAGTTGGATTTTTTTAATGAGCACCCTTCTTTCTTGTTCCTTGACTTCTTGAAACATTACCCAATTTTTATTTATTTTCTACGACCACATTAACACGTGCCGCATTGAGCTGAAAGCTAAAGCTTTTATGAAGGTTCATTTTTGCATTTGTATATGCTACTTTCTCTTTCTTGCATTAATTTTCTTTTACAATCATTTTTTTACTTCTGGCAATCAAAACTTATTGGCCTGCGTTCAATTGAATTTTCTCAAATATGTCATAATAATTACGCCTAAGAACTTCTTCTTCTTCTTCTTCATTTTCGGCGTTACGAGTAGTGATCTTGAAGCGATCACAACTCTCCCACTTTGCTGCTTCACACTAGTGATCCGCCTGTGGGGTACGCCGCGTTGACCTCAGAAATCGTCGGCAAGCCTCCCGGTTTTGGATTGTTCCATGTCTGAGGCCAACCAAATGCTGCTGTTTTTGCATTTGCTTGTACCAGGAGTGTTTTGGCCTGCCTTTTCTTTTTCGTCGCGAATTTGTTGAAACGTTGTACGATATTGCCTTTTTGACGGGGTTCTGCGGATCTCTCCTTTGAACATGACAATACCAACTGAGCCGGTCGTGCTGAATTTTGTCCAAGATGGTACTTTTGACATGAAGGCTTCCACGGATCTTAGTACTTCTAATTCGATCAAGCTTTGTTACTCCTGCTGTCATCCGAAGCATCTTCATTTCGGCTGCCGTCAATTTGCTCTCATACTTTTTGTACATTGTCCAACATTGTGAACCGTATGTCAGAGCTGGACGGACAACTGCTGTGTAGAGTCTTCCCTTCAGCTTAGGGGGCATTTTTCGATCACAGAAGATAGCGGAGTTTTCTCGCCACTTCATCCACCCTACGCTTACTCGATGATTGATGTCGTCATCACAAGATGCTTCACTATTGATCATAGATCCCAGATATTTAAACTTTTCACACTTGGAAAGCACATTTCCATTCAAATAAATGTCTGGAATTACGCCTAAGAACATTACCTATAAATGTATTCATTGCAAAATCATTAAAATATGTTACTATTTATGAAAAAAACACCTTAAAAAATAAAAGAAAAATTATCTGAATTTTTTTTTTATATATGGTAGGGAGGACTTGAGATTTCAAGGCTGTGTTAACACATTCCGATTTAAAAAATTTTTTTTCTTGTGCACTTTTGGAATATAATAGCATATAAAAAAAGGGTGCTCAACAAAAACAAAAACATTTTTTTCTCATCCATACAAATAACGACCACCCTAATGTCCACCTGCTAACCCAGAGGTTCGTGGCTCGAATCCCAACAGAGGCAAAAATGTTTTTTTCCGCGGGTATCGCCTTTCGCGAGGAATTGGCAAGTCCTCCGTTAGCATTCATTGCCATGAAAAGCGCTTTCTCGATTAGCCGTTCGGAACTGGCAGAAAATTGTAGGTCCCTTCCATTCCCTCTCAAAGCATGGTTGTGAGAAATGCGCTAGGCCCAGGGGCTCCTCGCTCTGTTGTGCCACCCTATTTATTTTTATTTATAACATCCTCCACTGCCATTATCAATGAATGTTACCTCACCTTTTTCCTTTACCTTTTTCATCACTGCCTGTCTGGCCACAAACTTTAAAGCTTACATCAACCGAAACTTGGAAATATGATTTTAATATCTGGTCAGGTACTCCACAAACATCTTTGTACCTTCTTGATAGGGTACAAAACAGAACGTTGAGGTTGATAGGTGATAAATATTTGGCCGCAACACTCGCCTCGCTGAGGCTGTCCACCTGCCTTACCTAGAGTCTAACTTCGAACGCAGAGTCAAGTATAGAGGTTCACATTTTAGTCGTACTACCCGTAAGTGGAATGCCTAACCTAACTCTGTTTTTCAACTGATTACGATACACAAAATTTTAAAAGCAATGTGCATCGCTGTTTTCTAGTCAACCCTCTCCTATTTCCCGATATGCTCGCACTCTGTCTGAAACATTATAAGCATATTCACAGCCGCTTGATGAGAAGCTTTTATTTTACACACACTTAACATACAACTACTGCTTGTTTAACAGTATAGTGTAAAAGTAAAAATAAAAATAAGAAATAGCCGTAGATCTATGTCAAAAGTCAGATTGAATCACATGCAAACGATTTCAATATCTCTAAATACTCCTTGATATCTTTTGATCAAGTAAATTTTATGTTGACTTAATTATTTCGTCCTTACAACTTTGAGATGATAATAAAACCTTACAGAAACTTTAGTGAAATTCCTTCAGTTGTTCATAGTTTGAGAATCAATAATGTTGGAAAGAGTTTTTCGTCGTCAAAAAATTTTTAAGCTGATGTACTCCCCTCAACGACCATCATCGTCTTTGAATGCAATTGTATTGCCGTCAAAGGAATTCCTTTAGAGTGTGGATTTCACTTGATGAGCTGCTGTTTATATGTCATCTATGCTATTTGGAGCTAAAATGAAACACGAAAAAAGGATGCAAATAAAATGTTTTCCTTTTCAAGTATCCTTGACGAATCAATATGCTTTTGGTTTTGAAAGGATGCCTTTGACGCAAATAATTCAACTGAATGAATATCACTTTAAATCATCTTTAAGAGTATCAAAACACATGCTTTGAGTTTAACTCAAAATCAATATCATTCTGGATGAGTTGCTGTTGAAAAAGAAAAAACAAACGTATATAAAAGACTAGAGTTTAGCTGGGGTGTGGTTATGTTAGGAGCTTGCTGATGCTGATACCTGGTCCATAAATGAAATGGAGAGGCTTGTTAATACGAATAGTTTCATGCGACGCTGGTTCTGTACCTAAGGATCAAAGAAATTGGTGACAGGTATAATTTTTCCAAATATCTTTAAAAAGCAGTAAGACTTATTCAACTTTTTGGTTGATATTTTTATCATTTTACTAGCAAAACTTATCCAGTAGAAGCTTTCATTTTTGCACATCCTGAAAAGCACGTTATGGGTTTTATTGAAACAATTCTGAACTAAAGGGTTCCCCTCCTGCTCTCTTGTTTTCTCCTTCTAGAGTGAAAATATTACCAAATTTCATCCAGGGGTCTTTTCAATCTGCAATATCTTTCAATTTTACGAAACTTTTAACTTTTATTAAAAATGAAATTTCAAAGTCCTTATTGAAAAGTTATTTTGTTTTCAAGGCTTCATTGCAATAGTTTGCCTATCCACTCCACCTTTCGAGCATCCACAGAGAAAAACACCTTTGCAAATCCAAACTTTCGCCATAAGGATTCTCATGAAATATAAGCCAAAGCAAGAAGCATGCTCAACTTTGTGAACACAACACACCCATATTTTGTAACTATTCTTGCACCTTCTAATTGCGAAATCACGTACATTAGGTTGGTATTGGTGTGGGTCGTTGAAGCGTGCAACCAACAGCTTTTTAAAATCCTAAGAGCTCTTTGGCATTGACATCCTTTTTATCCTGCTGCTGACTCCTTTGATTAGTTTCTTGTTATCGGGTGCTTGTGAACTTTAAAATTTTCTCCCTCTTTACAACATTTTCATGTCCTTTGCAAGAACATAAAACGGAAAACATTCAAAGTACTTGTTTGACAACTTAACTCTTTCACCACATTTTCTTATCCAGATCTAAAATAGCCATGATAAGGAGGAAAAAAGGGAAAGACAATCAGACTGTGTAGGACTCGGACTGTAACTGCACATTGGAAAAGTTTTTGAACCTGATGTCCCTGAAGAACGAGGATAACCCCTGTTCACCTATGCACATTTTTGGCGATAAATTTGGCAAGATATCCTTAAATTCCAACTCATTCTCTTAAAAAGTTTTCTGAGTGCATTTCAGGACCTGAAGCAAGCAAGATGGTGTGTGCTGCTTCAGTACAGGAAAGCATCGCAGTCTTATCAAGGACTTTAAAGTATAATTGAAAGATACCGCTCGAGGATACGTTCTCCGCATTTGCATATATGTACATAGGTAAGTAGAGGGAGTAACAACTTTCAAATATGTGAAAAATGGAAATCTTTTCGATATGTAGCAGGTTTTCCTCGAGCAGCTCGTAAAATGAGGAGACATACATTTGCTTGAAGATATCTCCTTCCTAATGCAGTGTCAAAAGTTTTTATTCCTTGCGGATGTGTTTTGCATCATGAGCTCTTTGATTAGCTAAGTGTGTTTCTGTTGTACTATGTAGCCCTTAAATATGCAGACACATGAAACAAGGACACTGAAATGCTTCCTATCCGTTTCTTTTTTTTTTCAGCCATGTCCACGTTGGATGTTGAGAAATCAGCATAAAATAGGTTGACATTGGTGTGCATCTGGATGTAGGTAGGTATATGCAATCGGGAAATGTGTGTTAAATTTCATTTCAACGTCCCTCAACAGGGGAGATGGAAAAGTTTTGGAATCAGATTCAAATGGGAAGGTGAAAATTTAAAACTCGAAAAGTTTTCATTCCCCTCAAGCAGCTTGTGGCCCTGGAAATTCATTCGAGTTATTCTATGGTGCTGTTTACATATGTGAATGAATGTGGCAATTATATATGAGTAAGTTTGACATCATTATAACTGCGAAATAACCAAAAACCAAATTCAAAAAACCACATCAGTGAGGATACTTAATGTTTTTTTTAAGTTGAAATGTTGAAACTCGTAGAGATATCAACGTATAGATACTTTAACAGGCAATTGAAGTGATGAAATAATAGTTGGAAGTTTTTTCTTCCCCTGGGTAAACTTTGTAACGATACAGATTTTAAAACATAAAATGTTGGTTTTCACAGTCAGCAGCCATAGTTTTGAAAGAGGTGGTAATTTGTGGTAGTTGCAGTGATTGGAAAGCAATGAGGTATACCAACTGTTTTGTTTAATAAAATTTTTGAAACAAAGCAAAAGTTTATGGTAAAGTTTTGGCACAGTTGCAATTGAAATGGTACCCGTATATGCATATACATGTCTGCCTCTTATGTGTGAGTTTAAGGGTCAAGTCCCAGAAATGCCCAATTATGTTTGCCGGGGTATGGCTAACGCGAAATATTTGCAATGCCTCTGATAGCAATTTCACAGTGATGAAAAGTTCATTATCAACAAATTTGGATCCCATCCATTGCTCAGAAGACATAGTTGATAAAAAAAAACCTAAGCCACGATGGTCCCCGACATTTGCGTCACCCTATGTATTTTTTGTCTGTTTAATTTGAAATCAATGAGACTATAAATTTAATTTTGTCTCTACAAATTGAGGTATTTTAAGCGCATTTCTTATTTTCACGATTCCAAGTAAAAGAAGGTCTCTCGAATGTAAGTAAGCTCAAGAGAAATGAAGCGGTAGAAAATCTAATACGTGCAGGCAATAAAAAAGGACATTTCTTGTCCGTTTTCAAATGACTGAGTTCCGAGTAATTGGCATCTAAAAGAATGGATGTGAGATTTTGACGTTCCATCCCTCTTTCTAAATTACAATTCCCGTGAGTTTTCTTTGAACACTTTGTGGTCAAACGAATAATTTAATGCGGATCCCAAATTACTGTAAATTATACCTCACATTAATCAAATATGAAATAGATGAAAGATATGAAATTAGACAGTCCGTTGAATTACATTTGATAAGGTCAATCAAAAAATGCGTCGTATAAAGTTTAATTTTGAATCAAATACTAGTCTTAACCTTTTATATCAATGTATGACATAACTGTAACAAACCAAAAAAACTCCTCAAAAAGTTTCAAGTTGTTATTCATTCCATTTGAAATCACTGTGACACGATGTTTAATCACAGTTTCACACAATGTTAGTGTTTCTTGTACAAAATAGATGGCCTTACTTGTAACAAAGTCGGTTCGAAAACCAAGTTGGCCATTGACCTGAGAAGAAAATTCGGTGTAAGTATCCATTGTAGTGAATTCATAGATACTGAAAGAAAAGTGATCGAAAAACAACAGCATCCAGCCATTTATCCTGGCTATAGGCGATACAAGTTTCAATAACTTTGAGAATTTTTTCGTTTATATGGACAACATAAAACATTGTTTCAGAAGTTTTTTGGGGGCTGTAGATGCGTGCTTCAAGTGTTTCCATCTATTCAACTTGGAGTATCCATCTGCATGCTCTCAATTTTGGTCTTTTATAGAGCATCATTTTTATGACATAAACGCTTCAACCAATAAAACTTCAAAAATGTATCTGCTTTCTGAGCAGTTAAAAAACTAAATCTAACAAATATGTACAATAAAGACAAATTTGATGTAAGTTATTGAAAAAAAAATCCAGTTTTTCTTTTCGAATGAAGTTTCTGAAGTGTTTGTGGTTTCACCAAGATATTTTGATTCTGTTTTTCCTATTTTGGCACGTAGCTTTCTGGAACGAGGATAATTGGAAAGGTAAATATATATGGTATATATGCGTCGTTGAAAATTTTTTTTTATCTTTCAGATTGTCTTAAATTCATTAATTTAATACTTTTTTCTTGCATTTTAGGATAACTCATTACTTTTATTATTTATTCCTTGCTTCTTAGTCTATTTTCAAAGATTTAAGGTAAAAACTTAGTAAAAAATTATTAACATTTATTTAAATTTGGTGAACTAATCGATATATGCTAAGAATTTTTTACTTCGTTTTTACCTTAAATTTTTGAAAATAAACCTAGGAAGTTAAGAATAAATCATAAAACTAATGGGAAATTAGTAAGTTTTTTGAATTTATTCTTAAAATTTAAGTTCCAGTTCTTAAAATTCAAGAATAAATTCTTAAAAACCTATGAATGTTTGCATTAATTTTATGAATTCATTCTTAAAATTTAAGACCTGAGACTTAAATTTTAAGAAAGAATTCATAAAATTAATGCAAAAATGCATAGGTTTTTAAGAATTTATTCTTAAAATTTAAGAACAGTTACTTAAAACTTAGGAATAAATTCATAAAAATAATGCAAAAATTCATAGGTTTTTAAGAATTTATTCTTAAATTTTAAGAACAGTTACTTAAAACTTAGGAATAAATTCATAAATATAATGCAAAAATTCATAGGTTTTTAAGAATTTATTCTTAAATTTTAAGAACAGTTACTTAAAACTTAGGAATAAATTCATAAATATAATGCAAAAATTCATAGGTTTTTAAGAATTTATTCTTAAATTTTAAGAACAGTTACTTAAAACTTAGGAATAAATTCATAAAAATAATGCAAAAATTCATAGGTTTTTAAGAATTTATTCTTAAATTTTAAGAACAGTTACTTAAAACTTAGGAATAAATTCATAAATATAATGCAAAAATTCATAGGTTTTTAAGAATTTATTCTTAAATTTTAAGAACAGTTACTTAAAACTTAGGAATAAATTCATAAATATAATGCAAAAATTCATAGGTTTTTAAGAATTTATTCTTAAATTTTAAGAACAGTTACTTAAAACTTAGGAATAAATTCATAAATATAATGCAAAAATTCATAGGTTTTTAAGAATTTATTCTTAAATTTTAAGAACAGTTACTTAAAACTTAGGAATAAATTCATAAATATAATGCAAAAATTCATAGGTTTTTAAGAATTTATTCTTAAATTTTAAGAACAGTTACTTAAAACTTAGGAATAAATTCATAAAAATAATGCAAAAATTCATAGGTTTTTAAGAATTTATTCTTAAATTTTAAGAACAGTTACTTAAAACTTAGGAATAAATTCATAAATATAATGCAAAAATTCATAGGTTTTTAAGAATTTATTCTTAAATTTTAAGAACAGTTACTTAAAACTTAGGAATAAATTCATAAATATAATGCAAAAATTCATAGGTTTTTAAGAATTTATTCTTAAATTTTAAGAACAGTTACTTAAAACTTAGGAATAAATTCATAAATATAATGCAAAAATTCATAGGTTTTTAAGAATTTATTCTTAAATTTTAAGAACAGTTACTTAAAACTTAGGAATAAATTCATAAATATAATGCAAAAATTCATAGGTTTTTAAGAATTTATTCTTAAATTTTAAGAACAGTTACTTAAAACTTAGGAATAAACACTTAAAAGAAATACTTTTTATTGATTTGACAAATGAAATTTTAACATAAATTTGAATAGAAAATGTTCATTTGACCAAAGAGGTGAGTTTTGGTTTTGTGCACACATGAAAGTGTGAGTTCTAATGAAGACTTACATTATGGACGATATAGAGGAGCTCAAAAAAGTTTTCCTCACACCGTCTGTCGATCTGTGCGGGTGTATTCCGGTGCGTCCTTTGTCTGCTGCATATTGCCGTACGTTGACTTTTCCATATTACTGTGATCTTCTAGTCCAATATCTGTGCTGCTACTACAAATGACGTGGTTGCTTTTCTCTTATACAGAGCTACTTCTCATAGCAATGACATTGTTGACATTCTAATTTGACATAAATCTTTAATCAAATTTTCAATGGAACTATTAATGTTAAATAAAAAAAAAAAACACCGATATATGAATCAAATATTTGTATATCAACTTTTTCCTTCTTTCTTTGAAAAGAAATTTGTTCTGGAAATACTAACCCTAACCTAAGCTATATTTATATTACTATGTTAGTATGTTAGTAGTTCGTCCAATCTTAAATCTTGCTGCCACTGTTTCTCAGGCCAATAATATGGGACTGATGTTACAGTATGTACCTTGATTATTAATAGAAAACAGGCCTAACCTATTTATTTATCTATTTTAAAGTCCAATAACAGCCCAATCCGATAAAAAAAATTCTTCAAACTTCATGCATTGCAATGTTTGCTAAATTTCCTTAAAAAGGGAAAATTTTTTTTAAAAGGCATATTTTTTCGTATCTAAGAATGGAGAGGGTAATTTAATGAAACGCACAGCTTCGTGTTTAGCTTAAGACTAACTTAATTAAAAAGAACTCTTATATACTAAGCCTATAACTAGATAACATTTGTGCTCTCTGGCACTGTGTGTTGTACAGGGTGATTACAATGTAAGGTACCTTTTACATTCATGACATTTTTAACTTTTTTTTGCGTAACGGGTTGTGTTCGTTTAGTAAAAAATGTACATATAATAAAACAACATTCTCCTAAATTTGCATTGCAAAATATTCAAAATTGAATGAGTGGAGATTAAACTCCGAAGGTGCCACTAAATAAATTTGGTTTGCGGTGTGCACCATAACTCACAGCAGAATCAAGTGAAAAAAAAAAAATTAAAATACATTCGTTAAAAGAGATGTTTCTCGAAATAAAGACGGGAAGATTTTTTCTTTCGCTCTCGACAGTACCTGGTGAATTATGTGAAGATGTATTGAGCACAATTTTGAAGCGATTGGTCAAGTAGATTTTGAGTTATCGTTCACACGGACTTCAAATAAGACATTCTCAGAAAAACGGTTTCTAAAAACACAGAAGAGTTTGGTCGTTTAGCGTTTGAGAACACTTCAAATATAGTTAACAAGACCGAAGAAGGCCCGTTTATGAAGGGAAATATTGGGGTTCCAAAAATACAATAGCGCTTCGCGTGGCTGCCGCCCAGGTGTGAAACCCTGCATGGAGCAATAGACGCTCAAATACTCAAACCTCCGTCAATTTTACTCGATCGACTTTAAAATTCAACACAATATTCTTGAGATACTATGCATTCATTTAACTACTTAGAATAAAATTGTAAAATAAAAAATTTAAATACTTTACCCCCCTCATAACAAACTCCGTTGGAAGCCCTAAACTTTTTAGTGCCTTTTTACAAACAGTTTTATAGATTTAATTGATTAGGACGGGGGAAAGTCTTAAGACCTAACAGTTATAAGAAAAAATAGGCAAAACTGTGTATTGAGAGTATCGAAATCTTAAGGCCGATATGAATGGTTTTCAAGTTGAAACAGGACTGTCCTTCACATGAATTATGAAAACTGAATAGAAACGTTACTATTTTGCAATTGCTAATACAAATCAATGCTGAAAGTTTAATCAAGCTGTTCTTAAAAATCAGTTCTTTTTTTTAAAGCCACGTATGAAAGTCTCAAGATTTTGTAAGAAAATGTTTCGGCGTCAAATTTAAAAATAACAAGGCTAAAATTTTTTCAAGTGCTAATGCTCCATTTAATCAACTAAGACACTTAGAATATGAAATTTCGTTAGATTCGTACGAGTCATTAACAAGAAAAACGATTTTTTGGAAAAATGGTAACCGTTTTTAAATTTTTTTTTTTAAATTGCAATGACGTTTGCGGAGCATCTACACAAGCATGTGAATTATACTCTCACTTAGGACGGATATAGGATATTTAATAAATAGAAGAAAGATCAGAGGGTGTGAAAAATTTCCTGCACCTTTTCAGCAAGCCTAAGCATTTAGCAGCAATTTTTCAGTTTTCAATTTTTGGTTCATTCCAACGAAGATCTTTGCTTAGTTAATATTCCTTAACAAGAGTACTTCATTCAGATTAGTCTCTTTGATGAAACTAGGATTCTGGGTTACGTTGAAGGATTTTATCTCTATCTCATATATTTAGTTATATTCAATATTATGGGTTTGGTGGCAGTCTCCGATTAAATAGACCAGAGATTCTTCCTCCCTGCAACGGTATCTGTAATAAGCGTTGCTCTCTACGATTAGTATTTTGAGGTGTTTCCTTAGCCAGCCATGTCCAGTTGGGAAACCAGATAATATTCTTACATTTTTCCAACTTGGGCTTATAACATCTTTGTTTTGTATTTATGTGGAACAAGCCTAGTAGAAGCTTGGCTTCGCAAGTTTACGGGAGTTAATTCTTGTATTTTTCTCGGATGTGTTCCTTCAGAATCTTAATTTCGTTCTTAATGTGCATCTCTGTCATTCCACAAAAGGATTCCGGCCCTCTGATAGGTGGTCTTGTTTCTGTCTTTGCCAGCCTGTCAATCTACTAATTTCCTTGTTTCTTTTTACCCAGTTTGTTTAATCTGCCTGTACATACAATCACTGATAATTTTTAAGGTGGTTGTGTAAGACCATATGACTTTTACAAACCATGAAATAAAAACGAATGGACAAAGTCTCATTTGCTTCCTATGAATACACTAAAAAAAATTTCGGAAATGGAAATAAGGCTCCCGGATGCAGAATCCCAGGATAGCAACCCCTTAATACGAATCAAAAATAGTGAGATACTTTGCTTACTTTATTTACAGCTGTCGGAGATGCTGTTTTTTTAACCAATGACCTCTGTTTTAACAATAATTTATCATTTAATGTTCTGTACTCAACATTTAATTTTTTAATCACTTTATACCGAACTATATTACTTAATTTGTTTTCATAATTAGTTAAGTATAAAAGAATATAAATAAAATCAAATAAATAAAATAAAATGAAAAATACTGTACTAAAAGATATATAAAATCTTCAAACAGCGCTTTTAATCCATTAGTGGTTTTGTCAAATTTATCTGTTCCAATTCGTGGTTTTTTAAAAATGTAACGTAGTTAAAAACTGTGAAATAAAAACGACCTCGCGCTTTGGTGGTTAACAATCGACTCACCATATTTCCGTTGACCTGGCTGGAACTTTTGATTGAACTCCAGAATGCATTGCTTAACTTGCATTCTGGAATTCAGCTTGACCTACTAAGCCATGTCACAATAAGGTGCCCGGAAACTGTTAGTATGCATAATATCGATAAAGCAATTATATGCATAATAATTGTTATGCTTACTGGCATAGTAGGTAAAGGTGAAGGAACCAAATGTAAGTATAACATTCCTCCGCCGTTGGATAGTTCAAGCCAGGTGTCCAGAAACAGGTTTGCCTTTTATTCAATATAATATTAAATTTATTCGAAAATAAGAGATTAAATCACAATGTCTATTCGCTATTAATTCAAATCTAATAATATTAAACTAGAAGCTTAAACAGACAGACAAAACATTAAACATACATTTATAGTAAATAATGCATAACAATATTTTGCGTAGTATGATTATGTGTAAATAGTATATTTTTTTGCGTTCATAGTTAGTGTTGCTTGTCAGATCTTAAGGAAATTATTTTTTCGGTAGTATTTACGTTAATTTACATTTAAGTTGATATAATTCTACGATCCCATATTAAATAACAGTTTTTTGAAAAGAATATTATAGCAGAGGTGACTTCGTAGACTGTTGAACGTTCGTTGTCGGTCTGTACTGGTGGTGGTGGTGGTAGTGGTCGTCGTGTTAGGGGCGCTCTTTTCGTTTTGGTGATTCGTTTTGGCTCGTCATCGTTGATTTGTGCGACGATGGGAATCGTTGATCCATGTATATGACTGTATTGGTTGCTGTTGTTTTCAGATTCTTCCTCTTTCTGCAGACTGCCAAGAACACGATGATTGTAACGGTTATCACCCCCAAGGTAGACAACGAAAGTAGCGAATATCATTTCCCATGCCATGTTCCTCGTATTTCTTGTGGTTTCCAAGTTTGCGAGGTTTTGATGCAATTCTTGAAGGGAATGTTTACCATCCAAAATATTGACTATTTACTTGTGGTCTCCCCTTTCTGAAATTCCATGGTTTCGACGTTGTTGGTTGGCTTTTGACTCGAATTGGGTCTCTCAAGTCCTCCAAGAGCTGTAAGTGGTTATAACCAATGGCTGCTTGTATTCCGCAAGTGTTGCGAAATTTCGTTGGGATGAGAATTTCAGTTCCTTGGTGTTGGCATCGCAAGGTTGAGGTTGTTTGAATATTCCCAACCCCTCTAGGAAGTAAAAATTAAAGATTAATTATAAATTTTAAAAAAAAATATAATTGTGCCTTCTTTGCCTCAAACTTAAGAACTTCTTGAAACTGTCTATCATATTCTATTCTATTTTTTGCCTTTCTTCACATTTTTGTCTTTCAGTATAAAACTTAAGAGCTTAAGGTTCCATATGCACATAAAATGTGAGATTTTACAGCATTCATTAAGTTAATCCACTATAACCCGAAATCAACTCTGCAACCACCTCAGCGTTAAGTTTCTCTTCATCGTTTTCCTTGAAGACTTCTTAAATTCAAACAATTCTTGCATGTGCAACAATAGAGTGTGCTTTTAGCTTAAACGAAGAACGGCATCGTAAGCGGAGCACAAAATTCAAGTACCTTCTGAAAATCCATATCGATGATATCAAGGGCAAAATGTTGATTTTACTAGTTTTCATTTTCCGCTCATATAAAAGGGACTACGAAGCAAATTTCCAGCAAACCAATATTGTACAAGGATAGAAAGCACAACCAAAGAGAATTTTGATTGAATTTCTTTGTTTTCGGAGGAAGGGTTTCGCAGTTTGCCATGAACTTTCCGCTTTCTCTCTTCAAGTCTCATTATACTCAGTTAGAAGCATTGAAATTTAATATCGAATTTAATTTACTTAAGTTAACTTGAAGAGCTTGTTAACTATACTCTCAGTAATTAAAGGATCTCGTTGAGTTGCAAGAAATGCAATAATACTAGGAATTGATGCATAAATTGGGAAAAATGTAAAAGGGAAAAATTCTCTTGCCATCCCTTCAAAGCAGAATGAGGGATAGCTCTGAAAGGATTTCAATAGAGTCAAAGACTTAAGGCGAATTTAGCTTGGAAACTGCACAGTTAGTCGCAGCTTCTCAACAAACGTACATAATTTCTAAGGCCGTCCCTTTACAGTACAAAAAGGGACTGCTCTGAATGGTGTTTAAGATTTAAAGGTGTTGAAATTAGTAAGCTGCTCAGTTGGTTTTCCATAACAGATCTTAACTGTCTTTTAATTGGCGGCAATATCAAGTCGTGAATCCTTTCCAAGACACACAGCAGTGAATGCAACCTCAGACTCATTTGTTTAATCCCAATGTTCAGCAGCTTAATTGCAAAGCTGGTAAAACATTACCATCAACTGACTACCATCTGGCAAACTTACTTACTCCTTTCAACAAACACACAACTCAATAGCCATCGTCCAACGCCTCCATTGTTTCGTTGGCGGTGCGGTGTTGTCGTCGCTGGTGTTGTGTAGGACTCATCGCGCCTTGCATGTTATACGGCCATGCAAACATTTGTTCTTAATTAGGCGTTAATAAATCACGATTTCATTCATGGTGCAGGGATCCCTTCCGGATTCCAGGACATGAAGTGCATGCGGGCAGTGCTACAAAATGCCATGTTCACTTCGGTCAAGTGGCGCTTATACACACACATAAACAGCATTTTTCCACTAAAATCCGCCCCTACTTTTTTCGCGCTCTTTCTTCGTGTGAGAAGGGATTTGTTGCAATTTTACACGAATTCTTAAAGTCGTGTGGAAATAAAACGTCCTGAATAAAGGATAAGCCACATAAATCCTTTATATTTCTTTCTTCCTTTTTTTATTACAATGGTAGGTACCCATTTCTATGCCTGCCTTTATGTATTTTCCCCCCTTTTCATAAAAGTAGCTCATGTTGTAGAGTGCCGATTGTTGATGTGTTTATATGCACATATATTGTACGAGTTGAAAAATAAAATATAGCGCGGAAAGGACGGAAAAATCAATATCCGGTATCGCTTCCCATAAAATGGAATAATGTCATCAATCAAAATCAACCGACTTTTCATCAATTAAGAAAGGTACAAACAGACGCAGACCTGGTTATCTCAATAAAGTTGTTTACTTTATTTGAGGATTTTGGGGATTGATTTGGAATGATACCATTCGTAAACATCTTCTCTTTTAAGGACTTAAGTGTTTTTGTGTGAAGTTTTCATCTAATTCATTTTTACAGCTTTGTTTGTTTTATTTCCCACAGATCATGAAGCGACTTGCTTTTCGATATAAAATTTCAGCTCACGTTCAATCGAAAGTCAATCCTTGCTCTTGTGCGGGTTCATTGGGTTGGGGTTTCCTTTGTACGTGATGCACTCTGTGTTTGTTTGATATTTTTCGTTTTGAAAATAAAAATCGAACAGGAATACATGGGTTTTGCTGTATAGGGATTGCATACGTCCTATGTGCAGCACGTAACAAATTTTTGTATACGTGAACAAGTCATCTAATGGCTGAAATGACTTTCAGACAGGAGAAGACCACAAATTGGATGTTTCGGTTTCAACGCTAATTGAACGAATTGAAATGGAAAGTAGACGGTTGTTGAAGAGAGACTGTTGTGAGTAACCGACACACGTGCATAGGTTAGTTCAATTACTGATAAAAATATGTGACCGAAAGGAATAAATGGTCGACTGTAGTTCCAAATATTGTGACCACAAAATTTTTATGCTATCAGAAATGGGATATAGTATTTCTAGAGTAGAACAGAGTTTTGTGCAGGTATGGGTTTTGTAAAGGTTTGATCCCAATATTCTCACATGAACATGTATATAAACTTTAATCATTGCACAGGATAAATCAAAGTCGCTTTCCGCTGGCTATCTGTTTGCTTATATCTTTTAAACTACTCAGCACATTTTTTTTTAATATATAGAGTGATCCAAGAGAAAGATTTTTATGTTCCTACGAGAACAGGAACGGGAACGTGAACGAAAACTAAGAATTTGAATTCAAAAGGTTCCCAAACTACTGAGCCGATTTGAATGAAATTGAGGGAAGAAAATGGTCTAGAACTTGAGAAATGACAATGGCTATATTTCTTTTCCATATTCTCTCAGCAACGGAAACGGTAAATGGATCATAAGAGTATATTAGTAAATATATAGACATTTATATGAATATAATTGTAAAACAATAAATGAAAATAAAAATAAATAATTACTCTTTGGCGCGGGTCTAGCGTTTTGACTTCTTTAAATATATTTGTTAATTTGCTCTAAAAATAAAAAGAAATCTTAAAACTTACAACTGCACTTTCGATTGAAATTTATCATGCTCACGTTATATTCATAGGGGGTAACTGAAAATATGACACAGCGTGACAATGAGGGAGGTGGGATAAAAAAAAAACCTAATTTTAGTGTGACTTATTTTATGCACGGTCCCTAACCGGAAGCATTGAAAGTAATGAACAGATTCCAAAAATTCTTTCTACTTTATAGTCTTCATTGATGATGAATAACAAAGACTGTTTTTATCCCCGGAGCGGGAGCTAGAACATAACCAAAAATTTGGAAGATACTGGACCTATTCAAAAAAAATTGTGTCAAAGTAACAGAAATTCATTGTCCCTAAGTAACATAGACTTTTTTTAATCACCATTTTCCCAGTTGAGTAGAAACCTGGAAAGTGCTTTACCTAATTTCCTCAGCTCGATCACCGTATCGCTCGTGTGGGTCAGCTAGTTACTTATAAACTACTGGATGGACTTCAAAAACTGTTTCAACATAAGGATGCTGACTTATTTCTCAATAACATTGGTTCTATTCCATCCCCCAATTCAAACGCTAACACCTGATTATAATGTAAATTTTGCATCGGATACAGCGATTCCTATAATTGAGATTTTGGAGACAAAATTTAATTTGAAAAAGTGCAGCAGTCGCCCTTGTATCAAAAACTAGATGAATTGACGCAGTATTCTAAATATGTATTTGTAGCATATGGCAACTCTGTCATACGTACTGGGACCAACTACTTTGACTCTCGCTACTGTATGCAGTCAGTCTAATTTGTGCCATCAACTAATTCGCTCATTACAATAAAGAATATGTAACAAAGTAAGAATGTGTTATCATTTATGTGGATACACCACAGTATTGAACATATGAAAACAAAAGTATTTAGTCCATAATTAAGTTACCACTAGGTTCTTTTATCATTTATCGGAAATCAAAGCTCTGAATCTGAATAAGTCTCTTCTTTGGATTGCATAAGATGCAACTAAAGCTTAGGAAGAATGAGTTGGATCCAGAGAAAAAAAACGTTTTAAAAACCAATTAAGTCACCTACTACATTTTTTTTTTTTTTGAAAGTAAGATGATAACTGTCAATA
Source organism: Melanostoma mellinum (assembly GCA_914767635.1). Taxonomy (NCBI): domain Eukaryota; kingdom Metazoa; phylum Arthropoda; class Insecta; order Diptera; family Syrphidae; genus Melanostoma; species Melanostoma mellinum. Next base: position 247,669,966 of record OU612058.1, on the reverse strand, counting down.
ACTCATTCTTGAATCTTGACCCAAAGTGTTAGCTTTTGAACACCAGGAATTTTACCCAGGAGAAGCAGATTTCAATCGAACAAACTACATACAATTTTGGATTTTTTTTTTTTTTCTTGGCTCCGAATTGTGTGTTATAATTATATGTAATTACAAAAACTATAAAACTATTTGAATTTAAAAGCAAAACAAAATTTTTTTTAGATTTTTTATTGTTAAAGCTACTTTGCTTAATTTCACAAATTATTTTGGTAAGTATGTAAGACTATACTTTAGGCTTAGAAAAAAAAAATAATATAAACTGAATTTTACAAAACACAACAAAATCAATTTTATTCGAAACGAACAGTATCAAAATTAACACAAACAAAAAAACATAAAAATATATTTCATCTGCCCAATGTGTTCACCGGCGACACCGATTCTGAAATTAAAAGAGAAACCTGTAAGCCAATTGCGTATCCCAGAAATACCTGAACATACCTTATACAATTTAAAAAGAAAACCAATAGTAAACGGCAAAACTACACCATACACACCGTCGCACTTTGTTCAGGGGTACGCTGTCAGAGTATATCTAATAATGAGTAGGGACACTCTCCACGTGTCTCTTATCAGTTCGCATTTTATGGTTACACAGACACGAGAAGTAGATGGTTATAAGATGTGTTAAAGTAGGAAAGAGAAAAAAGAGAATCAGATTTTCATACTTTTGGGGCATAGGGTGATCCGGAAAAAAAAATCATAACCATACATTTTTCGAAAACATTTGTATTTAAGTTTCATAACATTAGATAATAAATATATTATAATTTAAAAGTATCACATGTGTGTTACACTAAGGTATTTTTGTTTGTTGCTTGATTTCTTATTGTTAGTGTTAAAGAACTTAAGAATATGGTAAACTCGTACTCGTATATAAGACTTTATAATAAATTCTTTGTTTTGATTTTTGCAACAATTGTAATTGAATTCACTATTTAGAACATCAAACATTTTCATTTCAAAATTATTCAATAAATACATATTTGGAAAGTTTGAAATAAATTTTTGTTCAAGGTTCTCTAACGCATTTAAAAAATCTTGTGTAGGTCGTGTCAAATTTGAACCTTCATATTCCTTAAAATCAGTGAAAATGGAGGAAATACTAGGTTGCTCACTTATTTCCACTTCACACTTATGCTTATGACGGTAAGTCCCCTATTACATGATGTCTCACGAGCCCAGTCTCACATAAGTGCGAAAAAGAAAGGAGATGTGAGGAAATGAGATGCACAAAAAAATTCCCGATGAGTACCGTGCCGATTTTTAGCAGTCTCATATTGACGTTTCTCTTTTCCCATATTCGTTTTTGCTATGTTGCTTTAATGTATTTTTTGTGTTGGTCAAATGAGCGTCAACTGAATGTTTTTTCATTTTCATTGTGGTCTTGTTTTTTATTTTTCAAATCAAAAGTTGTAAAACCAATTTGTTATTTTTGTAATTTTATCAAGCAACTTACTATATTTAGAGAAAAATAAAACTTTGAAATTTATAAAGTGACAATAAGAAAAGGATTGAAAGAGAAATGAAGAATTGTCAAATTTGAGACGTGAGCCTTCAAAATTGAACATGTAATAGTGATTGTCTCACGGGATGGAAATTTGAAAGGAACGTCAAAAATGAGACATGTCTCGTGAGACATCGTATAATAGGGGACTAAGATTTAAATAAAATCTTATATCGCTCATTTGTTCATATATTGACACAAGCCATTAATGCTATGAATATCAAGAGATCATATTAATTTAATAAATTAATTTATAGGCATTAACATATCGCACATCCGGTGGAACAACGACGTAAGTGTGCTAAAGTTTTCAAAAAGGTACTACTTTTCAATAAAATACTGACACAATTGTTTGTTTCCAAAAAGCAAATATTTTTTTATGTCGTTAAACTGTTTTCAAATGAATGCTCATTTATAAAATTGCGTTTTCTGGAGAATTGAGTAAGTCGTTGTTCCACCTGAAGTGCGTTACATCAAAAATTTGAAATTTTGAGTTTCAGTTTTGCAGTGAATGAGCGATTAAAAAAAGAAAAATTTTGCTTACCTCTCTTCGTTGTTTGGTAGTTTGAAATAATTAACTCCATCACTTTTCACTTCCTCACGACCGCATACTAAGCACTTGAGATAGTGTTTACCCATTTTAATTAATTTTTCTTTCACAGCACTTCAACTTTCAATATTCTTATGCACAAGGCACCCTGTTCTTTAAACACTAAAAAACTTACGCCAAATGATAAGAAAACGTCCGGGGTCGCCTTTAAAAGTACGTTATGAAAAAATGTAAACAAATCTCTGTGTATGCCTAATTACATTTTAATATGACCAGCTGCTATTAAATAAGCACCTCAAAAGTAGAAACAAAAATGTCTGTACTTCGCTAATTGTGTTGCTTATGTATTTCTTAGAGAATCAGATTAAAGATAAAATCATATAAATCATACCTACCATTGAAAAACTCATTAAAAAACATTTTACCCAAAGAAAAAACCCGAACGTAATAAAACAATTGAGTGTCATAAAAAAAATTAGATCTGGTCACCCAAGCTATTAAGCAACTCAACAAAACCATATACACACTCACGATCATTTGGGGTCGCCTTTAAAAATGCATTCATAAAAAACTCCAGGTCGCGTATCTTACAATGGAAGTTTATTGGTATTGCCCTGGGAAAACCTATTGTGTATCCTTCAAACATTTGGGATTGTCCGAAAGGATTACTATTCATAGTTTTGACCTGCTTCCACTCATTGCATTTTTTTTATTTTTTTGCTTTTCATTATTGAATGTAGTAGTAGGCGTTGCATTTGTGTAGAGAGTGTCCCTACTCATTATTAGATATACTCTGACGCTGTACGCATGCAGTTTTGACCGCACAAGCAACCAACGAGTACATTCATTGCCGGCTCTCTTTCAAACCCCTCAACACACACAAACTAATGTATAGCGGAACCACGATCTCTCTCACACTCTACATTGAGGAACTAGACAGTATCAACCAGAGTATATCTAATAATGAGTAGGGACACTCTCTACACAAATGCAACGCCTACTAATACATTCAACAATGAACAGCAGTAAAATTTAAAAAAATGCAATGAGTGGAAGCAGGTCAAAATTATGAATAGTAATCCTTTCGGACAATCCCAAATGTTTGAAGGATACACAATAGGTTTTCCCAGGTCAATACCAATAAACTTCCAATGTAAGATACGCGACCTGGAGTTTTTTATGAATGCATTTTTAAAGGCGCACCCAAGTGATCGTGAGTGTGTATATGGTTTTGTTGTGCTGCTTAATAGCTTGGGTGACCAGATCTAATTTTTATTATGACACTCAATTGTTTTATTATGTTCGGGTTCTTCCTTTGGGTTACATGTTTTTTAATGAGTTTTTCAATGGTAGGTATGATTAATATGATTTTATCTTTAATCTGGTCTTCTAAGAAATACATAAGCAATGCAATTAGCGAAGTACAGAAAATTTTTTTTTCTACTTTGAGATACTTATTTAATAGCAGCTGGTCATATTAAAATGTAATTAGGCATACATAGAAATTTGTTTACATTTTTTCATAACGTAGTTTTAAAGGCGCACCCGGACGTTTTCTTATCATTTGGCGTAAGTTTCTTAGTGTATAAAAAACAGGGTGTCTTGTGCAAAAGAATATTGAAAGTTGAAGTGCTGTGAAAGAAAGTTTAATTAAAATGGGTAAACACTATCTCAAGTGCTTAGTATGCGGTCGTGAGGAAGTGAGAAGTCCTGGAGTTAATTATTTCAAACTACCAAGCAACGAAGAGAGGTAAGCAATTTTTTTCTTTTTTTAATCGTTCACTCACTGATGTAACGCACCTCAGGTGGGACAACGACTAACTCAATTCTCCAAAAAACGCAATTTCATAAATGAACATTCATTTGAAAATAGTTTAACGACATCCAAAAATATTTACTTTTTGAAAACAAAAAGAATATTTTCAATTGTGTCAGTATTTTATTGATAAGTAGTACCTTTTTGAAAAGTTTGGCAAACTTACGTCGTTGTTCCACCGGATGTGCGATATGTAAATGCCTGTAAATAAATTTAATAAATATGATCTCTTGATGTTCATAGCACTAATGGCTTGTGTCAACATAAGAACAAATATTAAATTTCGGCAGTAAAAATGCTATTTATTATTTTGCGGGTTATATTTTAAAAAAATACCGTCAAAAGCATTCAAAAAAGGCTAGTCTGTAAGGAAAGTTATGTTTCACTTTTTCCAGCTATATTTTTATATGTTAGACTCTATGCACTCAAGGAAATTTTTTGATATCCTACGGCTTTAGTCTAAAAATTATTGTGTTTATTCCTCACTGACAATGGTCAATTACTTTCTGTTGACTATCGGCTTAAATCGTTAATACAGATGTTGTACTAGTTTCCAAGATGGATGAGCAGTTATCATAAGTAGATATTCCTGATGATTGTAGCAGGCGAATAGTTCGCGAACAGTTCGCGTCTTGCGATTCAATGCAGAGGCAGAGTCTGCTGATCGCTCGCTACTAGAGTTGCGTAAGGAACGTATACAGCATTATATATTATAAATATAAAGTATTCACCGCGTAGTCTCGTATTCAGAGAATTTAAAACGAATAAATGCAACGCCCTCGCAATTGCGCACAGCTCTTAAATAAAAGCACATCCTTTGAGTTACAAAAAAAGGCATGAAAGAAGTGAAGGGAGAATTTTTTGAAATGAAACTTCTTACGTGACTTCCAAACAAGGTTGCGTTACTCGTTTAACGCGGATTATCGATTGCATACTTTTCGACACTGCCCGCAATTCGTCATTCAGCCATACGATTTAATTGTAGTGAAATGTGTTCTTCGGTGGAAGTTTGCATTATTTTCGGAGAAAATCAAATTAAAACTAGTTCTTTGTTCTTTTTAATGACTTTAATATATTGGTAGTTCACTTCTTAAGAAAAATCTCAAGATCTCATTAAATTCTTCTAAATAGTTTTTCGACTTTTGCCGTGTGTGGTAAAATCGTGTCTGTGCTTGCAAAATTAATTTCGATTGCTTCATTGAAAGTAGTGTTGTGTTTTCTTTTCTTCTCAAATGAAATAGTAGAAAATATTTAATACCTAGTTTTTGAAGTGAAGTTTCACTTCTTCCGCGCGGCACCATTTTATATCTCTATTAAAAGACGTAACTTAATCAAAATTTTCTACAAAAATGTTCTTTTCGCACCACAAAAATACTTCAAAAGTTTCTTATCGACAAATATCACTCCATCAATGTAAGCAATCTGTTCTTCCATTCTCTAAAAGCTGTTCAATATATTCCTTATCTCAAGAAACCAATGCCGAGAACTTCAAAAAACAAAACCTCCTTCAAAATAGCTTACACAGATATACACATAACCACATCCTCTTAATTTTGTTAACTATCCTCAAAAATCTTTAATTTATTTCCCACAATTACCATAAGACAAAAGATATAGCAAAGCTCCCCCAGTAACCGCCATAAGACACACAATTTAATACTACGTTGACAATATACAAAATCCACGCAAAACGTACAAAGAAATGTTTATTCTCAAACCATCCGCCAATCCTTTTCTGGGATTAGGTAACACGAGTAATATATCCTTTTCTTCCGTCCTCCCATCCTCCCATCCATCCATTACATCATTAGAACATAATAAATTGAAATTCGTTAAAATGTCTGCGATGTGCCGTGTTGGGGGTGTGTAGTTAAAAGCCCTTGAGTCTGGAATAGGTGGAGTTATAATCTCTGCTATTACAGAATCAGGATATTCTACAACCCCATTCCTATTGCGGCGCGTATTATGAGAACGTGTAACCAGAGGCGAATAAAGCAATTTCCTTTTTTGTTTTTTATAAATTTATTTCAGTTATCTTAAAATCTTCATATTTTTAAATCAACGTTGGAGGAAAATTATAGCGCTTAATGGCTGAATTGCTGCAATGTCAGTACAATTAACTGGGACTTTTCAAAGACTTAACGAAATTAAATATTGAATGAGCTTTGAAGTGAAAGGACTCTTAACTCATCTTTTGAACAGACATTAGGTGTGTTAAATAAAAATGTTCATCTCGATTAGGCTCCCGAAATGGATCTCTTACACTTTCAAATTGAAATTATAAGCACTTGAACTTGAACGACGATATTTTACTTTACTTTAATAATCAGATCTATTAGCTTTTCGAAAATGTCGTTTATTTGAAAAGTTAAAGCGACTAATTACAAAGATTTCCCAAATCTCTGTCAGCAATGCTTTTTCGCTTACTAATCTGTGTAGATATAATTCTATTCAGACTGAAGATCAAGGCCTTATACCACAAAAAACTTACCAACTTTTCACTTTGCACTCATCAATTTTGTCTTCAATTTGCAAAACTTTTACTTCCTTAGAACTATGAAATTTGAAAGGTAATAACTTGGAACTGATAAATGCAATTTGCACACACTGCAGTTTCTGTTCCACGTATGTTCTCTACTGCAAAGTGCCAAGTAAAATTTGCTTCAAGAAGAGCACAACGAAGATACCAGGAACTTTATCCTTACTGAAAATCTGGCAACCCTAAGCCTATAGGAGTCCATTTTAAATACAGTTTCCAAGATTACAAGACTACAAGTAAGACAAGAGTTATCGAGAGCAAACACCCAAAACGGGCTCTGGCATGCATTCCAAATGAATTAGCACTCGTTTGTAATTGTATTTGTATAAAAGTATTTGTATAAAATACATAAAAAAAACTATTAAAAGTGAACATATTATTGTTTTATTCAAACAAACCTCAAAGCTAAAATTTTTTTTTATTTTTCTTTTAATTCTACCCGTTTTGTAATTTTTCAAGTATCATAAGATATATGGTTTTTTGAGTGCACTAATTTGTAAGGTTTTTTTTTTTTGGTTTGTGCATCTGTAAGAAATAAAGAAACTCTATGTTTACCAGGTATTTTCTGAAAAAAAAATGACCTCAAAGTTAAAACTTTGCTTGGTCAAGAAAATTTGAACAATATTTAAAATTGAAAATTTGGCAACCCTTAACCTATAAAAGCTCAACTTAAATACAGTCTTAAAGATTGTTGTCTCTACAAAAAATTGAGTCTAAGATTAGGTCTCTATCATCTGTATTGACAGAGATATCGAATAAAGTTAGCCTTTTCTTAAATTGTCAAAAAGTGATGTCAAAGTTGAGAAACGGTCTTTACTGCAGAACAATTTTTTTCTTAGAATATGACCGCAAGAATCACATCTAAAAGTAAGTTACGCGAATTACGGAAAACCCTGTATACATAAGATGTTATCTACCCTTGCCTTCAAGTTGGACCAAACTACACACTGTGTGCAAATTTCATTAAAATCGGTTAAGTAGTTATATTATTATACCCATGGTTAAGCTGAGAGCTGCAAAGCCTTTGAGAAAACAATTTTAATACGACGCGCGACGTTGAAAAAGAGGATGAAGGCGAACTGAATTTGTGACCATAATTTTGCGCCATAATGACCGTCGAAAGACAAACAAATGAAATCCTTTTAAAAGAATGAGCATCATCATCCACAGAGCAAATACGTGCAATTAATGCACCAAGCCATGGACTTTCTTCATTCCCCTCTTTTCTAATAGGGAATGAAAATCCATAGAACAAACCTAATTGACGGGGTCAGAATAGCTCAAATCCTTGAGAACAACGTCACTACTAATTGCAGCATTTTGAAAGCCTTCAACGAATTCATTGCTACTAGAACTTATATGCGCTTTGCATTCACAGAAACGTTTTCAATTTTGCGTTGTTGATTGAAATTTTCAATTTAAATTCCACGATAATAAATTAAAACATAAATCAAGAAAGGAATTCCAAATATTCAATATATTTTAAGTACTCATTTCCTCAAACAAAAGCACAAACAATTAAGAAATATGAATTTATTATATGTACAAAAGTTAATCTTCCAATGGTACCTTCTGTGCAGCTACTCTATAGGCGATATTTTGTATGTTTGTGAAGCAATTTTAATTATAAAATTGAACAATTATACATGTTTACAAAAAATCTTTGATCAAATAATATAAACAGTGAAGAGAAACAGAAAGAAATAACATTTCCAGGGGATGGAAATGAATTACTCTCAACGAATTCAGCCCTATCGTGTGAACAGCGCACGTCCTTCATGCCAGAACAGATTTAATTACTTGATATATTGTAGTCGTGACCAATATTTATTAACAGGGTATTTCCGTCCTCTTTAGGAAAAGATTTTGGACATGTGCTTCAGCTTAAGTAGGAACTAAAACAAAACCGATTTGCTGGACGCCGTTGCAAAGCAAAATGGTTGCAAGTTGAGCAGGACTAGACATCAGGATGTAGCAATTCAAAGGGTGACCCTAAAAGTGCTTGAGGGTCTTAAAAATAATATACCAAATAATGGAATACGGCAAAAGTGTCCGAGTGCCCAAATTTTTCACTCTGCGGTAACGCCTCTCTGGTATTTTCATATGGTTTCTCAGTACTTAAAACTTTAAACGCGTTTTTCTCGAAACCACTTTTTTTGAGCTCGCCGAAGACATGAATCGAGCAAATCCTTACCGATCGACTTGAAATTTTGACAGTAGCTTCAAAATGTCCTTCTCCACGGAGCTACGTATTTTTTTATTTTATATGGCTAAGTCTTTTTTTTATCGACGATTTTATTTCGTTTTTTTTTTGTTAAAAGTTTAATATTATTTTCAAACATTTTCAAACTTTGTAAGAAACCTACGTTGCTCGCTAGCTGTTGTTATATGAAAACTAAAATATTTTGGTTTTTTCTTCCAATTCAAAAATTAAGGAGTTTGGCCATGGACAAGCTTTCAAAAATATTTCTTATTGAAAAAATTACATTTTGTACTTTTTTAGTATTCCTATAAAGCCTACTTTACAGATTTTCGATTGATACTTTTATTTAGCCAAAATTTCAGGTAAATCGGTCTAGTAGAACTCGAGAACTCGTGAGTATGGCCACGTATCAAGGCCCCACACTGCTTGCTAATTTTTTAAATGTTAATAAATAACTTGTTAGGAATGATAGGTAAAAATATAGATTGTTTATTTTATGACACTGCAAAATTTTTCTAAAATTCGTTCCTCTACACCAGAGTGTCCCTTGAAGTAGAAATCAGAGAAAATCAGGTTTTTAGCTTAGTCGTTCTTATAAATCGATCCTTCCACCAAAACCGAGTGAGGAATATCTCCAATTCCGTTGTCAATTGTTTAAAAATCATTCACCAAAGTATAGCAATGGACATTGGAAACACCCTACACTTACTCATTTAATGAAAGCGGTTGAAAATATAACTCTCAGACAATGATTCCCAAGAAGACCCACCAACAGATATAAAAAAAAAAAAATTAACTCGCCGATGCGATGAGGAAATTAAACTTAATGCCGATCAAATCTGTTAAACCAACTCGTAGCGTGAATCAGCTGAGCAGTTCGAATTAACAATCATTGCTGGTGGGAGGACTTTAAATTTAAGTATTTGATAGATCAGTAAATATTATTTCGATTTAATTGAAAAGTAAATGAATCCCAGATGGGATATGTGAGGGCTGTTTTCTTACACACTCATTGTAAATACTTTAATTGTGTCGCTGAAAATCAAAATGGACCAATAATTTATAATGTCAGCAAAAAAGGTCGAAGTCTTTTAATTTCCAAGCTATTGCAGATGATTGTGCGAAGTAATTTTTTGTTTTGTTCTTTATAATAAGTTTATGTGATAAATGAGATATGAGGACTGATAGTAGTAAAACTGTTCCTTTTAGAAACTGATTCCAAAAGTTTAGTGCCTTTTCGATCCTGAATAAAAAGTGAATAACGAGTTATGAAAGTAAAGGGTGATTTTTTCGACGTTTGGTTTCAAATCTGACAATATTTATTTCGGAATAAGTTCTTTTTTGACAACTTATCGACTTATGCTCAATTTGTTGTGCCATTTTATCGCTTCTCGGTTAACTGGCTCGAAACCGCTGTCGACACCGATTTTTACATAATTTCGATTTTTAAACGTGTGAGTTACCTTCAAAATCGGTCATTTTAACACCACTGGACTATTTTTTCTAGGCTTGACTAAAATTTCTTGGCTAGGCACATAAGTTCAAGACGAATAAAGCGTTATTCCCGAAATACGGCCCCAAGTGCTGCAAAAAGTGATAGCAAATTGGGCCTCTGGGATTGAATTTATTGCAGCCAGTCGGCAATATTATTTCGTTAAGTTTTCTGTGCTAAGCTAAAAATTAGTAATTGCATTAATAATTTTCAAAGAAAAGGTGACCCTTAATTACGCAAAATTTGGTAAAAATATTATTTGAAAAAAAAAAAACAACAAAATTTTGACTTTGAGACTTGATTACTCAAAGACCATTTGACAGGCAAAAACTGTCAGTTGAATTGCTTAGTAAATGTGCCGGGAATAGTTGGACATTAAATTTACGTTGAGTCTGGACCAAATCCTCTTAAGGGACTTTTTATAACTCAACTCATACTAAAAAAAAATTAACCCAGAAACGGATTTTTTAAAATTTTGAAAAATTAAAAATAAATCATCGTAATTACATTACAAATCATCGTTTTGACAAGCTAAAAAAATGCAATTCAAACAATGTTCTTAGATTTTAACACCGAAACTCCGAAAACTCATAAAACAAATGTTTTTTTTATATTAAGAACTATCTCACCTGCCCGGGGTAGAAAATTGATTAAAGTAGTTTGCAAGTTTACATTCGGGAAAATGGCGATGAAATAGTCTATGTTACGCAAGTGCAATGAAACACTGTAAGGTTGAAAGAATTTTCGGAACGGTGCAGTACTTTAAGAGTTCCCGGTTAGGTTTTCGTTCCCGAAAGAATGAGGAAAGCAAATATAGCCTATGTCCATTCCGCAGGTTCCAAAATAATATTTTTTTTTTTTTTAATTTAAGTCAAATTGGGTTATTAGTTTTGGAGTTTTTTCAATACGAACACAAAATTCTGTTTTTACGTTCCCATTCCCGTGGGTATATGGGGATAGAAAATAGTCTTTGTTACAAAAAGGCAATGAAGGACACCAACTAGAATGAAATAAAATAAATAGGGTGGTACAATAGAGCGAGAAGTTCCAGGGCTTTGCGAATTTCTCACAACCATGCCTAGTGAGGGAATGGAAGGACCTACAATTTTCTACCGGTTCCGAACGGTTAATCGATAGTGCGAAAAGCTTTTATGACGATGAATTTACTTGCCAATTCACCGCGAAGGACTCTTAGGGTGAATGTAGTTTTGGAATCGGCCCAATATTTTTAAAGTTTTCGGTTATGTTTCCGTTCCCCAAGAAATATAGAAAATAAACGGTAATTTCTCAGTTTTTAAACCATTTTTGTCCCGAATTTCATTCATCGGCTCATTAGGTTTGGAGCCTTTTTAATACAAACAGTTCCCGTTTCCTTGGGAGTAAGGGAATGTATCGTATTCTAACTGTTCACATATATGTTGCATGTTTCCGCTCCCGTATGGAAGTGGGTAATTTGGTGTACCCTGAAATGTGTTAAATTCGATTTCTCTGTCAATATGATGGAAGAGATCTAATTTTAGACTTAATTTTTTTGTAGAAATAATGATCTTTAAAAATGTATTTAAGTTGGGCTCCTAGGCCAAAAAAAACTCAGTAATAAGTGTACTCAAAAGCCCAAAAATTTTATGATACATGAAAAAATGCAAAACGGGTTAAATTGAAAAAAGAAAATAAAAAAAATTTATTTAAAATTGAAAATCTGGCAACCTTAAACGTATGGAAGCTCAACTTAAATACAGTCTTAAAGATTGTTATTTTTACAAGAAATTAAGTCTAAGAATAGGGTTCTATCACCTGTATTGACAGAGTTATTGAATTTAACACACCAAAGTTAGCCTTTTCTTAAATTGTCAAAAAAATGATTTCAAAGTTGAGAAACGGACTTTACTGTAGAACAATTGTTTTCTTAGAATATGCCCAAGAATCACATCTCAGAGCATGTAATGCGAATTACGGAACTTCCTGTATGTATTTATGTTTACTACGACATACCTATGCATTCCAATGTTCATGCATATGTTGTTTTTGTTATTCAATAAATTACTTTTATGATATTTAATCGTGGTTAGTTATGCCATGAAAAGCGCATTCTCAATTAGCCGTTCGGAACCGGCGAAAAATTGTAGGTCCCCTCCATTCCCTCACAAGGCATGGTTGTGAGAAATGCGCTAGGCCCAGGGGCTCCTCGCTCTGTTGCGCCACCCTATTTATTTTTTATTTTATTTTAGGTATTCAAACACTTTTACTTAAATTTTTTTCCAGGCAACTCCAAAGATAAATATATACAACTAGCTGACCCGCCCGGCGTAGCTCAGGCCCTACGTTGATCGAATTGAGTAAGTTAAGTTAAGTAGTTTCCAAGTTTCTATTCTAGTGAGAGAATGGGGATGAAATATAGTTTATGTTACTCAGGGACAGTTAAGCACACTAACGATGACAGAATTTATGAAATCGGGCCAGTATTTGCCAAGTTCCTGCTTATGTTATTGTTCCCGTTCCGTTCTCGTAGGAATAAGGGGATAAGATATTGTCTTTGCAAATTGGGGATATCACCGTATCATAAAAGTGAAAACCGTATTGAAATCGGTACAGTGGTTTTTGAATTCCCGTTCCCGTTTCTGTGGCAAAATGAAGATGAAATGTAGTCTATATTACTCTGGGACAATGAAGCACTCTAACAGTGAATGAATTTTTGAAATCGGTTCAGTACTTTCCAGGTTCCTGGTTATATCACCGTTCCTGTTTCCGTTTCCGAAAGAATGTGGAAAGGAAATATAGTCTTTGTTTCTTAGGAGCAATGAAGCACTTAAACATTGAAAAAAATCTTGGAACTGGTAAAATGTTTTCCAAGTTCCCGCTTATGTTGTTGTTCCCGTTCCGTTGCGGGAGCTCGTGACATGTCCACAGAGACCACCAAGACCCTTATTTGGGTCTGTGCCAAAACTTTCTTCGGGCCTTTATTACTTTCCTAATTCTTTCTTGTCTACGTAATAACCAAAGAACTTCCACCTCATTAGAACCCAATATTCCTTCGAGATCGATACCTCTACCAAATGCCTAGAAGACGCTCTCTATGCTATGATCAAAGTGTATGTAGTGTCACTTAAAATCAATTCCTTTTGTTTTCCGAATATAAATCAAGTTCTATGGGGTCATTTCATAAGAAAAACAGCTTGGATTATAGTAGAAGTAACATTTTGAATTAAAAAACATTTAAATCTATATGCTTACCAGTTAAAAATAAATTAAAAAATAAATTAAGAAGAATTTCTAAAAACAAACAATACAATAGTCTTATAACATATTTGTCATTTATTATTTTAATTTTTTGTTGTCAAAACGATGGAAAAAAAACAAAAGCAGTGTTTGAATCTAATTTTTAATTCATTACAGTTAAGAATAATGAAATCGTTACTTTTATTTTATTCCAATTCTTTTTTTTTTTTTTCATATTTACTTACCTTTTACACCTTCCCTATAGACTTCCACGAACCTTTCAATACCAAGATAAGATAAATCGGTTCAGCCGTTCTCGAGTTTTAGCCAGATTAACGAACAGCAATTGATTTTTATATATATATATTGTTTATTATGTATATGAAGAATTAGACCTCCACCTGATGGAACTTTTAAATCCGCTTAAGTAAATATTTTTTCACTTAACCCTGGTTCGTTTAACTGAAAAAACCCGCTTAAGTGAAAGAATGACTGTGACAGTTAGCTTTTTCTCTTAAGCAAGTTTTACTGTAATGATATTGCAATGTTTGTGTCCTATTATCTCACTAATTTACGCTACTGGTAGCTGAACTTCCTCGGGCTCTTGTACAGCCCAAATGTTGCATCACGTAATATATGATTTCATGACTTACTTACCTAGAGTTTACTCGGATACATGAAAAGCAACAGTGTCCTGCTCTGCCATGTTTTAGTCCAGAGCCTCAAGCTGTTGTTCTCGGTGTATACAAGTTGTTTAGTAGGTGCTGATTATGATAACCAAGAGCTATCTAGAGTTGAAACGTCAACCCAAAGCAAACGGTATGCTATCATTTTCCGTAGGGCATGTGAATCATCAAAATAAACTCTCATAGTTTCCTATATTTGTTTGCTTGTTTTACTTTAAACTAAAAAAGTTTTCGTGGCCATTTTGTTGTTTTGCTATATCTTGGTGGTTGAGCATTTTCAGGACTATCCACAAAGTTTCATCCCGAAGCAATTGTTTGCCAATATTAAATGACACATTTATACAAGTCAATGTGGGGGATTGAACTTCGTTATAAATTTCTTCGGTCCACGTGCATAACACAAGTCTTGACTGGAATTAAGGCCTCTTTATTATTTTGGACTAAACGGCCGATTAAAGGTTTCGTACGATTGTTGTCTACTGAATGCAGTGCATGTAGGTCATCAAACCATCAAACCATCAAGCCACTGTTTCGAAGTTTAATCCATTTAGGACTTAGGGCGCAAACGAAATAATCTTCATAAAATAATAAAAGTCATAAAAAGTCGTTGATTGAATCCACCATTCTAGGCTTATTCACATGTTCTTCTGCAACGCTGGTATTACTTTGACGCTAATGAGCAGAGTAATTAAACTGCGGCGTTTTACTGAAAAAATGCATCGGTTATGTTAAACGTTTTCTGTTTACTGCTGACCGATCGCATAAAAAACACGAAATTAATATCAATCCCTTTAAAAAAGTAAGCTTTACTTTGAGGGACTTCCAACAGCTTCATTGGCAATACCTAATTAATTATTATTTTTAGTTTCTGTTATACTTTTTTTTAATTAGAATTTCACACATTTCCATTACCCGTCTCTCGAAAATGTATCTTAATTCAGTTGAAATGATCGGAAAATCATGTAGACTTTACACCTCCTATATCCTTTTTATGGATCCGTGCAGATTCTCTTTGCAAAATAATTAAACAGCCATAAAGATAACAGCAGGGAATCCAAGCCAACTTCCCTTACGAAACCGCTAAATTAAAATCACACACACAGCCACACATAAGCTGTTCGTGATTCGGTCCGATCATAAAAGGCTTTAACAGCTACCGCTGCCGACGAAATTCTTAATGTATGTGTGTACGAATATTTGTTTTTATTTTAATCGTTAAAAAGCCCTTTAACGGTTAACCCACTACAGGTAAATTGCTAGTGTCTTTGCTGGTCGTGTCCAGGGCATACAATCCGGCAATGAATGCAACCAAACTCCCCTGACCAACCCAAAAGAAACACAGATTTTTTCCGTTGCATTTACAATGCGACGCAATATCGCGCAGCGCTTTATGACCCATAAAAAATAAATCACCTCGCCACCACCACCACCACCGGAACAAGGGCACATCTTTTTGCGCTACTCTTTGCCATGATGCGAGAAACTACAACGACAACCACTTGATGTCAGTGAAATCCTATCTCGAGGGAATTGTGTGTCCTCAGAACAAAAAACAAACAGAAAAATGTTGCAATTTAAATTGACCGCTGCACGTTTTTCATTTTAATCACCAATACTTTGTATTGCACTCACGTGTCAAACATGGACAAAACTAATTCAAATCAAGCTCATGTTCCGGTTTGTCAATTGCTATAGCAGTTGTTAGTCGCCCTGGGCTATGTTTTCTCTGTGATATCAAATCTGGTCAAATATATTGCAATACTTGGTCTATATGTTAGAATACAAGCGAAATCAAATAAAACACAACATCATATATCAAGCTCTTAAGCTGTCGTTCGGATAAGAAGGTTCCTCTCATGTAGCGCCATACGTCGGGAACATTTGTCATAGTCAGACTAAGGCCAAGACATAAACTGTTTGATGGGTGTTTCAAAATTACCTTAAGGCACCCACAATGCTACAAACCCACAATCCACATAACATGCGCATTCTGCATACGAAATTCGGATCTCAGGAGAGAGTTGAAACTTGAGAGAGAGAGAGAGAGAGTAGTGCGTGTGCTCTCTCTCTAGTTTTTAGTCTGAAACATCAACATGTTGCCCATAATTTTTTGATTTTGTGCCTTGATAATAAGTTGAAAACTGTTTGACAAGCAACTTCTAAGTCATGAATTGTATTTAAGAAAAAAAATGGATGTCTACAAAACAAAGACGGATTCGAAAAGGCAACATAAGAGTAGTTCACACTGTACAAAGAACAGACTTTGGTCCGAACGTCCAATGTTGTGTAACCCTCAAGCAATCTCTTGACTTAATGGTGAGATAGTTTTCAAATATCTTTGATATAATGTAGGGGAGCTACAATTTACTGTCGATCCGGGACGGCTAACTATTAAAGCGCTTTTCATGGCAATGAGTTTACTAACCGATTACTTGTCAATTTCTCGTGAAAGGTCAATCGGCTAGGCGTTCTAGGAGAAATAAATATTAGATTTTCCTTAAACCTTATTATGTATTTTTTTTACAAAAAAAAACGCCTGAAAAAGTCTATGTTCTTACATGTAGTTTATATTCAAGAGAAATCTCTCGAAGGACAATGAGACGTTTCAATAAAAAATTATATGTACTTCAACAACAAATAATGGAAAATTCAAAAGCTGAAACACACTAGAACTATCAGCAGATGACAGATGACAGATGACAGATGACAGATGACAGATGACAGATGACAGATGACAGATGACAGATGACAGATGACAGATGACAGATGACAGATGACAGATGACAGATGACAGATGACAGATGACAGATGACAGGTGACAGATGACAGATGACAGATGACAGATGACAGACGACAGATGACAGGTGACAGATGACAGATGACAGATGACAGATGACAGATGACAGATGACAAATGACAGATGACAGATGACAGATGACAGATGACAGATGACAGATGACAGATGACAGATGACAGATGACAGATGACAGATGAAAGATGACAGATGAAAGATGACAGATGACAGATGACAGATGACAGATGACAGATGACAGATGAAAGATGACAGATGACAGATGACAGACAACATATGACAGATGACAGAGGACAGATGACAGATGACAGATGACAGATGACAGATGACAGATGACAGATGACAGATGACAGATGACAGATGACAGATGACAGATGCCAGATGACAGATGACAGATGAAAGATGACAGATGACAGACGACAGATGACAGATGACAGATGACAGATGACAGATGACAGATGACATGTGACAGATGACAGATGACAGATGACAGATGACAGATGACAGATGACAGAGACAGATGACTGCTTTCAAATATAGCCCTGTTCACACTGTACAATTAGTTGGACAAACCTAGGTTTGACAAACCAATGCTTGATAGTGTGAACTCTTCATACGACCGCTTGTCCAATTTGTTGGATGGTTTTCAAAAATTTTTGAAAATCTAGAAGTTGGATGGAGTGGAAGGGTATGTGACATAAAGTTGGACGACAAGCTTGATAGGTGTGAACGAAAACTACATCAGACCATCAAACCTAGGTTTGTCCAACTAATTGTACAGTGTGAACAGGGCTTATACGACCACAAAATAATTCCGTGAACAAAAAATCTCTGGCAATATGTATGGCACGAATTCGCTTTGGCAAAGCTCTCTTCTCGGCTGACTGCTTCTTCAACTGATCTTCCATTTGCTGATCGATTGAATGATACATTTTTGTTCGTAAACAAATAGTCGTGTTAATTTTAAAAACGATATGTTGTTTTTCTAATACACTCTGATTTTCGTTGCAGGAAATCGATCGCAATACGTTTTCCTCCTTGGTCGATAACCTTTTTTTGTGAAGGTTTGTGACGGATAACACTATCCTCTTCATGCTTTCGATTGTCATGACTCACGACTGCTTACTGGCACCAATAATTTGGGTATCTTATCTATGAGCTTTAGTGCATCAGAATTTTTGTTTTCAAAATATTCATACTGTCGATTTAGTAAAAATTGATGACATTTTTTTTTGGCTAAAACATTTGTGAGTGAAAAAAAATTAAGATTTTGAAGTGTGAGAAATGTCGATTTTGATTGCAAATCCTGAAACTACCAAACGGTAGAAGGGTATTAAGAGTTTCTGAAAAATAATAAAGCTGAGAACACATGGCTTGCTTAAGTTAATTTAGGCTTTTAAAAAGTATGTGCTCAACGATATGAGTATGTTAAGGCCTTACCAACCCCGTTCCACACAGATGTTCTCCGACACTTCATTTCTCTTTTTTGTGGTTTTTCCTATAACCCATGTACATAAGTAGAAATTACAAAATCGGACCTATAGTAATTCCTTGTAGTATCCCATCTCGCAGGGAGAGTATTAATTCTCGTTAAACTACAAGAAAATGCTGATCAGTTGAAATTATTCATGTTCAGTTCCTCTTAAACTTCCTTTTTATTTCATTGTTTTAGAAAAAATTCTAACCAAATAAAAGCACTTGCTTTGAAATATCTTCGGATTCGAATTATGGTACACAGAAAAAGAAAAAAAGAAAAATTCCGTCTATCAAAGGCCTTTTATATTGGAGTATACAGGGTGATTCGCATAAGGTGTGACAAAAAGATAGGGTGTGTAGGTTGGACCTAGACAAGCAAAAAATCGTATGGGAGGGGGGGGGTCCATTTTCCCCCGTTTAGGCAGGAGGGGCAATTTAAGAAAAAAGTCACTAAAAATTGGAAAAAAATTATTTAAAAATGACGGTAGTACCTACAGAGTCGTACTATAGCATTTTGAAAAGCCAAAAACTTAAACATTAATTTAAATTTAAAACTAAGTTGTTCAAGTAAATAGTTTTTGAAATATTAATTTTCAAAGTCAAAATTTTGAAAAAAAAACATAATTTTTTTTCTTAAAACCACTTTTTTTCCAAATTTTACGTAATTAAGTAGTATTTTTCTGGCTTATTTTCAATGCTCTTATTTATTTTTGATCAAACACAAAAAACCGGATGTCAAAATAACCTGTCTCAATAAAAAAAGTAAAGAGAAAATTCATCCTTTATTTCGTAAGTTCACTTAAGAATCCAATAACGAAAAAAAAAACTTAAAAAAAAAAATTTTGATAAAAGCCGTTTTTGTAATTTTTGGTTTTCTCAAAAACTACAAGTTATTTTGACATCCGATTTTTTGTGTTTGATCAAAAATAAATAAGAGCATTGAAAATAAGCCAGAAAAATACTACTTAATTACGTAAAATTTGGAAAAAAAGTGGTTTTAAGAAAAAAAAATTATGTTTTTTTTTCAAAATTTTGACTTTGAAAATTAATATTTCAAAAACTATTTACTTGAACAACTTAGTTTTAAATTTAAATTAATGTTTAAGTTTTTGGCTTTTCAAAATGCTATAGTACAACTCTGTAGGTACTACCGTCATTTTTAAATAATTTTTTTCCAATTTTTAGTGACTTTTTTCTTAAATTGCCCCTCCTGCCTAAACGGGGGAAAATGGACCCCCCCCTCCCATACGATTTTTTGCTTGTCTAGGTGCAACCTACACACCCTATCTTTTTGTCCCACCTTATGCGAATCACCCTGTATATAATAGGATGAAATTTTCCACGCAACACTTTATTAATGCAATTTGCTATATTCAAACCATTTAAAAAAAAAAAAAAATTGGATCGTGATGAAAACACTTATCAAAATTAGAATTATTTCAAAATACCAAACATAACATAACTTCAGTCAGCGTATTTTCTTCGGACGAGTTACAAAAACAAATTATACAACTCAGTCACGTCAGATGTATGTAGATGTGTTTGTTATCGCAGTTCCTCTGTTCAACAACCTCTTTACATGTTGTTAACCTCAATATTCAAGCATCATAACCAGCATCTTAAATGCACTTATGGGTAAAGGCAAAAGGATTTAACAACACAATGACCAGCTTAACGAGCCAACATGAAAAAGCAATTTCCTGAATGAGCTGCTAATATGATTT
This sequence comes from Melanostoma mellinum, assembly GCA_914767635.1. Taxonomy (NCBI): domain Eukaryota; kingdom Metazoa; phylum Arthropoda; class Insecta; order Diptera; family Syrphidae; genus Melanostoma; species Melanostoma mellinum. The sequence goes on along the minus strand of OU612058.1, from coordinate 247,649,903 downwards.
GCGTTCTATTGGAAAGAGGAAGTTAATTGATTTCTCTCAGTGCAATCGCAATGGTAAATATGTATTTTGCGAGATTATTTACGTTGATATGATGAAAAAAGTTAAAACCTATTGGAACATTTTTTCGCAATCATGCCACACTCTTTTACATGCAAGAGAAGAGACGAACATGGTATATGTTTAATGCTCTTTTTTTAAGTTCAATTGATGTGTAATGTGTTTTAAAACATATTGTAAAAGACAATAGTGTCGTGCTTACCATGTGCCGTTTAATTGGTAATTTTTTGTGTCTTTCCATGTTGACTTATTGCATGAAATTGTTTTCATTCATTAACATTTCAATTATGAAAGCTGTTAAATCAAATTGGTGTAAATAAGGGAAAACAAAAGAAAAGGGGGCCCTTGGTAATGTGTAAATAATGAATGTTGTTAATATGCTAATTGCTTTGTTTGTTGTTGTTTTTCTTCCTTTTTTGCGTTTAGCTGACAAACTTTTTTTTTGGTACAAACAATGTGACTGAAAATGAATGCTTGTTTTATTCTCCAAAGTGTATTTGGACTGATTGTCAGTGCTTATTTTAGGCAGGAATATTTATCCCGCTAAAGTCTGAAACTTGTGAGCTTTTCAATTGGATTTGAAATGAATGAGGCAGGCAATTATTTAGAAAGATTTTTTGGTTTGAGATTGGATTGAATTTCAGTTTGATTTCTGCTTTCCTAGTTAGGGTATCATTATATAAAGTTACAAAAGCAAATGTTTTCGGAAGTACTCCACTAGTTTTGAGCAAACAAATGGGTCAGTTGCCATTCCTTTGAGATTACAATGCCTTAGAGCTCCGTTATGGGAAAAGAAAAAGATTATTATTGTGGTTTGGTTGGTTAAACGGTTGAAGAGTGGTACATCAGTTTTGTCATCACACTAAGTCTTGCGTGTAGAGCTATTGTGAGGCTCATATGTTGGCCTCGGTGTAAAGGGAACTCCAGCCACATGATTTCCCGAAAGGATTTCTTTAATGATAGTGATGAGAAGATGAAATTGTCAAGGGTCATCACAGAGAAGAGCCAAGGAATAAGGACAATGCGAGCCATTTTCTTTCTTTTTTTTTTTTTGAACTGCTAATATTCAAGTTACTTGTTCGAAGCAGTCTTGATTGGGAATTAGTATTTTAAAAATTATTTCAAGACAAAATATCAAATAAAATAAATTTTTTTTTAGAGATTTGTTTTTAAATTGGCAGTAATATTTTTGTTTGATAGTTGTGATATTTTTATGTTAAGAAGGTTTTTCCATTACACAAAGAATAGTATCACTTCAGAACAACGATTGCAAAAAGTGCAACATTTTTTTGAAAACCAAGTTCAGTTTGCTAGGCTCACTGTCAAGCCAAGCTTGCGTTCACTTTGCGGTCGCTAAGTACGAGTTATTTCTTTCGAACAGTGTGGATTGTATTCGTACCACGCACAATTAAGTAGATAAAACGCATTCTCAAAGGTTCTGCTTGTACGAGCGCAACACGCAATGATTATATCTGTGGAGTTCATCCGCCAATGTTCCGATGGAAGCTTATTTGCTCCAGTTTTGAACAAATCATAAAATCAACTGTGACGTTCCGATTTATATTTTTTTTTTTTACAAAAAAAAAAAAGAGGAGGCTAATGCTGATTTGGAGCACCCAGGCCCAATTGCAAGTCCACTGTACTACCAAGGTTACAGCCTTTCTTTTTTAACTCTGCAGCAGATGGGAATGGTACATTTCATAATTTCTGTAGATGAAATGAAATAAATAAATAAATAAATCAGTGCGCAAAACGTCACTTTGTAGCTTTGTATATAAAAACAAAAACAGTTACTTTTCAAAAAGTGTACATTACGTGTGATAAGAAAAATGTAGTTTTGTTTTGTTTTTGTGTTTTGCAGTATTTTGGGTAGGTAAGCGAGCGAAGTTGAGTTTAGTTAAGTGCGAAATTCGCAGTTCGGAAAATGTATAAAATGAAATTCATACTGATTTTTGTTAAACCCACAAAAAATAACAAAAAACCAAAATATGTCTGAGAATCGTAAGGTTGTGTACATTTTATTTATTTTCTTTTTCAAAAATGAAAAATTTTACTAACCAAGCGGTGTAAATATCTAATGATTTTTTTTTCTAGGTTGTTCTGTTCCGGCAAAAGCTTAGCAGTTCTGTTAATTGCTTATTAGCTATAATAGCCATGTTTCCTTAATTTAAATGTAAAAGCAGAAATGCTAAACTTTTCCCGGAATTTTTTTTATTTTCTTTATTGAGTGTTTTTTGAGTGCAAATTGTTTTTGGGGATATATGTAATATGATATGCGTGGCTCCTCAATCTGACAATGAATTTGGCTTAATGATGTCAATATAAAGCAAAAATCCTACTTATATTATAAACGTGAAAGTTTGTATATGTGGATGTATGTTTGTTACTCTTTCACACAAAAACTACTGAATGGATTTCAATTAAACTTTCCAATAATATAGCTTATATATCAGAATAACACATAGGCTACAATTTATCCCTAAATTCCTACGGGAACGGGAACGTATACGGGAACTTTGACACTACAGCACCGATTTCAAAAATTCTTTCACCGTTAGAATGCTACACTATCCCCGAGTAACATAAAAACTAATTCATCCCCATATTCCTACGGTTCCCTATATTCCCACGGGAGCAGGAACGTATACGGGACACTACAGCACCGATTTCAAAAATTCTTTCACCGTTAGAATGCTACACTATCCCCGAGTAACATAAAAACTAATTCATCCCCATATTCCTACGGTTCCCTATATTCCCACGGGAGCAGGAACGTATACGGGAACTTTTACACTACAGCACCGATTTCAAAAATTCTTCGACCGTTGGAATGCTCCATAATCCCGAAGTAACATTAACTTTAACTTATCCACATATTCCCACGAAAACGGTCACTATATTCCCACGGGAACGGGAGACTTAACTAATATTGAAAATGCGAATGTAGCTATGTCGGTATGTTTTTCGTATGTCTCCCGTTCAAACTGCTAAACAGATTTTATTAAATTAGCTACAGAGATGGTCTAGAACATGTGGGAAGGATAAAGGCTGTATATCTATCCTTATATTCCCACGGGAACGGAAATGGGAATTCAAAAACTACGGTCTCAAAAGTATTTTTAACAGGGCTACAAGGTGTTGAAATAGGGGTTGAGTGTTTTTTTTTTTGGAAGTACCGCCATTTTTAAGACTAGAAGTTTTTTTTAATAAAAAATTTAAAATGCTGCTGAAAGTCAATATTCCACGCGGACGAAGTCGCGGGCACAGCTTAAATAAACAGTGTTAAATAAAATTTTGCGATATCTCGCTTAGTTTTCGAAATATCGATACTTGAAATGTTTGCTTAATTTGTGTAAATATTGGGTAAGCACCGCCATCAGAAAATAAATTTAGCTTAATTAGGCCAAAATGAAATGAAAATGTTGAATAAAATTTTTTGGTATGCCACCATATATAGATATCGATAATTGAAGTCGAAAAGTTAGTTTTGTTGTTTATTTTTAGTTTTTTCGACTTCAAGTAAATAAATACAATTTTTCGATATCTCTGTTTGAAAAATTGGTTTTATTTTGGCCTAATTGAGCTAAATTTATTGTCAGATTGTGGTGCAACGGATATCGTGCTATCGTGCAAACCATCGATGTTGTTTAAAGCCCCCAAATTCGTCTTTTCTTAAAACAAATTAAACTTAAACCCATTTCTGCTCTTATGCAAGGCTTTAAATACAAAGAATCATTTTAAATTGATCAAAATAGTTTCTCACACAAAACCACAACTTCTGCCACAGATCAAACTAGAAACTGATTTTTAAGATATTTACTCCAATTTTTTTATACCAGGCTACCTTAGCTCCGGTCAATCATATATTATTGAAATGGTTAAAATAGAAAAAGCAATAGAAGACGCTACAAAACACGGAGAATCTAGTAGTCTAGCGCATTTCAGGGCTCTACAATTTTATGTCGGACTCCAACGGTTAAGTGGCATGGTGCTTTTCATGACAGTGACTTGCCAGTTCTTCGTGAAATGCGATACTTGCTTGAATTGTTTCATAATATTAGTCCATCATGGTCGACACAATGAATAGTAGAATGAAGTTAAATCACAGCTTCGGGGCTGCCAATTGGCATCGCTAATATCTGATATCTGATAGCACCATTTGCCAATTTGGAGTGCAAAAGATTGATGGCGGCATCGTCTGTGTGGCAGGGCACGTGATTTTGCAAGAACCACAGGTCATTTTAGTCCATGTCATCACCGATAACCAAACAGTAGAAACGTTTTCGAGGATTATTGTGGAGTTATCTACAAGCATAACTTTTTGCACAAAATTTCTATTTACTTCGGCAAAAACTTCTTTCGAAAAACGCACTTGAACACACAGAACTAGCTTTGAAGCTTAAATAAATAAGTAATTAGGGTGGAACAATAGAATGGTGTGCCTCGGGACCTAGCGTATTTCCCACAACCATGCGAGGGAAAAAGAGTCCCTACAATTTTCTTTCGATTCCGAATTGGTAATCAAGAAAGACCTTTTCATAGCATGGAATTTACAATCAGAAGACTTACCAACTCGGCTATACCCTTGGCTTCTGTTGAGATCTGAGCCACGAACCTCTTGCGTAACAGGCGAACACGAGTGCCACGGGTATTTAGTTTACATTTCCAAGCATCGTAAAAACGTATATTGTTTAATTTTGATATGCGGATGTATGATACTGACTTGCTGTCATAAGTTCCAACAGGAGCAGTCAATTTAATTTAAATTGAGATCTTTACTAAAATATACTTCTTTTTAAATAAAAGTGAGGGTTTTCTTTTTGTTTCAAATTTACTCCAAAATTTTTGCATTTACTCCACTTCTTTTTGAAATTTGCTCCGAAATGTACAGACGATTTTCATCTCGAATAATCACAGTGGTGGACTAACCTATAGGCAGAGTAGGCTGGAGCCTAAGGCGGCAGATTTTAAGGGGCGGCAAATTTTAAAAGGCAGTAAATTGGCCACAAACTTTTTTTTATCTTACAGAAATAAAAGAAAACATCTTTATATATTAAACAATTTCTCTGTCACAATGTTAGTTACTGTACTCCTCCGAAACGGCTTTACCGATTTTTACCAAATTTTATATGCGTATTCAGTAGATCTGAGAATCGGCTACGAATGATTTTTCATACTCCTAAGTGATAAGGGCCATCTACCCTTAACATTGTTTCTTTAATTTACACTGTGACACGAGAATTTTATATATTAGATTTTACAGTCTCAGCGTGATTGTCATATGAACTATATTCTAAAGTAAATTTATTATTCTTTTATTTTATAACATTGTGACATGGAAATTTTATATATTAGATTCTTATTCATTTGATAGAAAAAATTGTTGGGGTGATGAAAAAGTTCGGTGTAAGCTACATTTTTATTAGATTTGGGCAATTTAATTTTTGTGTTCACTTATAAGAGCTCTAACTTCCACATAATTTCAATGGGTCGAGAAAGGAAAGGGAACCGTAACGGGAAAGGGAACTCTAAAACTTAGATTATCGCCTACATAGTCTATATTTCATGACCAAATTCCTACAGAAACGGAGAAACTAGAAATTTTCGGGCATTCTTAAACTTAGTCTTCTTAGATTTCGTTTCTAGACAGTTTGGTGTGAACAACGCTTTAAATAAGCTAGACCCGAGCAACGCCGGGTGGGTCATCTAGTTATTATATAGAAAGAAACGAGTGACGAAAATTTTAGTGTCTTAGTAATGCACAGAACTGAACTGAACACTCTTACGTCCGTAATCCGTATATGAAAAAATTCTAAATGCACTCCAAGATATACATAGGTACTTATGCGATTATGAATAAAAAACAATATTGTAAATCTGACAGCGAGAGAGGACGCGTGTAAGAGTTTGAATTATTCTTGACACGAATTTCTTAAGACTTTGAAATCAATCAAAGATAATTTTACCGAAAAGTCGTTACGAGACAAAGAGCGGCGGAAAATTCTTTTGAATTTGGATAAACTGGAAATGGGTACAGTTTCAATGTCACATTTCTTCTCAAAGAATTTAGATAAGTCCAGATTATGGATCACTTAAAAGTCTATCTTTGTTTCTGCGAAAACAGAATTTGGAGAACATTTATCCAAACTTCACATGGCTCTATAGACATCAGATTTTCAGATGATACTTGAAGCGGATTAAAAACTCTCTTCGAACGATTTTAAGTCAAGAAAAGCTCAACGCCTTATCTCTGTTGTGCAAAGAGTCAGAACTAATGAATAAAGTCACATAAGACTATAAAATTATGTTAAACTTAACTGATTTTATATTAACCGGATTGTTAACAGATTATTTAATAGAAATTCTCTGTATTGCTTTTAAGCTGTAAATGCAGTAAAAAATATTTAACCAAAACAACGTATACCGACTACACTTTATTTTGTGTTGTGAGGCATACCTTTCCCCACCTTATACAAAGTACATGTTGCTGTTTTTAGGTCAGCATTAAAATCTGCACTCCTTTTTGGGTTGCAAAAATAATCTAGAAACTGACACAACTATCCCCTAGTTCATAATCAAACTAATAACATGATCAGTTTGGGGGTTGGCAAAAATTGAATAGCCTCCTAGTGGCAAGTTTGTAAATCCACGACTGAATAATCATAAACAAAGAAGCAATACAGTGTGCACATAGAAGCTACGGCTGCTTTTAAGCCTAGTGTAGAAGATTGCCAGAATGAGTCGATTCACTATCGTACACAGCAATTCGAACTCTGCCCATTCACTTTGTCGAAGATTATGAGGAAAGATCTTAGCTTGCGAGCTTACAAGATCTAATTTGTGCAAGAGTTGAGGTCGCTTGAGCACTATACGCGCCGTACATTCCGTATATCGGCTGAAAACAATATTCAGCTCGACCTTCTTTTTCAACTCAAAATTTGTTCATCGATGAGATAGGTGTAGGCTTCATTTGGTGTATTCTCTAATGCGCTTTTCCCTAAAAAAGAGTGCAACTAAAAACATCATCGAAACAAAGGAAGGCTTAAAGCGGACGCTACTTGCACCTACTTCGCTGTCTCTTTAGTGAACCATCAAAATATTATTGAAACTTCGAACTGAATTTCTCGAATGTGAAAAGGAAAGAAAAACCACTTGAAAAAAATGATTTAACTTTATGTACCCTACCGTAGAGTCTCTACAGCTAGTTTCATGCGATGGCATTCAGAGCGCCCCAAAAATATTTACACCAAACGATAGAAAAAATATTATTAGTCTGCTGAGGACTATAGACGTCTTAATTCGTTGAAATTTTTTTCTAAAGCTATGGCTAGGCAGTTACCAACTAAATAAAATCACTGTGAAAATCAACTCAGCTTACCAGTTCCCCCACTCGTGCCACTGGGTATGCTTTCAACATTTTTTTATTACTTTTTATAAGTATTGGAAATGTGTTCACTATTGACTGCTCCATGTACGCAGCTTGCCTGTCCACATGTTCATTTCTCATTCCTCAGTCTTTCTTTTTTATTTTTGTTAAGAAAATAGGAAAATATCGACTCCTCACAAATTGGCTAACATCAATCAATAAATGTTGTGCTTCAACAGAACTCAAGGCTGATAACAATGGCTTTTGAAGTACATTTTCCCTAAGGCAACAAAAGGGCATTATCACGGAAGGGTGGGTGCGCATCATGCAGAACCTATTAGCTCATGTAATGCATAAATAAGCAATTTCCATTCTAATAAGGTGTTGATAAATCGCATTCATTACGCCATAATGATCAGGCCGTTATTGGATATTTAAATTTTGATGAAAGATCCTTAAACGACGTGTCCTACAGGTTTTTATGTGCAATCTCACGAATGGAAAATACTCTCAGAAAGTCATTTTGCCATCAAACAGTAAAAAAAGGCATTTATGTTGGTTCTTGGTTAGAAAGAGTGAATCAAAAATTTAGTCCGCTTCCCTAACAACTTTATGCAGTGTCACTAATGCTTTCTTTTATTTGCAAGTTAATGTTGTCATCCTTTATACAAAAAAAAGAAATATAAGAACAAAGAATATTCTCCTATAGAAAGAAGGTGAATTTACCAGCTTACACTGCGTAGGAGCGGTTTATGAATTAAAGAAAGAAATTTTCTTCCCCTTTACTTTTACATCCTGGTAAAGGACGGCTGAAAGGTTTGCATAAATATAAATTTTTAACGACAAAAAAATATGTACGTGCCTGAGACGAAGAGGCAACATCATTGAGTTTACATAGACAGGAAGTTTTTGTTTTTGAATATTGGCCAAAGAATCTGGCGAATTTAAAAACAAGCAACCTTTTATTTTTCGTCTTACCCGAACAGGGTTAACTAGGTTCAACAAAAAATTTTTAATTAATTTCTTAACCAGCTTATGATAGGTAGGTAGATTTTGTTCTTGTTTTCAATTGAAAGACAAGTATAATAATGATGGATTTTCGAAGGATGAATAATGGAGCTTCTTAACTCTTTTTAACAGATTTTTGATAAGCCTTTTGTAATTCCAAATAACAGTTACCCTCTTCAAAAGTCAAAGTGACCTCGTTACAGGGGGGCTTCCTTCATTGAATACAACGAGAGAAAATAAAGCGAATATGATGAACATTTTTAAGTCAAATTTTATTGAAAGAAGCCTCGAAAGAATTTTCTAAATTGAATTTATAAGAAGAATCCAGAAAACAGAAAACAGAAAAAGTTTGCTATCACCAATCGCTTATAAATACGAAACACGTAAAAATGATTACAAGAGAGAAAGACTCTGGGGGATAGGGAAGCACGCCTGAAACCCCTGAATTAGAATGCCTACTGTTTGTAAATTGAGGCGGTGAAAAATTTGTAGGGAGCGGAGATTTGAAACCACATGCGGTATCGTTTAGTTTTTGTCTTGTGGCACATGTTTTCGTTTCAAAGGAAAATTCTTACAGCTGCATGAAGTTCAGTTCAATCAAGTCAAATAACTCAAGTCTAAGGACTACCTAATAACTAGAATAGCCCTACAAGCGTACAATGACGATTACGATTTTATTATTACTTCCATCTGCTTGACATTGAATAGCTGATCCGAGATTTGTTGTGATGAAAGAAAAAATAATAATAATCTGTCAACAAGCCTCTCAAAAAATAACAATATTCTAAAAGGACAATCTGCTTGATGTAAATAAAGACTTATAGTGTCATTCAACAATACAGACAAAGTGGCGGTGTGGTGTAATGGCAATTGAATATCTAAGGTAACACAAAGATATCTGTTTGCTTGCCACTTTGTCAACAGCATATTAAGATATTGTTGTTCTGTTGTCAAGTGAAAGCTTCAACAAAAGAAGAGGGTACATTCAGCAATTTGAAAAAAGGACATGAATTTTTTTTTTTAAGCATTGTGCTAAATATATAAGATCTTTATTGAAGAAGATAGCCATGGCAATTTCTAGGACTTTATTTCGGCTATGGCACCGTATTCTGTAACTGTGGCGATAGTTATGGCGATCGAATAAAGAAATCAGGAAAAATTTTCAAATGGAAATAGAACAAGCTATGTTTTTTTTTTTCGGTTTGAAAACAAACGCTATATCAATTAGTGGAAAAACTCAAAAAATGTTACTGTCACAGAAATTCATATTTTTTTTTGCATGATATCCGAAACGCCGTTTTCCAACAATTTACTCGGATTTATTTATTCATTTATTCCACCTACGAGCAATGAGCTCAACAGATTACACATTATTACAAAATAGGTTTCAATTTCTTAAAAATAAGTAGTACAAATTATTTCGAAATTTATCTCTTGAGAAGGCTAAATCAATGTGACCACAAATTTCATAAAATTCTCTAATTGATCTTGAAATTGGTTTTCAATTTTTGAAGCAGTATTTTGTGACAAACCGAATCAAACGCTTTGCTAAAATCGGTATAAATAACATCCACTTGATCTTTACTTTCAATAGCGTCAACAACGAAAGAAGAGAAACTTGATAAATTGGTGATTGTTGATCTTCCCGAGATGAACCCATGTTGGGCATCACTTATATGTTCCTTCACTAGGTTTTTTTTTTTTGACAAGGCTTTTAAAAAACTTAAGAATTGCAGATAGTTTACAAATTCCTCTGTAGTTCTCTACATTGTTTTTGGAACCCGTTTTAAAAATTGGAATCAAGAAAGAGGATTTCCATTCATCTAAGAACAGTCCAGATGACAATGAAGAATTAAAATTGATTAGTAATGGAAGAGCCAGAGAACTGGAAAATCTTTTCAAAATTATCGCAGGAATACCATCAACGCCAGGTTTAGCGCTTGGCTTAAGATCATGCAATCCTTCTAAGACATCGTTGAGATCTAACTGTTAGGACCCTATACTTACTTTAGGATTATAGCCAGAAAGGTGAACTAGATTTTCATGTGAGTTAGAATAGACCGATTCAAAAAATTGAAAAAATAGCTCAACCGTGTTTTCAATTTTATCAGACTCTTGATTTTTAAAAAACATAGAATTCGGAATCCCGAGCGTTTTTCGTTTTGAGTTTATAAAAGACCAAAAACTCTTTGGGTCGTTTTTTAAATTGAATTCAAAGCAAAAGTAATGAGTTGGTGAGCAGACGTGCTTTAAAGTGCTGTAGTTCAAATAATTATTAAACGCGCCAAGTTTTTAAAAATAACCCTTAGACACTTGCCATTGGAAGGCTCAATAAACAGACTATCGTTTTAAACAAGAAAATTGTGGTATTTTGGTTTCAGTTCAAGTGAAATTTAATTTTTAAATTTGTAAAACAATTAAAATCAAATTGAATATAGCTCAAACCAACCAAAGAAAAAAAAAAATCCGTTTTTCCACTCTCAAAACTAATACCAACATGAATACCAACTCGCGAACAACAAGAGCCAACACGAAAAACCTAATTATTTCTCCCATCTTACAATCTCCGACACCAAAAAAATCATCTCCAGCAACACCAGTTCCTATAAATTCCATAGCCTCAAGTGTTAGATCATCAGCTGCAACAACACCTGTAGCAAAACAAAGTCCATCAATATCCTCAATTGCAACAAATCGGGAAACAACATCAACCGGCAACAACAACAATTCTATGACAAAAGCAATGGATTTACAATGTAAGTCTATATTAGATAGATTAAGTACCATTGAAAAAAATTTAATAAGCAAGATAGAATCGGTAGAAAACGTTTTCACGAAAAAACTAGAAACACTTCTTACTAAAGTCCACCTACTTGATGAGCGCGTCACGACGTTGGAAAGTTTAAATGCAAACATTGATGGGATTAATGATGAAATTGCCAAGATAAAAGGTCAATTACAATCCTCTACGAACATCTCGCATACCAACAAAAATATATCCGACGAACTTAAGTCCCTTAAGATGCAGATGGAGAATATCAACATAAAAAATTTAGCATGCGATGCGATACTAATTGGCATACCTTTTATTGCGGATGAAAATCTAAAAAACACTTTCAATTTCCTGTGTCACTCACTGAACATAGAGCCACCACAAATATGCAAAATTTTTCGAGCTAAGCCAATGCAAGATTCGACCGTCATAGTTAAGTTTTTTTCCTCACATGATAAATACACTGTCATGAAGGCCATATCAAATTTTCGTAAATTAAACTCGCGACAATTAGTTATTAAAGACATTTACGAAACCGATTCCAATGCACCGATTTACTTGCACGAAAGTCTAACGAAAGAAAACAGAATTATAATGCGGCATGCAACTAATCTTAGACGTCAAAAAAGATTTTTTTCTGTTTTTACTTCACATGGGCTGGTGTGCATAAAAGTAAACAAAACTTCCAAAGCTGTCAACGTTCAATCTCTTGGTCATCTTGACACTTTATTAAACCAGCGCATACCCGAAGAAACTCACCACGATAAGCGGCAAAAGCAGCACAACATAAATGAAAATGACATTTCACCACAAAACTACACTCAGGAGGAGCTGCCATCATAGCTTATTTTTAACTCTAAATTCAATTCTAAATGATATATTTCTAAAACTTATCCTAAATCTTAACTTTTTTTCTATTTTTAGTTTAACTTCTTCTTTTATTAAAATTTTAACTTTTATGTTTTTAATTTTTGAAAAACGTAAATTGATTTTAGCATTTTCAATGAAACTGTTTCTAGCGGCATCAGGTTGTTTACTCTCTCTCGTTTGGCGGCTGGGAAACCATTTACTTCCAACCATCTGTTGATGAGCAAATACAGTTTTTTACAGAAAAAGTCAACCATCTGTTCAATATTTGTGTTCCAACTAAAACTATCACTGTTCGTAGTCGTCGATGTGGATGGTTTAATTACAGGATCGAACAACTGATCTCAAAACGAAACGCTCTTTTCAAGAGATGGAAACGTTTTCGATTTTCTTCTTTTTATGAAGACTACAAACAACTTCGAAATATTGTAAATAAAGAAATCAAGAAGTCTAAATGCAATTACTTTAAGTCTAAGTTTAATGGTTTGTCGTCAAAACAATTATGGCGTAATGTCAAAAGCTTAGGTATAAATAATAAGCCCAACAACTGTAACATTGAATGTGACCCCAATGAATTAAATAAATTGTTTGCTAGTTCTTCATCTCAAAATTCAACTGATCAAAACAGTACTTCTTCCCACTTTAATTTTGTGAGAGAACATTATAATGGATTTAGTTTTCGATGCATTACCGACTTCGAAGTATTAAAGGCAGTCCTTGCAATTAAATCGGAGGCAATAGGTTTAGACGAAATTCATCCAAAGTTTTTAAAGCTTATCTTACCCCAAGTTTTACCCTTCCTTACACATATATTCAATTTCATGTTAACCACCTCTTCTTACCCTTCTATTTGGAAAGTTGCCAAAATTATCCCTATTCCCAAAAACTCAACTTCAAACCACGTGAAATATCGGCCAATTTCAATTTTGCCTTTTATCTCGAAGGCTTTTGAGAAAATAATGTCTCAACAGATTTCCATGTTTTTAACGGAGCACAAGCTTTTATCTTCAATTCAAGCGGGCTTCAGACCAAAGCACAGTTGTCTGACCGCACTTTTAAAATTAGTGGATGATATTCGTCATGAAATTAACAATGAAAATGTTTCGACCTTAGTAATGCTTGACTTCTCAAAGGCATTCGACACTGTGTCTCATGAGATTCTTTTGAGAAAACTGAATTTGAATTTTCGTTTTGAAAGAACCGCGGTTGCTCTCATTCAAAAATATTTGCAAGGAAGAACTCAAGCTGTATCGATCAATAACAAGCTTTCCGATTTTTTGTACACTAACGCCGGTGTCCCACAGGGCTCTATTCTTGGACCCCTACTATTTTCGTTATTTATAAACGACCTTCCTGATGTTCTCAGGTCTTGTAAGGCGCTTATGTACGCAGATGATGTCCAACTGTACTATAGCTATCGAATCGGAATGGTAGATGACGCTACCGTCCGGTTAAACCTTGACCTGAGCAAAGTATTTCAATGGGCAGTGGAAAATAAACTGCGATTAAACCCGAAGAAAAGTCAAGCCATTGTCATTAGCAAAAATGCTTTAGATACGACCTGCTTCCCGTAGGTAGAACTTGGTTCTTCCATTCTTCCTTACATGAAAACAGTTAAAAACTTAGGCATCATTTTCAACCAAACTTTAACTTGGGAGGACCATATTTCTTGCGCCGTTGGCAAAACGTATGGTGCGCTTAGAGTGCTCAGTTCCTCAGGGAACTATCTTCCGATTAAAACTAAAACCATTTTGGCTAAAACATTAATCCTTCCCATCATGCTGTATGGAAGTGTAATTTTCTGTAACGTAGATAGCAATAGTCACCGAAAACTCCGAGTTGCTTTTAACAGTATAGCACGTTTTGTACACAGTCTTCGCAGGTTTGACCATGTCACACAGTATGCAAATGGTATCTTCAACATGTCTTTTCAAAATTACCTAGACAGCAAGGTGTTATTTTTCCTTTTTAATTTAATACAGACAAAGACTCCGGACTACCTTTACGATAAAATAGTTTTTGCACAATCGCAGAGAAGTAGAATACTTATAGTACCAACACATAGGTATACTGTTTCCAAAAGACAATTTTTTGTTTACGCTGTTGGGCTGTGGAACTCTTTACCTGCCAATCTGAGGAGAATCAACAATTTTGCCATGTTTAAAAGAGACCTTTTCAATCATTTAAGGTGCTAAAATATTTCTTTTTTTAAAATCTTTCTTTTTTAAAATTTTTCTTTTTTCACTTTTCTTTTGTTTTTATTGATCTTAAAATAGTTAACAGTTATTTTTCTATTGCTTTATTTGTAAATTTACTTTGTCTCCATTCAAAGATTTCTTAAGTAACCCAAAAATTATATACTAAGATCTTATACTAAGTATTATCTAAAAAACATTATGTTTTACTGTACTTATGTTGAAATAAAATTTACTAATTTACTAAATTCGACCTGCATAATATAATTTCTGTGCGAGAATTTACTTAACACATTGAACTCCCTGCGAAGATTACAAAACTGTATTTGGTCAGCTAAATCATTTGATTTCTTAAACTTAGCGAAAGATTTATTTTTTAAATTTTCAAGGTGTGTCAGCCTTTTATTATACCATGGAGGTTTGGAAATATTCTTTTTCTTTTTGTGTGGCACGAATTGATTGAAAGCATTATTTAAAATCCGCGAAAAGCAATCAAACATATTTTGTAAATCTAAGTTTAAAAATTCAGTTTTCCAGTCAATACTTTCAAGATAACTATCAAGTTCAATAAAATTTGGCTTTAAAAAGTTAAATGATAATGAATTATTACTATTAATTTTTAAATCAGTGTACAATTGAATTTCAATATATAGTTCCTTATGATTGATGGAATCGTTTAATAATGAAAAAGGAAGCGTATCATACACAGAACCCATGCATTCATCATGTGGTATGAAAACAAGATCAAGAATATTATTAAAACTATTGACAACGCTAATGATTTGACATAGGTTAAGACCAAATAAATGGTCAACAAAAGTTATTTCGATAGCACTTTTTAAGTTACAGGGAATAAGCATATTTTCATTTAAAGAATAAGACCATTTCACATCAGTTAGATTTAAATCACCGATTACCAAAACCTACTGCGGACAGTCATTCAAATTACTTACAAAATCAATGTTAGCAAGGTGCTTTTCATAGATATCAATGGGACTTCTAGGTGGTATGTAGCTGGTGATGATATACACGGAAATACCTGTTCCGAGACGAAGTGACACGCATAATTGTTCGATGTCAATGATTGGCAGCGAAATTATATGGGATTGGAAGCATGAACGAACCGCCAATAGTAGGCCACCTCCGCGATCTTCAGCAGTAATACATCGATCTCGTTGGAAGACTATATATGAACCGCCGTTCACAATTTCAGAATCGGACACAAAACAATAATATCGTAGTCTACGTGGGTAGATGAATGATATAAGGCAGGTAGTTTGGTTCGAATTCCACTTGCATTATGATAATAGATTTTTAGGCAATCAGCGTTCATAGGGTTATCATTGTTTCGTGCATGAGAATGTATCAACGAGGCCTTTCAGCTGTTGTTGGGTCGTCGCTTCTTGCTGCGAAAAAAAATCATGTACCACCGTATGCAAAGGCCAAAAAGACTTATTGCATAGTAAATTGTAGAGCTCGAGGTTTCTTCCAACTTTAATTTCGAAAGAAGAATATTCCTTTTCTGGTGTCATGATGAATTCATATTTGAACTAGTGTTTTCAGTTAAAATTTTTTTCTTGAGGAAATTTCACTTTTCATCACAGCTGATTATAATTTCAGCCGAAATTTATAGCGTTTTTCATTGAAATTCAGCAAATTTACTCTCAAATCAAGAACTAATGTTTTTGCTTGCATACGTGAATTCAACCGAATGGAAGTAGATCTGTGGCGTTTAGAGTTACTCCGGATATACTCTATTTTTCAATGAAACATGAAAGATAGAAAAAGGGTAAATCTTTTCACAAAAGGAGTAATTCCTTTCGTCAATGAAAAACTTTATTAACATTCATTTGGGGTTCCATTTTCCACGTATTTCACTTACAAAATCGCACAGGAATTTTTGATTAGTCTTTACTTTTCCTCGTAGTTTTTCCTGATTGTTATAATAAAAACTCAGTTCATTGAAATTTTGTTTCTATGCCATCTGACTTCCGACATTTTTATCGCGTGGAACAAACTGGTGTGGAAACACTGCATAAGTTATAAAAATGGTTTTTCTAAAGGGCAAGTTATAGCGATCAAGAAAAATCACCTTGAATGATTGAAACAAATGCAAATAAGATATTTTTATTTATGAGCGTTCAAAGGCCGGGCATATAGAATGCTTTACGGGCGTTACGTTGCGAGCTTCACGGCAACTGATATTTGTGAACGTAATGAATCCCGCGCGCTGTTTCAACGGTTTTGTGTTTTAGGAAAAACAAACGTCATCACAACGTCAAATTGAGTGAGTACGTATGGCAGTATGTTAATCAACAACATTTGAGAAACTAAAAAAAAAAAAAACAATTGGCTCACTTCTCAGTCTTATACCCCTAGACACAAAAATAAATAGCTATCTCCATGATGCTACCCCAAAGCATTTTTTCTTAACGTAGCGGGCAGTAATAAGTCATATGACAGATGTGAAAATGGATAAAGTCTTGGAACAAAACTAAGCAGACATCTAACCTACGGAACCCAAATAGATTTTGAAATCAAACAACGCAACGTACATCAGTTGTAAGCTAGAAGTAGAGTAAAGTAGTTAATTCACGACAACGCGATGATTGCTTAATCTCCAGGACTTAGACTCAAGTGATAGAGTGACATCATCACTTTTGTTTGAATACTTCTCCACCAAACACCTAAACGTAGATAGTTGCGGCAACGTTAAACGGCATGAGTACTTCTTATGTTATTAAAGCTACATTAAAAGGTTAAACATATCTCATTTGAGGTATCCTGAGACAGCGTCTACCAAAGTGAATGAAAGAAGTCATTTATAAAAAAAACGAGATTGACATAACAGCAGTTAGCAAAATTAACCTAACTGTGCGGTTGCCAGGATATGATGTACCTACACCTACATGTACAAGCTCATAATATGAAAATGGTGTACGACAGGTTATCTCACGACAGCTTATTTAAATTTAAAAAGAATTCAAGTTTTTGGTTGAAGAAAAGTTATTTTGAAAATGCGCACGGAAAGCAGCCCACGCGTTCTATTTTAGTAATGAAAGTTGATCTTAGGGGACATTCTGTTAGTAATATGAACATTTACATTCCTCAGTCTATTATTCAAATCCACGAATCCACCTCATATGATTTTCTTAATTAGCTATATTTTCTTATTTGTACTTTTTGACAGTTGCTGTCGTAAGCAAACTAATTTATCATTAAGAGTTAGTAGTCACTTATTGTAGTTGTCGCTGGTGGATAAAGTGTAAGTGATAATTGTAGAGAGAGAAAATAAACTAATTAATAGCTACGATGTGGTTTATTGAATGACCTACTCGTTAAAGACACACACTACACAGTATAACTAAAAATAATGGATCGTTTGATCATTCAGCCCAATCACGATTTGATAAGCTATTTCAAACGAACTATGTCCTGAAGTGACCATTTACTACGTAGGTAGTATGCTTATTCCGCTAGCTGTAGCAAATGATCTGATTTCAATAAAAAGTCACTGCATCTGTACGATATGTCTTTGAAGTAAGGGTAATGTCGATTTATATTGATACCTTTCCCCCACCAGCGAGCGGTAGGGAGTCCTAGACACATTGTTCAGGCCTAGGCAAGATGTTTCCTGTTGTAATGAATTTCTGAATGTACAACGTTCAATGAAGCTTAGTTTGAAATGCTGATTCAAGTATCATTTCATTTCATGTCATTCATTTATTTAGCAATAAAATTTTGCTATTTACCACTTACGATTAGTATAAATAATAGCATTAAACACAATAGATAATCATATAAATTTTTCTTTTACAAAAGTTACTTGGGTTACTTGGGTCGGAGTGAAAATCACGATCTGTAAGGGACTCTTCACTTATCTATTTCACACTAGTGATCCACCGGTGGTTTTAAAAACAACGTTTATTCGGTTGTTTTTTTTCATATCTGTTCCCCCGGTCTGTTTTTTTTTTTTTTTTTGTAGATCAAGTGAGTAAATAAATAGGGTGGCACTATACATAGTAAAGAATGGAGGGTAGCTGCAAATTATTGACGATTCCAAACGGCTATCCGAGAAGCACTTTTCGTGACAGTGATATTACTCTTGGACGACTTGCAAAGCCCTAGCAACTTGCCATGTCCTGGAAAATGAATTAAATACTTCTAAGATTCGATCCCTGAACTTACAAGGAGGACAGACATGGTAACCATAACCTTTACGCCACGCAACGTGTTCATTGGTTGATAAGTACCACTTTTTACTGGCGATTATAGGTACTATAAGGCGGGTTTTGCAATTGTGCAGAAAAAAAATTACATAACGATGATTGAACAATGAAACGATGAACACGAAAAAAGTGGATCCTGCAATTCTATCCGTCTGACTCTCTGTATATCAGTCTGTCTGAACCGGTTGACTGATTTTCTTCAAAACCTGCAGTTAAGGTCTGTGGGTCAGTCTACAGAGGAGTTTTTGGAAATATAGTAGACGCTCGATATAGTAAAGTAATAAAAACCAGCCATTTTCACTAATTCGAAATTGTTCACTATTTCGAGCGGGAGGCTAGAAACGCTTTCCAACAATAAATTTGAACATAAATGCACATTTTGTTCAGTTTGAAGATGATTATATTTATTTAATCGATAAACAAACACTTTAATCAAGTTGAAACAGCTATAAGCAAAACCAACTCATAATACATAATTATACGAAATAACATAAAACATACGATTTTAACTCATAAAAAACGAAAAAATTTGATCAAATGTACATATAGATGCACAAACTAGCATCTTTTTTCTCTAAAAATTAAATTTTTGGAAAGTAGTTTGTCACTTTTGTTTGAATTGTTCTGAAATTAAAATTAATTTGGATGGCTTTTTCTTGCAAAAGTTTTATAACTATAATATCAGAAAAGTCTGTATTATTATGTCCCGCCCACTCAATTATCTTATCAAAAAGAACAACAGCATCCTTTGAAGAAACGGAACATGTTGGTCGATCAATGACCAGCTGTACATTTTCTTCACGGTTATCGTTTTTGGCTTCTTTAATATGTCTCCAGGTGTATGCGTAACGCCTTCGTTTACATGATGGAGCAGAGAGTATTACACACACTTCAGCATTTGTTCGTATTCGTTTTCACAATTACAATGTTAACCAAACCTAAGAACAGAGCAAGAACTTGTGTTCTACTGAGTAAAGATTCACTATAACGAACGTCTACTGTAAGTCTCTAGGTCTTCAAATGACGGTACCTACCATACAACCGATACAACACTTATTTTTCTCGGAAACGACCACAACGATTTCGATAAGGCTTTACGTGGGTAGTATTTCTATATTGTTCTTCTTATGATGTGGAAATTTTTTTTTGGAAAAGTCTAAGTTACAGTCTAGAAGAGTATAAGTACAGTAAAGTACCAATCATATTTTTTTCAAGACCAACTTTATCGTTAATGGCTTACACGATTTTGGCGATATTTTATATATGAGATGTCTTATGTTTCTTACGAACATTTGGAAAAATTTGTTTTTTTTTCAATTTTCAAAAATTATTTTAAAAGCTTTTCATTTTTTAAATATTTCCAAAGCGCTTTTTTTTATTTTTATAAATTTTTTTGTCAAGACAACTTGTTACGGCTACCTGTGAAATAAACAGAAAGAAATAAAGATTAAAAACATTTCTATGGCGAAACAAAAAAATAATGATAATTGTTGCGTCCATAGATGTATGTACACAAATGTTAAAATCGTACTTACCTGTTGTCCGTGTTGTTTACATTTTTGTTTGTTGTTACTTCGAATGTAGATACTACTTTACCTGAAAAGAAAAATAAAACTGTACTTAGCGATAGTACGAAGTACCTAAACGCCAAATTGTGTCCAAAGTACACAAAGTGTCGGATAGTTAAACCCATTGGCAAGAGCATGTACGAGTTGGAAGATTTAAAAGGAAAAAGAATTGGAGTTTTCCATGCGAAAGATCTAAAACAATAAGTGTTAAGACGGGGAACGCCGAATATAAGAAGTAGTCCCGCGTGCTCACCACCGAGCGGAGCCACTTAGCTTAAAGTCAACTAAACGTCATAAAACTCTTTTCCGGCTACTTTCCTTTTTTATGCCAACCTCGACACGAGGCAGTCAGTTTTTTTATATATAGTTTTCCTTTTTATGAATACTTGCAATTTAATGTGGAAATAAGACTATGTAAGTAAAATAATTATAAAAATTGTAACTTAAGAAACTAAACTTTAATAAATTAAAGGTTTTGTAACCAGCGTTAAAAGAAAAAACACGCTTGTTAATAAAATAGTCGGAGTTGCGACTCAAACATCCGCAACATTTTACAAAACATATTGCTAAGCTGCCTAAGATGTCGAGAACGCCAACCCAAAACCTCGACCAGCCAGATGAATACAACTGTTGTAGCTGTGAGGAACCCGACGTTGTCGATGATATGGTCCAATGCGACCAATGCAACCAATGGAACCACTTTGGATGTGCCGGAGTCAACTTAAGTATTCAGGACAAAAGTTACTTATGCCATGACTGCACAGGTAAGAGTAGGTATTTAGTTAGTTTTTCAGGAGCGGATTCTGCATCTGCTGCGAGGTTAGCCAATAATGAAGCCAACATACATCGCCAAATTAATAGTGCTAAACTTGCACCAGACAATAGTGAACTATCTGGTTCAACGGCAGCCGAATTTGCTGCCAGACCAGAACAATATATAGCGCATTATAATATACTCCACACTAACACATCAGTGGCATCAAGTATTGCCACACCTACCCAAAATCCATCCAACGTTTCTGCGCCCAGTGCGGCCGAGGATGCCGCCAAGCGTGGAAACCTTATCACCACTTTCAACACGTCCACACATCAGTCATCAGCAGGGCCAAGAAAATCGCCGTGTGTCCAAATGCCATCAATGTTTTCGGATGCTACTGCCAACATGCCCAATGACGATACAGCTTGTGGGTACAGTGCGGCCGAAGTTGCTGCCATGCGTACACGCTGTACCGATACTAAAGCAACTGGACCAGGGGGAGCAGCGTGTTATCAAGTGCCCTTAACACGTTCGGATACTACAGCCAAATTGCCTAATGATGATACAGCTTGTGGGTACAGTGCGGCCGAAGCTGCTGCCATGCGTACAAGCTGTATTGACACTACAGCAGTACGACCAAGGAAGTCCGCGTTTGTTCAAACGTCATCAATACTGCCAACTAATTCACAAATGCCTAATGGTGTGACAGCTCGTGCGTACAGTGCGGCCGAGGTTGCTGCCATGCGTATGAGCTCTACCGGCACTAAGCAGAAACTGAGCTACGTTCCAGGCTCTAAAAGTTCTTCGAGTTCAAGGTCCTCTAAAATTTCATTAAATAAGCTGCAGATAGAGTTGCAAAAAATTGAAGAGGAAAAACAACTGAGGGAAAAACGGGAGACTGAGTACCTTAACAAAAAGTACCTAATCATGAGTCAGATCGCTGATTCCTCGGGTGAAGAAGACGAAGCACCAGTTCATCAGCTGACCTTAAACAAAAAGGCTTCAAAAGAAAATGTAAATAACTGGATGTCAGGAATATCCGAAATGAATGCAGACACAAATCAACCTGACTTAATGTCATCAAATTTTCAACAAGGCATGGGAACGTGGGGTGCTGGTGCGAGAAAACAAATCCATTCAACGGGTCAACTGCAAAATGAACAATTAATCAACAGCAGTGCCATCACATCAAATTTTGCCAGCCACCAACAACATTCAATAGCAACATCATCCGGACCTAGAGGAAATCCACCAGCTGTCAACTTCTCACCACCGCAACCCTTAAACCAAGTTCAGTCACCGCCTCTTGGACAAGCTGCTCCGTTGCTCAACCTTTACGAAACTCAACATCGTACGCCCTCAAATATTTTTTTGAATAAAAATCATTTAGCAGCGCGTCATTTAATTCGTGATCTGCCAACCTTCGATGGAAATCCTTCAGAATGGCCCTTGTTCATTGCGAGCTTCAATAGGAGCACAGAACTTGGTGGTTTCCATGATGAAGAGAATCTTTTACGATTGCAGCGAGCTCTGAAAGGTGATGCACTGGAGTCAGTGAAAAGTCTGATTATTCAGCCAAACTGCGTGCGGCGTGTGATGGAAACTTTAAGGATGTTGTATGGAAGGCCAGAGCTTATTGTGCACCATCTGATTCAAAAAATTAGTTCGACTCCTTCGCCAAGAGCCGATAAATTAGAAACGATAGTTACATTTGCCATAGCAGTTCAGAATCTTTGCTCCACGTTCGAAGCCTCAGGTGTTTCAAATAGCCTTAACTATCCTATGCTGCTATCAGAGCTCGTCGACAAACTTCCACCGAACTTGCGTCTCAGTTGGGCTATTCACAAGCAGTCACTGCCAACATGCACGCTTTCAGACTTTAACATCTGGATGTACAGAACGGCTGAGGCTGCCAATGGAGTTCTTGTTACTCCCCCGTCTTCGTCGGTAGAGGAAAAGAAATTCCGAAACAAAAACAACAACTGGAAGAGTAAAGGGATTGTCAATGCTCATTACAACGGCAACGCCGTACATCACACTCGATCTGAAAACAAATGCGTCATTTGTGGGAGTGACTGCGCATCAGTGGCTAAGTGTAAGCAGTTTCTACAACTGAATCGTAACGCCAGGTGGGCCGAAGTGAGGACGCATCATTTATGCAGCAGGTGCTTGAAAATACACAGGAATGAAAAATGTCAATCAGAGACAGTTTGTGGAAAAAATAATTGCACCTTTAAACACCATCAGCTTCTTCATAAGGATCAAGAAAGCACCGCATCATTTCCCACCAACCATGGCACAGTTGGAATTCACTCCATATACCGTTCTGGTTTCATGAAGCCCAAAACCGATCCAGTATTGTTTCGAATCGTGCCAGTAATCCTCTATGGAGAAAAAGGTAATATTAAAACCTATGCACTTCTGGACGATGGTTCATCGGTGACCCTTGTAGACAAAGAGCTATCAAGTCAGCTGAAGGTAAAAGGAGAGAAGCGGCCTCTATGTCTTAAGTGGACAGGCAATACGTCACGATTGGAAGATCAGTCCGAACTCATCCATCTGCAAATATCCGGTACAAAGGCGAACGCAAAAAAATTCGTACTTGCCAACGTTCACACAGTAAAGAAGCTTGGCCTACCATCGCAAACCCTCAATCATGAAGAACTGCAAATAAAGTTTGAACATCTTAAAAAACTTGATCTCCAATCTTATGATAAAGCTGTACCCAGATTACTTATTGGCATAAACAACGCTCAGCTTGGACACCCGTTGATCTCCATAGAGGGAGGCTGGAACGAACCCATTGCGACTAAAACCCGTCTTGGTTGGGTAGTTCACGGGAGTTGCAACCAGGTAGTTAAGGAGCATAGCAAAGTTTACAGTTTTCACACTTGCGAATGTAACGATTCGGAACTTGGGCGACTAGTAAAGGACTTTATTTGTGATGACAAGTTCGGAGCCTCAGAGTCAACAAGCCATGTGATGTCGCAGGATGACAGTCGAGCGTTAGAGTTACTGAACACCCACACTGTTCGCAAAGATGGAAGGTTTGAAACAGCACTGCTTTGGAAGTTTGACAATGTGAAGCTGCCGAATAGTTACTCGATGGCCAGGAGAAGACTTGAATGTCTCCAAAAACGGATGGAGCGGAACCCAGAACTAGCCAAACTGCTTGATGGTAAAATCGCAGAATACCTGGAGAAAGGATATGCGCGAAAGCTGACACCACAAGAAATAATAGAGAATCAAGAGCGATCATGGTATCTACCGATATTCCCTGTAGAAAACCCAAATAAGCCCGGGAAAGTCAGAATTGTGTGGGATGGAGCAGCATCGGTGCATGGGACCTCACTCAACACAGTGCTCCTCAAGGGCCCCGACCAGCTTACGCCTCTTACCTCCGTGGTCTACAAGTTTAGGCAACATAAAGTAGCAATCTGTGGGGACATCAAAGAAATGTTCCACCAGATCAGAATTCGAAGAGAAGATCAGCATTACCAGCGCTTCCTGTGGGGTCGGAACGAGAATGGAGTACCTGATACTTACATTATGATGGTAATGACATTTGGTGCCACCTGTTCGCCATGCACTGCGCACTATATTAAAAATACAAACGCAGAAGAGTTCGCATCCACCTATCCAAGAGCAGTTCGGGCCATCAAAGAAAACCACTACGTCGACGACTTGATGGACAGCGTGCCTTGTGAAGAAGAAGCCATTCAGCTAGCGCAAGATATACGTCGCATTCATAGGAACGGTGGGTTCCACATCAGAAATTGGGTTTCTAACTCAGCCAAAGTAGTCAGTGTACTCGAATCTGAGCCAACAGATCAAATCAGCATGAATGTTAACCCGGAACTAGGGACCGAAAAAGTACTCGGCATGTGGTGGTCCACATCTATAGACTGCCTTACATTCAAGCTCACAAGTAACCCTAAGCAAAGAGAAGTTCTTTTCGGGTCACGACGCCCCACCAAGCGCGAAGTCCTAAGAATAATGATGACCATCTTCGACCCACTCGGACTGATAGCTTGTTTTCTCATGTACATAAAAATTCTTCTTCAAGAAATATGGCGCTCCAAAATTGGGTGGGACGATAGAATTGAAGATGAAGAATATAGTAAATGGACAAAATGGATCAAATATCTCCCTGAAGTGGAAGCCGTTAAAATACCGAGATGCTATGTAAGAGAGTCGTGGGGATCTGAAATACAGCTGCACATCTTCGTAGACGCCAGCGAAAACGGATACGCTGCGGCTGCTTACACAAGAAACTGTAGCGATGAGCGCATTGACGTCTGTTTGGTTGGTGCAAAAACACGCGTATCGCCCTTAAAGTCTCTATCTATTCCTCGACTTGAGCTGCAAGCTGCTCTTTTAGGTGCACGATTCGCAAAATGCATCACCGAGTCACACGGCATACCCTTTAATCGCCGTTTTTTCTGGTCCGACTCAAAAACAGTTTTGTGTTGGATTCGATCCGACCATAGAAGATATCGACAGTTCGTAGCATGCCGTGTAAGCGAAATCCTGGATGTCACCGAAATCAGTGAGTGGAGATGGATTCCTACCAATAAGAACGTGGCGGACGAGGCAACGAAGTGGCAAAAACCACCAGATCTTAAGCCTAATAGCAGATGGTTTAACGGTCCTCAATTTCTGAAGCTCGCCCCAGATAAATGGCCCAAGGAAGATAGTACCGGCTCAACCACTGAGGAGCTAAAAACGAACTTTGTTGGCGTGCACCTTCACCACCAGGAAAGAATCTACCGATCCAAAGAGCTATCGAACTGGAAGAGGCTGGTAAGGAGTACCGCGTACGTTCATCGGTTCATTCGCAATGTGAGCATCAAAAGAACTTCGTTACCTAGGATATATGGTTCTCTCCTAAGCAAAGAACTACAGGACGCCGAAGAACACCTGCTGAGAGAGGCACAAATGAGCGAGTACTCAGAAGAAATCGCGGACCTGAAACTAAATCGATGTGTCCAGAAAAGCAGTCCAATTCTCAATCTTAATCCGTTCCTGGACGATAAATGCATAGTTCGAGCCCACGGGAGAACTCTACTGGCGGAAGCGGTCAGCGAGGAAGTACGACAGCCGATAATTCTTCCAAGAGGTCATGAAATTACATCACTCATTATACACGACCTTCACTGCCGATATAAGCACCAACATGATGAGACTGTAGTAAACATTCTACGCCAAAGATTCTATATCTCACACATACGGTCTGCGATAAAAGCAGTAAAAAAGTCTTGTCAAGAATGCAAAATCAAAAAGGCTCAACCACGCCCACCAATAATGGCACCTCTACCTCCTGCGAGACTTGCAGCATTTTCTAGACCGTTTTCATACGTCGGAGTCGACTACTTCGGCCCAATGGCAGTCAGTGTAGGTCGCAGAACCGAAAAGCGTTGGGGAGTACTTTTTACTTGCCTTACGATAAGAGCTGTTCACATTGAGATTGCTCATGCTATGACTACAGACTCATGCATCCTGTGTGTACGAAATTTTATAGCCAGAAGAGGGACACCTATCGAAATTTATAGTGATAACGGCACTAATTTTCACGGTGCAGAGAGGGAGCTACGAGAGGCATCGGCTGCCATTCAGAAAGACAGACTGACAGAGACCTTCACTACCACAACCATGCAGTGGAAGTTCATACCACCCGGTTCACCACATATGGGCGGCTGCTGGGAACGTCTGGTACGTTCCATAAAAAATGTTCCTTACGCCATCGCACCGACGCGAAATCCAAACGATGAGCTGCTGCGCAATATGCTCATGGAAATAGAAAACATCCTCAATGCGCGGCCATTGACATATATTCCAACAGACGTCGAAAACCCGGAAGCACTTACTCCAAACCACCTTTTACTGGGTGCAGCCTGCGGCTCAAAACCCCTGGTGGAATTCGACGACGATGTGAAAGTACATCGTAAAAATTGGCTTGCCTCGCAGCACTTTGCGGACCGCTTCTGGAAGCGCTGGGTTACTGAATACCTACCTACGCTCACCAGACGCACTAAATGGCTTACTCCTACAAAGCCATTAGAAGTCGGCGATATCGTTCTGGTCGTTGACCCGAATAACCCTAGAAACAGCTGGCCTAAAGGGCGAGTAGTCAAAACAAAGCTATCCCATGACAACCAAGTAAGAAGCGCCACCGTCCAAACCCAAAATGGACTCTATGAAAGACCAGCCGTAAAACTCGCTATTCTGGATGTTCGGAGCCCCGATGAAGAGTGCCCACAGGCGGAACTACCAAGGGGGAGTGTTAAGACGGGGAACGCCGAATATAAGAAGTAGTCCCGCGTGCTCACCACCGAGCGGAGCCACTTAGCTTAAAGTCAACTAAACGTCATAAAACTCTTTTCCGGCTACTTTCCTTTTTTATGCCAACCTCGACACGAGGCAGTCAGTTTTTTTATATATAGTTTTCCTTTTTATGAATACTTGCAATTTAATGTGGAAATAAGACTATGTAAGTAAAATAATTATAAAAATTGTAACTTAAGAAACTAAACTTTAATAAATTAAAGGTTTTGTAACCAGCGTTAAAAGAAAAAACACGCTTGTTAATAAAATAGTCGGAGTTGCGACTCAAACATCCGCAACAATAAGCAATAGTAAATTCTGTGATAAACTTTGGTAGAATGTAAGAACGAACTGTGATAACACTTGACTATGATGATTAAACGTTTACGTTATGAAATATTTTAGTTGCCCGCTGTGATAAACCTTGTTAAAAGTATATGAACGATTTGTGATAACACCTGACCACGATCTTAAAACAAAAGCTGTGATATAAAATTTAACTGCGGTGATACGTGATACCCCATCACGATTACGATAGTACCTGATAACAATCTGTGATACAACCTCACGATAGAACACCCTCTGTGATATTTTATTTTTTTTTTGGCTTAAAAGCCAGTATAAAGTTTCTGTGATATGACTTAGTCATAAACAAGCAACCTATCTGTGATATTATACCCACGATAAAAATAAAAAAATAAAATGTGCAATAGAGGGGTAGTGCAATGAATTGTCTTTCCCAAGCTCTCAGGTGCAATGAGGACTAATAAGCTAGCAGGTAGACCGATGTGTATATGTGTATATCTATGTTAATTTATTTTATTTGTTAGTCTTATATATGTTAATTTATTAAAATCAGTTTAGAGTTATATTTTTATATAGAGTTTATTTATATTAAGTATGTATGTCCTATTATATGTTAATTTATTAAACCTAGTTGTAAGTATAGTTCTATATTTATCTATTTATTTACCTATCTCTAAGTCTGTGATATTTACAAACTAGTTCTAAGTATATAGCCCCCTATATATCTTATCTTTTAAGTATTTATAAGTTATGTGATATATATATACTAGTCTTAAGTATTTCATGGTGATATTAGGTTAGATTTTATGTTAAGCAATTAAGTATGTATATATTTGTATCGTTAAGTGATGTCACAGATTACTTTATTTTATTTATTGGTATATATAGGTAGTTAAGTATATTTTTTTTTTCTGTGATATCAATTACGATTTTAAATTATTGTGATAATAAGTATAGTTAGGTTAATAAATTCATGTTAAATTATTCGTATTTGTGAATATCACCATGTTATTAGACTAATATACATGTATACATATACACTCATCTACAAGATAATAATATAAATATGCGTAATGGTAAAGGAAAAAAATTTATGTTTTCTTTGAATTGAACGCAAATATATAGATATATATATAAAAATAGGACACTCACGAATATACTCCTACAGGAAGACCGATGAGGCATCTGTAGTTTTGGGTGTGTTGGGTTGGTATTTTTATTCCATGTTGGTAATGTTGTTTATGTTGGTGTTGTTGGAAGTCCATCAGGATTCAGCTACCAGGTTCAAACAAATCTAAAAGAAAGAAAAAATTCAATTAAAACAATCAGTTCACAAACAAGAAATAAAAATAAAATCACGATCTATCCTGACTGCCCGGCTTAGCGAGGGTTCTTCCCCACGTTTGCCTAGGCGCAGGTAATTACCACTTTTTTTTTGTTTTTGTGCATCAATACGGCAGCTACAATGAAAATACTGCATCAAATAATACCTGCAAGAAAAAAAAAAGTAGTTGAAACAACTGTTCAAGCAAAATAATTTAATTGAAATTGATCAATACATACCTAACCTAATTGCCCGGCTGAACGAGGGTTCTTCCCCACAGGCTCAGGCAAAAGTATCCTTTCACCGCTTTTCAAAATTTTGGATAATAAAAAAGAAAAAAACTCTGCAGATTTTTTTTATTTTTAATTTGCAGAAGAATGAAAACAAAATAAAAAAAAAAATAAAAACAAACTTAAGCATGAGTCTGAATGAATAATATAAAACTTAACGAGAAAAAAGAACAATATTTTTTGCAATACGTCTGAGATATCCTGTGTGACTTAGTTCTCTTCTCTTTTTTATAATTCTTTTTATTTGTTTATTTTTCAAAACACTCTTCCTTTTTTTCTTAATCCTCTCCCTATGCTATGCACGCTCAATTTCTGATTTGGCACTGATAAAATCGTCATACATAGTTGTTTTTAAACCAATCAACTAGCTTTTACACGTCTAAATCGACTATGATACTATGTAAGCTTTCGTAGTATTGTAGGGCTTCAGAAGCGCACTCCAAGGGAAAACTGACTGAGTTATGTTATTATTTTCAATAGGAGAGTAACAATGAAAAAATCAAACCAAGAAACTATTCTCCACATTCAAATTCCTTAAAAAGTAAGAGCCTGCAATTATTTTAAAAAATAAAAAAATTTTAAGAAGCGCGCGCTTTTCTATACTTCCCAAACCATCTTTTTCTTTATAATTGGCAGAATATTGATAAGTAAAACTTGAAAAGCACACTTTTGGAAAGCAGAATTTTGAGAAGCAGAATTATGAAAACAGAATTTTGAAAAAAGAATATTGATTCCGGTAGAGTTTTGACCCCAACCCCTTTGGAATATTTAATATTTCTTTTTTTTTTTTTTTTTCAATATTTTGTTCGACTTAATTCAATTTTCATAATTAATGTCTAGTTGGCAGTCCTGTACCACCAAATATGTTATAAAGAACGAATATTAAAACCTTGTAATCAACCTTAACATTTTGCGACCAATTTTCATTTTGCGAACAATCGCTAAGAAAAAAGTTTCCAAAGATGTTTGCACCATGATTTAAAAAGGAAAGTTGGAAAATACTTAAGCGGCAAGACAATTCTGATAGCTAGTTTTTCGAAAAACTTTTCATATATTTAGTCACTGAGAAGCAGAACAGTAACAGCAGACTAACGACACTCTTGTGTTACTTACTACAAATTAAGGTATTTCTAGCCGACCATTCATCAAATTTCACTAATCCTCAATCAAAAAAGAAATCCTTTCTTGAGTGTCCTCAATACCTCAATAGATTTAGCATAAAAAAAGAAACTATTGCCACATTCCACACCGTTTAACACTAAAAGCCGTAACGTAGGTATTCAATATGTCAGTAAGGATATCACCAACTACTTTAGTTCCATCTGAGTGACGTTTTTAAATCGCCATGAAAAGGTCACCCTATACAATTGCTTTAAATCTATTCATATCCTAGCAACAAAGGTGCACCACAAAACACTACTTCTTTCCAAAGACGACATTCTCTATAAGGGACTTCTTCTTACACTTGTCTATCGACCCCACGATGCAAAGGAAGTTCACAAGGAACGAAGAAAATTGTTCAACCAGATATCTATTCAGCTCCACATATACCTAATATCTGCTCGACTCCACACTCGCTACAGCAATCCAATGGGCACACACAATTTGTTTTTTTCTTTTTTTTAACATCTCTTTAAGATGTAAAGTAGTCTTTAAGGAGTTTTCATGCTTCGAATGATTTAAATGGCAAATAACTTTTTTTGTGAAGAGCGTTTCCTGCACCACACCTTTTATATGTTTGAGAATGGTCAAAATTAAAACCGCCACATCAAAGAGACATTTATTTTAAATACAATAGACATTTCTCATTTTTTTTCAATTATGATGAGTGAGCTACGGGTTTCATTTACTTTTTTTTTAATAAATCAGGACTTGCAAATATTAACTCAAAATTCATTTTTTTTGAAGTTTAAATAGAAAATCATGATGAAAGAAATCCAGCGGAATGATTTTCAGTCAAGATCTTAGGGTGGTAAAGGACTTTCGTGTATGGCAATTATTCAATTAAAATTAAAGGATTTGAAGGACTACGGCGTGTTTTATGACAAGGGTTCTTTTCATTTGTCAAAAAAGTTTAGGGTTCGAGCCAAGGAGTGAAACCATTTCCATTCGGTAATAAAACAGCGAAGGTATACTCAATTAATTAACTTATCCATGACAGGATAAAAGTTTTACGAATTCTCATAAGAAATCCTTTTTTTTCTTCTCCAATGGACTTATATGTATTTACTTTCCAACTTTTCTCAATGTTTTCTTGCCAATCTTTCAATTTGATAATTTTTTAAAACAACTGTCAAGAAAGAAAATCTTATCCATTATTTCGTTTAAATATTTTCAATTCTCTTTTGTGCTTCTACTCCTTCCACATATCAAAGTTTCTACATAGGCAACCTTTTCTACCCAATAATATCTTTGGCATGAGAAGAAACAACGTTAGGCGTGATTCCATAATCCAAAGTCATTGCCAAGACCCATCGAGTGTTTTTTTTTTTTTTTTTACTCAGTGCAGAACGTGTATGTTCATAATTCAGAAAAACGGTGTCTATGTCGGGATGTTCGGCAAAGAATTATATGCTTTCAGAGAAAAAACTCCAGTATTTTAGCAAGTTTGCTTCCAGAGGAATATAATTTAAAATATTCACTCCAACAGCAGAGCTCCTTCATATCTGGCCATCAGCCAAGTTTTTTGCATAAGCTTTTATAATTTTACCCAACCTACTAGCATGCTACTTATTCCCATGATATATACACAAGTGTGTTATCTTAACTTGAAAATGTGTGCCATGTTCTATAATTTAAGGCCTTATAGTTTGATTTTAAATCGGAATTTATGTTCAGCCTTAATAAAAGATTTTTAGATCCCTCATATGAGTGGCAAATCTTGAAATGATGTGCAACCACATGTAGAGCGTGGGCTTACGGTTGGGGTAAGGTGTTCTTTCTTCTTTTGTTTTAGGAATGAAATCGAGTTACTAATTTAGGTGGTACTTTGCTTCTATAGTAGGTATCAGGACTACAGCTATTGGATTTAATGTTTTACATGGTAAAATGGTATGCAAAAGAGTTCTCTTCAATTTTGCACTTCAAGTCAGTGGAAATCCAACGTAACAAGTCCCAAATCAGAATTTATTTATTTTCCAGAGCAAGTGCTCCTCAAACATCACTGCGCCTGGATGACAGAACTCAAAATAGAGCATTTAAACTGATAGGTGACAGTTCAATTGTTGGTTCAATTGATTCTCTGGAAGATGGTCGTAACTTTCTAGTTCTTTTTTCGATCTCTATTTTCAAAAACACTGCTCTCAGCATCAAAAGCCCTTCCCATAGAATGCGCAACAGTTCTTCTTTCAGCCCGTTTTCGGTCGTACAGTTAATTACTAAATGTCATGTCCTAGACTCTCATTCCGGAAGTTGAATGCTCTATACAACTCAATTTTCTCGAAGCATTAAAATGCGGACGAATTCGAGGATAATGTGCATCGGCATCTTGTTTCCTATTCTTTCTTTATTTCCCAAAATCCAAAATTATTTATGAGAGAACAGTCTCAAACCCTTCAAGTGCACGTGAATTTTAACTTCCACTTAATTGCTTTGGGTGAAGCGAGGTATTTTCCATCGGTGACTTCAATTTTGTTGCTTCTTAAACACGTTTCACTTCAAAGTCGACGTTCTTAAACGAAATAAATACACAGTGTGTAAGTTGCATAGCATTTCAAAAATTAATACGTACTACTTAGTGTGTTGTAGAGGCATACAATTCATGACTTTTGCATATCTACGCCTAAAATTTGGAGAAAAAAATGCAACCCCGCAATTCCAAACAATGGGACTTTAATAGAGGAAAGGGTTGATCCGTTCAGTCAACCTCTTTCAGTTACTCTTTAGGACTATTTGGGATCTATATGGTGTAATATGCTAAGAGATTTCCTTAGTAAAAGACTATTCAATAAATTCAATATTTCTTTTCGAACAGAGAAGACAGAGACTGATAGCAGGGTCAGTCTTCAAAAGTGCAACATAATAAGAGAGAACTAATCAGCAACATAATAAGAGAGAATAAAGCATACATTTAATGGAAATGCAAGAGATGCCGTATCATATTTTCATAAAGATGTAACACGTGAACACTCTGGCGTATGAGTAACATAAAAAATAACAATTTTTATAAGTGTCAAAATTGTGATAGTCAGTGATAAAATGTATACCAGCAGGTGTGACAGCATGTCTGAATAACATAGTGACTCATACACTCTGGTGTATGTGGAACATAAAATTCAATTCTATCACCTCTAAGCAACTAAGGAATGGAAATAGTTGCTTAATTTACAGATGTCTCTGTCGCAACATAGTTATCCTTTATTAAGTTAACCAATACATAATTACCACTGAACACAAATATACACATAACATTATTAAGCCTTTGATTTACCTCAATATGCTGCTGAAATAAAAATGAAAGCATCCTGACAAATGTAGGTGATACTAAAGACTCAATTGGTTGCAAGAAAAACAGACATTTTTTTTTTGTTTTATAATTACTAGCACACACATCAGGAGGCTATGAATATCCTTATAACACAGTTCGAGCGTTGAAAGTGTGATTTGAAAGGAAACGACAATGCACATTGCTTTTGAAGCATTGTGAACCGTAATGTAGGGCGGAAAAAGAGTCTGGTAAAGCATTCTACATACGGGTTGTGCAAGTAAAATATGAATCTGTATACTTGACTGTTCGGCTATAAGTAGATCTGATGAACATTTCAAGCGAAGCTGGTATTGCGTCTCAATTGTTTTGGAGGGAAATGCAACCGACCATTTGACTAGTTTGTAAGTTAAGCGATAAGGAATAGTGAGAAATACGAGTATAATATTTCGACGATGTTCAAGAGAATCAATCGATCCTACAATTAAACTATCACCTATCAGTCGTAACGCTCTGTTTTGAACTTTATCAAGGAAGGGCATAGATGTTTGAGAAGCAGCTGACCAGATATGGAAGTAATATTCTAGTTTTGGACAGAAGATGTAGGCTTTACATATTTATTATAGCGGGATCAGAATTTCCTGCATCGTCTCAAAAAACCTAAGCAAATATGTTGTCATTCCAACGAAGGTCATCGTTTAAACACATTTCTTGGATGCAGATGTTGCGTCTCAATTGTCATTCATGGCTAATGGGATAATGGCAATGGGGGAATGTCTAGCTTTAACGACAAGAGGCAGCATTGAGTTTTTGAAGCATTGGATTCTCGGTTCTTATTACTCCATGTAACAGTGCTGTCAAGGTCAGAATTCAATCAACTAATCATACGCAACCATTTCAGTTCCAAGTCCGAAGAGCACGTACGTGACATTGGAAATTAATATGAAAAGCTGAGTGCTAAGTCGTCACCAAAGCAATTCATAGAAATTGAAATTTCAGACAGGAGATCGTTCTTGCGTCCGAAGATGGCCTCAGTCCGGAAAGCGTCGCCTATTACACTTACAAAATAATGTGTGAAATTAAGCAAAGTCGCTTTACTGATAAAAATAATTTAAAAAAAATTTGTTTTGTTTTTTAAATTCAACTAATTTTATAGTTTTCTTATCTACATATAATTGATTTGAACACCTTACTTACTTACTTAGGCGGACTTTACAGTTCGGTGTGAGCCTGGGCTTCAACCAAAATCTTTCGCTAACCATTTTGATTTTGGGTAATCTCGCTCTAGTTTTGCACTCTATGTAGGCTAAGGTCTTCTTGAACTTGATTGCGCCACCTAAGACAAGGTTTTTCTTTTAGGCGATTTCCCTGTCGAAAACCCGTCAAGCCTTTACATGTCTCAGCCATCGTAGTCTCTCGGTGCGTACTCTTCTAACTATGCTCATACCGCGGTATAGGTCATACAATTCGTTATGGAATCTTCTTCTTCACACGTTTCTTCACATATGGGACCAAAGATCACTCGAAGTACTTTCTTTCGAAATGCCCGGTTCTCCCTTTTTTTAAATACCTACATTCGCGCCAGAAAGCAGGACTGCGATAATCAAGGTCCTATAAAAAGTTAACCTGGTTTTTCTAGAGAGGGTTTAGTTTCTCCAAAGTCATCCTTTATAGTCATTGAGTTAAACGTCTTATTAATTTCTATAACGAGTGTAAGTTCATTTCTTCTACGATTTTTTCATATTTTTTTCAGTTATAAATTGTTAAAAAAAAACTTAGCTCGTACACGCACCCTAATTATGGCTGCAGTTGAAAGATTTATTATCAAATTACAACCGATATTATGGCAAAAGGTGGCGTTGGCATTAGAAAATTAACCACGCTGGAAGCTAAGTTCTTTATTTTATTACAGATCTGAAAACCAATCCATCTTTGGTGCAATCACCATGAAAAACGCTTTCTTATATAGCCGTAAAGTTGTTGGAAATAAAATTGTAGGCCTTGAAAATGCGTTGAGTTTCGAGGATTCCATGGCGTTGTTCCACCACCCTGTTTACTTATTTTTATTATAATACTTCCGTCCTAATACAAAGCTTATACTTACAGCAGCATACAAATCAACCTAAAAAAAAAAACAATGCTCACCACACCAAGTGTCAATATCCTCGTCCGTATTATTCATAACCAATAAACTTGAAATCCTGAACCTTTTCGGATGAACTTGGAACACCATCTTTAAAACTATAATATCTCTTTAATTCAATTTTGATCCCAATTTACAAAACTAATCTAAGCAAACAACTACAACAAAAACATTTAACTCAACTAAATATTTACAACGGCATATCCTCATGCAACCAAACACGATCACCTCCTTCAGCGAAATCAGATGCTGCATGATCGCTACCCTTAAGTAGCCATTTTGTTGTCAATAATCCTTCAACCCCGACAGGACCACGTGCATGAATTCTTGCCGTCGATATACCAACCTCAGCACCTAATCCAAACCGGAATCCATCAGCAAATCTTGAACTGGCATTGTGGAAGACACAAGCACTGTCCACCGATTGCAAGAACTTATCAGCGGCACTCTCTTTTATAAAAAAAAAAAAATTAAAATAAGTAAAGGGAAATAAAATACAAAAATCATAAAGTCCAGAAATTACCATCTTCAGTTACAATAACGTCAGTATGACTGCTTCCGAATGTGTGAATGTGATGAATCGCATCATCCAAGTCCTTTACAATTTCAATGCAACACTCTAAGGCTCCGTATTCATGCCTCAAACTCTTTGCTGCTGGCGGACCAAAAGTGAGTTGTTGATTAAGTCTTGGCCCAGAATAAATCTTCACTCCTTCCCTTTTGAGCATGTTACAAACATCGTTGAATATCGTTCCATGCATCAGATCTTCGTGAATCAAAAGGGTTTCCATTGCATTGCAAGCTGGAATTACAGATTTTTTTTATTTAAAAAACGAATCTTGAAGAACGAATATGGAATGGAGGGAAAATCTCAACTTCATACTTAAGGGAAGAATAAAATGTCCTTATGTTAGAAAAAAAGGAAAAAATATAACTGTTTCCAGTAAAGGCAAAGCAAAAATCCCTTCACAAAAGTCACTCACGAGTCCAATTTATTTCATTTGTAATGACTTCAGTACAGACATTTGCAATACACTAAAGTCCTTGACAGATTGCTCCCTAATCTACTGCACTGCATTTTACAGCATGTAACAAACAATCTGCAATATGTTCATATCAAGTGTAATTTATTACAAACAAACAGCATCGTCGAAACAGAACCTAGATCTATGTGTGTGTGTGTAGTTCAGAGCAAAAACTTATGAAAACTTTTGATATCCACTTCAATTTCCTAGTAACTGTGTGTATGATTGACTGTAGTTCTCGAAGTAAAAGCAGTAAGAAACTCTGAGAACATACACTTGACTATAGTTTAAGTGTTAAACTCGAGTTTCTGGAATATTCTACATGATGCACAATTGGTTAATACCGACATATGTATGACTATTTATAATTAAAGTTTTTTTGGGATGAGACATTATTATTATTTAGAAGAGAAGAGTCTTTTGCTGAGTTTTGTGTTGTTCTTCAAAGAGGAATGTTCACTGTTTAAAAAATCCAATTCTTGTTTTCGATGCGACTTTAATGACTTGAGTTTTCGGAATCTATTTAGTTTTTTAAAATAAGATAGTATTTTAACTCTTGATCTTGAAGAGGCAATTTTGCAGAACTTGAGCATTTCAAAGCAGCATAACATAAAATTCAGCTCTATGGGAATTTTTGCGTTGGGAGTGGGATAAGCCCAGTTCATCGGACTATTTTGTGTGAAGAACCACTCAAATAAAAAAGCCACTTGAAATAAAGTGAATGGGGGAGGGGGTAAATTCTCTCTGCTTACAAAGTAAAGAAACGACGCTTTCAAAATATTTAGTTCTTTCGTTGAACTCTACCAAGGGTTAACCCAGGTTTCCTTGAAAACCCTATGAGTTGTCAAAAACGCCTTGGTTTTTCCAGTCATTAAAAATCGCTTAGCCACCAAATCACCACACAAATCCCAAAATTACCTAAATTAGTTCCAGCAAAAACCTTGGACGAGTTTAGAGCAAACCCTGCACTCAAGAAACACCCAGGGCCCAGTTTGACATTCAGGGCGAGGTTAGGTTTTTCAAAAAACGCTTTGTGGCGACTGTGGGCTTCAAAGCTTGACAGAAATTGTATTTGACAGTTCCTGTATTTGTTTGGGCTGTGCAAGATTTGAGTTCACCGAAACTTTGGAAGCAAAAATTCCCCATGACGGGTGGTAATTTTACTCTTTCGTAATCATTCTCTTATGTGCACAACTACAAAAATCGCTGTGTCAGAATAAGATTACATTGATTTTAGATGGATTTCGGTGCATTTCGTGATAATTTACAGTAAAGAAACAAAGTTATAGCCAACCAACAACTCACAAGAATTTTATACAGGGTGGGCCATAAGGACGTACGATTTTTTTTTTCTTTTTGATATCTATTTCGTTTTCTTGGTTTGTGGTGGCGTGCGCGGGGGGTTGAAATGAGTAGCTCAGCTAACGGAGGCTTAGAGGAATCGCACGAATAGATATGTATTGTGTGGC
Source organism: Melanostoma mellinum (assembly GCA_914767635.1). Taxonomy (NCBI): domain Eukaryota; kingdom Metazoa; phylum Arthropoda; class Insecta; order Diptera; family Syrphidae; genus Melanostoma; species Melanostoma mellinum. Next base: position 247,611,779 of record OU612058.1, on the reverse strand, counting down.
CACCCAGAAACCCGGATTGGACACCACCAGACTTTTGAAGTGAAAACTTCTCTGGTATCGTTGTGATTTGAAGTTTTATGAAACGAAAAATCGACAGTAAAAAGAGACAAACACATAAGGTTTGACTTGGGAGAAAATGAGATAGGAAGCAGTAAACAGTGTTTCTTATCTCTCTTTCTCTTATCTCTTTCGTACCCACTTCACTCATAATGTAAATATAGTTTAGTCCAGAAATGGTTCCTATAATGGTTTGATCTCCATATTCATACGCTGACATTTTTAGATTTAATTATATTCTTTGGGGCTTAACGCTTCATTGTAGCCTCGTGTCCAAAAACAAAGGACATTTTAAAAGAAATTTTATCAAAATTCAGTGCAATTCTTTCTCATAAATATTTCTTTTATATGAAAAAGATACTAAAATTGTGTACACCAGCGACAACTGGCAAGAGTTTTCGAATTCCGAAAATTCTTTCAACATTAGAATGTTACATTAACCCTCAGTAACATAGACGAACTTTCTGTCCTATGTTCCCACGGAACGGGAAACTAAAAACTTTCAGGCAAATTTCAGCTTAATCAGCGGGTGTTCCAGAAAATTGTTAGTTTTTGAAGTGAAAGCTACTTTACCATCGTCGCAAACATAAATCTTTAATCAAATTCATCTATAGTTTGCGTACAAGAGAAATCACAACATATGAACGCGGATTAACTTCTTTTTGAATTCGACGATTGATTTACGTATTCATTAGCCGTGTTTTATTGGAAATTTATATTCACTTAAGCAAAACATCGCAAAACAACGCTCATGGAAAAACAACAACTCTAAAGTGAATAAAAAGATCAAAAATAACTCACTCAAAGTGTACCACAGGGATGGTTGGTAAATGGAGTTTATGTTGAAAGTAAGTGGTAAGTGAATATAGCCTAAAAGCGTTTTATTGAGACTCGCAAGTGAAGTGTGTAAGCGTTAATATTTAGCAAGCAACGGTTATAAGCAAAAAGCAATTAAATGTTATAAAAGCGTTAATAAGCAAGCAAGCAACGGGTTTACGCAAAGCAACTAATTTACAACATGCAAAAAAATATATATCATAAAAAGAAAACAACGTCTGTTCACTGCGACAGCTTTATTACAAGTGATTCTTATTTCCTAAATTCTACAATGTCATTTCACATAAGAAGCGGTAAAAAGAGATGAACAGGAATCAATATAACATTTACATAAGTCACACGATATCACCGCAAGAGAGAATTTAAGAACATTAAATTTACACATTGCGTTTATGTAGGGAATTACATATGTATGTATTCTACTATTTTGCTTTAAATCTTCGGAGTACAGGTGGTCAATCATTTAATCGTTGAATAATTTATGTGAATTGTCTTACAACTTAACCCTCCTGTTTACAAATCGCCCTCGATTTACTTTTTGTTTTTAGTGATATCAAAAGTTATATAGATAATCATACACATAAAAATTTGATAGTATAAAACTGATATTATACAACACGAAAGTATTGACATTCATTTTTATAATTTGAAACATTTTCTTTTTGAATTAACGAACATTAATTTTTTCTTTTCATATGAGTTTGTCTCTTCAGGATACACTAAAACAATTAATAAATATAAAAGTAGCAATAAAAGTTGTCAATGAGTTGAGAATTTGGTATGTCAGAGAAATCAGGTTGAAACATATGGTTTCATATTTTCCGGACAAGCAATTCCTTTATAAGGTATGCGTGCAATTTGTAGGTTATCTAAATCTTTAATCAAATAGCGGTCGTTTTGTAGTTTTTTAACGACCTCATAAGGACCTTTAAATTTAGCAAGAAGTTTCTTGTTAATGCCAGGCGTAGTTACAACGTTTTTAATCATAACAAGATCACCAATATTATAAACATTAGGTCTTTTATGATGTTTGTCATAATATTCTTTATTAGAATTTTGACTCTGAATAGTGTTTTCAGTAGCTTTCTGCCTTAACGACTCTAAGTCCCTTGACTCTTTAGGTAAAATATTTTTTTCTAAATGTTCTTTGATTTTATCGTTGACACTTCTTTTTTGCTGCACCCCAAAAAGCAAAACGCTCGGACAAAAACCAGTGCTCTTATTCGTGGTGTTATTTAAAGCAAATTCCACTTTAGAAATACATTTGGTCCAGTCACTTTGTTCATCTTCACACTCTTTGGCCAACATTGGGGTTAGACAACGGTTGATACGCTCAACTTGACCGTTTGACTGTGGTGAGCTTGTGGCAACCTTAATGTGCTGAACAGAATGACTTTTGCAAAACAGCGCAAACTCCTCAGACGTGAAACAGCTACCTCTATCCGATATCAAACGATCTGGTCTACTATAGTTGGAAAAATACGTTTCTAGACATTGAATAGCTTCCTTCGAACTAGTACTTTTTACTGCAAATATCTTGGTGTACTTTGAAAACCCGTCAACAATTAGAAAAATATGTTTTTTGGAATGTCGCACGGAAGATGGTAATGGACCGTAATGGTCAACATGAACTGTGTCGAAGGGTTTGTCACCTTTTGGTATGCTGTGCAAAGTTGCCTCCTTTTTGCGAGAAGTGTACGCACTTTAAACAATTTTGGATGTAGCTCTTAATCTTGGCTTTCATTCCCGGAAACCAATATGTTTTTTGCAGAAAAGTATAACACTTTTCAACTCCTACGTGACAGAGTGCGTCATGATGTGTTTGTATCACACATCTCTCCATCTGGGATGGAACGTAGAAACAAACATTCTTATCAACTTTGCGATAAACTAAACCGTTAATTAATTCGTAAGTAGGGCTGTCTGTTTTTTCTAGCATTTGCACTATATTTCTTATCACCGGATCTTTATTTTGTGAGGCTGCCAAAACATTCTCAAAAGAGTCTGGTTCAACAATTAAGACATTATGACAACGGCTGAGAGCATCAACATGTTTCATTCTTTGCCCATCTCTGTGCTCAATAACATAATCAAAATCTTGAAGTTCAAGAGCCCATCTGGAAATTCTCGGATTCAACAACTTCTTGTTAAGGGTAAGAGTTAGAGATTTACAATCTGTAACAATCTTAAATCGTATTCCAGTCAGATAAATTTTGAAACGCCTAAGGGCAGACACAATGGCCAAAGTTTCCAGTTCATACGAGTGATATTTTGCTTCCTGAGATGTTGTGCGTTTTGAATAGAAAAAAATGGGGTGAAAATGTTTATCTTCTTGACGCTGCATTAACACTGCGCCGAATCCTAGGCTACTTGCGTCGCAATGTAGCTCGGTTTCTGCATTGGGGTTGTAAATGCTTAGAATGGGTGCGTTTAACAGCTTCTTTTTCAACGTCTCAAAAACAGATAGCTCATTTTCACCAAAACTATACTTTGCGTCTTTTTTAATCAGATCGTATAATGGCTTTGCAATGGTAGAAAAGTCCTTAATAAACTTTCTAAAGTAAGACGTTAAGCCCAGAAAAGAGTGCAAACTCTTAGCATTTAGTGGAACAGGGAAATCGGCAACCGCCTTTAAGCCACTCAAGTTTGGACCTATACCACTAGAAGAAATTTCATATCCTAAGTATGTTATGTTTTCGTACATAAAAAGACATTTATCATAGCGTAGTTGCAGATTTTTTTCAGTAACAATTTCCATGACCTTTTTCAAAATATCAAAATGCTCCTCCCTAGACTCAGTTGCGATAAGCAGGTCGTCCATGTAAACCAGCAATTTACCTTCTTTTATTAGAGTCTTAAACAATGAATGAATATAACGCTGGAAAACAGATGGTGCATTCTTTAAGCCAAAAGGCATGCGCAAGTATTCATATTGACCCAATGATGTGATAAATGAAGTAAACTTTACGGAATCATCAGACATTTTAACGTGGTGAAATCCACTCTTTAAATCAATAAGTGTAAAATACTTTTTGCCTCTCAATCTATCTAGATGGTCTTCGATAACGGGAATAGGAAAATTGTCTTTAACGGTCAGTTTATTGAGCTGACGAAAATCAATGCAAAGGCGCAGCTCTCCAGTTTTCTTCTTTACCAAAACAATAGGTGAAGCAAAAGGAGAATTGCTCTCTCGAATGATTTTGTTTTCTAACAAATCGTCAATAATTTTTTGGAGTTCGACCTTATGTGCATAAGGCAACCGTTGCGGCACACAATTGAAAACACTATTGTCTTTTGTCAACACAATTTTCATTTCGAAATCATCTTTATATTCGTTTTTTGCTTTAAAATTTCGCGTAACTAAACTTCTTAATAAATTTTGGTCTTCGTAACTTAGATTTTCGTTAATTCTTAAGGAAACCGTGTCATATTCATATCAATACTCATTATTTCATTGACAAGTTCTTCACAAGTTTCTTTTGAATTATTTGTTTCACATGAATCATAATTCTCTTTTGAAACATCTCTCTCAGTAAAATTTATATTGTCGTCTCCTATTACTAATTTTATATTAATCTTTAGCAAAAAATCTCTTCCTAGAACTATAGCATTTTGCATTGTGTCATTTTTAACAACTAATAAACATATCCTAACCTTATTAACTTTGACCTTGACACTGCAAAAAACACTTCCTAACAAAATCAACTTTGAATTATTTATACCTACGAAATCTTGCTGAAGGGTTGGTACAGATGTCATCAAATATGGTGGTACATACCGCTGCTGCACAAAACTTATGGGGCTGCCAGTGTCGATCAAACTCATAGCATGCATCGTCAATCGCACAGGACCGGTGTCATCTTCTAGAAATCCAAACTCGAACATGTTATGAAAATTTCTCGTGTAGGAACTCGAAAAAAGTTGGGTCTCTTTGTCGTGATCAGGATTTTGAACTACAAGAACCGATGATGATTGTGAACAGTTCTTTATAACATGACCTTTCTGTCCACAACGAAAGCAGGTTCCATTTTCCCTTTTAGGCTTTGGGCAGTTTGGCGAAATGTGTCCAGTTTCGTTGCAATTAAAGCACTTAATGGTTAAATTGGAAGTTGTGCTAGGTAGGTTTCTTGCATGTGCTGTTGCCTTACGGTTTACAGAAATGAGAGGTTGTGGTTCGTATCTCATTTTCTCATACTTTCTCAGAATAACTTTGAGATCGGCAATTGTATTTGCAGTTAACAGAATTTGCTTATTGAAAATTGTATCAGGAATTCCGTTTATGACATAGCTAACAACGTCTTGCTCTTCTATATCAACTTGAGAAGCTATCTCCTGCATTGACAATAAGTATTGTTGAAAAGTTTCGTCTTTGCGTTTTTTTCGTAATCGCAGCATGTTGTGAACATCTGTGGCTGAAGCATGGTTGTAAAATTCAGTCAGTAATGCCGTTCTTAACTCAACCCAAGATCGACACGTGGTCGATCGCAGGAACATTTTCGCAGTGCCTCGTAACAATCGCTTCGCATAGACAAAAGATTCATGCTCAGTAAATTTGTAAATAAGTTTTGAATCCTCAAAATGAGCGATCCACTTCTTTATATTGTAGTTATCATCCCCTGAAAAGGTCGACATCGTATCTTCAACATCACGAAAGGAGTACGACGTTGGCAGAACATCTCTTCGTGAAAACTTAACTCTGCTACCCTTTGCTCCAACAAAGCAATTGCCTCCTTTTTTCTGACCATCTCACGCAAACTCTGCAACCTCTGAGAAACCACTCGATCTTCTTCTACCAAGTCCATATTTACCAAACCTCCACTATAATTGTGACCATCATCACATTGACCATCATTACCTTGATCATCGCCATCTCGGTCATCGCCATCTCGATCATCGTCAGACCCATCACTGGAAAATAGCTCCTGTAAACGACCATCGTCGAGAAGTGCTATTCTTTCCTCTAATCGCAGCTTCAATGTAGGTTTCAATCCGCACGTGGACAAACCCAATTCGGCTAGCTTAGCCTTAAGTCTCGGAACAGTTGCATTTTGCACGAATAATGCGGCACGATGATTTGCATTCATAGTTTATCAAAATATTAAAACTAAAGCGCAATGTAACTCTAATGCATGCAAAACTTCAGCAGGTTTCTTGATCTCACTTCTGAATGTTGTAAGCGTTAATATTTAGCAAGCAACGGTTATAAGCAAAAAGCAATTAAATGTTATAAAAGCGTTAATAAGCAAGTAAGCAACGGGTTTACGCAAAGCAACTAATTTACAACATGCAAAAAAATATATATCATAAAAAGAAAACAACGTCTGTTCACTGCGACAGCTTTATTACAAGTGATTCTTATTTCCTAAATTCTACAATGTCATTTCACATAAGAAGCGGTAAAAAGAGATGAACAGGAATCAATATAACATTTACATAAGTCACACGATATCACCGCAAGAGAGAATTTAAGAACATTAAATTTACACATTGCGTTTATGTAGGGAATTACATATGTATGTATTCTACTATTTTGCTTTAAATCTTCGGAGTACAGGTGGTCAATCATTTAATCGTTGAATAATTTATGTGAATTGTCTTACAAGTGAATATATAAATTCCCAATAAAACACGGCTATTAAGATCTCTGACATTCAAATCATAACTTCGCTTTCTTAGGTAATTTCTTGTCATTCTCATTTCAAAGTTCCAAACGTTTCACCATTTTTATAATAAAACCCTTCAAATTTAATAAAAACTGATTAAAAAAAAAAAAAGAAAAAAAGATAAAACAATTTTTTGAAGGTTTTACTTCTTACACGTGTGGATTGCAGACGTACATACTTGAAGAGAAGAGTTTACCACGATAGCCCAAACACGATAGTCCAGTTGAAGCCCAACATCGAAGAAGAAATGGCGACTATTCCAAGGGCAATGTGCCAGCGAGTTTTCGATAATCTAAGGTTCGCATTGGAGGAGTGCTTGCAGCGCGACGGCTCACATCATGATCATGTTATTTTCGGAAATTAACATTACAATAAAGAATTGTTTGCGCAATATTTGCCAATTTTTTAATAATTTTTTCTAGCTTACTCAACTGTCTTAACCACTCTGTATTTTGATAGATCAAATTTGGCGGCAGTCCAAAGATATTGAAACTATACCAATTTGTCTTCAGTAAATAAATTTTCCTTTTTTCAATTCCAACGGAAGATAAAAATTGGTTCCACTATTGGGATACCATCTGGGCCAGCAGATTTATGTATATTGAGACCTTTGAGGACTCTCGTAACCGAGCGAGTAATAAAAAATATATGATTCATCACAAAATCTGCAGACTCAAGCTCAGTTGGAGCTAATATGCAATCAAAAAGTGTTGTAAGCAAATTGAGCTTCCAGCTAATTGAATTTATAGATATAGAGCTGACATACGGAGAGTTTGAGCTCGGTTTGGGGGAGATATGTGTAACAACTTAGTCTGGAAGCTATTTACATTTTCGTTCAAAATAATTTTTTTTGTTCAAAATGTTCAAAACTAAAAAGATAGAAAATCTTAAAGTAAGAAGATGAAAGAATCTTATGTCATACTCATAACCGATATGCACTCAGCAGATAGCTTCTGTTCTCTTAGGGTGAAGGCAAAGAATTTATACATAACATTTTCAATTCACCATTAATTGATTAAACAGTTTGGTTTTTTTGTACTCAACATTTTGCCGAGACTTTTCAAATGCAAGAAACAGGAGCTTACAGGATTTGGCAAACCAATACCTTCACAATGATTTTTGATAAAAAATACAAACCTGCTGGATAGTCACACTTAGCATCCCGAGCTATTTTCAGAGCCTTCTTCAAATCAGCATCTTTGTCAATGTAAACATGACAAACACCCTCGGCATGTCCCAATACTGGTATATGAACAGACTGCTCTTGAATGTTGCGAACCAATTCAGATGAACCTCTTGGGATGATAAGATCAATATGATCTTCCATCGAAAGTAAATCACTAATTTCTTCTCGAGTGGAAACCTGAAAGAGACACGTGTGTGAAAATCATTGAGCAATTTAATTTTTAATATTCTTACCAAAGAAACAGCATTCTCCGCACCAACTGTTGCCAATGACTCCTTCACCAGCTCCATTAGTGCTTTATTGCTATAAGCTGCTTCCTTACCACCCTTGAGAAGCAAACCATTTGCTGATGCCATTGCCAAGGCCGCAACTTGTGGCAATGAATCTGGTCGTGATTCAAAAATAACTAAAAGCACACCAATTGGCACCGTTACTTGTTTTAATTCCAAACCATTGGCAAGTTTTGTTCGCCTCAGAACCCGACCAACGTTCTAAAAAAGAAGAAAATATAAATTTATAAAGCTTCGCGAAATAATAAGATGAAGCTATTGAAATATATCCTGTTAGTTCTATCTCTTAACACATTGGAAAAATAAGAAATAAACAAAGATAAACCTACGTACCAAAAGATAGAAAGGAAACCATTGCCCTGAATCACTTTTTGATTAGAAAAGTTTCCATTTGTGGATAAATTACAAAACTCGGAAAGAAGAAAAAGTCTAGGTATGGCAACGTGATTATGCCCATTAGATTATGTCCATTATATTTATTAGGTTGGACTCCCAGATGAAGAAGATATTAACTTTCTTTTTGTTCTGGGTTCCACCTTTGTCAGGTTTTCACAGATATCAATGGTTTAACACGTTGAAAACTTTTTGATTTCTCGCACGAAAATCTGGCAATCGGATTGATGGTTTTCGGTCCCATGGTTTGTTTTTATCAGATGTTGGTAGTCAACCAATCAATCAAAATATGGAAAAACTTTACTTATAATATCCGTAGTCTACTTAGTTACTGCTAAGAAGTGATTTTTTTTAAACCATCGTTATTAAGTGGGCTTTGGTGCGTTCAGTTGTTTCAAGGACTGGAAGGGGTACTGTAATTGAATTTTTTTAACTTAATTAAACAGGGGCACCATGGATTTTTCATGTCACATTAGGCTACATGAAAATTGAATTCATGACATTTTGTGATAGAATCTGGAGATAGAAGCTGTGTTAAGTCAAACAACGAGTACTGGTACTGGACTAAATGTGGATGCGCACCGTCATCATTGGCAGACTGTCCCTTCGATGGTTTTGCGCTAACAGAAACAAACCTTTCCCAGGAAATCAAAATTAAGGAGCTATTTTCTTCTTTCTTCAATGTCTTTTGTAATGACGAACCTTCTCCGAGCAGAGGCGTACTAATCGCTGACCATAGCAAATACGAGTCTTCCTCAGTTTCATCCTCCTCTTGATAGCTACTAGACTACATTTCTATTGAGCTTATATTGCCTAATCAGCCCCTCTTTCTCAGGCGTTTCTACATCTTTCCTGGCAAAACAACAGACTCGTACAAGTTGGATGTAGACACTATTGACAAAATGCTCGACATCGCTGAAGCACAAAATGACACTAAGTTCGTTCGTTGAACCTTATCCAGGATTGACAACCCTATGAGCTTGCAAAAAATGTGAGTTTTCCAGTCCACGATAAACGCTAAGCCACACAAAAGCACTACCCATCACTGATCAATTGAACAAAAATACATGGCATTGTTCATTACCTTAAACCAGCAAAAAGGGCGAGTTGAAAGCAACCCAGGGCAATTTCAGGGATAAAAAAATTCAGTTTGACATTCAGGGCGAGTTTAGGGCTTTCAAAAAACGCTTTTTTGCACCTACAGGGCAACCATTGGGCTTCAACGAACAAACCAATTATAATTTTCGGTTACTTCTATCTTCTCTATCTTCAATGGAACATTTCGGATGATCAAATTGGCTTCACTCCGACTTCAAACAGTCTTTTGCTCAAAAAACCCCAGATCTAGACCAACCAAATACTTTGCCTATCGTCCGAATTTCTCAACAGGCCCTTCTAATATAAGCTTTTATCAGTCAAAGTTTCTTAATGGCCAGATGGCATTCCTGCCATATTACTTAAAAAATGTTGCTTAACACCACTAATGTTCAAGTTTTTTTTTTCGGACCTATAAAAAAAGGCCTCGAAAAACAAATTTCTAACTGTTGACCCATAGCTAAGTTCTCTCATATCCAATATTCGTCTAAATTGGACTATCATTTTGTCATCATCAATGTCATGGATGAAAAATAGCGGTCCAAGGCGGCTACCTAGGGATACACAGCAGTTTTCCACAAAAGGAACTGAAAGAGTTAGACGAAAGACTCAAAATTTCTCAAAGATATATCCTCCAATCGGTATTCTCTCCTGCTTCAAAATGACCACATTTCATTCGCAACTTCGCCTAGAAAAAATTCCCTCTGACTAAACATTGTTAAATGCGAGGTAATAGAGCTTCTCTGGAAAAAGTGAAAGACTTCCCTCAATTTCGTATCATTTTCAGAACCTTCCCATAAACTGTGTGCAGTGGAAGGTTTTGTGTGCAGCTTATCTGTGATTTAAGTGTTCTCTGTGACTGAGAATTGAATATATGCTCTCATATCGGAAAGAAGTTATATCGAGAACTATTACGCCCTCGGTTTTTTGAAGAGATGATCCAACGAGTTCTGCAACCTTCTTGTTACTAAATCCCTCTATATCTCCTACGTTCGTTCTCTCCTTGAGCATGCATCGCAATTGCGAGCGGTTTACATCTCAAGGATCGAAAGCGTTCGACATCGTTTTCTGCTCTTTACCCTACCATGTTAGAGACTTATTTAACATGCCTTCTTAGCACCAACGTCTCTAAAGTATCCCTTGAAGTCCGAAAAGAGTTTGACGTCATCTTCATTCAATCTTTTACCTCAACCTTCCAAGCCCCCATAAAACAGTCTTTAATCCTTAGAATTGTAATTTAGTTTTGATTTGTTTATGTTATGTCTTGTTTAGGTAATTTTAAGCAAGTAGTAAGCTAATAAATGGGGCATATGCCGACCATAACTAAATCAAAATAGGGTCACAATGATGAATAAAAAGTTGGTTTCGAAGCTATCCCTTACCATCGGACCACGCCGCAAGCTATCCGAAGACACTGCCTCATCATCATTCAGCTTAGTGGGAAACCACTTCAGCCCGCAATATAGAAAAACTTTAACATTAACTTCTGTACACAATCTTCTCTACCCATTCCACTGGTAGTACCTTCGATTGGAAATTAAATTCATTAAATTAAATTAAAAATTCACTCGGTAGTGAAATACCTCGCAATGACGGCAATTGGCTCGGGTGTGTGTCGTGCAGTAATGAATTCGAACTTCATTTATTTTTCCTAATTTTTCTCAATTATCATTTTGAGTATGAAGTCAATTATGAAACTTTACAAGCATACAAATCCATTGGTAAGAACTTCTACAAGTGAACAGAGACAACCCCAATCTCGGACTCTTGGTCTGGACGCCATGGCTCTTTTAGATGATGATAAATAAAATACGGCAAGGCCATGCAATGTTACGTTAAAGTCATCTTTACTGAGACTAATTGCCAACATCCTCTATTACATTAATCGGACTTCCAGGATTTGAACAACCCAAAAACAAACCGATATCAAACCAAAAGGAAGAAAGAAGAACCTTACAGCTCCTTGACTTTAACTTTGGTGCTTTGCCAGCCATTTTGTAATTTCAGTAGCTTTAATCTTTAATTAATATTTTGTTCCTAATCGCCAAAGTTGAGAAATCATGTATATTGTGTAAATAGAACCTAACTATTCTATCAGCCCACCTGGTAAGAGCAGCTCTTTCGTCTTGGCAGCTGTCTTTTTAGCAAGCAGTTCATTATTGTTTTCAATGAAAAAGGATTCAAGTTCTTCTGTAAGAGAAGTCCTATTGATTAGTAAACCAATAAATTTACAGAAAATGTTTTTTTCTCGGTGATAGCAACTCGGTAAAATAATCCCATGACAATTATTTACACTCAACCTAATCATTATGCGAAACTCACCTTGTGACTTGAATCAGCAATCTGTTTTAGTCCCACCGACAAGTTCTTCAATTTCCCTGAATTCAATGATAGCCGTGACATTAATGGCTTGGCCAGTCCACTCTTCTCAGCTTCAGCGAGATCCAATGCATTGGCGCTAAGAATAAAGTCCTGTTTTGATACCAAAAGGTCAGCTAATGTATTCACAGCACTCGCTCTTGCTTCAGCGGTAAGAGCTTGCATTTGTCGACCGCCGGTTCGTGCTGAAATTAAAGGACGATATATTTTCTCAATATATTTTTTTTCCACATGCAGCTACAACCGTGGAACCATTTTGCATTTTTCTCTATGACCCGGAAAGGCCATTTAATTAAAATTAACTGCACAACTAGCTAAGTACAACACACCAATGGGGAACCCAACAATATTTACCATTTTCAGCTAGAACTTCGACAGGTGTAGAGAATCCTTCCGTGGACTCGGTGAAAAATGTTCCCACCTTCCTTCCCCCAATAATTGTCTTAATAGCTTTCTCTTGCATGCCATTGCAAATGACCACACTAACACCACGATCCAATGCCCAGGTGGCTGCTTTTACTTTAGAATCCATACCACCGGTTCCAACCTGCGGATGCAGACACAAAAAGAGTGAAATAATGTTTAACATTAATAAAAACAAAAAACCAACAAAGAGGTACCTTTGATTTTTTGCCAAACTCAATGCTTCGCATGTCGTTTGATGTATAGGTGTGCATCAGCTTAGCACCATCCTCCCATGGTGGCTTGTTATATATGCCATCGACGTCTGACATAAGAATTAGTAAATCAGCTTGCACTTCTGCGGCTAGCATTGCTGCCAAGCTGTCATTGTCCTTAATTGCAATGCCCTGTAAACGAACAACAAATGAGATTTCATTATAAATAAAAGCTACTCCCCCTCTGCTCACTCTATACTCACTTTCTTAGATCCGGCTGGTAGGTCATCATCCTTGATAAACATTGGCGGGGATACAGCATCGTTTGTATTAATAATTGGAACAATGTTTAGACTAATCAATTCTGAGAGCGTACAAAAGAGATTATTTCTTGTTTCCTCGTTATAGAAATCTGGTTTAGTAACAAGGACCTGGATGGAATAAACAAGAAAAAAAAGGATAAAACATTGTCTGTTTGGTGCACAAGATAAGTTAAAAAATGTCTTTCACAGGATGCAGGCAGGCAAGGCAGTATAGTTGGATAAAGTGTGAATAGAAACTCATCGGGTTGTGCATTATTATGCATTGCGGGTAGCGCGCAGTGAAGAATGCATTTCATATTCATGAAACATGAAGATGCTTTTGTCTTGTGGATTTTCAAATGATTGGCAAATGGGTGTTTTGTTATTGTTTATCAGTGGAATCGATTTATTGAGCAGATGGTTACGTTAGAAAAGTGTATTGTTCGAAGAAAACACATTTGTCTTTGAAATTAGCTCCGAAGAGCAAGAGAAAGAGAACGTGTTTAGTTTATATTTATGAGCACTCAAGTCTGAGGCTAATTTATGTGTTTCGAAAACAGCTTTGAGCTCGTGACACCTATTTAGAGAATATAGCCATCTCGTTATCTTTTAGATCATTTTATATGTACAGTCGCACAGTTGGAACTAACTAATAAACAAGTCTATGCGGTGGTAAAAACGTTCAATAATTATAAAAATACGATGTTTCTAGTTTCTACCTCGTTTGCTAAGTATACGACCGAAAGCTATGTGCATCTTCAAAAATCCTTAAAGGCAAAGAAAACTGTTATATTAGCTATGATGCCTATAACGTTTTGATGGTCGTTTTCGCTCAAAAGTTCTCACCCAAAAAACAGAAATGAGATGATAAATGGTAGTTCTTATTTTAATGTAATATGTAACGTAAACGTGACCTTATGTTACCTTAGCTTACATAAGGTAAATACCAAACGTGAGGAGTTTTAGTTACATGCTGTGGTCTAAGGTTCATTATTGATAGTAACCAAATTAGGTAATATGTATTAATTTGACGTAACGTAAGTGTGTACGTAACGTACCGTACTAATTTAAGTTTCAACAAAATCGTCATCAAGAAACAAATATTTGGTTGCAATGCTAAGGATTTGAGAAAAAAGTCATAGTAATCAATGAATCTCAGTAACCGTGACGTAAGATAACCTATATAATATAACATTATAATAATATTATATAATATAATATTACATTAAAATAAAATTTACCATTTAATATCTCATTCCTGTTTTTTGGGTGAGAACCTTTGAGCACTATAAAAATGGAAGTGGTCTCATTTGAAAGTTGACGACTTAAGGCTACAAAGCAGCGGTTGAGAGGTAGTATAAGGCATTTGAGATCCATTGCAGTTCCAACCACAATATGGTATAAGTTCCAATTCCTTTTTTAATTTCATGTAGTTCAAATTTTCAACACATCATGCAAATCGTCCACTACTGTTTTCTTTATCGAAGTCCAAACCTTGACAGAAATTCAACTTCTCTAGAATTTGATGCTCTTACAGATTCCATCCAAAAAATTGTCTCCCTGTCAATATACACAATTCTTCTTGGCTTCGCTTTTCTGGCCAGACAACACCCGAAGGAATGGTTGCAGAGATTTTTGTTGAGTTTAACCAGCTAACTCAGCTGGTTGACGTGCCGACTCGAATATCTGACGTTAATGGTCGAGCTGAAAACATCCTTGACTTATTTCTTACCTCTGACACTGATAAATACACCATGAAGGTATTATCGCCTCTAGGCACATCAGACCACTGTGTCATATCTGCTGATTTCTCGTGCGAAAATAACCCAGTTAAAGATAAAATTCCAAAGAGAACTGTCTGGCAATACGAAAAGCCAACTGTGACGGTCTAAATTGTATCTTTAAGAACTTTAACTGGCCACTATATTTCCTTGTTAGTGACGTTGATTCCAGTGCAGATATGGTCACAAACTTATTTCTTTTGGGAATGAGAAATTTAATCCCGAATAGGGTGAAAAGTATCAGACCCAAGAAAAACTCATGGTTTGATTCGAGCTGAAAAGAGGTTATCAGGGTTAGAGAAATAAGCTTCCGACGATACAAAGCCAACCCAACTGAGGAAAATCGGAAAAAGTTTCAACAAGCCAGGAAAGCCAGCAACGTCCATATTCGACGAACAAAATTTTTATATGATCAAAAATTAAAAATCAAAGTAAAAAGTTCAAGTGGTCTTCACTCTTTATGCGTTTCGCCCAGGTACAAACAATGTGCTCATCAGTTAGATGTTGTTTGTACCTTTCTAAGACGCAATATTTGGTTGATGTTTGTCGACACATATATAAAGTTTACAGTGCAAACACCCTGTAAACTTTATATTTCTAGGGGAATGGGATTGCATTCTTGCACCTAGAGAAGGTTTGCCCGTGGTCTGGCCGATGTTTATTGAAAAAAAGAAAAATTATAAAAGAATTTATTATTTTCTTGTGGAGTGTTGTTTTTGAAAAAATCAAAATGAAAAGTTCAAGTGACCTTCACTCGACATCGACCTGGGCAAAACGCATAAGAAGTGAAGGTCACTTGAACTTTTCATTTTGATTTTTAAAAATCAACACTCCACAAGAAAATAATAAATTCTTTTATAATTTTTCTTTTTTTCGATCAAAAATTAAGGCAAAAAATACTACAATGTCCCAAAGGTAGTAAAAATTTTTGGTCGTTTGTTAAAAACATCTGGAACACAGAAAATCCTCCAAATATAAATTCATTGCCAAGTGAAACGCTTTATCGATAAGCCATTTGGAGTTGGCAGAAAATTGTAGGTCCCCTCGATTTCCTCACAAGGAAAATGCACAATTATTTTTGACAGTAACCCTTGACAAGTATACCAATTTTTTTAGAAAATCTATTTTTGTAGGCTTTTCTCTGATTGGACTTTATTTTCTGAACAAAAATAAATTTTCTGCAAAAAAAACCTGTCAGTTTTTTTTAAATTTCACAAAAACGTTCGCTGTTCTGTGTTTGGCTCGAAACTAATGAAAGCATTTAGTTTTAAATATATTGTGACCTTTATTAAGGCAAAATTTTGTAAAAACTTTTCACTAAATAACTTGAACTAAAATGTTAGTTAAAAAGGATATTATAAACTTCCAAAAACGTTATAGTATGTATATCGCAGTAAGTAACTTTGGTTCAATAATTTTTTTTAAAAGCCAAGTCATTCTTTTAAAAAATTCGTCCTCCCGTCCTATTCTATCTGAGCCTTTCTCGCATCTTAAACACCCTGTAGATTTGCGCTAAGATTTCATTTCACTTCAAATTTGTCTAAAATGTAAAGTTTGTCCGAATTTTTGAGACAATATAATAGATTGATGTCACTTGCCATTTAATCAAATGAAAACCCAGTTCGATAATTAGCTTCGTTCTAACTAACCGCTCATTTTATTTAAAACCACAAGTCTATAAGCGTAAATAGTTTTTTGGGACACGTTTGCACTTCTTGTCAAGACTACACGTGCAATTATATACACGCACCTTTAATCGAAAGATCTAATAGGAACACATGTATTCGTGCTCACAGACGGTTCCAAAACGGACGAAGAGATTACCCTCTTATGAATAGATCAATGATACCCGTCGCGTGATGGTTAGCATGTCCGCTTGCTAACCCAAAGGTTCGTGGTTCAAATCCCAACAGAGTCAATAATGTTTTTCCATGTGTATCGGTAAAGCAAGGAATTGGCAAATCCTCCGCTAGTAAATTCATTGCTATAAAAATCACTTTCTCCATTAGCATTGATCAGGTGATCAACTTCAGAAACATACGAGGTTTCCAGAAATCCATGGCTATTACTAAGAAAAGAACCTGCCTTAGTAGAACTCGACGCACTCTCTCAAGACTTAGATCAAGTAGAGGGATTATTCTACTTCCTCTGTGAATCCCCTAGATTGGCCTACAATAAGAAAAAAGCTCTCGGAGAATAATTCTTAAGCGAACTGAGCGATATCTCTAACTTTTCACTGAACAGCATCTTCAAATTCACTCAGAACTCTAAACGGCTCAGTGAGGGTTCCCATTCCTAATAACCCAGTCACCAAAGAAATGCTCTCCTTTTCAACCAGCAGAAGTCAGGAGATGTAAATATTTCGGCTGTAGCTAGGATAATATCCTACATATTATGTAGTTCATCCGAGACTGAAAGTAGCACTGAAAGTGTAAAAAAAAAGTATAGAACTTCTAGAAAATTCTTAGAGCTTCCATTTTGCTCTAGAGAAAAATAAAGTGCTTTTTGTAAATTTTTTCTTACGATCTACAAATCAACTTCCGGGGAAAATAGCTGAGGGCATTACTCACCCACGAACGTTGATTCGTAGTCATTTGTAGTCATATTTGGGTCATAAAAAGTAATGCAGATGTACATATTTTACCCTGAAATTATGAGTATTATTTCTTACTTGCGTCATTAGTCACCTGTCTATTTTGTTTGCACTACCAGAAGTACATTTGCGTTAAAGCGTAGTAAATAATTGCGTTCTGCATCAATGAAACGATGACATTTGAACGCAAACATGCAATAAAAAAACGAACTATTTCTGTCATATTTCCTCTTGAACTATTGACTGAAAGTGCTTTTGGAACACGTAAAGCAAATCACTTCATCAAATATTCACTGATTTTAAACCAACAGAGACCAAATCAAATCAATTGAGATTTGCTGCTCTCTTTTTTTGCAATAACACGTAAAAATTGAAAAATAATAAATCTGTCGACAGAAAGAGCAAATCTTTTATTGAATAAAAATCACTATTACTCTAACCTCATTTCCCTTCCCAGAAAAAGTATCCCCTAATGGGACAATTTAATATAATACTTCTGAAAAAGGGAGCAACCCCAAATCCCCAGGATACATTTTTTTATTAACCTTAACAGACAGGGAAATGATACGTAGGCAGATGATATGATGCTCCTTTTTATTGAAAGCCAAACCATAATAATTTTGCTATCGCATTCTTATTATAAATCTGCCGAATTCCCATGTCTGCTCAAACCTTATCCCAAATTGCAAAATTCAATCTTTCCACTGGCTTTCATCACGATTTCAATTTCCAACGAAATAAAACCCAAAACTAATGGCTCCAGGTTATTGTTTACGTTTACATATATAACAAAAAAAAACCTTATATAAAAATGTAATCACAATTCACAAACCTGAGCTATCTTTACGCCATACTGTGCAAACATAGCATCATACAACGACATCAGACCCGATTGTCCAACAGCAGCAGCTGCTCTCGGTTCAAGTAGTACTGGTGATTCCTGTGGCGCCACAAAAATAAAAATACATAAAAATTGAAACCAAAACAAAATTAAAATCAAGTTGATGTCACATTTTCAGAGATGATATAACTTTTATCGTCTATTGATACTGTTATCTTCATTTATAATAATTTATTTTTCCTAAAAATATGGCTTACCGTATGATGATCCTTCGGCGCTAGGGTCTCTCTCATCGACAGGGACATTAGCAGTTCTTGGGCAAGTTTTTGGCTTCCGAATGCTACAGCACCGCTTGTAACCATCATAACTTCTCGTCCTTCCAAATGGCATTCGGCAACCTATACAGTAGAGGGTAGGAGAATAAATCATTTAATAAGTATCTTTTGCGACAGAATGTAACGAACGAAACTAAGGACACAGATGACATTCGTTTATTTGAAAGCTGTAACTCCTTCGGGGGTACATTATGGATTTTCCTTTTGAAACATTTGCTCAATAAGGAAGTTAATACGAACGACACTACTGAATCACTTTTGTGTGTTTCCCTTTTGACAATAAAGCTTACTTGATATATTGAATTTTATTTTTTTTTCTATTTATCTATTTCGTAGGAAACTCGTTTTTTTTATTTTCGGAATAAATATGTAAGCTTCTCACATGGAGAATCAATGCAAGTAAAATCGTTCGGATTGGTTATTGGTAGGTATATTACTTCAATGACTCATTTAATGAAGGTTTCAGAATAAATTAGTGAAAGAAGAAATTATTTTCAATGAACAAAGTCTTTGAATTTTGTTGCCACAAAGAGCTTATGGTAGGTTCTGCCTTTTCTACATTACACATTCTATTGCATTGACTAGAATTCATTTAAAAGACTGGTAAATATTCTCAGCTTGTAAAGAGATACATGTATTCAGTTTAAATTTAAATACAGCAATCGTCCTACAAAGCTGATTTTATTCAATCCCTCAACAGTAAATCGTACACTATCAGCTATAACTCAGACGAATTTTGACAATTTTAAGCTTTAAGGCAAGCTATTCGATTAGTGCATATGAAGTAGCAAGGGTAATCCTTCATAGTAAACAATGGCAAAATTACAAAGCTAACGTCAAAATTATTTGTGCAGTGTTTGAAACACAAAGTAAAAGATTTTCCTGGGCAATTGAAAGTTTTGTCAAAAACTGATAAGCCGAAAACGAAAAAATCATAATATATTCTCACAATAGAAACTGACCAAAAAAGAAGTCTTAATGTGAATTTATATGAAGGAAACGAGAAACTGTTCAGTTAATTTGCACTCAGTCAAAGGTCGTACAATGGGGTGTTGTGGATTTGGAATGAACGCGAGCTTCAAATTTTTACCGATTGCAAACCACTAAGTAGGAAAGTGTCTCTTATTACAAGGTAAAAATTCAAAAATTCTTACTCCGTTAGAGTGCTACATTACTCCCGAATAGTATGGACTATTTATTATTTTATTAATCATTATTTCTAAACAAACTTTGAATTAAAGCATAAAAAGCAAAAACAATAAAGTTATTTATAACGGGTGATTTTTTAAGAGGTTTAGAACTTCTTTTTTTTTTAAACACAAAAAATTCGAAAAAATGAATGAAATATTTATTTGAATTGATAGTTTGAACCTTGCAATTTAATGTTTAAAGATAATTTCATGCAAATGTTGACCGCGGCTGCGTCTCAGGTAGCCCATCCGCTGAGTCCAATTTTGGCATACTCTTTCACACATATCGGCCGGTATCTCACGAATGAATGCATGGATGTTGGCTTCCAGTGCGTCAATCGAAGCGAGCTTGTCCCTTTAGACATTTGCCTTGACATACCCCCACAATAACTAGTCTAATGGTGTCAAATCGCACGATCTAGGCGGCCAATTGACCGGCCCGAAACGTGAAATTAACTGTTCACCAAACTCGCCTCGCAATTGCGCCATTGTTTCGCGTGCTGTGTGGCATGTGGCACCGTCTTGTTGAAGCCACATATCATGCAAGTCAAGAACTTCCATTTCGGGCAAAAAACAGTTTGTTATCATCGCTCGGTAGCGTTCACCATTGACAGTAACGCTGCGATTCGCATCATAAAATGGAAGCAGCGCGCGATGAACATTTCGAACCGAGCACGAATTTTGATAGTAAAATTCAATAATTTGCAAGCGTTGTTCATTTGTAAGACGATCCATGGTTAAATTGCAAACCAAACTGAAGCTGTTTGACAGTGACACAAGGTACTAAACACTTGTCAGCTGTCAAAACCAGTGTTGCCAAAACCAAACCAGCTAAAAATCACCCGTTATTTGAAATAGTAAAAGATTCACTCAGTTGTAATTTAACAAGTGGCGAATGAATCTATCGGATACTAATCTAAGTAGAAAGCAGATGGGGAAAAACTTCAAAGTGTATAAGGAAAAGAAAAAATCAAAATTTAAAGAGGAGCGAAACAATAAAAATTCAATAGGAAGAGAGGAGAGAAAAAATAACAAAAATATTAATACTTAAATAATTAACAAGCAGATGATCCAAGCAAATAGATATTTATGACAAGGGAATAAAAAGTGATTCTAAAGAAGAATAGCTATTGGAGAAAAGCCACCATTTTACGTTGCGCAAGAAAACTTGTTTCAATCTTTCGCATCTTTGGATTTCTGGGAGACAATTAAACAGGCGGGGAGCAGTGACTGAATAAAACCGTGAAATCTACTGAAAATCTACGTGATTTATATCTACTCTAGCTGCATAGAACCCAGAGTTTTCAAAAAATATTTTTAAGACCTCACTATAATAAAGGTGCCTTAATGGTAGAATTTCCAGGGACTTGAACAATTCAAAACTTATAGTACGACGATTTGCTTTACACAAAATACGGACTGCAGGCTTTTTTTATTAACAGTGGATTAATATTTATAAAGTTGGAACCTCTTCAACAAGATAGCCCATACTGAAGTTTAGAGTCAAGTTAACCATAGTAAACTAGTTTCAAAATAGGAGTACTACAATAAAGACAGCTGTTTGACTACTCTATTTAAATACTGTTTTAGATTGGAAGTGTGAACCTTCCAACTAAGCTTGTAATCCAAAGTTATGTCTAGAGATTTGAAGCTGTTAACACGTTCAATTTCAAAGCATGCATCACTACAACTTTCAAAAACCTTAAATGTTGTAGGATAATGACGACAACTTGCCAAATAAATTCTTGAACAGCATGGGGAGTGGTAAAATAAGGAAAACTCCTCGCAGGTTGTGCCTTTAATGTTGAAAAAAATAAATTTTGTTTTCGTACTGATTACAAGTCTATGCTGATTGAACCAATTTCGCAATACCACTAAATCATGATTAACATTCAAAAAAAAAATTTAAACTATTTTCACTACCATACGAGAGTGCAGTGTCATCAGCGAAAGCAGTAAGGTTACTTTTAAATGATTGGATAAAGAGTGAATTTATATAGGACTGGTCCCAAAACAGACCCCTGCGGAACACCCGAATTAATAAGTTTCCTTGAGCTATAATTGTTCTTGATTTTTACCATTTGATTCCAGTTTTTCAAAGACGAAGCAAACCACACATAAACAAATCCCCAAAAACCTGCGTGGTACAATTTACCCAAAAGAATGGTGTTTACAACTATATCGAAAGCTTTGGTTATATCTTTGAATAGTGCAGCTGAAACTTTAGAATCATTCACCCCATTATAAACTTCACTAGTAATTTTAGTAAAGCACTCTCAGTCGATCTGCCTTTTCTAAAACCGAACTGACAATCACTGAAAAATGCGTCCTCTCCAAAAATGAAAGCATTTTGGACATCATACCTCTTTCGAAGATTTTTGAAAATACGGACAGGAGGGAAATAGGACAATAGTTGTTTAAGGATGTAGGACTACCTTTTTCATGGAGTGGCAACACAACTGCTGATTTTAGGGCTTCAGGAAAAATGCCTTGCTTAAATATTGAAAATAAAACTTAAGACATCAGTTACTTGAAATGATATTTTTTTCAGGACAAAGCTGGAGATTTGGTCAAAAGAAGACTAATGAGATGTTTTGAGAGACATAATGATTTTATGGACCTCGGAAAATTCTTTAAAGAAAACAGTTTGAGTTTACACCGGAATCACATTGACAAAATGAACCAACACCGTTAGGAAAAACGAAAGACGAGCTTAAACTCGAAAAAAAAGTCATTAAACAAGTTGGCGACCTGAACAGGCTCGGATACAAGTGTATTATCGAGATTTATAACTAAATCATTATATCCCTCCGACCCTTTTAAAATTTCATTCACTACAGCTTGTTCCTTTTTGGTGTTGCCAATATTTTCAGCCAACTTGTTTCGAAAATAGCTGTGTTTCATCACCATATTCACACGGAAAGGACAACGTAAAATGGTACTTAAAAACTACTGAACAGATTTTCAAATCTCTTTCCACTTTACAAAGTTCCAATAATCCTCAGTAGCAGAATTTTTTTTATTCAATGTTGCGAGCACGGTCGATGATATACACTATATCATTCAGTAGGATCCCAGCTACGCGGCTCCGGGCGGTCAGATAGTCCGGTATAAACAAAATTGGGGTAGGTAGGAGCTCGACGTCACATGAGCACATAGTCGTCTGCTAAGTCTTTTCACATCCGTATTGATAGGTTGTTGTGCCCGTGGCTTAATAATTAGGATGTCTGCCTGTTCCTTTGGAAGGCTCTTGGTTCAAATCCCATCAGACCAAAAAAATGTTTTTCCACGGTTTGCGTGGTTGGCATTTCGCAATAAATTGGAAAGTCCTTTGATAGTGAGTTCACTGTCATGAAAATCAGTTTCTCGATTAGCCGTTGGGAATCGGCAGAAAATTTAAGGTTATCTTCATTCCGAACCAAGGCATGGTAGCGAGAAATATGCTTGGCCACAGGGCTCCCCGCTCTCTAGCACCACCCATATATTTTTGTATGCACATAATTATGTTTGTATGTTAAATAAAGACTCTGGGATTCATCGCTAAATATAAGAGCTAAAATAACAAATAAACTTTCACGACCCAGCTAAAAGATTTCAACAGAATTATTTAAACTCGAGCATTGATACGTCATTGGAATTCCTCATATCAGTTGGTGACTTAAGAAGAGAAGATGATTCGCAATCCGAGCTGAATTCATCCATCACCGAAGCAAGCAAATGAAAAAAGTAAAAAACTCTTAAAGGGCCAAAAGAAAACGAATTCAAACCCTAAAAAATTTAAGAAACTTACAGTCATATCCTTTCAACGGGTATTATGATCTACTTATCCTTACCAGACAGATCATATGAATGTAAGATCACTCCACGTAAAGGGTGTTTTTGAGACGAGTGTGGCTGTCAATCTGGCGATTCTTTTTACGAAGTTGGTCTTTCTAACAGCTTTCACTTTTTTAAGGCCAATATGATTTTATCGTGAAAGGATGGAAGCCACTCGATCACTTAACACTGTGTACGTTCGGTAAATTCTCTCTAAGCGAAATTGACTCCTCTTTTTCATAATTTCGAGTTTTACCTCTCTACTTCCTTACTATTTTTATTAAGTTATGTGAAATCGCTGTCTTACACAAACAGGCCCAAGACAATTGGCGCTTTGGAAGAGAAAATTCGGCGCGTTTCTGCTGACATACGGCCGCGAGTGGTACCAAAAGTAGTCAAAAATTGAGCCTCAGTAAATTTTAAATCAAACGCTTATCCTTATTTATAAAAAAGCTGAATTCTTGGCGATAACATCAAATTATTATGCAGTTCTTCTCGAGGAGGTTGAACAATGAGCTTTCAAGCGATTGAACAGACACCATGCTTAGACCTTAATGTTCAGGTCTGACTTGTTCCTTCCCAACTTGTCAGTACCAATTAGGCTTGGCTTTTTTCAACAAAACACTGGAACTGAGCACATCACGGTTCATGGGTTTCTATAGAAGCTAATATTCCTGTTTCACTTAAATTCACCCTTAAGCCTTTGATTTGATGCAATGATTTAGTCGTCGTT
This sequence comes from Melanostoma mellinum, assembly GCA_914767635.1. NCBI lineage: Eukaryota > Metazoa > Arthropoda > Insecta > Diptera > Syrphidae > Melanostoma > Melanostoma mellinum. The sequence continues at coordinate 247,587,671 of OU612058.1, read as the reverse complement.
TTTACAAATAGAAAATCCGTTCTCATTTTCCTTTGTCACACTTAGTTCGAATTCGTTCACGAACCATTCATCATCATCAATCTAAAATCAATCCAAGTAATTTTCCTCAAGAATGTAACAAAGAATTTTCCACGTCATTATCTTTTCGTTCTCATGTAAAAACTCCGGTTAGTCTGTCAGCGAAAATTGCTTGTGTTTCATCTTCTAAGTCGTCTTCTTAGATGACGAGCATAACGAACAGAATTCTATCAGCTCTAAAGACTTACATGATGCACATAAGAAATTGTAGATAATCCACCAAATCCCAAGCATAACATAGTAATGCCTCATAAATTATCCCTTTTTCGCCTATACCACCTACACACACAAAAAAACGAAGACAATATATGCTCAAAAGATAAACTTTCAATTTTACAAGGATATCCATAATGTGTTAAAAGTTCACACTCTACCGAAAGTTGAAGTTTGAAGCTAACAAATTAGAAGTCAACATGCTGCTCCTTCGCTGAGAGGCAGGCGTTAAAAGGGTTTCTTGTGGCTCAGTATGGGTAGCTATTCAACATTTTTTATTTATTCTCCAAAGCTGCAGCACATGACACCGACATGGAAGGCGGAGGACTGAATGAGTTATCACCAAGAATCTTGGCCTCCAGGGTTATCTAGTTCATGTATTATGATGGGCTGGAGAAATTATTTTGCACATGACTTCCGTCACCGTCATGGGGTTTCAAGTATCATTTTTCAAACAAAAAGCTTCATCCTTTAAAGCATAACCATCAGAGATGTGTTGTTCCACTGCTCTTACTTGAAATGGAATTTGATGATGGAAACATTACCCCAGGTGAGAATGAGAGTGGAGAGAATTATAAATGAACAGGTCACATTGTAAGATGTCAATCAAATTTGCTTGAACACTTTCCAACAAAGATGTTGAAAATTCGTTCGAGGAACAGGTAATTACCATTGTTTCTCAAGTTCAATTAACACCGGAGTGCTTCTGACGGTTTAGTAAGGAATTTTAAGAAAAGGATTGTGGGTTATCAGACTTATAGATATTTTGTATTGAAGACTTTCGATTGACATAGCTAATTTCAATCAAGTAAATTATTTAAATTTTGCACAAAGACCTTAAAGTATTTCATAGAATTTGAATTTTTTAAAGAGGAGAAAAAGTGGAAGTCAAAAATAGAGAAAAAGGGTCCTTTCACAGAAAAGCTGTTTAAATTTCTAAGTCTGAGGAATACGAGTGGAGTGTTAAAGTTTCTCTGATTTTTACTCCGTTTATCATCCCAAACAAAACTTCTCACTCCAACCACTGCACAGTAAAGATTCACAATCTCGCTTGATTCTTCGAAAGATTTTCTTATCAACATCAATTGGAAAACTTCCGGTTTGTATTCTTCTAAATGTGGTCGTTGCTTCCTTTCACTAACTTCAGATAAAATTGTTGACATTAAAAAGCAATAAATACCTGTTCGACAATGGAAGCCAATCTTCCCAGTGCCAACCCATGGCTATCCTCCCGGGTGATGACAGCGCTTCCAAGTTTAACGACCAACCGCTTGGCGTACTTTAGTTGACTTCTTTCCGTGAATTGCACCGTTCTCTTCTCTGAGATTAGTCCCCGTTTATCTTGTTGGATGTGTTTGGTCTGTTAACAAAGATAGAGAGAGAAAAAAAATATATGAGCAAAGTTTTCGAAATCACACGCACACAGTTTGATAAGTGAGATGTAGTTTATTTATAGCAACTTCATCGTAATTTCACCTAAATTAATATTCTGCACATGTATTTTATCGTTGTCTTTTTTGTTATGAAAGTTCTTGCTATGAACAAATGAAGGAGGATTCAAGTAATATTTTATGAACAACAATGCTCTCCATGATAATAAAAGTGTCATAAATTACAGTTGAAGATGGTTAATGGCGTAGTGAAGCATTAAATCGTAAATAAGTATTTGTTAAACGTATTAACATATTTCAAAAGTCTGAGAACAAAGTATTTTATAATAGACAAAAAAACTATTAATTATTGGGGGCACCAAGCTAAGGACTTCCCAAAGCGCCCGAAGGAACCTCATAAGAAATAAATTCTTAAGCCAGTGTAAGGTCTTTCATTTTCTTTTGCGATGGTAGAGAATACGAAAAAAGTGAGTCCTACAATTCTGTCGTGTGTCTGTCTGTCTGTCTAGCTGTTTGTATATGGATCTACAGCGTGAACCGCTGGACCGATTTTCTTCAAAACTTGCAGATAGGGTCTGTAGGGGAGCTTTCACAGATGTTTTATAAATTTGGTAGCTAGGTCTTAAAATTACGATATCTGACATACAACCTACATGGTAATACTTATTTTTTTCCAAAACGACTCAACCCATTTCGATAAAATTCCATGTAAAGGATTATTCCTTCTTTTGATGTAAAAAAATTGGAAAATGATTTATAAACGGTACCCTCATAATACCGATTTCTTCAAAACTGATTTCCTCGTTAAGACTTAGACGAAGTTTTATATTTTAGAAGTCTTAAGTTGTTCGCGAAAAATTGAGTACCAATATATGGAAAGTCTTTGTTTTGAAATTTCGGTTTATTAATTTTTATAAAAAAAACTTTAGTTTTTTGAACACTTTACAAATGGTAAATTTGTTTTTTTTTTATCAAAGCATTTTCCTGCAAGATTTTCATACTTGAATACTTGACTTTCAAAAACTTGAAAAAATGGAAATTGAGAAATAACCGGTTTAAAAACCTGGTTTAACGATTTGGATTAAATTTTTAGCGTTTTTATGCATTGAAAACTTCCAAAAAGTGGCGTTTCTACATTTTCGGTAGTACCTGTTATGAAGAGTACTCAGTCTTAAGATTTTGATACTGTACTTAGCACACAAGATAAGACTGAGGAGTCTGAAAAAATGTCAACAGCTCTTTTATTTTTGCATAAATGACTTCAAAATTTTCTTACATCAATTCAAAGATTATCAAAGAGAGCTCCATTATATTATTGTCAATTTAGGTTTTAAAAACATCTAAAAAAATCGTTAAAAAAAAAAGAGGAAAATTGGATTTTTTTTTTCAAATTCATGGAACTTTTTGAGTTTTTAATATTTTAAGTTAAGATTTAACAGAAAGTGTATTGAATGCTTTATTTTACGATGAAAAATACTTTTATAAAGGTTCACTGAAAATAAGCGGACCTGAAAAAAAGATTTGCTGCGCAGATGGAAGTCTGGCTGCTACTAAACGTTTTTGGCGGGATGCGTAAACTATTGTTTGCCTTAAAGGCAGCGATATTTTTGACACTTCGGGGAACCAATGTCAGCATCACACAACGAATATGTAGACTCAAATTTTTTAATACACCTGCTTTTGACTGTCTAGTATGGCGGCGAGAATTGCGACCGAAAATTATTGTTAATCCTAAAGTCGCGGTCACCGACTTCGTATTTCGGTAGAAAATTTTTATATTTTGTACTTATTTGATGACAATTTTAAGTTTGGTAAAAAAATTGTCAATGACAGTTCGATGATTAGTGAAAGGGTGCGTTCACAAACTAAATTCAAAGTTGTCAAGAACATCGGAAAACGGTTTATAAACAGTGTAAGCTTGTATATAAGTTCTTATTTACTACGGACGGTCGAACACCATTTTGATATGGTGATTAACGTGTTAAACAAAAAATATCAACTGAAGTGCACAGCATGTTTTTCAGTAGGAGCTAGGCGTAAACAAGTGGTACTCGTGAATTGATGATTTGCATGTCTGCCTGTTAACGCAGAGGGTCGTGGTTCGAATTCCAGCAGACGTGAAAGTGTTTTTACACGGGTATCGTCTTTTGTAAGGAATTGGCAAGTCCTCCGTTTATAAATTCATTAATATGAAAAGCGCTTTCTAGAATAGCCGTTCGGAACCGGCAGAAAATTATAGGTCCCTTCCATTTCCCCACAAGGCTTGATTGTGAGAAATCGCTAGGCCATTGGGCCACTCGCTCTGTTGCACCACCCTATTTATTTATAATCGTTTCTTCCATACCCTTAGTCATACAGTTTCTGCGAAAGCCCTTTGATGATATTGCAAATCTTGAGATAGGTTCTGTTGAGAGTGCTCGAGATATTTGGTCGGTTTGAGTGTAACTTAGACCATATTAAATTCTTTGCAGAGCAAGATTAACTACTTCACCACCTCAGAATGACTTTTTTTTAACTGTTCCATTAAAATTGAGTGGCAGAGCTGTGATCCAATGACATACCACGATGCTCTTAATGCCGGAAAATACACAAAAGTCAGACCACTTCTGAGAACCACACTCCACAAAAAATACCACGAAAGTGCTCCAACATCTCACTGAGAGACGATTGATAGAAACCAGAATTCTAATGGCAGTCAGAGTTGGTATCTAAAAAGATAACTACATTTTTTATATATAACACCTTATCACAGCTTCTCGTCATTTATGTGTAGTTGATACATCATGCCAATCATGTTTAATATAGTTTGAAGGACATAAACGAATGGAGTTATAAGACTTTGGGCCACATTGAAGAAAATGCGGTAAATGCTGGTTTTCTTCGCAGCATCAAATTTCCTTATTTTGACCATTATCTTCAGAAAGTACATTGGGTTAAATATTTCGGAAGCAGGAGAAATATATTGAACCTACTGATTTGATTTCACCCCTGTGAAAATTCCCATGAATTTCAATGCAAAATAATTGACTTTTGCTTTAAGTAGTATTTTCCAAATTTTCAGTTGTGTTTACGTTCCCGATTCCGCTCCCGAGGGAATATGGAAAGGAAGCCTATATCATTTCTCTATATCATTTCCTCATATCATTTCAATATAAAAACTAGATTCTCTTTTACATTTTTGTTCCTGAAATATGGAAATGAATGACATTCTAACGGTGAAAGCATTTTTAAATCGATTAAGCAGTTTCTTAGTTCCCATTCTCGTCCTAGTGGGAATATGGGAACGAAATATACGCACAAATCTTTCTCTTGGATCACTTTATCTATTAAAAAAAAAAACCGGAATAAAATTCCATGTGTAGTTTTTAAGATCATAGCATACAGCCAGACAGTGGAGGTCTACAAAAACACATGTAATTAGTTTTATAGTTAACTTAAAAAATAAACCATAGAAATTGAAGAGCAGTTGGAACCCCTATAACATCCAAATTTTCCTTTTTACAAGTTTTGCTTCCAACGAGGAACTTAATAAAATAATTAGGGTGGCGCAAAAGAGCGAGGAGCCCCGGGCCTAGCGCGGAAAAATTTGAGGTCGTTACATTTCCTTGACTTTAAAACATGCTCATATATAAAGCTTTGAGGTACGATGCTAGTCATACTTTGAGTTGTTGTTCATAAGTTGTCATTTAAACTCCTCCGATCAATAAGATATTTGATCAATTAATATGCTTTTTGAAAGTAAAAAAATGCATCTGGAACAAACTTGTTTGAATGTTATAAATGTTTATATAACCTTTGACGCATGAACTGTATTTGTTTAATTATACGCAACAGATTTAGATTGATGCCTCATCATCTGACGCTCGCCACTATCTTACTATCGTACACATCATTAAACCAAATAAAAACAAAACAAAATTTTTTTTTTAATATTTTTTACTGAAACAAAAAAAAATCTCTTGTATCAGTTTTGCTCTTTGTTGTCTTGCTTTATTATAGCTAAGCTATAATCACATGAATGATTTTGAAATTTGCTTGAACAAACTCCCACAGATTTTTTGTTCATTTTCCTGGGACTGCCAATCAAAAACTTCTGATCTAACTGCATTTTTCGATCTAACAAAACAGCCTTGAAACAGACCTAAGTAAATGGCATTTTTTATTTTGCATTTAGTAAAAAAAATCAATTACTTTTATGAAAAATCTCTGACGTTAGTCAATGATCTTTAGCCCTTCGTAGCTATCACGCTGGAAGAGAATGAGCAAATCCAGCTGCTACCATTTAATCAAAACTTAAATAAACATACCTTTCTCGAATCATTTATTTAATCAGTAACAACAATGCCATACATCAATTTGATATCTTTTATTATGTTTAATTTGTGTCTGATAAATACAACATTAATCACAACTACACAAACAATGGAAAACAAATGCAATAACAGCTATATATTGTTGTGTACGAAGTCAGTAGACTACTACCTGATAACAAGCCAAACAAGATAACCAACTCTTAATACACAACTTTATTATTCTTTATTGAAAATCAATATACCTACATTTGCAGCTATAAATGAATCAATGTGTTGTGTAGTTATGATTATCCCGTCAATCACAATATAGGCTATCAAGCAATTAGTGCGATTTGATTACTTCGATGTTATAGAAGATTATTATTAAAACATAAATCGATTATGAGATCAAGGGCTAAAATCGAATTCAAAAACCTTCGTGTGCCCTTTGAGTCAAAACAAAAAAAAAAGTTGATTGATTACGTTGGTTTGACATTTGTCTATTACTGCCAAGCATTTCAAGATAATTTTTACCAGTTTACTGTATTTTTGTCTGAAGTGTGTATGTTTGTATTTACTTGTCTACTTTCTACAAATCTGTTGAAAAGAGAGAATGATTCAAAAGAGAAATACATAGAATCTATACTTTCCTAAGTGAATTAAAGAACTCCTAGACAAATTCATTGATATGTAAGTTTGAGTTAGGTAACTGTACCTGATAAAGATATCAACGAAAAAATGTATGTCAGTTGGCTCTTATCTTTATTCAGCCTAGAATAAACATGTACATACATATAATGAAATATTTTCCATTAGCTTTTGTATGGAATTAGATAATTTCCACTCAATGGATATAAATTCTATTCAATATATATTACGAATTGAATAAAGTTAAGTACAGTGTTCAACACAACATGTTGTAACCTTGTGATTGCTTGTCAATCTAAATGGCTTGGATGGTAGTTTTCCCGATTTATAGGTTCACTTTTAACAACATTATTAGATGCAACTTTTTTGAATATTTGTGATGACTATGCCTTTAAAAAAGTTTATTTCTTTGAGTTTAAGCTCGGAGTATTCCACGAGGTTTACATTAGTGTAAATCATTTGAGTGGAAGAAATTTGATCCCTTCGGGTCACTATGTCCATATTGTCAGGAAAAGCAAGAAAAAGAGGTTAAGTAGTAAGACATTCAGTAGGAAGACTATCTTGAAGCAACATTGAACAACTAGACATTCAACACCAATTTTTCCTTTGATGTAGAACCGAACTGACTGTTTGTTTCTACTTCCAAAGCCATGATACATCAAAATTTTTACTATCTCTGCATTTCATAAAGTAGATACATTAATGGCTAGTATGTCTAGGACTACTGCTTCGCATGCCCTAGACATAGTGCTAAGCCTTACACCCCTTGACGGCTTGACATTTTCGGCAAACAGTCAGCAAGCAAGAGGTTTTAGGCAAGGCGATAAACTGTCATGCGATTTCTTCAACATCATACTTGAACAGATTGTTAGAAACTCAAATGTCAACACCAGAGGAACAATCTTTCAGAAGTCTGTATAATTACTCGCCTATGCAGACGATATTGACGTAATGGGAAGAAAAAAGCGTGATGTCATAGGTATTGAAACAGAAGCGGCAAAAATGGGTTTGATGGTTAATGAGGGCAAAACGAAGTATATGCTGTCATCAAACAAGGACACAGAACATCGACGAATTGGACAATACGTCACAATAGACAGACATAAATTCTAGGTAGTACAGGACTTCGTCCACCTAGGATCCGCAGTAGACACGGACAACAACATCAGTGTGGAGATCAAACGGAGAAGAACTCTTGCCAACCGTTGCTTCTTTGGGTTAAGAAGGCAATTGAGAAACAAAACCCTCACTAGAAAAACCAAGGTGACCTTGTATAAGACCTTAATCATCCCAGTCCTGCTTTACGGCACGGAAGCATGGACCTTATCGAAAGCGGATGAGGAAATCCTTGGTCGTTTCGAAAGAAAAATTCTCCGAATGATCTTTGGTCCCGTATGCGAAGACAATGTGTGGAGAAGAAGATACAACAACGAGCTGTATGAGCTGTACCGCGACATGGGCATAGCCAGAAGAGTACGCATCGCGAGGCTACGATGGTTGGGCCATGTAGAGCGGATGGACCCAAACGCTCCGACTCGTCGGGTGTTCGAAAGCACATTGCAGGGAAATCGCGGAAGGGTAAGACCTCGTCTTAGGTGGCACAATCAAGTGGATGAAGACCTCAACCGACTTGGAGTGCGAAACTGGAGAGAGCTCGCCCGAAATCGAAGTCGTTATAGAAGGATGTTGGTTGAGGCCCAGCTTCACCCCGAACTGTAATGCCCACCTAAGTAAGTAAGTAAGTCAGCAAGCAGCGAACTCAGCTACTTGACTAAAAGCCAACTCTCAGTAAATTAACAATCAAATACGTCCCACGAATATTTTAAACAATTAAAGATTCATTCCGGATTGGTTAGACTACACACTACACCACTCCTAAGTTAGTGTTTGACAAAAAATAACCAAGAGAAGCTTGAGAGAACAGCACTTCCTTGGATATTGAAGCCTTACACTATATAAATAGACTAAGGAAAATCTTTGGGTCCCTTTTTCTCTGTTGTTTTCCAACCGATTCTCTTAATATTTTTTTTTTGTGGTTTGGTATTGATGAGTTGAAGTGTCATCAATCATTTTTACCTGTGTCTACCTGTCCTAATTGCTTAAAATCAACAGGTGTGTCTTACATGTATTTTATATGGGAAAGACATATTTCAGAGCTTTTTTGTTGTTTTCTTATGTACAGTGTGTTTGTGCAGTGTGTGTGAGGAGTGTATGTGTAGTGTGTGTGTGTGTGTGTGTGTGTGTGCAATATGTGTGTGTGTATGAGAGAGAGAGAGAGAGAGAGAGAGAGAGAGAGATGTATTTTTAAGCATTATTTTTCTCTAAGTGCATGTTCAGTGTGTGTGTGCGCAGTGTGTGTGTACAGTGTGTGTGTGGTCGAATTTCGACCACTGGGCAACCCTAGTAAAATAAATAGGGCTAAGCAACAGAGCGAAAAGCCCAAGGGCCTAGCGCATTTCTCATAGCCATGCCTTGTGAAGGAATGGAGGAGAACGTAAATTTTCTGCTGGTTCTGAAAACCTAGAAATCGCATTTCATGGCAATGAATTTACTAACGGAAAATTTGCCAATTCCTCGCAAAAAGCGATACCAGTGGAAAAATTTTTTATCCTCTGCTGGGATTCGAATCACTCTGTCTCTACAAAATCTACTACCGGTCCAAAACTGTCGCAAGTTTCTATAGGAGATGTCAGAACATTTCAACATTAACCTTTAATGGGTGCCGGGTCATAGGGACATACCAGGCAACTTCTTGGCAGACGAACTCGCCAAAAAAGAAACGACCGACGTAGGTATACCTATCGCTACATGTAAAATTTTGCTGAAGCAGGACGCTTCTGAGAAAATGAAATGAGTCATAAGATGGATTATGACTTAACAAATTTGGGCATGTGTAGACTCAAAACGCTCAAAAAGTTGATTGAATCTGAATCGTATGCATATTAGCTTTACCATAGGTGTCTTTACAGGACACTGCCTAATAGTTAGACACGGCAAAAGACTTGGTGTCTACCCAAATGATTTTTGTAGAAGCTGCATGGACGAGGAAGAGGAGACAATTCAACATCTCCTTTGCGCATGCTCTGAGCTAGCTAACAGACGGAAAACTCACCTAGGTGGTTACTTTTCGACGAAACTTAGCTAACAAAGACCCAAAAAGTTTCTCCCTTTTCGTACGAAGTTCTGAATGGTTTGGCTAACTGGTCGTTAATCCAGGTTCGATTAGAAGGTGTTTCAACTCTCTGATCCCTTAGATACGGACCATAGGGTGATCAACCATCTGGTCTGAGTTGTATCATAATGAACCCTCTGGTTCGTGTGTGTCGGCCCCCTTATACTGATAGCCACATCTAACCTAACCTAACCTAACCTCCTAACCTAATGGTTTAATTCGTTACTCATTTTGACACTCACAGCTGTTTGCCGCTCGAAACAACGTTGGGAAGTATTAAAAACTTATTTCCATGGTGAGTGCTGTGTAGCCCAGAGAATAATTTTTTTTAAAAAGAAGCAACTAACGCTCGAGCAGTTCGTCTGTACAACACTCAAGGTCATCGCCTTTGTATGGTGCGCACAGACGAGAATATTGCTAATGTAGCCGAGAGTGTAAGACTCACCAAACGAACATCAGCTGCTCATCGATTTCAAAAGCTCAATATTTCACGCTTGAGGATAATTCCGCACAAAGAATAAAAAAAATGTTCGTTGAAATTGTTTGGGCCTTATCACAAGAAAAGAGAAAGAAATATATTGGGCCTTATCACAATGCCCATCGTAGCCATTTCGTACTACGAACACCAAAAAGGAAGCATCATAAAATCCCACGTAGTAAATGCTTTGCTACGAAATTTGTCCCTGTTGATAAAATTACTAACAAATTTTAAAAATCTGTTGTGTTGTGAAATATTCATTCGTAGTCCGAATTTGTTACGACGGGCCTTGTGATAGGGGGAATTATAAGCCGTCTTGGCGATGTCGATTGTCCGATTCCGAAGTGACATTTTGATCGTGAAGCGCCGATGTTATGCCAACGTTCCGAAAACCTTAACTACAGCACCAAACTGGAGAGGCAGAAGGCAGTACTAAGGACCTAAGGAGCCAGCCGTGGTAGTCACTTGAACGACGTTATGTTACATAATTAGTCAGACTTTTTACTTCTACTTACAAAGCCATGATACATATAAAAAGTAAATCCTGTTCATTTTATTGCGTTTTTTTTTTAAGAAATTTGTTTTTGACACACGTTTCATTTCTTCACAGTAAAGACTGCAATATTTCGAGGAAAACTTTTGTTTTTATTTTTATTTTGTTTTTTTCTGTTTACTTTTTATTATGTCTAGGAATTTGTTTTCTCTAATTTTTATGTGACAAATATTTATGTTGACTTTGCAACTCAAATAGGCTGTGCATGATCTTTTTTCAAGTTTAAATCAATATTTGCTTTCTATTCTCGTCGCTAAGTATTACGAAAAAATGGGAATTTCTAAGAATAAAATTCTTAATTTAGAAACTTTTAAGCTTATTTTCGGAGAACACTTGCTTATTTCTGAAACGATAAACAAGAGGAGTATTTACCGATGTATCATTCTTGGAAAATCGAAGACGAAGAAGTTTTGAGGACATCGATGGAAAGCATTCACTTGTACGTCAATTTAACAACAAAAAACTGTAAGAAGATCCAAGGAATACTCGAAATTTTCACAGAACTTTGTTAACCTTAGCAAAACATAAACACTCATTGTACAAGTACGTACATAAATTGTGCTGACAAGGCATCTGGGCTGTTTGCCTTTGTTATGATAACAATATGAATGAATTCGGAATAACAATTCTAATAAACGATGACAACTCAAATATGAAAACGCATTTCCAGAATCATATTTCAACAACTGAACAACGAGTTCAACAGCACCGATGCACGAACGCAGTTCATATCAAATTTATTATTTCTCACAAATTGCACTTTCTGTCTACTAGGCAATTTGATTTTTGTGTACATATTACTTCCTAAGCTAAACTAAGTTACGCGTAAGCGGTTAATAAGTATAAAAGAAGAATATTATTTGAATAAAGGGCACTTGCAGTTAGAACGGCAAATCAAACTAGTGTTTTTTCTCATTAAGTTCTCCCCACCAGCGATAAAGAACGGTTTGATAAAGTTATTGAGTGCATGCTATTAATATCCCCCCACCAGTGGTAAGGTGTTAATAGTAGGTCCTCATCACTCATAAATTGGTGGATTGACATAAAGCAACCAAAAAGCTAAGCAATTTTAAGCCGCTGGTTCAAATTGTCTTAGGTTATTATAAACGTCTACTGTTTTATTTTATGAATGAAACAACACAAAAATATTTAAGTAGAACGAAATGAAAATATACATAAAATAAATCATGTGTTATTTCTCTTGCGATGCTGATCATTCAGTAATTCGAAATCGCATCGAAAGTTTCAGGCACGATTTTGGTAATGTTTGGTGATCTAATAGGAAGGAAATAAGAGGAGTTTGAAACGGTCACTAGTAAATAAATATCTCAAATTTACCATGAGTCAATGTTGCCCTATGAAGAGCAGTGTCTTGTTTTTCAACCCTAGCATCAATTAGACCAAGAATCTAATCAAAGTGTAATCTTAAGACTCATTAAAATTGTTCAATATTTCTGGCAATTGGTGATCTAGCCCTCTTATTCAGTTTCCATATCATTAGACTAAATTTATTTTCAACAATGGAAAAACGATACTGAATTTACATGAGAGTGCGAGGTTCATATCCCAGGAACATCCAATTGTGTTTCCACGTGTTCCGCCTTTGGGGAGGACTAGGTTCACTGTAATGAAAGAACTTACTCACTCAACTGTTCAGAATCGGCAAATATTTGTAAGAGCTTTCCATTCCTCACCAAGGTATACTGAAGGAATTGTGTTAGACATACGCTACCCGAGCCCATCTCTCCTACACGCTACCTGATCTTATTTCTTCAATCTCAAAATGACATGAAATTGTAGATCAAAACTTTTCTGTTTATAAATTATATTCTCCCGAAAGTTCTAGATAGCGATACTCTTAAGACAAATTGTATTGAAGTTTCGTCAACCAAATGTTCAAAAGATTGCTTCTTACTTACTGAGGAATAGCTGTTTTAGACTTTTTGAGCTATTTAGTACCTACGTACCTTGGTTTTGAACGATAGTCACCATTAAAGATACACAATGAAAGTCTTTAACTCTAAACATTTTTCTTCCGGCGCAATTTTACTTGACAGCTGCTCTTGGCATTTATTGTTACCAGTCAATCGCTAATATGATTTGTTTGTTGAATGTCTTTTGGTCACCAAAAATCGTTTTTTGAAAATCTTAACAAACACAGTTAGTTTAACCTGGGTTTCAGGACATCTTGACATAAACGGTAATGAAATGGCCGACTAAACTCGAGTCAGCAATCGAATCCAGCGAAACGTTCTAAAGCCACTAGAGCAAGAAAAAAAACGGAATCAAACACAATTTTCTAAAAAAAACGTCAATGACAGGTGGTCATTTTAGAAACATGCCGAGTCTCCAGAAACCTTTGGCCAGAGATTTCCAAGAAAAAAACAGAATTTCTACTCCAGCTAAGCAGATCTCGGCTGTCTCTGTTGATTGGCATTCTCACGGGCCACAACTCGTTGGGTACCCACATGATATATGGGCATTAGCACATCGGACTTATGTAGAGGATGCCAAGAAGGCAGAGGAAGGATCACTTCCTCTGTGAGTGTCTTAGCTTGGCCCACATTCAGAAAAACAAACTCTCGGAGAATAATTCTTTGACGAACAGGGCGACATCTCTAATCTCCCATTGAGCATCGTCCTATAGGGCTCCGAATGGTTCAGTGAGGGTTCTCTACCCCAATAAACCAATTACCAACCCAACCCTCAACCTCTCGAATCCTCCCATCTCCTCATCCTCTGATTTTCCCGGGGAGCACAATGGATCGTTGGGATCTGAGTGGGTCGCTGCCACTTGTGGCTGCACCCCCATGCAACCTAGCCTAACCTTTGTCAAACCAAGTGTTTTTTGAGCCCTGGGATTGTCCCCAACAACTAGGTAACGAGCAGGAATGTCAAATAGCAGGAATGAGTAGGTAGGTTGTGATTTCATTGTTTGGCGATTTTTTTGAGAACCAAAAACCCAAAAATGGGTCAATCTTAGTCAACATAAGTTCAACTAACGAAGACATAGAAAAAGTTTGCCAATCTTAGATTTTCTGTCAGAACTTTCCAATCACGATGTGGTGATATCAACCAACACTTATCGAATTATTATTCACGAGTGCAGCTTGAAAACGATTCGCAATGCCTTTAGCATTGAAAAGGCACCTTCGAGTTTGGAACCAAGCAATTAAATCTAATTTTGACCGAAATCTAGAAGATAACGTCTCGAAATAATTGGTTTGAAAAACAAATTCCATACAAAAACAAAATTCAAGGCGGGAATGCATTACACAATAACTTATTTGTTCCGAAGGAACATGCAGTAGTGAAAAAAACTCAACTTTGGTCGTCTTCTAGGCACAAAAAAATATACTCAAGGGGTAAAATGCGCTTATGCGCTATCACAGAATTTCTGAAATTTATTTTGACGCTCTCACTCATATGTTCATGAATATTACATATTTAAACTTACAAATAAATTCTTTCCACTTTGATTGCTGAGACACCGCCATAGATTTAATTTTGGTGCCACACTTTTAGTTAAAAACACCGATCTGGATAGTCCTTTATGCAGCAACATGATTTTCAAATAGTCTCACTAAGAGTAATCGCACAATTTTACTTAAATTAGATTGACTTATCTAAGAAGAGTAATTCTTCAATCACAGCTCTACAAATATCCTTAGAAAAAGAGTAAGGATTAATGTAATTAAACTTTCTTGGATTCTCAATCCAAAGTCAGACACTTCACTTGTTTAACCACCCCGCTGACCGATTTCCAACTGAGACAAACACTCTATTTTCGAATACAAGTGTCTCAGATTAATTCGCCCAATGAAATAAAAATACTTAAACTCTTATCACTTACTTGTTATCACCAGAACCAGGGTAAGAGAACTTTACCCTTCAGTTGAATAAGAGTAGGAATGTTTGAGCGGAGGTGCCAGGGGACAAGTGGTTTTTTTTATTTTATCAATGACTGTGACGGTAGATTCGATTGGTTTGTTATTATTGTTGTCTTATGTAGTTTTGCAAATAAAAACGAACACGTAAAATTGTTTTGCTCCCTTGTCAGTGATGCTCAAAATCATTGAGGAAGTTTGTTTGAACTTTATCAGTTTATATATTTTTTTCATTCGTCTCTTTGAAACCCAAACAGCTGACAGACGTTCAGTGGTAGTATTTAATTAGGTATATGTACGAGTACGTGCCTATACATATGAATTTGATGTTATTTTTCTAAACAAAGAGATCGTGGAGTATATCTGAAACGAAAGGCGAAACCTTTTATCAGTTATGGGAAGGGTTTAAGGATAAAAATTGAAAGAGGAACGTGAATCAATTAGCATTTAGAGTGTTTTACCTACAGTTCACCTGCATTTACATTTATTATGGGGTACCACTTGGTTATTTTGTCGATAGTATTAACTAATTGCAAGTTTTAGTTTTCATAACAACTTTTTGTCCGCATTGGTAACCCATCCAGTTTTGAATCAGATAAAACCGGATGGTTTGATATTTGGATTTTCGAATAGAGCAGTAAGATATGTAATATCAAAATTTTTGAAATTTTTTAATTTTAGTGGGGGCAAAACCCCCATTTATTAAACTTAATAGCTAAGACTTAAGAAAGTTAACTGGTTGAAGGGCTTTTAGGCAGAGTTTACTCATATTGAAGTCAAAACTAGAAAGTTGAGAATTGACATTCCTCAGCATTCGGGTATTCGGGAGATGGGTTCATTGGAGCCGTAATAGGTTCAATGGCTAGGAAGATAGAAGAGACGGGGATTCCGTGTGTAACGAATGATAGTATTAAAAAAGATGGATTCGTTAAGGGCTGGGCTGTCAATGGTACCTGTAAAGATTCGGTGAATGAAGAGAATGTCAAATATTTCTCTTCGATCTTTCAGCGTATTGAGGTTGAGGAGTTTGATTCGATCTTGATAAGGAGATAATATCAAAGGATTACTTCAATTAAGACCTTGAAGAGCAAATCGGAGGAAACGGCGTTGTATGCTCTCAATTTTGGCAATTCGCACTTGTTGGAAAGGCGACCATACTTGTATTCAAGAAGCGGACAAACAACTGAAATGTAAAGTGATCGAGTTTACGTAGGGGTCTGCAAATTCTTTGGACCATCGTTTCACAAATGCGATATGTGATATGCTTGAGAAAATCCAGCTCACGGTCGCAAATAATCCCAAGGTCATGGATCACCTGAACGGTGGAAATGTTTGACTGTTTAAAAGATAGAGACGGAGGAGATTTGATGCGTTTACGTGAGAAGTTTATTGATTGACACTTGGAAACATGAAGCTCCAGGCAGTTTTCGGAACACCATATTGAAAAATTGTCGAGGTCATGTTGGAGGTGGGAAGAGTCTTGAAAAGAAGAAATGATCCGGTAAAAATTAGTACCTACCGTCCGCATAGAGGGAGATAGAGGAGTTTTTGATGATCATTCCAATGTCATTAATACTAAGAATAAACAGGAGAGGGCCTAAATGGCTCCCTTGGGGAACTCCGGATGTAGCTAAAAAGCGGCTGGATAAGGCGGATCTGAAAAAACGATTTTCTTAATAAGAAGAAATCAATCTCAACAGAATGGGTTCAAAGCCGAGGGTGGAAAGTTTAAAAAGAATAAGTTTGTGAGAGATTTTATCGAAAGCTTTACTGAAACATAAGAACAAAAAACATAGTTGCAAGGCTTAAGTAAAATAAAGGTTGAAGTACATACATACATACTACAATTTTTGATATGCATTTCTTATGTATACCTGAATGTTAGTATTTCTGTCTGTGTGTATTTGATTGACAAACTTTTTCAGAACTTGAAGCTAGGGGAGCGGGTGATTTCAATGCACACAATTCTGGTTGGCTTCGACATTTTGGCCAGACAACACACGAAGGAAGATATGTTGAGATCTTCGCTGAGTTTATCTGAAATATCTGTAATGCTCAAATACAAAAAGCTTAGTTTTTACATAACCAAAAAGTAAGTCGAAAAATGCCGTTGTGTCCAAAAGGAATTAAGAACTTTTGGTCTTTTGTTAAGAACATTAAGAACGCGACCACGTCATTGCGGTCCCAACGCTCGTTTTCAATGACTCTCCGTATGTCAGCTCTTTCGATAAAGCTAATTTGTCAGCAGCTCAATTTGCTGCTAATTCGACACTTCCTGATAGCATATTGGCTCAACCTGAGCTCGAGTCTACAAATTCTGTGATGAAGCAGATATTTTTTCGAACTCGATCGGTTTTGAGAGTCCTCAAAGACCTCAATATACATAAATCCGCTGGTCCAGAAAGTATCCCCGCCGTTATTCTGAAGAGGTGTTCTTCTATGCAGGCAAAACCACTGCGTAAACTGTTTCATCTTTCCTATTCTGCTGGAATTTCTCCGAGCAGATGGAAAACTGCATTTGTCCAGCCGGTCCCTAAAAAAGGCAAATCTTCCTCTCCTTCCAATTGCACTTACGTCCCTTCTTTCCAAGGTCATGAAATATCTTGAAGAACGAAAGTTTCTTTATGACCGTCAGTACGGCTTTCGTAGCAAACGGTCCACTGGTTTAAGAGAAAGTAAGATTATTGAGCTTGATATTTCTAAAGCATATGATAGAGTTTGGCATTAGGCTCTTTTATCGAAAATGCGTGCTTTTAGTATCGATGAGTCCCTTCTTCGTTGGATTGGAAACTACCTTTCCGACCGTTCCATACAAGTTGTATTGGATGGCTTCAAGTCTACCCCATTTCATAAACGCTGGTGTGGCCCAGGGCTCCGTTTTGTCTCCGACTCTCTTCCTCATTTTCATAAATGATCTTTTGTCTGAAACTTCTAATCCGCTCAACTGTTTTGCTGTCGACTCGACACTCAGCTTTTCATATTCGTTTCCAAATTCAAGTCCCTGCTCTCCGGATGTGGAACTGGAACGGTTGCGTATGATAAGCTCATTGAATTCCGGCCTTGACAGCATTGTTTCATGTGGTCTTATGAACCGAGTAGAATTCAATGCTTCGAAAACTCAATGCTGTCTCTTGTCGTTGAAGCTTAACATTCCCCCATTGCCATTATCCATGAATGGTACCTGCATCCAAGAAATCGAAAAGCTGTCAGTACTTAGTATGTGCTTAAGCGATGATCTTCGTTGGAATGACCACATATTTAAAGTCGCTAAAAACGCGGATAAATGCTTAGGTTTCTCAAGACGATGCAGGAAGTTCTTCACCCCTTCTGATCTGGCTACAATTTATAAGGCCTTCATCCGCCCAAAACTGGAGTATAGCTCCCATATCTGGTCAGGTGCTCCTCAAACATCTCTGCGTCTACTTGATAGGGTACAAAATAGAGCGTAAAAATTGATAGGTGATAGTTTAATCGTAGAATCGATTGATTCTCTTGAACATCGTATCACTTTTTTATGTCGTTTTTTTCACAAACAGTGCTCCAATGAAATAGCCAGCTTCATTTCTCCCCTGAAACAATTTCGCCGCAACACCTGCCTCGCTAGGAATACTCATAAGTTTTACTTTGAGCCCATCTTCGGAAGTACAGTCAAGTGTAGAGATTCATATTTTAGTCGCACCACCCGAATGTGGAATGCTCTACCTGTATCTGTTTTTCCCCTACTTAAAAGCAACAAAAACAACATACTTCGGTGTCTCCTTTCAAATTTTCCCGTATTTTGCTAAATGCTCGCATTGTGTTCTATAACATTATAAGGGAAGTAAAAACCCCTTGATGTGCTCGTCAAGTATGAAGGCAAACTACACCAACCATCCAACATCCATCAAACGAAGTCTGTCCAACTAATTGTACAGTTTGAACTCCGCTTATCGCCTTTAAGGAAAGGCGCAAAGAATTTTACGTGGCTTTGGAAAAAGATAGTTTTACACTTAATTTTTTTTTTTTGCCGCTAAAAGCTTCTATTGAATTAAATGTTTGAATAATGACAAAAATATTCTTTTCTGTTTTCCTTTACCAAATCAAGTAAATTTTTTAGATTGTATCGGCTAGCTAAGTTATATTGGTCTCAGTAACTTTCGGTTTCTTTCAATAATTTCCCGAAAAGGAACAAGCTGAAGTTTCTAATAGAACGACACACTCTGCTTGTTGCGGAATATGACTGCCTTTTTGCGAAATAAATGAATCTGCACACCGAATATCAATACACACTGTGTTCTTTTCATTAAATATTTACGGTAGTGGGCGCTCTTTAGCTGCTTATTGGTATGAATTTTTTGTAGTCAATATGCAAAAAGTATATTTTCATTAACTTATTCGGGATAAAAATTTATTGAGACCACAAAAGCAGAAGGTATACAACAAAGACTGAAAAGCTTGGAAGAAAGATTTCCACTCCAACGTTTTGTTGTTCTTCTTCTTCTTCTTCTTTTCATTTTCGGCGTTACGAGTAGTGATCTTGAAGCGATCACAACTCTCCCACTTTTCTGCTTCACACTAGTGATCCGCCTGTGGGGTACGCCGCGTTGACCTCAGAAATCGTCGGCAAGCCTCCCGGTTTTGGATTGTTCCATGTCTGAGGCCAACCAAATGCTGCTGTTTTTGCATTTGCTTGTACCAGGAGTGTTTTGGCCTGCCTTTTCTTTTTCGTCGCGAATTTGTTGAAACGTTGTACGATATTGCCTTTTTGACGGGGTTCTGCGGATCTCTCCTTTGAACATGACAATACCAACTGAGCCGGTCGTGCTGAATTTTGTCCAAGATGGTACTTTTGACATGAAGGCTTCCACGAATCTTAGTACTTCTAATTCGATCAAGCTTTGTTACTCCTGCTGTCATCCGAAGCATCTTCATTTCGGCTGCCGTCAATTTGCTCTCATACTTTTTGTACATTGTCCAACATTGTGAACCGTATGTCAGAGCTGGACGGACAACTGCTGTGTAGAGTCTTCCCTTCAGCTTAGGGGGCATTTTTCGATCACAGAAGATAGCGGAGTTTTCTCGCCACTTCATCCACCCTACGCTTACTCGATGATTGATGTCGTCATCACAAGATGCTTCACTATTGATCATAGATCCCAGATATTTAAACTTTTCACACTTGGGAAGCACATTTCCATTCAAATAAATGTCTGGAATAGGCTTGTCTGGATCAGAAAAAGGGCAGCACAGGTATTCAGTCTTTTTAGCGCTAATACGGTACCCATTTCCTTCCAGAACATCAATCCAAACGTCAAGTGCTCGTTGCAGGGATGTAGGATCCTCGCTTATGATGGCTCCATCGTCAGCAAAGAATAATTGTTGTACTTTATTGTCCGTTACTTTTCCTTCGAGCAAATAATCCAGAACAGCAATAAAGAGCAGTGGACTCAAGACACTTCCCTGATGTACACCTACTGTTATTTGGAATTCTTCGGTGACTCCAGCTGGGCATCTCACTTTTGTAACTGCTCCCTCGTACATGTCCATAATTATTCGCACATAGGCTTCAGGAACTCCTCGGTGTCTGAGGGCCACCCATATCAGATCTCGTGGTTGTCGATCGAATGCTTTTTCGAAGTCAACCAACACAATATGCAAATCCTCTAAGGCATCTCGGTGTTTTTCCATAATGATCCTTATGCTTTGGATTGCGTCTGTAGTTGACTTACCCGCGACAAACCCGCATTGGTCATCAGACAGCCTTATTATTTTCCGCAGTCGGCTATCCAAAACCCGCTCAACGATCTTCATAGTGTGGGACATCAACTTGATCGAACGATAGTTGTCACAGCTTCTGGTATCTCCCTTTCCCTTGTACATTGGAAGAAGAAAACTTTCCCTCCATTGATTAGGCAAACTGTCACCTCTTACAAGTTTGGAGATGAGAATCGTGAGCCATCTTAACCCGATGTCTCCCATATTTTTCCAAAACTCATATGGTACCTCGTCTGGCCCAATCGCTTTGCCTTTTTTGGAGTTTTTAACTGCCTCCCTAACTTCTTCGACTGTGACGTCGGATACTTCCGTTAAGTTAGGTGCAGCTGTTGGAAAGTGGCGCCGAGGAAACTGTTCATTCAAAAGATCATCACAATACTGTCGCCACCTGTGAAGAATTTTGTCGTCATCCACAAGTAGCACTCCTTGAGCATCATTGATGAACTTCGGCGAACGAATCTCCTGCGCATTTCTCCTTCTCTGAGCGGCTATTTTGAAAATGGTTGCTCCCTTATTCAAGTTGCTTTGTATTAGCTCTTGGATTGCCTGATTTGCTTCAGCAGCTGGGGCAGAAATCTCTTCCAGCTCTCGATACAGGCCCTCCGTGCTTTTTGCTTGAAGTTGGGCGCACTTTTTCTTCGCTTCTTTTCTGCAGCTCTTGTATTCCATTTTGAAACGCGCTTTTTCATTTGTATTTCTTGAGGGGCACTTCGACCAAGCTTGGAAAGCTGCTTTCTTCTTTCTAATCACTGCTTTAGCTTCATCATCCCACCACCAGGTTTCTTTAACTTGTTGGTGGTGTCCTTTTGAGACTCCTAACAGTGATTTGGCTCTCTCTAAGCAGGTTCGTTGTAGGCGATTCCACATATTTTGTGCCGTGATTGCATTTGAAACTGCGTCGATGGTATTACACAGCTGACTTTGCATATACGAAATGAATTGCTGTCCTTTGGTTTTCTCCAGATTGTACCACTTGATTCTCCTAGGAGCCTTTGTTTGTTTGACTTCCTTTACCGCATCCGTAAAAAATTCTGTTAAAAGAAGACGGTGTTGTTGAGCGGCAGCTTCTCCTAGTATCACTTTGCAGTCTTTCACCCGAGATTTCATGTAATTGGTTACCAAATGGTAATCAATCTGGGTTTCATTTCCTCCACTGCTGTAAGTGATAAGGTGTCGGTCTTGTTTGATGAACATGGTATTTAGTACGATTAGACCGTATGACTTGCACATACTTAGAATATCTTCACCAGGAGTGTTCCTGGTGCCGAATCCCAAACCTCCATGGCAGTCTTCATAATCCTCGTTTGTCTTCCCGACATGTCCATTCAAATCTCCTCCAACAAACAAAAACTCTTCTTTTGGGATGTTCTTAAGTAGGTTATGAAAATCAAGCCAGAATGCATCTTTTTCCTCCTGCTCACACCCTATTTGGGGAGCATATGCACTGATTATATTCCAGACCTTTCCTTCCATCACCAATTTAAGAGACATCAAACGGTCACTGGACTTCAAAATGGTCAACACGCTGTTACATAAACTTTGGTCAAGGATGATACCGACTCCGTTCCTACCTTGTTCCGTTCCATAGTAGAACATCTTGTAAGCCTTGGTCTTTGCATCTAAGAAACGGGCTTTGTTTGCTGTGTTTCGCCATTTCGTTTCCTGAACACACAAGATGTCCACTCGCCTCCTTCTCATCATCTCTTCGAGTTCAAGACTTCTACCAGTCATACTTCCAACGTTCCAACTCGCGACTCTAAATTTTCGTCCAACTCGTCGCATTACTTTGCTAGCCCCCGGAATCCGTATAGCTCTGACCCGAACATTGCTGCTCGGTCCAGGATCAGCTCCATGCATAGCAATGGAACTGCCTGGCGGGGTAGTGCTTCTTATGTTCGCAAGTACTTCCATAATGCTCAAAATTTTTCAAAAATTTTCTTTCATCCTTTTCGACACATGCATGCTCCATTTAATGAGTTTGATTTCCCTTTTACTACACCGGTGATCTCCAGTCGTGTAAACCCCGGGATCTGCATGCATACTTGGGGAGAGTTTTAAGGTGGTATGTGTGTCGCTAGACTCACTTTGATGTTAGTCGTCTAGATATGATTGTTCCTTTAGTCGCCTTTTACGACAAGCGGGGAGGCGCTGCAGTGCTATTCTAACCCGACACTGCACGGGGCACCAACGTTTTGTTGTTGTTTCCTTTTAACCTAATTGTTTCTCTGAAAGTTTTGAAGCATACTCCAGTGAATTTGCGAATGCTTCCCCCAGGAAGGAAACGATATTTTTAAATGAAAACCAACGTCCATGATACCAGGAAAATTGTTAATTCCGCACAGCAAAAAATATAAGACAACGTTTTATTGTTTATGTCAGAGTAAGAGTGTCTTGCATTCTTTCGCACTCCGTACTTATATAACCCACGATCGTCACTATTCGTTCCAGGTCAACCACGCAATCTGGGCCACACAAACTGCAACCACCATGTGCCAACCATATGTGTGTGCTATTACTCACAATTGCTTGGTCTGCAATGTGACACTACACAGTATGTTCCTCGTCGCTTTCTTTGATAACGTATTTCGGTTCGCATGACATGCATTGTTATTGTTGTGACATTACACATAACCAATGCCATGACACACTTATCGAAATCGGAACTATGTTAAAGAAGCGACGGGGCAATTCATAAGAATTGGGTTTTTGGTGTAAGTTGAGTAACTACGTGTGGGGCACAACAGTCCTCCCCCCTTAAATTACGAAAGGCGTACGAGGCAACGAGTGAGATCTTTCGGCATATAGGTACGGGTGTGCAACAAGAATTCAGACAATCTAAATGTTTATTTGTTCAAAAGTAATAAAATTTTTTTTTCGTTTTAAATGCTTAATGAGTAGGTATCTATACAATACATGCTTATGGGTAACAATTTTTTTTCTTTTTACATTTTCTTTTTTTGTTTTGGTTTCTTCGTTTATTGACAATGAAAGAAAATAAATATTGCTGTTGTTTACATTTATAAAAATTTTTTTTTTTTATACATGGGTTGTTTCATCAACGCCAGGTGTTACATTCACTTCGAGGTCGTTTACATTTTCTGTTGGCTTATTATTTATTGTACATTTTATTTTGATACATTTTTTAAATATTACATACAAAGCTAGAGCTACACAAAGAAAGAAAATAATAGAAATAGAAATGTGAGCATGTTCATGTGTAACATGGAATAACGAATTGTTTTTCTTTAATAGGTCTTTAACATTTATACTATAACTATCTAAATCCAGTTTTTCTATATGAGTGGTATGAGGGGACATTTGGGATAAATTGGTTGGGATTGTTATGTCTTCCAGTATGGTTGAATCTTGTAAAAAGTAGGAAATAGGAGTTTTATTATATATTGTGTTTGATGCTTGGAGGTAGACCTCCTTTGTAATTGCTTTGCAAAATGGGAATGGGTTTAAGAGTGTGTTTATACATGACGGTGTGTATTCTAATTTCTTTGGTTGAAGTGTTTTATTAGATTATTGTGTACGACCTTCTCTTTTCTGCCTATTTTTATTTTGGAGTTTTCTTTAGATAAAATCTCAGTTATTTCGTATGGTCCTTCAAAAATGGGGGTTAGTTTTTTGTTTGATCGATTCTTGATTTCTAATAATACCTTATCGCCGACGTTATAACTTGTTTGTTTGGAATTTTGATCGTAGTAGGTTTTAGATTTTTCCTTCGCTTTTATTTGGTTGCTGCGAATTAGTTCATATCCGATGAAATTAGTGCCTTGGTCAGTGAGAATTGTTTGAGGGATACCATAAGTACAAATAATTTTCTTTACTAATGTTTCAGCTACTGTTTGAGCCTCTTGATTTGGTATTGCTACTGCTTGAACGAATTTGGTTAGATCATCCTGGAAAGTAAGTATATATTTGTTCTCGCTTTCCGTAATAGGGAGTGGTCCTACTATATCAATGGCTACTCTTTCGAACGGAGTTTTCGCTGTCGTAGTGATGACCATTGGTAGTTTGTTACGTGAATACAATTTATTCTTTTGACACAATTCACATGACTCGATGTATTTCTTTATGTCCGCATACATAGTTTTCCATTTGTATGTTTTTCGAATACGCTTCAGAGTTCGTTTTATACCTTGATGACCACCCAAAGGCGTGTCATGAAATTCGTATATAATTTGTTTAATTTTTTCTGGATCGGAAATTTCAATGATGTTTTGACTTTCTTTCTGTTCTACAATAGGCGGGACTTTGCTATGACTACGAGTTATTACTTTGACTTCAGGTATGTTTAAACGAGATAATGCGTCTGCGTTTGTGTTAAGGTGACCTGCTTTATGTGAAACCGTGAAATCGTACTCTTCAAGTTTAATACGCCAGCGCATTATTCTTGAAGAAGGATCCTTAAGGTTAAACATCCAAACAAGTGGTTTGTGGTCGGTAATAATTTCAAAATGTCTTCCATACACGTATGGTCGGAAGTGGGTTACTGCCCAGACAACTGCTAGAGCTTCTTTTTCTATAGTAGAATAGTTTTTTTCTGACTTATTTAGTATTCTACTTGCGAATGCTATAGGTAAATCGTTTTCATCATTATCTTTTTGTGACATTACCGCACCTATTGCCTCGTTGCTGGCATCAGTTGTTATGTAAAATGTTTTTTCGAAGCTAGGATATTGTAGTATGGGGGGTTCAATTATTGCTTGTTTTAACTGATTAAAAGATTCATCGCAAAATGCATCCCATTTAAAAGGTACATCCTTGCGCAATAGTTTGTTGAGTGGATTTGCTATTCTAGAAAAATTTTTAATGAACTTTCTGTAGTAGCCTGCTAAGCCTAAAAATGATTTGATGTCTTTTTGGTTTTTTGGGATTTCTATATTTTGTATTGCCGATATTTTTTCGGGGTCAGGTTTGACTCCTGATTCTGAAATAACGTGTCCTAAATACATGACTTCTTTTTCTAAAAACTTACACTTTTCTAACTGTATTTTGAGATTGTATTTATCTAAAGCTTGAAATACTTCAATTAATTTTTTGTTGTGATCATCTAGATTCTTTCCATATATCATTATATCATCTAGGTATACTAGACACTTTATACCTTGTAGTCCTGTGAGTACCTTATTCATCAACCGTTGGAATGTAGGAGGAGCATTGCGTAGCCCAAATGGCATTCTGTTGAACTCAAAATGACCGTTAGGTGTACTAAATGCTGTTTTCTCCTTGTCTTCCTTGTTTACTTCGATTTGATGAAACCCACTCGCTAGATCGAGTGTTGTAAAGTATTTTGAATCGCCCAGTTGTCCAAGGATGTCTTCGATATTTGGAATTGGATACGCATCCGCGATAGTCACTTCGTTGAGTTTCCTGTAATCAACTACTACTCTCCATTTTTGTTTTCCTTTCTTTGGTACAACTAGTAGAGGTGCGTTCCATGGACTAGAACTCGGCCTAATTATTTCGTCTTGCAACATTTTGTCTACTTGATTTTTTATTTCTTGTGTGTGAATTTGTGCTAAACGATATGGTCGAATGTTGACTGGAGGTATATTTGGGGTTGTCTTTATTTGATGTGTGATTCCGGACGTACTAGACAGAGTATCACCGTCCAGGAAAAATAAATGGTTAAAATTTCGACAAATCTCTATAATTGATTTCTTTTCTTCTCTATTAAGATGATCCAGTTGGAGTTGATTTTGAATTATACTCGATCTGTCGTTGATAACATTTTGAGTGTCAAATGAATTTAGGTTGTAAATGTTGTAGTCGTTGGTATTTTCGAATTCTAAATTTAGATCTTCTAAAAGTACATCTTTATCATTGGCGTTTAATACCGATATATATATGTAACCGTTAGTTGGTTCAATCAAAGCTGAGGAAGTATAAACTTGAGGAAGGATCTCTTGAGAAAAATATATTTGATTTGAGGGTTCGTAAATGGGTCCATACTTAATAATTTTTTCGGATCTAGCAGGTATTGTTATAGGCTTTCTTTTATTTATAAAGTCTGTGGTGTATTTCTTATCTTTATAGTGGTATGTGAGGGTATTGTCTTTGTAATTTAGAATGGCATTAAAATTTCGGAATAGGTCTTCACCCAAAATTCCGTCTTGTGTTATAGGGAAGTTGGCAGGGACTACGTGAAGTAGGTGTTTGATTTTTACGCCTGGTGTTATTTCAATATTTAAAAGAATTGTACCCAGTGTCGACGTTGGAGTACTACCAATGCCTTTTAACTCAGTCACAGTATTTGTATGGATCCAAAGGTCTTCTTTTAATTTATTTATTTTAATTAAACTCAGGCTTGCGCCTGTATCTAGAAGCATAATGCTATGATTAGTGATAGTGTCTTTAGAAATTATTTTAATTTCACTCTTGAAACTGGAAGCATTACTTAAACAGCCTATATGAGCATTGCTTTTTGGTTTTTCATTTTGGTATTGTATACTTTTAGGATTTTGAGAATGTGTTTTTTGAAAATTATTCATATCGGAGCTCAACTGCCCGTTTAGGAAGTCTTGTAAGTTATTTATTTGTCTGTCGCTTCTATTTTGTCGGTGATTTTGATTTAGTAAACTATTTGTGTTGATTGTATGAGTGAAATCTTTGTTATATTTGGGATTTCTAGATGCGTTATCACGCTTTTTATTAAAATTTGGTAACTCGACGTCTTTGTTTCTAAATGGATTTGAATTTGAATGTGGTTTTGGAGTTGAGAGTTGAGAATTGTTTTTGATTTGACTCAGTGGATTTAGTGGAGTTGAATTTATATTTGAACCTTTTTTGTTCTGATACAGTGGATTCAGTGAAAAAGTTTCTTTATTTTGAGACAGTGGATTCAGTGGAATAGTTTTCTTGTTTTGATACAGTGGATTCAGTGGAATAGTTTTCTTGTTTTGATACAGTGGATTTAGTAGACTTGGTGAATTTGAATATATGTTTGAACAATTTTTGTTCTGATTCAGAGGATTTTGTAGATTTAGTAAATTATTTGAATATATATTTGAACAACTTTTGTTCTGATTCAGTGGATTTTGTAGATTTAGTAAATTATTTGAATATATATTTGAACAATTTTTGTTCTGATTCAGTGGATTTTGTAGATTTAGTAAATTATTATCGTCTTCACACCTTAATGCATGTGCTTTACCTGACTCCGGGTGTTGGACGGGCCAGGTCTTTGGTAGTTTCCCGAATTTTGTATTGCCCCATTTTGTGGTGCATTGTCATGTCTGCTGTTATTATATTGTCTTTTCCTACACTGGTCTATCGTATGACCCAGGTTTTTACAATAACTACATGCGGTTGCATTTCGTACGTTATTGACCCATGTGCTAGAATTTGAATATTGTCTGTGACCCCTATTAATGTTTGAAAGTCTGTTAGTGTTATTATCTCTTGGCTGAAGACGACACTCTGTTGTATTGTGTGTCTTCGTTCGACAGTGATGACAGTATTTGTTTTCAGCATTAGCAGTGGTAAGAAGTTTTTCTTCTTCCATTGCAATATCTAAAGCTTCGTCTAAATCACTACACCTGGCGCTTTTCACCAAAGTTTTTAACTGGGGTATCAGACCGTTGCAAAAACTATTTAGAATAGCTTTGCTATTTAAATTCCTAATAGCCAAGTTTGCCGCGTTGTCTTCGGAGCTAGCGTTCGCGTTATTTAGTTCATCGAAAAGGGCATTAGCCCTTTCCGCGTATGTACTAACAGATTCCTTAAAACCTTGCTTAAATTGGAAAATTTCTGTCTGTATCACTTGCACAGACCTAGTTTTCCTAAAATTTTTGATCAAAGCCTCTTTTAACTCTTTCCAGGCATCGTAATCATTATATTTGAGTATAACGTTATATGCCCGGTTAGTTAATTTGGACTTAACAATGTCAACAAGGTCGGCTTTTTCGGGATCGGTAGATGTTTTTTTTGCTTGAAGGTCTATTAATTGAATAAACCTGTCTAAGTTTCTTGAATTTCCATCAAACTCAGGTATGAGTTTGATGGCTTGTGAAGCATTGAATGTCGACATAGTGGGTTCTGGGAGAGAAAGAGCTGAAACCGTGTTGCTACACTTTTCACTTGAAATCGGTGATGCGAGCAGTTTATCCAATGGAAGTTTGGATTCTGAAATATCGCTATCTGAGGATCTGCGCGAGCGAGGGACTTTTCTGCTTCTGAGTGAAATGTGCAGATTTAGACGAGGGTCGGACATAAGAGTTAAAATTAAATCTTGGATTAGGAATAATAGTAGGATGTTGTGTTTGCATATATATAAAAAAAACTGGTTACACTTGTTTAATAAAGTAAATAACTTAGCGAGGAATCAAAAATATATAAATAAAAAAAAAACACTACAATATATGAATAAAAAAAAATTATATTTTGCTTACATAATCATTTTTTTTTTCTTCTTGGGTGTTGGTTGGTGTTGTGTAGTTGTAGTAGTAGTTGTTGTTGTTTTCTTGCTGATTGCCTCGGCGTGGCAATTTCTTCCTTCCTTCTTTATTCTCGACCACAGGAATTGGCTTACCTCTGTGGGATATTGTTCACTTTTTTTTTTTGATTTTATGTTCACTTTCTTTTTTTTTTTTACACTTTCACTTGATTGGGTTACTGTTCGTACGTATTTATGATTAGGTGTGATTCGTTCATTGATTTTTTTTTTTTTTTTATTATTATTATATTTTTTTTTTTCGACACTTTTTTTTTATTTTTCACTTATTTATTTTTCGGGAAAGAAGGCAGATGCTTTACACTTCTAATCCCACCGCTGCCACCAATGTTAATTCCGCACAGCAAAAAATATAAGACAACGTTTTATTGTTTATGTCAGAGTAAGAGTGTCTTGCATTCTTTCGCACTCCGTACTTATATAACCCACGATCGTCACTATTCGTTCCAGGTCAACCACGCAATCTGGGCCACACAAACTGCAACCACCATGTGCCAACCATATGTGTGTGCTATTACTCACAATTGCTTGGTCTGCAATGTGACACTACACAGTATGTTCCTCGTCGCTTTCTTTGATAACGTATTTCGGTTCGCATGACATGCATTGTTATTGTTGTGACATTACACATAACCAATGCCATGACACACTTATCGAAATCGGAACTATGTTAAAGAAGCGACGGGGCAATTCATAAGAATTGGGTTTTTGGTGTAAGTTGAGTAACTACGTGTGGGGCACAACAAAATGTGAATTTCTCAAATTTGACAATAAGTTTTTTGATCTATGAAAGACGTCAGAACCCTCGCAGGGGTGGGATAAGCTGTCCTGGGTTACCGATACAAGTTCTCATAAATTTATTAACAAAAGCAAGCACGTGCGGACCTCTCTAAAGTTTTTATTACGTTAACTTTTTTTACTGTTCTAATTGGTTCTCATAAGAACTTTGATATTTTTACTTTCCAATTTCATCTTCAATTTACCAAAATCTCATTTTATTAACTAGCACACGTGGTCGTTTAAACTTCTCTTGAATCAATTAAGTGAAATATTTAAGAATTCCACTTTTTTTTTAATCTGTTGAACCTACACTCCGTGGAGCTAAACTCCAAGTCAAATGGATTGAGTATTTAAGTTAATATTTATTAGCTTACTAAATTCTTTTAATGAAGAACAAATCGGTTAACTAGCATTTTGTTTTTAGTTTAATTTAGAAAAAAAGGAGAATATCACTTTAAACACGATAAATCGATTTCTAACAGAACATCTTTCAATTAAGTGTCTGTGTCTGAATAACACATATTTTCTTTGTGGTAAGTCTCTAGTATCCTTCAGAACCTAGTCGAAGGTCATAGAGGGTGATAAAACATCTGATAACTAACACAGCACAGTCATTAAATTTGAGATTTCCTTTTTCTGCATGCCAAATAATTAACGCCGCGCCGGCCATTTCCCATTGTCTTTTTGCTTGAATCTCACTTTTCTTATACAGGGTGATTCGCATAAGGTGTGACAAAAAGATAGGGTGTGTAGGTTGGACCTAGACAAGCAAAAAATCGTATGGGAGGGGGGTCCATTTTCCCCCGTTTAGGCGGGAGGGGCAATTTAAGAAAAAAGTCACTAAAAATTGGAAAAAAAAATATTTAAAAATAACGGTAGTACCTACAGAGTCTAACTATAGCATTTTGAAAAGCAAAAACTTAAACATTAATTTAAATTTAAAACTAAGTTGTTCAAGTAAATAGTTTTTGAAATATTAATTTTCAAAGTCAAAATTTTGAAAAAAAACATAATTTTTTTTCTTAAAACCACTTTTTTTCCAAATTTTACGTTATTAAGTAGTATTTTTCTAGCTTATTTTCAATGCTCTTATTTATTTTTGATCAAACACAAAAAACCGGATGTCAAAATAACCTGTAGTTTTTGAGAAAACCAAAAACTACAAAAACGACTTTCGTCAAATTTTTTTTTTTAAATTTTTTTTTTTCGTTATTGGACTTTTAAGTGAATTCTTAATAAAAAAAGTAAAGAGAAAATCCATCCTTTATTTCGTAAGTTCACTTAAGAATCCAATAACGAAAAAAAAAACTTAAAAAAAAAAATTTTGACAAAAGTCGTTTTTGTAATTTTTGGTTTTCTCAAAAACTAAAAGTTATTTTGACATCCAGTTTCTTGTATTTGATCAAAAATAAATAAGAGCATTGAAAATAAGCCAAAAAAATATTACCTAATTACGTAAAATTTGGAAGAAAAGTGGTTTTAAGAAAAAAAATTATGTTTTTTTTTCAAAATTTTGACTTTGAAAATTAATATTTCAAAAACTATTTACTTGAACAACTTAGTTTTAAATTTAAATTAATGTTTAAGTTTTTGGCTTTTCAAAATGCTATAGTACGACTCTGTAGGTACTACCGTTATTTTTAAATAATTTTTTTCCAATTTTTAGTGACTTTTTTCTTAAATTGCTCTCCCGCCTAAACGGGGGAAAATGGACCCCCCCTCCCATACGATTTTTTGCTTGTCTTGGTCCAACCTACACACCCTATCTTTTTGTCACACCTTATGCGAATCACCCTGTATAGGCATATAGGAGGAGAATTATTCAAATTAAATTATCAGTCAATTAACAAAATATAAAAAAAAATGTTGATAAAAATAATATACGAAAGTAATTGTGACGTATAAAGATTTATTTGGTTTCTGATTAGCGGAGTTCACACTGAACAACCAGTTTGACAGACTTCGATTGATGGACGTTGGATGGTCGGACGTAGTTTGCGTTCAGACTTATCAGACTTTCATTCAACATATACATATATTCTTCCACTCCAACCAACAAGGGGAGGGTCCCCATTGTCCAACATTTTTAGTTCAAACCAAAGTCTGTCCAACTAATTGTATAGTGTGAACTCCGCTATTAGGAATGCTTTTGGTATATGATTCATGAATATTTGTATCTGTTTACACTTTTTTTAAGTACGCTACAAATCAAAACAGTTCTTATTTGTAACGCAAAATTAATAAATTCTTAACTTCTTCATTTAATTACTTCGCATTGAAGATACACCTATTAACACCTATTCGCAGGTTCAGAGTTTAGCTTTGGAAAAAAATCAGCGGCTATTAAAATTTAAGATTATTCACATTCAATTGATGATTTAATTGCTTGCCTGGATCAGATGGCTTCACCACAGCAAAGTGATTTTTTAAAAGCTATAAAAATCAGAGAAATGAACGAAACCTTTATTTGAATCGATAGTACGGTCGATATAATTTAATATTTTAGGAATATTTCATTCAAATGTTGACCGCAACGGCACCTCGAATGGTCCGTTCGCATAGTCCAATTTTGGCATACTCTTTCTAACATTTCGGTCGGTATTTCAAGAATAAGTGACCACAGACGTGAAATAAACTGTTCACCGAACTCGACTCTCATTTGCTCTGAAGTGTGCTGCACGGCACGGTACATAATCTTGTTGAAGCCATATGTCATGCAAGTCAAGCACTTTAATTTTTTCACAGTGACGGCTCGGAATCGATAATTCACGGTCATCACAGCGATACAGCTGCAACGGCGATATTTTCCTCAGATCGCATTCAAGCGTGTTGCACCAACACGTTTGAAGTCATACAATGGGGCATTCAATAATCATATAGGAATAGCTTTTTGTTGATGCTTAAAGGTTAAACATTAAGTAGAACCACAAGCTTAAAAATCACTCATTAACACATTGACTGCCGATACGATTTTGTGCGACACTTAAAAGCTCACTGGAGGAAGCGTCGAACAATTTCCTCCGACATCTGGTACGCTTTCGTGTGACGGCGTAAAGGTTTTCTTAAGGGGCTCGTTGACCTCTGCTGGATGGATACCTTAAAATAACTGAAGTGACCGTTATATACATTTTTTCTTCGACACATTCTTAACTAACGCTTTTTCCAATACTGGAATGTCAATAAAAAAAATAGGGTGGCGCAACAGAGCCAGGAGCCCCTGGGCCTAGCGTATTTGTCACAACCATGCCTTGTGAGGAGGGGACCTACAATTTTCTATTACAAAGAACTGATGATTTGTTGGGAACTCATTTTTAAGGTGCTTTAAAGCAGCAATTTTAAAGAAAAATACCTTGGCGTGGCCTTACTCAAAATGCGAAAATATCTTTACAGTCAAAGTGTTAATAATTTATATTCTTTAGTCAAATACTGCAAGAGTAGAGCGATCAGTATGCTCCCTTGGGCTTAAATTTTAACGGGGACATCTTAGTTTAGTCACTGATCATTTGTACATGCCCATGATCGTCCTTATGTTGGTTCGCAAAACTACTGAATGGCTGAAGGCTACGCATTTTAATGTAGAGAGGGGATATTAGTTCCCATGGATGTTTATCTAAACCTTTTTAGACAAAATGAATATATATAATACCTAAATCCTCTTACAAACTTCAATGTCTTTCGATAGAATTATACATCAAGTGTTGGCCTGCCAAACTCAAACCCTCATCATTTGCCACGAAACTCACGATGTGAGACATCAACAGCTTTTCAGAAATTTCTTCTAGCTCAAAATACAGAGTCGCTGTCCTCTTTTCTTGAACACTGTACTCACCTCTACGCTTCTCTCTTGCATGTTCTCTATTCAACTTAGAGGTGCGCATTTCTTACCTTTTATGTGAAAGACCAGATACCTACCAGAAGCCGGTAACAAAACACTACAAGTCAAGAGCCAATTGTGGGATTATCCACTTGTCATTATTCACTTGCATTACAAGTACTTGTAGTTTTGTGTTATTGGCTCCAGGCTTAAGCTTCACCTTCTCCCTTAAATACCCAAGCAACTGCATATAACTTTTGCACCTCTAAAGTTTCTATGATTATTGTTTAGAGCGGTAGCATTTCAAGAAAGAAGTTACCTGCTCTACAATTTCTTCTTCCTGATCTCCCTCAATATCAATTTCACCCTAAATTTATGGAATATGCTGTCAAATTATTATCAAACTTAATTTGATTTCCACCTGTAAAGTAACAAAGGACGCGCACTTGTTAAATGAACATGGTATACTGACAAATTATAACGCCAGCTTCTTCTTGCAATTAACCTCACACCAAAAGCAATATTTCCAATTTTCTTTTCCTGGAATGCTCTTCTGATGTACTCCTCTGACACTTCAGATACGATTCAATAATAAAACACATCAGCTAACATTAAAAAGGGAAACTCCTTTGTTAATCAACATTGTTCTTAGTAATTGAAATTACACTTTTCCACTTAACAGAAAAAAATGCGTCATACAATTAATGCACTCAATCAGCTCCTTAAGTGTCAATGTTTTCGTGTGTTAATTAAACTTTGAAAAGAAGCCTCCGGTTGCCGCCTTTTGAAATGTTATCATCAATTTATCGATATTTGTCTTTAGAAGGTATGATATGAAATTGATTGCATCAGTTCGCTCTAGTCTGCCATTGTGAGAAATCTTTGAAGTCGCAGTAGTGCTGTTTAATAAAAATCAAAATCTAAGTGAAATAAAAGTGGCAAGGGTGTTTCGCAATGGATACATTCGATTACGACGACGATGATATTTATCTACGAAAAAGGTTGGTTGGTCTTAAAGTCCTTTTATACGAGAAATCTTAAACCAATTTCTTTCACACAGAAAGAACAAAGAAACACCTCCGCTCTGGGACTCATTTCAGGACCCTCCGCCGAAAAAAACCACTGGATCGGGAGTCAGCTGGAATAAGCTGACTCTCCTGTTGCAAATGTTCAAGATACTCGTCTATGTTTTGGTATTCGCCTTTGTTCTGGGATCAGCTGTTGTATCCAAACTGAGTTACTTGCTGATGGTGGCACAAATACAAACGGATTCTAAAATTAAATATTGTGATATCAGACGTAAGTGACGGCAGCGTGGAGCTGCTTTAAAGCGATAAGCATTATTAAGCACCCACCACAATGTGTCAGCCACAGAATGTGCGTGATGGTGGCATCTTAATGGAAATGCGTCATTTTGTGTTTTATCTTTTTTTTAATTTATTTACCCCCGCTCTCCCCATACCCACTCTATCATAGATCCAAAAAGAGAACTTTATGCACGGATACCTGATGAACAGCAAATCGCATGGATATGGGCGTTGATATTCGCCTTTTCTGCACCGGAAGTGTTTACATTCTTTCGCTCGCTGAGAATTTGCGTGTTTAAGGATGTAAAAGCACCAACATGGCTGGAAGTGTATTTGGTGAGTGAAGAGGACTATTTCTTTTTTTGTGGTTTTTTTTTGTACGTGGCTTTTGGTTTGCAGGTTGTTGGCATGGAGTTGCTGCATGTTGTTGGTTTGGCTGTGTTTACATTCCTTGCACTTCCAGCAATGGATTCTTGCAAAGCACTGATGGTAACAAATGCTGTTTGCCTGGTTCCTGCATTGTTATGTAAGTAAATATCAGAGAGTGCAATTCTAGCAGTAAAAGAATGACGCTTTTTTTCTTTGCTTTTCGATGGTTCTTTCGTGAGCTTCTATTTGGACATATATGTCAGGGCGAAGCACTTCAAAAACTAAAAGAATTTTCCTCGTTGCACAGGTTTTCTTGGAGGCCCGAAGTGTTACTGGAAGTCCATACTGAAATCATCTTTAAGCCTCGTTGCACTGTTGTGTCAGGCAACAGCTCTCTTTATATGGCCAGCCATCGACAACAAATTAGCCATACAACTTCTATCGCTGCCGCTGCTACTCGTGTCATTGCGCTGGTGGGAAAATTACATCGATCGCTTTTCGTTCATAGGTAAGCACAAATTTAAATTGGTATGTGTACAGTTCTGCATATTTAGTAATTTTAACTCCTGTAGCTTATCTGACCAAAACCATCCGCCGAACAAAATCTCGTTACAATACCTACTTATTCCTTGCCCCACTAAAATGTTTGGTGTTCGCCTTGAGTGCGTTTATCCTAGATGGACGAAAATTTACCACATATTTTTCAAAATTTTTGAGGGGCTGGAGTTTGCATGAAATATCCATCAACCAGGTAATGCAATGTGACTTATATCAAAATCATAACCAAACTCGGTTCATCCATCAACAGAGCTCGGCTATTTATTCGGACATTCGCAGCTCAAACAGCACCTCGACAATAACAACATTATCATCAACGTCGCTGGATATGATGGGAGCTGTAATTGCACCGCTGGAGGATGAGTTTGTTGTTCACTCAAGTGCTTATGCCATCGTTTTTACACTCCTCATTCAAATTATTTCGTCGTATCTTTGTTA
Source organism: Melanostoma mellinum (assembly GCA_914767635.1). Lineage (NCBI taxonomy): Eukaryota > Metazoa > Arthropoda > Insecta > Diptera > Syrphidae > Melanostoma > Melanostoma mellinum. The sequence continues at coordinate 247,551,478 of OU612058.1, read as the reverse complement.
TATATTTGCAAAATTTGCGTGCAAGGTTAAAATTCAGGAGTTCAGCTTTTCCCTTTCGGTAAGTGTTGTGGGGCCAGTGTCGTTGGCAGTTCTTGTAATTGTGGCCAGTGCGAGAGAAGCTGACGTGTGTGCCTTCCATGGCTACATTCCCGACTACCTAGCTTTCCGGAGTATTCCCATCTATCGGTTCAGTGATTACTTAACTAGTGACTTTGTTTGGATGGGACTGCTCTGGTGGGGGTCCCTGCTTTGGGTTACATACCACATTTGGTATCCCCGGAATGATAAGAATGCACCCACCGAAAAGTTATTTGTGTGTCCCTGGTATTGTGGATTGTTGGTAGATCAGTGTATAGCAATGAACCGACGCAGAGTCGATTGGAACGAGGAAATTGTGACTTTGAAGGTAAGATAAAGTTTTAATGCAAATTATTCTCAAATATTTGAATTGTGTCCTCTATCATGACATCCTTTTTACTATAGAATGATACATTTACACCAGTTGCACCGGTGCCTATTGATTTGGATATTTTGCCACATGATAAAATACCACAGCTTATTATTTGTGCAACAATGTGGCACGAGACACAGGAAGAGATGATGGAGTTCTTGAAGTCGATTGTACGTTTGGATGAGGATCAATGTGCTCATAGATTGGCAAAAATTCACATAAACAAGGGCAAAGAGGATGAGGAATACTATGAGCTGGAAAGTGAGTACTTATGTGAACATTATTCTCACTGTAATCCTACCTACCTAGTACCAACCAATGTATAGGAACCTACACATGGTGGTGTTTCCGTTTCATGGATGTTGTTGTTCATTTGAATAATGGCTTTTTATCCGGTGTGTGCGATTACGATGTGCTTGACGAAGCTCAAGAAGTTCTTCTTGTTTCTTTTTTTTTATTTTTTTTTATTTTGAAGAGGTAAAAAAAAATATTGAAATGGATAATGGAAGTGCATATATTCATTCATTGTGCACGTGACGGGTTCTCATACAATTTATCTCTTGTTTTACAGCCAGGAGCCCTTAAGTTCTATATGCAAAACAGAGGTTTGGCATTGGTACACTTTTTCATGCATTGTTTGAGGGGGACAATGTAAGTTGTTCACCTTCACCGTATTTCTTATTATGGCACTTGGCATTTTTAACCAAGGGTTGAACATTCCTCGAATGCACTTTTCAATCCTGGGGTAAGTCCTAGGGTAGGCTGTAGCGATAAAGCAACTACAGAAAATAATGGTCGTGCGTTTTTGAAAAAGTCGTGATTTCAATGCTCACATTTTGGTTCAAAAACCAAATTTCTTTAACTTCAAAAATGTGTCAGGAAAAAGCGCTTAGAGCGTGAAATTTGCTTTTAATATTATTTTGAAGTCGTTAAAATTTTAATCGTTCAAAAATCTACCCACGCACATTTTTATATTTTATCGTCATGGCACAATCACTTAAAATTTAATAAAACAACAATTTGAAATTTTTCGAGGAGTTTTTTGTTTTACGGTTATGTCACATCAAATAGTGATATAAATTGTGAACTACCACATTTTAGGAAGTGAATACTTCATTATTATTTTTTTATGATGTTTAAGTAAACCACTTTTGAGTAATCAATTTCACCCAAAGACCCAAAGCCAAAATTTTTAAGAAAGTCAAATTTTTGCCCATTAAAAGTCATTTTTTTAAATCATCAAATATTGAAAACCAAAGGTTTTTGTTATCTTATTTTTTGTGAAATTAAAAAAAATTAATGGTGCCTAATTTTGTCCAGAAAATCCACTTTCGCTCAGACAACAAGGAGAAAATCTACCGTTTATGTTTTGTTTTATTTTAAAAACATATACCTATGTATTTTGAATTTTTTCTTGATTTTTTCTTTCGTTTTTTTCTACATTTTTCCATGTAAGATATAGAACTCACAGTTTATAGCTTTACTAGCTGACCCGGCAAACTTTGTTCTGCCTCAGAGGCAATAAATGAGCAGAGAGATTTTATTAATTAAAATTTTTTTTAGGATAGTAAATATATTTAAGATAATCAATTATCTTAATGATTCTTTTTTACATAGCTATTTATTTTGGTGCATGTGCATGGTGTATTAGCATGGTGAATGTCGAGAGATAAGGGTTATATGAGAATGCCTAAAGCAGCTCAGGGTGTTGATCATAAACTTGCTGATATTTTGGACTATGCATAGTCTGTCACGAGAAGTCAACTTTTTTTTAAAGAACAGTGTTTTGTTTATAACGAAAGCTAGCGCATTGCATTGATGTCGTTTCTGTTGCACGCTGCTTTTTGTTTATTTGAGACAATTTTTTTCAATGCATTCCGTTTATATTTTATGTCTATGGCGCTCCGCCTCCGTCCGTCTCCTTGTCCTAAGCTACCTCAACACCAATTTTCAACCAAATCGGTTCGGGCGTTCTTGAGGTATAAGATTCGAAAGAGCTTTTGAAATAACTCAAATAGTTTTATAAGGTTTGCGTTCCCTATCACGTTCGCGTATCATCCTTAATTCGAAAGAATTTTTGAAATCGGTCCATTGGTTTTGATTTTCATGTTTTCGTTCCCGTAGGATTATAGGGATAAACTATTATCTTATTTGCTTAGCGATAATGTATCATCCCAATTCTGAAAGAATTTCTGAAATATGTCCAGTAGTATCTAGGTTTCCATTCCCTATCCCGTTCCCGGAAGAAAAAAAATATATAGCTGAGGCTTCTGGCGTTGTCCGCGTCTCGTGGGCATATGAGGATGAAATAATTTATGATAATGAGGGTAAATGTACCATCTTAAAGTTGAGAACACTTTTGAAATCGGCCATGTGGTTTTAAGCTTCCCGTTCTAGTTCCCGTTTCTGTTCCCATGGGAATATATGGATGACGTATAGTTTATGTTACTGAGGGATAATGTAGCATCCTAGAGCAGAAAGAATTTTTGAAATCAGTCCAGTAGTTTCTAAGTTTGCTTTCCCAATCCCGTTCCCGTGGGAATATGGGGATGAATTAAAGTTAATGTTACTCGGTGATAGTGTAGCATTCTAACAGTCAAAGAATTTTTGAAATCGGTTCAATAGTTTCTAGGTTCTCGTTTACGTTCCTTTTTCCATAGGAATATAGGGATAAAAAGTATCCTATATCCGTCTCCTGGTCCTAAGCTACCTCTCGACCAATTTTCAGACAAATCCGTTCAGCCGTTCTTGAGTTTTAAATAGTGTAACTAACACGACTTTCTTTTATATATATAGATGTAATATACATATTTGCATATTGTTGCGCAACAAAATGAAAAAACATTTCTGGTTTGTTAACTTTTAGCACCTACTGTTCTTATCAAATTTAATTTTGAATATCTTGTGTATACTTAAATTTTTTGGCAAAATTTAGAACTTATTTTAATTCAATTTCTTTTTCAACGAAATTCTTACGTCTGAAAAAGATAGCGGTACACCCTGTCAATCAAATTTGTTAAGATTCACAATTTTCAAAGCCTTGAAAATTTCTTTTAATTAAAAAAACTGTGCCGATACTTAATGCGTTAAAAGGTTATGATTTTTGCCACGAGAAAAGTCAATTGGGACCACATTCTATTTTAAGAGAGTTTTAAGGTGATAGCTTAGAAAACTCATTGGAATTAATGGAAACATTAACATTAGTTGCCATTAGCATAGTCACACTCCTGGGATCGGGAAAAACCTCAATTGATCGACAACCAATCGTCAACTAATAGCCAAAATCTCAAAACAAGTGACGATCAATTGAGATTTTTGTAAAGAGTATTTGCTAATTTGGAGGTCACTTATGGTTAACATGTCTGCCTGTTTCGAGGGAGGTTCGCAAGGTTCGAATGACAAAGAAAAAAAATGTTTTACTTCAGACGCGACTATGTACTTGGGTTTTCAATGTCAATTCAATTTCAGACTTTTTCCAGACGCGACTATGTACGTGGGTTTTGAATGTCAATTCAATTTCAGACTTTTTCCATGCCCTTCATTGCTCTTATTATTATTTTGAAAGTTTTATTTAATTAAAAGCCAATAAATTCTGGCAATTGAGAGCTTTGTCATTTTAGTGGCGTTTTACTAAAACACTTATTGTAATAGCGGAGTTGACACTATACAATTATAGTTGTTAGTTGGACAGACTTCGTTTGATGGATGTTCGAAAGACGCATGTAGTTTGCTTTCAGGGTTACCAGATTTGTCGTCCAACATTGTGAAATATATTCCTTCACTCCGTCCAAATGCAAAATTTTCAAAAATATGTGAAAACCATCCAACAAGTTCGTCATGAGAGTTCATATCATATTATCCAACATTGTTCGTTGAAACCAAAGTCTGTCCAACTAATTGTACAGTTCGAACTCCGCTAATGAAAGTGATTGTTTTCAAAAAAAACTGTGTTTAGCGTTTATAAAATAAATAAATCGGGTGGCGCAATAAAGCTGGGGCAGCCTTTGGGCCTAAGTATTTAGTGTTTACTTGGTGTAGAATTCGACGAAAAACCCTTTGACATAGTTATGTTAAAAATGAAAGACAAATTTAAATAAAGATTTTTATAACTTCAAAAAATCACACCCTTCTAATTGGAAATTTTTTTTAAATACACTACTCATATGGACTTATAATTATGTTTCCACATTCAACGACCCTACGGTCTGCGTTTTAAGCAAATATTATAAAACACAATGATGACCTTTTTTACAACATCAAGTCTCAATTCATTGAAAATGTTTGAAATGTTTTCCTCTAAAAGGTTTTCCTAGATCTCATAAATTATTCAGGCAAACTAACCTTGTCTGGTTCTTGACTTATTTATTCAAAGTTCAATGTGAAGAAATTTTTGAAGGGCACGAAATCAAGTTGTGAACTTTTTCTTCTTAACGAACACAAAACAAACTTTGATTTCTCTGGTCGTCAAACTGACATTTCAATTAGTTTGCAGAGGAATGACCTCGTTTTTTAAGGGGATACGACATACCTATTTGTGTCTACCTACAAAATTCTTTTAAGTCAAATAACAGAATACTGAATTACATTTCTTTCTTGCCTCGTGCTTTATGAAGTAGGTACTTGGCCCTGGAAATTGACTTAAGTAGAACAAGTTAAAAATTAAACAGTGTGTCGAATTTATTTAGCTTATAAGTTCACTGACCAAATGGCAGACAATCATTTCTCTTGTAAAATTGCGAATTCAAAAACGTATAGGTACTTTTGTTAGCTCCTATATTTTTCTGGCGACTGATAGACTTCTTTGCTTTTCGAAATGGTGATTTCGCACTTTACTGCACAAAACTGTTAATATTTTGTCGTTTATGTTATCTTTCCTCGTTCACTCTCACTAAGATCGATAAATTAATTCACTTACAACAAGGTTTTCAGATACCTATAGCAACACTTCGTACTTGTTGCAATGTTTACCTAAACGATGCCTCATAGCAATTACTTTTTAGCCCGGTCAAAATAGACATTAACTCTTGCATAAATTCAAAACAAGATGAAAATTTACAGGCACCTAAAAGATACCACTCTGCACTCTAATAAAATCCAGAAAAGCGCCATTAGTTCTGGTGTGTGCAAAAAAGTTTATTCAAGGCCAAAGGATGCAAAAATGAGTTTCCGGATTTTTTGGCCAAACGATCGGTTCTACGATAAAAGCAGCTCAAACAAAATTTTAGATCACGCTGAAAATACTCCGAAAATTTTTTCGATTTTGTAAGATGTACCCATGGTGGTGCCTGAGGCATGATGGTCACCATGTCAACCTGTTCTGCGGGACGTTCTTGGTAAGAGTTCCAACGAAAAACAAAAAATGTTTTTCTACAGGTATCAGTTTTCGAATTGGTAAGTCCTCCGATAATAAATTCGTTGCCATGAAATGCTCTTTCTCGATTATACGTTCGGAAACGGCAAACAATTTAAGGTCCGCTGCAAAGCATGGTTGTAAGAAATGCGCTAGTCCCCAGGGTTTCTCTTTTGTTGTGCATATTTATGTAGATGAGCCCTAGTGTTTAAAGACTTAAATCTTTTCTGATTTAAATCTTCGAACGCTTGGCGATGCAGTGGGTTTGAAAGAATTAAGTTGATTGAAAGCTAATTGACAGTGTACTAAAGCCAATCACTATACTTTACCACCGCTTGCATCACAGAAGCTTTGCAATGCTTTGTAATTGGAAGAGAGGTTACAAAACGCTACTGTAAAAGTCGCACCACCCGAATGTGGATGGAATGCTTTACCTGGCTCTGTATATACCCTGTATTACGATTCACAAAAGTTCAAAAGCAACGTGCATCGGTGTCTCCTTTCAAATCTTCTCCTATTTTCCTAAATGCTCTAAAAAAAAAAAGAAAACCGTTTGACCAAAAAAGACAAAAACTCATATTTGTAACCTTTAATCTTTAATAAAATTTTTTGCACACACGTGACCAGTAAAGACTTTCAGGATTCCTTTAGAATGGTATTCCTAACGTGCCTATAAATTTTCAGCTTATTGTGAATAAATGCATTTGTAGGTACCCCTTTTTTTAGCTAATGTGACCTAACCATTTTTAACTCATCTAAAACACATAACACACTACACACTCTACCCTCTTACCTCTTTACCCTCACACAACCGCCTATAACTATTTTCATTGCATATTGAAATGCATTTCTCATTATAGCCAACATCTTCTTCGATGACGCCTTCGAGCTAGAATCCAAATATTGCCAGGACCCGAAGAACCCACCCCTTAATGAATTTGTTAAACTCCTCATTGAAAGCATCGAGAAGGCCTGCTTTGAAGTCTATGCCGTACCAATGAAACTAAAACCACCATTAAAAATCGAAACGCCTTATGGTGGTCGGTTGGTCTGGACTCTACCAGGACGTACCCAAATGATTGCCCATCTAAAGAACAAGGATAAAATCAGACACAAGAAACGCTGGTCACAGGTCATGTACATGTATTATTTGTTAGGTTATCGCATAATGGAACTAGAGGATGTCTCGCCCAGGCGAAAGACCGTTATTGCAGAAAATACATTCATACTTGCCTTAGACGGTGACATCGATTTCCAACCGCAGGCTGTTCAGCTGCTTATCGATCGTATGAAAGCCATTGATGAATTGGGTGCCGCTTGTGGTCGTATTCATCCAGTTGGCCGTGGTCCAATGGTTTGGTTTCAGAAGTTTGAGTATGCGATAGGACATTGGTTGCAAAAGTCAACAGAGCACGTTATCGGTTGTGTCCTGTGTAGTCCGGGTTGTTTTAGTCTTTTCCGTGGAAGTGCTTTAATGGAGAATAGTGTCATGAAGAAGTACACCACCGTTTCACAAGAGCCCATGCATTACGTACAATATGATCAAGGAGAAGATCGTTGGCTATGTACTTTAGTCCTGAAACAAGGAATGCGAGTAGAGTATTCAGCCGCTTCAGATGCCTACACCCATGCACCAGAGAATTTCAATGAATTCTACAACCAACGACGGCGATGGGTGCCGTCGACTATTGCCAATATTTACGACTTGCTATCCGATGCTGATATGGTTGTGAAGAACAATAGCAGCATATCAATGCCATACATTGGCTATCAGTTTATGTTGTTATTGGGAACGGTTTTGGGCCCGGGAACTATTTTTTTAATGATGATTGGTGCGCTGGTGTCGGTGTTCAGCATCGACATTTGGACGGCATTTTTGTGGAACTTCTTTCCCTTGCTGATATTCATATTGGCTTGTTTGTACCTGAAACAGAAATACCAGGTGAGTGTTGGGGAGATTTCGCCAGGAGATTAGGAAGGTTTTTTCTACAGTGTTTTTTTTTTATTGAATTGTTAATTGACATCCATGTCGGTTTTGAAAATCTACAAAAACAGGACAATCGTGTCGATATTTTAAATATGTACATGTACATAGTTCAACTTTCATCTTAATGCAAAGTTACTCAATAATTTTTGACGAAATGAAAGATCGAATAAAGTCGTTTTCGTTTGGACGTCCGGAAAAGCTTTTGAGTAGCATCTTCAAAATATCAAAAAAAAAAAAAAAAACATTTTTTTGGCGTGAGGCCCAGTTTCTGTGTCGAATTATGACTAAATTGTCATTTGAAGTCGGCTTCATTTGCTATCCTTTTTTTTCAAAATCAGAAGGGAACTTCTCTACAATTTAACAGAAGAACCGTAATTTCAGGAGCTCCGGACGAGCAAACGAAAACTGCATATTGCGTCTAAAGTCAGAGAAAACCAATTCGGATTACTATCAATCGAACGAAATTCCCCCGACTATCAAAGTCCTTAGTCAATTAAAAACAAATTTGTTTCTAATGTTTATTTTCACAGCTACTAATAGCTTTTATCATAAGCACCGTATACTGCCTAGTCATGATGGCAGTTCTTATCGGAATCATCATTCAAATGCTGGAGGATGGTATATTTTCGCCTGCTACATTGTTCTTCATCATCGTTGCTGGCCAGATAGTTATAGCAGGTACGTATGAAGTAGTAGTAGCTATCTACAAACTTGCATGAATGTCTGTTTTTTTAAGGTTTGTTGCATCCTCAAGAGTGTAGTGCTTTATGGTGTGGTTTTATCTATTACATCACCATTCCTTCGATGTACATGTTGCTGCTAATTTATTCGATTTTCAATATGAATGATGTTTCCTGGGGAACACGAGAGAAAAAATCCGAAAATGAAGAACAGGTTTGTGTATGGCCACAATGGCGAGAATTCCATTTATACAAAAACATCATGCAATTGAATGTCTTTTCATTTTGGTTTTTTTTTCCACAGGCTAAACCAGAAGATGCAAAACACACGAAGGATGCGAAGCTTAGTAAATTTCAACAAGTTTTTGCATTCCTCAAGCCCATTAACGAAGAGGAGGGTTCTTTGGATTTTTCATGTGCTGGGTTGTTTCGTTGCATGTTCTGTACTCATCCCAAGAGTTCTGCTGTTGAAAATCAACTTATGGTAGTTATATCCAACTTGGCAGAGTTGAATAGCAAAATTGACGTTTTGGAAGGGTATGTCGATTATTATAAGTGAATCAAAATAGATGCTTAATTATTTTAAGTGCTTCTCTAGAAAAGTTGTAAAGGAGTCCAATGTCAAGAATAATGCGGATGGAGTTGAACAGTGCGAAACGATTTCACTGGTAAGAGATGTTGTAGTCAATTTAGTTCCCTTGAGACAGAAGGGGCTTATGATGAAAACATTTACTTTTATGAATTTTATTTTTACGTATCTGTAGTATATGTTGGGAATCTTCCAGTTACGTAAGTGGGGACAGAGCAGAATTCGTTGTACCAAATAGAATTTCATTTTACTAAAGATATAACATCCAGTTTCAATAGAAATCCTGCCCATTGTCCTCACTCACACTGCCCTTAAATTCCGAATTTTTAGAAGCCAAAATCCTTTGATTCTTTGGATATTTTTCCCGTGGAGTAATGTTTAACATATCTGCCTGGTGCCTGATACGTGGTAGTTCGAAGTTGAAATCCTACGGGTATCACTTCGAGCGCAGAAAATTCGCGGGCTCCCGGGAGTAATTACACTGCCATGAAAACCACTTTCTTAACTAGGCGTTCGGAATGGGCAAAATTCGTTGTTCCCCTTCATCCCTCACAAGGTTGGGTTTAGCGAATTGAGTTAGGAATCGAAACTTCCCGAGCTCTTGTATTACATTCTATTTCTTTTTTTTTTATTCTGATTAGCGGAGTTCACATTGTACAATTAGTTGAACAGACTTCATTTGATGGATGTTGGATGGTCGGATGTAGTAGTTTGCGTTCAAACTTATCATACTTGTCATCCAACAGAATGACATATACGCTGCCAACCACTAGGATGAGGCCACAAATCTTGCGATCGATTTTCGCTTTTTATAACTGGTGGAAGTTTTGTACCCGGAAAAGATTTTTATTACCAGCTAATAGATACGTATTTTCACACAACAAATTCATAAAATTTAAGGGTTAATTCGAAACGACCGTTGGAATTTCCCAAGATCAATTAATGAACTACTGAAAGGAGACTTAACAGGAGCAAGACAGTTGTAAACAATTCTCTTGCAACAAAACTATGGAAAAAATCAAAAAGGACGCACGGGGAAAGCCACAACACCAAGAGAAAATCGGTTGATTCTACGACTTGCCTCCAGTTCCACTCTACCAGCGACAATGATAAGATACAAAAGCGGAGTTTCAGCCAGCTTAACAACGGTTCGAAGAATAATACAAAAAAGTGATACTATTCAAAGGAGGAAACTGAAAAAGAAATCTGTTTTGAAGCCAGTATACACAAGGAGCATCGTATGGACTTTGCAAGACAGCATGTTGATTGGAGCAGTGAATAATAACGCGTTGTCTTTTCGGGTGAAAAAAAGTTTAAAGCTTTTATTTCCATGATATTAGAAAGGATGAGCTTATTTTGGCAAGACATCATAGCCGTACATCAGGTGTAATGGTGTGGGGAGCTATTGCCTACTACGGCACGAATAGTAGAATTGGAGTTGGAGTTTTTGTCCACAACAGTGAACGAAAATAGCTACAAATGTTTGCTGGAATGGTCGTTTCCAAATATAAAAAACATTTTTGGACCTCTGACTTCGATTTTTCAACAAGATAATGCCCCAATCCACACTAGCAGGGCTGTCAGAAGCTGGATTCAATCACAAGACGTGGAACTTTTGTCATAACCACCATATTCACCAGCCTTGAACGTTATTGTAAACGTTTGGTCATAACTCTCTCGTAAAGTTTATGAAGGTGACAGACAATTTGAAAACAAGGACACCTTAATTGATGTTACTCGTAGTGCCCGGGCCCAAATTTTAAATGATTATTTAAAAAAAACTGTTATGATTCCATTCCAAACCGTCTAATAGAGGTTATGTCCAAAAATGGCGGACATACTCATTATTAATGTAAAAAAATGTTATTAATAAATATTATTAAACCATAAAACGTAAACATTTCACTCATTTTTTTGTTTTTTTTTTTCTAAAATTTTGCATGTGGCCAGGCCTCATCCTAGTGGAGCACCTTTTTATACCTTTTTTCAGTATTTTATCAATTAATTTTGGGAAATTTCAACGGTCGTTTCAAATAAACCCTTTAATTTTATGAACCTATGAACTGGTGATAAACTTTTCCGGGTACAAAACTCCCACCAGTTATAAAAAGCGAAAATAGATTACAAATGTGTGGCCTCATCCTAGTGGTTGGCAGTCTATGTTCCTCCTCCGTCGAACTTGAAAATTTTCAAAGATAGATATTTGAAAATTGTCCAACAAGTTTGACAAGCGGTCGTCTTAAAATTCACATTATCCAACATTGGTTGTTCAAACCAATGTCTCCAACTAATTATACAGTGTTAACTCCGCTATTTTATTTTTGCCAATTTAAAAATTGACGTTCATAAATTAATGTTAAATTTTTAGTGTCAGTTATGTTTGAACTTAATAATTTCTTCTGTTTTTTCTATTCAAAGGACCTAAAGAGTGACATGGAAATAGACCTTAACTACCTCCCAGGTTGGGTGAACGATCCCCTTCTCGTGGACTCACCAATTGGCGAAATACCCCTAAATGAGAAACGTTTTTGGCGCGAACTAATAAAGAACTACTTGAAGCCGATGTTCCATACCAAAGAAAAGAAGAACCAGATCGCCGACAGTTTGCGAGAACTTCGAAATATGTTTGCCTTTGCTTTTGTTTTGGTCAACACATTATTTGTTCTGATTGTAATACTACTGCAACTGAAAAAAGAATACTTACATATAATTTGGCCCATCAGCCCGACGGATTTTATAACTTACGATGAAACTCATTTGCAAGTCTACGTCTACAGGCAATATCAAGAACTTGATCCCATTGGCTTATGCTTTGTAGTGTTCTTTGGTTTGATTTTGATCGTTCAATTTATTGCGATGGTTTTTCATAGGTTTGCCACCGTTTCGCAATTGTTAGCAGCAACCAAATTGGACTGGTTTAGAAACAATACGGTGAGTTGTGGAACGTCAACATTTTAAAAAGGCGAGCTTAAATTTTGTGGTTTTAGAAATCTGAAGATGACGCCTTGCAAGAGATCAGGGGCAATGCTGTTAATATTGCCCGACAATTGCAACGCCCTAAAAGAATGGACGATGATGATGGTGAAAATGAAAACGATGAGGACAATGATGAAGAAGAAGGAATTGCCAGACGGCAAACAATTTTCAAGTTGCATGAGAATCGGGAAAAGCAACAGCAGGACTTTAGCGATTTGGTTCGAAACTTTGAAACGAGATTCTATGGAGAAGGTGAGTTAGCCAAAATGGTTGTTTTTTTTTTTTAAGACAAAAAGGTTTGAGGGTAAGGATTGCGTTTCCCTAAATTTCATAATCGATTTGATTATCCAACTTTGTTTTAAATTTTTCATATAGTCGATGGTGTTTCTCATTGATGAAAATATTTATGTACTCTTTCTGTGAAAGGAGTAATGGGGTTTACTCCCAAGGATTTAGTCCCAAATGGTTGGGAAATTCACTTTGAGTTTACTCCCATAAGGTAAAACATTTGTTGTGTTGTTTTTTTTTTTTTAGAAGCTTGGTTTTTTACTTTGCAGCATTGTTTCTAGTGATTGACAATTTGCTTAGCGGTATATTTTGCGGAACACGCAAAAACAATGCGATGTTATCTTATCCACGTGCCTACAGTGAAGCGACATTTGATGCGACACTTGTAAGTCTGTCGCACGATTCTCGCACTTTTTCAAGATATTTTGCGTAAGAAGTTTTTGTAAACGAGTAAATCAATCGATGAGTCTCTTCTTCGTTGGATTAGAAACTATCTCTCCGACGGTCCGACCGTTCAATACAAGTTGTATTGGATGGCTAAATCTGATGCCCACCTCATAAATGCTGGTGTGCCCCAGGGCTCCGTTTTATCTCCGAGTCTCTTCCTCATTTTTATAAATGACCTCTTCTCTAAAACTTCTAATCCGCTTAACTGTGTTGATAACGACTCGACCCTCAGCTTTTCATATTCGTTTCCAAATTCACGTCCCTGCTCTTCGGATGTGGAACTGGAACGGGTGCGTATGATTAGCTCATTGAATTCTGATCTTGACAGCATTGTTACATGGGGTCATAAAAACCGAGTAGAATTTAATGCTTCGAAAACTCAATGCTGTCTCTTGTCGTTGAAGCTTAACGGTCCTCCATTGCCATTATCCATGAATGGTGCCTGCATCCAAGAAACCGAAAAGCTGTCAGTACTTGGTATGCGTGCAAATGATGATCTTCGATGGAATGACCATATATTTGAAGTTGCCAAAAAAGCTGCTAAATGCTTAGGCTTCTTGAGATGATGCAGGAAGTTCTTCACGTCTTCTGATCTGGCTACAATTTATAAGGCCTTCATCAGCCCAAAACTGGAGTATAACTCCCATATCTGGTCAGGTGATCCTCAAACATCTTTGCGCTTACTTGATATGCTACAAAATAAAGCGTTTAAATTGATAGGTAATAGTTCAATCGTAGAATCGATTGATTCTCTTGAACATCGTCGAAACGTTACCTGTCTTCTCTCTTTTATCACTTTTTCTATAAACAGTGCTCTATGGAAATAGCCAGTTGCATTCCTCCCTTGAAACAATTTAGCCGCAACACCCACCTCGCCAGGAATGCTCATCAGTTTTACCTTGAGCCCAACTTCGGACGTAAAGTCAAGTATAGAGATCCGTATTTCAGTCGCACCACCCGAATGTGGAATGCTCTACCTGGCCCTGTTTCCCCCTGCATTGCGATTCACAAGAGTTCAAAAGCAACGTGCATCGGTGTCTCCTTTCAAGTCCTATTTTCCTAAATGCTTGCACTGTGTTTTTATAACATTAACAACATCATAGAATAGAAATAGATCATAACCCCTTGATGTGCGCGTTAATCATAAAAAAAAACCGCAACAAATCGAATTACTGTTCGCTTTTTTCGCATCTGATATTGCATCTCGAATCCCTTGTCGCATCGCTTCTTGCGTCGGAACGCTCTCTCGCATAACTGTAAGCGCATGTTTATCCTTTGGTTTTCAGTGCGACATTAGAGATACCTACATACATTTTGCTTAGTCGGATGCTAGGACTGACATTCTCTTGAATGAGATGCAAATTTGACAACCACGCTTAATTTCAATAGCAGCCACGTTTGTAGGATTTTAACAATGATATGTGGTAACAATGGCACTTACATCTCTGGTAAAATATTGCTGAAAATGTACTTCTACCCTACCAACTTACACCTGGTAGGGGTATAGCTGTTATACAAACAGAATATTAAAATTGGACCTCAAAAACTTAGTAGCTTTCCAGAATTTAATATGTTATCGTAATCAAAATAGGTCTTGATGTTGTAATGTACAACCAAAATTTAAGAAAAATTTCCTAAACGAAATCGTTCAACCGAATCAACAAAGTAGCATCACTATAATGTACATCTAATGGAAGGCGTTGATTGTAAGTGGGTGTGTGCGTGCAGAAATATAGCGGGAGGAGAAAGTCTCTAACCATAAATGGTGGGGGAATGGTTTATAACAAACTACTGGAAAGCTCTCGATGTGAGTTTTGAGTTTTGACCAGAGACCAGAGACCATAAAGCTGCTTTTTAAAGAACTAAAGTTTTTTATTTCAATTCAATTTTAGGCGTTATTCAAGCTTAGTGCTTCATCTCATTAGAATCTGAAAAAAAAAGTAATCGTAATGCATCGAATTTCCTTTATTTAGGGCGATTGAAACTCAATAAGTTGAGGGTGTCAATTTGCAGTCTTTTTTCTTATTTTCATTCATATTTACGTATTTTACATGTGCATCCTTTGGCCAGTTTTGATGCATTCCTACTTCAGTCACCATTTTTTTTTTTTTTTTTTTTTAAGACGAGGCTTGTGCTTATCTGGAGCACTCAGACTTAATTGCCGGTCTATTGTTCTGCCAGGGTAGCAGCCCCCCTTTTTTGTGGTGCAGTGGATGGAAATAAGACGGTTGTAATTTCACATATAACCTCAAGGGCGGCCGGCGTCCAGATAAAACTGGAAGGCTAAAGGAAAAATAGGTTCCCAGATCAGCCTATTGACTCAAATCCGAACTTTTTCATGTAGGCCTCCTCTTTACTGTTTTGGGTAAAGCTGGCGAACAATTTCGGACTCGAGCTGTCTGACCAGGCTCACACTACACTGCACTTCCTTTGTTTGTTGTTTTTTTTTTTTCAGCAAAAGACCAAATAGCTACAAATTTGAATTAAATCAATAATCTCGATCAGCTGAGTTCACAAACAAGTCGATTTCAAAAGAAAAATAGTAAATCGGTAAACTGTTTGTGGAAGACCTTGCTTGACGGGACACGAAAAATACTTACTTTCATAGCACAAAAAAAAAATTGATGGAATAGTTTTTTACATTTTTGATACCAGACAGTGATGGATGACATGCATCTGCAAGTTCAGAAGTACCGGAAAGTAAAGCGAAACGGATATATATTAGGTTCGTTCGTTGAAGCCTTGGGGTCGTCCTTTTGTAGCCTCAAAGCGTTTTTTGAAAAACCTAAACTCGCCCTCAATGTCAAACTGAGTGTTTTTTGAACTTTGGGTTTGCCCTCAACTCGCTCTAGGTTTTTGCGTCGAGTTCAGGGCTTTCAAATGGCAGAGATGTGAAGTGGTTTTGTGGTTTAGCTTTTTGGAAGACTGGAAAACCCAGTTTTTTTTTGATAACTTACAGGGTTTTCAAGGAAGAAACCTGTGTCAACCCAGGATAAAGTTCAACGAACGAACCTTTTATAATCGGCACTATCGAGGTAACCGTAAAATTCTCTCCGATCGGACACATTTTGCTTCGTGGTAGTTCTCCGATCGGACGATCCAACGTTCTCCGATAAGTTTTTGTTGCGGTGATTTTAGTTTTGGGATTGTGAAAAATTTCTTACGACGACAACTATTTCGAAGCAAAATTGAATCTGCGAAAAAAATGCGTTGCGGAGAAAACTCCGGTCCGACGGCGACGGTTATAAGCGGGGAATACACGATACAATTATCGTATTGGATCGCACTCGATCGAGTTTGGTTGTGAGTTCAAAGCATTCTACACTGCGACTTCGGTACAGCGGTTCACTTCATGCACACACACGATACAATCTACCATGCGATGTGCGATTATCGGTACGATAATTGTATCGTGTATTTCCCTCTATAGGGCGAGGGCCGAATAAAAAGTAGAAACCAAGTTCCTTTTTCAAGTTGCCATAATCAGTTATAACTTGTTGACAGCTTTGGTTTTCAAAATTAAATGTGTCAAAATAACTTTTTTTATTTGTATTATTTTATTATTAATAATTTCATTTTATTTTATTTTGTGTTTTCAATAATTTCCACAAGATAAACTCGCACCTGAACAATTTAAATTATGGTGCATATGAAGTCCCCGTGCTGCAGATGAACATGCTGATCTGTTATTGTAACTTTTCATCTGCACTTCCCTCTCTATAAACTAGGGAGGGAAGACGTCTGCACTTGGGGTCTTCAGTCTCTATCAGACAATGAGTATGAGTTTTGTGTAAATCGACCATAAAGCTGCTTTTATGGTAACCATTTGCTATATTATTGCCAAAGTAAATTAATACAGAGTCAACTCGTACTCCCTTTGCCTGAAATACCCTCATTTCCATAATCAAAGACAGCGTCTTATTTGAATTTACGGCTATATCCGGCTGCGATTGAGTTTCACTTTTTCCACTTGTTTATGTAGTTTTCATTTTTATGTCAAGTAATGTTTTTTTTTCGCAGTTTTAAATGAAACTTCAAACATTCTAAACTTCTACTAACACATAACTCAAAAATATTTTCCAAATTGATTTCAAACTAACCGACAAAAAATTACGCTTGCATCAGTTGACGCTCTGTTTCTATTGTCATTCAGGGGCTGCTTTAAAAGTTGCGACTTGCAATAGATTTAAAGCATATGGAAACCAGACATTAAAGTCCGCAATCCAGCTCCCGTGGGCCGGTAAAGAAACAGGCCTAAAGTGCAGAGCTGAGCTGCCAGCAGCACCTTAATGTCCTATCTATTGTATGTTGGCCATTTATATTTCTGCCGCCACACAAGACACAAACATGTAAGGACAAATGTGTCTAACCATAAATAAGTAAAAAGTAAAAAATAAAGGAAAAAGTAAAAAATAAAGCAACAAAAGAGCTCGGTGGTCCCCGGCGCCTAGCATATTTCTTTTAACAATATTAGTAAGGAATAGAGTTGCGATTTTGCACGACTAACTCAAAAACCACTTTGCATGACTGTGTAAAACTCCCGGAGGAATTGCGAGTTCTAAACAATTTTGTTTCCGATATTTGAACCTTCAACTACATATTTCGTTATAGGTACATATGCTAACCGGTACGCCGGATACCACAAATGTCAGCATGATGGCGTAAATGTACATGGCCATTCGGCGTCGGTAATGTTCATGATATTACTATAGATTCCATATACTCGTTCAATAGTCTGTCTAAAGCATAAGCATCGGTGCACTTAAATTTAGTTGCAGGGCAAATGTTGAGCCCGTATCTCGGGCACACAAATCGCAATATTTCAATTTAAAGTAAAGTTTTACACTTTTTTCTACTGCCAGTTTATAAGCAGCAGTTTCAAATATTTTTCTGGGCGCACGCAATTATTTACATTTCTACGATTTTTAAAAAAATGTTTCCTTGCCTTTAAAGTATATCCTATCGTAATCCTATCTTAATCATTTTTTCTTTACCTTTACAGATGAACTGAAAGTAAAGAACATTTCCATGAGTCGAAAGTCAATCATGTTGCTCAACGAAACCAGGGTCAATGCTAAGAGACGCAAGACCGAGCAAATGCAGCGAAGTCAAATTTTAAACACTATTGGAGGATATGATAATGAAGCCTTTGAAACAACATTTTAGTTCGCATTCAATTTTTTACTGATTTCCCCGAAGTTTTCCTAAAAGTTTATGTAAGCTGAAATGGAATCAAAAATTATTTCGTTTTAACTTTTAAGGTCAATTTGAACGTAAAAGCTTCAGTTGAAAACTCTAATGTCTTCTTTCATAACGGCTTTAACAAAAATAAAATTTGTACGAACTTTTGCAATTTTTCAGTATGCAAAGCAAACATTAATTTAATTTTAAGCTTCTCGATAATTTTTTTTTTTTTTTGAAATTTTAGGTTGTTGTTAAAAACGCAGCTCAGTATCCCGTTCACAATAAGCAGAAAACTTAAATGAATCCATAGATTGAATTGCGAAAACCACAACTACTTGATGTACTTAACCATTTACACAGACATCCCCTTTCATCATCATGCTCTGCTACTTTTCGTCTTTTTTTACCATTTGTAAAGTTCTTTTATGATCTCTTCTTTCTTGGCTCTTCATTGGTCTTTTCTTCCTGCTAAAAAAGAACGGAAACTAAATGCAAACGCAGCAAAATACGCATTTTAAGACTCAAATATTTATTAAAAAAAAAAAAAAACCTTCACTCATACATCAAATAAGTAACAAAGACTGTTATTCAAAAACCGGTTGCGGGGTTTTTCTTTAATATTTTTTTATCTCTCTGCAGAATTTCTTCTTTTCGCTCCTTTTTTGCTTGTGTTATGATTTTATCAATCTCTTCTAATGATATTCCATCTTCCTTGACAAACTTGTCATGCTTCCATCGTCCATCAATGCCACTCGGAGCTTTTGATTTTGGGCCGTCAGAACCAGCAGCGGAATTTGCAGGTGGTTTAGGGGTTTCACTTAGAGAATTACTGCCATTCGCACCGTTGTCACCTTCAGCTGGTCGTTGCCAGACTCTATTTCCGAAAACTTTCTGTCCTCGACTGTCGAAGCCACTTCTACGGTCAGAACTTCGTGATCGTCGTCGACGATCTGAAGGTGATCCAGGGCTGGGACGACGATTTGGATCAAAAGGAGATGGACGACGACGACGTGGGGGTTTTGTCAAAGGTGAAGCATCACTTTTTCTCGGAGGAGAACGACCACCTCTGCGAGGGGAGCGGCCTCTCCTATCAGGAGATCGACGCCCGCGTGATCGAGATCGACGCCCGCGCGATCGAGAGCGACGTCCGCGCGATCGAGATCGACGACGAGTTTTCGAATTGGATCGATGCGATGGTGACTTTGAACGGTACCTGCCTGATGATTTCGAACGGTGTCGAGTAAGCGATTTGGAACGACGCCTCGTGGCTGACTTCGACCGACCACGTCGACCCCGATGATTCGATCGAGAACGGGAACGGGAACGTGACTTAGAGTGACAGTGAATGTTTGTTCGGGAATAAAGTCGTGGCTTGGATCTAGAACGCGACCGCCGGTGACGTGTCAGAGCTTCAACGTCTTCTGGATTTGGTACTGCCAATCGAAAACAACCAAATTTGTCCAACACAACTGGACCTTTTATGGGGAAAGGTTTAAAAGAAGTATCCACCTGTTTGTTGTAGTTAGAATCATAATGCGATGAAGAAGTTCTGCCTGCAGAATTCGAAATTACCGGCGGCTGTGGTCGAGCAGTCGAAGGTCCTCCTGTATTTTGTATTCTGATAGATATTTTTGGAGCTTTGGGCGGTGGAGTTATTCTCTTTGCTGGCTCTGTCCTGATTTTAAACGATGGTGCCGGTGGAGGTTCCTCATCGTTGTCTAAATCAATAGTAGTTATTGGAGGAGCAGTAGTAGTGACAGACGACTGCTGAAACTTTTGAAGTTCCATAAGACTTCTCTCGTATTTCTCCAGACTTTCATTTAAAGCAACTTCATCGGTCGGTGGCCTACAAAAAAATTACTCAAATATATATGCAAAGCATAATTGGCAGAAATACATACTTTTGAAAAGCGTTTGCAAGGGAATTTGCTTCCTTTGTGGCCTTCTTTTCCAGGCGTGCTGCTTCCTTTTTGGCCTTCTTTCTTTTTTTCTTTGACTTTTTCTTAGAACCTGAAGACTTACCCTCCCGTTGTTTTCGATGTTTTGAGGCATCCTTTAAAAGTTTCTGCACTCTTGTTTCATAGTCATCGTCTCCAGTCAATATGTCGTCCATCTAAAATTAGGTATAATTGAAAGTTAATTCTTTGGAGATATTCTAGCTCCTATGTACCTTATTATAATCCGGCTTGCCATCCTTTTGCATCATATAGAAAGGTTGGCTTAGTTCGAAATTGGATCCAACATTACCTGAATTCATGTCACCCATGCGCTTGCTAAGAGGCGATAACGACTTTTGTTTTCTGGCTTTTTTCTTTTGCTTTTCATTGTCTGAATCTGAAAGATTTGTGGTAATAGTTGATAATTCGAAATAAACGATGTAATTGATACAAACGGTTAGAATGATTTTTCAAAATTGTAATTACTTTTGTTTTCTTAATACACACCTGAGCTTGTTTCACCCGATGAATGACTATCCGAAGAAGAGTCAGATGAATCATCAGCACTGGAAGACGAACTTGATGATTTGTGTTTGGACTTTTTCTTTTTCTTGAAATCTGATGAACCTGTGAAAAGTTTTTCTGTGAAGGTGAAGGTGGCTTTTGAGATTAAAGTAAACAAAAAGCAAAAAAGTAAACTGCAGTATATTTTGTTGTAGTCGTTCTCCTTTTTTTGTATGATAAGTTTTTGAAATGCAAAACTGCGGGCATCAAATTTGTTTTTCAAAAGAGTAAAGCATCTCGATAAGCTTACGAGTATGGTTTTTCAATTTGAGCTCAGAGGTACCCCATTAAGGGCTTCAAAGAGGGATAATTTTATACACGTTGACCTCGTTCAGATCAGAATATGTTTTGAAATTGGACCACAAAAAATAACTGCTAGCCAGGACATTGTAAGAGAAAAACTTGTTCTTGATAACAAAACAGTTATTAGTCGTGTGGTACGAGTAAACGTAGTGAATTAAGTGATTTTGTTAGGAAAGGGTTATTCTCAAATTGTTTTTGTACAAATTTTGAGCTATCGTAAAACGTGAACCAGTTCTTTTTCTTAACAATTAAGTGGTATCTAGTATCATGGCATTTTAGTAAGTATCTGTTGCAAGAAGATGCATTTGCTATGCAAGACTGCTTTAAGAAGAAGGCAAAGCAATTTGGAGAATAGACCTCTACACACACTTTATCATCACTTCTCACAGTACTTCGAGACAAACATCAGTTTTAAAAGTTCAACTGCATACCTATGAAGACAATTGAAAAATAAACAACGAACAGAAAACCTTTTCTTTATAAATCTTGTCCAGCTATACTCCATAGAAACATGAACTTATAGCCTATGATAAAGAAGAAAGCTAGACGAAGAACTATATAAGCTACACCGTAAGATGAGCCTAGATAGAAGAATTAGAATTGCGAAATTATAATGTATTTTACACTGAGAGCTGATAGACAAGACTTGTAGAACACTGCAGATTGCAGAATAAATACACCTCGTCTTAAGTTAATGAAGTAAAATGCGGCATCATCCTAATTAAAGGTCAAAATAGGTGACAAGTTGACGACAAGATTAATACAGAACTTTAGTTCCTATACATAGAGATAACTAAGTCCCACGACCCAACAGAGCTATTTGAAAAGGTACGAAATAGAAACGACCTAAGACTTCCTAGCTTTGTAACTAGAAACACTCAAAATTCACTAATTTATAAGGGCTTTAAATTATACAATACTTTGGATAATCAAACGAAAAATCAAACAAACTTTAATATTTTTAAAAGAAATGTGATAGATTTTGTCAAATCGAAGTTTTAAATACAAAAATCAGTTATATATGTTAAAACATAACCTATTGTAAATGTAAATAGTTTAATCAAACTAAATAAATAAACTTAAACTTAAACTTAAACAAAGAAGTTGGTTCACTGTGGAATCTTAATCTTAAGGAAACATTTACTTTTACTTCATTTTGCTGTGAGTTGTACCGGAAATACAATAGAACAGCACTTTCTGGGGTTATGTGCGGGAGATTCCCCAAAAATCAAAATTTTTGGGGAATTTTCTGCCGGTTTCGAACGGCTACTCGAGAAAGCGCTTTTCATGGCAATGAATACTAACGGAGGACTCGCCAATTCCTCACGAAAGGCGATACTTGTGGAAAAAACATTTTTGCCTCTGTTGGGATTCGAACCACGAACCTCTGGATTAACAGGCGGACATGCTATCCATCACACCACGGGTACCACGGTTGCGGGCTTACTATTAAGATTTAAGACCTTACTACCGGTGAGGGAGTATAGCATGAACTCAATAAATTAAATCAAAAAACACAGAGCAACTTTCGTGCTCACAATCTCAATTTACGATGATTCTCAATAAGACCTTGGCTGTTTTTGGTGACAAGAAGCAAACAGCAAACAACAGCCCAGGCGCGATATCACCATAAAGTGGAAATGACAAACCAAAGTCTTGTTTGAACCTTGTGAACTTATTAGGGAAAAAACAGCGAGTAGATTTAAATACAATTCAACTCGATTTGCTCAATCATCATCTCCGAATAGAGATACAAATTATAATTCCAAAAACTGAGTTTATTGCTCTCAAATTTGAAACGATCCATGCAGGGAATGGAGGGGACCTACAATTTTCTGCCATTCCCTTACAAGGCATGGTTGAGGGAAATGCGCTAGGCTCAGGGGCTCCTCGCTCTGTTGCTGCACCCTATTTATTTATTTATTTATTTACGGCAGATTGAGAAAGCACTTTTCATAACAATGAATTAACTAACAGAAGACTTGCCAGTTACCCGCGAAAGGCGATACTCCTGGAAAAACATTTTTGCCTCTGTTATGATTCGAACCATGAACTCTGGGTTAACACCAGGCATGCTAACCATCACGCCACGGGTACCACAGAATCGTCTTTGTGTATGAGAATTTGCTTATGTGACAGTGATGATGAAGCATTATATAGGATATCGAAGTGTGGTCGATATGTCCGATAACCATCAGTTTATGTCAAAATATGCAGTACATACAAATAGGGAATGAATTTTCTAATAAAAAGTCAATAGTTCAATTCCGAACGACTAATCGATAAACCGCTTTTTATGGCAATAAAATTTTACTATCGAAGGACTTGCCAATTCCTCGCGAAGGCGATATCCATGGGAAAACTTTTTTTTCTGTTGGGATTCGCACACCGAACCATCGGCGTAGCAGACAGACCTGCTTGCTAAAAATTCAAAGCAGAAAGCAGGAATATATGACAGACACAAGAAAGCAGAGCAACTGACAATTTTTACCCGTTCCAGCACAGCTATTTTTCGCAGCAGTGCACAAAAGAGAGTGCTCACGAGATAGTAAAAAATTTCCCCACCTTTCGAATTTGTGACACCAAAATTTCTGTGGGCAGAAATCGTGCACAGCGAAAACAAATACAACAACTGTCAAACAGACGTTTTTCCAAGCGTTGCTGCGAACGTTTGTTCAAGACCGTTTCTTTACTTTTGAGACAATTACGCTCTTTCAGAGTTTGTGAGAGAGTTTTACCCCCACTCCTTAAAATGTGACAGATTGTGAATTTCTGTGCACAAAGTAAAGAAACAAAACTTTTGTGTTGTGGGAATTTTGTATAGGATACTTTTCATGCCAACACATAACAACGAGGTAACAAAATGGTGGAAAAACCTATGCAGATGAAAATTCCCTCTGCTTTAATAGCTGCAATAATGGCCTCCACTTGCGATATTCAAAGGCTGCTGTAATAACTGCGATTCAGCGACAGCCAAGCTGTGCTTAAGGCCCTTCTCAACCCTCTTACCACTTCGAAAGTGATCCAGGAATGCAAGAGCTCTCTGAATGCCATCAGAAGACTCAATTCCTTGAGTCTCATTTGGGTTCCGGGCCATCACGGCATAACAGGAAATGAGATCGCCGATGAATTTGCTAGGCAAGGAACTCAGACAGGTTTCTCAGGACCTAAACCGTCGCTTGGTCTGCCAGCGTCTTCAGTGAGGGCTTCAATCAACGATTTGATCTTTGAAGAGCACAACCGTAGTGGCATGTGTTTGGCTTGAGTGATACCACACTCTGTAAATCTTGTGGAGAAGATGAGAGCATCATCTCTGTGAATGTCCTTCTTTTTCTCGTATGAGGCTACAGATACTCGGCGCAGACATGGTGAGAGCTGGTAACTTAGGCTCCTTATGAGGGCAGCGTCTTTTGGCTTTTCAACGGACATCTGGAAAGCTATAACAAATAGAAGGTAACTAACTAACTAGGTAGCTAACTGGTAGTACAATGGACCGGTATTAAGGTCTGAGTGCTCCAGCTGGTATTTTAAAAACCCCCAAGAGAAAATAAAAATAGCTGCGATATATTTAAAGCATGCATGTGGAGACCAGGGGTAAGGCAAATTAAACGCAAACCTTAGAGGAACAAAGAACAAGGGGGAAAACCATTACTTCTCTTGCCACGCATCTTCCATTTGTTTACATAGTTGCTATTATAACACGAGATCTATCTATGATACACGTATTCAGCTGAATATAAAGTTGTTTCAGTGAAATTACTAACATGCTTAGTGCGAACACAACATGGAGACCACAGGGCTTCAACGAATGAACCTATTTATACAGTTTGAGAAAATAAAATAGTGCCATCAGAAATCTTATACTCGTATTGAAAAGAAGTTACGAGTCGGTTTTGTTCAAAGACAAATTGGCTTTGAGTGGATTTTTAAATGTTATAAATTATGTAATTGACACTATGCGCCGATTTTGTCTTTTTGATCAAATCCAAACTAACTAAAAAAACAAAAAATATCTTCAACGTTAGGTAGTCGGTAAATATTTATAAAACCTCAACTTACCTGGAATCGACAGCATGTTGATGTCAATGACTTGGTTCATTTGTCCGGGTCGTCTCTTCAACGCATCTAGTGAAATCCTTGCTTGCTCGTGGTTGGGAATGATATTCAAACAGTTCTGATAGGCCTTGATCGCCTCTTCCATTTGATTTTCCTCCTCATAGCTCCGCCCCAAAGCAACCAATGTCTCTCCCATGTATTTCCTTGCATTCGCGTGGAAAGAATTCAACTTCAAGGCTGTCTCAAAATCCTCCACTGCCTTTTTAAACGATCCTTTGTTCGCATACAGAGCTCCACGAGCCACCAGTCCTTCTACATTCCTGGGATCGATACTCAACGCCTTGTTTAAACACTGAAAAGCTTCTACATGCCGCCCGATTTTGAAATGCTCAATTCCATCGGCCACTGACCTACAACGACATTGTACACAAAGCATTTACGAAAAACTGTTATTAAAGTTACCGAAAAGCCCATTTGCTTGCTTGCGTTTGTCGCAACTCGATGGCATAGTCCTGCGGTGGAAAACGATATTTCAAGCTCCTCATATGGCTGTAAGTTTCGTTGATGTCCAGACCAACTTCATTGTACAACATTTCGTAGCAGTTGGTGTTGTTGAAAGTTTTGGATTTGAACAAATAGTCCTGAAAGTTATCGTCCGAGTCTGAAATGATTCTCCTGCAAAAGGCAAATTTGTATTCGAAAGGACAACTTCGTGAAGGCAAGAAAAGTCACCTGTAGTAGTCGGGAATCTGTTCCAGGGATATAAGTCCAAGAGGTGCCGATGCATCCTTTGTGAGAACACCTTTCATTCCAAGGGTCATGCGATCAGCATCCACCGAGATATCTAAAACTTCACAACAAACGAAATCGTTTGGAGCGTAAGCCTTGGCAACGCCTTTTTTATCATGTCCCGGTACCATGAATGCGTTGGGAAGAAGTGCCTAGAATAACCACACATTGCACAAGATTTAGGAAACTAAGTTACACAAAGAAAGTGACTGGGAGGACGGAGGAGTCTGTATTAGGCATTATGGAGCTTGCTACATTTTGCAGGGAAAAAGAAGCAAATACACAAATTTTGTGTAAAACCCATAACTTACCCTTATGTGGATGTCTGCCAAATACCGGACCAGCGGCTCCCTTGTACAAAGAACCTTAACTTGAGTGCCAGTCGTATAGGGTTTGGTCACAATGCCGTAAACAATCTGACCCGGAGCCACCGCTTCTAAGGTCGAGTTAAATACCTTCGATTTTTCATGCGCCGAAGTATTTAAAAAGTACTCATAGGGCGGCATTGCAACAATCGTCTCAGAAGCATCTGTACAATAGCCAAGTAATGTAAATAGAAAACACTTTTTTTGTTATGCAATAGGAAAAACCGACCTTGACGACTACCAGTAGCAGAATCAGATGACGCTGTGTTAACACCAGTACTTTGCAAGTCACGATCAAATAGTTCGTTGGCCTTGCGTGCAAGAAACTGGTGTAATTTTAAGCGTTTCGCTCGGTCCTGAAATGTTAGATCTTTCTGTCTCTCGAAATAGACCGAAAAATCGGGATTAGCCAGTCCAAGCTGATAGAGATCGTGATCCCCGCGCTCCCCAGCCCATATTTTCTGTAATGGCTGGCCATGGAAGCGCAAAGCCTTTGCTATCAGATCCTTATTCATCATTTTTCAATTATTTTCATTCACTTGTCACTGATTAAAACACATAAGAACGTAAGAAAAAAACAAACTGATAAAACAGAAACGCGAATATGGGTCAAAAATATATAATATGCAGATAAAATGAATTTAGTACAATCGATACCAAACTTTTTCGGGCGACATTTTGAAGGAAGGTTATAAAGCAGGTACTTCTTCTGGAATATGAGAAAAGTTTTAAGGATTGTTATAGTTTGACCCTACCTGTTTGTTTGCATGCTTTTTCACATTCGAATACTGTGTGTTTTAAGAAACTATTTTAATAAACTTCACTGATGCATTAAATACTTATTTTAATCTTGAAAAATTTAACAAATTTTTTCTTTTCTCGCATTTAGCTGGCAAGCATCGCAAACGCAAAACGCAAGGTTATTTTTTGACAGCCGGAAAATCAATGTAGTACAGTACAAACAGAAATTTCCATTCATTATGGGATCGTTCACATGAAATCTCGATTGGGACTAAATTACCTCGTTTCCACTTAGAATTGAATCACACTTCAATTCGAATAAGTGCTAGTGTATACCTAGATCGAATTGAAATAGGATTACCCGATCCGATACAGCTCTTGTAGCTGGATCGATTCGAAAGGTATGTGTTGTATACCTAGATTACTCGATTCGGTGAGGTAAGTAGATACCCATACCTGCATCGAAATCTGAATCATAATCCGACTCGAGTACCCGATTCTAAGTGGAAACGAGGTACATATCTGCCTGAACAGAATGGCGTAGCTGTAGCTGTAGTACGCCGCGCTGTCAAATCAAAAATCAGAATGCAGCTGAGGAATGTACCACATGTACTACACCATTCTGTTCTGGCAGTATGTCGTTTTCCTAAACTAAAATCTGGATTGAATTGTGGATCGATTTGTAGTCAAGTTTGGAAGTGATTTATTCATTCCCATTTCTATTTCGCATATTGGCTGCTTGGCAAAGCAAACCCCAGTTTCTATTCAATTTTTGTCATCTCCAAAAGTTCACTGATAAATTTATAAATTTTCTTAAGCAGGATTACAAAATAATTTTTCAAATTCAAGTGAACTATTTTTAGTTTCTTTCTTATTGCCCCTATCAAACAAAGCGTTTAAGCGGTCATAGCAGTGGCAATTAAAAAATAAAAAATAAATAGGGTGGCGCAACAGAGCGAGGAGCCCCTGGGCCTAGCGCATTTCTCACAACCATGCCTTGTGAGGGAATGGAGGGGACCTACAATTTTTCGCCGGTTCCGAACGGCTAAGGCACGGGTCACACACGGCTGCTGCCAGCCGCTTCTTACCAGCGGCTGGCAGTAGCAGCAGCAAGCAGCGGCTGGCAGTGCGGTCACACTTAGCTGCTAGCCACTCGTCGAATCACACACTGACAGCTAACCGATTGACACTTGACAGCAGCTGCCATACTTCAATTTCAATTTGCTGTTTAGAATAGACTTTTTTTACTTTTCTAGTTAATTTCTTCTAAAAGCCATCGAACAATTACTGAAGCAGAAAAGGAAAAGAAAAACTGTCCACCAGCAGTTAGTGAATCTCTTGTTTGCAACGATAAAGAAGAAAAGATGCCCTCAACAAAAAGCAAAAGCAGCTGCAATGAAATAACTCCCAAAAAAGATCCAAAACCAAATCCTACTGCAGCTTTTCAATTGAACACAGTTCTAGAAATGCTATCTATATTTAACATACTCTCTTGGAAGAAACTTGAAATATTGAGAACGATTTAAGAAATGAAAAAGCCCTTAAAACCAAATGTGGCAAAATACCATGCACGGAGGTCCCGCGAGGGGACTCATTTACCTGGCAGGTTACCCTAGAAGGTAGAGCTGGTGCCCTGCCTGTGATGCATAGTTTTTTGCTTCATTGTCCAGACTTGGTTCGTGATGATGTTACTCGCCGTTTGCTTACACCAATCGAAAGTTCCCTAGCTATGCTTGTTAAGTAAGTTTAGTTAAACAAATTACATTTTTTTATTGCATATGCTTTGATTTTCCAGTTTGAATATCATGCTGAGGAGAACACAAGTAATCATCCGGCTGTACAGCCACGTTGGCCACCTGTGAAACAGCCAATCCCATACATTTTGATCTTATCCAAGCTAAGAAGATACAAATGATAAAGAGTCGCGGAGACTATCTGATCCTTCATTTATCTGACCTCATTCGTATGTCTTTTATGGCAGCTACAAGCGATTCCGATCAGTTGAGGCTAGAAGGACTGCGGATATTGCAGGAGATTATCGATAAATTTGCAGGCGTTCCAGAACCACAGTTCCCAGGGCATTTCCTTATGTTTGGTTGTTGTTTTGGGTGAATGCCTATTCCATGGAATCCCACCATACCGCCGAAGGGTATGAATTTGCTGTCCTACATATCTAATTAATACTAAAAGAATTAAAATTCATAGGTATGTTTCTCTTTGTAAGTACATACATATATACATATTTTTTTTATTTGCAGTCAACAATCAATCCATTTAGTGTTGGGAATTGGGATGCGTGTTGAAGCGCACGACCTGCAGAACACTGTTAAAGTTAAGACTATGACTATTGAATCGAAATCAATTCGCAGTACATACAACATACACATTGCACAAGCAAAAGCAACATGGTTTGGAACTGGTTCCACCACCCGACTAGGATAAGTTCTTCGAATTTTCAGAATATGTACATGCAATCCATGCGTAGCAAAGCAGTTTTACCTATAATGTTTTCTAAACGAGATCCTATTGAGTTTAATGCTGGTATGAAATTAGAGGTAGTCAATATCGATATCAAGAACCATAATCACATTCACCCCGCTACAGTGATGTGTAAGAAGTGCTTATACACTTCGACGGGTGGCACCATGCATTGACTTTTTGAGTGAATGACGATAGCTCTGATATACATCCAATTAAATAATGCGCCGAAACGAGACATGATCTGGAAGCAACTGCGGGTAACTTTTAACTCAAATACTTCATTAGTATAGAAGAAAACGTAATTTTTGTTTACTCTTTAGGTTTTGAACCAATTAGGTCGGTAATGTTTATGTAGGTTTTCATGCGATCATGGACACATATCCATATGAACCCAAGAACTCGTATAGATGAAGTTGGAAGGTGAGGCGGTTTTTTCTTTTCTTCTAATAAAATAATAGAGTACCTAAATATCAACAGCTTTGATAAGTTATACTTTTTGTTCTTTTGCAGATTTATAACGACGATGCAGTTACAACAATAAAACAAGAGATTGAAGACCCGTCATGCAATCAAGACGAGAACATGAAAATAGAAAAAACCGAGTTGCCACCGACATTATTAGTATCTGGTAGCATACACTGTTTCTGACTCTGCAAACCTAACAAAAAGCAGTTTCTCCGTCGGGGCATGTGCTTTTATTCATGCAAAAAATAAGATGACAAGTCAAAAGTGGCAATGCTTTGTATATTTATTCTATAGTACTATCACAGTTCATTGCTAATTTCAAAATAAATTTGGAATGTTGTCACAAATTTTTTTCATATACCTTTGTATAGGAAAAAAAGTAGTGGACAACATTCCAAATTCATTTTGAAAATGAGAAATGAACTGTGATAATACTATAGAATAAATATACAAAGTGCAATGTCGTCTTACTTTAGCTGAACGGAAATCGATAGCATCTACAAAACATGACATGATTCAACTGCTTACGTTTTTCTTGCAAAAATTAAATGAAAAAAAAAATATGTTCCAAAAATTTATGGATGTGCTAATTTCCTCTGTAAAACTTTGATAAAGTTTATGTAATTCCTTGCCTGGTCAGCAATGTCGGACCAGGCAAGGAATGAGAACCAAAAAGTTAATAAAATCACAAATAAAAAACATTTCTATACAGTAACTTTTATTTTTAACAAAGCTTTATGAAAATACACACTCTATCTGAACAAAAATCAGAACATACTGCATTGGGTTATCTTTATCACTTTACCCAATCATTGAAGAACAGTCATCATAACCTGGAAAGCCAAATATCCAGTTGCCGCATAAGGAACCAACCTTGCCAATGCTCGGGACGGTTGTGGAACTGACAGTAAATAAACAACAGAATGTGCAGTACGTCCAATACTAACTATACGGAATAGATTTACTGCCAGAAACACTGCAGGATTGCTAAGATCGTACAAAAGTCCAACAAGCAAAAACACTTAAATGTTTTCCATATCATTTCGATGTGCTCTGTTATAAAATAATATACATTAGTTATTTTGAGATTGAATCTTGAAAATAGTCATTCTTACCTGCGTACACGTTCCACATGTGGGTCATCAAACTTAACCTTGGCTTTTGGTAGGATAGCATCTTCTGGGTTAGCAAAGGTCTGCAATTCATTGAAAATAAAACTTACTGCAGATAATTTTTAAACTTAAAACATGGTTTTGTTTCTTCAAATCATCGTTCTAGAAATAATTAAGCATATTTACATAAAAGGCCATCATTAGCTCACATTAACTGTCAATTTAGAAAATCAAAATACCTAATAGTTTCTAAGATATAGAAATAGACTTCTTTGAAGTTGTAAGCATTGGGTTAGCTCGCTTTTATTCAATTAGCTCCCGATAACACTCACCAAATAACACTAGTTTTCCATAATAACTAAAGTCCGATCGCTAACCTACGATGACATGGCGGAAAATTATCTTTTTTAACAATTTTTATACATGTATTATATGTGAATAATGTTTATCTGAATATTGTGTTAAATTTCTACTTATTATTTTTATTTTATGAGTTAAATCATCCAACATTGTGTTATTTACCCAATACCTAAATAATCTTCATATACCCAATGGAAAATTTATTAAAACGTACGAGCATTATCACAATTTTATTAGCATTCAGAAATAAACTAATTAATATTTGAAATAAAAGTTTTTAATCTACGCGTACCGCTTACAATTAATTTCTGATTTGAAATGACAAATGAGCAAAAATGTCAAATCTATTCGCTGCTACTTACCAGCCGATCTTTCACCGATTTGGTGACCGTATTAATACTCAATACACTGTACTATCTTCTCACATTAAGTGCCTTAGTATTATTATAAAAGACAAAGTAAAAACAGAAGTAAATATTCAATTCAGACTTAAACTCAATAGCTTAAAACCTTCTTCAAATGTATTCAAAACAATAGACCAAATTACCGGACGTAAAAGAAATTCGGAATCCTATTCACATGAACTCTTCTTCAACAATAGAACTTATTCAACCTCGACTGAAAAAGCGGAAGCTTTTGGTTCTTTTTATGCCGATCTATTCTCGCTGAAGATTCCGTCCGAGAATATAGCAAATACTCTTGAAGTAAACACTTTCGTTGCCGCGTTCTCAAGTTGGAATAATGATATCGTCATCAGTAACTTCTCCCCTTCTAACACTTCTGATTCAACTTCTAATGAAAATTTAGTCTCCTCAACGGCAATAGAGTCCATAATCTTTTCACTTAATAATAAAAAGTCCTCTGGTCCCGATAACATCTCGAATTTCATACTCAGAAAAGCGAAGCCTACAATTGCTAAATATCTAACCCCCCTTATTAATAATTGTCTGAATAACTCCTACTTTCCATCCGCTTGGAAAGTAGCAAAACTAATTCCAATAAAGAAAAAAAGTAGTTCCAATAACATCGCTGACTTTCGCCCCATTTCTATGTTGTCCAATCTGGGAAAGATACTGGAGAAAGTTATTCTCAAAAAATTGCTCACCTTCGCGGAGGATTCGGAAATCGTTCAACACCAGCAATTTGGTTTCAAGCAACATCACTCCACTGAACATGCTCTACTCTTTCTACATGACAAAATCTGCAAAAACTTGAGAAATAGACACTGCACGGTAGCTTGCTCCCTGGATCTGTCTAAAGCTTTTGATTCTGTATGGCACGCGGGTCTTATTTTTAAACTGAGTCAACTAAATTTTCCATTAACCTCTATAAAAATGTTACAAAGCTTTCTTTTTAACCGCAGTTTATCCGTTCTTTATGAAAACGAGTATTCCTCCTCTATCCCTATTCTTGCGGGAGTTCCCCAGGGCTCGATTTTGGGTCCTTTCCTCTTTAACTTGTATCTTCACGATTTCCCTATACGCATTAATCGTTCCGAATCTATATTATATGCAGACGATACCATTCTCTTTTGTGCAGATGAGAGGCCACACGAGGCGTTAAATGAGTTAAAATCGCATTTAAATGCAGTTATTCCATTCTATAAAAAATGGGGAATCAAGGTGAACTTCAACAAGTGTGAATTGATCTGCTTCCGGAACGCGTCCGGCAAGGGTCACTACATGGCAGTGAGAGAGAGCCGTCAACTAGATCTTAAAGTTGAAGGTAACCCAATTCCTTTGAGAAACTCGATCAAATACTTAGGAGTCCACATGCAAGAAAGACTTAAGATGAACCATCAAGCTCGATATGCACTCAGGAACGCAAGGGCTGCTGCGGCAAAATTAAAAATTTTACTTAATTCAAAGCACGTTGAATTAAAAACTAAGCTTTTAATCTATAAAACCCTGATACGCCCATTAATCTCTTATGGCTTTCTTATATGGTTCCAAATAACCCCCAATGTGGCCCTAGAATTACAAAGATTTGAAAGGTACATTCTGAGGAAATGTATCTCCAAAAGCAGAAAACCGTCAGGGAAATGGTACAGCAACAAATCCTTATACCACGACTCAAAAGTTACCCCCCTCCTGTTATACCTCACGTCTTTGGCCAAAAAAAGAATAGCAAGATTGGAGTTTCACGAAAACCCAATCCTTCAGAACATGTTCAGCGAGAACGTAGGATTCTCCATCAGCGACCGATACTATTTGTCCCCAATTAGCATTTTCAATGAGGGTTCTGATCAAATGTTCCAAATTCAAGAGGAAGACAACCAATTTCTCTCTCCTTTCTATAAAAAAGGTTTAGCCGCAAACTACAGAGGGTAGGAAGTAGGAAGGTCAACTCTCATTAAATATCCCACCAGCAACCAGCCTATTAAAAAAAAAAAAATAAATAAAAAAAAAAAATAAAAAATAAAAAAACTGTAAATAGAAATGTTCCTATGTATAAATCAAATTAAAAGTCATTAACTAGTTTGTAATACCTAGCAATTAGAAAATAAAATAGAGATTTAAAAAGAATATCTTTGTAAAATAGAAAAACATCCATGTTTTGAACTTAATATAATGTCGATATAAAAGTTTAAGACGATTTTAAGAACTAAAAACTAGTGCCTATCTTATAAAGAAGTACAACTTGATGTGCCTTAAAATTTGCTGTGAATTACTTTAAGCTTCTCTAGTTTAAGTTATTCCCGTATCTAATTTACGAAAACTGAAACTCAAAGAAAAAGTACAAATAAGAATACCTGCTATGCATTACTATTACAATATACCTTTCTCGATCTGTGAGATATTACTTTCGTAGCTTTGTATGGTTTTGACTCAATTCAATCTTGCCATTTCAATCTAAGCGAACACACAATAAGTGTCTAGCTCAAGATGAATGCAGGGAAGGGGTGGAGAGGAAATCTTTATTTTCTTTTTTCCTCTTTCTTGCATCCACCTTTTGTTTTGTTTCATATTTCTTTTCCCCTTTGTTACCTCGTTTCTTTATTCTTAGGTTAAGTTCTAGTTATGGTCTTTTTTGAGTGGACACATATTTATGTTACTGTAGTTTTTTTTTTTAACTTTTATATTCGTAAATAGTTCTTAAGTCTGAAAAGAGAAGATATTTAAGTGTACATTGTATAGCCAGGCCAAGTCTAAGTCGGCAATTCTAAGTCATAAGTTGCTATAATATTTATTAATAAGATACCAATGTAAATCAACAAAAATCTCAATAAAATTACTTACTTACTTACTTACCAGCCGATGTGGTCAGATTGCGCTACTAGCTGTCAGCCGCCGCTGCTTGCTACCAAAAGTTGAACATGTTCAACTTCGTCAGCCGCTGCTAAACACTCGCCGGCTGCCAGGGCTGGTTGCGAATTTTGTGGTCACACAAAGCTGATTTTCAATTCGCCGCTGGCAACCAGCCGTGTGTGACCCGTGCTTAATTGAGAATGCGCTTTTCATGGCAATGAATTTACTAACGGAGGACTTGCCAATTCCTCGCGAAAGGCGATACCCGTGGAAAAACAAATTTTGCATTTTGCCTCTGCTGGGATTCGAACCTCGAACCTCTGGGTTAGCAGGTGGAGGTGCTAACCATTGCACCACGGGTACCACAGCAGTGGCAATTGCTACTGTCAAAAATTAGGTTATATAGAGCGACATATAAGAATACCCACACCCACGTGACAGAAACAAAACGTAGCCACGTAGCGTTTTCATCTAGAAAAACTCAGCAGAAGACTAGTGATATCATTTCACAAAACAATTGAATCAAACAAAACAAATCTTTTGACATCTTGGCTATCAGTCAAACAAAATAGATCCGCAGTCAGCATTTCTTTATAGACGAAGTTTACATTGGTCAATTTGTATAAACTTCATCCGAATAAATACGACTGTTTCCTTGTTCTCCTTCTCTGTTACATCAAAACCGTGGTGTTAACATGCTCTCGATTACCCTGCAGCTACACGATCAAGATATGGTAAAGCACGGGTCACACACGGCTGCTGCCAGCCGCTTCTTACCAGCGGCTGGCAGTAGCAGCAGCAAGCAGCGGCTGGCAGTGCGGTCACACTTAGCTGCTAGCCACACGTCAAAACACAGGCTGACAGCTAACCGATTGACAGCAGCTGCCATACTTCTATTTCAATTTGCTGTTTAGAAGACTTTTTTTTTAATTTTCTTGTGAATTTCTTCTAAAAGCCATCGAAAAATAATTGAAGCAGAAAAGGAATAGAAAAACTGTCCACTAGCAGTTAGTGAATCTCTTTTATCCAATGATAAAGAAGAAATACAAATACTTGGTAGTGAAGGAAGCCAAGATTATAGCCATGACTTGTACTCATGTTGCTCTCAAACGTAAAGAACTGGTAAATCTCTTGGATTTAAGTGTGACAACATCTTGATGGAAGAATCAGCACAAGTTCTAGAAATTGAAGCATTCATTCCACAGCTGTTTGCTGTTGCAAAATCCAATGGATGGTTTTAATCGCTTGAAGCGTTGGATTATGATGGGAGTTCACCACCAGTTGCCTCCAGTTATTAAAAATATGGCTTTCCAAAACATGGAACAGAGTTTGTTTACATGACTTGTTCGACTGAGTGTACCAACAGTCGATCTTGATGGCCAGGGTCGTGCTAGATCGGGTATATGCTCGTTGTATAAGTGGCGATATAAGAAATTAGACGATCTCGAGCGTATTTTCAAAAGGCAAGAATACAAAAAAGCAAATGCGGGCTTTGTATATGACTATCAGTTGGTAAATGTTGAGGACTTCAAAAAAAAAAAAAACTTTAATGGTAACAGAAGGTGTTTCCCTTGGTATTCCATCATCACTAGCAACAACAGACAGTAACAACAGTAATGAAACTGGTGGTTCGCCCAGTAGCATAGCGTCTGGTGGCAGTCCTGTTCATTCGCCTCCACCATCCTCACAACAGCTTAATAACTGCAGCGGCAGCACGGGCAATACAACAACAAGCAGTAGTAGTACTACGAATAACGCGAACAATCTGAACTATAGCAGTGATTCGACGTCTGTTGATATAACAGCAGCTGCAGTAGCAGCGGCGGCAGCGGGAGTAGCGTCAGCAGATAAGCGCAATAAGAACGACACTAATGCCAGTAGTAAAGTAAAAGTGAGTTTGTTTATAAATTTAATCACTTGTCTGTCTATACATAATTTTGTTTGTTTGTAATTTTATTTTTAGCCACCCGTGAAACCAACAGCAGTAAGAGCCAACAATAACAACAACGCCAGCGGCAAAACAGTATCGAGCGCGGGAGGAGATTCGAATCTAAACATCAGTGCAACATCGAACAACCTAAATAATTCAACGGCAGCGCAATTATCGCAACAGCAGCAGCCAAACAAAAGCCTAATAAGTTCAACGCCTAGTAAAAATCAACAACAAACAAGTCATGCGTCGAGTTTGACAAACAGTTTGCAATCAAGTGTGGCGACGTCAGTGGTAAACTCCGCGCAACAGCAGCATCAAACATCTGTGACGCTACAACAGCAGCAGCAACATTCTAATGCACCTAGTTTGAATTCGTCAACGATAATTCAGGCCCAATCTGTGATTCAAGCGACACCACCAATTGCATTTGCGGTTGTAGCTAAGAATAATACATGTTTGTATAAGTCGTATGCAATCTCATTTCATTTGCTGAATTTCTTCTTTTTTCATATTTTAGCACACCTTGAAAATGGTCCAGTCCATCCTGCAGCACCATATATGGCAGCACCAACAGTCGCTTCGATTGTTGGTTCAAATGCACAACAGACGCAACATACAAATCTTCAAACGAATTCCTCACATCAAACAAGTGGTGAGTTTAATTAAATCTTTTGGTGACTAGATCCCTATTTAACTTTTGTATTTTGTTCATATTTTACCCATTCAGATTCCTCATCAACGCATAACAACACTTCCAATAATGCCAGCATAGGAAACACAAGCAACAATGCAGTGACATCGGGAGTTTCAGTGGATTCAGGAGTGCCTCTGGCTATCAACGCGCCAAGCAATAATAGCAACAACCTGGCAAATCGCATTTCCCCGAATGGCATCGCTAATGTGACAAGTGTTCTAACAAATAACACAAGCAGAGGATCTCCCGGACTGTTATCACCAAAGCTTATGAATGGTCCACTGAATCATAATAACAATAGCAAAGGATTAAATGTATCCGTGTCTGGAACACAGAACAGTACTGACACTATGTCCACTCTGAAAACAATGGCCCAAGAAGCAATTAATCGATCTGGGTCTGAAACAAATATGCTGACACAAGGTCCCAATGTGGATACAAGGCAACAGCAGCAACAAGGATTACTGCAACAGCAACAGCAGCAACAACAACAGCAACAGTCTCAGCATTTCTCACCAGCCGTAACAGATACAACTGCCAATAATAGTGCCACGAATGGTCCAACATCTGGCCAAGGTACTGTTAGTCTAACAAGCGGGATTGTTGGACAAAATAACAGTGGCAGTGTTATTAGTAGTAAACCAACAAATGAAGCTCACATCCCGCCACTGCTGGGTGTGGCACCACTTGGTCCTTCACCACTACACAAGGATCATCAAATGCAATTCCAAATGATGGAAGCTGCGTACTACCATCTGCCAATACCAAGCGATTCAGAAAAGTTGACAACGTATATTCATCGGAATCCAGTACAGACACCACCACATTACCCGCAGGTAAATTGCATTTACTTTTGGCTTACAATGAAAAAACAAAATTAGTTGTTTTTAATATGTGTTCTCATTTCTGGAGCAGTCTCAGCTACCCCATTATGACACAGTGGAGTTTTTCCAGCGTTTATCAACCGAAACACTATTCTTTGTATTCTATTACATGGAAGGATCTAAGGCACAGTATCTAGCCGCTAAAGCTTTGAAAAAGCAGAGTTGGCGTTTTCATACAAAATACATGATGTGGTTCCAACGACACGAGGAGCCAAAAATTATAAACGATGATTACGAACAGGTGAGTTTTTGTTAAATACGTGATACAATATAGTCATTATAGCTATAGCTGTAAACAATCTGTCTTTTCTATGAAAAAATAGTTGTTGTTTAACCACTACCCTTCAAGTTTTGATTGCCTTAGCCCCAAAATTTTTTCGGGCAGAAAATACAAACCCGGTTGATGCAGTTGTGAAATCGGATGATTATAGTTTATGGATGTTACCAACGCAACATAAACACTCAATAGCATCAGATTTCTTAGATATTATTAGTCCTCATCATTATTACTAGTTCGCAAATATCTTTCCATTAGGAATCACTGAGGATCGAACATAAACCGCTTGGGTTCTTCGCACAGGCACTCTTAAACAAATGTGCATTTGAATATTGTTTTTGTTTGGCTGTGCACGATTTCCGTCTCTTCTATGTGCAACTACAACTACTAACAGGATTTAAATAATTTTTGGTGTATTTTGGCGCATTCTGTGGTAATTTATAGTAGGCGATCATAGCTATTATTTGCTAATTAGCAGTGCAATTACATATTTTTAAATTAAACAAAAACAGAAACAAATCTACTGAATTATCTATTATCTCGGGATCTGAAGCTATCCAAACAAAGTGGAGGGGAAAGACTTTTGTACTTACTTAAGGTAACAGGCTGGGTAGACTTGAACTAATCGATCAATTTCTCCAGCAACCCATTCCCAGTTCGCACGTCAAGTTGGTTAATGTACTCTTCCACTTGAGTGCGACACATAGGTCTCCAACTTTATTTAACGGTAGTGTTCTCGCAATCGATCTGGCAGGGAACCTTTGTGTCCCTCCTTTCTACATGATCAGGTTATTTCAATCATTTGATCGTTATCAAATGAACATAACGGTATCCTTACTGCTACTGCCTTTATATAAACACAGCTGTCAAAATGTTGAATGCACGTAGATTCAATGTTTTACAAGTAGCACTTGCATGAATACAACCAGTTACTCTGCTGTTCAGTGTCGCTGCACAGTACAATTTAATGTGATATCCTCAACAACAGTTTTACATATAGGACAAAATCAAAGGTTTCTTATCCACTTTTGATAAAGGCCTAACCTCTCCACCATTAATCGGCCCACTAGTTCATAACAACCAGTTCACATTGAATCTTCATTCAAGTTACCTGTGCCCCTGTTCGGTAACTTACTTACTTGGGTGCGCATTAGAGTTCGGGGTGAACCTGCACGTCAACCAACATCCTTCTGTAACGACTTCGATTTCGTGCGAGCTCTCTCCAGTTTCGCACTCTAAGTCGGTTGAGGT
This sequence comes from Melanostoma mellinum, assembly GCA_914767635.1. Classification (NCBI taxonomy): domain Eukaryota; kingdom Metazoa; phylum Arthropoda; class Insecta; order Diptera; family Syrphidae; genus Melanostoma; species Melanostoma mellinum. The sequence continues at coordinate 247,512,066 of OU612058.1, read as the reverse complement.
CTTCATCCACTTTATTGCGCCACCTAAGACGAGGTCTTACCCTTCCGCGATTTCCCTGCAATGTGCTTTCGGAAACCCGTCGAGCCGGAGCGTTTGGGTATATCCGCTCTACATGGCCCAACCAACGTAGCCTCGCGATGCGTACTCTTCTGGCTATGCCCATTTCGCGGTACAGCTCAAGCAGCTCGTTGTTGTATCTCCGCACATTGTCTCCGCATACGGGACCAAAGATCATTCGTAGAATTTTTCTTTCGAAACGACTCTAGAAAAGCAAACAAAAGTTTAAATTAAAAAAGTAGGTATTTGTTGTTTGAACTTAGGCGTAGTTTTTATTGTCGTATCACTAGAAAGCTTCTGGGTTATCGACACCATACTTCTTCATCTCACCGATTATTCGGCTTTGAATGATGTTTGTTATATTCCCATTTACGTTTGGCAGCAGGGTCCCCGTTCTTGCTGCATGTTCTATCTTTTGTACCAGGCTAATTTCGCGTTGGCTACTTACTAGATTTGTCACTAAACAGTTTTGTTGACTACCCACTCGTCCTATTCTTCCACAACGATGTATATAATCAGCAACGTGTAGAGGAAAGTCGAAATTGATGACTTGCCGCGCTCGGGTAGTGTCCAAGCCACGACTACCAACGTCCGTTGTTGACAGAACATCAACATTTCCCTGTTGAAATTGTTCGAATCTTCCGATTCGAATTTTCATTAACATATCACCGTTCAAGTTGATGCAATTGACTCCATTGTTATTGAGAAATATCGAGATGTAGTCGCTGGTAGCTGACCTATTGCCAAATATAATCACAGGTCGTTTCTTAGATAATTCTGCCTTGACTGCAGTCAGGACATATGCTGGTCTGTCCGACTTATTCATTCTGAGAAACTTGTGCGTTGTGGGGCATCAAACGGTGTAAATTGGGACTTACTACTTGATGGAGTGTTTGTGTGTCGATGATATTTTGCAGGAGTTCTTCGGTATTTGTGGGCATTGTAGCAGAAGCGAGGATCAACTGCGTGCCAACGGTTTTGTCGTCTTGAACGTGATTCTTGTGGAACTGAGAAAGAAAAAAGTTGTAAAAGAATTTTTTCTTTGTTTCAGATTCAATATACTCACCGGAAATCTCTTCAAGAAAAAGCTAATGTCAAATGGAGTAATTGTCGCGAAAATATGCTTCTTGCAAGTGGTTTTGATGGAGCAGTGAGATTTTGGGATCGCAATTCGCTGCGCGATGATGAGTTTTTCCCCAAACAGTTTCAGTGTGCAATGTCGTGTGGATTATTTCTGCCATCGATCGGATGAAAATATAATTATGTGTGCTGGTCGAACAACATCTATTGAAATGTAATGTTCAATATGCATTTGGAAACTACTCAAAAGTATTCGAGTGTTAAGTGGAAGAAGCAAACTATGAAGACTCTCGATGCGGTTCAGTGGGGAACTAGAATCTCGCCAGTTGATGGCAAATCGAAAACAGATAAGCAGCGGAACAAAAAAGAGAGGTGTGATAGCAAAAATAGTGATGTAATCAAAAAGGACGTGAAAGGTTATACCGAGGCAGTATCTGGAGTCAATGCTGACAAAGTAGCTGGAGTTAATCGCGATGAGGTATCTGGACTGATGACCAAAGTGCAAATAGAAGAAATAGCGTGTAAGGAGTGTAAGAACTCGTCATTTTCAAAGGTGAGCTATATGAGTGTGACTTCTATGATCGTGATAGTGACAATATATGTATATATTTTTTTAGAATCCGCCATTCTTTACTTGATTACAAAGGAAATAAACAAAGACAGCTTAGACAAGCTGAAGTTTATGCTGGATTCAGCCCATGGAAAACAACGCCTCCGAAATACGAACAACAACAAAAACTATCATGGCAAAACGGAGACCAAATGTGTTATTTAAAAAACCTTTATGTATATTTGAAAAAATATAAAATTTTATTTGTGTAAAACAAATTAAAAAAAAAACATTAAACAAAAAACAAAAAACATTAGAATTCCAATAAACTTTCTCTAATTACAAAAGTCAAGTTGAAACAGTTTCTTCTTTTGTTCGCTTTGCATCGCTTTCCTTCCCAGCTTCGATTGAACGTTTTTCAGCAATCTTTTTATTCGATGGGGAAAGGTGGAGTTCTTTTTCATGGCTCTCTACAACTGCCACACTATCTTCTTTTTCTTGTTTTCCTTAGGCGAACTCTCATCTTCAAATTTCTTCATTTCAGACCTCTCAATCTGAGCTTGGTTTGTTGGCGATGTATCAGACTTTAAAATTTCTCTAAGAAACATCGTTGCAATAACCGAAGCAGGTAAGCAAAAGTCCAGTACCAATGCCAAAAATTTACCTTCAACATCAGGTACACTTTTTTTCGTTATGCTTCTCAAAATGTGATAAAATTACATCTTCTTGAGGACAATTGTACGTTTTAAAGTACCACGACATATTTTGTGTTTTATCAAAAGTTTTCTGTAAGCACCTGCCAAAGAGAATATTTTAACATCCATTTTCAACTTCTCAGAGTTGAGGTCCTCTTCGGCGAGAATATCTTCGTACCATTTCGCTACTGCATTAGCTGGGTAAGTAATGTCCTGTTGCGGAAGACGGAGAACAACATCAAATATGGTATAGCCCGCATTCGAAATATCTTCTTCCGATAAAGACTTCACTTTCTGTTTAAAAGCCGACTCTGCCTCTTTTGGTTTGAAAGCTTCTTCTAAATTTTCATCCACTGCGTCTCCATCAACGACAAGCACATCATCAGTATCTCGTCTAGTTCGTCTTCATTCCGATAAACTAAATCACCAACAATTATTTTAAGACCGTGCTCTTTAATTCTTTTAGTGTACATCAAAAGCATGTTTCTCGGAATCTATAATTTGTTTTTCATTAAACATTGTACACTCAAAAGAAAATGGGTTTTAATTACCTTCCGCAGAGCATTAGCGTAGTCTCTCCATATTCAGACAATCCGTTTAAAAGCTTCATTTCCATCCAACAATAACAAGGTACAAAAACTTTTATTCGTCAAAACTGAAAATACAAACAAAAAATAACTTGGTCAAATTACAACTATACATATAAAAACCTTAAAATAAAATTTTTTAATCTACGCGTACTGTTTACAATTTGTTTATAATTTGAAATGAGCAAAATGTCAAATCAATTCGCTGCTACTTACCAGCCGATGTGGTCAGATTGCGCTACTAGCTGCCAGCCGCCGCTGCTTGCTACCAAAAGTTGAACATGTTCAACTTCGCCAGCCGCTGCCAAACACTCGCCGGCTGCCAGGGCTGGTTGCGAATTTTGTGGTCACACAAAGCTGATACTCAATTCGCCGCTGGCAACCAGCCGTGTGTGACCCGTGCTTAAGCCATCAGCCTACATATTCACTATGTCAAATTCCTGTTCGTGTTTCGGCTGTGACGTAGGCGACTTACAACTTGCCAGGCAAATGGCTTTCAATCGACATGTCATTATATATTTTCAAAATGGCACCCACAAGAAATTTGAAATTCAAATTTTTTTTTCCAGGCACTCTTTTCTCTTTTTGAGGGTATTTGACGAAGCTGTCAATTTCATGGCTACTGAAACTGCTTCTCGGGTGGCTTTCAATATTCCATACCAGTTGGGTTTCAGTTTCGGTTTTTGTATGTAAAAAAGTATGTAGTATGTAAAAAAGTTCGAATGTATTGTAAATGGCTTACCATATCTTGATCGTGTAGCCCCGGGGTTAGCTGAACAATGTAATGTCGTTTTCCCAAAATTCACTCCCAAATGAAATCGGGAGTGATTTGGAGAGTTGGAGTGATTTTTTTGACAGATAAGCTATACTAGAAATGTCAAAGCTGACACTTCAACTCTCCAATTCACACCCGATTTGGTTTTTGGAAAACGACATAAGCAAGAAAATCGACCAATGTGAACTTCGTCATAAGTGTGTCACCCACTGTCAAAATTTGTTATTTTGTCATGATAAATTAAATTCAAATTAAAAGCCCTTTTTGATAAAAGTTAAACATGAAATGTGTCCTAAGTGGTCCAAATTCACGAAGTAAATGTGTACAGTGCTTGTCTCAAAATGTGATCTTATGTCTTATCCTTTTCTAGTACTAGCCAAAGCAGTTCAATCATTGGCAAAATTTGGAACAGATCTCTACATCGAAGCTGATCCAAATCGTTTTCAGTTGCGTTCGGTGAATGCAAACAAATCGGCGGTAGCAACGTTCAAGTTCTTCACACGCTTCTTCGATAGTTATGATGTCTCTGGTGGATCCAGCGATGAAGAGAACTACTGTCGCCTTTCAATAAAAGCCTGTTTGGGAGTATTTAAGTGTATGAAGCAGGTAAGATCCTCATTAAACATCTCCACATAGCCCATTCTAACCAGAAACTTTTTAGGTAGAAACATGTCACATCGAAATTCAGCCAGATAGATCCAAATTCCTAATCCAAATGAACTGCAAACACGAAATTGTCAAACACTTTATCGTCTCAATCATAGATGACGATAACATAACTGCCGATGTGCCCTTAGATGATTTACCCAACACGTAAGTTAAACTAACAAAGGGGAAGTCCAATAAAAACTTCTTTCTTCCATGATTCAGAATTGGTGGGTCGTACAAAATATTCCAGGAAATTGCTAGCAATTTCCAAATGTCAGAGGAAGAGATAACCCTCGAAGCGCGACTTGATAAACTGAATGTGCAGAACTACATCGAGGGTTCCCGTGTGAATGATAAGTTTATGAAGTCTCAACTGAAATTGGCGTGAGTAAACAAAGTAACAGATACTTTGAACAAACTTAACTATTCAGGTTTCCTTAGGTCAAGTGAATTTGAAAACTACAACGTTCCTGAAGAAACAACTGTAACGTTTTGTCTCAAGGAATTCCGAGCCTTTCTTCTCTTCTCTGAGTCGTTGTACGAAAGTGTTGATATCAAGTTCCAAGAAGCGGGGAGGTAAGAAGAGAAGAGTTCAATTTATTTGTATAAATTTACTGTCTTCTTTTGGTAGCCCCATCGTATTCGAAGTCAAAAAACCCAACTTCTTCGAGGGAATGCTCATAATGTCTACTCTAGCACCTGACGATGTTACTATGTGCGAAGACGTGCAGCCGAGGGAAATAACCGAAAGTTTTATTTCGAGAGCGGCGGAGAAAACTGCAACCAAACGAAAACCAGCCAAGGCTTCAGTAAAAGAAAGCAAACGACTAAACAACACGAGTAGAGCTAACTCCAGCACTCAAGAAAAAACCCCTGAAGCATCTGAAAACGATTCAATTTTCAGATTTGACCGCCAATCGATTGACGTTGCCAGGAATAATCCATCGTCAGGTAGCAGTACTGAGTTGCCTAGAATACCAAATATAAGTTTACATTCAGAAGCAATGGAGGCAGATGCAAGGCAGACAGAAAGTGAGGTTTTTGTGACATTCGTCGAAACTGAAGAGAATGTAGGTCAGGAAGAACAGATTGGGCAATCCCCTGGAAATAGTGACAGAAACCGAAGAGAATTGCGTTCAATATTCTCAAGGTGCTTTGAAGCGACGTATGTACCTCGAGAACCTTCTCCGAACAGTTTAGCTTACGTTCCCGACTCCGACGATGAAAATTAACTGTAAAGCCAACTGCAAAGGAATAAAAAATATATTTTTTGTTTAAATGTTTATTGCGGGAATGAAATTAGCCGTTAAAATGTCCTCGGTTTTATCGCGTAGCTGTTTGGTGTTGCTTTGGACGATTTTAAGCGACGACAAAGCTGACTGCATGGATACCTAAAAGACTCGATAGTTTTTTTCTGCTGCATATGAAGAATGTAGGGTTTTAGGTTACCTGTGATTTGATAAGCAACTGGTCAGCGTTCAAGAGTTGTTTGGATGCAGCAAGAACCACGTTACGGACAAGGGCAGTCAGATTTCTCCACAAGGAGATGTTCGACTCGACTGAAAGCCGAGAAGCGTTACACGTCTGTTACATTAGTACAACACATTTTCCCTTACCAAGCTTTTTGTTAAAGAATTCATTGTTGTTAATCGTTCGGGTAGCTGTTTGGTTGTCTGTCTGTTTATTGCAATCTTAAAAAGAATAATTGTGAAGCACAACTTGTATTAACATCTTACCATGCCTACCTTCATCGGACTCGGCCGCTTCTCCCTGGACAGCTTTGGCATAAACAATTGGCTACAATGAACGCTTGTTTTATTCATATTTCGATTGTTTTACGATGATTACACTTACTCGGTCTACTATAGTCTCCTCTTCAGATTCGGAAGCTTCTCCGAGAACTAGGAGCGACATGATAACAAATGAATAACAAGAAAACAAACAACTTGTAGAATTTTCAATTTTGTTGTGATGATTTTTGTTTCGTTGTCGATTGACAAGAGAAACTTTTTTAGCTGACAGTTTAGTGATGCCAAATATTTGATAGCTTAGATGAATAAAGAACAAGATGGAAAACCACACTAACACATTGATACCACCCCACAAGCTGCTGCACGCACTCATTCACAAAACTTCACTAGCACAACTTTATATTCGGATCTCAACACTGGGCTTACACAAAATTTCACTAACACCACTTTATATTCGGATCCACACACAGGGCTTACACAAAATTGTACCGTAGTATTGGTATTCTCGTCTGGGAACCGGTTTTTGTTTTTTTTTTTTTACTTTTAGTCACCTTAAGGCTACGTCTGGCAGAATTTTTGGATTTAAAACTTTTTTTTTGGGTTTTGTAAATAAAATTTATTTGTGATTATATACTTTTTAAAGTATTTGGAAATAAAAATTTAAGCATCAAAATATTAAAATATTTTCTTTTTTGTTAAACATTTCTCTGAGTAGTCTCCTCCCTTCTATTTCTTCTTTTTTAAAAAACGTTTCTTAAGAGAAATAGACAGAAAAGTATGACTGTTAAAAAAATATATACTAAAGCAAAACAGTAACCAATAAATATGAATTCATTTTGCATTTGTTTGATGAAAGAGATTCCAACTTAAGCTTTCGATTTTCTTCTTGAAGCTGAGTTGAAAATTTAAGAAGTTAATTAATTGAATTAAAAAAAAAGACAAAAGTAAAATAATTGAAAGCGGATATCAAACTATGTAGACATTTTTTTAAAAACTTATCTCAGTCAAAATTATTGAAATGCAGCGATCTTGCAGACATTATGGAGAGCTCAGAAAGCCTTCATTCATCTCTGTAGCACAATTATTAACAAAGCACCAACACTTTTAGTTTTAATTTTTTTGAACAAATTGAAAGTGGACATGAAACTATGTACACATTTTTTGAAAAACTTATTTTAGCCAAAATCTTTAAATGCAGCAATCTTGTAGACATTATGGAGAGCTCAAAAAGCTTTCATTCATTTCTGTAGCACAATTATTAACAAAGCACCAACACTTTTAGTTTTGATTTTTTGTTTTTATTAAAAGCTCGGTAGAAAATTTTTTAAAAACTTGTCTCAATCAAAATCTTTAAATGTGAAATTTTTGTCTACATTCTGTTGAGCTCAGAAAGCCTTCATTTATCTCTGTAGCACAATTATTAACAAAGCGCCAACGCTTTAAGTTTTCAATTTTTCTTAACACAAAAAAAAATTAAAACTAAAAGTGTTGGTGCTTTGTTAATAATTGTGCTACAGAAATGAATGAAAGCTTTTTGAGCTCTCCATAATGTCTACAAGATTGCTGCATTTAAAGATTTTGGCTAAAATAAGTTTTTCAAAAAATGTGTACATAGTTTCATGTCCACTTTCAATTTGTTCAAAAAAATTAAAACTAAAAGTGTTGGTGCTTTGTTAATAATTGTGCTACAGAGATGAATGAAGGCTTTCTGAGCTCTCCGTAATGTCTACAAGATCGCTGCATTTCAATATTTTGACTGAGATAAGTTTTTCAAAAAATGTCTTTATAGTTTAATATTTAGGTTTTGGTATTCATAAAAAGTTAAGACAAATAACCGAGCTGAGGGAGCGAATCACAATATAATGAGTCCCAATAGAATCAGTATAGTTGCATTTTTATGAGTTTTCACATTTTGCCCAGCTTTACAAAAAAAAATTGAGTTTTTAAAAAACTATAACTTTGGTGTTGTTCAAACCCTGCCCTTAAGAAGTTTCAGTAGTGTGGTGAAAATTAAATTTCAGGTTATGTTTTAAATTGACAAGCAAAAACAATAGTTTCAAACATGAAGGCTGATTTTTATTATCCAAATACAAAAACATCTTTCAATGGGATATCAACGGGTAAAAAATAAAAACTCCATGGAAATATTGTTCTGAATGAATGATATTATCAAAACAGATGAAAGCAGCGATAATATCAAAGATGTGTGCAATGGAAGCAGATGAAACTGACCAAAATGTAGAACCTAATCAAACTAAGGTGTTGTGGAAGCGAATGGAAATAAAATGTCTGTTGGATGCGCTGTTGATGAAGAATCCCTAGACGGAGTTTACCACTTGGTGAGGTCTTTGTTGCTTTCTTTTTCAGAATTAATAAAAATTTCATTTCAGTAAAGGAGTAATGCGTATTTAGTTCCAACAAAGTTGCAGCAAACGTTCTAAAAACTCTAAAGAAAACATCGAAAAAGAAGCTAAAGAATAGCAAGGACATTTACAATTTAAGCAGGAACTTCATTTCAATAAAAACAACGATAAAAAGATTAGTTTTTTGTGCAATTTAATAAATAAAAGCATAATGTACATTTGTTGTAAAAATATATCTTTCATACTTATAATACATTCTTTCTTATTGTATATAAACATGCAATTCCACTTTATTACGACAATTCAATGCATTTTACACTGTACACATTTGTGTTTTTCTTTTGTTCTTCTTTCTTGTTGTTAAATATATAATTGGTTATTATTGATATATATTATTCTACGTAATACGTAATTCATCAGACGTATCCTCTGGAACAGGCTATTCCAACCTTGTTGCAGCAATTCCACAGTGTCGTTTAATCACTCCGCGGTACCATTGCTTGACAGCGCATTCACTTAGGCTGGTCAGAATACAGTTGTCGTTAACATTCCATTCAATGTTTGCAATCAAATTTTCACTCTCCGAACTCATCTCTTTTGAAATTTGAAGCTCCTCCTGGAACTGTAGAATACCTGGGATGTGTTCTACTAGGTGGAAAACTCTCCTGGATCGACGATATGAACTACTTGTATAAGAGTTCTTTTCAGTGTTCGCATTGCGGTATTTGCTTTGATACCATTTTCCTTCCACAGATTGCACAGCACATGTGTAGTTGGGCATAGTAGATGGTATTTAATTGTTTTTTGCCAGAGTATTCGATTTCCATATCTGACTCCAGCTCAGTTAGTTCTTCAAGCTGGGCAAACTGAAAGGATAAAAACAACAAAAGTATGTTTAAAAAACAAAAGAGAAACAAAAATAACTAAAAATTACCTTGATAACAAAAAATTGTTGAGGATTCTCAATGTGTGTAATATTCACACGAAATATTTCCCCCGGAGACAGTACTTGCCTCGACAGCCTCTGTTTGAAAATTGTGTTGGCTTAAAAAGAAGGTATTCATTTATTTTACCGCATAAGAAAAAAACAATTCAATTTGGTGGCAGAACACTCTTGGTCTTGTAGTACCTGGCCAGCCTGTGGATTCTTGATTCAACAAGAATCAAACGGAACTTGCCATCCTTGTCCTTACGATTACGTTCCAAGTGCTTGCGCATAGCAACAGCCCTCTTGATCAAATGGTACAGATCCTCTGGGATGTCGGGTTTAAGGCCAACCGACTTCATGATACGAAGAATCTTGTTTCCATTTACGAAACGCACAAATGTATGATAAGCTCAAAATTCACATCAAAAATGCAACTATGACGCGGAATTTTTATCTTCGATTGTCGAAGATAGAATAGTGGTCACTTTAATATACAATTTTAACATAATTTATGGTATTTTATTAGGAAAAAATGTATTACGATCCCGACTGTAAAGAAATTCCTCTTCTACAAATAAATAAAATGACTGAAATCTGAAATGTCAAATGAAAATGAAATGAAAATAAACTCACCACACATATACTTCCACAACTTTTTCGCGCCTTTTTTCTGCAGCTCACACGTATTCACAGATGGAGGCTGCGATTACAAAAACAACAATGTAAACAAATGGAAGTTGCGGGGAAGGAGACGTAATGGTTTTCCATCTTGTTCTTTATTCATCTAAGGTTTGATAGTCTCAATCTTAGATGAATAAAGAACAAGATGGAAAACCATTACGTCTCCTTCCCCGCAACTTCCATTTGTTTACATTGTTGTTTTTGTAATCGCAGCCTCCATCTGTGAATACGTGTGAGCTGCAGAAAAAAGGCGCGAAAAAGTTGTGGAAGTATATGTGTGGTGAGTTTATTTTCATTTCATTTTCATTTGACATTTCAGATTTCAGTCATTTTATTTATTTGTAGAAGAGGAATTTCTTTACAGTCGGGATCGTAATACATTTTTTCCTAATAAAATACCATAAATTATGTTAAAATTGTATATTAAAGTGACCACTATTCTATCTTCGACAATCGAAGATAAAAATTCCGCGTCATAGTTGCATTTTTGATGTGAATTTTGAGCTTATCATACATTTGTGCGTTTCGTAAATGGAAACAAGATTCTTCGTATCATGAAGTCGGTTGGCCTTAAACCCGACATCCCAGAGGATCTGTACCATTTGATCAAGAGGGCTGTTGCTATGCGCAAGCACTTGGAACGTAATCGTAAGGACAAGGATGGCAAGTTCCGTTTGATTCTTGTTGAATCAAGAATCCACAGGCTGGCCAGGTACTACAAGACCAAGAGTGTTCTGCCACCAAATTGAATTGTTTTTTTCTTATGCGGTAAAATAAATGAATACCTTCTTTTTAAGCCAACACAATTTTCAAACAGAGGCTGTCGAGGCAAGTACTGTCTCCGGGGGAAATATTTCGTGTGAATATTACACACATTGAGAATCCTCAACAATTTTTTGTTATCAAGGTAATTTTTAGTTATTTTTGTTTCTCTTTTGTTTTTTAAACATACTTTTGTTGTTTTTATCCTTTCAGTTTGCCCAGCTTGAAGAACTAACTGAGCTGGAGTCAGATATGGAAATCGAATACTCTGGCAAAAAACAATTAAATACCATCTACTATGCCCAACTACACATGTGCTGTGCAATCTGTGGAAGGAAAATGGTATCAAAGCAAATACCGCAATGCGAACACTGAAAAGAACTCTTATACAAGTAGTTCATATCGTCGATCCAGGAGAGTTTTCCACCTAGTAGAACACATCCCAGGTATTCTACAGTTCCAGGAGGAGCTTCAAATTTCAAAAGAGATGAGTTCGGAGAGTGAAAATTTGATTGCAAACATTGAATGGAATGTTAACGACAACTGTATTCTGACCAGCCTAAGTGAATGCGCTGTCAAGCAATGGTACCGCGGAGTGATTAAACGACACTGTGGAATTGCTGCAACAAGGTTGGAATAGCCTGTTCCAGAGGATACGTCTGATGAATTACGTATTACGTAGAATAATATATATCAATAATAACCAATTATATATTTAACAACAAGAAAGAAGAACAAAAGAAAAACACAAATGTGTACAGTGTAAAATGCATTGAATTGTCGTAATAAAGTGGAATTGCATGTTTATATACAATAAGAAAGAATGTATTATAAGTATGAAAGATATATTTTTACAACAAATGTACATTATGCTTTTATTTATTAAATTGCACAAAAAACTAATCTTTTTATCGTTGTTTTTATTGAAATGAAGTTCCTGCTTAAATTGTAAATGTCCTTGCTATTCTTTAGCTTCTTTTTCGATGTTTTCTTTAGAGTTTTTAGAACGTTTGCTGCAACTTTGTTGGAACTAAATACGCATTACTCCTTTACTGAAATGAAATTTTTATTAATTCTGAAAAAGAAAGCAACAAAGACCTCACCAAGTGGTAAACTCCGTCTAGGGATTCTTCATCAACAGCGCATCCAACAGACATTTTATTTCCATTCGCTTCCACAACACCTTAGTTTGATTAGGTTCTACATTTTGGTCAGTTTCATCTGCTTCCATTGCACACATCTTTGATATTATCGCTGCTTTCATCTGTTTTGATAATATCATTCATTCAGAACAATATTTCCATGGAGTTTTTATTTTTTACCCGTTGATATCCCATTGAAAGATGTTTTTGTATTTGGATAATAAAAATCAGCCTTCATGTTTGAAACTATTGTTTTTGCTTGTCAATTTAAAACATAACCTGAAATTTAATTTTCACCACACTACTGAAACTTCTTAAGGGCAGGGTTTGAACAACACCAAAGTTATAGTTTTTTAAAAACTCAATTTTTTTTTGTAAAGCTGGGCAAAATGTGAAAACTCATAAAAATGCAACTATACTGATTCTATTGGGACTCATTATATTGTGATTCGCTCCCTCAGCTCGGTTATTTGTCTTAACTTTTTATGAATACCAAAACCTAAATATTAAACTATAAAGACATTTTTTGAAAAACTTATCTCAGTCAAAATATTGAAATGCAGCGATCTTGTAGACATTACGGAGAGCTCAGAAAGCCTTCATTCATCTCTGTAGCACAATTATTAACAAAGCACCAACACTTTTAGTTTTAATTTTTTTGAACAAATTGAAAGTGGACATGAAACTATGTACACATTTTTTGAAAAACTTATTTTAGCCAAAATCTTTAAATGCAGCAATCTTGTAGACATTATGGAGAGCTCAAAAAGCTTTCATTCATTTCTGTAGCACAATTATTAACAAAGCACCAACACTTTTAGTTTTAATTTTTTTTTGTGTTAAGAAAAATTGAAAACTTAAAGCGTTGGCGCTTTGTTAATAATTGTGCTACAGAGATAAATGAAGGCTTTCTGAGCTCAACAGAATGTAGACAAAAATTTCACATTTAAAGATTTTGATTGAGACAAGTTTTTAAAAAATTTTCTACCGAGCTTTTAATAAAAACAAAAAATCAAAACTAAAAGTGTTGGTGCTTTGTTAATAATTGTGCTACAGAAATGAATGAAAGCTTTTTGAGCTCTCCATAATGTCTACAAGATTGCTGCATTTAAAGATTTTGGCTAAAATAAGTTTTTCAAAAAATGTGTACATAGTTTCATGTCCACTTTCAATTTGTTCAAAAAAATTAAAACTAAAAGTGTTGGTGCTTTGTTAATAATTGTGCTACAGAGATGAATGAAGGCTTTCTGAGCTCTCCATAATGTCTGCAAGATCGCTGCATTTCAATAATTTTGACTGAGATAAGTTTTTAAAAAAATGTCTACATAGTTTGATATCCGCTTTCAATTATTTTACTTTTGTCTTTTTTTTTAATTCAATTAATTAACTTCTTAAATTTTCAACTCAGCTTCAAGAAGAAAATCGAAAGCTTAAGTTGGAATCTCTTTCATCAAACAAATGCAAAATGAATTCATATTTATTGGTTACTGTTTTGCTTTAGTATATATTTTTTTAACAGTCATACTTTTCTGTCTATTTCTCTTAAGAAACGTTTTTTAAAAAAGAAGAAATAGAAGGGAGGAGACTACTCAGAGAAATGTTTAACAAAAAAGAAAATATTTTAATATTTTGATGCTTAAATTTTTATTTCCAAATACTTTAAAAAGTATATAATCACAAATAAATTTTATTTACAAAACCCAAAAAAAAAGTTTTAAATCCAAAAATTCTGCCAGACGTAGCCTTAAGGTGACTAAAAGTAAAAAAAAAAAAACAAAAACCGGTTCCCAGACGAGAATACCAATACTACGGTACAATTTTGTGTAAGCCCTGTGTGTGGATCCGAATATAAAGTGGTGTTAGTGAAATTTTGTGTAAGCCCAGTGTTGAGATCCGAATATAAAGTTGTGCTAGTGAAGTTTTGTGAATGAGTGCGTGCAGCAGCTTGTGGGGTGGTATCAATGTGTTAGTGTGGTTTTCCATCTTGTTCTTTATTCATCTAAGGTCTCAATGTTCCGAAAGCTAATTGGGTTTTTCGTTAGCAGTGTTCAATGAGCTATTCTAGAATATTTTCAGGCAGAAAAGAGCAGTGTTTTATTGGGAATTTATGTTCAGCCGCGTTTTATTGGGAATTTCTATATTCACTGCACTTGTGAGTCTCAATATATTCACTTACCAAGTTCACTTTCCCATAAACGCAATCCCTGTTGTTCATTTCGCAAGTGAGTTATTCACTTAAGAGTTGTTGTTTTTCCATGAGCGATGTCTTGCGATATTTTGCTGAAGTGGTTATAAATTCCCAATAAAACACTGTTTTCATTTCAGCAAAACATCGCTCATGAAAAGAGTGTGTTAAAACTCCCAATAAGACACGGCTATGATCAGAATGGTCATTCCGTAACTTTTCAGACGATTATCGTTTACTGCGTGACCACAATGAACTGACGGAGCCGAAGCCAAAAGAGCTAAAATCAAGTCAACTTGCGTGGCTCCGTCTGGCGTTTTGCGTGGCTCCGTCTGGCGTTGTTTTTGTATTCACTTGCATTTAATGTTTTGACATTTCTTGCGGCTGCTTTTTTTGCTTTCAGTCGCTAGTGGAAAGCTATTATTTTACTATCGTCTTACAAATTTTGGCAGCTCTTTCAAGGTCTTAAACGCGTTTTTTTACTCCCTAAAATTCAGACGGTAATCGTCTAAAACGTGACATAAACCGGCCCCTGGGGATAGCTTTCCACCAACCACAGAAAACAAGATTACATGAAACAATCTTTTGACGATGTAACAATCAATGATAGACGATTAAACGATAATCGTCTAAAAAGTTACCGAATATGAGCCCAGTTCAACATCAAAAAGCTGCTCTTTTCTGTTCTAGAAATAATCATTGAACAAAGCTTTTATAAAAAAGCTCATCACAACATACATACCTGAACTCAAACCCTTTTTTATTTCCTGTTTAAAAGTTATTCAAGTTTTTGAAATAAGGATGTCGTCGCAAACGGATCTGCAACAATTACGATACAATATAATCGAATATCTAACAAAACGCAGCCGAATAATGTCCTGCCGCAATCTGAAAACCTGGAATGACTTCACCGCTTATTACAATTACCTTTACTCAGACTATAGCCGGGAAGAATTAAGGAGCGAGTTCTTTAAGACAATTCTACCAAAGGTGTTTACCTACAACCTGACAAACATTCAACGAAGGAAAATTGAAATATTCGGAGCCCATAACCAATTGGTAAGAAGCGAAGAGGGTTTTTGTGAAATTCTGACCAGGGGTCCATTTGCAATCGAGGGAAAAGACTTTGCGAGGTCGGACGAAGACGCTCAGGTAAGAAAACTGAAATGCCTAAAGCAAAATCAAACTGTCGATTTGTCTTTACTAGCTTCATGGATTATCTTGCATCGTAACCAATTCCGAAGAATATCGAGGAGCTTCTAACTTCGATTCGAAAATCTCTGCCTGGACATCAGCTGTTAACTCTACTGACGACGAACTGGCATCAAATCGTCTGCTCCGAGAAAAGGAGCTCCGTGCAAGAGTTAACGAATCCAAGAAGAGATTCAAAGAAACTGGCCAAGTTCCTCCAAATCTGACACCCGACATATCAAAGAAAATTGTCGGTTACAGAAAAAAAGCTGAAAAGCTATCGTCGTGCATTGTTCCTTTTGATTAAAAATGAATATTCAACAGACCTTGGATTTGAATTTTTATTTGTCTTAAGTTGGTATAGCGAGCTGTTTAACAACTCCCGTAAGGACTTCGGGTGTTTTGAAGCACCAGTTTTTGATGTGCTTGCTGACGCTGCACCATGCTTCTCCATGCTTCGGCTCGGCAGCCACACACCGATCCAGTGCTTCCTTTTGTTGTTCTTCGGTGCCGTGTATCAATTCGAACTTATAAAAGTAGGCCCAAGCATCCCCAAAGTCTGGATCGATTTTGACCTAACGAAAGGAAAGGGTCAAACAGATTCAGTCACTTCTACTTCAACTTACCGTTCGATTGAACCAATCTCTGCATTTCGATAATTTGTGTTCCGACCAAAAGAGCTTTGACACAGCCAGGAGAACGTGAGGGTCATGCTCACATTTCTTCAAAGCATCTACTGACTTGGTTTTTCTTTGAGGTTTCGATTCCATGAATATGGCTTCTGCCCAAAGTTCACCAGCTGTCGGACACTCCTGTAGTGCCCTAGCCATCATGGTCGATGCGATTTCTTTCAGCCCTGCCCGCAGTTCGACTCGGATTGCCTCCAACCACAGTTGCGACGTCTTTGGATTCTTCAATCTTCCGCGTTCCAAAATGGAACGTGCTTTTGTAAGAGTTCCCTTGCGTTCTTCTAACGATGAAGAGAGAATCCATAGGGGTATGGAAGTGGGGCACTTTTTCAAACCATGGGTGTAGGTGTTTGCAGCGTCTTCAAGTCTCTTCTCCTGCTCTTCAATCTGGCCTTTCATCATCCATAGCTTGGGGAAGTCGGGAAACACCTTAACTGCCTCGTCAAGCAGACGTAATGCATCATCCATGCGGTCTAAGGCCCATTCCAGTCGTGCCGACTTCATCATAACGCGTGGTGTTGGTGCTGATGCCCTTGCCTTGGCTAAGAGGCGTCGAGCACGCTCATATTCTGAGTTCTCGCTCTCCAATTTCACCGCAGCTAACCAGATGTCTTCAGAATTGGGATTTGCCTGGAAGGCCAGCGAAAGGATTCCACGAGCAGCTGGGACGTCATCAGCCAACCACTTGGACTTGGCACCCATTAGCCAGAGTACTTCTGACTTCGGACAATGAGCGACAGCCCGTTGAAGAAGAGCTTCCAAGCTCTCACGTGTTCCGTGATTCTTTTCAAAGTAAGCCGCACGGAGCCAGATGCTCTTCTTAGATGGGAACACTTGGAGAGCGTAGGCATAGACAGCTCGGGCGCACTCAAAGGCATTCTCTTTTGCACACTGAAAAAAGATAATTTCAATTCACTCCTCAAAACAGACAGTCAAATACTTACGAACTCGGCATCGTCTATCCAAGTCTGTTTTCTGTCCTCCTCCTCCACGCCGATTCCAATCACGGCCTTTACAATAGCTTGGCAGCAATGAACCGCTCCTGACTTCTCGGCCTCGATCGCTTCCTGGAACCACTGCTCACGGTTGATCTCGACTCCATTGGCACTCAACGATGTTAGGGATCTGTCGATGATCTTCTCAACCATGTGGATGTTACCATTAGCCTCTTCCAGTTTTGCAGCTGTTGTCCAAATCTGTCTGTCGGTGGGAATGTTCTCACGGGCTTTGTTCAAAACTTTCCTTGCGTTCTCGTAGGTTTCCAATCGGGCCAGTGCTAACCACAGTTCAACGCTGGTGTTGCAGCACTCTACAGCACGGGAGAGAAGAATACGCGCATCGTCGGGGTTCTCAAGCTCCACTGCAGCCTTCCACAGTCTTACTGAGTTAGGAATATGTTCAAGAGCTTTTCTAAATACGCGGCGTTTAGCTTTTGTCTCAGTCTCTAAATCGGCGGCCTTGATCCAGATTCTCACAGATGTAGGAATGTGACGGGCGGCTTGAGCAATCACCGCTTTGGCTGTATCTGGTGGTTGTAAACGTGCTGCTTCCAACCACAAGTCTTCACTCTGGGGGTTGATTTCACAACCACGCATGATGAGATTACGCGCCATTTGCACTTTCCCTGTCACTTCTTCGAGACGGGCGGATGCAATCCAAGCCGGTGGATGATTTGGGTTTGTTTCCCGCACGCTTTTCAAAAGCAATCGCGCTTTCTTTATGTCATTGATGTCTCCGCCGTACGTGGGAATCATACTCTGTAGATCCGTCAAGTACCCCTTGGGGTCAACCACGGTTTGTCCTTCGACAGAATCCGAAACCTGTGATAGCTTGACGTTCATTAGGGTGTTCCTAGCTTGGCCAATTTTTCTTAAATCCAAATCCCCAGTTGGAGTTAACATACCCGGAGTGGCTACTCCAGGGACCATCGACGATAGTCCAGACCGGGGGTCGATAGTGGAAGAGGCTTCTCCGCCAAGATTTCTCGATATAACACTGTCTGGAAGTGGAGTAAACTTCTCCGCTCGGGGATTTCTTTGCTTGCGATTGCGACTGTCTCCAACTTCGGGAATTGTCGACCATTCCTCAGCTGTCACTGTAGCTAGACTGCGTTTCAAATCAGAAAACTGCTGTTGAATTTTGGGACGCTCCTGACGATACTTTTCCAAGTCTTCTCTCATTCGTCGATCTCTGTATTCTTTCCTCTTTTCATCCATTCGTTTGTCAATTGATTCATAAATTGCGTCTGCTTCTTCATCGTCTTTGTCATAAGGATCTTTGGAGAACAAGGAACCACTGTAACCACTGAATTCATCGTAATTAGAATCGTTTAGATCTTCGTCCTCTTCTTCTTCTTCCTCTTTTTTCTTGCGTTTGGCAGCTGGTGGGGCATGACGATCGTCAGAGACGTCATTGGCATCTCGAGCTGGACCGATATCAGAACGAGTGGTGAAACCGGTGGCACTACCAACAAGAAAAATGTATTTAGAACGGAACGATTTTTCTAATTTAGTTCAATAAACTCACCCACGGCCAACACCGGCTACATAGCCTAGAGGTGCCGGAACTCCAAGAAAATGCTTTTTGTTACGATTGGCAATTACTGCCGCTGTTATGTTAGACATTCTTCTTTTTATTTATAGATTTGTTTTTGTTATAAATTAAATTGTTTTTTGTACGTGGTAGCGAAAATAGTGTTTAGTTTATAAACGTACAGACCTGCAATTCTGTTGTCACTTGACAGTTGTCATTTCTGTCATGTACATAATTTCCAAATGTCAAATCCAGAACGAAAATTGAGGCCAATTCACAATGAAAAAGAAAGGCTGCCCTCTACATTTGAGTTATGAAATAGAGGAGAATAGCGCGTATAGTTTCGTTTTCATGAAAAGTATTTTAAAAATATTGTTGATTTCATAATTTTTCTTTCAGCTGCGCCTCGCAGCTGCAACATCTCTTTGATTTGAGAAAGCCTTTTAGCACGAAAATGGCTGCCTCAGACAAATTCGTAGGATGCGAATTGAGATAATTTAACTCTTCGTCAAGAGTTCTAGAGATTAGTCCCGCAAACACGGTCTTTTCGTTCGATCTTAGAGGCCATTTGAAGTAAAAATGTGAAACTACGCGACCGCAGGAATCTTGTCCCAGAATTAATCCATAATTGTACGTGTTGTGCGGCTTGTTGCAACGTCTATTGGAAATCACATATCGTAAATGTTACGTCACGTCTGGCACAATAGGTTTTGTTCAGACACCGCAGTGCCCAAAGCTGAGCAAGCTCTACCCGTCGCATCCCCATAATCTACATGTTACGTTCTTCAATAGCCGGCAAAGAAACTAGCTTCTCAAAAACTCTCAGAAATTGTCAGGGCGCTCCCAATTGACTGTAACCATAAATAAGAATCATAATAATAACCGATAATGAACAGGGCTATCAAATGGCATGTATGTATCTTTATTCAAATGACATTGTTGTGTGGTGATTTCGTGGATAAGCGTTTTTGGAGAACCAGCCACTTTGACAAATTATATAGGGTTGTCACTTGTAAGGCAGACGTTGGTCAATTCTATATAAAGTTCAACGAACGTACCTATCAGATCAGATAAAAAACATTATTTTTTCGTCTTCACAAAACGGCGACGACAACTCAGACGAAGTTCACATTGGTCAGTTTGTTTAATGTTCGTGCGAATAAAGCGACTTTCTTGTTCTTCTTCGCTTCCAATTCGTCGGTATTGACAAAGTTCAATTGGAGTAAAACTTTGTCAATACCGACGAATTGGAGTTAGGGTCCCCGCTAACCATCACAAACTTTCTATCGGCCGATAGTTTGCTTGACATTATTTAGCTGTGACGTATGAGGATACAAAAAAAGCGGGAGTTCAATAAGAAGATACGGGCAATATCTGTTATTTAAAAGTTTAAATTCAAAAATTCAATATTCAGTATGAAATGGGTAGCTACACAGAAACACGTATATCTAGTTTTTAGAGGTGCTAACATTTTTTTAAAGCTCGTGAGTTATAGACGGCTCATACTGAAACCAGGTTCTTTTTCCTCCATTAACACCTCTGGAAACATGGATGTAGATTCAACTTCTGGGAAACAGAAAAAAAGAATTGAAACAAGAGAAGATAAGAGGATTTTAGATGCTTTGTTACAGGAAGAGGAAGTTCCTCCATGTATATCGAATGAAGACTGCTGCAATGATATACAAATCTGTTCTTGTCAGAACTGCGACGTTACAAATTCAGATTGAAGAGCGTGTAGCAAAAATGTATGTAAGAATTGTAACTATATTGAATCCTTATTGATTTGTTTGTTTATAGACAAATATTAGAAGAGGAAGTCGATGCGTTAATGACAAATCAAGAGAAGCTCCGAACATCTTTGGCCAGATGTAGATTTGAAAGCAAAAATGTTTAGAAAAATTGAGTTCCATTTTCACTTACGGCCAAATTCGAAAACTCAAAAATGGTTCTAAGTCAGAGCAGACGTTGCGAGGTCTATAACTTTATACTCAGCGAGTGCAAAGGCATATAGGGTCATACAAAAAAAAAGTTTCCACCTCCTTCGATACGGACACTTCAACGCTGGGCTTAAGAAATCGACATCCCACGTGGTTTTTAAAGCCAGTTGTGAAGATTTTAAAAGCAGCAACACAGCTAACGATAAGTCAAAAATAAATTATCTCCAAATATTAAAAGATTTGGTCGAAAATGTTGCGGTAAACTTGAAATTTAAAACATTATTTTTCCGAGCACGAATGTTCTTTCGGATACGAACACTAAAACGGGCTATAAAAGAAAATTTAAAACCACAAATAGGAAGGAAGTTAAAATAACAATCATGAGGTTCTTCTGCAAATTGTGTGCAGTTCAATGGTCTTTTAAAAGCTCTCCCATAAGGCCTGCACTGCACGTTTTTGCTGAACAGAGCGTAATGATTTGCCTTAAGCAATTGTTATTGCATCAATTATGTCGGAGGCCGGGATCTCATTTAATAGTCATTAATGGTATAGTAATACTTGCCGTCCCTAAATCCGTAGAAAACTGTTAGTCCCCTTCACACTACGCTAAGCTCAGGGTCAGATATTGTGTAGATATTGGGTTTTATCATCGTGTAGCCACTTCGTGAGACAGCGGGCGGATGCAGAACCACGTTTCAACAGAGTCAAATGAAATGAGTAGTTCCAGAAAGTTTCTCTGTCCAAAATCCTTTTCACTTCTTTTTCGTCCACTTTAGGAATTGATTTCTATTAAAAAGTTCGATGGGTTTTTTTTTAACTATATACGCACTTAATTTCAAATTTATCTCTTTGATTGTATGATTTACGTTTTGAAGTTTAAGTCTTAAGTTTAAGTTTTAAATTCATTTTTATTGTTTTTCACTTATATCTACTTACTTGCTAACAAAAATGTTTAAACCAGCTTAAATAATAACTTAATTAACTTACTGACCCTTGGCGGGTACTATAAATTACACAATAACTTATTTCTAATGCCTTTCGGCCTAAAGATATACAGCCGTATTTATTAGATTTTCTTAAGACGTCTCTTAGACGTTGATAAGTTAAGTTTCAATTAAAATTTAATTGGAACTTAAGAGAGGTTGATTAAATTCTTATCGATAATCGATTCTGCGCGGATGCTAAACTAATTGATAGTTGTGTCAAAATAAAGTAGTAAAAACAGAAATCTAGTCCAATTTAAACTGCGTTTTGACAACCATTCGTTTTTAACACGGCACGGGGTCTTGCCGATTAAAATTATTTATTCATTTGATTTACCGCGTACTACAGCTACCTTTACTCCGACTGCAGTCAGGAAAAATTACGGTGCGAATTCCTCAACACAATCTTGCCAAAGTGTACAATCTGAAAAACATTCAACAAAGGAAAATAGAAATAGGTATTTGGAGTTCATAACAAGTTGGTAGAAACCGAAGAGGGTTTCTGTGAAGTCCTGACAAGAAGTGCTTTTGCAATCGAGGGGAAGAACTTTGCAAGCTCAGATGAAGACGCCCAGGTAAGAAAACAAAAAGCTTGAGGCAGAATCAAATTTATTCCTATGTTTTTTGCTAGCTTCTACCTCGTAACGCAATCCAAAGAATCTCGAAGAGCTTCTAACTTTGATTCAAAGAACTCGCCTTGGACATCAGCTGTTAACTCTATACTGACGACAAATTGCCGTCAGATCGCCTTATCCGAGAAAAAGAACTTTGTGCAAAAGTTACCGAATACATGGAGAAATTCACAGAGATTGGCCAAGTTCCCCCAAACAGATATTGGATTAAAAGTTTAATTTTTCTTAAGTTAAGTTGGTTGGCTGCTTAACCACTCCCGTCAGGACTTCCGATGCCTTGAAGAATCAGTTTTTGATCTGCTTACTGACCCTGCACCATGCTTTGGCTCGGCAGCCACACACCGATCCAGTGCTTTGTTTTGTTGTTCTTTGGTGCCGTGTACCAATTCCAATTTATAAAAGGAAAGGATTCCAGCGTCACGCCCTAGAATTACAACTCAAATTGTTCAATACAATCACAAAATTTGTTTTTATGCCCAAAGATAAAATACAGTTTTAGTTCAGGAGCTGACTTTCCTGCAGCGTTACATATATATGTGTATATATACATTTTTTTTATTAAAAAAGTCTCTAAACCTATAAGCACATAAGCTTTTGAAATCTAAAATCTACTTTACAGCAGCTTTACATTTTTTCTGCCGCCGGGTTTTTTGTTTATTTTGCCGGCTTGGCTTTCCGCCGGCAAACTGTTTGTTTGGCGGTGGATTTGTTTTTTTTGGTGGAAAGATCTTTTTGCTCTTGATTCCTTGCTTTTGTTGCTTTTGATTCAGTTCGCTAATGAGCAGCTGTTTCTTCTCCATCTGATTCAGCTTCAACTTCATCATCGGAATCATTTGCAGCGATGTCACCGTCCACTGATTCAACATCTTCATCGGAGGATGCCTCCTCGGTTCTTAGATCTTCACCCTCAGATGAAGACATACTAAATAAAGAAGAACCTACGTTGTAAGTTTTCACAAATTTACGTAACATAAAGTTCAATTTGTACCTGTTCTAGTTTATATATTCTTTGATAAAAAGAAATTCATTTTGAACCATGGGTTTATGTATTTGCAGCGTCTTTTGGTCGCTTTTCCTGCTCTTAAATCTGACCTTCCATCATTCTACGTGAACTTAGCACATTGAAAACATTTAAATCGCGAAGAAAATCTTTCATATTTTTGTTTTAAGAAAAGTTTAAAATTAAAAAGTTGAAATTATATTACCTAAACAACAGAGCGAAATTGACACCGATTTTCCCGAAACGTCAGAATGAATTTTTAATTTGGATTTAAGAGACCTTTAAACGTCATTATTGGCATTTAAGTTAAGAGGGCTCTTAGCAAGGTTACTTAAATGTGAAATTTGATTATCGATACGGATTCGTTACTTAAGTGTTACTTAAAAGGCAATTAAATCTAATCGATGATTAAAAGTTCCTTATAGATACGGCTGATAATATATATAGTTCAAACTAGAGCTAATATTAAGAACTAAGAAAGTTTAAAAAACTTAGTTTCATCGATCCAATTTTTTCGTTTTTCTTAAAATTACTTACAACTAATTAAAACTACTTAAAACTAGAGCAGCCATAGTAGCTTTTTATATATATATTTTTTTTTTGTTTTTTGTGTTTTATATTTTTTTTTTGGGATTTTACGTTTTGAAGTTATCAGAGGATAGTGCTGCAAGCTGCAACGAATGACACATAGAAATTCGGCTTATGCGTTATGCTACAAAATATTTTCTAGAATATCTATGCAGACGTTAGTGGGATTTGTCTTCGAAAGGGTAAATTACATCTTTGCTATTGGCTCAGTAGGTTTCAATTGCCGCAGTGCTTAGAGCTGCATAAGGAAGGTTAACTTACCATATGCTTAAATGTAAGCATATGGTGAGGTAAGATGAGCTATATGAAGCTTGTGAGTTAAGCGAGTTAGGCCGCGTTTTTTAACTCAAAGTTAACTCTAAACTTGGACTTTCTTAAAAAATCTGAGTCAATTTTCTATAGCTATCGAAGCCAGTAATATACATAGAAGAGTTGTTCCTATTTCTTTACTCGAATGGGACCCTCAGCTCTAATTTAGTTTTGGAAAATAATCATCAGTTTATTCAGACTTTCTAATTTCCTAACTTCCAAAAACCACAAAATATGATGTTAGAATGAACAAAACCGTCTCATGTGGAGCAAAGCTGCGAGAGATGATGTCCAGAACTCTGTTTCGGTCTTTAACTTATGGTTAAAAGGATCTTTTAAACTGCTGAGAGTTCAGATCATAATTTGTGAATAGCCTACAAACTTACTTTGGCTTAAGTGCCATAGTGTTTTCGTGTAGAGCATGTCGTCGGAGTTCGAGATTAGAAACCCAGAAATCTAGAATTGCTTTCCGTTGGAACCGTCTCACCCTTAGAATCGGTAAATCAATCTATGAAAAGCTGTCGTTAACTAAGGAATCGGCATAAAACTGTAGGTACCCGTAATGCACTAGGCCTAATCTTTGCTGCACCACCCCATTTATTTAAGTAAACCAATTGCTTTTTTACTCCTCTCGTGGTGTAATAATGAATCACTTTAGCAATAGACATGCGAACTTCAAGCTCACGCTACATCTTTCCCACGCACTTTAAACAATTAATTTAAAGTTGCTGGACTTAAATATTAATCACTCTCAGACTTAAATTCAATTTAAAATAAAATTCATGAATGTACTCAAAATGTAAACCAGGTCAACACATTCGACCTCTGCCACATTGCATGACTCTCCACCAAGCTTCTTTCTGCATGGTGCACAAACACATATGACTCATATATACATATCATTACCCACACATAAGTCTCCTTTTATCTACAGCAGCTTGATTTTCCAAAACCTTTTAAATTTCGTTTCTTTTTTTTTCGTATGATTTTGCACAATCATTTGCATTACCAATTAAAAGTTGTTGCAGCTATACTTTCAAATAAATGTACATACATACCTGCAAATACGTACGTATGTGTTTTTATTTTAATTTTAATTTTGTTTTGTTTTAAGTGCACCTGTGCAAGTGTTTGCTATTCATACTTGAATATTTAGTTTTGCACGTGAACAAAATGTTTATCTTCTGTTCTAAACACCTTTGTGGTGCAGTTTTGCTATGGAAAGAACAACAACAAGCATTCTTGGCGCGTTGCGACTCTGTGCAGGTACATATATATTCCATTTAACACAATTGAGAAGCTAGCTCTAAAAAAGATACGCCGATACCACTTATTTGCCTATACCTACTACCTAGGTACATAACATCGCGTCGCTTAGTTTTATGAAAAATGTGTGTTTAATTCTGTAGATAAAAATGGTAAGCGTTACACGGTAATTATCTGCCGTGGAACGGTCATTGACCTCGATGTGAGGTACAAACTTTAAAACTTTTCTATTTCACAGCCACTATAGTTTTAGCCTAAAGCGCGGTGCGGTGCGTTTATCTAAACATGGGTTGATGAAGTATGGTGGTGGTGGTGGATAAAATATATCCACAGATGCATTAGATAGATGAATTAATCATTAAGCTAATGGAAAATAATTAATTACACTTCATGGCGAGGGCAGATGAATGCAATCGATTAAAAATACACAGTTGCAATTCATTGGATTAGGTTGGAGAAATAAAAACACGAATGAGGGCTATCAGATGCAACAAGCCCCCAGAGGCTTGACTCTCAATTTTTTTTTCCAACCAACCCATAAGCATAACGAAGCAAAGTTTTTAAATGAAGTATGGTTCGAAAGAGTATATGATCTGGTCGATACAATCGGGATATTTAAACCTCAACTGAAATGATGCCCGGAGCTCGGGTGTGATGGTGTCCGTTCCAACGCACTATGACCAAAGAGGGCGACTTGTTTCAAAAATTAATAACTTCTCCTACTCTAAATATTTTGTAACATTTAACATTTTAATTATGTTTAGTTTCGGTATCCCTGCAAAGCTTGCAGGCCATTGATGTCGAAAAATGCTCTCTACACGGAAACACACTGTAATACGATTTGGTTAGAATCGTTGTTGAAAAGATTGGGCAAAAATGAAACGTCAACAGCAGAGGCACAGCTTTCACAATCTTTCCGATAACGTCACAATAGACAGACATAACTTTTCGAAGTAGTACTGGACTTCGTCTACCAAGGATCCGCTATAGACACAGAAAACACCATCATTATAGAGATTCTTATTTTAGTCGCACCACCCGTACCTATGTAAAATGCTTTGCTCTGTATTTCCTCTGCATTACGATTCACATATGTTTCAAAAGCAATGTTGTCTCCTATTTTCCAAAATAGTCGCACTGTGTTGAATACTTAGTTTTTATCATGGCTCAGAGGAAACGTGTTATCCTCGTCACAAATCCGAATATCATCGGATAGCCAAAAAAGTATTTAAACATTCGGCAATGTTTCCACGAAAACTGTAAGCTGTAACCAGTCGCAGCTGTTGATCGTCTCTTATGAAGATGTCAGAACAGCTTAAAATTCTCTTTTTTAAGATCCCATGGAACATAGACATTCAGGGTAGGTGGCAAAGACGATTGAATCATAAAAAGGACACTTCCATGCCAATGTAACCCAACATGATTAACATTGGCATGTCGGCCGCTACAGCTTTTGCTAAAGCAAGATGCTATGAAGATTTTAAAGACCTTTAGGCAAACATCACAAGACTACTCAGTACTCACTCGCCAAGAGCTTTAGACCCATTAGTCTTACCTCCTTCCTGCTTAAGACGCTGGAAAGAATGGTTGAGATTTACATTCGTAAAACCTCACTCCAATTACACCCTCTGTCTCAGATGCAACATGCTTACCAAAGAGGAAGATCTTGAGACCGCACTTCAAAATCTTGTTAGCAGGATTGAATGCGCGCTTGACAGGAAAGAATTTGCGGTAGGCATTTTCATCGACATTCAAGGTGTTTTTGACAATGCTAGCTTCGATGGTATGTGTAATGCTGCAAGAAAACTCGGTGTGGACGAGTCATTAGTGTTGTGGATTAAAGCAATGCTAGTAAATAGAACCGTAATCGCTGAGGC
This sequence comes from Melanostoma mellinum, assembly GCA_914767635.1. Taxonomy (NCBI): domain Eukaryota; kingdom Metazoa; phylum Arthropoda; class Insecta; order Diptera; family Syrphidae; genus Melanostoma; species Melanostoma mellinum. The sequence goes on along the minus strand of OU612058.1, from coordinate 247,484,858 downwards.
TGAGTGTGGACAATATGTTGCAACGGGAGTGAATAAGGGCTGCCCACAAGGTGGCGTTTTATCTCCTCTTCTGTGGTGCATGTTGATCAACTCTCTACTTGTAATGCTCAATGGTTCTAACGTTCGTGCCCAGGCATATGCAGACGACGTCGCCGTGGTCTCGGTTGGTTCTAGCCTCCAAGCTGTATGCTCCCGAGCACAGGCTGCGCTTTATATGATTGACACCTGGTGTGTTAGAAACGATCTCTCCGTCAATCCTCTTAAAACCGAGGTTGTCCTCTTCAGAAGACGTAGAAAATTGACTGGTCTGACCCAACTTACGCCTAAAGGATTTAACATCCCCTTTTCAAATGAAGTCAAAACATCTTGAAGTGATCCTGGATAACAAGCTCCTTTGGTCTAAACATGTCGAGTCTAAAACTACTAAAGCACTGTCAGTCTTCTGGCAATGTAAAGGAGCCTTTGGCAAGACACCGAAAATTCTATGATAAGACCAATCACCTCCTATGCGTCAGTTGTTTGGTGGAATAAGCTCTCGCGTAAATACGTTATTGCCTCGTTTGCCAAACTTCAAAGAAGAGTTTGTCTTGGTGTTACTGGGGCCTTCCCCAGCACACCGGGAGCTGCTCTCGACGCACTGTTCAGTCTTCCTCCCTTTGATACCTATATCATGGGGTGTACTCTCAAGACCATTTCTCGTTTAAAGCGATGTGGTCTCTGATGGCACAATTCGCACTGGAGCTTTGAGGAACTCGCTAGCAGCATATCTTTTGACTCGCGTCTAATGGAAATGCCGTCTGACACGATGATCCCAAGGTTCAAACTGGCTCAAAATTATTCAGTCAACTTTCCTTCGGTTCAGGGCTGGTTTGCTCCAGAATCTGAGCCTGGAAAGAACTGTTATCGTATCTTCACAGATGGCTCCAAAACCGACGACGGTTCTGGTGCTGTTGCCTTTGTTGAGAACGACGACATACGACTGCACTCATCTTTGGGATCATAAGCATCCGTTTTCCAAGCTGAGGCTTATGCTATCTTAATGGCCTTGAGCCACATAACGAACAATGGATGGACGGGGAGAAGTATCTTTGTTTGCAGCGACAGCCAAGAAGAAGAGCACAACCGTAGATGGCATGCCTCCAATGGATGCAGACAGACCAAACGTATGCTCCCCAACGTTAGTAAGAAGACTGCAACATTTTTGCTGGCTCGTAGCAGAAAAGACTGTAGAATTCTTATTGGCGTTGCCAGCGGGCACTTCTCTTTTGCCAAGCATTCAAACGTGTTAGGCTTAAGTGATACCACACTCTGTGAATCTTGTGGAGAAGATGAGGACACCGCCGAGCGCTGAATGTCCTGCTTTAACTCGCATGAGGTTAGGCTCCTTATCATGGCAGCGTCTTTTGGCTTTTCTCCGAACATCTGGAAAGCTATAACAAATAGAAGGTTGCTAACTGGTAGTACAATTGACCGGTATTTAGGTCTGAGTGCTCCAGCTGGTATTTTAAAAACCTCCAACAAAAAAAAAAAAAAAAACATTACCATCTGTCTGGTTGCAAAAAAGATCAGGCCGGACGTGGATCCTAAGCGCAATGTTGTAATCGTACACTGTTTAATAGGTAGACATGTCGTAGAGCTCAAGCTCAATGTCCCATCGAATGAGTTCTACGGAAGCTGTATCAGTCTAATCAAATTTATAAATAGCAAATTTTTAATCTATCCTTATAACGACAAAGACACCGCCTTAACAGAAAAAACTTTTTTGAGAACCCATGTTAACAGAGATCCTACAACAAACTTTCCCCAAAAACTCACATCAAGAGAAACCAAAAATTAATTGAATTCAATTATGTTTAATTAGAGAGTGAAATTCTGTCAGATGCACGACATATCAACACGATTGCGGCACACCACACTAACAACAACAGTATCAGTCCTTCGTTGGCCTATACCAAAGCCCCTTTTCTATACGTTAGACTGTTAGAGTGTCAATTTAGAAATTCACTTAGGGAACTGAACAACTTGGAGTACATACTCGTGTTTACTAAACTAAAGCTTCGTTTTTATTTTTATCTTTTGAATGTTGATTCGAGGATGTTTTGGTCTTTTTCGACACTAAAGCGGACAGACAGGCAAACGTAACTGGCTGACGAACATGGATTGCAATTTTCCGTTAGCGCTAATTGATTTCAATTAAGTTGATGTGGAACCGTTTTTTATTTTTTTTGTTTATGTGACATCGGCTGTAATGTTGAATGATTGACATGGAAGTGGTTAGCAGTAGGTATTTGTGAGTTTTTTTTTTTGCTTTTTGTATTCGTCGTGTTTATGTCGACGTCTGTGAATAAATGACGGTTTCCATATTTGAGTGTCTTCAATGGGTTGGCAACAGCAATTTGAAGCATTTCTTTGTCATTGTTTGTACAAAAACAGAGCATTGCAAACGTTTTCAAAATGAAGGGAAAATTTCATTTAAAAGCATTAAATGGTAGGGGTAGACATTTTTAGGCCCACATAACCATGCAAATTTAGCCACTTACAAATGGATGAACAGCTTATAATAAAAACCAAATTAAGAACATAGGGTGCAAATTATGTTCAACGCAAGAGCTAGACAATGAAAAGTTGGGTGGACCTTATTGGAAAAGCAGAGAGAGAGAGAGAGAGAGAGAGAGAGAACTGAAGGTAAAGCAATATGAGCAGAACTTATGAGAAATTACGTTTTCAGTTTCAATAAGGTCTTAAGAAATCACTCGGATGGAAGAAAATGAACAGCAAATATAGCTCGCTTTTTAAATCTTTTCCCAGAGCTTGGTTGTTCAGCAGTACCTACTATAAATTGATTTATGCACCTGACCTCAAGGTCTTTCAATCACCGTTTGTTTCAAGACCTTCTATATATAAATCAGTAAGTAACAATCTCGTCTATAAGCATTTTCAATTTCATTTCAATACCGATTTTTTTTACTTGTTCCTCGCAAAAGGCGAAACCCGTGGAAAAACACTGTTTGTTTTCTGGTGGGTTTCGATCCCGAAACTCCTGCGCAACAGACAGTAACATGGTAACCATTACGCCGACATACGACTGCACACATCTTTGAGATCATACGCATCCGTTTTCCAAGCGGAGGCTTATGCTATCCTAATCGCCTTGAGCCACGTTACGAACAATCGATGGACGGGGAGAAGATCTTTGTTTGCAGCGACAGCCAAGCTGTGCTTAAGGCCCTTCTCAACCCTCTAACCACTTCGAAAGTGATCCAGGAATGCAAGAGCTCTCTGAATGCGATCGTAAGATTAAATTCCTTGAATCTCATTTGGGTTCCAGGACATCACAGCATGACAGGAAATGAGATCGAAAACTTATTTGACTAGTAAAGTGTAAAAAAAAGTAACAAGAAAAATAATAATTATATACAGTGAAAATGGGTAAGTTGTTAGAAGAGCTCAACTGCATTGAGCTTAAAAGTGAGTTAGGTAAGCGAAATCTTTCTAGAGCGGGATCGAAAAATGAGCTTGTCCTGCGCTTGCGTAACTATTTGGAACAGCAAGGGGAAGACGTAAACACTTTTGTTTTTGAAACAGAAGTGGAAGAAGAAGAAGTAAGTGAAAATGTAGATTTTTCTAGTATGATGAAACTTTTGTTAGAACACCGAAACGAGCAAAAGAAAGAACAGCAAAATGTTCTCGAACGACTCGAAGTACAACAAAAGAAGCTGAAAGAGCAACGAAATGAGCAAAAGAAGGAACAGCAGAATGTTCTGGAACAACTTGAAGCACAACGAAACGAGCAAAAGAAGGAACAGCAGAACGTTCTCGAACAACTGGAAGCACAACGAAACGAACAAAAGAAGCTGATTGAAGAGCAACGAAACGAGCAAAAGAAGGAACAACAGAATATTCTCGAAAGACTTGAGGCGCAACGGAATGTTTTGGAAGGTCAGAAAAACATTCTAGAAAGCAAATTGGGTAACATTGAGAAAAATGTTTGTGGCCTAGAAAAACGCATTGAATGTGTTGAGAAACGATTTTCCAAGCTTGAGAGTCAATTCGAAAGTCAGCTTGCCACTTTGGAGAAACAAATCGAAAACATGGCTAAGGAACTAGACCAGATGCGGAAAATGGAGCTACGGTAAACTTGTGGAGATTGTCTAAAGCAAAGAGAAGTACAACCACCAACATTCGACGGACAGTCGTCTTGGTCAGTTTACAGGAGACAATTCGAGGAAGCTGCGACAGCAAATGGCTGGGATGACGAAGACAAATACATAGCACTGACTCTTGCTCTTAGAGGACCAGCAGCTGAATTACTTCAAACTGTTCCAGCTGGTAAGAGCTACGATTTCAGTTCTCTCGTGGCAGCTATAGATAAACGCTTTGGTGATAGCCACTTGATAGAAGTCTTCCGAGTCCAACTCAATAATAGAGTCCAGAAAAGGGGTGAAAGTCTACAGCAGCTCCAAGCAGACGTCGAAAGACTGGTTCACCTGGCATACCCGGATGCTGGAGAAGAAATCATCAACCATCTGGCTGTTGAGTCCTTCGTTCGTGCCATTTCTGACAAACATCTTCAGAGATCTGTGCGAACTGCTAGAACACGAAATCTTTCTGAAACTCTAGAGTTTGCATTAATGACGGAAGCATCTGAGCAAGCTTCTCAAATGGTACACTGTCAAAGAGAAGCCATATTCGAGGCTGGATCATGCCCAGGAGTTAAGCTACAAAGGAACCAGTGGAACGGAATTGCCAGATGTTGGAATTGTAATAAGACACAGCGACAATGCCGGTTGCCACCAATTAAAACTGAAACTGCTTGTCGACGTTGTGAAGTCCAAACAAATTAATCCGCGAGCTGTAGAGTAAGACCGCAGACTTATCAATACCGAATTGGACATCAGGTAAAAAACCCCCAATGGAATTGCTGGCGGAAAGTAGAGACCAAGACTCAGCGGATGAGAATGGAACCCATATTCGGATGGAACAAGGAAGAATTGAGGTCTGCTCAAAAGAAGGATCCAGACATCGGACCGATTCTCAAATGGAAAGAGAAGAACACAAAACCTGACTGGAACGACATTTCTGACCAAAGCCCTGTTGTCAAATCCTATTGGGCTCAGTGGGACTCCCTTCGCGTGCAAGAAGGCGTACTGCAGCGCAAATGGGAATCCCCTGACGGTAAATCTTTTGTTATGCAGCTTATTGTTCCTCAATCGAAAATCAAGGAGGTCTTACAAAAGATGCATAGAAGCCCTACAGGAAGCCACCTGGGAGTCAACAAGACGCTGGAGAACGTGCGAAAACGCTTTTACTGGTTGCATGTTAGAGGTGACGTGGAGAAGTGGTTCCGAAATTGTTATGTCTGTGATTCAAACATAGCATTATAATCCTCATCGTCAAAAGGGATTGTCACCGAAACTTCAGCAAAACTGGGAAGGTCCTTATACTGTTGTCACGAGGATTAACGCATCCAAAGAGGACTAAGAGGCAAGTTCAAAGTAGTTCATTGTGACCGGCTGCATCGATATAGTGGCGAGGCTGCAGATGGAATTATTCGGGACGAACAATCTTAAGGAGGGGGCAGTGTAACGTGAACCCAACATTTAATACCAATTTCCCAATCGAAAACGTTCAAATGAAAACACAAGTGGCCGCACTAGTGTAAGTGTAGAAATATACCAGAAGGAAAAAATGTTTGACAGTGGAGAGTGGAGACAATGTGGAAACTACTGGAGAGTTCTAGATGAAATGTCATTCGATATAAATAGGCCGCCCGAGGCAACCAGATGGCAGTTTTGATAATAGAGTGATAAAGTGAAGAGTAAATTGTATACAAGTGATAGTCCAAAAGTCGAGTTGAGATCGAATAAAGTATAGATACTGAATAAAAGTGGTTGAAATAAATTGAAAAGTGAAGTTTTAATTTTCGAACTAAGCGCACGTTACAATACGTTTTCCTTTGATCTAAATTCGAAAAAAAAAGATTTCGAATAAATGAAGTGAACTATTCAATTCAAAAGTCAAATTTGCTAATCTGCTTTCGCAAAAGCACTTTTTATTTTTGGAATACATAAACTACTTTCAATTTTATTTGAATGTGTTGCTTTAAAAAATGCCAGCACATGCAATTTTAATGCTTTCCCATTTAAATATCGGACATAGTTTTTCCCTCGCAGTGTTCTAGTGAGTAGTGATTGTTGATGTATTTGACAATTGGCGGTATATTTGTGGTCAGTACGTCTTGCTACTTTACAATGAATAGACTTACTACGGATGAACACTTGTAAATGGCTATTGCCGAATATACGGTCCTGTTTTCCTGGAAAAAGTGGTCGGAAATCGAACTTCCCGATCACGCTTAATTAAAGACAGCCGTTTTTATTCAAATTTAACCACAATCCACCCAGTCCAGCGTCTGCAAGATTTTTTCGTTAGGTTGCTTCTACTGAGCGTACCACATCCATCCTAAAAGGAAGCAGACTTTGTGTTCCAGAACATGTTCCCCCGACCTGGAGCAGGGGATGCTATTCGTTTATCGTCTCTTGATTTTTTCCTGTCCACGAACCGTATTAGTAACGACTTTAATCTTTTTGGAAGGAAAAATAATACAGAAGTTGCAACGGCAAGGCTAATTATCTTTAGGAAAAATTTCACAAGAGGCCCATATAAGTCAGAAGCATCTCAAAGATACCATCAAAGATATCCCTCGATTTAAAATAAGTCTGAGTTAATTGCCATAATTCTCCAATTACTTGACCACCTGGGCATAATTTTAAATTCTAAACACTATTTCTCTGAATTCCTTCCACCTAAAACACCAAAACTCAAGCGATTTCACTCATGTCCTTTGAATTGGGTTTGGTTATCTCATACATACATCCTCGTCAACTCCAATTTGTTCAAATTAAAGTCTTCATAAGTCCCTCCATTCTACACTGACTTGTATAAAATCACCTGCCAGGCAGTTTAATCAAATTCTATTTTGATAGATACATATATACATTATATACAAGCGAGGGTACGTTCTTTTGCCCACGTCACTCAGTGAAGAGGAGATCAGGAAATAATCCTAAAAGCAAGACATGTAAGAAATCAAAACAAAAGCAAACCCCACTTAAAAAAAATGCTCATACATATATCTAAAATTTAGAAGAAGCTTTTCTTGGAAAATCATCGTCTTGGATGACATTGACTTTTCGTCCTTGCAGGGGTCGAAAGCTCTTTCTACATTACTCTGTTTGTTTGAATATTGTGTAATATTTGTTTTGTTTTTGACGTCAAACTGATACGAGAAATTTTGCTCCTGCCTTTTATTTATGTAGGTATACACCTGGCTTTTGCGTGGGAGAGTGTGGTTCGTAAATATGACAGGATTATAATAAAATTGCTGTTAAAAATATATGTCTAATAAAAAGTCTTTGATAAATATTTAAGAGTCGACTCTGTTTTAGGGGTGATAGGTTGTACCATTTTTTATTATCAAACATTTTCGTTGGCCTGATTTCTTTTTATTCTTATTTTAGAAAGTAATTTGCTATAGGAAGGTACGTAGATGAAGGTTCGTTTACGTGTTTGATGCTTGAAGCGATATGATTGCTTTGACCTTTGCGAAAAGGTTATTTTAAGGGAAATGAAATGTGGGTATGATGAAATAATATTGCAGGTTGGTATTTGGGGTTGTTAAATGCTTTTTGATGGCACAGTGTGGTAGTGTTCGATTTTTTAATTTCAATATTTCCACCTTATAAAATCTTCAACAATATCTAATTGTATTAGAGGTTTATTCGGTTAAATTTTTTTAATCTTTAAAAATCAGATAATTTTTATATAGAATTACTTCCATTAATCTTATACAAACGTGTTGTTTGGAAAGCCCATATATTTATTTCGTTTTTGCTGTATTCATTTTGAATTAGTTGTTAATTTTAACTTTTGTATAAGAAACTTTTAGTTAGTTAATTAATTCTCAAATTCAGTTGTTAAACTGGTTACCTACCTTTAAAATAAAAGTAAACAGGTTTTTTTTTTTTTTTAGTTGAAATCTGTCTAACCTTCTCACTAAAACTCCAACATATATCTTACCCTATTTTTACTGTACATGGTGTTTCGCATACGTTAAGACAAAAGCTCAGGACGGATGGGTTGAGTAAAGACAAGAAAAAATTTTGTAGAATTTGGCTAATAGAGTGGAATTTTTTGAGCCCTTCCCTATGTCCTTATATGTATGGTTAGATTTTTAAAACTACACAACGGATTTTGATGCGCTTATTTTTAATGAAAAGAGTGATTTAAGAGGAACGTTTATATGTATAAAACATGCGTATTTGTAATGTGATGTATTAGCAAACATATTTTTCTGCGCTCACATTGCGAACGCTGGCTAAACCTTACAAGATAGATAAAATTTATGAACTACGGAATTGTATATCTTAAAAAGATGAATAAAAAGACCGCGACAGCATATGTTTATCTCCTAAGGATAACCCACAGTAACCATTTTTATCTTTTACATATTCCAAAAAAAGTTTGGGTTATTTCCCAAGCTATTTTAAACGATACAGTATCATTTCTTATCCAATTGAATACATTAGATACATTGTGCTTTGTGCATTTCATGTAGATAACTTTACACCTTCTGATTTAAATCAGATTTAAAAATTGGGAGATAAAAATGTAAAAGGAAATAAGTAAAAATTTAGTGTATGAGTATTCCAAAGACAGCAGGAAATCTTTATGGTATAGGGAAAGGGGAATTGTTTTACTGTAAATTTAAATGTTCAAAGTTTTTCTGTAGTGTATTTAGTATTTATCAAGTGAGTAAGTAATTATGGCCGCCTTTGTTCGAGAATGGAACCACTGTGCGCTGCCATGCAGGGCAACTCTAGTGAGCTATAGTTATTCGATTTGAGTACCCTGAGGTAAAGAGCGTCATAAAGGTATAAACATTGGTGGGCAGAGCACTGACGATTTCGAAGAGTGCGACAAAACGAAGCTCAAATCGAAGTTGTGGAATGAGGTACCAAGTACCCTATATGCTTAAGGAGAGCTGAGAAATATGGCCGTAGCGGCTAAGGTAAAAAATGTAGCGAGCTACATTGCTAAATCTTTCTATGGCTGGTACTGTCGAGCTTGCCCAAAATTTCGAACCCATAAGTAAGACGGGGGATAGTAAGAGATTTTCCTTGAATTTTTCTTGTGCGTAATTTAGTAAAAAAATGTCGTTTAATATTTTAGTAGTTAGGGATATTTTCCTTGAATCTTGAATAGTCAATCCAACTAAGGGTCCTAGTGAAGCAAATACCGAGGATAGCAGAATACCTGCCAGGAAAGGTATGCAAGACAAATATTTTTCTACACATAACAAGGCATTTGGTTTATTTAGTGGTTTAAGTGGAACAGATTTTATGAACCAGTTTATATTTGAGGAAAGGTTCTCAACTATCCTCGCTACACTTTCATCATCCAGGTTAACATAGCCATTATTCACTACTTGAAGGTCATCAACAAATAAATGTTTGAGGCAATATACACATACATTTTTTACATAAAATATTGTATGACTGTTGTTATCGAAAGTCTTTGAGTAATCAAGGCTTTTTGAGTAACAAGAAGAAAAGAAAGTTTGGCATCAAGAGCTTTTCTCGCCTTTTCGATAGTTGCTTTGACCTTCACGAAATTTTGATTGCTTTAGGGCTGAAAGAATGTTCTCTTGGAGACAGACATATAACTGCACATTAATAATTTTTTTGAGGACTGTTGACAGGAGCGGAAAGATGTCGATTGGTTGAAACTCAGTGAAGGTGTTGTTTTTTCTATTTTGGATTGATCTTGGAACTTTTGAGCTGGGAAAATACACTTGGTGAAAATGGATTTGAAAAGTTGGAGTAAATCCACACATTCGACCGAGGTAAGCTTTTTAGTTTTGTAAAAAATATAAGTTGGGCAGTTCGCTCGTCCATTTTATTTTCAAAATATATTGCTTCTTGTAGTAATGAGAGCGAATGTCTGCAGTCAGTTGAAAAAAATCGCATACCCCAGATGGGCGCCATTTAAATTTCGTTTAAAAATCTCAGCATCTTTGCAATTTCCCTTCTTTTGGTTTCGATGTATGTGACCTGAAGAGAGAAACTCGGAGAGGATTGTCTCTTTATGAAACAAAACTTTGTGAGCGACAACGACAACGAGCAACGATATCTCGGGACTAAATTTCCTAATGTGAATGAAATTGGAAGCAGGTACGGAAGCGTACGATACCTACGAGTATCTAAGACTTTTTGAGCCAACAAAAACTGTGTCTATTCATGTAAGCCTTCCTTATATTTTACATGTTGTTCCACAGACACTTGGTTACGCCTGTCATATAGCATAGTCTCCAGAATTGTAATTATTTCTTTTTGTAATTTATTTATTCAAAAGATAATTAATTACTTCCTCGTCCATTAACCCTATCCCATCGACGGACAATGCACTTTGAACTGTGAGACCGAGACCCCTAATGGTTAATAGATTATTTGGAATCCGATAGCAACCGCCAGGAGAATAATAATTAATGACCCGTATGGTAATTAAGTCGCAAAGTAAACACTGAATGCGCATGTAAGTTAAATTTAAATGCGAAAAGCAGAATAAAGTAAAAAAATCCAATCTAATTCCGTACTTCCTCTCGTATTTTCCGTTTTATCAAATACTTTCATTCGATACACTCTTTGTGTGCGAGTTTTGTGTCAGTGTTCGTTCCAATATCAATCGTATCCATCAGCTTGTCAGTTCGATATCCATTCAGTCATCAATTTCTCCTTTGGTATCTATTCATCATCATGTCTTGAGTTTCATGCACGTACATATGAATCTATACGCAATATATCTATATCTATCTTTCAACGAACAACATGGTTCGATTTTATAGTACACGTTTTTGTATCTCTAGATACATAGTCGTCGTAATAAGATACTGATGGTGAACCCTTTTTTCTGGATTTGTTCCTAGATCAAGCAGGGGGCCATGCAAGGGGAGCTGGCACAAAACAGAGGACTCTCCAAAAAGGAGAAAAAACAAACAATAACTTAAAAGGAAATTAACGACAAGAAACAAAAAAGTGCCACCAAAAGAAAAAAAAAAAAAAAATACAAAAACAAGGCAAAATAAAAATGTTTGAAAATTCGCTTGACATGCGCCCCAAGCAATCGTATAATAGAGTTTTTCTTTCGTTTTTTTTTTGTCGATTTATGTTTTTGAAAATAAATTTATGAAGGCAGATACAGAGATGAGAGATAAATAACACAGGTAGAAGAAGTTGTAAGTTATTACTTAGATGATTATGTTGGAATATTTTTTATTTTTTGATGTTGTTACGCTTGGGTGGTAGGTGGGGCAGGAATCACACAAAAATTGACACAAACTCCTGGAGGTGGTAGTCCGTGCAAATTATTCTTTCTCAGACACGATGGCAAGAAATAATAAAGTTAGGAGGAGAAACGGAAATGCTAATTAATCATAACATCGGTGTTTCTGGAAGAGTCAAGAGTTGCCACTTGTAGGAGGTAATGATGGAGCATATTTTGAAGTAGTTACTCTCACCTCAAGAGCAATCTCCTTGAAGTTTAAAGAACTTTATTTGGTAAGACGAAATTAATTGAATTTTCGTTTTAAAAATTAATTAAAGTGCGTTAGTTTCGCTTACGTTGGGATACTCTAACTTAAACTTTAAGGATTAAAAACATAGAAAAAATATTTAAAAAACAAGCAAGTTGCATCTTTCTTAAGCTTTTCTGAGAAGAAAATATAGAGCTTAAAATTTTCGAGGAAGCGCTTTTTATGGCAGTGATTCTTCTGTAGAGCTTGGCAATTGCACGCAAGAGATATCCATGAAAAGCACTTTGGATCTTTCTGAGAATCGAACTCTAATTTTTCACGCAATGGCGACTAGAAACATTTTTGGCGATGGTCATTGAAAACACACACCAAGTAGGTACTGATTGTTTTTCGGTTTCTTGGATGCGGGTACCATTTCTTGGATAATGGCAATGGGAGATGTTAACCTTTAACGACAAATGACAACATTGTTTCTTAGCTTAGAATTCTACTCGGTTCTTACTACCCCATGTAATAATGCTGTTAAGATCAGAATTCAATTAACTAATCAATAATTAAACCGTTCTAGTTCCACATCCAAAGAGCAGGGCCGTGAATTAGGAAACGAATACGAAAAACTGATGATTGAGTCGTCAGCAAAACAGCTCAGAGGATTAAAAATTTCAGACAAGGCATCATTGATACCAAAAGCAGGAATTTTCGATAAAAAAGCCCATTCAAATAACGATTATGAAGCTTCAGGGCTGCCGTTTCAAATTTTCGCTGGGGAGTATTTCAAAGATTAATACGGGAGTATATCCCATTCGTGGGGAGTACGCATAAAACTTTTTTTTTTTTTTAAATTAGAGAATTGAAATTATTCAGATAAAAAACTAATCAAAAGAACACGCAAAATTGAAAATCATAAATTTTCTTTGAAACGATTGAATTAAATTCGAAACTTAGACAAATTAAATATAAAGTAAAATTTGAATTAGAAACAAAAAAAATCCATACTAAAGGGAGTACCTTATTTATCATTTCTGACAGCAAAATACTGGCAGGGAACGTGCTATAAAATGATGTCAGTTTTATATAGTGCCTGTCGACTGACAAAGAGGGCGTTCATCAAAAGTTATAGTTTCAGGTTAACTATTTTTTCTCGGTCTCTGATTGGCCAGACGTTAAGTTTTTCAGTTGAGAATTCATCAGCTGCTAGTTTTTGCAAATTCAGTTTCTTGAGCCGTCATATCAGAGAAAATACCCTAGATATATGACAACTGAACTTTATTTCATATTTAAAGGCTATTTTTTTTTTGTCGAACAATATTAGTAGCGAACTTTGGCATTTAAATTGACCCTTATTTATTTTTCGGCAATTTGTCGTAGAAGTAAAAGTTTTCATTAAGATACCTGACAAAGGAAATGTTTTCTTAAAAAAAATATTTGCTACACTTTTGCTCGAAATTTATTCAAATTATGGCTATTCGCATATTTCTAAACACAATTATTGAAAAAGTAGCTTTGAAGTAGTCTTTTGAACCAACTACAACAATTTAGTTATTTCTCATCAGATCGCTCCAAGTAGATTTGAAAGGTGAATCGCAATACAATTTTAATCTGACGTTAAATTTAGATGACCGTCCAACGCAAAACTGAATAAGTTTTTTAGTCAGTCAGACAATCTGGATTCTTATGAACGCGCTCAAAGACTGACAAAAGCTGACACGTTGCCAGAAAAAATGAAAATTTTCATTTTTTCTGACAGGCTGTCAGTTTTTCTGGCATAGATTTTCTGATAGAACTGACGCACTGTAAATGGTATGCCAGAATTATCCATAATCACGCCAGAATTATGACTGGAAATACTGACAAATTTGTCAGTCGTTTAAATCTGGCATATCAAAATCAAATTTTAGACAGCAGCAATTTTACAGGCTTTAAACAAGAACATCCTAACTCAAGTCCAGAATTGTATTGGAAAATATAACAAATTGTAATATGTTAACAGTCCGACATCGCATTTAAGGGGGTTTTTTAGTCTAGGGACATGAATTTCAAGTAATCTGTAAAGTTTCGTAAAAAAGACAATCAATATTTTTACTACACATTTTTTTGTTAGTTATTTATTAATGTTAAAAGATTACAAAACATTTTTTTTTTTAAGTTAGAAACTTTAAATCCTAGCACGTGATGAAGTGGGGTATCTCAAAAAACTGACACATGACCATACCCATTATTTCAACCCTCTTAGTCATCCGAATTAAAAAACAGATTCTTAATCTGTAATGATGTCGCTATCCCATGAACCAGCGATAAGAAAAAGAAAAAATTTTGAGAAAATAGCGACTGTTTGAAAAAAATAACCATTTTTTCAACCTTTTTTTTTGAGTTTCTCGAATTTTTTAAAAATAGTAAAAATTGAAAAATGAAGATGAGGCTGGTTCATGCCATCATGAGGGGTCCATACGATTCCCTCAAAATTTCAAGTGAATCGGTCCAGTAACACTCGAGGAATCGTGGGTATCATATTGAAAAAGTATGTTCTAAAAAAAAGTGAATGCATTCAAAGCTTTATGAGGTTTTACACTAGATGAAAGTATTCCAAATAATTTCAGATAAAATGAAAAAATAAAATTAGTCATTGTGAATATTAAAACCAAAGATAACTTTTTAACATTTTTGACGGTAGTACAATTGAAAGTAGGGGAGTACAGGAGTACAGTGAATGCGAAGGTAGTACGAATACTCCCTTAGTTCGCATTCCGGCAGCCCTGAGCTTAACTCTTCCATACACGCAGTTTACACAAAAAGTTGTCGCCATCGATCTCTTTTCAAATTTCTTGAAATGCAAACAAAATGCAAGTTTGTTACAATTTCCTGCGCATGCATCAGGGTCTAGTTAGTACCCGTAACGAGCGGAAAACAGCAAAGTGCCAGTTTGTTGTATGTCACTTTCCATTGGACGAAAAAGAACCGTCCAGGAGCGTCCAGATGCATTCTCAAACCGTTCCATTGGTGCAAAAAGATCGCTTCTCGTGATTCTGAAGAGTGACAGTCGCTTCTCGATTTGAAGTGAGAATCGACTCAAGAAGTGCTAACATGTATTACTCAAATGTCAAAAACAAAGTTTTCTTCAAGGAATATTTTTTAAGAGCCATAGGTGTTTCACTCACACAAAGGAAATCACGTTAAACTCAAGAGAAATTATTTTAGGTGTTTCATTGGTTTTTATAATGAGTGCTTCCCCGAGTGAAACCAATGGAAAGCGACATTAGTTGCTAAGCCTCAGATGCTAACAAAAGTGTGTGAAACTGGTCGCCAAGCCTTCTCATGCAGAAGCACATTAGTCTTCTAAAGTTATCCATACCATAACCAATTCGAACATTTGCAGCTTAATGTCCTCGATATTTTCTTGAGTTCAAACTTTGATTCATAGATTCGAATAGAGCCTTTGACCTTGTCTTTCACATAACTCTGAATAAAAGTCTAATAGCGTTATATTGCAAGATTTCTGTGGTCTATGGTGTTCCCCCTTTCGAGGTTTCAAACGGTCAGGCGACTTTTCATACAAAACAGCGATGGAATCGGTTATGTTAGGTTAGGTGGAAATTGCTGTCAGCCAATGAGTTGCCTACGTACATTGCCTGACACACTTAGACCGTAAGGGTCCATTGTGATACCACAGAGATCAGCAAGCTAATCACCTACTAATCTCAGCAATCCGATGTAAGATTAACAAGTTGATCACTCATTAATCTTCCATTACGGGACTAGCCGGCTAACCACATGATAGTCGAACCACGCGGAACTTTTAATGAATTTTGATATGGACTTTTAGGGTCTATGTAAGCTAGGTCGCTTGTATTGTCGAAGAAGAGTTCATCGAGATGAGTTTTCCTCCTATGAAGTAGTGCAGGGCATTAGCAAAGAAGGTGTTTTGAACGGTGTCTTCCTCTTTTTCGTCCATGCAGCTTCTGCAAAAAATGTTTTGGAAAACACACCCATTGTGTGTCTTCTTATTAGACAGTGTCTCGTAAAAATACCTGTGGTAGAACCTAGATACAGGGGGTTCAAGGCTAACAACTCTTCGAGCGTTTTGAGTCTTACCACGGCCAAACTTTTTTGGTTGCAAGGCAGTTTTTACTCTCAGTCCATCTAGTGTTTGTTATCCTTGAAGCGTCTTTTCTAAGTAGGAGTTTACATGTAGCGATAGGTACGCCTATGTTGTTCCATTCTGAGGGTGGTCGTGCCCTTTTTGGCTAGTTCGTCCGGCATACTGCTGCCTGGTATCTCCCTGTGTCCCGGCGTCTACGAAAGGTGAATGTTGATGGGATCTGTACTTTCTTCAGGCAAAGCGGCGCACCGCATCGTTTTGTTGAAAATAAATGAAGTCTGCACCAATATCTTTTTATTGATATCGTTCGATAGAGAAATCCATCAACGTGTAATAGTTGGTATACAGTCTCAATTTCGAAATGTAAGGTCCAATAACGCCACCAGAGCATTAAACACACCAAATATTCACACTCGGAGGATGATTTTTCAACTTTAAGATTTTAAGGATTCGAGAATCAAATGCGAAAGTTTTGCTTGTTAGTTAAGCTTCCGCGGCAAATATAAGCTTCACCACTGAAGATTTTGGGTAAGGCTCCAGTATGCATTTTTAGAACTCAATCGGTAAAGAAAAGAAGTTGTTTATGATCGATAGGTTTGAGTTCATGTCCAAATTGAACTCTAAATTCCTTAAGATCCAAGCCTCTATGCAAAATTCAATGTATTCTCATTTATATAATTCCCTAATGATCAATGAGAAATGTACAAACCTGACTTTTCCACAGAACTACATATTTATGTGTTCAATATTCTCAGTTGTTTTTGAGCGACTTACACTAGTCCGATTCTTCACCTAACGAACTTAACACAAAATTGTCTTTATTTTTAAAACTTGTTTCACAATAATTTTTATTTGTTCTGTGAACTTATTATCGGAATTCACTTCTCGCCGAAGTCAATACCCATCGAAAAACATTTTTGTGGTCTTTGTTGTACTTTAACTTCCTTCGAATAATATCTTTAGATAATCTACTCCTTATAAACCTTCAGTACAAGTAGTGCTTCAAAAATAAATGAACATCAGTTCTTCAATTTCTCTTAATTATAAAGTGACCTTCACTAGTGACCCCGAGTTGAGAAACTTGTTCAGGTAGAAGAAATTTCCCCACCCAATGTAGGATGCTTCACTTACTTAAGGAATGTTGGCACCAACTGAGGTGGAGTCTGTAAGTTCTTTGATGAAGCAAATATTTTTTCGAACCAGCTCAGTTTTGCGAGAGTTTTCAAAGATTTCAACATACATAAATCCATAATAAATGAGTACAGATGGTATTCCTGGCATTATTCTGAAGAGGTGTTACTCTACACTGGCAAAACTACTGCGTAGTCTTTTCTGACGATCCTATTCCTCTGGACTCTTCCCGAGTAGATAGAAAACTGCAGCTGTCCAGCCAAGAGTATTTTTCTTTTATCTGTTCAGGTGCTCCTCAAATATCTTTGTGCCTTCTTGATAGGGTATAAAACAGAGCGTTAAGATTCGATAGATACTATAGTTCAAGAACAGGACCATAAATTGCATACTGCAATTTGCAACTTACTTACTTACTTACTTAGGGCATTGCAGTTCGGGGTGAACCTCAACCAACATCCTTCTGTAACGACATCGATTTCGGGCGAGCTCTCTCCAGTTTCTTACTCTAAGTCGGTTGAAGTCTTCATCCACTTGATTGCGTCACTTAAGACGAGGTCTTCACCTTCCGCGATTTCCACGCAATGTGCTTTCGAAAACCTGTCGAGTCGGAGTCGGCTTTGCCAATGTCGCGGTACAGCTCATACAGCTCGTTGTTGTATCCTTCTCCACACATTGTCTTCGCATAAGGGACCAAAGAATTTTTCTTTCGAATCGAACAAGAGTTTCCTCATATGCTTCGATAAGGATCATGCTTTCGCGCCGTAAAGTAGGACTAGGATGATCAAGGTTGTATACAAGTTTACCTTGTTTTTTCTGGAGAGGGTTTTGTTTCTCAATTGCCTTCTTAGCCCAAAGAAGCAACGGTTGGCAAGAGTTATTCTCCGTTTGATCTCCGCACTGATGTTTGACAGCGGATCCTAGGTAGGCAAAGTCCTGTACTACCTCGAAGTTATGTCTGTCTATTGTGACGTTTTGTCTAACTCGTCGATGTTCTGTGTCCTCGTTTAATGACAACACATACTTCGTTTTGCCCTCATTAACCGTCAAACCTCATTTTTGCCGCTTTTGTTTCAATACTAGCAAAAGCACCTATGACATCTTCCAATTACGTCAATATCGTCTGCATAGGCGAGTAATTGTACAGACTATTGAAAGATATCGTTCCTCTGGTGTTGACGTTTGAGTTTCTTACAATCTTTTCAAGTATGTTGAAGAAATCGCATGACAGTTTGTCGCCTTGCCTAAAGCCTTTTTCGACATCAAAGATCTCAGTGAGTTCTTTACTGACCTTGACGGAGCAGCAGTGGCGTGGCGTGGATATTTTCAAATGGTAAGTCGAGAAAAATGAATCACCTACACAAATCAATAAGAAATAAATAGAAGGTACCTTAAATTCCAAACGTGGATTAATCGAAACCAAATTTTTTATACTTTAAGTCATTTAGGTTAAAATTCACAATGAGCTTAAAGCATAAAAAAAGTGGCTTCAAAAGAAGCCTACATATGTGGAAATGCAAGAAAATAAAATAAAATTTTAAGTAACGTAACGTAAGAAATCTAACTTTCTAAATAGATTTTCCTCTTCTAAAAGGTAATCGGTTAAACAACACTCAACATTTAACAAAGCCATTTAAATAAATAAAAAAAAACAGCTCTCTTCGACCTTACCCTTTTACAATTTTCAGGATTTTTAGATTACTTCACAGTTTTTACAAATGCACGTTACTTAAAATTCACCTTAAACTTGCATATAATCCAATATCCAAAACAGTGATCAGTATAACAAAACAAAACAGTAAAAAAAAAACCGAATTTGCCGTACCTACATTACTCGGAGGCGAAAACTGTATTATTTTTTCCAAGCAAACATTGCAGTAAGACGAAAATTATCGTCTTACTTTTTTCAATAAGAGAACGTGTATTGAAAAGGGACACCGGGGTGGAAGTATATCGTGGAAGTATATCGTAGGAAAGACAGGGATAAACACAAAATATGTTCTGCGCGGCGATTTTCAATGCTTTGTGTATGCTTTGGAATTTGGATATTGTGTGTGTATCTCGCAAATTTAAAAGTTCTTGAAGAACATTGTGTGTATGTGCAAAAATAGGCTGTTGACTGCTTGCTTAGTTGTTGTAGACTTATGTTGCTGGTTTTTTTCTATGAACAAGGGACAAATTTTAAAAGGTAAGACGATAGGAATCGTGTTATACGGACGCCACGCCACTGCGGAGCAGCATGAATTCTGCAAAGTCGTCCTGCATAGTCGTACGAGTTTTGCAGGGATGCCGAAGCTAGACAAGGCTCTGTACAGCTCGTCTCTGTAAATACTGTCATACGCGGCCTTGAAATCGATAAAAAGATGGTGAATATCGATATAACGTTCTCGGGTTTTTTCCCAGATCTGCCGTAATGTGAAAATTTGGTATATTGTGAACTTCTCTGGTCTAAAACCACATTGATAAGGACCTATCAAGTTGTTGACGTGGGGCTTCAGACGTTCACATATTACAGCAGACAAGATCTTATAAGCGACGATAAGGAGGCTTATCCCTCTATAATTGACGCAATTGTGAGGGCCCCCTTCTTTAGGATCAGGCATACGATACTGAGGTTCCATTAATCGGGCATGCTTTCTTCCGACTATTTCATTCAGATCAGCTGGTGCATGCTCCTTTCCAACTGTCCTCCAGCTGCCTTGAAAAGTTCGGCATCAAGGCCATCTGCACCGGCAGTCTATTTATTTGATTTAATTTTGAATATGGCAAGCTTAACTTCTTCTAGATCGGGATGATCGGCATTCTTGATCATCGTCCAAGCTGAATGGGGCAATCTGCCTGACAGCAACTTGCAAAAAGAAAATTACAAACCGCTTTTGAAATCTACTTTCAAATATTGACCATTCACCATATTGAGTGAAAGGTTTTGAACACCACTGCTATCAATAAAATACTATCCAAGTTAGGGTGAAATATTATGAATATTTTTACGTGTTATATTTTTTCATTTGATTTTATCTAAATTACTGTGGCGTATGAGTACTGTTTTTGTCCAACTGATATTTTCAATGTAAAAAAATTGGAAAAAAAATCTAGATTGGTTGGTTATTTTGTTTTTCTTCACTTTATTTAATGATTAGAACACAAATAACTACACTCTGTGGTTTATTTCATTTTGAGACACCCAGCGTCGAAAATGCGCTGCCGTTTAAACTAATAATGAAAAGGTTCGTCAAAACTGGACGGGAACTTTTGAAAAATTCATTCAGAGGGATACATTTACATTTTGTAGCTGTACATCGCATTTTGAGTAATATGAGTGAAAAACCAACCTACGCCAACTGCACCATGGGTGCATATAGACACGTCCTATTTTATAATACAAAAACTTTTTGTTATAGAAAATTATTTATCAACTACTACAAGCTACTTTTGGAATAATTTGTTTGGTGAATATTGTTGCAAGCCTTTTTCAGTAACTGATTCCGATTTCGACTACTGCAGAGTTTGCTTAAATGATCGTGCGTGTGTGTCTTCAGTTATGAAAATAGTTTTCTTTGGGGTTGAGAATGGCAATATTTCAAACTCGAAAAAAAATCCTATGAAAACAGCTGCGTATGAGGTCAACCCTAAAATGTAAAGCATGTCAAGTTGTTTGTTTTATTTTCATTCTCATTGAATATTTCAAGTTAATCAAAATCGTATCAGATTTTTTGTCTATTTTCTTTGCTGTTAACACTCATATCGAACGAACACTTGGCAACAGTGTTCGCCACACAAAATTCACCTAAACTGATGAATGAAAACGTAACTGCGTAGAATGTCTGCAAAACAGGCATAAAAAAAATATCAAGGAGATTTCTTTTTCATCTGCCTGCCTCCTATTGTGTAAACACTTAAATTTGATGCGTGCGAAAGCTTTTGGGTGTAAAAGTTGATTTTATTCAATTTGCACACACTCATACATTGGGGATTTGGATTAAATCATCCCTAGTGAGTTTATTCACGTCACCAGTCAGTCAGGAAGGAAGGAAGGAGAGCAAAACATTTCGCTTCGGCAAGGACGTTTTAAGGGTGAACGCTACAGCCGGGGACGACTTTAGCGAGCCCGACCAGGACGATGAAGAATTACCACAAATAATTTTCTCTAGAGCTCTTTCAATTCTTTCACTCATTCTTTATTCCCAGAATTTCACTCACATTTCTCATGAAAAGTTTTTCCATTTCCGTTAGAAATTTTTTGACGAAAAAGGAAAGTGAAAAATCGATAAATTTCGGGATGATGGAGTTTCTTAGTTGTAGAGTTTCTCTAAGTTCGTCCTGGTGGAGCATCGTCTTATACGCGTTTTCTCTTTGTACTATGATTATCTACCATTCGATGCGATGACGGTGGGGACATTTGGCAGCAGCTGTGTACTAGGGATAACGTCGCGGCGTGGTGTTGGCGATGTGTGGGGACGATTGGTGAATTAAAAGGGTGAGAAAATCCCTACACAGTTAGATGCTTATTGTTCGCATAAATGTTATGTGCTTCAGTCAAATTATGTTGTACTATTTGTGGTTTCTATTTATGTGTGGGATAACAGCTTTTTCGCTTTCTTGCTTCTTCAGAGTCCTGTGGTGTTTTCCTGTGAAAAGTTGTGCCTTTGTGAATGTGTGCTGGTAGGGGGTAACGTTTTGCCTTTGTACTTGCTCCTTATTCAGAGATATACATATATTTTTTGGTAATTCTGCAATATTGACTTCTGTATGTTGTGAAACTAAATGGTGGCACACGATTCTGAGATATCAGATGGGGTTTTCTGAGATTTTTCTATTTTTACTTAGATTTATTTAAGGACTAGGTACTGAGAAGGAACAATGGGAAATCCCAAGAGGATGTAAGTTATATTTTGGGATGAGAAACATTTTTAGAATTGCAAGGGCAACGAACTTTAGTCGATATCACGGGAAAGGGATTTGTTTTCATGTTGTTCATTGGAATCTGATTTGAAAATACAAAGTGGGAGGGCAGAGTAAAGTTTCGAATTCGACAAGCGATTAAATTTAAGAATTAGAAATTCCCAGGGGAAATGTAGGTGAGAGGTTTAATATTGCAACATAGTCAAGTAAATATTGAGTTGCTCTGAAAATATGAAAAGAAAAGGGTACTTTGTTCTAAGCAGATAACTTTGCTTCAATTCACAAAATTGCTTTTACCTTGACAATGAACGAAGAGGATCAATATTTTAAATTGAAGAACGTAAAGTCTGTTTGATGTTCTTTCCTTTGAAACGTTGAACGAAATGTTTCACGAAGTGACGAGTAATGATTAGTAATTTGTCTTGCAATTCCACTGACTTATAATAAAATTATTTTGAGTTCCTTTGCTCGAGCTACAAAAATTGATTGATCAAGCAAACAATCCCACTTTCAATCGGCAAACGGCAACTGAAATTACAAAGACATTCAATTAAGCTCAAATCATCAAAATAGACTGCTGATGTTATTGTCCAGAAGATCTTGGCCAGATGGTATAATTGAAATTAAACATGGAAGCTCGCAGTATCGTTTACCCAATGACAAGAAAGGCAGATCTTTACCAATACACCAACTAAAGAGAAATGAAGCTTATAAATTTCGGACATCAAATCAGTAGAAATTCCAAGTTAATCATCGTTTAAGAGCCGTATCATTTTGGTTTGCGAAATCGAAGGTTCACAATCGATCAAATGTTAACTTTCCGGCAAATCAAGAACGCAGATGACAGCATACAAATTTCTGGCTATAGCCATGTCGTCGCCACCAGAGCCACAATCTTTGAAAAGTCTGCATGACTTCAGTCAGATGATATTGACATTTGGAGGCATGATGTCACGGAAATGGAAACAGAAGTGGCAGTGGGAACGACCGACGCGACGCACCGACGGAAGCGGCAAAAGAAAGGTTCTTTATTATCTTAAGTTCAGTTCATTTCTGATAAGTAAGAAGCTTAAAAAGAACCCTCTCCCGGAAAATCGGGTCGGGGGCCTGATCATTCAGAAAGCCTCTAATGGCTACTTCATCTCTCCAAGCAAGTTTTGCTACTGTCTTTGAGAACGTCATGTTGGTTTAAAGACAAAACTTAAAACTCCAAAAGATACAGGGGTAGCTAGAAGAGAACGAATCGCGATAAACCATTGCATTGGCTAGGATATGTAGAGCAAAAGGATACCAATGTTCTGGCTTGAAGAGTGTTCGAAAGCATATTACATATATCAAGATAGACGAAGGAGGATACTTCACTTAAGGGGCGCAATCAAGATACAGAGAGCCTAGGCTTGTAAATCGAATACTATAGTTCAACACATTAGTTGATGAAGATTAAGCTCTAGTATATATGTATATACATTTGTACATATATCAACTAGTTCGAAGATATTTTACTGAGAAAGCAAATTAATCCTTTTTGATAACCTATACCAAATTGGGTTATGCAGTTCTTCGAAAGGATGGGCAGACCACAATTTTTCTTTATCAGTAATGTGTTTCTTTGCAGCAAATCGGTTGTTCGGGCCACTGTGTTTCACCATTTGAAATGAACCAATATAATCTAATCTAGAGCGATAAAAAAAATTAAATATTTAGGCATAAAGCATCGCTAAAGGCTTCGTTTCAATAAGCTTCTCGTTTGATTTTGGCTAGCAAGTGGCCTTTGACAAGTACGCGTTGTTTTTGTGGACCAACCAGAATTTTTTTTAAATTATTTATAACTTGTTTAAAATGTTTTTTTTTCTATTAAAACTATACATACGAATAAAATATATACAATTGATACTTATAGTAGATAATTTTAGAATTTAAAAAATGATAATGTAAGAATGTTGGCACATAGAGGGCCTAACCAAATACTTTGTCCAAAATTGAAATAATAACTTAATATTATATAGCTGAAAAGAAAAGAAAAATCTTAATTATAAGTTGGTTGACTTGGGATGTTCCGTCCCGGTTGTCGCTGGCGTCCCTCTGCATGGGGAGGTCGTAGGGGGTGGCATTAGCCACGGAAATATGCTGACCCAGGGTCAGCGTAGAAATTGGTGACTTCGTCGTTGGCTGGTATTATTTCTTCGTTCAAAGTGTTCATCACGCTTAGGTATCTTGGCTCGGGGTGTTGGTCCTCACTGGTTATCCTTCTCACCAAATGATTCGAGTGGTTGTTGATATCTGCAGCCGTTTTCCTTACTGTCAATAACACGTATTGATCTAAGGGCATCACTTTGGCTTTCTCGTACACAAGCTGGTTGCTGTAGTGTCTTTGGCGCTGGTGGTTGAAAGTGAGGCCGGTGCAGAGTCTCAGAATTTTCCTTTCGAAAAGTAAAAGCTCCTTCATCGCTGTCTTGGAGATGGCAAACCAGACTGGGCTGCCGTAGTTGATTACGGGTCTCAGCAGTTGCTTGTACATCAGAAGTTTCGTTGACTGACTTAATACTGTTTTTCTTCTCATTAAAGGGTAAAGTCGGTGGAAAGCGAAGTTGGCCTTCTTCAGAACAGCGCGTGAGTGCGGGTTAAATTTAAGCACCTCATTAAAGTTGATACCTAAATACTTCGTGTTCAGTTGGGCAGTCAGTCTGGTTCCATCGGGTAGCGATAGTGATGTTGCTCTGCATCTTTCAGCGGTACGGCAGCCTCTATAAACTCCAGGCCTTTTGAAGCAGACGAGTTCAGATTTGGTTGAGTTGACTCGTATATCCCATTTACTATAATAGGCATATAGTCTGTGGATGTGAGTTTCCACTCTCCGTGCAGCTATGGATGGCGAAAAAGATGTGCAGTATGTTAAGGAGTCGTCAGCGTAAAGCAAGTTTTCGCAGTCATTATGTTAAAGAGGAATGGCCCTAGCTTCGATCCTTGAGCAACTCCTGCTCTGATACTTTTGGTTGCTGATTTTGCGCTTCCGACTTGAACGAAGAAGTTCCTGTGGGTGAGAAAGGTAAAAATTATTTTTATTAGCGGAGCTGGAAAATTTAGTAGGTGGAGTTTATGGATGAGAGCATCAATCCATACGCTGTCGAATGCTTTTTCGACATCCAAAAAGCAAGCGACGGTGACCCAGTGGCTGTTGAGGGCTGCGGTGACGTCTTTATGCAGTTTCATCAACGGACGTAAGGTTGAATGCTTTTCCCGGAAGCCGAACTGTAGGGAAGAGTAGGGAGATGGGCCTGTAGTTGACGATGAGATTCCGATCGCCTTTTTTCAGAATCGCCACTATCTTGGCCGTTTTCCATTTCCCAGGAAAGTAGCTGTTGTTGACGCAATTATTCATTATGATGGAAAGGAATATCATTACTGTCTGTGGGAGCCTCTTCAGGATGAAATTAGAAACCCCATCTGGTCCTGTTGACTTCTTGGGCGTGAGGCTATTGATTATTTCCGCAATTTCTTCTGGATTGCACAGGTTTGGACAGTTGATTCTTGATTGGGTGACTCGATAGATTGGTGTTGCTGAAAGTGGTTTCATCTGTGTTGGGCCCAAGGGTCAATTGAACATACATACGAACTATACACAGAAAAGCTCACTAGTTCAGTTCTGTTTAGAGCCCTACAAGATTAGATTACGGTGCAGTTGGAAATAAGGTGGTTGTAATTTCCCATATAACCTTAAGGGAGACGTCTGTAAGAAACAGGGAGGCTGAAAGGAAAGCAGATGCTCAGAGCGGTATTTGAGCCCACGCGTTTGGCCTATCAACTGAACACTACCACTGCACCACGGCCGCGTTTTTGGTCTTAATAAATTACCGAAGAGTTACTTATACCAAACTTCTTTCAAATAGGATGGATTTCAATTAAATACTAAACGGCTTCACATTCGTTTTGGTTGCTTAGACTACAAAGTAAAGGCAGGCCAAGGCGGTAGGGCATACAGTTCAGAGGAACCAGTTAAACTTAAATTAAGAAGATACGTATTTTCTCATGGCAAAAAACGCGTTTGTTGTAGCATCTAAAAATGAGGTTCGTGCTTCAAATAAGAATCTTACGTAGAGATCATTTCCAAAATGTTCCAGTAAAGTTGAACTTTTTCTTGAACAAAACAGGACTGATTATTTTGATAGTTTAGTTTAAACTGCAAAAATCTGTATGGTTGTTCCCTTCATAAATCTAATGCGGGCTTTATGACTGTTAAGAAAAGACCTAGTTGAGAAATTTTTGTAGCGATCTAGAACAGTTTTTAGAATAGGAACTTAAATGCTTTTTCACCGGAGAAGCTCATGATTTAGCACTTGGATGCTATAAAACTTAAAATTCTTCCAAAACCAAAATTTTTTTTATTCTTACGGCAGAGTAATACATAGCGATTTATAAGAAAGGACGGTAACGACTTTGCATGTATGTAGGTAGATTGTGGTAAAAGTAAAGTTAATGTATAGTAGAACATAAAACTGATTGTCACGTCATCTGGCAACACTTCTTTGATAGTAATTATCTAATCTTATAGCCTATTCCCACCGGGACAAAAATGCGGTTTTCGCAAAAGTTCCCAATACCTAACAAGTTTTCCCATACATTTTTTAAACCACATGTTTTCAAGTCGTTTTCGATAAAACCCATATAGCAAAACAAGTGGTGGTTGTAAGGGGCAGCAGTTTTTTCGTGTGCTAAATTTGTTTACCCAAAACACAGCAGTCATAACAAATGTTTTCTCTTAATGAATTTTTGCTCTATTCAATCTTTTTACATATTTTACAATAAACAAATGTAATAAAACTAAAAAAACAAAATACTGCGTGGAGTTTCTCTGCACGGAAGAAGTGAAACTTCACGTCAAAAACTAGGTATTAAATATTTTCTATTTTTTCATTTGAAGAGAAAAGAAAACACAACACTACTTTCAATGAAGCAGTCGAAATTGATTTTGCAAGAACAGACACGATTTTCACACACACATGGCACAATTTTATGAGATCTTTAGATTTTTCTTAAGAAATGAATTACAAATATATTGAACGCATTAAAAAGAACAAAGAACTAGTTTTAATTTGACTTATTTAAAAAATAATGCAAACTTTCACCGAAGAACACATTTCACTCCAATTAAATTGTCTCGCTGAATGACGATTGCGAGCAGTTCCGAAAAGTATGCAATCGATAATACGCGTTAAACATGTTACGCCGTTACGCGTCCATGTTTGCAAGTCGCAAAAGAAGTTTCACTTCAATAAAAGAGATTTTTCTCAAAAAAAAAAAAAAAAACAAAGAGTGCAGAAGAGGTCGAGATAGAGATATTAAACAAAAATTGGTCGGAACGGTTCCGCTCGTTTTCGTTAGTGAACTACATTTTTGTCCCGGTGAGAATAGGCTATTTTGCAATATCAAAACATAATATGTGTCTAGCTATTTTGGGGTACAACAAGGGTACTCAAAAGACACACAAGTCGAAGAATCTACTCCTCTACTGTTAGCTTAAGCCATTCTATAATAAGTTCAAAACGCGATTTAACAATGTTATGGACCAGAGGAACGCGGTGGCGCAGCATTCGCTTTTTTTACATACAATGGTGAAATCAATAGCTTGGAACGGAGACTGGAGACCGTACAAATAGGTACGCCACTAGTCCAAAAGTCTGCATTATAATACTATAGTTTCTAAACAAAGCTTAAGTTTAGAGTAAAGTAAATGAAGCAATTGTAGTCGACTCGAGAAACTACAGAAACGATAAAACAAAGTCACTCAGGTTTGGTAGCCTAAAGCAACATACCGATTCATCCTTGAAACTGCTTTCCATTTACTGTAGATTGTAGTCAGCACTCTTACTTTCAATCAAACCCACAATAAAATGAATAAAGTGTGGCTCAAAGGACTAGAACTAGTGAAGTGAAGAAAAATCAAACATCTCCTAGAATCTAGATCGTGTTTCGTGTAACTCGCCATTGTGATTTGGCAAATGTGACAACAGTGACTGAACAAAAGACAACAGGGGCCGAATTACAGCTCATGCTATCGAGTGAGTGAGTTGCTTCAGTGATCAAGTGAGTGAGTAACTATTTTGGGACTATTATCTAATGTCGCTTTCCATTGGCTTCACTCGGTGAAGCAATCTTTTAAAAAACCAATAAATCACCTTAAATTGTTTCTGTTCAGTTTAACGTGTTGTCACTGTGTAAGGGAAACACCTATGGCTCTAAAAAAACATTCCTTAAGGAAAATTTTCCTTTTGACATTTGAGTATACTTGTGTAAGTGTTTCTTTCACATCTCAGAATCATGAGAAGCGATCTTTTCCCACCAATGAAACGGTTTTATATTGGATTGCTTCTGTACTCTCCTGAACGGTTCTTTTCGTCCAATGTAAAGTGACATAATATTCACTCATATATTTCGAGTTTCTATTGGTTCGCGATGTCGCTGATGTCTCTTTAGCCTGGGTCCAAATTACAGCTCATGATATCGAGTGAGTGAGTGACCCTTTTCGGATTACGGCATAAGTGATCTCACGTTTCGTATACCTTTTTTAAAATTGTACTAGTTACATCGAAAATTCACTGGTATATTTCGAGTGTCGATTAACTCATAGATGTCGCTGATGTCTCTTTAGACTAATTTAATTTTTTCTGTTAGCGAAATTCATTCCTTTTTAAAAAAAAACAAAAACATCAAATACACTCGAGTGGTGTTGTTAAAAAAATTCTAGTTAATTGCTAGAAATAATCAGTGCGGACTTCATTCGAATGAAATTTTATTCGATTACTGATAGAAAGTGCCAAATTGTAGTACTAGATTACTCGATAACGTGAACGGTAATACCAAATTCACATAATTCAGTTACGAGTTATTCGATATTGTGTGCCGTCATTCGACTCAAGATTTTACAGACACCAGAAAACAACATGGCTGCCACAGCCTGTTAACATTGATTCGTTCTTTGGGAAAGCCTTTCACTATGCATAAATTTATAAATAATTTAAAAATAAAAAAATATGATGGTTTTTCACATTCATAAACGATATATTATTTAACTTTCTGAGTGATAGATGGCTAACACCATTTTCATAATGCCGCCTAGAAAAACTGTTGATGTTTTTTCGTAGGAAGCCAAAATCTGATCATTTTGATTGCCAAAATCAGAATTTTAATATAAGTGTTGTAAGAAAATTAGGTGAGCCCTTCAACAATCGTCCAGACAAGACCGTCGCGGTCTCGATCGCAGTTGCGTTGTTGACTAACTTTTCTTCTGATTATTCGTCATCGCATGATTCTGTTTTTTTTAGAAAGTTATTACAATCGTCTACCAGAATCGATATCTCGCTGTAAGTTGGCACCAAAAGGCGCAGATTGTTTTATTTCTTTTTTTTGTCTAGAATTTACTTCTTTTGGATGACAAATAAACATCTCAGACGGAGAAAATTGAATACAAACCATTTTAACGCAATCCAGTTCCTCCTTTTCCATCGTTAGCATTATCCATTTAAATAAAAACAACAATTCTATTTTTTTTTCTAACTATCCAATGTTTTGCTTTAATTTGATTCTTGTTTTCTTCATTTTTTTGTGTGTTTCAGTTTTTTTTTCATCTTCCGTTTTGTTTTTCTTTAACAATTATTTAATAATTAATTTAAATAAATTTTCTTTATACAGTATAATAATAATAATAGCTTTATTCTTTGTCTTAAAACTAAATTCATTTTGTTTATTTTTATTTTTATCATCTGCAATTTAAATACATTTATAAACAATTAAATAAAACATATTTGAATAAAAATTAATAAAAAAAATAACTACAAATAAAATAACTATAAAATAATAATACAGAACAGTACAAGAGATGTGTGTTTTTGTTTTTCTTTTCAATGAAACAAAGATCCTCATATAAACAAACAATAAAATTACTAAACTTTAGGATATAGTTTTTGTTTTATATTGATTTTGCTTTCATATATAATATATATAATTTGTTTATTTAGTTTTCTTTAGTTTATTTGTTTTGCTTCTTTGAAATATGATTTCATATTTTTTGTGTTTATTAAAGTATTACATTTAAGGTTCTCCCTTTTAAAATGTAGTTTGAGTGTGTATTTTGTTTTGTTATTCAATAAATTAGCTTTAAGTCAA
Source organism: Melanostoma mellinum (assembly GCA_914767635.1). Lineage (NCBI taxonomy): Eukaryota > Metazoa > Arthropoda > Insecta > Diptera > Syrphidae > Melanostoma > Melanostoma mellinum. The sequence continues at coordinate 247,454,982 of OU612058.1, read as the reverse complement.
TTCACGTTATTTTATTGTATTTTTTTTTTCAACAGTTACGATATTTTTTTTTTGCTTTTTGTGGGTAAACTACGTTTCATGTCATTTATGGATTACTACGTTGTAATTTATTTTTTCTAATAAGGAGCTAAAGACAGTACTAAATATATATCAAATATTTGTTTTTTAATTTATGCTAATTTTTTTTATGAATTTGAGTTGAGTTTACTTTAGAGATACCCACCGGCTCTATAGTTGTAGTCATACCCGGCGAATGGAAGATTTCTTGCAGCGAATACGCTTTGTGCAGCGCTACTATGCTGATGATGTGCAGCTGTTGCATTATGTGGCTGCTGTTGTTGATGACTCTGTTGCTGCTGTTGATGCAACTGTTGCTGATGGGCAGCAGTTTGCATCAAGGATGGTGGTGTTTGGTGTGCGGTGGGTGTTATGTAACCGGCTGCTGCAGCAGCTGTTGCCGCCGCTAGAGCCGCTTGGGAATGTGCTGCAAATGCAGGTGGAATCCCACCCATGTGGAAATTATAATTTCCTTGTTGCTGTTGTAGCTGCTGCTGCTGCTGTTGTTGTTGCTGTTGCTGCTGCTGATGTTGCTGATGTTGTTGCTGGTGTAAATTGCTTGAGCTCTGATTTGATGTTGTTGCTGCCGCATAATGAGGTGGCTGTTGTTGTTGTTGGTTTTGCTGTGAATGTTGATGAGCATGTTGCTGATGCTGTTGCGGATGATTTTGATGATGTTGTGAATGATATTTTCCACCGGGGAACATCATATTGGCCGCATACGTGCCAAGGGCTGCTTCAGCAGCAGCATATTGTTGATGTTGCTGCATTAGACTTCCATCGGCATAGGAATTATTATTGCTGCTCTGGTGATTATTGTTTGTGCTAGACGATGTATTGCTACTTATCATGCCGCCATTGGCATTGGTACTATTTGTATTATTGCTGTGACCGTTGCTGGTATTGCTATTGGTGCTTTGGCTATTGGAACTTGATTGATTACCACCACCATTTAGTGCGGGCTCTTTTCGAGCCCCTATATGTCATTCGCCGCTCGCCGTTACCGTCGTCCATTGCCACGGGCTGTTGTATCCAGCTTTCTGTGTGCTGAAAAGATGTGAAAAACAAGAATTAGTACAGTGTTTCAAATGAAAACATTAAATAGAATATATGTTTACGTAAAAAAGTATTTATAACCAAAAAAAGAAAGAAAACGACATTCTGACTTGCAGCCTATATAAATAGAATTAATTCACTGAGGGAAAAACTGTGTCCGATATTTAAATGGGAAAGCATTAAATTTGCAGTTGCTGGCGTTTTTAAAGCAACACATTTAAATTAAATTAAAAGTAGTTTGTTTCAAATACAAAGTGCTTTTGCGAAAGCTGATAAGTAACTTTGGCTTTTGAATTGAATAGTTCACTTCATTAAATCTAAATCTAACTTTTTCGAATTTAGATCAAAGGAAAACGTATTAAAAATAAACGAGAATACGCTTCAATTTTTGAAAACTAACTATATTTGCATTTTCGTTATTAAAATACGTTAAAATCAAAGTAAAAACACTTTTGAAGGAAATGAAAACGCTTTTCTATTCCAACAGTTGATCTTTATAGGCGTTTTCTTTCTTGGAATCTGTATAGCGGCATTCGCGTATTAGTAATAAAAGAGTCAAGCTCTGTAAACGGGTGAAGTGAAGTGAAATTTTTGTTAAGTATTGTTCCTTTTTATTACTTTTACCACCATATCTTGGTAACTGTTGCAGTTTATTTTTAGATTATTTGTTTTTGACCAAGCTTATTCAAGGACACCATACACTTTACTTGAAACTATATGGAACAACCCTTAAGCCAAAACACCATTTTTAAGTGCACTATCCTACAGCAATAAAATGATGTGGAACCGTAAAACATGTTTCAGTAAAGCGCTTTGAAGCCAGGCACAAGGATTGTAAGTCTATAGTCTAACTTCAATACCATCACATCAAGACTAAACCCACCTCAGTCTCTTGCAATTAAAGAATCTTTACAATTTTCTAGCTCGTTATATAAATATTAAATAAACATTTGTTAGAAATAAGTATTTTTAAGCTTTATAAATAATGCACATATATGCTTAGTTAATAGCCCTTTTTTGAGTATAAATAAAATATGTAACTTTAATTCCACAAATTTGTTTTTTATTCAAATTTTTTCAATTGGTTTAGTTTGGTAATACTCGAAATTACCAAACGTGTGATTACTAGTTGAAAACATATTTGATTCAAATCGAATTCAACCCTTAAGGCAGGACTGGGATGATCAAGGTCTTATACAAGGTTACCTTGGTTTTTCTGGAGAGGGTTTTGTTTCTCAACTGCCTTCTTAACCCGAAGAAGCAACGGTTGGCAAGAGTTATTCTCCGTTTGATCTCCGCACTGATGTTGTTGCCCGTGTCTACAGCGGATTCTAGGTAGTCCTGTACTACCTCGATGTTATGCCTGTCTATTGTGACGATTTGTCCAATTCGTCGATGTTCTGTGTCCTTGTTTGATGACAACATATACTTCGTTTTGCCCTCATTAACCATCAAACCCATTTTTGCCGCTTCTGTTTCAATACTCGCAAAAGCACCTATGACATCACGCTTTTTTCTTTTCATTACGTCAATATCGTCTGCGTAGGCGAGTAATTGTACAAACTTTTGAAAGATTGTTCCTCTGGTGTTGACGTTTGAGTTTCTTACAATCTGTTCAAGATGTTGAACAAATCGCATGACAGTTTGTCGCCTTGCCTAAAACCTTTTTCGACATCAAAGGTCTCGGTGGGTTCCGTACCGACCTTGACGAAGCAGCGTGAATTCTCCAAAGTCATCCTGCACAGTCGTACGAGTTTTGCAGGGATGCCGAAACTAGACATGGCTTTGTACACCTCGTCTCTGTAAATACTGTCATACGCGGCCTTGAAATCGATAAAGAGATGGTGTACATCGATCGATAACGATATTATGTTCTCGGTTTTTTTTTCCCAAGATCTGCCGTAATGTGAAAATTTGGTCTATTGTGGACTTCTCTGGTCTAAAACCACATTGATAAGGACCTATCGAGTTGTTGACGTGGGGTTTCAGACGTTCACATATTACAGCAGACAAGATCTTATAAGCGACGTTAAGGAGGCTTATCCCTCTATAATTGGCGCAATTGTGAGGGTCTCCCTTTCTAAGGATCGGGAATGCAATACTGAGGTTCCATTTATCGGGCATATTTTCTTCCGACCATATCATGCAGATCAGCTGGTGCATACTCCTTTCCAACTGGTCTCCAGCTGCCTTGAAAAGTTCGGCATCAAGGCCATCTGCACCTGCAGTCTTATTTGATTAAAGTTTGCATATGGCAAGCTTAACTTCTTCCAGGTCGGGAGAACGGCATTCTTGATCATCGTACAAGCTGAATGGAGCAATCTGCCTGACAGCGGAATTTGTGCCCTCATCGCCGTGAAGCAGTCTGCAGAAATGATCTTTCCAGATCCTCAGTAGCGACTGTGACTCTATAACTATGTTTCCCTGCTGGTCTTTACAGGCTTGAGTTCGGGGCTTGCCATCCTGGCAGAATTTTTTTACCTTTGGGTAAAATTTCCGGATCTCGTTCCTGTCATGGCGCCTCTCAATTTCTTCTTTTTGAGAAGTCGGTATTCTTCCCTTCTTTTCTCCTTGTAGATCTCGTTATACTGGTCGTTAGCAGCCCTTGTTCGTTTTTGCATCAGCATTTGACGTGCTGGCTGCATTTGCCTGCCTGCATTCTTCATCGAACCATGGGTTTCGTTTTGGTGGCCGAGTGAAACCCAGAACCTCAGAGGCAGCGGTTCTGATGGCTTCTTGGCATTGCTGCCACTGGTCTTCAATGCTTAATGCTGGCGGCATGGGATTCAAGGATAATTGAAGGCACACTCGATTGGAAAAGGCATTGGCAATCTCTTGCGAGATATTATTTTATTTTAAGTATTTAGTGAAATTTTTCGTTTAAAAAAGAAACTAAAAAAATTTTAATTTTTGAGTATTTTAGAAAATATAATGAAAAAATCGCGCGATTTGCAAAATAATAGTTTTTTACAAATTCGCACAAAACCTTTAGAATAAGAGTACATACTTTCTTATATTTTTTTCTTTCAAATTTTTCATAAGTTTCTATTCAGTTATCATTAATAAATTGCGGTTGGTAACCCTGTATCACAAAACCTTTTATGAAAAACATATACAAAAACATTCTTGATGTAATCAAAAGCTACAGAAATTAGAAAAATATACAACTTCGAATAACTTCGAAAAACAAAAACCTTTGAATTAAGAAGCCTTTCGATTTTGATATTCGACTTATCACTCAATCGCAAGTCTTTGTCACAAAACAAGACTAATTTCGATTTCTTTAGAATACAGAGACATTAGTGATGACTTTACTGTGATTTAAAAGTAACCGAGACTTTGCAGTAGAGAAGTCGACACAAAATTTACAAGTAATGAAATGTGTCACTTGGGAAAAGGATAAAATAAAATTAAGCCTAAATAATCAACAAGCTCTTTTATGCAAATGCATCTCCAACAAATGCGGCAATTGTTTCTCTAAAACTTCCCTTGCTAACCCTTCTTTAAAAACATTCAACAAACTAATTTGTAATTAGCAATTAAACCGAGATGCAAAAGCAATCACTTTTTCCTCCCTGAAGGAAGTTTGGGGTTCGCATTTTTATATCCGTTTCTTTCCAAGAGCTAAGTAGGATTGGGATTAAAATTAAAAATTATTTTTCAATTGCCTTATAAAATACTGGAAGTTTGATTAAACTGAAGTAAAAAGGTATTTTCCTCTAAGACCTTTTCATAATTCGTTTTTATGGCTTAAGAAAAGCAACAAGTTAGAGGATCCTCTTTTCGTTACTTAGCGCTTCTTACCTTTGACTAATGACAACCCTTCTCTTTAACCTTTCATATTCATTTTAACCCTTAAAGCGCGTCAGAACAAGGTTCTTTTTGATAAATTATTTCAAAGGGCAATTTGAATTTTCGTATTCAATATCTGAGAGGGTTGAATAATAATAAATTTTGAACTCATGAAATCGAGGATTAGCTTTCATCTCCTTGCAGCTTTTTATAGCGACGCGGAGCGTAGCATCAGGCATCAAGGACTGGTCAATTTTTAATATTTTTTTGAAACAAATTTTTACATTTCAATTACAAAATGATTTTTTTCATTTTGTGTGAACTCAACCTCATACTCAACCTCACCAAATTCTATCAAAATATTTTCCGTAGCCTTCTAATCAAACATTAAACATGTTTTGTCCCATTTAACCCCTCTTTTGCATGTATGTATGTTTCTATAATAAATTGTATCTGTGATTAATTGAAGGTCGTGGCCTAGTTAACTATACATAAACTTTTCTGCTGCTGTTTGTTATTATTGTCGTTTACATTCTCCCTAGCACTAATGCATTTGATGTGCTGCCAATGCCATTTCAGTCTAGAATTTTGTTGCTTTATTCGTTTTAGAAATAACCGAGTCGACATAAAAGATATAACAGCTTTTGTTGTTGTAAAGTTGAGAGTGTTAATTGTGTTTTTTAACAACTATTTGCGTCACTAGGTGTAGCCGCACCTTGGCCCACAATGCTAATCGAAAAAATGAACACCGGAAATAATCACAAAGATTGTTTTTAAAAATATGAGAACCTAGGAAGAGAACAACTTTAAGAAATCGATTGTCCAAGGTAATAAACCGAAATAAATCAGATTGTTTTTGAATATAATTAACAAATTGTGTTTTGCAAAAAGTTATGACCTTAGAAATTATATTTTTTATTTACCTACCTACGCAAAAGGTATGCAAAAATGTTGTCGAATGCGTAAAAACACATTTTTTATTATCAGGTTGCCCTTGAATTGACCCGTTCGCATATAGCATAGCTTAAATTGCAAATGCGTGGTGCTGGTTGAGTACCTACATATATGTTTATTGTGTTTGCTTATTCTGTTGTTGTTTATTCAAAGTGTATACAGCTATACTTGGATTAGAATCATACGATTCACAGCCAAACACAAATTGTTTGCTTTTAAAGTTTTTTTTCGACACAACGAGTTTCAGGCTGAAGTAGTCAATGGCAAACTTGCTAATTAAATAAATTGGCAGAAACCCTCTATTTTATGAACGCTCAACCATGTGGCCAAGCCTTTTCCCAAATCCCATTCGGGTCAGTAAAAGAATATTTTACTAGCTTAAAATTTGTTGACTTTTATTTAGTATTGTGGATGGTCTGTTTCAGTTCTCGTTGATTTGTATCCCATGAACAGACTTCGAAAAAGGTTTGTGTGTGCTTCATGCTGTCAGTTTTGTGAAGCCCATACTTGAAAGTTTAGCAGCTGTTTTTATTCAAGATGTTGTAAAAGAAATTTAGAGAACCGTCTCTGGTCAGAAAATGGCAGTTCAATTCACATTGTTTCCTTTAGTCCCAATCCATTTCGGGGCAAACTACCTTCGTTCGTATATAGCTTTATGTTTTACTTAGTAACTCGTGCCAATATTCCTTAACCACTGTAAAAGCTTGTTTACAGAACAACTTTGCGTACCAAACGTCAAAAACGTTTATCACATGATCACAGAGTAGATAATACAGAGATGCTAGAAACACTCACAATTTTGCTCTGTGGTTTGATCAAAGACAGCGTCTTAATTCTGTCATGTTTCCGTAAAACTCTACCTGTTCAGTTTAAATACCAGATTAATAATTCTGACCTGGAATGTGTTACTTAAAAAAAAGATTTGGGGGTAATAATAGATACTAAGTTTGAATTTTTACCTCATATTAATTATATAATAAATAAATCTAGCCAAATGCTAGTGTTTATTATCAGAAATACAAAGGAATTCACCGATCCATACTCACGCAAATCTCTCTTTAACTCTTTGGTTCGATCTGAACTGGAGTATCGCTGTACGGTTTGGAACCCTTGCTACAAAAACTCGATTGTGAGAATCGAAAAAATCCAGAGAAAATTTACTGGATATACGTTCTATAAACTAAATTGGAGAATCAAAACTTCCTCATACAAAACCAGGTGTTTGTTATTTGACATACAAAGTCTTGAAAATCGACGTATGTACTTAATTTGGGATAATGCTTGTTAGAGATTTACTATCATTACCACATAAAATGCTCTTCTTTACTTTTGTTAATTAAACTACGCGTTCCGAGTAGAACTTCTCGTAATAACTTAGTGTTTCATGAGCAAATTCATCGAACGAATTATGATAGAAATGAATCAATTACTCGTTGCATCAGAGTACCCAACTAAGTTTGCAGTAGATTAGATTTCTTCGTCAACTGTAGTAGAAGTTCTTTTAGGCAGTACGTATTTAATGTATTAAACATGCCACCATTTAATTAGTTTAAAGTTCAATTAAAATTAAAATTCCTATTTTATCAATACTATTGTTAGTCTAATTCTTAAGTAGTCTGTAAGTGAATATTGTTCTCTGATTGACGAAATAAATAAATAAATAAATAAAGAAATAATTGAACTTACTACTATATCCGGCAGCAATTCAGTTTCATTACGAGTATTTCCCTTTTTTGATTGTACTCTTCACTTTAACAGCGAAGAATGTTCATTAAGTAAGTTTTGAATGACTAAATTCTGCAATCAAAACTGTAAACTGTTTAAAACTGTAAAAATGCGGAAAGCAAATTTCAAAACATATCAATGAGACCAAAGTCGAAACATAATCGTTTTGTTTTAGGTATGACGACCATGTAACTAACTCTGGGTCGAATTATGGCACACGTTATCGAACTCGTGACGGATTTATGTGTCACGAGCAATCTAGTACGTAGTACCACAATTTGGAGTTCTCTAATCAGTAATCGAAAGGAATTCATTAATGAAAATATAAAAAATTTTGTGTGATCTATTTTTTTTGTTATTTTTACGAAGCCAGAGATGTTAGTAAGAAAGTGTCCAAGTCAATACACAAGAATGAAAGCTCATGTTGAACTTTAACCAACGTGATAATTATCAAAGTGGAAAGCTAAATTGTTATGACGTCATGCTTGAATCACATTCACGCTTTGACTAAGGATCCAACCTCGTTACGGGCGGTCGCTTTGTGTTCGCTTTGAATTGACATTCCGATTTGGATGTTACTTCATAATGAGAAAAATGAGAAAAAATGAGAAAAAAATTCTTTTCATTTGAGTGGGAGCCACGTTATGTTGTTTACTACACGGACCAACTTAACATCGACAAAGTAATATTGTGAAAGGATATATGATCGAACTCATAAACGTAAGGCGAAATCGAAGCTAAAGCGTCATTGTGAATCAGGAGGCATCAACTATTTTCTAATAGTTGAACTAAGAAATATCAAAGCGATACAAAAATGTCAAAGCATTTTTGGGGTTAAGACACTTGACTTCCATGTCTCTTAGTCACCAGCATTTGATTTCTTTAACCGAAGCGCATTCATTTAATGGTAGACATCAGAGTTACCTTCGTCTGTCGGGTGACTGGGACGATTCATCTTAGTTTGCAATCAGTTTAGGTTAGATTAGGTGGTAGTGGCTGTCAGCCAATGAGAACATTGCCTGACACACTTAGGCCGCAAGGGCCCATTGTGATACCACAGAGATCAGCAAGTTAATCACCTACTGCTCTCAAAAACCCGATGTCAGATTAATGAGTTGATCACTTATTAATCTTCCATTACGGGACTAGCCGGTTAATCACCCGCTAGTCGAACCACGTGGAACTTTTAATGTATGTATTTCGAAAGACTTTTAGGGTCTATGTAAGCTAAGTCGCTAGTATCATCGAAGAAGAATTCACCGAATTGAGTTTTCTTCCTATGAAGTGCAGGGCATGAGCAAAGAAGGTGTTGAACGGATTTCTCCTCCTCCCCGTCCATGCGGCTTCTGCAGAAATAATTGGAAAACATACCAAGTCTTTTGGTGTGTCTTTCTATTAGACAGTGTCCCGTAAGAACATCTATGGTAGAACCTAGATACAGGAGGTTCAGGGCTAACAAACTCTTTTGAGTCTTCACACGGCCAAACTTTTTTGGTGGCAAGGCAGTTGTTACTCTCACTGCATCTAGTGTTTGTTATCCATGAAGCGTCTTGTCTAAGTAGGAGTTTACATGCAGCAATAGGTACACCTATGTTGTTCCATTCTAAGCGTAGTAAGTGGTCGTGCCCTTTTTGGCTAGTTCGTCTGCCATACAGTTGCCTGGTATGTCCCTGTGCCCTGGCACCCATGAAAGGTGAATGTTAAACTGGTTTGACATCTCCCTCAGAGACATCTGACAATTTTTGACCGTGATGGATTTTGAAGAGACAGAATTGATTGTAATAAGATTACTTTTCGATATTAAAAGTTTCGAGGCTCGAAAACTTTTAATTGACAGACAATTGCTAATCGTAAATCGTAAAAATGTTCGCCACTGGCTTCTGTTTAAAAAGGGTAAGATGACAGAATAATCATGTGCTTTGTAATGTTTTTTTCAGGCGTATATTTTTTTAAGAAGAAATGTAACGCATTATAATTTAATATTATTGCAAGGAATTCAGCTTTATTATAAAGATTACGGTTTAACAGCTTAAAAAGGATATCGCCGCGGCTGTTCAAATAAATTCAACGAGGCTCAACTTTTGACCACCTTTTGCAGAACTTGCAGCCGTATGTCAGCAATAACGCCAAGAGTATTCTCTTCCAAGCCGTCACTCGTCTCGAGCTTATCAAACGAATTTGCATTACAACACAAAAAATTGTCCAGCGGTATTAAAATGCTCTTGAAGTTAGCTCACAGGTTTGAAACTCGAAATTTAAAAAAAAAATCAATTTCAGAAATGACTTCGTTCAATGCTCAGTGGTGCTGCGTCAATGCTTCCACCAGGGGCGAACGCAGAAAAATTTTTCGGGGGGGGGGGGGTTTTGAAAAAATATATTAAATATTAACGAACAATTTGTTTTTAACATTTTTATGCTTTTTTTATACTCTGTATTGATTCGTAAAATACATTGCTAGGAGGAATCCTAACTAATATTATAAATGTGTAATGTGTAATTCTGTCTGTCCAGCTTTCTGTGTTACCGTCTCCCGCCCAAACTACTCAGCCGATTTGAATGAAATTTGGTACATAGATAGCCTAGAACCTGAGAAAGGACATAGGCTATGTATTTTATCCCTTTATTCTAATGATAACGAGAACGTATACAGGAACCTAGAAACTACAGCACCCATTTTAATAATTCTTCCACCGTTAGAACGCCTCACTATCCTCAAGGAACATAAACTTCAACTCATCCCCATATTCCTACAGGAACAAAAGTCCTTACTACTATTACAAGTACGAAAGAATCTGCCGCGAAAACCACTGAATCGATTTAAGTAAAATTTTATACAGAGATGATCTAGAAGGACATAGACTTCAATTCATCCGAATATTCCCACGGGAACCGGTCCTTACTAATATTATAAATGCAAAAGTAGCTCTGTCTAGTCGTCCCGCCCAAACAACTAAACCAATTCAAATGAAATTTTGTACAGAGGTAGTCTAAGACCTGAGGAAAGACATAGACATTATGTTTTATCCCAATTTCTACTTTTTTTAGAATTTCTACTAACTTAGAAACTACTGCACCGATTTTAAAAATTCTTCCACCTTTAGAATGCTACACTATCCCCGAGCGAGTAACATAAGCTCTAACCCATTCCTATATTCCTATGAGAACAATCACCATATTCCCTCGGGAACGGGAGTCGTTACTAATATTCCAAAAATTCCAAAATTAAATCTGTCTGTTTTTTTTCTTTGTTCCATTATTCCCATTGGACTTACTTGTACTTACTACTTGTAAGTAAACAATTCTATTTGGCAAAATATGAAAAAAGTAAGAAGATAGGTTACTGAAAAATTCAAATTGCTGCCGAAAGTCAGCTAGTATTTAATAAAATTAAATCAATGCGCCTAGGAACTTTTGCCATTTTTATATTTATAAAGTTCTCATAGTGAACCTCAATACTTTTATAGATGTACAGCAACATCAAACCGTTCAGTTGCTCCTCGTTGGTTCTTCCTCGCAGAAAAGTTTTTAATCTGCGCAGATATGAAAAAGATCGCTCGCTTAAAGCCACGGATACCGGAAGTGTGGCACCGATCTGCATAAAATAATGAACTGTTTTATATAGGGATGAATCGCACATATTAAGGTGTCTATAAAGTTGTTGGGCTGTTTTTATTTTGGCATACTCAAGCAATGTTCATTGGTATGCATAAGCTTATTTATACATAAGTATACCCTTTCCTAGTTGCCATTGTTGATCCCATTCTTATACAGAGTCAGAGCGACTGCTTTTTAGTATGTGTGATGAAAATTTTAATTTTCGTTAGTTTTGAAGCGACCAATGCGATGTGTTTGCAAATATAAGTAGGAAAGCGAATTTTCATATATTTCTATCGGGTCTATGAAATAACTCCCACGAAATAAGTCCCACTTTTAAAAACGAAATAAGTCCCACCAAAAATTGCTATTTTGAAAGTGGGAGTTATTTCGTTTTTAAAAGTGGGACTTATTTCGTCAATTGGTGGGACTTATTTCGTTACGCGTTTTTATTTTAAGTGGGACTTATTTCGTTTTGAGTGGGAATAAATTGTAAAGTGGGAGTAATTTCATACCCCTAAATTTATATTTTTTCTTATGCAAAAAGTTATGGTTGTCCCTTTTACGAAATGTCCAATATTTCGTAAAAGGGACAACCATAATTGTTTGTCCTTATCTCTCATGGCTCTTCTTGCTTGTATACGATTTTTCTTTATTATTCCTCTGCTTTGATTATTCATATTATTCGACGTGTGTTTTTTTCGAAGAGCCAAATACTTCTTATTTGAAATCGCATTAAACAATGAAAAAGTGGGACTTATTTCGTTTATGAAAGTGGGACTTAATTCATTTAAGAAATATATTATTCAAGGGGGAGTTATTTCATTTTGAGTGGGAGTTATTTCATTTCAAGTAAATTTTTAAATCATTTCATTTTGGTGGGACTTATTTCGTTTTCAAAAGTGGGAATTATTTCGTGGGAGTTATTTCATTTTTTTAAGCAATTTTTGGTGCGACTTATTTCGTTTTTAAAAGTGCGACTTATTTCGTGGGAGTTATTTCATAGACCCATTTCTATCACAGGTCCCATTTTATACGACCCAATACTAGATACCTCCACATCAACATATGAAATTTACTTACACTAGGAAAGGGTGATCATGCTAAAAACATACCAAAACCAAAAAGTAATTCCAAAACATATGAACTACATACCTGCAAATTAACTTATCGATAGAAATGGATTTCGCATTTGGAAGGATTTTTTCAAAAATTTTTGACAGAATGAAATTTTCAGATGAATTTTATGCTTCCATGTTTTATATTTTGATTTTTGTTTTAAAAAACTAGTGGTTATTTTTTTATTTCAAAAATTTCGGGGGGGGGGGTTTCAACCCCCAAAACCCCCCCCTGCGTTCGCGCCTGGCTTCCACGGTAAAATGGCAAACCAAACTGAACATAAATCAAGCGACAGCGGTCAAAAAACCAAATTCGAAAAGTATTGAAAACTACACGTCTTAAAAATCATCCAAAATCGTCAGGGTTTTTAAAGTAGATATTTTTGAAGTATTTTTTAAGAATAAATGCAGGTTGAGTACAAAGAAGTGACAGTGTTTTAGTCCTGGAAAAACAAAACCAAAATCAGAAATTAGCAAAGTCGTAAAACGGTGCATTGCATTTTATAACACTGTGCTTTGGTGTTTAAATAACCAATTTAGTTTCTTCAAATTCAATGTTGAACTGGTAAATTCTCCTGTCTTCAAAACCTGGAAAATTTTGGCACATTCCTAAGAATTGTTAGCCACAATATACCTACGTCTAATCAGAAACTGTAGAACAGGCAGCTGGGTGTCGAAATTTGGTAGTGAAAACGACCTTTGATTGGTCGTACACAGTTGAAACCAAATGAATACACTACGAACCATATCGGCTCAAAGATTAAGGGCACGGCCAAATACTGAGCTGCAAAGCAACAGAGAGGCAGAACGATAACGCTCAGCTTCCAGTTTTGTTATAACTGTGCGTGGCCGTGCCCAAAACTTCTTCCTCCACACGGCTGCGCAAAGACTCAATACCCCTTTCAAGTAAATTAGATTAGCCCAAGGAGGAGTACTCTCCAATTTAAAGAATATATCATGTAAACTTCAGCTGCCCTGTAAATGTCTTGAAAAATACACGTTTAACAATATGAACATTACAACCAAACTGAGAGTCAACGTCCTATTTACCTTTCTCTATTTTTTAAGAATATAAAACGACTATCTATGTATACTGTAAGCGTTTCAATTCAAGATAAGACAGAGTAGACAATAATAAAATTTTAATGACGCCAACGGGTAGTTTTATGGACTAAATTTGTTTCATTGTATACGCAACCCATTCCCACCAGACACCCCATAACCATATTGCAAGCGACAAACGAACTAACTTCTTCGCAGTTCATTTAAAGTCACTCAATCAACAAAAACAAATCGAAAAAAAGCTAATTAGGCCCCACTTTGTTGCATTAATTACTTCGACTGTTTTCCCTTCTTTTTTTTCTTTTTGTCCTCTGTTCCAGTCCTCTAACCCTTGTCCAGACCGTTTTGTTGTTTTGTTGATAAATATTTAGGGCGTGCACAATGTTATCCATTGCGACTTGTCAAAGTAAATATTATCTTTCTCGCTAGGCCATAATTTATTCAAACTCAAAACCGCTAATGAATCATTTATTAAAATTTTACTTTCCAACGTTTCCACGCCGCCGCCGCGCCGAATCGCTGTAGGACATGGACATCAGCGTATAATGAAGCGAAAACGCAGATTCGACACAATGCAATGAAGTAAAATCCTTGTTTTATTTTTATCTTCGATCTTTGAACGGAGAAAGGTGATTAGAAAGTATCTTCGACAGCACACGAAAACAAAAAACATCCATAAACGTGTACCACAATTTGTTTAGCTGGTTTTTCTTTTCTGTCTTCCTTATCATGGTATGGGTTGTTTTAGACTATCTTTCGCACTATATGTTTAATAAATAAGTTAATGTTTGCACCTTAATTAACAGCAAACGATTCTCAATTCTCATACCGCAAAGGCAGCTCTATAAAATATAGCAACTCATTTCAAGGTTAAAAAAAAAAAAAAACTGAAGAAGAAAAATCGCAGTTGATTGTATCTCGATTTAGTTCGAATGTTTATGAGACACAAACAAAGTTGTGTATAGTTTTTATCTCTCTGCTTGTTTTGTATCCGTCGGAACAGCACCAACTAATAATAACAACAACAAAGCAATCTTGTTCATGCCATTTATGTGTAGAAAGCACGAAATAAATTGGCAACAAACTAAAAACGAAGCAAACAAAAAAAAAAATTACAGTAAAATTCACGAGAGTTGTAAAACGATGCGACTAAAGACTGCATAGCACTCATAGTGAAGTCGTCCAGAGTGAGAAAGAATGAGGGAAATTTAGGTCATACCATTCCGACGAATATATGTAGCTACATTCATACCGCAGATTACATCGTTGCAATTTTATTAAATTTTTTTATGTGAATATTTTTGAATGATAAAACCCAGCAACTCATAACCGAAACGGCGCGGCATTCGCAAGTTTTGTTTTTATGTTTGCACATTTGATGTGCTATGTGCTTACTGGGCTGGATTTTATGAAACAAATATCTGAGAAAATTTCTTTTTTTTTTGCGAGATTTTTTTGTCTGAAACCACGCTTTATGCAAATATTTGATTATGGACATCCGGCAAGCCTATCGAAAAGTTTTTTTTTCGTAGGGTCACGATTTGAATTGCTTCTTTGAGGCGTTGATTTTTGAGAGGAACACAAATAGAAAATCATTTGTAAATCGACTAGACTGATGAAATTCAACCTGAAATGAAAAGACACCTATTCGATCTTTTTTTATGTTTTGGATACCAACTGTTTTAGTTATCAAGCGGTTTCGACTTGTCTTCTAGCTTTTTTCATGACGACTTCTCCATCCGATGTTAGAAGTCCGCTTTTCAATACTCAACAAGTTGAATTTAAGACAAGCTGAATCCACATGAGATTCATCACAAATGCATTCGATGAAACTGACTGTTTGGCAACAAGCCAAAGGCTACGGTGAGTCGATTTTCTAAAGTTCGATAAAAGAACGTGGAGGCTTAACGTGATACAACTTATTTTGGACGATTTAAGGACATAGTTTTTTCTCGAAGGTATAACGTGAACTGGACAAAAATATCGCTGCACACGTTTGTGATTGCAAAAAGCTAAGTGAGAAAGTGCTTTTCTGACAGTGAAATAGCTATCGGGGGGCTTGCCGATTCCACTTAAAAGACGATACCACCGGAAAAACAATTTGATGTTTCTAGGATGCAGGCCTTGAGCTCCCACGTAACAGGTAGCCATGCTAGCCATTATGACAGGGACATTACATTGCAGAAGTGCATTTTCATGATGCATCAAAGCCAATGTAATCCTAGACATCGTTTAAAAGTGATCTTAGCAGCAGAGTCATAAAGAACTCGACTTATTGGATGCATGCTATCATTTCAAAACTTTGGTCTCTGCTTGAGCTGTGCAATGACGGTTTAGTCAAATAACATGAGTGTACCAGTAACACATGTACTTCTTTGATGTTATAATATCTGACAGTATATCAATTAGATTTGAGTCAACGAAAATGCTTGGTTCAAAATCATCGAATTCCAATGCTAGTAGTGTAAGCAAATTACTTGACTTAAGTCCAAATTTCAGAGTTGGCCTTATGTCGCTTTTGTGAAGTGTCAATACCAACTTTTTACAAGATATTAGACCAATCCTAAAATTAGGTGTTTAAAAACCAATTCTTGCCATTAACTGTCTAGTAAGGTTCAACAATAGTGAGCTAACTCGGTATTTCGCAGTATATCAAGATACCTTTCTATATTAGTGAAGAAAATTTAAGTTTTTATTTTTATACTTCTGAGAAAAGCGAATGGCAATTCAATACGCCCCAATAAATAGCCCGTCATTGTTTTTAGAAAGGCTTATGGCTTTGTCTCAAAATGCTTTTTCAAACAACTCCAAATCATGCACTTTTCGCACGAAAATCATGTAGACCTTGTGACGCTTTACATAAGCGAGACTAATTTACCTGTGCAGTACCTCAAATAGCATTGTTGTGTTCACAACATTGTATTCGTCAATATTAGCATATTGAGGCTGCGGGTCTGCATGTGAATCATTGTGTTCACCGAGCTAGACAGACGTTAAATTCATAATGGACAAATAGGAGTGAAATAGTAACACACAACGGCCTTTTGTTAGCACAGTTGAGTACTCAAAGATGCACAACTCCGAAAAGAAGACTGCCATATCCTGTTTTAAGGACTATTTTGTAATATACAAACTAACCAAAAAATTAATGGCCATAGTTTTTCATAGCATTTTGGTTTTAATATGCACATGACTGGCACTCTGTAGCAGCAGTTGCTTCGTCAAATTCATAAAACCTCTCACTTTTCCCTACCAATGGTAAGGAATCAGGACACTTCTTACTGAGTACAAATGTGTAGCAAAACAGAATTAGAGTATCTGATCATTAATAAGACTATCAGCACTTGGCAACTTAGGTCATACCATTCCGATGGCGGCTATAATTGCCGCCATTAAGTGTGAAGATTCAATGAAATGAGATCGAATGAAGTTTTCAAATTTTTCTTGAATTAAAATATGAGGATGAGCTTTTTCAGAAAATGTCATTCCTATCATTCTAAAATTTTGTAACAAGTTGGAAGCCATTGGCGATATACTTGAGAGTACAGATAGGCCTCACTTAAGAAGGTGGCGTTACTGAAAAATGTTGTGTGTGCTAAGCAAAATCGTGTTAACTAGAACATGAAAGTTCTGCAGAGGGAGTCTCGGGGCCTATCGTACTTCAGCCACCTTAAATTTTTTCCGATTCCAAACGACTGAGAGAGAAAACGCTTCCCATGCCAGTGTACGAGTACTATCGGATGACAATACTGGATCAAAGAAGTTTTTGAAAGTCGAAATTTGAATTCACCCGTAATGGGCAGACATACTAACCATTCAGTCAATCAAATTATTAAATTTCAGAATTTTTTCTTAAACCATAATTTTGATTCATAAAGAAAGAAAAAAAGAGGAAGGATAAACGTAAATACAAATACTATCCTAGAAGATTCCCTGTGGGGAAAATGTGCAAAAAGTCATCTGATTAGACTTCAAACAATGCAAAATAAAATTTTAAAAATGATGCTTAATTTGCCATGGCATAACTTGACAGAAGATTTACATAAAATCACAAGTATTGAAAAAATTCCATCTAGAATCGAAAAACTTCGTATCAGATATGAGATATCCTGTAGCTCATCTGATAACCACCTCATTTCAAATCTGACTCTATAAAAATTGCAATACACATCCTTAAAAAGACTTATTTCTTCTCTCCTGTGATATAACTGTATGCTAAACTATTTATTTAACTGCTGTATTGTTTATTCACAGATTTGTTATTATTCTTATTTATTCATCTATTTGGTTACTTATTTATTAATTAATTCATTTATTAATTTATTTATTTATTTATTTATTCACTTAATTATTTACTTATTTATGTATTTATTTTCCAATTCATCTAATACTTTTTTTGACTGTTTGTTAATGTATATGTTTATATATTTACTTGTGTAATTATTAATTTATTTATTCATTTCTTTGTTCATTATTTTGTTATTTATTTCTTATTTACTATACAAAACTAGAAATTGGGATTGTAAGAAGTCTATAATTTGGCTGAGGTGATTCTCAGATATTTCCCCCCCTTCTCTCCATCTCAAATATTCAATGAAGGTTTTTCTTGTAGCTTCTCCTTCTATCAATAAATTCATTTATTATAATATTACAAAACCATTGTTATAAATATTTCAGTAGTAAGGTAGCTTTATACCAAATCTCTGTAAATTGTGCAATATAGGATAAATGAAAAGAAAATGTATAAATTATTCAGCTACAATAAAATATATATATAAAAAAGAAAAAGATTCGAAGTTTTAGCCGGGCTGTTTTTTGTTTTTGCCTTTAATAATTACAATTTTGCTAGGTTCACTTATGTCATCATTTCCACTGAACCTGGGCCCAAATTAACGCATCAGTGATCGAGTGAGTGAATTTTATTTTTCTTTCAAAATTCTGTTTAAATTAGACATTATCAGTCTGCTGTCCATATATTTATTTCAATTCGTTAAAATGGTGATGAAAAGAATATCAAGTTGTAATACTTCTCAATCACGTATTACTCGATCACGAGTGCGGCATTTCGGCTTCTGATTTCCGTTAATGAATTTTTTTTTGTGTATTGCTATCAACAGAATCTGATTAATTTATTTGTTTCCGAAACCATGTTAAAATGAAGTTCTTACTGCACATAAGGTGGAGCAACAGATCGAGGAGCCCCGGAGTCTAGCAAATTTCTCACAATCAAGCCTTACGACAAAATGGGGGTACCTACAATTTTCTGCCCGTTCTGAATGATTAATCGAGAAAGCACATTTCATGGCAAGCCATTACTTTGAATATACCGCAGAAAGAAACGTGTTAAAGCAGAGCCAAGCTATTAGAAGTTTAAGTGAGACCCGTTTAGTGTCTGTAATTTAATGGTTAAAAACAAATTAGCAACCAAATCTGCGTTTATTATCTTTATAGTTCCTTAATCCACATTGTAACTAGCACCTTATCAATTGTAAATACTAGGACTTGCGACCAGACACGCACTTCATTCTATTTCAAAAGTAAGTGCGAGATCTTCAATATAATTCGTTTTCCATCCACCTATTTGTAGTAAGCATCTTTTATCCATTGAATTTGAGAACAATAAAAATTTCTTCGCAACCTTATACCTCTAAAAATGCTCCTCTCGAAGTATATCAGCACGTCTAATATTTAAGACTTAATCTTATAATCTCCCATCGAACTCAACCAATCCTCAAAATTAAACGAAAATAAATCTTTGAAATTTAGACATACATAAAACTTAAGGGGATCGCATTATCATGATGATGCCAACCAAGGCCATATCAGTGAACAAAAATTCCATTTCTAATAAATTTCTATAAAACATGAAATCATGATTTCAACTCATTTCATTTGTCGTGGCTTAAAATTACTCTGTTCTATAATTTTTATTATTTCATTTTGTTAGATTCGCTTTGCGTAACAGCGCGTGATGTTATTTTAGAAAATGATGTCACTTGCCCGCACATGACATGGTAATAGAATTTTAGAAAGAAGAGAATGCAAATAAGAAACCAGACTAAAAAAAAGAAACTAGCTCTAGTTTTATATGTACAAAAATATTTATCCAAAAATAAATCACTTGGGGCTAGATAAAATAAAATACTTAATGACTTAAGCCTGCGCATTAAAATCAAAGCAGTTAATGACACAAAAAAGAACCTTATCCTGTCATTGGTATGAGCCTATTTAAGCCCACATTCGAAAACACATTTTTATAGGCGGCTGGTTTCTATTTTTTTATACATTAAACTGACTTTTGTGTCGTCATACCTTTCGAAGTCATTATTATTAATTATCGAAGTCATTATTATTAATAAAAAGGTAAATAAAATCATGATTGATGAGTTTGATGTGTAAAAGGTTTTATACCTGCATATGCTTTATACTTTACTACATTAGAGTTGAAATAAGAAAAATTAAAAAATTTTAAAGAATATTTTGAGCTATTCGTTATTGGAAGATAAAAATGCAAAAGTTAAAAGACAAGGCTGTTATTTTATCAAAAAGACCTTGAAGAGTATTTTGAGTAAAGTTAACATAAGACAATAACTAGTAATGTACAATCGTATTTCTGCATTTCTTATGACTTCTTAAGTTATAAGGTTTGTTTAGTAAAAACAATGCTTGTTTTATTGAATCAACATTATAAAATAGGTTTCCAGACAGCAAAAAATTTCTCAATTTTCTTATTAAATTCTGCAGTATTCCTAATAATACAATACTATCTTAAATTTGCAAGTTTATCTAAGTAATAGGTTTACAGACACAGCTTTGAGAAGTCACACGAGGTCAGCTAAGCTTTGTGCTAAAACCTTAAACACGTTTTTCTCGAAGCTATGTATTGAAAATCAGATGTCAAGATTACGCGAGAACTGCTCAACCGGTCTAAATGAAATTTAACACAGATCTTTGAAATTCAATTTACAAGAACTTGAACGAAAGATTTTGAATTTTTTGCTTACAATTATTTTTGACACAGAAGATGTGTATATCAGCCACAAATTTTAGTTTTTGTAGCAATCCAATTTTCCTTTTGTTCGTTCTTTGTTCAAGTTCCTAGTCTTAATTTAAACACGTTTAACGATTTCACTTCAGATGATGTGTAAGAAGTTCTGCTGTCAAGGTGTCAACGAAGACGCATCTTTTCCCGAGGGGTCCCGGAAATAATATTACAACAACGAAGTTTTGAATATTATTTTAAAGAAAATTTCAGAAGCTGAATGCAAAAAGTTTGAATAAAATAATTTAAATCTTGATTCAAATAAAATGGTTGAAAAAGACCGTTATTACTCCATCAAAACCCAAACAATCCCTAAAATAACTTAAGCGTTGGTTCGAACGGAACATACATTGTCATGATTTATAAGAAATAAAAATATATCTATCTATCTACATATCGATGAAGCATCTCGCTTGTAGAAAGAGACGACGGAAGGAGTAATGACATCTAGACAATCAACATCGAAGTGAGTTTAACGACACCCGTACCCTCTTACAACTTTCTCTGGATACCACCAGTGTAGTAAAAGTTATATAAAACTCAAAACATGGAGCCATGCAGGTGTCGAAAAGGAAGAAAATTTGACGAAATTCAGTAAAATTTTGAGCATTATGGAAATACGTGAGAATAGAAATGGCACTGCCCCACTATGCACTCTACTGCTAAGGTTCGCAAAGTTCCACGACGAAATGCACGAGGCTTAAGAGCCGTCATAATGGTGGAATGATGAAGCTAAAGCAGTAATAAGTAAGGAGAAGAAAGAAAGCCGTTTTCAAAGCATGGTCGAAGCGCCCCTTAAGTAGTGGAATGAAAGTGCACCCAACTTCAGACAAAGACAATGGAAGTAATGTATCGGGAGCTGGATGAAATTTCTGCCTCGGCTGCTGATGCAATACGGCAAAACAACTTGGACAAGAGGGAAACCACCTTTAAAATATGTATGTAGATGTTCAAAGAAGTAGACATGCTCAGGAGATTCGTTCACTAACGATGTTCAAGGACAGCTTCTTGTGCATTACGACACGATTCTGCACCAGTGATTGTGATAGCAGTTTTTCTCGAGAGCACTTTTCAGAAGCTGAACCAGAGTAAACAGAAATACTCAATATCACCGTCGAAGAGGTAAATGAAGTAGCAAAGAACGGATAGCGGGAGCGGGCTTTGGGTAGCCGACTGCGAAGGATTAAAGCTGATAACCAATGCGCGTTTGTATCAGCGGCAAGTCAAAAACCAGATGCAATCTATCTAAAGCATAAGGATCCGAATGGAAAAACATCGTAATATTAAAGATTAGCGCCTGTTGCGTGGTATACTTCGAAAAATCATCACCTCAGACAACGAGTATTTCCAGAGGCGGATGATAAATGATATGTATGATGGAGTAATGACGAAGGTTAGATGTCCAGCTGGCGTCACTTAAACATTCCAAGTCACAATAAGTGTGGTCCAAGAAAATGTCTTGAGTCCTTTACTTTTTAATATAGTAACTGACTATCTGCTGGAAGATAAAGTACAGAACACCAAAGCACATCAAATAATCTTTGCTGACGATTTAGTTTTCATAAATGAGAACGCTACATCCCTTCAAGAAGCACTTAACGTATAGGTAATTGTCTTAGAAAGAAGTGGGTGCCGTATTAGTCCTTTTCTGAACAAGATATGCCTTTTCCAGAGATTTATTTAATGGAAATCTGCTGCCCAAGTGTGCAAAGCTTAAATATCTGGGATTAATGGTCAATACTTAAGCAACTTAGGGTGGATTAACTGGCGAGGAAACACCACCATCTTCTCTAAAAGCAAAATGCCTCCCAATCTGAAGGCAAAACTCATATACTGTTCGCAATGTTGGACAATGTACAAAAAGCTAAGGCCGTTGACGTAAGACACTCGTAACGCCAAAAAATAAAGAAGAAATTCTGCACTAGTTCCAGGACATAAACTTCTTCTTTCCTAACCAATTCCCAATTGGATGTTCTAGCAGAAATTCCCTAAATACAACCAGTTCTATAGTCATTAAAACGAGTGGTAGTTGTACAGGATTGAAGCTATTCGTTCCCAAAACAGCTGTCTAATGGTTTATAGCCCATTTCCATAAGAGCAAAAACGTAATTCGTTTACAAAAATGAGCTAACCTGCTCCCACTAGTGGGTGAGATGTCAAACAAAAACCTTTACGTTTTAAGCTAAACATGTTCACTTAAACGTTTCTAATTTTGGGAAGGTCTGAAGAAAATATAAAATAAAATGTATGAAATGCAGAATTTTAAATAAATGAAAAGATTAGTAAAATTTTTAACATCAACATATACATTTCAGAAGCAATGCTTCCATTGTCAGAGAGATTTGTAAATTAAATTAAATTAAATTATTTGTCAAAAAACTGATAAAAAACAAAAATTTTTCTAAACAAAGTTAAAATTAAGTTGAGTTGAATCTATTAAAAAATTTTTTTAATATTGAATCTTGGATTGTTCCATCATCACTATTCATTAGACTATTTTTGTATTTAAATATGTAAAATGATTCAAAAGCATATAATTCATAATTGCTGTTTACATTAGTTAATAATTTTCTATTTTGCCAACTAAAACTATGACTATTTTCTAGCATATGTTCTGCAGCACTTAATTTTTCTTTTTCATTATATTTAAGAAGTGCAAAATGTTCCTTAAAACGTTTTAGAATAAAAGCAAATAGGGTCATGTCCCCAGTTGTCGAACACTTAGTGACTTGCAATAAAGTAATCGCATACTGCCAGAAAACCTTCGATATTCAGTATACGAAGTTAAATTAATTAGATTCTCAAACACAAACTTTATTTAATAAACTTAAATTTAATTCTGTAACTTTAACCGTTTTTTCTATAAAACAATATAAACTGAAAAACAGTCCAGTTCCCCAGTAATCGACAACTTGTTTCCTTAAGCCGAACATTAAGTTTCCTTATTTCGAACATGGTGTTTTGGGTTAAGACTAACATTTAATTACTACACAAAACAGACATTTTTAAAGTTTTCTCTATTTTGAATTATCCAAACATTTTTATTTATATTTTATATTAATTTTTATATTTTTTTTATATTTATATTTTCTCAATTTTTTTGAACCACATAAATCAGATAAGATTTGAAGAGTAACACACAAAGTCTTTATTTTGAGCACAAAGTTAGGTGTATACGTTAAATGGTTATGCCAAATGGCGACAACCTTTATTTCTTAAGCCATCTTCTTTGGCAAGTTATGAAACACCTGCGTCATAATTGAAATTGTTAACTGTTCGAACAAAGGAAACCTAAAATTGTACTGAGTTTCCTTGATTAGAACACTGAAAAAAGGTGTTCGAATACTGGCCCCAAAGGTTTTGCTACTTTAATTGATAGAAAGACGTAAAAATTATTTAGTTTCTTATAACATGTAAGGCCTGAGCTTAAAAAAACTATTTTGATGAAATTGCCTATATTCGAACACTAGTGTCCGGACAGGAGACTCACAACAATTTAGTTTCCTTTGATCGAACAGCTAAAATCTAGTGAAACTATTAACTTTTAAGATAAAATTTTAACGTAAATGAACTAAAATAAGCATTATATAACGAAAAAATCTTACAACATAAATATTTAGCTTCAATTGCCCCTTAAAATCATAGTTTCTTACGACACTCTCAACAGTCTCTTTCTTCTATGGAAACTCACAATTGCCCAAATCTTTGAAAGCTAGTCACAAACTACTATTTTTTAAACGTTTACATTGGTTGTACTTGTAAGTTGTTTCTGAGGGTTAAAGAGTATAACACCCTTTACAATTTCGCATTAAAAGAAAATAAAAAAATTAGAAATAATGCGGTAACTGGGATAACTGGGAGTGTTCGAATTAAGGCGACCTTACCCTATGTACCAGCAAAATTCTTCTTTTTTCAGACCGAACACGCCAAACATGACCGAGTGCTGGACGCACTCTTTTCAGTGTCATTTTTTCAAGTTTTCAAAAATCAAAGCTACAGAATGTCATGGTGTAAAAATGTATCAATAAGTGAATTAAATATTGGGTGAAGGTAGACATCGTGCATAGAAAGATGCTCTCTCTCTCCAATAATTTGAGTAAATTACGTTTTTCTAAAACAACTATAGAATAGATTTTCCACTTTCATTTGTACATCACTTTTATTAGTTATATTACACTTAGTAAAACTGTAACAGCTGTATTTATTAGATTTTCTTAAGACGTCTCTTAGACGTTGATAAGTTAAGTTTCAATTAAAATTTAATTGGAACTTAAGAGAGGTTGATTAAATTCTTATCGATAATCGATTCTACGCTGATGCCAAACTAATTGATAGTTGTGTCAAAATAAAGTAGTAAAAACAGAAATCTAGTCCAACAAAAATTTGTTTGTAAACAATTGTGGTGCCATTTTGCTTATCAAAAAAAAAAAAAAAAAAATATGTACGAGTATCATCAACCTAAAACTAAAATGTGAATATTAATTCAAAAAAAAAAAAAAAAAAACCCAACGCATTGTTGGCTTAAGGCCCTTATTATGAGTAGCAAATCGACCGCTCGACCATGGAACAATCTTTCTTTGCCAAGCAAAACTGCAATTCCCTAACATTCTCTTAACTCTGGTTGTAGGCACACGACATCCATGGCGAAAGCATAACTACTGCGTGGGCGTTCGACCACCATAAACATCCAAAATGATTTTTCTTTGGTATCACCTCAACAGCAAGAAAATATGTCTTGAAAAATGCTGTTCCAATTTAACCTTTCAGAACCGCACTCACGAGAATGTTTGTTGCGAGAACAACGCGTTTGGCCTTGTAACCCTGTGGAGCTTTTGTGCCAGCTTTTTAGGTTTCTGTTTATTAATCATGTCATCTGAAAAAACTTGCACATTGAAAACACTTACATAAATCGCGAAGAAAATCTTTCATATTTTTGTTTTAAATGAAGTTTCTTTTTAGAAATAATATTGCCAAAACAACAGATCAAAATGGACACCGATTTTCCCGAAACGTCAGAATGAATTTTTAATTTGGATTTAAGAGACCTTTGAACGCCATTATTGGCATTTAAGTTAAGAGGGCTCTTAGCAAGGTTACTTAAATGTGAAATTTGATTTTCGATACGGATTCGTTACTTAAGTGTTACTTAAAGGCCAATTAAATCTAATCGATGATTAAAAGTTCTTTATAGATACGGCTGTAATACATTACAGAAAAAAAAAACAAGAGAACATTACAACCCAGAACCCACGTATATCTACTTAATGCAAATAAGTTTTCAATTCAAGTATGTATTGCCCTAGCATGTTTTCCCATAGAGCTGTCTCTCCCCAAAGACAACTATTTTTGAAAATCCTGATACGAAGCAGCGGTTTGGTCGGTAGGAAGGTAGGTAGGTACTTTGCAAATTGAAATGACCTTTTCACCGTGAAATGAATTAAATTTTGCAATCGGTCTGCAATTGGTGTTCGTATAGGGTGGACTGTTTTACACAACCATACAAAAGCAAAACACACTCACTTACCCCATCACAATGACGTGTCACCTTTCCTTGACCCATATATCCATAATGGCTGTTTCTCTCTCATGGGAAGAAAAACAATTGTCGAACACACTCGGTGTCGTATGCGTACATTTTCACATACCTCCATTGAATTTAAAAAAAAAAAAAACTGGCTGACCATGAGCTTGCAAAAACAACAATAAGTCCATGTCTAAAACAATTACACAATTAAATTTGTTTATTGTTATCTTCTCCCTAAAGTTTTCATTGTTGTTGTTAATAGTATAATGACAAATAAAAACCACAAGTTGCGCAACTCTTGCAAAAGTATATATGTAGCTACATATGTAGCTACATACATAGACACATATGTGTATGTCTCATTACAACATGTCAGGGCATCTTTTAAGTAACACGAACGTGGCCAAATGGCCACGTAGTAATCCGCCGTGGCCACGTAGTAATCATAATCTGGCCACAACCAATTTTCGAAAATGCGTGAACAACACATAACTGATATAATGTCAGAAATTTTCTGAACATACATGATTTCTCAAAAATGTCAAAAAATATATAACTTGCTAATTCTAATGAAGTTTGTAGGTGCTAATCGAACAATTTTGTCAACGAATGAATGACAGTTCATCAAATATACTGTCAATGAGAATTTATATATGGAAAAAAACATACTCACGACTTCCGTTATATATAAATTCTATAAATTCTGCACGTGGCTCGAGGATTTTTCTCAGCATATAATTAAAAATTTATGGGCAAGTGTAAAATAAGTTGGATATGAAAAATAACAACAAATTTCGGGGACTACTTTTTTTATTGCAAATGTTTTGGTATGAGTGAGTCACAACCCGTCGATCACAATTCGTCTATTAAATAGATATGATTATAAGATCACAGAACGTTTTCTTCGCCAAAAATGGTTTCAACCAAGAATCGACCCTCTTGAATCATTTCGGCTGTGGTTTTCGCCATTAGAAATGTTGAAAATCTTTTGATCAGCTCATTTTCTTCAATGTTGAGCCGGATGTCAAGAAAATTGATGAACGCTGATATCATTTCGATTCGGAGTGCCGTCCATGATCGGGTGCCTGTTGTGACGAGAGAATGCGATACTTTGCGTCTTTTCCTATCGTCTTCTTTATTTTCAGTGCTGTTGGTGTAAAGGAAACTTCTCTTCCTGTCCGCCCGCCTGGATATGGCTCCTGGAGAATGAGTTTCAACTTTCTGAGAGCGTTTTGTTTCAAAATGAAAACATCAAGCAGAAGCAAACGCCCTTTCTGGAGATTTTTTTGCAAATCTTTTATGATCAATAAAACATCTGCCATCAAGCATGTTTGGAGAAATTGTTGAAATTCCGATTTGCTCCAAGTATTAAGCATCCCAACTGCTACATTCTTGTCTATCAGTCAACCTGGAGTTTTTGAGACATGTCGCCAGTATTTGAAATATCCCGGTAAATTTTGAAAAACTGCAGTGATCAAATTATGGACATGTTCAGCAAATCTTACTTCAAAGTAACCTGGGAATGAACGATATTCTGGGCAAAATTTTTGCAATTCCTTATTTTTCGAAGGTGATGTACGAAAATATTTGGCCACAGCTGTGGTATTTCGTTGTTATTCTGCTTTATAGCGTTTTTGGAATCGTCCTAAACACATACGAACAGACAATTAGCTTTATCGGTGAATTACTGGTGTCGAAAAAAGTTATGAGTGAAATATGTACTTACTCTCTTCAGGTATTTATTTCCATTGTTTTGATCTTGATTCGTCGAGGTCTTTAAAATCAACTTTTTCAAGAGTAGACATCTCAGTTTCACAATTTATTTGCAAGTAGCAAGTAATTGAACAACGAAAGTTTAACAAACGGGCAGAGGCGGATCTAGCTATAGGCTGAGTAGGCTGCAGCCTAGGGCGGCAACTCCAGAGGGGGCGGCAAATATTTTGAAAATAAGAATTTTTTTCTCGAACAAAAAAAATTTTCAATAGAAATGTTATTTTTTTATTTTTTATGTCAACTTGATTTTTATTTTTTATTTTACCATCTTATGTTATCGACGTTCATGTCGAGTTTCATATAACTGTGGTGAGTATAAATATGTAAAAAAATTTTGGGGGCGGCTTTTTTTCACAGCCTAGGGGCGCCATTAGTCTAGATCCGCCACTGCAAACGGGAGTAAACAATAAGTAAAAGTCACTAAAGGCGGTATTACACTATCATATTTATATGAACAAAGTTGTCATATAATGTATGGCACATTTTCTGTAAATATTGCAAGTGATATTACACTATGCCATATATATGGGGACAATTTATATGGCAAACAATAATTATATGACAAAGAAAAGTATCGCTATTACACTTGTATGACAGCCTGTGCCATATAAAGTATGGCAAGCATGAATATAATGAACTAGCCATATAAAAATCGATTGATTTTATATGACTTGCGCTTGTCATACAATCGGCATCCTATTTTTTATTTTTATTTTCATTTCTCTATTTGTAGTTATTTCTTTATTTCTATTTCTATTGTACGTTGAATGCACGGAGTGCTTATGTGAAATCTGAAATTTTATTACACATGCATACTCGTACATAGATGTAAATTTTAATAAAAAATGACAGAGATAATAATGAAAAAAAAAAAAAAAGAAATATGTCTTTATTTCTACACGAATTGACACAAGACGAACATACTTATATGGTGACAATTATGATTTTGTATTACACTACACCATATATATATGGCTCTAGAATCATTGTCATATATATGGAGACATACATATACTGCCATATATATATGACTATCACACTTATAAGACAATGCTGTGCCATATTTTTTTTGTCAACTTGCCATATTTATATGATAGTGTAATACCGCCTTAAATAGAATTGACACAACGAAATAGTATGTAAACAGCTCACAGCTAACTGCAACACAATGCGATACAATCTAGTAGTTGGCAGCTTTTTTAGCGAAATCAGAACTCATTTAAAAGTGCTTGCTTGTATTAGTAAATCATTTTATTCTCTTATTCTGTTTGAGGAGAGTGGTGGTTCAGTATTACGAACGATATAATGTCCAGAGTAAATTCGTTATATCGATAAATTCGTTGTATCGAAATTCGAAACTTTTTTTGTCATTCATACAAATCTTTAGGTAAATGGAACGTACGATTGTATTTTTCATTAAATTTTGTTTCATACTTCATAAAAAAATAAATACATACTTCACTTAATAGAATAAGAAACCTGATTAATCTTCATTTACATATAACGAAACATTTAAGGTTTAGACTTATTAGTTTTTTTTTTCAAATAGAGTACAATATGTATACATTTGTAAATTTAAAAAACCAAACATTTGTTTTTTTGGGAGTTGAATGTAATATAATTTGAATGCCTATTCTCGTAAACTTCTTAGAACTATGACTTTAGAGTTTTCAATGCCATTTTGTCTAAAATTCGTTATTTTTTATATAGAATTCCTAATGGACTTGAAAAAAGTGTTCGTAATATCGAACACTCGTTATATCGGCATTCGTTATACTGGACCACCGCTGTATTTTTCTTGTGGCCACCTAGTGAAAAATCCTTAAAAGATGCCCTGCAACATGTGACGAGATGTGTGACGTTTGTCGTAAGACAATTTTGAAACATTTCTGTGTTATAATTACTCAATCTAAAGTGACAGTCAAAAGGGTGACTTTTTGAGTTGCGCGCTTGATTGGGTAATCTAATTTCAGGCATTAATATTTTGCTAATAAATGAAGCAGCATTGCATATACCAACACCATACACTGAATATACGATGCCATATACAAAAATAAATACAATTTGTAAGATGTAAATGAATTATAGGATTATTACACGAATGCGATGTGACGGGCATGATAATCGCATGTTCTGTATACGAATTGAGGAAATCAACTGTCAGTTGATGATGAAGAGAATGTAGAAATTTATATGGGAAAGCTGGTTTCCTGGTGGGGTGGGGCACATATTTAATTTCAAATAGAAGGTGAAATGTTCTTCGTTTTATTTATATACCGAAAACATGCTCATTCTGTTTTATCTCAAAAAGTTTGACAGGTAGGATGGCAGAAGGAGCATGTTTTTGGAAAGCGGTGGCCTATCTGAAACTTTCTGTGAAACGTTTTCTAATTTCTATACACTCGTAACAACATTTAAGGACAAAAACTCAATGCGAGATTTAAAAATGTCTATGTTTACGCACCAGGAACGTCTATTTGGTTGATTTGTGCTATCGCACATCCCTGACATAGCTTGTACGTTGTTTCTCGCAGAAAGTACTTCATTTATTAAAACAAATACACAACGACTCAGTCATTCTTCTTCAAGCCTTTCTTTTTCTTTTCGAGAAGCCGACTACTTTGTTGCTTAGCTTCGTTTTCTGGTTTACTTTTCAATATTTCTCTCATAACGTTTTCATTTTTATTCTATTTTTATTTTTAGCACACTCCAGATGATAAACTCAAGTGCAGTGCAATTGTGGTGCCGTTTCACAGACACCAACTATATTTGACAGCAACTGAGCTAAATAGAAAGCAACCACTGAGAAAATTGTCACCGAACAATCAAAGCAAATAGTTTGTTAGAATGTTTATTGTTTTGTTTTATTAATATGAAAATTCTTATTTCAACACAAATACATTTATTAACAAATGAACACTTTAAGCGAAATGAAATTAAGATTGTCTGTTGCTGTTGAATACTACTGAACAAGTGAAACTTTCCTAATAAAGCTAACCTATTTTTCCGTTGGTAACTTGGTATTTTTAAACTATGGAAAAATCTATAAACTTGGTTTCTTGCTGATGTGAATTGGTAGAGGCGTGACTGTCGATTCAGTGCCGCCACAGTCACTCCCCCCCGAGTGGGTTTCATCTGGATGGATGAAAATGCACGGATCGTTTTGGATTTTGCTGGTACGTGCGTTGAGGTGGATCCATGCTTGAACCCCACAGATGTGGTTGGATTTGCTGACTGGTTGATTGTTGACTGGATGATTGTTGACTGGATGATTGTTGACTGGATGCAGGTGAGTCTTCAGAGTATTCACTGTCGGTTTTGCTTATGTAACACGGTTTTAGTCTGTCAATAGATACATGTTTTTCTTGATTGTTAACAAGTATCTTGTAGATTCTATCCGAAGTTCGCTCGAGGATTTTGTAAGGACCTTGGTACGGTGGTTCAAGTGGCGCTTTGACATGGTCGCACCGCAACCAAACATGTGAACATGTGTTCAGATCTTTCAGGATGAACATTCTTGATTTGATGTGATGAGCTGTCGGAGTTGGTCGTATTCCACTCATATACTCGCGATGTTTTATTATGAATGCTGAAGGGTCTGGCGGTAGATCAGATGACACGAAGAATTCACCAGGTATCCTCAAACACGTTCCATATAGCATTTCTGCTGGAGTGGATTGTATGTCTTCCTTAAATGATGTCCTCAAACCGAGTAAGACTGTTGGCAGTATGTCGATCCAGGGTTTTGGTGAGCACATTAAAGCTGCTTTCAAAGTTCTGTGCATTCGCTCGACCATTCCGTTGGATTGTGGATGGTATGGTGTTGTTCGTGTTTTCTTACTTCCAACGAGATTGGTGAGAGCTTGAAAGAGAGCTGACTCGAACTGTGATCCCTGATCCGTTGTTATAGTCACAGGAGAACCATAGTGAGCAATCCAGTGGGTGAACAAACTTGTTGCGACAGTATCTGCGGTCATGTCCTTGATGGGAACTGCTACTGGCCACCTCGAAAAACGGTCTATCATGGTGAGGCAGTACTGGAACTCTTGGACCATTGGGAGAAAAATTATGTCGATGTGAAGATGGTTGAATCTGGAGTCTGGAACAACGATGTGGTCAGGTTGAACTTTGTTGTGACGATGAACTTTAGATTTCTGACATGCTATGCATTCTCGAGACCATTGTAAAGCATCTTTTCGTATTCCAGGCCAGATAAATTTTTCTCGCAGCAGACGTGAAGTTGTTCTTCCACTGGGATGCGCGGTGTTGTGAATAATTTCAAACGCTGTTCTTCGAAGTGACAGAGGGATGTATGGCCTGACTATGCCAGTAGAAATGTCGCAGTATATTTTAACGTCTGGTTCTGCTTGCAGTTCATGAAGATGTATGGCTGATGAATTTGTGATTAGATCGCGAAGATGTTCGTCGTTTCGTTGCTCATCTCTGATTGTTTGTGGAGAAAGTATTGTTGGCATGCCGATGGTGTTAATTCTGGATAAAGCGTCTGCAACAAGATTATCCTCACCCTTTACGTAGACTATGTCCGTAGAAAATTGTGAGATATAATCAAGTTGCCTTATTCTTCGATCAGGAGCTTTATCGTGTTTTTGTTTGAAGGCGTAGATGAGCGGCTTATGGTCGGTTTTTATTGTGAAGCTGCGACACTCTAACAGATAGTGGAAGAATTTTATTGACGCGAATATGGCAAGTAACTCCCGGTCGTAGGTGCTGTAGCGTTGTTCGGACGAACTTAGTTTTCGAGAGAAAAAACCAAGCGGCTGCCAGTAACCATTGACAAATTGCTCTAACTTCGCTCCAATCGCGGTTGACGATGCGTCCGTTGTTAGAGTCATCGCAACATTTGGAGATGGGTATGCCAGAAGAGTGACGGTTGCAATTTTTGTTTTGCATTCTTCAAATGCTTTGGTTGCCTCTTCTGACCAGATAATTTTGGTTTTGTCTTTTTTGATGGACTTCTTCAGGTAATTGTTGAGAGGTATTTGAGTATGAGCAGCTTGTGGAATACATCGTCTGTAATAATTTGTTATTCCGAGGAAGCGTCTGAGTTCTTCTATGGTCTCGGGTTTGGTGTAGTTTAGTATAGCGTTGACTCGTTCGTTGGCTGGTGCATAACCTTGGGCATTGATGATGTAACCAAGGAAATTTACCTCTGATTGACCAAATACACACTTTTTTAGATTAATAGTCAGTGATGCAGATGATAGTCGTTCGAATACTATTTTTAGGTGCTGGTGGTGTTGTTGTTCGTCTTGGGACATTATGAGGATGTCATCAATATAGACAAAAACGAATTCCAGGTCTCGGAAGATAGAGTCCATAAATCTCTGGAACGTTTGGGTTGCATTTCGAAGACCGAATGGCATGACTAGATATTCGAATAGTCCCCAGGGTGTTATTATGGCCGTTTTGTGAATATCTTCTGGATGCATCGGTATCTGATAGTACGCTCTGTCCAAATCTAATTTTGTGAAGATGCGAGCACCATTCAAACGAGAAAAGAGATCGTGTACGAGTGGAGGCGCATACTTATCAGCTTCAGTGTTGGCGTTTAGCTGTCGATAATCTCCACAAAGTCGCCATTCGTTATTCTTCTTTCTCGTGAGATGAATGGGACTTGCATATGGACTTTTCGAAGGTCTGATGATATTTTCTTCCAACATCTCGGAGATTTGAGATTTTGCCGCTGCTGCTTTTTCTCCGGCTAACTTGTAGGCGCGTGCAGATACTGGAGGACCTTTTGTATTTATTCGATGAGCGTACTCGATGTTGTTGAGGTTTGGACTGCGTGTCGGTTTGGTTATGTTAATGAACTGTTTTAGGATTTCTGCATATTGGATTGGAATGGACTCATCGATCGTCGAGACGTTGTACGTTTTTGTTTCCAGAGATTCACCTTTGGTTGATAGTGAGGTGAGTGGATCGATGAGCCGTTGATGTTTTAAGTCCACGAGGAGGTTGAAGTTGACTAAGAAGTCGGCGCCTATAATCGCAGTTTCAATGTCCGCAATTATGAATGGCCAAGAGAAACTTCTTCGGAGGTTTAGATCTAGCTTTAGAATTTTAGTGCCGTAAGTGTTAATGGGCGAGGTATTTGCTGCGTATAAAACGAGTTCATTTTTGTCTGGTTTATTGTTGAGAAAGTGGGTAGGAATTAAGGACACTATTGAGCCGGAATCTATAAGGAAAGTTTTGTTAGTGCAATAGTCGTGGATGTGGAGCCGTATTTCCTTAGCAGGGAGTGAAGTAGCTATGCTGTCACCAACTGCTGCAATCAGTGACAGCTCTTTTAGTTTTCCTGGTTGGATTTTGGAGAGACGAATTTGCAGGGTTTTGTGCAGTGTTGAGCTTCTTTTCCCCACCGGTTATGATAGTAGCAGATCCCGTTGCGGCTTGGAGTTATTGATCTGGCTCTTGAACGGTGGACATGTTGCTCCGGCTGTTTGTGTGACTTCGGTGTTAGCGCTTCACGGGATCCTGGTTTAAATTGTTGACGCAGCTGCATCTCCAATAGCTGGTTTTGCGTCTGTTGGTGGGCGAGATGCAAACTTTGCAGTTCATTTTGAAACGCTTTCACCGTCAGTGTCAGATCCTGAACTTGACATTCCAGTCGGTGTATTGCCTGCGAGCTTGATGTTCTTGTATTTGGATGAGCAAAATCAGTTGGAGGAACAAAGTCTTTCGCATTGACGGACATGACAGAAGCACCACCCAGTGCATCCATAATGCGATCTGCAGTCTCTGCCAGTGCTTTCAGGTCTTGGAGATTATCAGAGACCACAAGCAATGGGCGAATCCTTTCTGGGAGACGTTCTGACCACAGCTGGTGAAGCACTTCGTCACTAACTGCGTTCTTTGCCAGCTCTCGCATTTCCCGGAGAAGTTGAGAAGGTTTTTTGTTTCCAAGGACCTGTTCCCTTAACAATTTTTGCAATTGCTTTTGTCGGGACTCGGAAAAACGCTCGAGTATTGCCGCTTTTAGTGTCTTATATTTGTCCTGAGGTGGAGTGTTCGTCACTATATCAATTAATTGGTTGGCTATGTGCAGTGGTAATGCCTTTAGGAGTTGATTGTATTTTTGAGCGTCGCTGCTGATGCGGTTGGCCGTGAAATCTGCTTCTGCGATCGCGAACCAAATGTCTGGCGACTCAGGCGAAAATTGCGGAAGGTGTAGATTCACGGCATACACGTACCCCTGTTGCACGTGATCGTGATGTTGTGGCACAAACATAGGCGGTATTATTGTTTGAGGGTCGGAGCCTTTATGAGATTCGTTGTTAAAAAATGGATCACTTTCTAAGTCAAGAAGGCTTTGATTTAAGTTTTCCAGTGCTGGGGTCTTATTTTCTTCAGCCGTACCTTCTGACTCGTGATCTTTTGCTGGGGTTCGGGCAATCATTTTGAAAACAGGAAAAAAAATGAAATGACTTACGTGTGTTCTGGTTATTTTTGTATGTTTTCGTGATGGTTGTAACTCAGTCGCATCACGTCGGGGTCACCAATTTGTGGTGCCGTTTCACAGACACCAACTATATTTGACAGCAACTGAGCTAAATAGAAAGCAACCACTGAGAAAATTGTCACCGAACAATCAAAGCAAATAGTTTGTTAGAATGTTTATTGTTTTGTTTTATTAATATGAAAATTCTTATTTCAACACAAATACATTTATTAACAAATGAACACTTTAAGCGAAATGAAATTAAGATTGTCTGTTGCTGTTGAATACTACTGAACAAGTGAAACTTTCCTAATAAAGCTAACCTATTTTTCCGTTGGTAACTTGGTATTTTTAAACTATGGAAAAATCTATAAACTTGGTTTCTTGCTGATGTGAATTGGTAGAGGCGTGACTGTCGATTCAGTGCCGCCACACAATAGCAGCAGCTAGCGCACTCTGTTGGGCAAACAATTAGAGTTAATGTTTTGTTTACATTTAATTTCATGTCAATATCCGAACAGCAAGCGACCGATATAGTGATGAGAGGGCGGCAGTCATACTTATACATGTGGAATAAGTTGCTTTATTATATAAAATGAAAAAGTAAAGCCGCCAAGTAAATATAAAAGATATATCATAAAAGAGTAACGAGTTAGAATAGTTGTATTAAAAAGCTTTTGTTTGAGTGAGTTAAAGAGAACCGAGATGTTTTGTCTTTCTAGAAGTCAGTCGAAAAGTATGTAAAGAAGCAAAGAGTCAAGTGCCTAAAAACTTAGAAAAGAAAAGAATCAAATATCAAATTATTATCCTATTAATTACTTTTATATTGAATTTTCTTAATATTAAAATATCAATTTCAATCTATTTAAAAGAAGTGTGTTTTTTTATTGAAACAAAAACAAGAAAAAAGGAGACTATATCTTGAGAAAAAAACTACATGGTGTCAGAAGTGGGATACCGGTTGAAACTGTAACTAACCAGAACCCGTGCGCGAAGAATAATGAATTGTTGAAAAGTGTAATATAAAGTAAAAAGAATAAGTGCAAAGCCTAATGTAGAGTGCTGATTAAAACAAAATTAAAGCGAACCGTATTTGTGCAAACGCAAAAAAAAAAATATATATAACAAGACCAGTGATATACTGTATATGAGTCGGAGAAGTACATAAGCGGTGAGATCTTTCCATTAATGCATGCCATAAATTGTATTTGAGTCTTTAGTGCAACTCTCATGACACCTAAGTTCAAATATTAGTACATATTAGACTTGAACCATAAGAAAAGCTTTTAATATTGATCATGTTTAATGAATGTTGAGCTTTCATGTTGCGAAGAAAAAGCTTTCATAAATAGAAACAAAAAAAAATATAGGTACATACAGATCATAAGAATCTACGTGTTGCGCACCATCGATCTGTCATCAGTTGCGTTAATGACTCTTCCCGAAAATTTATCGGAGCTTAAGGTCAGAGAACTACAAAAATTATTGCGTGATCAGGGCTTACCTTATAGATATAAAGTCAAGACGGATCTAATTAAAAGATTACATAAGTTTTCCGCATTGTTTGAAGGAACAGAGGTAGAAGAAAGAGAAATAGAAGAGGCAAACGAAAGAGAAGAACAGGAGGAAAGCAGCGAAGGAAGCCTAACAGATTGTGCGGAACAAAGTGAGGGTGAATTAAGTGAAGGGTTTGGGCTAGAGACAAGTGAAGAAGAGAAAAAACAAAGGGAAAGAAGCTTTAAAAATTCGTCGAAAATGCCTAATGAGCCGGAAAATAAACCTATCCAAAATAACATCCAATTAAAAGACGTTGAAGAATCTCTCGAGAAGTTTAGTGGTGAATCTGGTAAGAAAATCGAAGCATGGTTAGCTGATTTTGAAAATATTTCGGAGGTCTGCAGATGGAACAACGCCCAAAAGTTTTTGTACGGAAGAAAATTGTTGTGTGGGGCTGCGAAGCTTGCTGTTGAAGCGGAATCTGGTGTGGTCAGCTGGGAAAAACTACAAGAGGTTCTTCATACCGAATTTTCAACAAAGGAACTTGTTAATGTTCATGGGATATTAGAAAATACAAAAAAAATGGCAAATGAATCGTTGTTGGAATATTTATATCGTATGAAAAAAATATCACTACGCGGAGTGGTGGAAATACAACACCTCATCAGTTACATAATAGCAGGCATTCCTGATGATAGTATAAACAAAGCCACGCTTTATCAATCGAAAAATCTGAAGGAACTAAAAGAAAATTTCAAAGCGTATGAAAGATTTAAGGCAGACCAGGCTAAGGAAAAAAGGCGGTCTAATATAGATCATCCAGCGAGTAAATTTAAAGAACGTTCGAATGAAAGATATGTTTCAAAACGTTGTATGAATTGTGGCTCCTTATCACATGCCACAGGTCAATGTCCAAATAAATCGAAAGGCGCCCGTTGTTTTAAGTGCAATGAATTTGGACACATCGCTCCAAATTGCCCCTCTACGTCAAGGAACAATGGTGGGGCTAGTGGGTCAAGAGAAAACAGAACACAGATTAACCTGGTTAGGGCGTGTGACTTAACTATGATGGTAAAACTGAAAGGGAAAACGTTTGTGGCACATCTAGATACTGGAAGTGATATAACTATTTTAAAGGAATCTGTAAGCAAGGAAATCGGAATAGATTCATTTGACGGACCCGAAATGATCGTATCCAACTTTGGAAACGATGAAAAGAGGACGTTCG
Organism: Melanostoma mellinum; assembly: GCA_914767635.1. NCBI lineage: Eukaryota > Metazoa > Arthropoda > Insecta > Diptera > Syrphidae > Melanostoma > Melanostoma mellinum. The sequence goes on along the minus strand of OU612058.1, from coordinate 247,417,101 downwards.
GATGTTCGAAATTGGAAGCGATTATTGAAGGAGAGTCATACGAGCTGACATTTCATACCGTGCCTGATTGTTTCATGAGGGAAGAAATACTTATAGGAAAGAATTTCTTAGAGGTCGCAAGTATTTTTATAGATAAAGGCAAAGTTATTACCTATAAACTAGAACCTGGTAACGAAAAGCTATTTCTTGCACGTGTAAATTTAGTGCACAGTGCGGAGAAAATTGAAAGTTTAACGGAAGTTACAAATGATAACGATAGAGATATGTTATCCAAAATTATAAGTTCATATAGTCCAGTAAAGCCGATTGAATCGCGAGTCAAAATGCATATTACTTTAGTGGATGATGTACCTGTGTATGAAAAACCAAGGCGGCTAGCGCCCAGGGAAAGGGAATTTGTGCACCAACAAATAGAAACTTGGTTAAAGGAAGGAATTATAAGAAAAAGTTCTTCAAGTTATGCAAGCCCTGTAGTCTTGGCACACAAAAAAGATGGAAGTTACCGACTGTGCATAGATTTTAGGAAACTTAATTCTAAAACTATAAGAGACAGATTCCCGCTGTCGAACATCGAAGATATTTTGGAAGGACTTTTTGATGCAAACGTTTTTATAACTCTGGATCTTAGCAATGGTTTTTTTCACGTCGATATTGACGAGTCATCGACTAAGTTCACGGCTTTTGTTACGCAGGATGGTCAATGGGAATTTCTAAAGGCACCGTTCGGATTTTGTAATTCACCTGCAGCCTTCCAGCGGCTTATTGATTCCATATTCAGAGAAGCCATTCGTGAGGGTCTATTACGAATCTATGTAGATGACATCATTATTGCAGGTAAAGACGTTAAGAATTGCATTGAGAAGTTTGACAAGGTTTTAACTATCTGTAAGGAAAACGGCCTTATAATAAATTGGAAAAAGTGTAAGTTTTTGCAAAGGAATGTGGTGTTCCTGGGACACATCGTGGAGAAAGGAACGATTAAACCGTCGGACGAGAAGGTAATTGCAGTGAGGAACTATCCAAGACCCAAAACTATCCAACACGTTATGAGCTTTCTGGGACTAACAGGATTTTTTCGAAAATTTGTGGAAGGTTACTCCATCCTTGCCAAGCCACTTTCAGATTTGACTAAAAAAGGGACGAAGTTCACTTGGAGTGAGAAACAGGAAGCGGCTTTTCAAAATTTAAAGAAGCAGCTGTGTGACGGTCCACTTTTGAAGTTATTTAATCCGTCTCTACCAACTCAGTTACACACGGATGCGAGCAAAGAGGGATTTGGGGCTGTTTTACTGCAGAAGCATGACGATGGTCATTTTCACCCAGTTTTTTTTCTAAGTTACAAAACAAATAGTACAGAAAGGAAGTACCACAGCTACGATCTGGAAGTGTTAGCTATTATTAAAGCGTTGAAGAGGTTGAGAGTGTATTTACTGGGACTCGACTTTGAGATCTACACGGATTGTAAGGCGTTTAAACTTACAATGGAAAAGAAGTCATTAAATAGTAAGGTAGCTAGCTGGGCAATGCAGATCGAAGAGTTTCAATGTCAGGTTCATCATCGATCAGGGAGTGCTATGCGACACGTTGACGCTCTTAGTAGGTTTCCAGTTGTTTTGAAGGTGGAGGATGAAGTTTTTCAGGGGATACGAAAAGCGCAAGCAGCAGATGATTTTTGCAGTGTTACACTGAAATTATTGGAGAGTCAGCCGTACAAGGACTTTGAAAATCGTAACGGTATACTATATAAGTTCGAAGATGGTCTTCGTTTACTGGTGGTTCCGAAAAGCATGAGGAAACAAATTATAACAACAGCTCATGAAAAGGGACATGTTGGAATTCAAAAGGTTAAAGCTATCGTTTGTCAAGACTACTTTATTCCAAATATAGAGAAGCACGTTGAAGCGGTTGTTCGAAATTGTATTCCGTGCATACTGGTTTCGAAAAAACAAGGAAAGTTGGAAGGCTTACTTAATCCAATTGCAAAGCCGGATGTGCCATTACACACCTATCATTTGGATCACGTTGGACCGCTACCATCAACCGCGAAGTCATACAAGTATTTACTGGTCATTGTTGACGCCTTTTCAAAATTTACCTGGATTTATCCAGTAAAAACATGTAATACGGAGGATGTCATCAATAGAATGGAATTACAAAGCGGAACATTTGGTTTTCCACGGCGTATCATCTCTGATAAAGGAGCAGCTTTCTCATCAAATAGCTTCAAAGACTTTTGTGCAAGAAGAAATATTGCCCATCATATGGTTACAACGGGAGTCCCTAGGGGAAATGGTCAAGCCGAGCGTCTTAACAAAATTATTATTGAAGTCCTGGCAAAGCTAAGCGTAGAAGATCCTATGAAGTGGTACAAATTTGTGGATCGTGTGCAAAGTGCTATCAACTCAACTATATCAAGGAGCACTCAGAGGACGCCCTTTGAGCTACTGATTGGTGTTACCATGTTTACTCCAGAGGACTTGGAACTAAAGAGCCTAATAGAAGAAGAGATTATGCAGCAGTTTGAAGATGAGAGGAAAGACTTGCGGGAACAGGCCAAAAAGCAACTAAAGAAAGTGCAACAGGAATCAAAAAAAAGCTACGACAAAAACAGGAAACAAGCACCAACATATAAGCTCGGAGACGTGGTGGCTATCTTGCGAACTCAGTTTGGGACCGGCTTAAAATTATATCCGAAGTATCTGGGTCCGTATGAAGTTATAAAGGTAAAAAGGGGTGATCGTTACGAGGTGAAGAAAATTGGAGATCACGAGGGTCCGAATCTAACGTCGACTGCGGTGGACTATATGAAGCCATGGAGATGCTATGACGAAGGTGACAGCGAAGACGAGTCGTCTGGGACAGACGAAATGCAGGATGACCGTGTGGAATAAGTTGCTTTATTATATAAAATGAAAAAGTAAAGCCGCCAAGTAAATATAAAAGATATATCATAAAAGAGTAACGAGTTAGAATAGTTGTATTAAAAAGCTTTTGTTTGAGTGAGTTAAAGAGAACCGAGATGTTTTGTCTTTCTAGAAGTCAGTCGAAAAGTATGTAAAGAAGCAAAGAGTCAAGTGCCTAAAAACTTAGAAAAGAAAAGAATCAAATATCAAATTATTATCCTATTAATTACTTTTATATTGAATTTTCTTAATATTAAAATATCAATTTCAATCTATTTAAAAGAAGTGTGTTTTTTTATTGAAACAAAAACAAGAAAAAAGGAGACTATATCTTGAGAAAAAAACTACATACATAGTTGTTATTGTTAGAGAAAATGAAGGAAAACAAAGCCACCCTTACTTCAGCCATCAGGACTACACCAGACTGTTCCATTAATCTTTGTTTTTCTATTTGATTCCCCAGGAGAGATCTCATGAGCCGTGACTGTTGTGAGAAAAAGAAACAATTCCATTTTCAAAATGACATTTCAATCGTCCTATGGTGTTTGAAGGTGCATCAATCAATAAGTTTGTTTAGCTGTTGCATATCGTTTGGTAAACAATTGTCTTCCTGTGTGGGAATTTATATGTATGTGTTTGTGCAATTTATAAAAGTCGTCTAGATGCCGAGTAACAGTTCAATGCCACTTGGAAGTTGTTGATTGAATGGTCTTCAAAGGGACATCGTTTGCATTCATTAGTATAAGTGCCGTATGCGCCAATATTGGCAATGCAATAAAAAAAAACTCAAAACATCGAGGAACTTTTTTGCAAAGTAGAGTTTTTCGTAGTTTTGAGAACTGGAATTTGTTGAAAATTATTTATTTGAGAAAATTCGGGTCAATTAGGCACCTAAGACCGAATGTCTAAAGCCATGGCTGAAACGTTGGGAGAGTATTTTTTTTTGTGTTTGAATTGTATTAAAAAACCGCTTACAAAGTAGTGGATGAGTTTTGTAAAGTCTTACAAGCCTTCGAACTAACTTAAAGGCTTGAATTTGAATTAACTAATCAGCAGTAAGGAGAAGAGAGCAATTCTTTTTACAAACATAAATATGAAGATTTGAATAAATGGACACTACTGAAAGAAAGACCCACACAGTAATAAGAAGACACTTAAGAAATAATCCTTCACATATATTTTTTTTTTTCGAAATCTTTTGTGCCGTTTTCGAGAAAAATAAGTTTCATCATAAGAGTTGTAGGTATGACAGGTGCCGTTATATTAAGACCTAGAGACCCAATTCCAAAAACCCCTCTATAGTTCTGCCCCTCAGACCCGAACTGCAAAATTTGAATAAACATCGCTGTAGATCCATATTCAGTCATACAGACAGACAGAATTGCGAGACCCATATTTTCGTATTCTCTATCTATTTGTTATATTTGACCGTTATCTCAATTTTGTTTTCTGCTCGATTGCAGAACTTCTCTTGCAGTACCTTTAATCGCAAGTAAAAATCCCAGGACCTACATACCTAACCAAATCCGTCAAATAATAATGGAAAAAATGGTAAAGGAGTTCCAATAGAATGTAACGTGGACAAAAAAATAGACGCTTAATAACAAGATACATATTTAAAACGAGGTTCAGCTGCAATGTATACAATATTGAGTGTGAATGATTGAGTGTTCATTCCATGTAACGGCTATAAAGACTGCTGAAAACTATTACCAAATTTCTAGCTGATATAACTAGTTGTTTCTCCTTCCAATCTTAAAGAGCTTAGGACCAACGAGTCAAAGATCTTACGATAAATCGGAAGTGCTGCTAGTTTGATATTGGATTGAGCAAAGATCGTTATTTTTAAACAATAATTGTATTTAGAATGAGGTGCAGGCTTCTTAGGCATCATTTTTAGCTGATGTTGTCAATATATAAGAAGCTGCCGTTCATCAGCATATGGATGAACCGTACTTTTTTTTATATAACATTCGTTTACAAACAGTGCAAGAAAGATTGGTCCAAGAATAGATCCCTTAGGCACTCCAACTATGATATTGAGAAAAGTGAATGTTCATTTGCCAGCACACAGTGTTGTCTTCCCAATGAAAGAATGAATTTCACAATTTTCTATGGTAAAACCAAAACTGTTTCGTAGTTTATAAAAAAAAAAAAAAAAACTGGATGTCACACAATCCCTCAGGCTTTTGAGAAGTCAAATAGCGATAACAGTGTTATAATGATCATTGCCCATGGCAATTCTCATTTCATCAGTCATAGAGGAATACCAGAAACCAGATAGGCAGTTAGGAAATTTGGAGCAGCTTTAAAATGCATTGAACGTTTTAGTTAATATTATAAATGCAAACCTGCATCTACACTGATAGTATGGAAAGTATACAAAGACAGCCTGTAAAGTCTAAGGAATATCAATGAATTATAAATGTCATTCACTATTTAGCGATTATATTCAAACCTGTTCACGTTGTCTTAAAGTTATCACAGCTTAGTTCTTACACTCTATTCTTCTTATTCCACTATGTGACATCTTCTGCTTTCTCCGCAACGGTTCAGAGATTTGCTTAGCTTATAATAACAAAAATATAATAATGCTGACTGTTGGTCTGGTGTAACTGATGATCAGAAGTTATTCAGTGAGAACCTTGTCCACTTATACGGTGGTGCCGTCAGCATTACCTGTAAAAATTTTCGTTTGTGGCCGTTGGGTGCCACCATCGAGATTGAGTAATAATATGGAAAGAATTAAAAGTTTTCACTTCAAGAATGGCTCAAAAGATTTGAATATCTTAAAATGTAGTAAGAACTCCAAAATATGTTTCAATTTTTGATTTGGTCAGAAAATTTAAGGTTAAAAATATTTTAACAGACAAACAGAGGAGTTCAGATGAGTATATTCTTCCCATGATCTAGAAGATTATGCAATCCGTTCAACATTCTTATGTGTGCAACATCGTCATTAAACGATGTGTAGGTTTTTTTTTAATGCAACAGAATCAAAGAGTGCGAAAAGAACACGAAAGTGCCACATCGGCAACACCTTGGGCCCGTTCGTTCCTCTCACGATAGCGGGTCAAGAATTCGTAACTTTTATTGCTTGAAGACGTATAACTCGAAGTGGATTGGCCATACGCAAAAAGAGCTGGTCGAAGCAATACATATTTGAACCTGCGTTTAGAATATTCAAAAAATGATGAAGGTGAGGAAGAGCTGGAGAGAAGGTACATTTCATAAAGCAGTATTATGGGTGGCGAAACAAAGTTCTTGGAAAATGGGAATCTTACGCACTTTAAGGATCTTCAATTTAAATCAATTCCGAACGGCTTGGTTAGAAAGAGCATTTCTCTTTCGTACTCGCCCGGTTCTATCGTTTCTCGTCAAAGGATTGAAAAAGTCAGAGCCCAGGCAAATCCAAATTAAGTTATAAAATTTGGATAGTTCAGAAGACCATCCTGATTTTGTCCAGAATTGAGACTGTATGTCATGTCATCATTAGATGCAACTTATTTAATAAGCTCGTTTGAACCAACAGTCAGTTTGTTAGTTGAAACCAAAGGTTAGCCTGTGGACGCAAGAAAGAGTTGTTTGAAAACCCTAAACTCGCCATTAATGTTACAATGAGTGTTTTTGGAGCCCTGGGATCGTTTTCAACTCGCCCTCAAGTAGCACTAGGTATTGCTGGGGTGAGTGGAGGTAATGAACAGGGCTGTCAAATGAGATATTTTTTTTTTCAAATGACAAGGAGTTGTTATAATTTTGCGGCTTAGTGTATTTTGAGAAGTGAAACCCAAGGCTTTTTGACATAAATGGTACCAGCATCCAAGAAACCGAAAAGCTGTCAGTACTTGGTATGTGTGTAAACGATGATCTTCGTTGGAATGACCACATATTTGAAGTCGCCAAAAACGCTGCTAAATGCATAGGCTTCTTGAGACGATGCAGGAAGTTCTTCACCCCTTCTGATCTTGCCACAATTTATAGGGTCTTCATGGCCCAAAACTGGAGCATAACTCCCATATCTGGTCAGGTGCTTCTCAAACATATTTGCGCCTGCTTGATAGGGTTCAAAATAGAGTGTTTAAATTGATAGGTGATAGTTCAATCGTAGAATCGATTGATTCTCTTGAACATCGTCGAAACTTAACCTGTCTCTCTCTTCTTATCGCTTTTTTTCACAAACAGTGCTCTAGTGAAATAGCCAGTTGCATTCCTCCGCTGAAACAATTTAGCTGCAACACCCGCCTCGCTAGGAACATCTGTCAATTTTCATGCTTATCAGTGACAAGCTTCAGTCAATTTTCATGCTTGTCAATGACAGTCATGAAAAATGACAAAAGTTCAGGCACGAAAATGTTATATTTGGTAAAAAACAGCAAAACTTGAATACACATTTGACTTTTGATTGAAGGCGGGTTGTTTAAATTATATACTGGTTTTCATCGTTTCCTTAATGTATCAGTGAAAGATACTCTATACGGGATAATGGCCTTCATACGAGTATCTCTATCTATGCAGGGGCTATAGCAGCTTCCATATCTTTATTGAATCTAATTGATTCAACTGGCAACCAAACCTCCGCCAAAATAGATTCAAACCATTATGCCTTCTCATACCGTCCAAGAGGTCAAGATTGCTTGTTTGTTTGCTGCAGAGACAGCTATCTCTACGACCCATCACATTTAATCAACTTTACTTTAAGCTTCTATCGATAGACAATCAACTTTGTTGACTTAATTTACCAATTCTCGAAACGTTCTCCTTCCCATTTAGTGAGACTCTTTGGAACTTTCAATTCACCCTTTTAACAATGCTTACTCCTCCTCTCAAACCAGTTTCGTGGGTGGTTTGGTTGGTAATGCCTTAATGTAAAACGCATCAAAATCGTGCACTTAGGCTATTCAAAGCGAGTAATAAGGGATGCATGTCACGCACAAACCTTATTCCAGAGGGAACACTTGTGTAAAATTATCTCATCGCCTGGAGTGCTTTGCAGTGCGGTGGTGGTTTTGTCCCGTGCTGCTTGTCAAAAGGTGCGGTATTCCCTGAAACTCCTTGCTTGCCATCATCAAAAAATTTTTTGCGTTCGTTACTCGTACCTATGGTTGTGTGTATTTTTTTCTGTTCACAAATTTTCCACCGCCTCGAGACCTGGATCATAAGGATTCTTGTTCGGGATCCTTTTGGTGTTTGTGTTGTGAAACTCCGCCTGTTGTGTTCGTTTTGTTTGTTCGCACTTTGTGTTTCTTTTTTGGCATGTGGCTGTTTCTTCAAACAAAAACCAGCTGTCATGTCGTGTCGTTTTCTAATGAAAATAGTTTCGAAAGTCGACAAGGAGAATGGAGATTCTTTATTCTGTGGTGTTTCAACGCAGAGGCGCTTGATTGACATTTTTAGTTTCTTTTGGATGATTGGGAGTTTTTTTTCTGGTATTTTTTATATTCTTCTGGCGTGTGGCAGAAGTTCGGTTTATGTTCTTTTTATTTTTGTCAAGTTGGCGAGTGTGGTCCCGTTTGATGAGAAGACTCTTCTACTGAAATTTTTAATTGCACAAACTATGAAGAGGTAGGTATGTACATAAATGTCGAACATTCCCTTAGTTTTCTTGTTTGCCTGTCGTTAATTGGAGCGCGAAGAAAAAAGCAGATGTGTCGTTAGGATTTTTGAATGTGTGACATTGTCATTTTTATGAGGCAATCAATCTAGTGGTTTTAATTAGGCTTGATTCTCGGTTTAATTCATTTAGAAAATGTGTAGGACGCGTTCGTTTGACACTCATAACATTTGTCGGGCCAGCCGCACACATGTCTTAGAATATCTGTGATTGTGAAGTTTGAATTCTGTTTTTTTTTTCTTGTCGGTATAGCCTTTTGCGAGGAACGAACAAATCTCCCAAACAATTACTCTTCCATCAATAGCGCTTTTTTAGGTACCTACTCTTTCTCTTCATTCCTGACAAGTGAGAAGGTATGATCGAGAGAAATGAGAAAACACCCGTCTTTTGTGACATAATGACACCCTTTCTATTTTTATTTTTTGTGCCGGCTCATCACAAAATCTAATTTCAAATGACTTAACTAATTGATATCATTTTTCTAATGCGAGAAATTATTGTTACCGGTAGCGGAAAAATATTGTCAACGCTTCTAATAGCTTCATCGTTTGTCATCATCACTAGAATCTAGAACCCTTACACATTCACATGCGCATGTGCAGTGTGCACCCATTCAACAATTATTTTTACAGCATGTGTCTGGTAGACACTGTCTCTGTCTACCCTGCAGTGCCAGCTAGTAAAGAAAAAGGACATGAATGACATACTTTCATGTTCTTTAACAAAGAAAAAAACTAATTACAAATGAAAGAGAGAGAAAAGCACGACATAATTTTTTCTTTACGTAAAGCGAGATTTACAAACAAACAGCGATGCATTACATCAAAAGAAACTGACTCGTAAAATTTGAAATTTTGTACCGGAAATTAGAAAACTAATAACGGCGATGAATTGAAGTTTAATGTCAAACAAAGAAAATTTGTGAAAATAAGTTTCAACAATTGCCATTGTTTCTCGTTTGCAAGTCATTCCATTAGAGGCTGTTCAGACAGGCGCAAGTGAACCGTGCAAAATTGACGTCTATATGTTTTTTCTCTTTCCCACATAGTTGTAAGAAAGAGACATTTTTTTGCGCCGAAGTTTTTAAAAATTTTAAAATTTTCTTGGCGCAGTTTTGACATTTCCTTGTTTTGACACTTGTGTTTTTTTTTTCTCGAGTAAAGAGACTGTTGTTTGAAAAATAAATGCTCTTTTTCATGTTCCTGAAGCAAAAATAAGTAAATAAATAAATTATTTTTTCAGTTCAGTTTAATTTCTGAGTTTTTTCTTCCCAAATCTGAAGGCAAAATAAACGTCAAAAAAAATCCATCGTGTTCACATTACTTTCAGTCTGAACACGAGGGGGTGGCGGAATGTCAAAATTGCACGGTTGACTTGCGCCAGTCTAAACACCGTCTTATGAAACTGAACCTTGACAGATGACGTTTGGGCGCTATTACCAACCAGTTCAGCCAGCCTGAAAAGCTTAAGTAGGTACCTATTACCCTTTATCAGGATTTTTCGTATTTTTTCTCCCTGTTTGCTATTTTTCTTACTAAACCCTGGGAAATATCGCGACAGTACTTTGAAAATCCGATGCCGAATTTGACAAAAAAATCATCTTTCATATGAATCTCATTTTGATCGTGGCGGGTATGTAAACAAGCAAAGTTGTCGCATTTGGTACACAGAAAACCCGCACGCGTACATTGAAAAGCCGGTACACCCAAAACGAGTCACTGTTTGGTGCCTATTTTGGTCCAGAGGCATAATTGGAAATGGAAAATGAGCAAGGAGTGGCCGTTACAGTCAATGGCGATCGTTATAGGGCCATGTTGAACAAATTTTTGTTCACAAAACTTGAAGAGGAGGATATTGGCAACATTTGGTTTCAACAGAACGGCGGGCGCTAGTGCCACACAACCGAAGCTCACTCGTTGTTTTGCGCCCTGTTTTTGAAAAAAAAAAAAAAATGTTTTTTGGCGGACCCTTTATATATGTCTGTTACTTGAGAGTTCGAAGGATTAAATAAAAGAAACATAAAACCGTTTTTCCATGGGTATTGCACTTCGCGAGGAATTGGCATGAATACACTGCCATGATAAGATCTTTCCAAACTCCTTTCGGAATTGCAGGTCCTTAAAATGAGATAAGCCCCGACGGCGACGGTCCCCTATGTCACGCCTCACACAGCTATAATTAGGGTCTCCGTCCCCGCAACCACAAACTTTTTATTGGCCGATAGCATGGTTAGAAAGTTTGTGGTTTACGGGGACGCTTAGTTCGTTATAATGATTATGATTCACAACTGCGAATGTGGAAAACCATACAGATTAAAAGAGGCCAAGCCTTTACTTCTCCGCTCCCCAATTTCAGTTTGTTTTCATTGTTGCTTTTGTAACAATAGATCTACTGATCTAATGTCATTAACACAGTAAACGTCATAGGAGCAAGGCCCTTACTTCTGTTATTTTTTCCAACGAGATATCTTTAGTCTAAAACAACATAAGGGATTTAAAACTTAGAGTTAAAAATAAAGCTATCGTTGATTACATTTTTTGGCCAACCTGTAAGAAGAATACCATAGGCTCAAAAAAAAAAAAAAAAAAACAATGCTTTTTCCATATGAATACGAACTGGATAAGTTTGATTTTCTGTTCCTGTGTTATATTGAGATCGGTATTTATCAGTTTTTCAGTTGAGATATTTATATCAAATAAAATTTTGTGTGCAACTCCGACTGTTCAACATTGTTATATATTGTTGAGTATTCAAAGGGGGCTTTTCCAGCTACAATTCGTAGAAGTTTACCGCCGTTGCTTTTATTAAAAGGCTTACTCCACAAGATCCGGATACTTTAGATTTGAAGCTTTCATAAGATGGTCTATGATTAGCTTCCCAAGATGCCTACAGTAAGTTTTTGCTCTTGTTCATCTCTCAACTTCTATGCGACATATTCGCGTGTAAAAAATTGCTGCTGTTTGCTTAAATGCGTGGTTTTTGTGTAAAAAAATATACCTTCGAGAAAAATAATACCTTCATAAGGTTTCCGATTCTTATTTAATCGAAATTTATAGTTACTTTTTGTTATTGAATATTTGTTTATTGAAATCTGATTTTTTAAGGGGTCCATGAGAGTGGCCAAGTTGAAGCCAAGATGAAGAGTGTGATCTGTTCCTTCGCATGCACTGTTTTACATTCTACTGTGGATATGCCAAGATATGACTTAGTTTTGTAATTATGCTTTTTTGTTTTTAATAATAATAATTCTTTATTCAGGTGTATGTACTACATAATACAAAACATACATAGATTTATATTTCATTCACATATTTCCATGGGAACAGATAAGATTCCCACAGGAACGGGGTTGGGAACGGAAACTTAGGAACTATTGGACAGGTTTAAAAATTCTTTCAGCATTAGGATGCCACATAGTCCCACAGAAAGAAAGATTATATTTCATCCCCAAATTCCCACGGAAGAGGAAAAACAATAACGGGAGCCTTTAAACTACAGAGCCGAGCAAAGCCGGGCAGCTCAGATAGTATAAAACATAAACAACACTAAAGCAAAGAGACTGGGAGAGCTGCTCCACCCTTTTTCTCATGCCAATTGAATTTCTTTTAAAGACAGAATTGTGTTCGAAGCATGTTTACTCGCGGTGGGGCTGAAAACAAATTTCATTAAATTTCCACACCCTCTATAGTCAAAAAATACATTCCCAATTCAATGGAACAAGGAAATTTCAAATTTAACTGAAAACAACATTCCACGGAGGAACATATTTTTCAAATTAAAATTCGGAAATTCAATAACTCATGCTTCACCTTCACCCTCTGCGCAGCATCTCTTCCGATGTATAGGTATAGCCTCCGATATATACCATCTGCACGTCTCTCAGCCATTCAATTTCACTTTTATCATCCCAAATTCGCTCTCGCTGACTACGTTGTACAGTAAACCAGACGAGGTAAGTATGTAGTACCATCATCATTGCACTGCATTCATCCAATCAATGGCGACAACAATGACAATTATTTGAAAATAAATAACCGTTTTTCAACGCAAAAAAAATTCTGAATTCCTTGATATTGTTCGGTGCAATTCATGAAATAAGCAAAAGAAGACAATAATTCCCTTCGATCTTCCCAGACAAATCGAATTCTTTTCTCACACCAAAATGTGAACGGTTCTATAAGCTCCTGTCTGTCGTTGTCGTCGCCGTTTACCATTTCATTGTTTGTGTAGGTATATTCTATAAGTATATCAGTGGCTGCTGCATGCTACTGCTCATCTGCCTTTTGGAAACCTGAACTTCTTGAACATCATCTCATGGTCGACCCTGTGAGAGTGAAGTGTATCTTTGCAATGACCTCATCCTTTGGCTTTGAAGGTTACCAGGGACAATGTAACCAAAGAAAATCTTTTACCCTCGATTCACTACACTTCTCTCCATGAGCGGATATAAAACTGCGCAAAAAAAAAATTAAAACACCCAATTGACTCCAGGGAGCTGAGCTAGTCCTGAGTCCTTCAACTTTTGCCAAAATGATACGAAACTGCGGGGATGAAGAAGGCGCATCTCTTCAGTCAGCTAAAATGTATGCAAATTTACCCTTGATTCTAATGGCACTGGCTATGCCCGCAACACAAGTAAAGTAGTCTTATTATTGTTGTAAATCCATGCCAAACGTTTTGTATTGGATAGTGGTAGACCTGCAAGGGAATACCGATTTGGTGGGTAGGCATGTCCTGCAGGAGAGTAGGTATAGAACGTTAAGTCCCCATAGGCATGCATTTACAACCGTTTTCCCTTTTTGCATTATTTTTAGGGTGTAAGGTTTCCATAATATATCATTCCATTCGATACACGTGCAGTATCACCTGTATGATTTGCCATTTCAACCCTTTTTTTGTGAAACCCTATCCCGTATCCTGACACGCGTCATCACAACACAGAGTATACACCATATTCGCCGTACAAAAGACTGAAAGAGGTGTCGGTTGTGTTGTTAAAATTAAATTTTCATTTCAAATACTTCATTACGATGCGTTATGTGTATTCACGTGCCAGGGGTGCGCCAAACCGGCACGGCATCGGTGTATCAGCAGGAAGAGACTATAGGATGTATTCGAAAGGCTTCCTCTATGATGGTGAATTGTTTTATCCCGGTCTAGAATGCTGATGTCAGTCATTCACCTTGTTGTAGATCTGATGATACATTTATAGAAAAGGGAAATTAAATGGAATAAATGAATGAATGCATCGTTGTCGTTGGTCATATCCGTGACTTTTGTGGAAAAGGATTACAATTTACAAAATACGTACGCGCTTGATGGAGATAATGGAGAATTAAGAGAAGGACTGACTGTAATGACTGAGGGTCAACATATACATGGAAAGCATTCAATTTAATTGAAGAATTTCGAATCTTGTGAGCTGCGATCGATGGTGATTCCCAAGGGGTTTATTTGATATTTGACACGTTTGTATTCTTAACTCGTTCCACGATAAGCCTTTTGATGCGATCAAGGATTGCTTTTCACTTTCCCCCAAAGCAACTCAGGTGAAACATAATCGAATTGTTCTTTTTCAAGGGAATTGGTAGGAAAGTGGTTGGCCAAGGTGACATGACGCTATTTTAAGAAAATTGCGGAAAACAGCTTTTCTATCGCAAGGATCAAGTTTTTTATTTGTGACTTTCCTAAAGACAAGGAAGAATGTTACTTTAATGCATAGTCTTATTGTTCTACTTTGACAGAGGCCTGGCAGCGAAGGCTTTGCTTTTCTTTGTCACACGCACGAATTCTTTTCATAAACCTGCATCTATTCTCATATCATTCGTCTGTAGATATCCTTTAATTAATTTCAATTTATTTCACATGAACTGCAAATCCATGAACGTGCAACGTGACAATTTCAATACACAACCACTCTGAAAGGAAAATAATCAACTTTGCATGCATAATGCAAGTGTCTATTGTATCCTACCACCAATTTATTATAAATCCACCAGCAGCAAAGAGAATGGTAAAGGTAAAGAGAGATGTGCTAACGAACAAAATGCTTCATTAAAATTTCGAATGCGAATTTGGATTTTTTGTTTGTTTTTTCCATGTGAGTTTATATTTTCTGTTTAAACTGAAGAAGCTGGAGCATTTCTGGAAAGGGGATCGTAAAGACGGCACAAAACTGGGAGAGTCGAGAGTAATTCGCACGTTTGCCGGTTGATAACTACAGACGCAAAGATACATATATCTTCAATTTGTTTGTATAGGTAGAAGGTAGGTATACGATGTTCATCGCAGCTAATTAATTTTTTTTTTAAATTTTATGTGAGATACAAACACACACCCAGGTAAATATACACATTTACAGAATTCGTAATATGCACAGCAATTTATTTCTTGTATTTTCCTTTTCTGTTTGTAATTCTATATCATCTTCTAATTGGCCTCATTAGTGTTTCTGAGCGTTTCTCGTATGGCTGCTAAGATGTTTTATAGCAAAAATAAGAGGAAAACATATTTTAGACCAAAGAATAAGCCAGACACAATCATGCGAAGTATGTTGTGGTCGTAGGTACATAGGGAAGGTACATAGTACGTAGTTGTAGTTGTTTTTTTAATAGCTACAGACAAATTAAAAAAGAACATTTAGAGCGATAACATGTAGCCATGTGCTCAATGAAATGACCGAAGTAGGTAGTTCTTATGTTTAAGTGAAGAAGTAGTTAGTCTTCAAATAAATTCAAAACGAATGTATGAAAAACATGGCTCCTAACTCATTTACCTACCAACAATCAATTTTTCTTTGGAAAGACATTTACGTGATTTTATGACAGTGAAAACCATTCATTAACTTGTTCATCAATTTATTTTTTCATTGATAGGTACCTACCTATATGAGGGAGATAAATAAGAAAGCTGTGAACCTTGTGCAATCGAGATACTTGTGGCGATGAAGACAGAAAAAAAAGTACTAAATGCGCAGAGAACGTTATCACAAAACTTTGGAATAATATTTTTTTTTAAACTTATATCGTATTGACAGTAGGCTTCACTATTCGCTTCACATTTCGTGATGCTCGTGGTGTAAAAGTTAGCATGTCGTCCTGTTACGTCAAAGGTTCTCTAGGCTCAAGTCCCAACAGAATACAAAAAAATGTACTTCCGCTGGTATCGTCTTTTGCGAGGAATTGGCAGGTGCTCCGATTAAGAACTCACGGTCACGAAAAGTGCTTTCTTTGTTAGTTCTACGGAATTGTTAAAAAATTGTATGTCATTTACATTCCTCACAAAATAATTTGAGCGAAACGAACTAACTCCGGCTCCATGGTCTGTTGGGTCACCCTACTTATTTAATTTTCGTTGCAGACCACAGCAAATTCTGTTAGAAATCTAAAATAGTAGAAGCTGTAGAAGAAGCCATAAAAGTGGTTTCTTTTTAAATTGTAGGTTACTCTGATACTGAGAGCAGTTTCCTGCTCGAAGCCTTGACATAGATTCAGTATAATACCTCCACAGAACAAATTGATTCACTTAAACTTGTGCAACTGTGTAGCCAGGGCTTTTATTGAAAAGAAGTTTTGGTAGAAATGAAGCACACACAACATCTGTTGTACGAAGGTTTTTGAGAAATTTTCTTGGGACTGGTATAATAGCTTACAACACTTATAGTCCTCGTCTTCGTACGGTCCGTACACACGAGAATGTGGCTGTGGTAGCTTGATGATGAGAGCGTTTGCCTCAATCATTGAACATAATACGCGATCAATATCAACTGAAATGGTCAAGCCACACAACCCATGCCATAATCGATCATTTGCGCAGCATATTCGCAAATCCATTCCATCATATTCCATTTACATATTCCCAAATCGTGTTATCAGCGATCGTGAAAATGTCACTTGTCAAATGTCACCACATCGGAACTGCGATTTGACCATGAAGCACCGATTTAATGTAACGCGTAAATAATCCAGAAACAATTCAATCAATCACGAGTCACGACGCGAAGTTTGTAACCAAAATTATTTGGAATGGCTAATTTTTCTTTTTCTGACATCAAAAAATTATGAAACACTATCTGAGCCACCCGGCGTTGCTCGGGTCTGTAGTTTTAAGGTTCCCATTCTCGTTTTTCCGCTTAAGTGGGAACTTGGGGATGAAAAATAATCGTTTTTACTTTTTGATTATGTGGCATCCCAATGACGAATGAATTTTTGAAATCTGTCCGGTAGTTTCTAGGTTTGCGTTCCCAGCCCCGTTCCTGTGGGAATCTTCCGTTACCGTGGTTATATGTGAAATATAAGTCTATGTCACTGAGGGATGAATGTAACATGCAAGAGTTGAAAGAGTTTTTGAAATCGGTCAAGTAACTTCAAGGTTTCGGTTCTCGTTCCCGTTTCTGTTCCCGTGGAATTATAGGGATGAAATATAATCTAAATTACTGATGAAGGGGGATAATGTAGCACCCCTAATGCTGTAATCGTTTTAGAAACCTGTCTAGTAGGTTCTAAGTTTCCGTTCCCAATCCCGTTCCTGTAGGAATATCAGTTTTTTAAATTTTTAATGTCATAGGAACCTTCTCGTGACAATAACAAACACAACAAAAAAAGAATTAGCCAAATGGTCCAGGCGTTGTTGAGCTATGCGCTTACCAACATATTTTGCGATTCATTTTTATATATAAGACAAGATGGTCTAAGGGCGTCAGCAAACTCATGACGTACTGACTTAAAAGCTATATATTTTAAGGGGTCGTCTACATCTGCGGTTCCAAAAATTCTTACATATCTATGTATCTAATCTAGACACTATAAGGAACATGCCATGTAAAGGATTTATTCGAAAACATCCTGGTTTCAATACTTCCGACCTCCTTGCCCAGCTCTGCCTATATGTTTTACATTAATCAATTTACACTTTATAAGCGTTTCATCGAAGATATTGGAAATTTGTGAAATATTTTTACTCTCACACACGAGCTTTAAAAAAAATTTTTGATTTATTTTTTTTCAAGTTTTTTTGAGCTAGAAAAAAATTGTAGAAAATAGAACTTTTTTTCAAATCGCTTCCATTTTGTTAAATTTTAAAATCTCTCAAAAAATTTGTGCCCAATTTTAGTCGGATTGGTTAGAATAATTTTTTTTCATGTTTCAAGGCTGCCGCCAAGTCTAATACGTCGCGTTAGAGCCCATTCAAATAAGCGTCAAAGAGTTTTTAAATTTAATAATGTACTAATTAAATTAAATTGAAACCTTGTGTGTAGTTGTTTCCTAATCCACTATCGTGCCAAGGCAGACGACCCCCTCGGGCATAGTCTTCCCTAAAGTCGTTTGCAATTGAGTAAGAAAAATAAAATAAAATTTAACTTTGGTAAACTCTCAAAAGGAAGCTTCGGTCAGTCAAAAAAAAAAAAAAAAAAAGATTCTTATAGAAAACTTATGATTATTAACTTGCCATAAAGTAATTAGGTACATTATATGATCCATTTTTAACTTACCTGAAAAGAAAAAAAAAAAAAATGATTAGTATGCAAATTTGCTTACAAAAAATACAAGTTAAGTAACGAATACAAAAAGAATTAGTCACATAAAAACATTTAAAATAAATTGGGATTGGTGTTACATTTGAAGGTAGAGAGAATATTTTGAAAACCCAAAAATTTAATATCTAGAATTGAGTCATGGTCCACACCATCAAATTATAGTGGAGCCTCTTCCATTAAAATTGGAACCACCCTGTACCCATAATGATGACAAGATGTAATTGCCACCCATTACGTTGCCAAATCATCATAAAAGTTCACTGCGATGTCAATCGAGTCATCGAATTATTTCCTAACGTAGAAACATCACTTCCTATTACGGCTAATGGCTGATGGCTGCCTGCGCACGTCCTTAATCATTGTTTTTACTACAATATGCCTTCTTAAAGGTCCTTTGAGAATTACAATTACGTCAAACAGAAAATAGCCCACAATTCAAAGACGATTACCATTAAGCTTTCCTAGGAAAGAAAATCAATATTAATTAAAACATTCATTAATATTGATTTCCTTCCATGAATGTTACTACACATAACTCTGTTTCGTGCGATGATGGCAAGAACAATGGCGACTCGGATGAGCATGACCATGATGGGCATGGGCACCGTTCGAATGCAATTAAAAAAAATAAAACCGACCAATAACGAACATGACTTGTTTCTAATAGTATCAATAAATTATTTATATCAATAATCTGTATTTATTGCCCCAAAGGCAAATAAGGTCGTTACTCGTTGCTTTTACTTCACATAAATGGAAGGCCAGCAAGCATAAATTAATAATAGTAATAAAAAACAATGCCATCATTTTGTGGCATAAAATATTTATCCCTATGCCTCTACTTCTTCATAGCAACGTATATCCTGGTTGGTTGTAATTTCCTTTTGCAGTCGACGTCTTTCTCACATATCGCTGTCTCTGTTCGAATTTCGAACTTTCCAATAATTTCAACTTTTAACGACGCATTAGCCAGCAAACTTTGAGTTATGTAATTTATATCTTTTCACTCCACGAACCACGAGGGTAAGTAAATAAAATGTATTCCAACACTTGTTCGTATGTCACTATTTTCTTTACACATATGTCACAGGTACGGCTGCGGCTGGGCGCAGGCACCACACCCTTATTTACTTAGATTGCCATATAGACCCAAGAGACATCTCTTCAAATATTTAAACAACAATATTTGTGCATTTGAGGGAGCAAAAACCTTGATGAGGTTTCATCCAAGAGTACATAGGTAGGTATGTCTCTCGAAGCAGAAACAAAATAATAATTATGTGTCACTGGCTACGAATCGTGCGACATATGTATTGTGGCATGTGTCACATACCAAGTGACACCTACCAAAACGTGCCTCTGTGTCTTTGTGCTACCAAACAAATCATCCAACCAAAAACCAATTTTAATCAATAGAATTGCGTCAGAATGACTAAGTCGAACAAAACTAAAAAAATCCTACACGGAAAATGCCGCGACGCAGATCATCGATCAGGCACAGGCACATGCACACACAGTCGCTCTGCCTACTACTCTAATTAAACATAGCATTCGAATTAATAAATAATGAGGTGACATGCAACCAACAACCGCCAATTATAAGTTCAACTTTTTAAGTGGTTTTAGGGTTTTATATACCTATACGAATATAGAGATTGAAATAAGTCTACAGGCAGCCCGACATATTACATGTTAAGTTTTACACATTCGAGTGAATGTGTATTGTGGTGGGAACATTTGGTGCGAGGCATTAAGATACGTTAAGTGGTACCTGTAATAAACTTTGATGTGTTTGATGTTTTTGAAAGTTTTATTTCATTCGAAAAGGTCAAAATAAATTGTTGGCTCGAAATGAAAAAAGATTGGGTGTCAACGTCATTTATATGATGTTATGGCGGCATTTGATGAAAGGCTTTTCAGCAGGAATGTGTTGAAGGGTTTTTGATGTGTTGCCGACCTAAATAAAATACAAAATTTCAGAATATACTTTTTGGGGCCAAGTTGGTATACTGTGTCAGTGTGGGAAATTTTTCAAACAGGTTTGAGCTTTAGTAGTACAGATCTAACCTTGTTTACATGATTGGGTCTGAGTTATCTGTAAAGATTGGTCTATTTGGGACTTTGTTTTGTATAGATTTTTGTAACAAATTTATTTAGTGACCTAGGTTTTTTGATTGATACCACAGGATATCTTTTGTGTTCAGAAGAACAAAAGAAAAAATGCAGACTTGGCTTTAGGCTTACATAAAAACCAGTCCAGAAGTTCGGATGGTACTTCCTTCCCATCCCATCTCGATCCTTTCTATAGGGAGGCTTCGGGTTCGAGTTCCAGAAAAAAAGAACAAAATATTTTTCAAGTGTATCGCCTTTCGCCTTTCGCCAAGATTTGGCAAGTTCTCCGAAAGTAAACTACACATGCCAGTGTGTAAAGCGCTTTCTAACAGCAGTTCGGAATCCGCATAAAATTGCAGGTCCTAGAAATGCTATGGAAACCTCGGGGCGGTTTTCATAGTTTTGTTACGCCGAATTATTTATTTGTTAACTTTACTATAGCCTTTCGGCATAAAGTTAACTTATGAATTTGAGGACTATCAGTATATCGTCGGTCAATTTTCCACTTATTCTGGGGTTTTTAGTTGCATTCGAGTTACATATCTCAGATATCTATACATATATCTGTATCTGTCATCGTAAAGGATTATTGTAAAAAGTTAAAAATTAAAATGGCAAATCGTAAACAGAATTGTCTTTAGCTGCCAGAAGTATTACAAACATAATGTAGTGTGGTATCACTTAAGCCTGCCTTAAAATGTTGGAAAAGTGAGGTACCTCGTGCAGTAGCGTAGCTAGCATGAGTGGCACCTGGAGCGTGCAATTATTGCGTCACCCCCAGAATGTTAAACAGTAAAATAAATGAGATCCCGCTTATCCATATATTGCGATTTCGTTATTCAAATTCAAATAAGAAATTTCAAAAAGGAGAACAAAAACTAATGAACATATTTACACATTCACATTGTTAAAAAAAAACACTAATAAAATGTCTTCTTCTTAGCTTTTAAAGCAGAAAATTTGCTAATAGCGTCATCAAAATTTATTTGTTTGGTCGCCTCATGTTCAATTGTTAAAATTTCCAGATTGTTGAGCCTCTTTTCCGTCATTGTTGCCCGCAAGTAGTTTTTAAGCAACTACTGACTGTCATAAACAATTTTAATGCGACAATGAGATTCGGAAAAGATTCTGCAAAGTCCCATTCAAGGATTAATTTCATGAAGTCTAAAGGTAACCAATTAGATGTTGTCACTTTAGCCGCTTTCAAATGACTTTTCAACCTTGGTATCTCTGCGAGAAGTTCTGACTCTGACACTTCTTCATAAGCACTAGCAAATTTTGAAACAGCTATTTTCAAATCATTGATGTTTGCTAGAAGTAGATTATTCGCCTGTACAACTTCAAACAATGAAGCCACCTCCCGGGGCGGTCCGCCTCCACGCCCCCCCCCTTCGCACGCCACTGGCCTCGTTGCAACGAACGGAAGCAAATTTCTAAGGTCTTTTGTGACAGCAAAAAATATGAGATAGCAAATGGTGCAGTTATCTTAGTTGAGTCGTGGACCATTTTTTCTCTGTCAGATCCAATCGTTGATTGAAGCTTTCGATGAGACCTGGCATTCCAAGCACTGGCTCAGAAACTGAGAAAGCGTTCCGATCCTTAACATAAGCCTTGAGAACTTAAATTGCTTTTTCGTGCCATTGGTCATTCGATATATTACTTTCATCGGTAGCAACTTCAACTCTTATGACAATTACCAGAACCCATTTGCACAATATGCAATTATGAAACGATCACGATCTGAAACTGCCAAACTGAATGCAAGACGCTATTCACCATCTCCGTCTTCGACGCCGACGTCCCGGTTATAAAATAATGCTCTGTTCAACCAAAGTCAGGTTCACAGACACTTTTTCTCAAACACCGGAATTTTTTCCGTTCAAGCGAATGTAGAATGAAATCACACGCCACTCATAGACACTAATAGACAATCATTGTCTCTATAAGGCTAAGTAGTCACAGTGAAAGCTCCCTTTCTCCTGGCCAGAGCCGAATCCATATGTATGTTAAGACATAGATATTGATCTAAGATCTAGTCAGAGGACGATGTAGTTTAGGTTGCATGGGGGGTGCAGCCACAAGTAGCAGCACCTCACTTAAATCTCAAAGACCCATTGTCAAGGCGTTGAGGGCGATGTACTCGGCTAGCACCTTGCTTGGCAGTGGGTGGGAATGATTTCCCTTGCTTTCTCCAGTTCTTTCTCATATCCCTTGAGGGATATGACTTCTTACTGATTCTGGAAGCTATTTTTCGGTTTCCATCGCAAATATTCATGAATTTACGAAGATTCATGCATTGCTCATAGCAATGGTTAAGAGAAATGTAATAGACCCGTCCTGAACTTACATATTTATCATTTAACAATTTTGGTCTTCTCACTCAATCTCTTTGAATTGTCAAACGAAGTATCATTCCATCATATCTTTCATGTTTGAAAAATGGATTGTATCGACAGATTTCTCTTCCTATTTCTGCTTTTGAAATTATCAGAGCGGAAGAATTCTATTCTTTGAATTTTGGATTCAAAATATTTTTTTTTTTCGAATACTTATAAATTGTTTGCATTTAAAACCTGACGAGCCCGAAACATTCGCAAACTCATTGGATCTGGTGCCTTGTTTCCTTCAAAACAAATAATCTACTACTCATTTGGTAGAATATTTTCTCCGGAACCTTATGTGCTCTTTACAATGGTAGTGTAACAGATGCGTTAAAACCGATCTTGTAACATTGCAACAAAATCTCGTGCTCAATCTCTTAATTGAGCCCTTTTTCATTCTTTTTTTCTTTTTCATTTAAATAATTCCTGCTTTTAATCAGTTTGTTACAAAAAAACAAACTGTCTCAAATTTTTGAAAGATTATCTGTCACGAAACGACACCTAAAATGATCACATCACTTTCACTTATAAATTAAATGCCCAACGCCTTGATTCCCAATCTATGCGCTTGAGTTTTACCCTTCACAAGTAATGTTATAAAATCAATCGAAAAGCCATCGTTTTAGAATGCTGTTTATGAGATTATGACAAAGCAAATACTTTTCCATTTATTTTGAAATGGATTTTATGGCCTTCTTCCTTCTTATAGAAACTTAATCGGCTTAAGCGCATTCGCTACGAATATCAACAGAACAGTCCTATGAAATTTACTCAATGTAGAATAGAATATACATGGGTATGTACCTCAATTCAAACGAACATAACGAAGGTAATAATCCGATTTTAAGATCTCCATCAATTGCCCCCTTGGAAAATAAATAAAATTAAATTAAGAAATGTAATGTTTGTGCCATCTGTGTTATCATTTTACTATGCCGGAGACTTCAGCATCACAGACGTCATATTTATGAAATCCTTAATCTCAATAATTTATTTCAATTTTAGAATTCAAAACACCTCCTTGAATTTCATACACACATTTATGTATATTTGTATATTTGCGTATTAGTGTGAAGTGAATGCATTTAAATTTTTATTTTTATTTTTGCATTCATCGCCTCGCACCCCAACTTGCGTCTCAAAATCTTTTTGTTGTTTGCATAAAAAACCAGAAGATACAATGCTGTAGGTACATATATGTCTAGTTTTAGCATATTCGCCATTAGGTTGTGCAAATTGCATTTACATATGCAAATGAGGAGAGATATCGCGTATAGCAAAGACGTATAGATACTTTATTCTGTGCCATCTTTGTAATGCAATATCGGTGCTTGGTGTATGTTTTGAGAAAAGAGGTGTCTGAAATCAAATATAAACACACATCGGAACCTGAAGGTTGGGTTATGTATGTAATATACTCTTCTTCAATCAGTTCACCTTCATTCAATGGTGAAAAGGAAATACAATATCACAGGGTGTCCCTCCAGGAACAAAAAAAGAAAACTTAACCGAAAATTATATCGTTCAAGAAACCTACCTTCAAAGCGTTGTCAATTTTGTATTGTTTTCATGAAATATATGTTGTGATATGCGACATTTGAGACAATTGAAATAAATATTTGTAGCTCTTATAGCGGTGTTCACACTGTACAACACACACTGTTTTTGAAAATTTTGAAGTTGCATGGAGCGGAGAAGTATATGTCATGATGTTGGATGACAAGTCTGAAAGTCTGAACGCAAACTACATCCGACCATCCAACGAAGTCTGTCCAGCAAACTGAAAAAAGTGAACGTCGCTATCGACAAAGATACCTCAAAGCAATCATGTAATAAATAAAATAATAAATAACTGAGGTAGGTAGTGCAACAAACGGAGCTTCACAAGCCCTAACGCTTTTCAGAAACCTAACGTTTTTAGCCGATTCAGAAAGCGATGATGAACACTTTTTGTTTCATTGCACCAATTTTCGAAAAGCTATGGAATACGCCATTTATTTTTAAAAAGCGTTAAGAAATAAGGCTGTCCGAATATAGAGCTCACTGAAATCTAAAAATCGGATATGACTCTGTACAAATACGAACAATCACGTCCTCGATATAAAAAAAAGCAGTTAGTTGGCGCCCTAAAAAAGGACTTCTCCAAAACTGTCTGTACCTCGTCTTTTAATGAACCAATTAGGAGTGCCATGATCTCGACGTTCAAATATTATCGAAAGATTTCAAAAAACCAACCAAACAAGAGATTTGGAAGAAAATGTCTTTGAATCCTTGGTATACGTAGTTTCCATCAGATTCACCGTACATGCAATGGAAATAAGTCCTAGTGTGCCACTAAGAAAAGATCGATGTGAGGTCTTAGTACTTAAGTAGTTAGGAAGCCAACTGTTGAAGATATTCAGTCGTGTTTATAATTTGCAGGACATTCTTAGGTACTCACTTTGGATTTCAATCATATAGGCTTTTAGCTTGTCCGTAGAAAAAACGCATGTTCTCAAGATTTCAAAGAATAGACTGAATCCGTATTGAGGCGTGATCAGTCTCATAATATCACAGACCTAAATTTCTTAAAGCAAATTGATGATTATTAAAATCATGAAAATTCACAAGCTCAACTAACTTCTCACTTCCGAAGTCACGACTTTTCTAAATAGAACCACGTTTTCTGTGGAATATTTGTAGCTAACTAACCCGACACTTTTTTTGAAATGCCTGATTATTATTTTTGGTGAAATTTACTGAGTTTTAATATCTCTGTTTAACAGGTTTAAACAAAAAAAAAAAAAACTTTTGATGCAATTGCAAAGATTTTTTTTTTATTGTTTTATTTTCCACATTATAACGAATGCTGTCTAGTGCTCTAATGTCTATCACAAGGACAAATGCCAGAAAACATCTTGAGGGTTAGATTCTTTGGCATGTGAAATTTTTATTTTGAAACAATTAACCACAACGTAGCACAAAGTGATAATTTCTCAGATGAGCCCTGACTTTTTGAAAGGAAATTTCTGAGTTTAAAACTAAGGGGTTTCCAAAGATGAGACTATCATTTATATGCCATTGAAGTCGTATCTCGTATGCACGATTGCCACCTGCCAAAAAAAAATATGTCGAAAAATGAAAATAAAAATGACCAAACGTAGCTTGAAATGACCAAAACTATGATTGATTCCGATGATGAAAGAAGGGAAGAACACCAAGTTCTCAAACTTAAAAAGCAGCATGAGAAGCGCTTGTTTAAAGAATTATAGAAATTTCATGAAAGTTAGCTTCAAAGTTTGCACCAAAGGTTAAAGAATCATACCAGGGTGGAAAACCGAAAACCAAGTCTGTAAAGAATACCAAACAAACATAGCTGTAGAGCCGAATGTCATACTCTTGTCATACTCTAGATCAGAAGAAATTAGGGTTGCAAACTTGTATGTTAGCTTAAATCAAATAAAACTGGATTTGCAGACGGTCTCGACGCCGAAATTTTCAAGGAAGCTAGTGATTAGCTTGAAAGAAAAGTGCACCAGCTGCATGATTTAGTCGGGAGAAACCATGTTCAATGAATGAAAAATCCTACAATTGCACCAATTATAGAGGAATACTCTTCCTTAACATCAGATGCGATGTCTTGTCTTTTTGAACGTCTGGAAACCCCCAACAAATTCGTACAGCACACGGGATATCTTAGAAAAACCAGCGTACGACAGTATTGACAGAAACAAGGTGTGCAGCGTTATGTCTAGCTGCCAAAAAACCTTTATTTTCAGTTCTCAAAACAGATTTGATCACTAAGTCACCACATATGCCAAAACAAAAGCACGTGTCATTCAGATCGTTTATAAAAAATATAAAGAGGAGAGGTCCTAAATGACTTCCTTGAGGAACGCCTGAATGACTAAGAACTCGTCCACTTATACGTATATCTTACAACGAGGACTTAAATAAGTTTATTATTCTTATCTGACAAGCTAAAGATGCATGAAATGGCGGTAGAATTTCGCTGTTTCCTGTGATCGATAAATGCCTCCTGACCTGAAAAAAGAAACTAACTAAGCCGCAAATATTTTTATTAAATATTTAGTTAGCATAATACTTATAAGAAATGGGCACGACTGGATCTCACGAACTTGCGATTGTGTGCTTATTACGATATCAAAATCCTTAGGCTGTTTTAAAGGTGTTGGTATTCGCTCTTCATAATATTTTGGGTGATACAGAGTTGCTAACTCTCAATTAATTATGGAAATTAAATTAAATCAAAATATTGAAAAAAAAGAAAAATTAAATACTCCAAAGGATTCAAGCGAAAGTCTAAGAACGACATTCTTATTTGTAGCTTCTAATACATATAAACGCTGAAAATTTAATCAAAATCATAGGACAAGTTTTTTATTTTTAAATTTTTTTAAATACGAGTTTTTAAAGAATAAAGTATGCAAAGTTTAAGATTTAGGCTTAAATTGCTTAGATAAAATTTGAAAAATAAAAACAAAACAGCTGTTTTGAAGTTATTTCAAAAAACTTAAACTTTTTTAAAAAATTTATAAAAATACATTTAACTAAAATTTGTCACATATTAATATGCAATCTTTTTTAAATTATTAAGAACTTCGTAAATACAAAACTTCATCTGGATCATCAAACCGTTAACGAGAAAGTCGGTTAAAAAAAAACGGTACTATGGGAGGCACCATTTTTTGACTTTTCTAAAAAAAAAAATTTACATCATAAGAAAGACAATCTAAACTTAACCTTTCAGACAAAATTTTATCGAAATTTTATCGTATTCGAGAAAAATAAGTATTACCATATCCGTTGAATGGCAGGTACCGTTATTTCAAGAGCTAGAGACCCAAATCCGAAAACCCCTCCGTAAGCTGCCCCACAGCTCCTTACTGCAAATTTTGAAGAAAATCGGTCAAGTAGTTCAGGCTGTAGATCCAAATACAGACATACAGGCAGACTGACAGACGGACAGACAGAGTTGCAGCACCCACTTTTTTCGTATTCTCTATCATCGTAATGTCATGTTTAATTGTTTTCTCAATTTTTTTTTTTCTGCACGATTGCAAAACTTGCCTTATATTACCTGTACTCGCAAGTAAAAATTATCACTACGCGTTTCAATTATTTTCAGCAGAGTTATAGGTAGGTACATACGACATACGACACATGCATACTTGTACACACACAAAGGGGGAAAATAATTACCATAGCTAATTTGAAAACCTGAATCGGAAGTAAAATTACTCAATACTCAACCGTAGTGTTTACTCAAACCGAACATTTTGCTGACTTAATTTTCTTAGAATAAAAATAAATAAAGGAAATGAATTTTACCAAGTAAAACTTATTTACGATTTAACTTGTATTTCTCCTCATGATTGTTTATGTTATTCTTTCTTTGAAATCGTTTTGTAACCGAATTAAAGTTTTATTGTTGTGTTGACGCAGAATGCGAAGCTGTTGATTTTTGTAAAAAAAAAACCTGAGTGACCGTGATTCTCGAAACACCCTGTACAATTTGGCACAGAATTTATGTACAAATGTCTACAAAAAGCAGATGAAGAACGCCCTTATAAAGCCTACACAATATACCTACCTACGTATACATAAAAATTTCATCATCTTTCTGCTCTTGAATGACACCCAAAGTATTTTTTTCGCCAAGAAATTCCCTTCAATCGTTCAATTTATTTGTTCAATGAAATATTTGCAGAGACTTCCTCTCATCCGCGCAGCAAAAAAAGTATGATCGGCAAACTGAATGAAGATCGTACGTACCTACACACATCAAGAATCAAGATCCACTTTAAGATACGAATACCTGCACGTAAAGGAGAGGAACAATGAAAAAAAAAAATATGAAAAATCAGCGATCATAAGTGAAACGAGTTTCTTTTGACAGTGCTGTTCACATAATGAACTAAATAATCGTTGTGGTTGTTGTTGTTGTTGGTTAATATAATTTATTAAGATCACCATGTGTGACAAGATGTAATACACACATACACTCATATTTCATTGAAGTGGGTCGAACCTCGAATAGCGAATGTTGCGCTGCGCTGAGCGCTGTGCGTTTTCTCGGTCGACTTCGACTTTATCTTGAAATACCAATACGTGCACATAAATAAAATATTTAACCCTGAGGAGTGCTCGAAGTTGATTAGTGTGCCAAACACCGCCAATGGGGGCTACTTTTAGACTGAAGGCCAAAATGATACTGTGTCCCAAGCTCCCAAGTGATTTCGTGTCAGAAATACGGATTCCAGATTCTCCTGGCAGTGTCAGAACATAGAAATGGTACATTTCATAGCCTTGAAGCATTTATGACTGCTTGTAATGCAAAATGGAATGAATATTTATGTTCACCCGGGGCTTGAATTTATCGTTGCATGCTAACAACGCTAATCAGATCGAGTTCCAGAACGTTGCAGAGTTAAACGATTTCAAAGAAAGTAGGGCGGTCACTCAAAAAGATGTGTCGTTACGTTAACAGTATATTAACAACTGCGAGCTGAAGACTTTGGGACTCCAAAATGTGTTGCAATGTGGATATACCTATAAACTCTCACGGCATAGACATTTCAAATCATTAATTAGCTTAGGTAGATAAGGTATCAGATAATTATTCGCTTAAATTATATCGCTATCGAAAAGTTATTATTTTAAGTGGTAACCACTTAATGAGCACGGATTCTGATTAAAGATAGTGGCTTAACGATAGCCAGAAAGTAGCAACTTTGTGGCCGAACAATGTTTTGATTACTTTTCTTGCTTAGTTTTTACCAAAGTAAAGCTATTCGATTTTAGCCCTAAAGATACGATTTTTTCTCATTTACTCTTCCTTGGGACGAGTAATATATGTAGCTATAGTCTCTGTGTTCGGACAAATTGTGTCGTCGCCATCTTGTAATATAAGAAGGTTATGGTTCGAAATAAAAGTTCTATAAAGGTCAACATACCAAATATTAAACAAATAAGGTTGTGCAACAGAGCGGCCAGCTCAGGTCCTAGCTCCATTCCTTGTGAGAAGCAAAGAGGACCTACAATTTTTTTCGATTCCGAACAGCTTACCGAGAAACCGCTTATAATGGGAGTGTAAATACTCTCGGAGGACCTACCAGTTCCCCGAATTTGATTCGATTCTCGAAAATCCGTCATAAAACGTTACAGGCAGGCATGTTGACCATTACGCTATAAGCACCAAACGTTAACGTATCGATCAACTAATATTAGGTTAATCAAATTTTACTTTTAAATTTAATTTAGACCAACCAACAAAAACATGTCCAACAGTGTTCCTGGCCTAATTTAGCTTGCTCGAACCATGGCACTACCTTGCCACAGTTTAATATCTGGTTCTAGTCTTCGGCCAAATATAAAATTTGATATTGATACAAGTAGAGCTCAACGTCAATAGATTTGGATTCAGGACATTCAGAACTCTCAAAAATGTTTTATCAGATTCAAATTCCATTTCGAAACTGTACCTAGGATTCAAAATGAACGTGTAATTGAACTTTTGAAGTTAAATATCGCAGTAATAAGCCACATTTCGATTCAGCGCATGACAAATCAAGCAAAAGTTTGTTACAATAGTTGGCTACAGTTTTCCTGGAATTTTACGATCTGGAGTGCTTAGTGTTTTGAAAATGCGGGATACTACGGGAGAATTTATATTTCTAAGCTCGAATTAAGATTCATTCAATATGGGGACGTAAACCGTGGAAAAACCTATCGGAAATTGCTGGAAAACATGAAAAACTAAATGACTTGAAGCATGTTGACTGCATCAACAACAATTTTATTTCTTCTATTCCGCGAGTCTCCTTACCATCGATAGTTTTTTCTGGTGAAACTCCAAATATAGAATCTAATCGCTCTTTATTTGGGTTTAAAGGGGTACTAGAATGTTTTTCACTGTTGAAAAGCAATGCAACCGGTCTTGACAACGTTCACCCTGCATTCCTTAAAGAAACATTGCCTATAACCCTTCCATAACACACACCTACAACACAATTTTAGTAAAAGTACTTTTCCTTCCCATTGGAAATTCTTCAAAGTAATACCCATTCCTAAATATAGCTCCAACTCCAATTTTCCGCCCCATATCAAACCTTGCTTTCCTTTCTAAAATCCTTGAAAAAATCATGCAAAGGCAGTTAAACACTTGTATTGGCACCTAGGCAATCAGGTTATAAGCAAAGCCATAGTGCGACAACTGCCCTAATTTATGTCATTGAACATACCCGGAATGCCCTGGATGATAATCATGTAACCTTTTTGACTCTACTAGACTATTCGCTAGCTTTTCACACAGTTAATCATGACCTTATGTGTCAAAAACTGTTACAAATGTATAACTTCTCTTTTGATGCTACTAAACTTATTTCGTCATATCTAACCGAAAGGAAACAAGCTGTTTCTATTAGTGGACGCTTATCAGAGTTTTCACCTCTGTCTTCAGGCGTGCCCCAAGGCTCAATATTGAGTCCTACACTTTTTTTTTTTTATTTGTCAACGAGTTTCCTAGTGTTATTCGTTATTGTAAGTACCACATGTTTGCTGATGATGTTTAACTAATCAGAAGCTGTCCGCTCGGACTCATTGAAGACTGCACTACCAAGATTAATGGCGAAGATCTTAAAAAGCATTAATCAATGGTCTCCTGGGTGTAGCTTAGCTCTCCACCCTAAAAAACAAAATATTTGGTCATTTCGAAAACACGGCTTGATGTGTCTTTTTCCTGTTATTGAACTTAATCATGTCCAAGTAGAATTTGTGGAAAGAGCAAAAAATCTTGGTGTTTGTTTTAAGAGGACATTAAATTGGAGCAACCATATAAGTCAAGTCGTAGGAAAAGCTTATGGTGCGCTTCGCTTGCTTTGGCCTTCTAGGAAATTCATTCCTCTTTATATCAGGAAAATGTTAGCAAAAACCTTAAATGTTCCTATATTAATGCATGGATGTGAGATCTTTGGCTGTTTAGACAGCTACAACCGAAGAAAAATTAATGTAGCTTTTAATTGTGTAGTTCGATATGTTTTTGATTTAAGAAGATATGATCATATTTCGCATTATGCTAAACGTATCTATGAAATGTCTTTTGAAAACCGGTTAAAAGCGAGAACTTTAACTTTGCTCTTTAAAATAATAGTAACAGGTCAACCTTCTTACCTTCATGAAAAAATATTACAATCGTCGTCTATTAGAACTATAATCAAATGATTATTCCGCGTATTTCTTACCTTAACTCTGGTCGCCAATTTTCGGTAATGCTTCACGTCTGTGGAACTCCTTACCACGAAATGTGCGGAACACAAATAGTATTAAAACTTTTTTAAAAAAAATTGTACTCCTACTATAGAACATTGCCATAGTTTCAGTGAAATGTTTTATATTCTTTCTGTCGTTGTAGTAGAGTAGGTTTGCTACTTGCCTTTTCTTTCTTTTCTTCTCCCTTTTTTTTTCTTCTTCTCTCTCTTTTTTTTTCAAATGTATCACTCAAAATTGTTTTATATTATTTTTTTTCTTTTGTTCTTACATTAATAAATTAGTTTGTTTATTTAATTTAACTTAGTTAAATTATTTTTTTAATACCATTGTTATAAACTCCTTTTCTTAAGCAAATTATAAACAAGATGTAAATATTAAATTTGTGCTATAGTAAACTGAATTGAATTGAGTTAGGATCAGGTTCTCAATCTCTATTGATAAAAAAAAAACTACATAGGTTCTCCAAATCTGAGAAAATGCGTTCTCCTCAATCGAAATGTAAATGAGTATGGACGACTTTTTGGTTTTCATCTATCTCTTCTGATCATTTTTTAATGAATTCGCGAGAGTTAAAAAAAGTAGTTTAAATTGAAGACATGGGGGAGAACCAACATGACCAATTATTCTATTGAAGCAATGAGGCTTATTTATGAATACGGCACTACACATACTAATACAAGGTTCGACAAAAGTATGGAAACCCCCGGAAATATGGCGCTTTAAAAAAAATCAAAGTCAAATTCAAGGTCACCATCGGATACCTCGTCGAAAAATACGTCGGATATAGGGTCTTTGATTTTTTCTAACGCATATTCTACCATATTTCCAGGGGTTTCCATACTTTTGTCGCACCCTGTATACTTTTCTGCAATTAAACGACGGTAAATTTGTTATAATTTATCAAAACACACACAAATACTGACGGTATTTATTCAGGTTAGTAAAAAAGAGCTGGTGCAAAATCTGGTTATCAAACAGGTGAACAACAGAACAGAACAGCAAAATTTTAAGATGAATGAAATTTTCCTGTCAATAGTTCTTTAAAATCGAGGAAAAAAAAAACTACTCGCAACACATCCTCTCCAAAAAAATGCTACCAACTCTCACAAAATAAAAAAGAGTTCGCCGACGCCATGTTTGTTTTCATACCACAAACTTTTTGTCTTTAGCTAAGCCAACTCTGTTTTTATTGTGAAAAATTACAGTAAGTGCTTTGTTGTTGTTCCCCAAGTTAAATTTTACTGTACTATCACTGGGAGAGCATTAATTTCTGCCTCAAAGCTTGCGAAAACCAAAAGAGTTAAAAATAACTGATTTTTCAACCATTGCTGCTAAAGTTGAAGATCACAGAATGAAGCTGATTTCAACGGAAAGTTGAACAAATCAGCTCATGACTTTCCTCAATTAACAATGAATAAGATCAAAGTTTTTTCCAACTCAATTCAAATGATTGAGTTAAAGTCAAAGTTATCACGTGGCGGTGACGGACAATATATTATTATTTTAATTACAATAGCTTAAACTGCAACAATGTACACGAATCTTATCAACTTATTAGAGGCACAAGCTTAATTAGATTGCGATGCAAATTAGCTTGACTTTTTATAAGTGGATTCAACGTTCCCATATTAGAGTTGACTCACCTTTCAGAACGACAGTAAATTTAGTTTAAATTAAAAATGTTGTCCTTGGAACTTGTAAAAGGTGTTTTTAAGAATTTCACAAGTCCTAAATGAATTCAAACACTTTAGAATTAGTTTCGTTGGCATGGTATCGATTTTAAATCAATGATACTCTTATGCAATTAGTGCTTATAAATAAGTTCCGGCGGATGGGCCCACGGCTGGCTCGAAATAAACGAACTCCAATTTCCTACCACATTTTCCAGTAGCGGGGCCCGTAAATTGACAGTAGTTATTAGCGAGCATTGTTCTCTTCTGAAATAAGTCTATTCATTGTGAAATGACAGATCGTACTGATCACAAATTACCGCTAACTGTCAAATTGACAGCTAGAGACAGTGTTTCCAACTTAAGAACCAGAGCTCTAAGAAATACTCTTTTTTTTAATTGAGTACTCAACGCAAGCACTTTTTTCTTCTGTACTTTGCTGTGCACATACAAATCTAGATTTCAATTTTGACAGCGTAAGTTATTGTTTTCAATTAAGAACCACATAAGACATGCAACAACGTCATGCCGTTCTCTTCAGGCTACCATTTGACCTACAAACAAAAGCAAATACGCAATTTAACTGCCTGCCCGCAACAATCTACTTGACTCATTCTAAACAAAAAAGACTTTTTAAAGATGAAGAGCTAGCCCAATAAAAAGAGGAACGGATGACTGCGCTCCTGTGTCAATTTACACTTCCCCAACGTCAAGCATTGAGTATATCAAATTTCCCACAGAAGCCTCCTCAACACGCGCTTCAATGCGTGACAAATCTACACCATCAACTTCAAACCAGTCATGGTACCAGCGATCGTCACCGAGCTCCTCAGGCCTCAGACAAAAAAAGTTCATGGTCTAAAAAATACAATAAACCACTAAATTAAAACTTCCCAAACGGATACTAAAATACCGAAAAGAAAGAGCCACGACACATTAACGAACGAGAGTGGCACGAAAAAAAACTTAAATTAACAGAAATCTGGAACAAGAAGTAGTAAAGTGGGCACGGCCAACTAAAGGATGGACAAACGTGCATCGGGCATCCGTTTGTTGCTGGCTGGTTGATAGGAAGAAGTACAAATTCTTTGAAATGCAATTTACGCTTTGGCACGTTTTTACGTTCTGCACCGATGAGTTTCAAAGGATCAATGAGAATTGAAATACAGAAATAGATAGATGATGTTGTTTTTGTTGTTGGCTTTCCCTCTATGTGTAGTAGTGTAATACAAGAGGATATTCGAATTGTAATTTAAGCGGGGAGTCATTGTAAAATACAAGAATTCGTTCGAAAAATATAAAAGCAATTTGTTTTCCGAGAAAAATTTGTAATTTAACCGATTTTTTTTAGGCCGAATTGAGTTGAGAATCGGGAATTATTTTTGAAAGCAATCCTTACCCTCATTATTTTTGTGTGCGTTCTTTTGAGTGATGTATATTTTGTGGGAAGGGGCAAAGGTATTATTTTTATATACATTTTGATGGGCTAATGCCCTTATATCATCATGCGAGAGCAACAGCTGCGGGCTGATTTCGGTTCTAATGAAATGGGGTAGGTAGATATTTTTACTTTCAAAGTCAGTTCCACTAATTAAAAATGTGTGTTGTCTAAGTGAGTAGTGGGAAAATATATTTTTTTTTTTTTTAATATCAATTTTACTTAGTGTTGATGAATGAGATACAGGAATGCCGGTCTTGAGGGAGGACAAGCTGAATAGCATTTCCATTTATTATAGTCACATCCCTTTTATATCTCTTTGGATGTTTTTTCAAGGAAGTGATTTACAATCTAATGTAAGTGTTTCGGGTTATCAAAAAACTCACCCTCACTCATTGAAGTAAAGAACTTAGGTTATCAATTATTCAACGGTTCTTGAAATTTTTTGGTTGTGTAACCAAATGCCTAATTCTTTATACCTAAATAATTTAGAAGAAGTTAAGTTAAAAATCTTTTCATTTGATTGCCTTAGGACAGAATAAAGAACGCACTTATGTCTGTCACTCCAAAGTGGGCCAAAACAGAACCAGTAAGGGCTTCCATTGATATTGTTCTTGTGGGTTTACAAGTGCCACAGTATTCCAAAAGAAAATTTTGTAGGAAATTGGAGACTTGGAGTGACAGATTCTGTCAGTTTCTAATTCACCCGAAAACGTTTTGAAAAAATATTTTTGGGGTGAAGATGAGAAGTGACATCACTTCTTTTTGCATTTGGGATAGACAAAGCCGTTCATCTGACTGCTCATTGTAAAAGCAAAGAGTAGTTAATTGTCTATTTATTTTTGTCATAAATGCCATTGGGAGTTTCTTTAATTCAAGTGAATGACTTTTATTCTTAAAAGAAGCCTAAGAAAGTGTTAAAAGACAAAAGAAGTAATCTAGTAATTTAACCACAAGAATGATCAGGCAGAGTATGGCAATCGATGAGGTATTAGGTTTTGTGCTTGGAGCCCCTACCAATGGTAGGTATGATGTCTTTCAATAAATCAACTCTTAAATTTTCCGCAAATCAATTAATTGGCTCTCTGTTGTATTTGTCCCTAGGCACAAACATTTGTGTGTGGCCCATAAGGTGAAAGTTAGCATGAATTCTTACTGCTTTTGTGAAAGTTTTAAAAAAAAATCCAATTGTTTTTTACTCCCTATCGCTAAAAATTATCAAATCTCCAATTGTAATAGTAACTACTAATTTTTACAATAACCGAATTGCTGCCTTGCTTCAAATTGAAGTTTTCAACTACTACCTGAAGTTTTTTCCTTTAGTCACTTTATGATGACAATAGGTTCGTTCGTAGAAGCCCTGGGGTGGCCCAGTGTTGGCCAATAAACGTTTTTTGAAAAACCTAAACTAGCCTTGAATTTCAAACCGAGTGTTTTTGAGCATAAGGTTTGCTTTAACTTACCCTGTGTTTTAGCTGGGGCGAGTTTAGGTTATGAACAGGGCTGTGAAATGGCATGTATTTTTGTTCAGATGAGGTTTCTGTTCACATATTTGTGGTCATTTTGTGGTTTAGCGTTTTTTGAGAACTGGGAACCCTAGGTTTTTTTGACAACTCCTAGTTTTATCAAGGAAACTTGGGTCAAACCTGAGTAAAGTTCAACGAACGAACCTCATACCATTGATGACAGACATATGACAGTAAATAATTGTGGGTTTTTCTTAAAAATCAAAAGTACTTCTCTTGGTGACCTTTAGCAGAATTTTTTTTTAGATGATTCTAAAATAAATTCAAGTTTAGATCGAACTTAACATTTTTAGTGAAACGGTTAAGGCTGACGATAAATTTCTCTCTCGTAACAGCGTCAAATAAGGGATAATAAATGACGAAGTGAGCTTTAAAGAGGACTTTAGGTCTGGTTACTTTACTAACCTTAAATGAGTAGGTATACAAATAGGGTGGCGCAACAGAGCAGTGTGCCCCCGGGGCCTAAAGCAGTTCTCACAACCATTGCCTTTTCAGGGAAAGGAGGGGATCTACATTTTTCGTCAGATTCCGAACGGCTCATCGAGAAAGCGCTTTTCATGGCAATTAATTTACTATCGGAGCACTTGTCAACTCCTAGCGAAAGTTGATTCCAGTGGAAATCTTATCTTAACTAATCTGAAGCAGTTTACAATTATTTTTTTCATTTTATACAAAAAACTGAAGATTGAATTAACATTTCAAAAAATACAAATAAATCGAACTCCAATAATTTTCAGAAGAATGGAATACAAAAAAATGCTCTCGACATTTCACAATTAAGCACCAGCTTCATTAAAAAAAATCCCTCACCACTGGTGGGGGTATATAAAACACAAGAGCTATGCAGATAACATCAAATGCTTTGCGTTCACTGTACAAATAATTTCCTATTCCTTTAAATAGTAAAGTAAAAAAACACACACACACAAACATCTTAGCTTGTGATATTAACCGACGTCCTAAGACTTATATTTGCATTATAATGGGTGTTTTTTGCAATAGCTTAAGGTGATGGAATAAATTATTATCATTTACATTTTTAATCAGGCATCAATTTTTCAAATATGATTTCCGGCATAAGTCTACCAAAGCTATGCTTCAATATATTCTTCCAATGCTAAAAGAGTTGACAGTTAGTCAGCATAGGACAATAAATAAACAGAGCCCCATGAAAATTAAGGAGAGGTGTGAAGCTACATGAACGAAGAGATCAATCAGTTAACTGAAAAACTTTTGGAAATAAAGTTTTCCACCAATTGAATTTGAATTGATTTTTAAGAGCACAACCTTTCACAGGTTTTGTTTATGGTTGATTGAAACACCTATATGTCTCATTGAAAAAATTTTTATTTTGAAAATTCAGTGGATTCTCACTTCAAATCGGGAAGGGGCTGTCACTTCTCAAAACCACGCGTATCGAAGTTTTTGCAGGAATGGAACGGAAATGCTCCAGAACGCTCCTGTGGTGCCCCTGTTCTGTAAGTACCGTCTCATAAAATCAGGCGAAAAACGGTGGAAAAAGGATCGAAATCCTACAAAATTCATAGATATTCGATCCTTTTATCATTTATCGCTTGCTTTTATCGAGGCGATAGTTACAGAACAGGGAATTGGTTACTTTTTCTTCGTACAATAGCTGAAGAGAAATTTCAACAAAGTTTGATATTTACAACTGTCAAAACAAACAACAACCATTAAAACTTTTTATGCAGCGAAAGAAATCTTAACAGATCTTTCCATTACGAACCAAATTTTTGTCATAAGTTCTATTTTTGAAAGCAACTAGATGTTGCAGACAGAACACAAATATTTCCTTTGTTAATAGTCCTTTACTTCGTTTTCTCAGTCATCATTCTCACTTTCTTTTTTCTTTCAGCCTTTATTGGCTTTGGTTATCAATCGAATAAGTAAAAAGACTAACCGCTATATCAAACAAGCCTTAATGTCAGTTAAAATGTCGCTTTATATTATCATATATTATCTTCGTGTGAGAAAAACACCACACCTAAGTATTGTTCATAAAATTTATTCTTAGAAGAAAATCTTCTTTTTGACATTTGAGTTATGTACATTGTTCATGCTTTAGTGTGTTTTGATTTCTGATCAAAATTTAGAAGGGACCTTCACATGCCAGAATCTTTTTGCATAGTTGGTATGGTTAGAGAATGCTCCTACTAAGCGCTTCTGCGACATAGCTGTCCAAAGCATGTTTTAACGAAATTCCACAGAAAAGTTTATTCAGACTAAATATTCATTAGGAGTGTTTTTTTTTTCTCAAGCCTGTACGGCTTTGAAAGATTCACGTGCTAAATACAACAAAAATTTAGCTACCTGGGCTTCCCTTAGCCTCATATTTTATTCGGGTTTATCTCCTTAGCCCAAAAACGAAAAATGTGGTACCAAACTATTTTTTGGAAATGTTATCGAAAATAGCGAAGGCTGTCGTTGGGTCCGTTAGGAGTAGCTACAAACTCGTATAATGCTAACAATTGTAAACAATTTTATGTTTTTTAGTTAACAAAAATGTGCAATTTGCAAACTCACCGAACGCACCCAATGTACAAAATGGCATTTCATATTTCTCAATTCATTAGACATTACGTCCAATTTAGTTATTTGTAAAGGGTTTAAAGCAATTAGATGTTTTTGTATTGAACTGGTGGAAGACTTTAGTGACGACGGAGTAAAAGAACTTTAAATAAGTTCAAGCAATATGCAATACCAGGATAGACCTTCTTGGGACACGAATGACGAATCAAACCGAAGAAGGTTAGTAGGTACAAGCAAGACTTTTGTTGCATAATTTGTCTGTAAGCAAAGTCCTAATCTACTTTCAGCCTCGTCCTAACCTTCCGGCCGAGCCTTACATAATCGACCTTACCGGTGGGATTGCTTCTGGAAAGAGTAAGATACATGGGTCAGCGTCTGCAGGCACTTGGTGCATTTGTAATGGACCGCGCTAAAATTGCACATGATATCTATGATCCCGGACAGCTGTGCTATGAGAAAATAGTTGAGCATTTCGGTGGCGAAATTGTCTGCCCCGAAAAGCGAATAAATCGTATAAAACTTGGTTCAATCTTCAATCGTTTTTGCAAATCCATCCGAACTGAAAACTCTTAACTCTTTCGTTTGGCCAAGGCTATTAGTTGAAGTTAAGCGCCGTATACAATTGGCCTACGAGAGCAGCGGTCGTCGAAGCTGCTATTCTTCAAAAAGCTGGTTGGGGTAAAGAATGCCAGGAAGTGTGGTCAATGATTGTCTCACCCGAAGAAGCCGTTCGACGGGTTGTTCAAAGAAATGGATTCACAGAAGAAGAAGCACGTAGACGAATTGCCAACCAAATAGACAACCAAACAGAAGTTGAAAAGTCAAATGGGGTCTTTTCTTCTGAATGGAGTCTACACTCAGAAGCATGCGGGAAAGGCAAGGACGATGATAACAAGCGAACTCAAGAAAGAAAGAAAATTCTGATATTGTTTTGTTAATTTAGTTTTATGTTTCTACCGAGGACCTCACTCAGGCTAAGTTGCTTATTACCATACAGTAAACAGGAAGTGTGTTTTTTTTTTTGCTCAATCTTCATTCTTATAGGCTATAGGGCAAGAGAAAATAAGCTTTTAGCAGCTAACCTGCCATTAAAAATTATGAATTTTTTCAAAAGTTTCAACGTTATGTGACATCAATGACAGCAATCAAAACAACTACCCTTATATCTGAGAGTGCAACAAACTATAAGTGTGAAAGAAAAAACAGCATGAGACTAAAATACCTATATGTAAGTAGGTTTACTTTGTTGCTCAGTATTTATTATTCTGTTTATATAAGCCCTATTAGCAAGAACCTGAAAATTATCATATAGTCCTCAAGAGGTAGGTAATGGTTAGTTAGTGCTAGACAAACAAGGAGTTCTTGTTTACCTTTCAATTACAGTTCCTCTTTGAGTATTGAACTCATAGTTATAGCTAAGCTAACTACTAGTTACAACTCAAGTGATTTGAGAAGAAGAAGGTAGGTTCTTCGTCTAATGAAAAATAACTTCTTAAAAGACATAAAAGAATAGAACTCAGAAGCAATCTATTATTATCTGTTTATGGGTAAAAACTTGACTTCATTATCTTTAAACGAGCAAAACTGTACTAAATTAAATTAAAATAAATCAAAAAACCATTAAACTCATATTAATTCAACAAAATGAAAAAGTGCGTAATAAATCTCAAATAAGCAGATGTGAAATCAGAAATAAAAACTCCCATCAAGTGTCAGGCATGTTTATGGTGATCCGAAAAAAAAATCCCAAGCTGTAGCAAACATAAAATTCCCACAATTCTTTCATTCTAAAGGACAGCGCATATAGTGAAACAGATAATATACGTATATGTACGTCGGTACTAACATATGATGGCTTCAAATCGTTATTTCATTACGTTTTCACTAAGACGCTAGTGTCTACTCCGATGTCAAAGCCGCACACAAACGTTCAAGTTGAAATGTTTAAAGAAATCAGAAAAAAAATTCTGGTCACTCAAAACCAATGACGTGCATTACTTAAAGCAATCACCAAACCAAAAGTCACACAAAACAGAAGAGAATACCTAACCAAAGACTTGGAGGTAGATCCTCCAAACCATGGTTTGGCATTGCCATTGCGCCAACCATCATCATCATCACATGAATCTTTATAAGTTGTTCTTTTTTTTGTACTTTGTAGGTACCAAACGATAGTGGTATATAGATACTGTGTACTCAAGAACAAGAGGTTGTATGATTATTATTCTTTTTTTCGGGGGAAGCTCGAAGGAGGAAAATAACATTCTATTCTAGTGAAATTCATAATTTAATTCCCACAAAAGAACAACAACATCAATACCAACAAACTGAGGAGAGTTCAATGTTCACAGTCTGTGAAATGAGACATGGTTGCCATATTCTATTTTCAAATAAAATTTTTACTTTTTTATTTGTTGAATCTCAAGGCTGCGATTGTGTTTTTTCATTCAATGAATGGCACGAATCATTTAATTCAAAGTAGGATTATTTTGATCGGGCTCTGACTATATACGGTTTGTTTTTCTGTTCCAATGCTTCTTAAAGTTCAAGAAGCTTGTGTTCTTTGAGCTTTAAGAAAATCTGTTACGCTGTGTCTTGCTTTAAATTCATAGCAGAAAGCAGGAATATGACAGACACAAGAAAGCAGAGCAACTACCACATTTTGTATTGTGGGCACTTTGTAGCATACTTTTTTTGAATCAAACACAACAACCAAGTAACAAAATGGCGAAAAACATGTGCAGACGACAGTTCCCTCTGCTTTAATAGCTGCGATAGATACCCCGCGATAAAAGTATGCTATCTATCGCAGGCTATGAAAATAAAGTCGCTATAATGGTCTCCAATTGCGATATTCAAAGGCTGCTGTAATAGCTGCTGTAATAGTTGTCTCCAGATTTAAAGCATTTGGAGACCAGGAGTTAAGAGAGCATAGAAGTTTTACACTTCTAAGTCGAAATAAGTCCTCTAAATCCTCCAGTTAACACTTTTATAAGTTTCGGGCTAATCCGAACAATTTTTGCATCTTCGAAGTGTTCGACAACATCTAACTGATGAGCTGATTGTCGTACCTGGACAAAACACAGATATCGAGTTGAGGTAACTTGAATTTTAATTACAATACTAAAACTCTTATCTACAGCAAACTGAAAGCTGATAGTTTGAGATTTGAGTTTGTTTTGGCTTTCAGTCAAGTGGAAAATAGTTAAGCTGATCTGAAAGCCAATCGAATAAAATGGATAGAATCTCAAAAGTGCAAGGATAAGATCTGATGCAAAGTTCCTGACAAATTGAACTCAGCGGGGTGATTTGGCATCAAAACAACAATTGAAAACACATAAAACCGAAGATTTCTCGAAAAACTTTGAAATAAATTTTTAATATCCAACTTGGCAACCATAAGCAATGCTCCAACCAAAAACCAGAAGAGATTTGATGGTTTGGCGGGCTTTTATTTTTCTTTTTGTTCACTTACTATGTACTTTTTATTGGAATATGTATCTGACTGAGTATCTTTTGTTTGAACAGAACACAAAAAAAAAGTAAAAAAATCAAGTTCTCAGTGAAAGACTGAAAGAGCTCTGTGTGGCGGTGCACGTTTTCTCAAGAGCTCCTCTACACGAGAATAGGTTATGAAATGAAAGGGTGACTACGAATGGTAGGTACCTTACCGTCGCAATTGAAGTTAATCACTTTATATGTAATTAAATTGAGGAATAAATACGCTTTTCGTTTGAGTGAACCTCTAAAGAGTATTTTTGTAGATAGTTTGATATAAGAAAAAAGTATTTTATTTTTCATTTTATTCCTACGAAAACATAAAAACAAAAAACACAAACATAAATAAATAAAAGAGAATGCTGTGTTCTTATTCTCTTATTCAACGAAGAGGAAGTGATGGTTAGA
Organism: Melanostoma mellinum; assembly: GCA_914767635.1. Lineage (NCBI taxonomy): Eukaryota > Metazoa > Arthropoda > Insecta > Diptera > Syrphidae > Melanostoma > Melanostoma mellinum. The sequence continues at coordinate 247,374,199 of OU612058.1, read as the reverse complement.
GCATAACGAGTTGATGATGGTTATGGTGCCCTAAGGTACACAAGTATGGTTTGTCCATTCATTGTCCTAAGCTACAAGAAGTCAAGAGGATAAATGTGATACAACAAAAAGGAAGGGACTCTTCTGTGTGGAGCTGAAGCTGTTACTACTGTTCATGAATAAGTTATCAAATGAATGTCGTCGTTTTAAACAATGGAGGAGCAAATCTGTGGGTATTCGGAGAAATGCTACTAACTTCTCTTTCATTGTTTTCCAGATTTTTATTATCCTAGTTTTAATTTTTTGTTTATATTTGGTTGAGAAATTACTTTCACGGTTAATTATTATGACAATGGCTGAGGGATTTGAAGTAAGTTCTTTATGTTCTCGTATGTGAATGAAGGATAAAGAATAGGGGCGTTCTAAGTTCGAACAACTTCAATTATGTAAAGAAGTGCTTCCTTGCTCACATTTTGCTATTTTAATTTAGCTTTCATTGTCTTGGTATGTTTATTTAATTAATTTAGAAGTTCTTTTCAATTAGTTGTTTTTAACAAACAGTAGTTAAAAACTATAAAATTTAAGCATAGATAAGCACGTGATAAAGGAACGAGAAAATAAAACCCTCTGGTAACAGTTTTTATAAGACCATGATCATTACAGCCCTGCTATATACGGATTGGACCATGTTTAAAGTGGCGATGAACAAGTTGTTCTTTGATCGAAAAATACTCCAAATTATCTTTGGTACCGCTTAAATGTGCTGATAGTGTGTGGAGAAGAAGATTCAACAACGAACTGTACCGTGACAAGAACTTACCTAGAAGAGTTCGCCTCGCGAGACTACGACTACTAGGATTTGAAGTGGATGGAAATCAAGGCTCTAGCTCAAAAGGTCTTCGAGACGACAGTGTAGGAAAATCAGAGAAGGCGAAGACTTTGTCTTATGTAGCGCAATCAAGTATGGAAGAAGATCTCGTTATCGAATGATATTAGGCGTAGGTTCACCTCGAACTGTAAGGCTGATCTTGTAAAGAAAGAAGTTACATATATCACTTCACTTTTACAAACATGCGGAAACCCTATATTTCGAAGACCTGTTTTGAAATTCATCAATATCGGCTAAGAACTTCTCGGGAAATTTTGTCAACCGATTTAAAAATAGTTTTGAGAAAAACGTGTTTAAAGTTTTGAGCTTTACGGCAAGCTGACCTCTAATCTATGACTTCTCAGGGTTGTGTCTGCCGTGAAACCCAGTAACCTCTTAAATGGTAAATGAGAACAAAACTAATTGTACAAACTGGATAAATAGACCGCCATAACTTCGAGGTACATAAGTACACATATTAAAAAATGAATAAAATAAAACAAATCGCCTGTCAAACCAAATGCGCGGTCAAGGCTATATTCGGAGTTTCACAAAATTTTTGCACTCTTGTATTTTCAGAAAAATTATTTTGAAACACCATTTTAAGCTGATAAAATAAAGTAAATAAATTGAACAATATACGCTAATGAAACATATGTTTGTAAAGAAAGAAAGAAATTAGTTGAGGCAACAGTCGAATTTCTTGTTTACAAACGCATTTAGTAAATAAGGAATGAAAAGGAGTTAATGCAATGAGTTTTTGTTATCGTTCTATCAGAAAGCACGAGCGTCTTGACATTGGAAACAAATTCAAATTGGTGCTCTATCAGTAATAAAATTCTCTGCCTTTCGAACTGGAAAACTTTATTAAAAACAATAGCGCAAATTTATAGCCATTTAAAATCGCATTATAAAAAGAGATTTAGTGCTACGTTAGCTTAAAATGGTACTTGAATCAATTTATAATTGATTTTTAAAGACTTAAAACCTTGATCTAGCTCATCTGACGTTTCTCATTTGCTTGATATTTTGTGTCTTTTATTTATAAAGTAATAGGTTTGTTCCTAGGGTCACCCTGGGGTCACCAACAAAGCGTTTTTTGAGAAACCTAAATTCGCCCTGAATGTCAAAATGAGTGTTTTTTGAATCCTAGGGTTGACCTGGGTTTTCCCTCAACTCCAAGCCCATTTTAAAGTTGTCACTTGTTAGTGAGGTGTTTAGAAATCGTTTGTATTTAATGACCATTTTTTAAGTTAGAGAAATGTTAACTAGAGCTGGCATCTTCTTATAAAACGCGCTGACTATAATTAGCTCAAATAGTTTTTCCATTTTTTATTAGGAAAACACTAATCTGAAAACTCGTGATGTGTGTTATGTAAAAACATTATGTTCTTAGTTCTTATGCAATTTCTGTTAGTTTGTATTTTTATAACAAAATCAGATTTAAAATGGTTGAATGTGTAAAAAACGCCAATTTTCATGCACTTTATACAGATCATACCAGAAAATTTTGACAGTTCTGATGGTAAATAAAGGACAAAAAAAAAACCTGGTCTTTTTATCATTTGCCATGCTAGTTGTCGGTTTTATGTGGCTTTGCATTGGGATTTGGGACTCATTCACAGCGACTCGTGGCTTGATCGAAGAACTTCCAAAGGATCTGTATGACTTACAATTAATAGGTTCGTTCATTGAGCTTTCCCCAGAGTTTCCCCAGGTTTTCTTGACAACTCTTTAAGTTGTCAAAAAAACCTGGGTTTCCAGTCCTCAAAAAACGCTAAGCCACAAATCACCACACATCCCTGTCATTTAAATAAAAACACATGCCATTTGACAGCTTTCGACTTGCCACAGCAAAAAGCTAGGGCGAGTTGATGGAAAGCCTAGGTTAACCCTTATTACAACTGTTGAAGACTTGTTGGTTTGCTTACATTTTTCATACTAGAAATATTGGTCTGCTCACATTTTTCTAATGAAAATTGAAGCAAATTACTAGTAAAAAAAATATTAATTTTATTATTCAATCTAAAGCATTTTTGAATGCTATTGCATGCATTATGCTTTGTAACATTTTGTAAGTTATCTTTTTTACTTTGAGGAAATATGAATTTATCAATCTACAATATAAATAATATGGGCTGTCAAACCAGCAATTTCCCTTATTTTGTTGATAGAGTTCCAAATCACCCCGGCAGAGGAAAAAAAAACCTATTGATGAGTTACCATTATGTTCTTTCGTTGTCCTTGTACAGGGTTGACCCAGGTTTCCTTGACTACTTTATGAATTGTGAAAAAATCTCAAATAACGGTAAACCAAAAAATCACTACACATTCCTGTCAATTTGACAAAAATACATGCCATTTGACAGCCCCTTTTTTTAAAACCTAAACAAAACCCAGCAAAAACCTAAGGCCAGTTGAAATAAGACTCAGAGTAAGCCCAGGGCTCAAAAAACACTCAGTTTGTCATCCCGATTTTCACATGATTTCGTCTTTCGAACCTATGATTCGGCTTCCGGTATTGTATGATTTTTCAGCGCTAGATATTTTCTATATAGCTTATGTGATCTCGCTAGTCTAAATCGATAAGCTAGAGACGATTAACGACTTGAAAAAGAATATTTGCCTCGTTAGTTTTAATATACCACACCAAATCCTGTAAAAAGTGATAAAAGCCTCACATATATCGCAGCTATTACATCAGTCTTTCAATACCGCAATAGGTGACCATTGTAGCAGCTTTATTTTCATAGCCAGCGATAGATATCAAACACTTTTATCGCAGAATACCTATCTATCGCAGCTAATAAAACATAGGGAACTGTAAGCTGAATGTGTTTTTCCACTTTTTTTCTATCCCGCTTATGTAGAGAATGCCACGGAGAAGAGGTAGAAGAAGGATCATTCCACTTCCTTTGTGAGTGTCCTAGCTTGAATCTCACTAGGGAAAAAGCCATCGGAGAATACTTTTTCGACATACTGGGCGACATCTCTAACCTCCCATTGAACAACGTCCTGCTGCCACTTGTGGCTGCACCTCCATTCAACCTAACCTATTTTGTTGTTTTGTTTGGCATTAAAATTGTTAAAAAATTAAAAAAAAATGGCTGCTGCTCTGCTTTCTACTAACTATCTGTCTTATTCTTGCTTTTTGCTATGAACTTAAAGCGAGTGGAGACGAAATGTTAGACGGCCCATCATTGACGCTTTGAAGTAAAATAAATTTAGAAATAACGGTAAGAACAAGGATGAGCAGAGAACAAAAATTTTTATCAAAACACGAATGGTCGCGTGGAGCTCAGACATTTTCCAGTCAGTCTTTTAAGTGAAGTAAGTACACCGAAAGAAAAAACCTTGGTTGATTTAAACATGTTTCATTGTTAAACAACAATTCATCTAAAGTTGTGAAATTAACCAAGTTTAGTGATGAAATCAAATAAGAACGCATTTTCAAATCAAGTATGCTGCCGTGATCAATTTTTTTTCAGGTAAGTATCATAAAAATGTTTAAATTAAGTATGTTCGTAGTTGATTTGAATATGTTATAATTTTTAAGCAACAACGTGATTGTTGATTTCATTCTTGATAAACAACAAACATATTCAACCAACAATTAAGGCTGAAATTACAAAAACCATCACGTTTGTGATTGAAATACCAAATTCACTGTTGAACTATCACCAATATGTTTGATCAACAATGTTCTTTAATCAATAAAGAATAGTTAAAGTATCAGTAACATTTTGAATTCCAATATTTTTCATACTTAAGCCCACAAAAATGTGAAGTCGCATAACGGAACTTCAATTCAATATGATAAGTTTCGTGACCAAGGGATAATTAGTTATTCTTTATTGTTGATCAAGTATGTTTAACGTGAGAATTCAGCCACGTTTTTATTTGCTCAACAGTTTTAATGTAAAATTTCTATGATAAATGCCTGAATTGAAGTTTGACCTATCAAATGTATAGGTCATATCATAGATGAAAACGTGGCTGAATTCTCACGAACATACTTGATCGACAATGTTCATATTTTACCAACAATTCAGAATTGTTGACGAAACACAAACGTTGTTAAAGTATCATGGACATGTATGTTTCTAGTATCACAACCGTTGTTGGTTAACAATGAAATTGAAAATGACGTTGTTGATTTGAGCAATAAAAATTGTAGCATTTAAATAAATAAAATGAAAATGCCAGCTTGTTTAATTTAAGTATGTTCCTGCTTGACGCAAAAACAAACAAGTTTCCTGTTTGATTTTACGAAGGTTTTTCTTTCGGTGTAAGTAATAAGGGTGTGTACTGCGCTTCTTCGCAAATATGTTTTTTTCTTTTTGGTTGATTTCATGTATTTTGAACCCTTACCTAAAAAGGACCAGTTGTCCTTATTAAAATAAGTTCAATAAACGAAATGGCAGCACTTGCTGTTTTGTACTTTTCAAAACAATGCTCTACCATATGTTACAAGGGCTTTGGTGGAATGCTTGGAGCTAACACCGCATTTTATTAGTGAAAAAAAGATTCAGTGGTATTAAGGATTCCCGTTCCCGTTCTCGTGTTAATATGAGGATGTAATATAGGCCATGCTCTTCGGATATAGTGAAGTACTCTTTCGGCGGAATAGTTTTTGAAATCGGCAAAGTATTTTTTTTAAATTTCCGCTCATGTTCCCGTACCCGTCCGTTTTCTATGCTACTTCCAAGACCATCTATGTTTCAAATTTCTTTCAAATCGGCAGAGTAGTTTTGGAGTCCGTTCAATACAAACAAATATACATTTTTTCACTTTCGAGCTTGCATATAAATATTCAAATATTCAAGTTCTTTAAATTCAAAGTGATGCCTTACCTAAACCGAAGGACAAAAAAATGTATACATTACTAAAAAGGGTACAGTATTTTTTGGGGCGCACTCATTCTTCAAAATGTAAGCTACGGTTTCCCAATTTTCATCTGCTTTAGGTAGGTACCTTCATATTTATAAAAATTTGTTTCTGGAAATCCAATTTCTTATTTGCTTTCAGTTTTTATTTACTTACTTTGGCATACGGTATTAGTTAAATATTTAAAATGAATTTCTCAACTTCAATATCTACATAAGTATCTACAATATCTAAAGCAAATAACCCTCAACCCACAATGAACCGCCCGCACCGAGCCTTGGATCTTATTTGTTCGTATCTACCTATTTACTTCCATTACACACTCCAACAATGTATATTCGAATATGTAGAAAGGAATATATGTGTTTGTTGTGTATATGACCTTGAAATTAATTGCAAAAATAAGCTCCCGCAATAACAAAGCTGAAGGAAAGTCAATATTTATCCCCACTAACAGTTGAATAAACGTTAGATAATTTCTGTTTTGTATTATTTCCACAATCAATATTTGCATTACGATATGTGTTTAGAGGTTTATTTTCCAAAAAGCTTCATTTAATCAAATGTTACATTATCGATTTGATTTTAATCTACAAATGGGCAAAGCTTAAAAAAGAAATGTTCGTCAAATACTCTTTTATCTTACATTGCCACATCTACAGTAATGAACAAACCGATTTTCAACTGGACCTGTGGCGCAATGGATAACGCGTCTGACTACGGATCAGAAGATTCCAGGTTCGACTCCTGGCAGGTTCGCACTTTTTTTTTAAATTTTACTACTTAATTCTACATTTAATTTGGCAACAACAATTTACGCTTAAGATAGATATTCATTTTGGATTGCTAGGAATCTTTTAAACAGGTTTTTTCTAACTAGTGGTTTGCTATTTTCTAATTTTGTTTACTTACAATGACAGTATTCAATTTGGCTTTCGAAATTAGTGCTGCCAAACAGAATATAAGTAGCTAAAAATAAATAAAAAATAAAATAAATACTTTTTATTTTCTTCTTTCTTTGTTTATGTAGCAATTTAAAGAATATGGCTGTGCAGGGGGATGTGTGTTGTGGGTGATGAATAAGTGAGTATTACAAGTGAGTGTATAAGCACGTGCACGTGTTTAACAATAAAACAATAATATGTCATGTCGTCGGCACTCCAGCCTTGAATTGATATCAATGGTTTTTTTTGTAGATTTTGAGTTAGAGATGTGTGAAATTTTCATGAATTGTTATGAAAAAATATTAAACCTCAATTGGTAGTTTTTCTGGTGTAGGACGTAGGACCTTTTTTACTTAGATTACCTCAGCACTGAAGTGGTGATGTGTGTCATAAAATCAATTTATTTGCATAGTAACAAAAAAAGTCAACGAATTGAGAAGAAAAGCATTTAAATATATGGACAGTGACAAATTAAATTATAAACCAGAATCCAGAACAGAGTAATATTCAGGTACCCAATTGTTCTTTTGGTATAAAATTGATTCCAGTTATTAACGAGTCGGCTGTGATTGAAGTACAGAGTTAAAGTGTGACTTTATAGCCTATTCCCACCGGTTTAATTGATTATTGCAAAATTCGTGAGGAATTTATGCTTGTAAGGTACTTAAAATCAATTTCTTGATTTATTCGTCGTTCGTTGGCCGTGCTCAAGTGAATAGTCCTTAAAACAACTTTCTAGCAACTTTTTTTGGGGAGATTTTATTTTTGAGTAACCACATTTAATTCTTCTTCAACTTAAAAGCGTGATGCTTTGCAGCCTTTAGGATAAACTGCCGTTTAAGCTTTCTATTTATTTTATCAGATCATGGAAGTGGTGCTGTTTCCCCTAATGCCATGACATCGTCTTACTAAGTCACATTTTGAGAAGAAAGAATGCAAATTGTTCACACTTCCTTTCAAAATTGCACTTGTTTTGATGTTGCGATAAGCTTTTTTCTTACATACACCCCCTCGTGGTGTATTTACTGATAGTCGAAGAAAAAATACAAACTTCGCTACAAAACAAGCAATTGTGTGCAGGGTGTTTTGCAAAAGATGCGAAAAAGTCAAGACAGGATAAAAATCGTATCCCCCTCTGTAGGTGGAAGGAGCCATTTTATAAGAAGTTAAATTAATTTAAGTTAAAAAATTAGTTAAAATCAAGCTATTATCTTCTATATAACAAGTTACAAGTTGTTTTTAAAGTTAATACTTTGTTCTTCACTTAACATCTTAGTTCAAGTTGATTTAATGAATCATTTTTGAGCAATCAAATCAAAAATTCAAATTTTGAAAAAAAAAATAGTTTCTTTTTCCAAATAAAATTTTTGCAAAATTTTGCCCAATTAAGGTCAAAACAAACAATCAATGCTTATTAGTTTTGAGTCAAACACGGAAAAATGACAAAATCTTCGAAAATTACAAAAAGGGCAAGGTAATTTGTCCACAAAATTCACTTTTGGTTCTGAGAATAAAGTCCAATTAACGGAATACCCACAAATAATTATTTTCTAGAGAAAAACACCCTCAACTTTTTTATAAATTTCTCAAAGCTATATTTAAGCAAAACACTGGAAAAAGTTGTCAGAATATTAGTAACTTCTTTCGATATGATAAGATCAAAATAGAACAAGAAGAAGGCACATTCTGTGGCTTCACTATCATCTCTCTGATACCACTTTCGCTTAAAAAAGAGAAAAGCTATATTGGTGTGAGTTTAGTGTTACCATATACAATGATTAAATTACAACGCTCAAATAACTGTATTCAGGTCATTTTACATTACACAACCCAACAAGGCACACACCGTGGGTTCATAAACATACTTTAATGAAATACCCGTTCCATTCAATGCATTAGAAATATCCTCAGTCTTAACGATCTTACTGTTTCCGTACAAAAAAAAGTAGCTATTTTCATCGGTGCCTCCGAAACCATCTTGAAAAAGAAGTATGTTAGATCTGCCGAATCGTGCACCAATCCAAGCCGGTGGCTGCTTCCAAGCAGTGCTTCTTTTAGTTGTCTACACTATCGCAAAATGCATGAAACTCTCTTTCTGACCTTTCTTTTGTAACATTTTTGGCCAAATCAGCAATATTGAATCAGAACATTCATACCAGCAGGTGTCTCTTATGACTCAAATTGCTGTTGCTGATTTACTGATGAGCAAACTGTTCCACATGAGCGAAGTGAATTTGCGAGCACAATAAAAAATCAAAAAAAGTAACAACAAGTGAATCATTGAAAATGGCAAAACCTTTTTTAAAATAAGATCAAAACCTTATAATGGGAACACCTGCTCCGAAATATTCCCCAGGATAAAACAAAACAACAAAACATAAGTTACAAAATTTATAAATAAAACAATAAAAATACAAAAAGTGCATTAGCTTGCAACTAGCTTCGGTAGATATTGGAAGAACCAGATTCAAGATATCTTCGTTGATTTTCCATCAAAATTAAGCCTGGGAACGAAAAAACCGATTTTGATGAACTTTTAGTTTGAATCGTATTGTCTTTTCGCACTGTTTTGTCACAGAAACCATCAACACAACCCAACCACAAAAAAGGCAACATAAAGTTTATGGTTTCATATTTATCTGTTTAGCCGAGTTCACACTGTACAATTAGTTGGACAGACTTTGGCTTGAACTACCAATGCTTGATAGTGTTTTCAAATACTTTTGAAAATTAAGAAGTTGGACGGAGTGGAAGAGTACATAAAGTTGGACGACAAGCTTGATAATTGTGAACGCAAACTACATCCGACCATCCAACTTCCATCAAACTAAGTCTCTTCAACTAATTGTACAGTGTAAACTCGGCTTTTATCAAATTTTTAGAGTTTATTTATGTATTATCCTTATATATATAAAAAAATTTCCCTGTCACAATGTTAGTTACCGTACTCCTCCGAAACGGCTTAACCAATTTTTACCAAATTTTATATGCGTATTCAGTAGGTCTGAGAATCGGCTACTAATTATTTTCCATACCCCTAAGTGATAAGGGCCATCAACCCATAACATTTTTTCTTTAATTTACACTGTGACACGAGAATTTTATATATTAGATTTTACAGTCTCAGTGAAAATGTCTATATTCTAAAGTCAATTTATTATTAATTTATTTTATAACATTTTGACATATAAATTTTATATATTAGATTCTTATTCATTTGATAGAAAATATTGTTGGGGTGTTGGGCAATTTAATTTTTGGGTTCACTTATAAGAGCTCTAACTTCCACATAATTTCAATGGGTCGGGAAAAGGAAAGGGAACCGTAACGGGAACGGGAACTCTAAAACTTACGTTATCGCCTACATGGTCTATATTTCATGACCTACAGAAACGGGGAAACTAGAGGCATTCTTAAACTTTGTCTTCTTAGTTTTCGTTTCTAGACAGTTTGGTGTGAATATCGCTTAATAAGTTAGACCCGAGCAACGCCGGGTGGGTCATCTAGTTATTTATATATATTTACATATTTCTTATTCAATTAAAATATAGAAAACAGACATTTTTAAATCCTAAACAATACTGCGTGATAAATTAGGCGCAGTGTACCGAAATGTATCACGTGATTGCATTGCATTGTCATCACATTGATGTCAAAAGGAAAACACTATATGCCTGGTGTTGTGTTTCAATGAAATTTACGAAAAAAATCTCAACCATGAATTTGTTTATGTTTACATTCGAAAAGTCACTCATTGATGATGATCATCTGCTGTGAGCTGAATGCTACCGCATTCGTAGCAATAAAATTTTCGAACGAGACATTTTCCTTGTTTTTTTATTTTAGTAAGGCTCTTTGCGGTCTATAAAGTTCCTGGTCATCATTCATTCTCTTCAAGTGAGGTTTTGAAATTTGAGCAGGTTTTCTCTAATGTCTGCATATTTTAACTTTTTCTTTTTGTAGAGTATGAATTTTTTAAACCAAAATACATACCTAGTGGTTTTCAAAGAAGAGCACAGACTTACGAATTTTCATTCCCACAAATAAAATTTTACAATTTTATGAGAAGAATGACAGTATTGGCAGGTTCAACGAGCATAAAACTGCAATGGAATTTTCTATCGTAGATATTGGGATTTGGTACAAGATTGTAGGCCCTTCCTATTTCTCGGTTCAGGAAAAATACTTTACTCATATATCAGGGTGTAAGAAGCTGAATACTGAACAGACAAATCGTAAGTTGAATCTCCAAGTAAAGTGTTGAAAGATCATAAGCTTCTTTAGTATGAAAAAAAACCCAACCTGCAACAGTATCATAAAAAATGAACACGACTTGCTATTATGTGTTAATTACAATATCAAAATCTTAAGGCTGAGTACCAAGTTTTAGTATTCACTCTTGATAGTAATTATATTTGGTGGTATAGGGCTGCCAACTATACATTAATTATGAACCGAATAAAAACACGTTAAATATTGAGAAAAAAAAAATTAAACTGAATATTTCATAGGCTTTAAGCAAAAACATAATAGCGCCAATTCGTTTTTGTTGCTAATATATATAAACGCTGAAAGTTTAATCAAAATCGTTAGAGTAGTTTTTTTGAAAGCCGAGTTTTTATTTTTAATTTCTTTTGAAATGAGCTTTTAGAATGCAAGTATACAATGATTTAAGATTTACTGACAAAAAATTTGAAGAAAATTAAAGCCACAGAAAAATTCAAAAACAAAAAAGAAAACACTTGAAAAAATAAGATTTTCAAAATATTGGTACATAATCATTCCTTAATAACCTACGACTTCCTTATTATAAATTTAAAAAAAAAAAGGCCCAGGCGGTTTAAGTTTTTATATGCGTGATTTCAGGGACGATAAAGCAAATAAGAAATCGGAACATAAATTTGAAGTGAAGTGTGTCTTATACTCATTTGGCCACTGTAAGTCGCCCTTTTTAATGGACGCTAGTCGTTCATTTTAGGTATGTGTACCTTCATTTTGTTTTTATTTTTCAACACTTTTAGCCACTCAGATTTTTTCCGCCTTTTCTCTCATAATCAGTGTGAAACATTCTTTAAAACAACCGTTTGAGCAATGGAACGTTTTTGTGCGATAAATTATTTATCTATTACCTTCAGAAAAAAAAACACATTTTAAATGTTAATACGTAGTATTGTACATACACAAGGAAATTCTCTTGTATAATATTTTGTGACACGCTCGGCCTTTTTAGTGATATAAACGTTTTATTGTGTTGTACATTCAACGAAATTTTGTTTTTTTGTTTTGCGATGCGACACACCACCGGCTTTTCATGCTATTTACGATAAGTGGTTGATTGATACGTAAACACAGATATTTTTCGTTGATTGCATGATTGTGGATGCAGTAAACGAGCTTGCAATATGAATGTCAATGAATTAGTATCTGTGTGCTGTAGCAATTATTGTTGTTGCCGTTTTTGAAGTTAATTATAAGCGCTATTAGCTACACATTACAATAACACGTTTCAATTTGAATTAATTCTTCAATGGTTTACACTCACAGAGAATTTATTTTTTCGTATTGCTAAAGCGAAAAATTCAAAAATTATTCACACTAAATAAACGCTAACTAATTTGTATTGATTGTTCAGACAATTCAGTTTACTTCACTAATACCTTCTCTTTTTGATCCGGCCTTCGTCTCAATATGCACCAAATTACTTCTCACGTGTGTTATTTAGAGATATAAAAAATTAAAAAGAAATACGCAAAAATGGGTTCTGTTACCATATTGGTTTAAGACAAAATATATTCTAATTCCATAAGTGTTTAAAAAACAATTTCAGGCATATGGGTCCCATGTCACATGACTGGCTCGAATGAAGCGTAATCGGAAAAGCCAATTTTCGCCCATTTTTTCGAACAACTGGGCCATAAATCGACAATAGCCGTGTTTATTGGGAATTTATATTCACTTCAGCAAAACATCGCAAAACATCGCTCATGAAAAAACAACAACTCTAAAGTGAATAGCGTAAGTGGACAAAAATAACTCACTTGCCGAAGTGAATAACAGGCGTTCATGGGGAATTGAACTTGGTAAGTGAATATAGCAAAAAAAAAACTTTTTATTGAGACTCGCAAGTGAAGTGAATATAAAAATTCCCAATAAAACACGGCTATTAACAATTTTGCAGGAGTTGTTCTGAAGGAAGTCTATTCATTGACTAAAGTACTGACCACAAATCTACCACCAATAGCCAAATTGACAACCATCAGAAACAGTGTTACTGATTGAAAAACAGAATCATTAAAAAACGCACACTTTTTCAAACCCCGTTATAGCTTAATAATTTGGAGTCAAATAATCGCTAAAAAAGTTGTTACCGCCATAATTCTTTATGTATATAACGAAGTAAATTAATTTAACATGTATATAATGTACACACATACTTAAGTATTAATGTAAGAACCGCGAGTTGGCAGTGGTTTCTTTGAGTGAACGGACGTACTATTTTAAAGCTCTATTAACATTTCTTTTGCAAATAAATTGTTATGCTAAAAAAAATTCGTTCTTCATATTTGGCTTCAACAAAATCTTTAAAATATACGAAATCAAATTAAAAAACTTAAAATGCCTCCAAAGAAGGCAAACAAATTTAGTATTTGCACTTTGTGCAGTGAAGATGAAACGGATCAAATGGTGCAATGTGATCTGTGTGACAAGTGGTATCATTTCGATTGTGTCGGTGTTAATGGTAGTGTAGCTGATGCCAGCTGGAGCTGCGCTGTATGCAGAGACTCACAATCGCTCGCCGCTACTACGAGCTCTGATGCTCCTCCGACCTTACAGAATATTGGCCACATGTCGGGATTTGCACTTCACCCACAATCATCTTCACCAATCTCAGCCTTGGACCGACCACCTGCCATTTCGGAAATACTAGAGAGAAGTCATGCTGCCGCAAGTCAGGGAATGCACAAGACAATACAGCGTATAGTAGGTGGATTTTCATCGACATCATTTGGCTCCGTTACTCCACCAAGTACGTTGATTTCCACGTTTTCAGAACAGCAATCAACGGTATCATATATCCCTAGCTGTACAACGGCGTTATATACTAACGCACCGCAAATTTCTTCGACTTATGTACCATACACAAATATGTATACACACACACCTACGATGATAACATGGGCAGCAAACTGCAACAGCGCAACAAACTCATTGCGCATGACAGCTGAGCCAGCAACAGCATCGCAACATTTTCCTCAGCAAATGACAGGTAAGCCAGCAACATTTTCAAACCATACTGAAGTTTCGATACGTCAAAGAGAATTGCAACTAGAGATGCTCGAGGAAGAGAAGAAATTACAACTGGAAATGCTCGAGGAAGAAAAGAAATTGCAACAGCGCTGTTTGGAAAAAAAATACCAAATTTTATTTTCAGCAGGTGGACACACATCCACCCCAACAAACTTTCACTTTGGTTCACCCGAGACTGGGACCAACTTCACATCTTGGCCATCACAGACACAAATAGCGGCAAGGAAAGCAATTCCAAAAGAATTACCGACATTTCATGGTGATCCTGAAGAATGGCCACTGTTCGTGAGCAGTTTCGAGAATAGCACCGAGCTCGGGGGGTACTCGAATGCGGAAAATTTAATGCGGCTACAGGCTTGTTTAAAGGGAAAAGCTCGTGAAATAGTTCGGAATAAACTTTTCTTACCTCGTCTCGTTCCAGATATAATGAAAACATTAAAAATGTACTTCGGTCGTCCAGAACAAATTATTGAGTGTATGATTGATAAGGCAAGGAAACAACCACCACCTAAAGACAAATTGGAAAGTATAATCGAGTTCGCTTTGTCTGTAAGCAATATCTGCTCGACAATGGAAGCGTGTCAGATGTACACACACTTAAGTAATCCAATGCTGGTAAAGGAATTTGTCGATAAACTGCCAAGTCATCACAAGCTCAACTGGGCAATGCATCCAAAAGACGATCGTGTTCCTGTGGTTAAGGAGTTCAGTAGCTGGTTGGAGAATATTGCCGAAGCCGCTAGCCAAGTTGTGTCACCATTTCCACAAAAGAAGAGCGGAGTTATGAACACTCATACGGAAGTTCAACTGTCATCGGGCAAAATAACTTGTGCCGCTTGTAAAGGAATGGGCCATAAGATTTCTCAATGCGATGTATTTAAAACAATGTCCTATAATCAAAAATGGGAGACAGTGAAAACCAATAAGTTGTGTCGTCAATGCCTAAATCTACACCGTCGAAAATGCTACACCAACAATCAGTGCGGGGTGCAAGGTTGTATCGCTAAACATCACCCATTGATGCACAAACCTACGGAACCGGTAAGTCATATGCGGAATCAAGTAAGTGATCATATGAATGTTAACACTCACAGTGAAGTTGACGAGGGGCAGAAACCCTGTTTTCGCATCGTCCCTATTCGCGTTTATTCTGAAAATTCGTCTAAAGATACATTTGCCTTTCTAGATGAAGGATCCTCAGTAACTCTAATGGAAAGACATATTTTTGACAGTCTAGATATGGCCGGAGTTAACGAACCTCTTTGCCTGCGCTGGACTGGCAACACTACACGCATCGAAGATAGCTCCATGAGAACTTCATTCAAAATCTCAGCCCAGAAGAACGGCGCCAAACACCTTCTAAACAATGTTCATACAGTGAAAAATCTTTCACTTCCGATGCAATCACTGGACATGAATACAATCGCTCAGAGGTATCCTTACTTGGCTGACCTGCCGATTGGGTCATACCAGAATGTTCGACCGACGATTCTAATAGGATTAGACAATTGGAAGCTGGCGGTGCCCTTAAAGGTTCGAGAAGGATCAGGAAACCAACCAATTGCTACAAAAACACGACTGGGATGGGCTTTGCAAGGAAACTTATCCAATCATCAACAGACTTGCCACCTCAATGTTCACTCTTGTGACTGCGTTTCTCGTCTCGACGAGCTTCATGAAGAGATGAAGGCTTTCTTTGCTTTGGAATCATCAACTACCTCCATTTGCTCAGATGAGGACAAAAGAGCACTTAGCATCCTGACATCCACATGTAAGCCGTTGAAAGACGGATACGAGATAGGATTGCTTTGGCGCTATGAAAATCCAACGATGCCCAATAGCTATAAAACCGCAGTAAATCGTTTGATGTGCCTACATAACAAATTTAAACGCGAGCCGATGCTCAAAAGTAAGATGCAAGCCGAGATAGACAACCTTTTGGCAAAGGGCTACGCAAGAAAGCTGACAGCAAAAGAAGCCGAAGCCATTTCTAATCCAGTTTGGTATCTGCCAATTTTCGTCACTGTGAATCCCAACAAGCCGAATAGAGTTCGTCTTGTTTGGGACGCAGCAGCAAAATCCAACGGATATTCTTTAAATGACTTCATGCTGAGTGGACCGGATCTTTTAACATCATTAGTAGAAATCCTGCTTGCGTTCAGGGTAGGGAAAGTTGCTATTTGCGGCGACATAGCCGAGATGTTCCACCGAATCAAAGTGAGAGAAGAGGACATGCATGTACAACGCTTCTTATGGTGGGACGAAACTGATTTACCACAACAACCTAGCTCGTACGTTATGAGCGCTCTAACTTTTGGAATGAACTGCGCTCCCTGTATTGCACATTACATACGCAATAGAAATGCTGACCTATTTGAAAACCGATACGCTCGAGCTGTTGAAGCCATCAAAAAATATCATTATGTAGATGACTTCATCGACAGCGTTGATTCTTCAGAGGACGCTTTACGCCTGGCAAAACAAGTCAAGAAAATTCATTCGTCTGCTGGGTTCGAAATTCGCAACTGGGTTTCAAACTCGACCTGGGTCCTTGATCAATTGGACATTAATGGTTCAGAAGCACAAAGGCATAAGGCATTAGGATGCCCTGAAAAGATTCTTGGTATGTATTGGGATCCCAATAACGATGTATTTAAGTATGTTTTCAGATTCGCCCGATTAAAGCGTAACGTATTAGATGAGCAAGTAAAACCAACCAAGCGGGAGACTCTACAAGTACTCATGTCAGTGTTCGATCCCCTTGGCTTCATTGCTTGCTATACTATCGGTCTGAAGATTCTACTTCAAGAAGTCTGGCGTAGCGGGATTGGCTGGGACGACGATCTTCCCGATGACGTTTTTTCTAAGTGGCTACAATGGAAATCTTTGATTTCAGAAATAAAATCAATCGAAATTCCTCGTTGCTACAGTGGGCCGTTGGCTGTTGCTGAAAACGTCCAGATCCATACGTTTGTTGATGCTGGGGAATATGCCTACGCTGCAGTGTGCTATTTGAGAATTCGATGTGGAGATCAGGTTTCCATTTCGTTGGTAGCTTCAAAGTCTAAGGTGGCACCTCTTAAACCGGTATCCATCCCGAGGCTTGAGCTCCAAGCAGCTGTTCTGGGCTTAAGATTGGCAGCTAAAATAACCGCAGTTCGCCGAATACCTACCAACCGTAAAATATTTTGGTCAGATTCCAAAACAGTCCTAAAGTGGCTTAGAATGGATCCTAGAAAATTGCAGCAATTCGTGATGTTCCGTGTTGGGGAGATACTGGTGCATTCGGACGTGAACGATTGGAAGTGGGTGCCATCAAAACAAAACACCGCTGATCTTGCCACTAAGGTCTCGTCAAAACTCGATGTTCAAACGTGGTTCGCCGGACCTGCCTTCTTACTCAATGAACCGACAGACTGGCCAACTTGCGATGACCTTGCCGACACCACCACTCCACCAGAGGTAAGACATGGTCTATTTTGCACGCAAAAAATATCAGACGTGTGGCCTTTCTTGAACGTCAACGTCAAATACTTTTCCGAGTGGAGGCGACTTTATCGAGCCATAGCCGTGTTCCAATTGTACATTGAAAAACTCAAAGCCGTAATCCGACAAGGACCAAGTCCAAAAGAACTTTCTTTCGAAATGCTTCAAAATGCAAAAATGCTCCTTTACAAATGCGCACAACTGACAGAATATCGCAAAGAAATTACTAATTTGGAAAAGGGTAAGTGCATCGAAAGTAGTTCCATACTAATCTCCTTAAATGTTTACCTAGACGAATATGGTATTCTAAGAATACGTAGTAGAGCAGAACATCTCAACAACAATAATGATGCCATAGTTTTGCCAAAAAATCACTATGTTACGTTCCTGGTCGTGCGTCATTATCACGAGTTGCATCATCACGGCTCGCACGAAGCTACAATTGGTAAAATCAGAAACGCTTTCTACATTGCACGCCTTCGTGTTATATATAAAAAAGTTCGGACAAGCTGTCAAAGGTGTAAGAACTTGTGTGCGACTCCTAATACACCGCAAATGGCCCCCTTGCCACTGGCAAGATTAGCAGTTTTCGAGCGCCCATTTACATATGTCGGCATCGATTACTTCGGTCCCATTCCTGTTATCATTGGACGAAGACGTGAAAAGAGATGGGGCGTAATTTTCACGTGTTTAACTGTTCGCGCCGTGCACATCGAAGTGGCGCATAGCCTGGATACCAGCTCCTGTGTTATGGTCTTAAGGAACTTCATATCCCGACGTGGAATGCCCAGGGAAATTTACACGGACAACGGCACCAACTTCAAAGCCACGGAAAAAATCCTACGTGAAGAATCAAAAAACATTAAGTATTCAGTGCTCGCCTCGAAATATGACGACATCAGATGGAAGTTCAATCCACCAGCTGCGCCGCACATGGGGGGTGCCTGGGAGAGACTTGTTCGATCCATCAAGTCAATTCTTTACAGCATGGACACAAATATGAGGGATTTTAATGATGAGAGCCTAAGATGTGCCCTGTGGGAAGTAGAATTCATCATAAATTCTCGGCCGCTCACTTTTGTATCCCTTGAATCATGTGACGATGAACCAATCACCCCAAATCATCTATTACTGGGATCATCAGGCGGATACAAACCGATTTGTGGGGACAACTTGGACCTTCGACAACGCTGGCACCAGACTCGAGTTTTTGCCGAACAGTTCTGGCAAAGATGGCTAAAAGAGTACACTCCTATTCTAGCGCGTCGTGGTAAGTGGTTTGTTAAACAACCTCCAATAGTTCCAGGTGATGTGGTCATAATTGTGGACGAAAGCCTACCACGTAACTGCTGGCCAAAGGGTATCATCGAGAGGACCATTACTTCGAAAGATGGCCAAGTCCGCAGAGTGATTGTTAGAACCAGAAGCGGAGTACTGGAGCGTCCTGCTGCTAAAATTGCCGTGTTAGATGTCGGTAAAGCTAAATGAAGTAAAGCGCCTATTCTGTAGCTCTTTACGGGGGGGAGATTGTTACCGCCATAATTCTTTATGTATATAACGAAGTAAATTAATTTAACATGTATATAATGTACACACATACTTAAGTATTAATGTAAGAACCGCGAGTTGGCAGTGGTTTCTTTGAGTGAACGGACGTACTATTTTAAAGCTCTATTAACATTTCTTTTGCAAATAAATTGTTATGCTAAAAAAAATTCGTTCTTCATATTTGGCTTCAACAAAAGTGTTTCAATGTTTTTAAGTTCTTGTAAGAGTTGGAAAGCATTTTGAAAATGTGGCATTTTAAGGCTTAACTTACATAAGAATTTTAATATTTTGATACCTGACTTAAGGCGTTCAGGTCTTGGTATTTGAAATATTTTTTTTCATAACTAACGCGTACATATATCAAAGGGGCTATGAATAATTTATAATTTTTTAAAACACAGTGCGAGCATTTAGGAAAATAGGAGAGGATTTAAAAGAAGAAATCGTTGCACTTTGCTTTCGAATTTTTGTAAATCGTAATGTAAGGGAAAAACAGAGTCAGGTAGAGCATTCCGCATTCAGGTAGTGCGATTAAAATATGAATCTTTATGCCAGGGGTCCTCCTGAAGACGCTTTCAAACTAACCACAAAAGACAAACATGCTCAACAACTTCGCTCGTTCTCAGAGTTCGAGCCTCAGTTATCAAATTTGGGAACAAATAGGTAAGTAGGTTTGAAACAAAAAAAGCCTTTACTTTGCCATTGAAAAAGATTTTTTTTTAAGAAAAGGGTGGCCCGTTTAAAGGCTTAGCAAATTTTAGGTATAGCAAATTTTGACACTGACAGCTGCTTAGGTTAGGTTAGGCTTAAATGACTGTCAGGAAAACAACTGACACACTTTGACCAGTATTAGGTCCATTGTGTTACCATAGAAATTATGTGAGGGAGTACCTCACACAAAACCGTTTGGAGCTTTTAAAGCGAAGGAGATGCAGGCGATCTGTGGTCGCCAGATCGCTCGGATCATCAAGAAAATATATTCCTAGAAACCGTTTTCTTTTAAAGGAGAGCGCAGGATATGAGCAGAGGAGGTCTGGGATTGTCTCCTCCTCATCCTCCTCATCTAAGCAAATTCTACAGAAGTCATTAGAGGAAACGACGAGTCTTATAGAGTTTCTTCCTATCAGACAATGTCCTGTGATGATGACATTCATTATGGAGCTAACGTGCAATCTGGATATGGATCGGTAGATCGGTAGAACGGTTCCTTCTCTGGAGAGTTCATCGGCTTTGCCGATATCTTTGTGCCCCGGCACACAAATAAGGTGAATAATGAACTGTTCAGCCATCTCCTTGAGAGATAGGCGACAGTTAAGGGCGGTTACTGAGCTCGTAGAAACAGCGCCGAGTGATTTGAGGGCTGCCTGACTATAGTCAGGTATATCTGAGAGAATCCAGATATTCGTTGAGGATATCACGTTTTCTCTTAGCCATGATAGGACCTCTTTGATCGGCAGAATTTCCGCTTGGAACACGCTACAATGGTTTGGAAGGCGGAAAGAGAGACTTACGTTAAGTCGGTTTGAGTACGCCCCACAGCCTACCCCTTCTTCGGTTTTTGAACCATCTGTATAGAAATGAATTGAATCATCTCTCAAAAATTCTTCGTCTTCCCAGGTCGTTCTCGGTGGGATTGAGACTTGGATCTTATTATCAAAAACCAATTGGGGGATGGTGTAGTCGGAGTGGCAAGGGATTGATCCGATTAAATTCAGGATTCTAGCGTGACCGACGTTATTAACGTTCCATTGGTAGATAGCTCTCATACGAATGGCTGTACTGGCAGCCATTTGCTTGCTGAAAATATCTAGTGGTGTGAGGTTAAGGATTATATTTAGGGCAGCTGAGGTCGTTGATCTCAGTGCGCCACTTATACACAAACAGGCTGTTCGTTGGACCTTGCTGACAGCTGTTTCCCACTCGTACTTTTGACAAAAAGTCAATATCATACCTTTGCAAAAGGAAAAAAATTACTCTACGCCTGATTAAAGTTGAGAAATGCTCTGTGTGTACAAAAAGTGCGTTTTTTGAAAGAAGTTTTGGCCGAAATGATGCTTCCAGGGTGCCAATGTAAGCAAGTTTGCAGAAAAGATAATGCTAGTAAACAGCTCTCAAAGCTCACGCTGGCGCTGTAGCCGAATGCGTGTGACTGAATCTAAGAACACGTTTCTACGATTCGGTTATCAGTGGGTGTTACAGAT
This sequence comes from Melanostoma mellinum, assembly GCA_914767635.1. Lineage (NCBI taxonomy): Eukaryota > Metazoa > Arthropoda > Insecta > Diptera > Syrphidae > Melanostoma > Melanostoma mellinum. The sequence goes on along the minus strand of OU612058.1, from coordinate 247,352,978 downwards.
AAAAACAGACTTTTTTAATGAGATTGATGACATGAACATACATAACCTCACGTCAAGCAATTTTTGCACTCTTAATTTATTGCCAAATCGTGTTATCAGCCATTCTGGTGATGTCAATTGGCCTTGGAGCTGCATTTTTTTTGTGATGATTGTGACTGTTAGGAACCGATATTATGTCAACAAAATGGAAACCATTAAAGCTCGTATCATATTTCAAGAGGAACTGGCAAGTCAAGAAATCCACACGCCATGAAAAGTACTGCCTCGCTTAAGAGTTCAAATTCGGTGTAAATTTGTAGTTCATTGAAAAGCACTAGGCCCTAAGCCTCCCCGAGTCTTATATTGCGCCCCCTATTGTTTTTTTAACTTATTCATTTATCTATGATTTCACTTTCAAGCATTTCAATCCACGGTTGTCTGGAGTTTAGGTATCCAAAATTGGAGCGCCGGGGTCGGTCGGAGAAGATTTTATCTTTTCTTCAAAATCGAGCAAATTTGCTTCGATCGGAGCACGCTGCTTACTGCTCATTTTTTTCTCGTCTGTGGGCTGGTGCGCGAGCCACTCGCTGCTAACGAAAGACTTCGATTTTCCACGGTTTGGTGACTTTTGTGTTCGTCGTGTATAGGGGCATTCTCACGAGCATCCCTAAAATTTGTTGTGTAGTTTCCAGGGTTGGTTCTACACGAAATAAATGCTTCCGAGAAAGTCATTTTTTTTTTTTTTTTGTGCTATGAAACTGCCATGACCCCAACTACTTGTGCTTCTCTATCCCACGTGCTAACACTTTGAAGAATCAACAGAAAGGAAAGCTTGCCAAAAATGTTCGCCGTCTGTAAGATAAGGTAAACGACCATGTTCGGCGATCATTGGTCGTTTGTGGCTAGCTTATGACCATGTTTATATTTGCTATGGGCGAGTTCGGAAAGCGTATAAGCTTTTGAGTGCCATTTAGAATCAACAATTATAAGAGCTTCTGGTAGTCGTTGAAATAGCCCAACTCTATCCAATGTAGTGGTACCCGTGGCGTGATGGTTAGCATGTCTGCCTGTTTGTGAATCGAATCCCAGCTGAAGCAAAAATATTTTTATACTGGTATCGTCTTTCGCGTGGGATTGGCAAGCCCTCCGATAGTTCATTGCCATGAAAAGCGCTTTTTCGATTATCTGTTCGGAATCGGCATAGAAAATTGTAGGCCCCCTCCATTCCCTCACAAAGGCAATGGTTTTGAGAAATGCACTAAGCCTCGAGGTTCCTCGCTCTGTTGCGCCACCCTATTTATATTCAATGCAGGGTTGAACAAATGGACATTCTTAATATCGAGGGATTTCCCTATTTCTCCACCCGTCATTTCCCTAATTGAACAATTCCCAATGCAAAACACCGAATTCTTAAGAGAGGACTAATCTTCATTCAAATAAAATATTTATGTGGGAAACCGATAATACACATAACAAAATCTTTCCTCAATCAACACTAAATTGTAGCCTTTGAACTTTGAAGTATTGAAATTATGTGCTGCTTCCGTTTTGAAAGTAATTAAACGTGTTACTCAATGATAGCCAAAAAAAAAAAAAAAAATAAAAAAAAAAATAAAAAACAATAAAAATCAAAACATTCTCGCCAAAATATATTATGCAATAAAATTCGCTCAAAAAGCAATTACAATTAAAATGATACTACGCGTTGAGTTTATCTCCAATTGCCGCTGATATTAGTTAAACCTTTCGTTTTTTTTTGCAAACAAAAGTGGATACATGTGTGTGATGTGTCTTGCCTTTGACGGTGATTGAGCGTATTTCAAGTGCACATGTGGCGACGTTTTGTACAGTAAAAAAACAAGAACCACATTCTGTTAGACACAAGTTTTGAAAAATAATTTCATTTACACATTTAAGGAGCGATTACTCATGGCAAAGTGACTCCAGATTTCATCAGTCGCTTGGTATTGCGAAACATACTCACACGCACTCTCATTTAGCATTTTTTCTTTGCAATTTATTCATGAAAATCTAAGCTCTTTACGAATAAGCCCATTTGACTTATGATCTCAATTGAATTATTTAATCACTCTCATACGCTAATGGATAGTTCGTACGTTGAATCTTTTAATAGAAAATGTTTCTTTTTCTTTTTCGTCTTCATATTTATTAATCTACGATGCCACTTACACAGACAGTTGGTGGGTATAAATCAAAGAAAAAATGATTTTTTTTTGTCAGTGTAAATGTTTTATTTTGTACTGAATTTTGGGGGTTGTTCATATCTTAAAAGGGGATTTTGTTGTGAGTTGTGAAATAAGATATTTAAATTGGGAATTGAATGGCAGCAGAGGGCAAGAGGGCGAAGAAGGACGATCGCTTGTTTACCAACCAAAATACTCTCGTCCTCCATCTCTGGCGTATTCCTTTGAGGGTATTATTGACAACATTTATTATAAATGTGAAACCACAAAGTGCATCGGAAAGCAGAAAAGTGCATCGCTAATGGACAGTAATTGATGTTGAAGAGGCGATACGGCTGCGACGACGAAGACGATGATGACGATGTACATACGTAAATGGTGGAAAGAGTATTTTTATGCTTCATTTGTCTCATTTTATAAGGAAGGGCTGAATTTATTGAGCTGTAAATACTCTAGACAAACTTTCGAACAGAAATTGGTTCGATAGTTTTGAAAAAAGGTTTAAGCATAGAACAAGATAAGCTTTGCTATATTTTTATTAGGTGTGCTTGTTGGCGTCATACAATTTCAATTTACCGTTGGCCAAGTTTAGTTAAAAGTAAAAATTTAACAGCGAATGAAAATACCTTCGTAGGGGACCTATATAGTAATATTTATTGAGCGTTATTATCATTTGTTACTTATTCAAAACGCAATAGGACTTCAACTTGGTTTCGCCTGACAGGTAACTAGTAACTCGGAAGGTTAGCAATATATTTTTTCACTACAGCTCTTATTCAAAACGCAATAGGACTTCAACTTGGTTTCGCCTGACAGGTAACTAGTAACTCGGAAGGTTAGCAATATATTTTTTCACTACAGCTCCTTTATGCTTGAATTACAATGCCACTTTAGTTTTGTTGGTTTCGCCTGGCTTTTATAAGTTTAATTACAGAAAATCAGTAGACCCTATCACAATATTGCTTTTACTTCGATGCAACGAAGAAGTCCGTCATGCCAATACGGAGATTCGTTGACAGACGACGCTTACCATACATTATTCAAGTGAAGTAGAAGGGAATCTCTCTGTTAGAAAATATCATCCAGAAGATGCTGAGAGACAAAGAGAGTTGGGAACGAATTAGAGAAAGATGAGTAATTAGAACTTTAGAACCCGCAACCCAGAAACGAAAAAATGAGCAACTGGTTCCAAGGGTTGAGGCCAACGAGACCAGGATAGCCAGCCTTTCCTTTTTTTGTGTTGTAGTAGTTGGAAATAAGGTGTTAGTAATTTCACACATAACCCAAAGGGTGCCATATGAAAATGAGAGGCTCAAAGAAAAGTAGATGCCCAGAGCGGGATTCGAACCCACGTGTCCGGCCTATCTACTGAACACTATACCACTGCACCACGGCCGCTCTGGCACACGGGGATACTTCTTAGCAATTCCCAAACTTCAATGTAACGTCGATCCGTTCACCAGACTAAGTAACGTGATTCCAACTCAAAATAAAAAGTTCAGTTTGGTTGGAACGCGTTCGCACGTAACGTGCTACAAACCGAAGTTGAGGTGTGATTGCAATTTAGGCATTGTTTACGTTTTACAAGATAACGTAGCTCAACAGAAATTCGAAACGAAAAATTGAGTTGAGCCCATACGATTTTGCTTAACGAATGAGTTTTGAAAATTTAAGCAAATAATGATCATGTGACGTAACGTAATCAGGTCAGTTTACGGTTAACCATTCTATCACAATCAACAGAGATGGAGCTATTTATTGAAATGCAGAGAAATACAAGGATGAAAGCTTCTCATTGAAAAGCTATTTGATGGCGTTGATTAATATTTTGTATACCATGAAAGAACTAAACAGAGTCGTGTGAAAAGCTGGGATCTTAAGTTCGAAAATGGTATGAGTTGTATGACGTAGAGCGTTGTGTGTTGTTTGACGTAACGTAACACAAAGCCAACACAATTTAGTAAACAGAAATTAAAATGGTCTCATTAAAATGGTTACGGCCGGAGGATGAATAGTTTGAACATGATCTACAACGTAACAGTGATATAACGTAAACATGCGAGTGTTTGTAAATTATTTCATTTATCTTTCACCGGAAAAAGGGTGTTATTAAATAGTTTTTGACTGAATCACAATGCCATTTTGGCTTAGGCGTCGATGTTACGTTAGTTTGTGCACAGGACAACGTAACGTGACTCCAACTCAAAACAAAAAGTTCAGTTTGGTTGAAATTTCGCTCGCTTTGACAGTATAAAACAACAACCTAATCATAATGTCAATTTGAAAAAAGCGCTCGCACGTAACGAGGTCGAAGTCGAAGTTGAAGCGTGATTGCGGTTCAGGTATTAATGCTTGAAAGTTACGTTAATGTTTTACAAGATAACTTAGCTCGACAGAAATTCGAATTGAAAGTTGAGTTGGGCCGATGCGACTTGGTTTACATAATTAGTTCTGAAAATTTAAGCAAATAATGATCATATGACGTAACGTAATCAAGTCAGTTGCGGTTAACAAAGTCATCACAATAAACAGAGATGGAAGCTATTTATTGAAATGCAGAGACAGAGACAGAGACGATGATGCAAGTTTTTTCACTGAAAAGTTAAGGTAGTGATCCTCTGACGCAACTTAATTGTGACATTACGTACATTTTGTACATCATGAAAGGGTTTAAAAGAGTCGTATGAGATGCTTGGATCTTAAGATCGAAAATTATATGAGTTATATGACGTAGGGCGTTATTTTGACGTAACGTAACACAAAGCCTACTTTATTTAGAAAACAAAAATTGGAATGGTCACATTAAAATGCTTACGGCTGGAGGATGAACTGTTTGATTGTTGTGTTCTACAACGTAATGTACGTAAAAGTGCGAGTGTTTGCTAATTATTTCGTAGTTATCTTCCACTGACCAAAGGGATGTCACTAAATAGCTTATAACAGAATCACAATGCCATTTTGGCTTAAGCTACGTTAGTTTGTGTAAAAGACAACGTAACGTGACTCCAAATTAAAGCAAAAATCTCAGTTTGCTTGGACTTTCGCTCGCTTTGACAAAAAAAAAAAAAACCATGGTGTGAAATCAAAGCGAACACAGGACGCTCGCTCTTGATTGGGTTGAAATCAAAGCCGAAGTGTGGCCTGTCATTAGACCTTTAAAACTTAGATTTCTATGCTAAGACCACAGCAGAAGTAGATTTGCTAGCAATGGCACTTGTAGTGAAACGAATGTATCAATGTCAATTTTTAAACAGAAAAAAGGGTTGCAACATTTATTGACTAAGGTCTGTAGGTGCAAAAAGAAGTGACGTACTGTTACGTTATGTCTTATGTTCACAGTGCAGAAATATTTCCTCTTGAAGTAGCTTATTTCAATACCTTATATAAGACTTTCCTCATCAATTATGAAACTGAAACTGCTCTTTCATCCTCTTATAATATACACAAGTAAATTTTTCGGAATTATAAAATCTCAAACGGGGGAACGGATTGTCCTTTACTTATTGGGCTTTGAAGAAAATTTGTTAAAAAGCAAATAAAATTTAAGGAAAGCATAAAATATTCAACTGCATTACTGGCAACAAATGCATTTTAGTGTAACCCAAAAGTATTTTGGGATTCAACAGAACCAGTGTATAGACAGCGACCTAATTAGCAGAAGTTCATTTCAAAAACAGATGTAGTCTTTTGACTAGAAAAAAACACCGCCAAAAACAAAGTAGAGACCTTAACGTTGCATGAAACACAAAAGAGATGAATGTTTTAGGGGCGACATTAACGTAACTAAATGGCGCCCAATAGGAGGAACACCAAAAAGTACCCCACTTCAAGTTTTGTGTGATGTTTGAATGACAAATAAAAGCATTTACTGAATCCCTAATCAATGATTCAGTATCAAATTCTACAACAACAATATACTTATGGACTTTTACTTTTGAGTCAAATTCTCCCTGAGCTATTTAGCGTTTTGTAAGTAATCTACTTTCAAAATAAGTGAAAAGATATGAAAAGGTACTCACTTTCCAAAGAGAGGATGCCATAATGCTGCATTCGGATCCGTCATCATTTCCTCCAGCCCATTGGTTGTACTACCAACTTCAGACATATCCTCGCAACTGAGCAAACGTCGTTGAAGTGCAGCAGGATCAATCAAATGTGAACCTGGCTTTACTTTAAGTTTGGCTTGTTGCTGTTGATGTTGCTGGTGTTGCTGATGTTGTTGATGTTGTTGATGTTGATGTTGCAACTGTTGCTGATGATGCTGTAATTGCTGATGCTGCTGACTGTGAGTCATATTGCTATGCATATTGGAAGCTGATTGATTGTTACGATGTAAGGCTGATGCATGGTTTCCACTGCCACTGCTACCACCACCGCCACCACTACTACCACTGCTATACTGCCCACCACCACTGGACCGGCCAGCTGATGCGGCTGCTGCTGCAGCAGCTGCAGCTGAAGCGAATTGGAATGGATTGGAGGCAGCGTTAGCTGCACTTCCATTAAAACCGAAATCGAAGCCCGGCATTGCCATGAGATTGGACATTTTAGCGTCGGACAGGCGTTCCGGTTGTAAAAGATTCGACAGAGATTTACAGGTGACGCGAGGCTTTTGATCTTGATGATGCTGTGGCATATGTTGTTGCGTTTTTTGTTTAGCGCGATGGGCGGATGACGAGTCATTGTTGCCAGCACCCGGTGGCCGATAAAAGGGATTGGGGACCGATCGCGCCGAAGATGAAGTGGTCTTTTCCGTCGTTGGAAGGTGACGTTGACTGGACTGCATTACTTGCGGGAGATGATAAGGAGGGGGAGGAATTGTCGGAGTTTGTTTTAAGCTTGAATTACCCGAACTGTAGTGGCTGCGATTTGTATTTGCTTTTGCCTCAGAGTTTGTTGGCTTTTTGGTTTCTCGCTGTTGAGCGGCTATTGCAGCCGCAGCATTCATTTTCATCATGCGTTGCATCTGAGCTTGGGTAAGAGCCTCTTGCCACATAGCCATTTCAAGTGGGTTCTGGAAAGCAGCTGCAGCAGCCATTGGATTAGTAAGACCGGCTGCTGCAGCAGCTGCTGCCATTGGGTTGAATGGAGGACTTGGAAAGGCGGATTTTGAATTCTGTTGCTGTTGACTTGAAAGCTGTGCAGACTGATGCTGTTGCAAAAGAGGCATGATTTCAGCTAAACCGTTGGAGTTCTGAAGACCAGCCATGGCTTTGATAAAATCTGGAGCCATCTGTCCAAGATAAGGTAGCCAAAGCATTTGATTAAAGGCTGCAAGAGTTGCCGCGTCGATATCGCCCATAAGTGGATTCAAAAAGTTTTTATTTTGAGCCTGTGGTGCTGAAGAGGGCACGGACTTTTTGCTTGATACACTGATGTCTGGAGACGGTGCGGTAATAGGCTTTTCTGGAACACGATTCTTAACGGGATTTGGAATTGCTTCGATCGTCACCTGAGGAATTGGGGGAGTTTTTGCTTTTGGCCTGGTCATTTCTACTTGCTTTTGAAGGATTGTTTCCAGCTGAGCCATGGATATGACAAGAATATCAGGATCTTGGAGGATAGAAGGGTATGCGAAGGCTTCTGGCAGCCGCAATTCAGGTCTGGTTGTGAGCAGGAGGGGAATCTCACGGGCTGGCGAAGCCAATACAGCACTTAAACGATCCTTTGGCACAAGAATGGGATCAGGTACTTTCCATTCTGGATTTCGGATAAGCAGACGCAGCTGAGTGAGAGGATCTGGGTCCTTGCCAGATGACAACATCTCAATGAGGTTTTCAGTGTGAGTTTTCTCCGAAGAAACATCCTCTTCTTCGGTTTGTTCTCGTTTGATACGCTTTTGTAACGGCTCATCAGGACTATCTTCGTCAATGGTGACGGTTTGAACGCGTTTGGCCTCCTCCGAACAACTGACTGTGGGACTTGCTGATTTACGATGTTTGCCCAAGTCCAGTGGTTCTTTTTGCTGTTTATTAGGAGCGTTTGGAATTTTAATGGGTGTCACGGTGACTGAGGAGCAAATCTTTGGGCTTATGGAATTGCTTGAGTTGAGCAATTGCTCGAGGAAGACATTCTTCGACTTGGAATGCACTAAGTCTGGTGAAGGCGGTACCGCTGGCAAGCCGCTAGGCTGCGGCGATTGAATGGCGTCAGAGCTTCTCGAATTGGGGCGTTCGAGGAGCGTTGGCTGAGGTTTTTCTTTTTCGGCGGCAATTGTCTTTTTGCACGTCAGGTCCTTTGGCATTTCATCGACGCACGAATCTGGTGAAACAATAGTCACTGACTCGGCTGGTTTCGGTTTAGCAGGTGAGTTGTAGGTCTCTTCGGCTGACTTTTCAAGATCCTTAATTGTGATCGAGAGTTCCTCGAGTGTATGTCGGCTAAAGGGATCACTCTGATGATTCGTGTGGAAGAGTTCACCGTGAAGACCCTCGATTTCTCCAGCCTCGTTGAATGACAAACACTTTGGTGACGCCGCTAGTGATCCGCCTAGACGGGATATAATGTCCGCTACTGGCTCAGGCTGCAGCAGGACATCATCATCTTCGTTCTCGAAGTCGTCCAGGCATATGGTCTCTTTGATCGATGGCTCATCGCCTGATATGTGATTATCCTCGCAGCCTCGTTTCACCAATGAGTCGAGGAGCTCAGCTCCACTCATTGCGTTATCACTGCAATGCTGCATTAGGTCTGCATCATCCAAGAGGTCTTTAAGGTTTTTGGTATCCACATCTGAATCATCATAGCTATCGGAAAGGACAACCGGATGCTCATGATCTTCATGTTCATGTTCATGTTCGTGTTCATGCTCGTGTTCGTGTTCGTGTTCACGTTCATGTTCGTGATGATTGTGCTCCTGTTCGGGGTCAAGATTGTGGTCTTGATCTTCCTCCACGATGGGAGTTTTTTGTATAAAGAGTCCAGTTTCTGAACATAATTGCAATGCACCCGGATTCACGTCCTGCATGAATTGCGGTTCATCCAAATCGAGGTCGTCGGAGATTTGTGTGAGATTCTTTGAAAGTTCCTCGGTTGGTTCTTCATTGTTATTTGGTTCCATGTGATGCATTTGATCTTCTTCTTCTTCCACTTCGGTAGCGACCACCTCGTCAATGTCTTCATCTGTTTCTACTCTTTCAAGTTCCTTGGGAACCTGGTGGTTTTCCTGCACGACTGGTAGCTCCTCATCTTCTTCCATATCCTCCGCCTCTTCTCGTTCGTGGTTTGTGCTTTCGTATACTAAATGATTTGGTTCTGTTGATATGATCGGATTCTCTGTGATTGTTGCTGGAGGAACTACCACCTCTTCTGTAAGTTGTGTGCTCGCTTCGTCTGCTTCTTCAGTCATCTTTCGTTTTTTCTTCTTCTTCTTTTTCTTTTTCTTTTTGGCTGCATGAGAACCTGCACTTTGAAGAGAAGCTTTAAGTAGTTCTGAGGGTTGCAGAATTTTCAATGGTTTCAAAGGCTCAACTGACGCCACCTCATCTGCTTCCCCAGATGAATCAATCGGAGCAGGGGAAGATGGTGGCTCAGAGGGTGGTGGAGAAGGCGTTGGTGGTTGAAGATCAGGAACTGTGGTATTTTTAATAGCTTCATCAAACCGCTCTTGCTTCACCTTGACAGCGGGATTTGGCAAAAGCTTGACAACACGTGATGACGAAGGATCTGTCCTTGGTATCGCTCGCCAGCCGGTCGCTGTCTTTGTCAATCGTATACGATTCCTCTTATCATAATCTTCGCAGCGCACTTCCACGATGCGCGTGTCATCCTGCTTGACCCACAAAAAGATCGGATTCACCCGAGGAACTGTTGTTGTTGTTGTTGATGTTGCTGTTGTTGAAGCAGCTGGGGCAGATGGCACAGTTTTGCGGGCTGAAGAGAACGTAGGTGTCTTTGGCTCTGATTTTATCCGAACCGGTGGTACTGCCCCCACTGTAGTTTTCTTGTTTTGCTTCTTAGGTTCTGTCATAAGATGTGCAAACTTTGACTTTGGACGCGTTTTGGGTTGTTTAGCTTTGCCACCTTTCCCGCGACGTCTATTTGCCGGGTGTTCTTCGAAGACTAAGAATATATCACGTGCCACTCTCCGACGATCGGATTTGCGATGTGGTATCGGACACAATTCGGGATCTTCAATCTCAGTCTTAATTTTTCTACCACGCTTTTTGGGGCCAGTCTTGGCAAGGCCGACCACCGATGACACCGGTGTCAAAGCTTGATCGTGCAGCATTGTCGAATGTTGCTGAGACATGCTGCTATCGTGATACGTGAATGTTTGATTGTCTAACCCTGTGGAGGAGGTTGCCAGACTTGTTGATGTGGCGTCTTCGAAGGCCGAATGTTGAGGATTTTCTTCTAAGTCTTCCTCGTCACCGTTCCCCTCGACTTCACCGTCACCGTCGTCACCTTCGTCTTCGTCTTCTTCACCTTCTTCCACTGGGTTCTTACTACTAACTGATAAAATTTGACTAGATGATGATGTTGCTGTGGGTGATCGATGATTGTCGCTGCCACAGCAACTTGTTGTTTCAATTCCTTGCAACTGCTGTTGTGCCTTACGAATGGGTATTAGGTCCGGCAGAGGCGGTAATGTCGCTGACAGCAGCTGTTGCTGAGCTACATCACTGTCAGAAGTGTCACCTGCTATTTCTGACAGTTCTTGCTCTGGACCCTCTTCACTACTCAGAGCAGAGATGTCAGATGACAGAGGATCGCTAGGAGTTACTGTTGATTGAGTGTTGCCAGACTCGTCGGTTGCAACAAATATTATTGCTTTTTCTGATTCCGGAGATAGCGGTGGTGGTGGTGATGCTGTTGTTTTGGTGCCTGTTGTTGTTGATGATGTTGCTGGTGATGTTGACGAAGCGGGGAGCAATATTGATGGCTGTGTCCATGATTGGTTCACACCAACAACCTCAATGCTCATAATTTGTTTAATGTTTCCAATTAACTTTTCACCGTTATCCTTTCTTTTCAAAAGTGCAGTTGAAATTGCATATTACTCGTTTTTTGTACTAAGGTTTGACAAAATGAAAACAAAAACTTTCTAAAAATTCCACAACAACAAAACAAACTTCACAATTGCGATTTGCGATGCGCAAACGCGAGCAAAAAGAGATTTCTTTTTCTTTTTTCTGCAAAACGTGTACACTTTTATTGGAATTCTCTTTTGATTTTTTTCCTCCCAATTGGAGATTTTTTTTTCTTTTGACACTTGACACTTGATTTTATTTTTGACACATGTTATCAGTGATCATCAGACAATAGATTTTAAAATTTTGTAAATGCCTTGGGAATTTTATTTATAAAGCCATTTAAGCATTTTTGTTTTGAATTCTTTTGACACTTATCACTCTCTCTTCCACTAATCCAATTGGGGTAAGAGAGAGGGTGGCACAAAGCACAATCAACTCGCAATTTCTCACTGACACTGACACATCTTTCTCTCTCTCTCTCTCTTTTGGATCTCTCAGCGCGCTCAGCTGTTTTGTTATGGTTTTATTTTTTCCTGAGAAGATGTTTAATAGATTTTTCGAAAAGGACAACACGCTATAAGCTCCGAGAGTTGTTAGAGGGGGAGAGCTTATGTGTCTTACACTGACACCTTGCACACTTCTTAAATAGGTTTTCTCGCTCTGGCTCTGCAGATAGAGAAATTTTTATTTATTTACTATAATTTTCATGGGGGTTTTTTCTTGGATTTTCAAAAGGTTTTCCGAGAATTTTCTCGCACGTTTTTCTCGTTTTCTACGTTCCGGTTGGATTTTTTCGGCAGATTTTCTTTTTCTTATTTGTTTGGAAACACAAGGGAATTTTTGAGCTTATATCTACTATTGCACTTGCCACTTTATTCAACTACACATCGAAAAATGGGGAGAATATGCATTGAAGGAAAATAATTTTCCTTCCAATTTCTCTACATCAATTTTAATTTTAATTTGAATTTTCTATTTTTCTTTCCTTTGTGGGGAGATGTGATTTATTTTGTTTGGTTTTAAATTTTTTTATTCTTTCGTATGCAAAACTATTTCATTTCACTAAATTCCATCCTATTTTTTGTTGAAAAAAACTCCCTACTTAGAAAATACACCACACGGTTATTCGTACGTTCACGTTTGACACTTGTAATTGATTATTCCGATTGTAGCAGCAGCAAATACCGTATGTGGTGTGCTGTCCGTTTTGTTCACTTCACGTTTTTGCTATCTCGCTCCGTTGCTCACTTTTTTTTGTGTATATACAAGAATTTGCCTTCTTTTCTTTGATTTTTTATTCGTTTGTTTTAGAGGCTGATTCGTAACTATATTTCTCATCTATAGAGTTGCAATAGTGTACGCACGCGGAGCCACCGTCACATTCCACTGTACATTTTGGAAGTTCATCATCGTTTCACTGTCCGTCGAGCACTAGTTAAATGGCGAGCGAAACAATTTCGTTGACGCAGTGTTTGCCTCTTTTCTCAGATGTCGTTGTTTGTGTGTGAGGCTTGCATGGAATACAATAATGCTTATCGATGTAGTGGTTAGATTTCTTTTAGTGTGACGTTTCTTCTTTTTGAGGAAAATAAATGGAACATTGGCCCCCGGATGAATTTTTGTTATCAACTGGAATGAATCACGAGAGTGCTGCACTTTGACAGTAGCATTTTGTTGGGTTGTTTTGGCATAATGGTAGTTGTGACGTCAGATTTTGTAGATATTCCGGTATCCGGTTTTTTTGTCTTCCCAGGGAATGACATTTTGCCACTGGTTGGTGTGGTGTTATTGACAGTTGGCAAAGGTAGGATGGATAATTTTTTGTTTGGCTTGCTTAAGAAGCACAGTGGGGTGTCCGGAATGCTTTTTTGTTTATGTTTTTGTTTTTTACGATTGATGATAGTGGATTGACTGCTTAGGGAAGAGTGTTGCCGTGGGAATTTGAATTTGTCGCCGTAATATGTAGGTATGCATATTAATGAATAGTCGAAATTGAATCCGAAGTGAAGTAAGTAGACAAAGTTCCCTTTTCTTATTTACGTAGATATAAGAAATTGAAAAATTAGTTCAATAAACAAAGGAGCTGAAGCTTGGATTTTTTGTGTTGAGCAGAGTTTAAGGGCACTCCATGAATAAATTTGGCATTGGAAAATAAAAATGAAGATAAATGCTTTGGAGCGTGATCAGCCAAATGGTCTTTGTCGCCCGGCTGCAACCCCCTACTCCGCAGATTTACATATGTGTGGAATGGTATTCATATAAATGTAAATGTAAATGCTTTTGAGCGATAAACAATGTTTCTTCGTAAATACCAAATCTTCTTCCAGAGCAGATTTCGAGCTATGATGCCTGATTTTGTCCGCCCTAAGAAAAACAAGTTTTGTTGGGCGCCAATTAAACGGTTAAAGCAGTGAATACAAGAAGGGCTTAAGCGATCAAGTTGTTGATATGTAATTTTCTTATATAGTTTGGAGACCGTGGTGTTGAATCTAATTCAGCAGTTTTATTGCTATAAGACTCCACTCTCTTTCAACATATTCCATTTTTTTCTACAGCGTTTTTCAGTTCGACTTGCAAAACAAAAATGGGTTCGGTCAATACGCTAAGCGAGCCTAGTGGTCACACATTTCAAGTCGTTAGCAATAACACCACTGCAGGAATACAAAAACAGTTAATGGATGCTGTCAGCAACAAAATTCGAGGAAGAAACCAAGGACCTTAGCAAAACAAATTTGTACGCTCACATTAGGTTTTTTCGTTGAAGCCCTAGGCTCGCCCTGGGGTCACCACAAAGCATTTTTTGAGAAACCCAAAGTCGCCCTGAATGTCAAATTGAGTGTTTTTGGAGCCCTAGGGTTGACCTAGGTTTTCCATAACTCGCCCTAGCTTTTTGCTGTGGCGAGTTGAGAGCTGTCAAATGGCATGTATTTTTTTTAATGACAGGGATGTGTGGTGATTTGTGGTTTAGCGTTTTTTGAGGACAGGAAAACCCAGTTTTTTTGACAACTCATAGGGCTGTCAAGAAAACCTGGGTCAACCCTGGGGTAAGTTCAACGAACAGACCTATTATCATTACAGTCAAGGAGGTATTGTCAAAAGCCTAGAGCTTGAACTCTTTAAGTGTTAAAGATAGTTAGTTAGTTTTGTTTGAACAACATAGGTATACAATTTGACATATGAGAACTAACTTGGATACTTTGATTATTAACTTGTGTTGGCACATAGGGAGCCTTGCCATATATACACTGCCTTAGCTTAAAATATTGTATAGTGGTATATAACTTCCTTGTCAAATAGAATAATAAGATAAGAAACCGGTCAACTTTGTCGTCCTCTCAGGTAGTTCATTCCTGGTTATTACTGTCGGTTTTGTAGCTGGTGAGGTTGGCAATTCAGCCACGCTGGTGTGCTGACCTAGTGTCAGCGTAGAACGAGATAGATCCCTCGTTGTCCTTAGTGATGTCGTCGTCCGGAGTCTTTTTGCTCCTGATCTCGTTGTTCTGTGGTCATCTTTTTCATAAGCTGATTCGGTTGATTGGCGAGGTTTCGGATTAGCTTCATTGTGAAGAGTACTACATATCTGTCCAGAGGTTTAGTGTTGACTTCTTTGTATAATTGCTCGTTCCTGTAGTGCTTTCATCGCCGTCGGCCAAGTAGAGGCCGGTGCAGATCCTTAGTATCTCTCTTTCATAAAGCTGGAGTTCTTTCATGGCTGTCTTCGAAATGGGGAGCCAGACTGGGAAGGAATAGCTAATTACAGGTCGCAGAAGATGCTTGAAGACCACTTGCTTTGTCGGTTGGCTTAGTCCAGCTTTTATTTTTAGCAGAAGGTGCACCCGATTGAAAGCAAAGCAGGCTTTTTTGAAAGCTTTCCTGATGTGTGGGTTGAATTCGATGATCTCATTGAAGTGGATACCCAGGTATTTCACATTCAGTTTAGAATGAATAGTGGATCCCTCGGGAAGTTTCAACCAAATTTTCGCATTTGGTGGCAGTCCGACCGCCTTTGCCATTTGAGGGTTTCCTGAAACAAACCAGTTCCTATCTTTCATTTCATATCGACTCCGAAGGGTTGAATTCGGAAGTGTTTTCCATGGGTGCTTACGCTCTGAGGACTTAAGGTATGACACATGGAAACCTTTTCTATGTTGCTGACATGGATCTTGAACCTCGCCACAGGCAGACATGTTAGCAATTACGCAGCTGCCGCGCCGTGGGCACCAGATAACTATTAATATAGAAATATTTACATGAGCGCTCAAATTTGGCTTGATTCGGGTTCACTGGAATCCAAGAGATGCTCGACGTTTCAAATATAAGAATTTTGATTATTATACTCGTAAAAATGAAAAATCATCAGTACCGGATCAAAGATTTAGGCTGTAGGCTGAACCAATTTCATTTGAGTTGGTTGGCGCCCAACAACTGATTTTATTTCTTAAAATAAAAAAATAGTGGCAGTGATTTTGAAAATCGTGCAATGAATGATAATAATTTCTGTTTTATTTCAAGATCAACCATAAAAGTATATATAGTGGGCTGTGTAATCTTGAGGCGGCATCGAGTAACTTGAAAAATATACTTGTGCCTTTTTAGTTGTTCTTCTTGTATATGTAAGCTGAAGCTCTGTGCATTGTTACATTTTGCATAAAATAATAGAGTAATGTTTTATTTTAAAGAGAGATGCTTGTAATTGTGACCGTAGAAATACTATTGAAATGCATTAAAATCAGTCCCAACCTATTCTACTTAAAAATAAAATTGATGTTAATTCTTCCTTCTATTAGGAAAGAATGCTAATCAATAATCTCATCAATCTTTCATCCGAATAGGGAGCAAATATATCTATGTACGTTTTTTTATTACTTAGCTTTGCCTAATAAGATACCGAAATCTTGTTTCTAAGGCAATACCCATTATTTGGTAGTCGGTACTCGGTACTCACTACTCAGTGAAAAATGCCACTGTTCTCATTTGATCTTTGTAGCCATTCAAACACTCGTAGTATCTCCTTCTTCTAAAACCATAAAATCTTTAGCTACCGCGAAAAGCGAACATCTGTAGAATGGAAAATGCAGCAAAAATGCCAAACGAATACATCTTCTCCTAAAAAATAAAACACTCACTCATACACAATCCCACCGGCACAGAATTTTAATTCATAAAATCTCCATTCTCTCTCATTCTCTTCAAGATGATTAAAAATTTAAAGCAAAACAATAAACGCGGCAACAAAACATTCTCATTTCTTTCATTTCTTTTCGTCATGGTTTCCGTATTCATCGATTTTAATGAAATGAACTTCTGCTGGAAAAATGAACTACAATCAGGTTGAGAAAGAAAACTCAAGCGCCAGAGAAAAAGGAGTAACCGTCTCCTCTCACTTCATAGAATGAGAGAAGAAAAGAGCAAAAGACAAATCGGAAAAAATGTATTTGTTATTATTGACAAAGTGAAAACGAAAGTCATTTGAAAGAGAGAGATAAGCCGACACACAAACAAAAAAAAAAAAAAAAAAAAACAGAGAAGTACTCATGGAAGGAAAATGAAAAAGTTGACGCCCCTTTTAGAGAAAATGCTGCAGAAAAGCCCCGCCTATATGGGTAATCAGAGGGGCGCCATATATGACGTGAGATGGGGGAACTAAATCAATTAGAGATGAGTGATGACAGCTGGGGATGACATTGACAATTAATTAAATTATCCACTTACTGTTATATCTGTGTTTGTGTTTGAGTGTTTTGTGAACCAACGTTTACTTCCCTGATACCAACTCATTTGTCAGAATGAAATTGCATAACACTGTATCCACATCCTCGATCGATTTTAATTAAATTTCATTAATTGCATCGCCAGCGCCACCCTATGTTGCAACCCCTATCTGGCAAAAGGCCACATGGGTTCTTTTGCCTGAGTGTGTGTAGGTTAGGGCGTTGTTGTACTACCCTACATGAAAAGCGGGGAAAACTTTCAAAAGCTTTAGCTTAACGTTGGATTGCAAAACAAGTTCGTGTTGTATGTTTCTTTTTTAGGGAGAGAGGGGTCACGTCACAGGGTATCTTTGGGGTGTGTAATAAATTCCTCGTAAGATGGTCAAAATACTAAGGAAAATAAATTTCTTCAAAGTTTATGTGAACTTTTGGTCATTTAAGTTCTTTTTGGATGGATGGAGATGGTGGGTAAGGGGGGGAGGGGGATTGTTTTTGTAGTAGGGGTAGGAAACGGAGCAATAAAAAAATAATTTCCGTTTCTTTTCCTTATTTCTGTTTCTCTGTTGAATTTCGTTGGCGCTTGTGATGATAACGGTGAGGGGATACGAGAGCGAGTTTCTGAAGAAAAATCAATAACATGGAGATTTCTAGAAGTTTGGGACTGGGATTTTTCCAAATTTAAGAGCCTTGGTGTGGGGTAATGGTGCCAGGCGAAGGAGTTGAAAACTCTCATCCCATTTACCCTTTTTCCATTTCCCACCCCATTTTGTGAAAGAAAAAGGACGAAAAAAATTTTATAGTGGTGCACACATTAATTTTGTTTTATTATTTTTTCAGCTTTATTTTGGGTCAGAGAAGAGGAGTTTTGTAGGGATGGGGAAGGAAAGAAAAGTTTTTTGAAAAGTCATGTTCGGTAGATGGATAGCTATGTACTTTTGAGCATATGTATTATGTATGTACCTATTTCTTTTCGTGATAAAAGCATGGTTCAAAAGTATGAGAATATTGTTGGGACAGGGTAGACGTAGGTACATAACCACTGTAGGTATAGGTAAACGATTATATCCTACCTATGCAAAAGGGAGATAGGCTCCTACTTAATAGAACAAAAGGAATGAGTGAGCACTGAACACCTCCCTACATTCATTCATCACATTATGAGTTTCCTTGTGACAGCATACATATGTGTGTGTGAACTTGGGTCTATGTATTATGGACTATTTATGTATTGAACCTCAGTAGGAAATGAAGTTGAGGAACTGGAAGCATGATACACCCAAGAGGCTGAACCTCTTTTGCCAACAAAATGGCTTGAAGGGTCCTCAGGGACTAACGATGAGGGTAAATACAAATGTTATGGGATGAGAAAGTATGTTTATGAATGTTAAAAAAGAGTTATGATTGACTGGAATGAGTTATATATTCCTTTCTGATGTCAATAAAGAAATGAAAGCTCCGTACAACTCGTCTTTAGGCAGACTTCGTTTTTAAAAAGGCATAAATGATAGCACCAATTTTCTGAAAGTAAGATTCGAAATGTAAGACCGAGCAATGGTCGTCTGCTAATTTTAAAAGTAATTATAGGAATACAATTCGTAATTAGGTACTGACCATTCCACTTCCATCTACTTCATAACTCGTTCATTAAACTGCGTCGGTATTAAAGTGATGATCCATATACCAAAGTACTCTACCTACCCATACCCACTCTCTTTAAGGTTGAAGCTTGTTATGGCTATATTTTTTGCTTAAACAATTTTCAAGTCTCCTATTTACTGAAGGAAGTTATATCAACGCGCAGTACATTTGAGTTAGTTAGTTAGTGAGTAATTAGGGAGAACAAAATGAGATGCCATTAACTAAATCGCCCGCCATACTTAAGTAATTGTTGTAAACAGGCAAAATGGGAATAAGGGAATCTTTGGGTCTTGGTGTTACTGGGGGACTGGGCGTTCCTCAGCAGGGAGCTGTCTCGACGCACTGCTTCGTTGATACCTACATCATGGGGTGTACTCTCAAGACCATATGCACGATGATACCAAGGCTCAAACTGCATCAAATTTACTCAGTCAACTTTCCTTCGGTTCAGGATTGGTTCGCTCCAGAATCTGAGCCTGGAAAGAATTGTTATCGAATCTTCACAGATGGGCCTTTAACCGACGAGGTTTCTGGTGCTGGTGCCTTTGTCGAGAGCGTGGACATACGACTGCACATTTTTTAAGGATCATTATGCATCCTTTTTCCAAGCGGAGGCATATGCTATCCTAACGGCCTTGAGCCACGTTAGGAACAATGGATGGACGGGGAGGAGTATCTTTGTTTGCAGCAACAGCCAAGCTGTGCTTAAGGCCCTTTTCAACCCTCTAACCACTTCGAAAGTGATCCAAGAATGCAAGAGCTCTGTGAATGCCATCGGAAGATTAAATTCCTTGAGTCTCATTTGGGTTCCGGTCCATCACGGCACAGCTGGAAATGAGATCGCCGATAAACTTGCAAGGCAGGGATCTCAGACAGCTTTCTCAGCACTTGAACCGTCGCTAGGTCTGCCAGCGTCCTCTGTGAGGGCTTCAATCAACGATTGGATCTGTGAAGAGCACAACCGTAGATGTAATGCCTCCATTGGATGCAGACAGACCAAACGTATGCTCCCCAACGTAAGTAAAAAGACTGCAACATTTTTGCTAGGTCGTAGCACAAAAGACTGTAGAAAGCTTATTGGCGTTGCCAGCGGGCACTTCTCTTTTGCCAAGCATTTAAACGTGTTAGGCTTTAAGTGATACCACACTCTTTGAATCTTGTGGAGAAGATGAGGACACCGCAGAGCACTTCCTCTGTGAATGTTCTGCTTTTTCTTAGATGACGTTACAGAAACACGGGGCAGACATGGTGAGAGCTGATAACTTAGGCTCCTTATCATGGCAGCGTCTTTTTGCTTTTCTCCGAACATCTGGAAAGCTATAACAAATAGAAGGTTTCTAACTGGTAGTACAATGGACACTTAGCTCTGAGTGTTCCATCTGATATTTTTAAAACCTCCAACAGAAAAAAAGATGTGGCTTTAATAAGTTCTTATGTAATCACGTACGCATCACATTTAAGCAAAACACCGGTACTAAAAAGAATATCATCAGTTGATAAATAGCCAACACATAATTAAAGAAAGGAAACGTTGACATAATTGTAGAACAAGATGAAGTTTAAATGGCCATACCATATGGTTGGCTTCGCAGAAGCGCTTTCTGCCACTAAAATTTCCAAAGGGGTTGTCCAAGGTTTATGGATGTAGCAAAGCATCGGTCCTTCACGGTTTCCCACTTCAAATCGCAGCTGCGATGACATCACCAGGGTGATCTTACAACAAGATTCGGGAACTTTATAAGCAAAAGATTGATTATGGTATGGCGGGTAATCCTGGATGAAGAGGTTGTTCAACAACATATAATCAATTTCAGTAAAAAAAAGTCGATGTCAATGTCGAAACAACCTATGATTTGAAGAGAAACCACCAGAAGGCTAAATCTAAAAAATTCCCTCATTCAAACCTCTTTTACATACACAGCTTGCAGTTTTCGGGTTTCATTGTTAGCACTATGTGTTCGTCTTCAAATGGTTAAATTCTAAACTGTTAATAACTAACATTGTTACCGTTTTTTTGTTTAAAAATTAATGATTGCTGCTTGTGTTGCCTATTTCTTGATCAAAGTATGTCTACTCAATCATCTAATAAACAATTTCGCTAATTTTCTGTGCTTGTAAAATTTACCTTATATTGATAAAGGGAAACAACGTGTTCCAGTGAACAAAAAGACTCGTTGAAATGAAAGCAATCCGTTTAAAAAGCGTGATAGGATTAGAAGCACAACAAGACTCAATTGGTATTGCCAAGTTCATATAAAGAGATCCAGAGAACCCCATCAAATATGCCATAAATATAAAGAGGAAAGACTGTTTGTTTGATTGATGATTGTATCGAATAGGCTCCAAAACAACTGAGCCAATTCGAATGAAATTTAGAACTAAGATAGTATAAGAAGCCTGGGAAATGATTTTTATACTCATATTCCCTCAGAAATGTAAACGAGAACTTAGAAACTTCATAACCATTAGAATACTACATTACCCCCGAGTAACAAAGACTGTATTTCATTCCCATAACCCCACGCTTACGGGAACATAAAATCACTTTACCGATCTCAAAATTGTTTTACCGACATTTATGGCGCCCTTTGTCGATGCCATACACTACATCACTAGAACGACGCACGTCAGGCAGGTCTAGTCTAGCTAGATCGCATCGCAACAGAGTTTGGTGGCCTCGGGGCCTACGGAAATTCAGGGACCTTCAGTTGTATACCGATTCCAAGCAGCTAATTTAGAAAGCACTTGTCATGACAGTGAAATTTTTCTGGGGGCTGTGGGGACATTTTAATGAAAGGCTAAAAACAAGTTCATGTCCGAAAAAAAATTTTGCTTATTTTTTTTTTTAAAGCACATAATACCCACATATTCAAGAAGCGGCAGCAAACAGTGCACTTAGACTAAATCAGTGTAATGTCTGGAAAACCAGCCAAACAGGACACGCACAGATTATATCACGATACGCAGATAACAATATCTGCACGGATTACCTAACTCCATACCTGGACTTTAAAAATTCCTTCACAACCAGCTTCCCCAATAGACAGGATTGGGAGAATGAAACACCTTACCTGAACGGGACGTCTATATCAATCTATACCGACGGTTCAAAAATGGAAGTTGGAACAGGGGCAGGTTTCTTTTCAGAAAGCCTAAGCCTAGCCAGTTCATTCAGACATAGCAGCGTCTTCCAAGCCGAAATCTTGGCAGTTACCAACGCTGCAAAACAGGTGTCCATGATGGCGCTATCACATGCTGATTTCATTGATAGCCAAGCAGCAATAAAAGCGATTTCTACCACTCTTGTCAAATCAAAGCTTGTATTTTGCTGTCGCGAAGAGCTAAGGGTTCTTGGCACACAGCATAACGTTAGACTCTACTGGGTTCCTGGTCATCATATCATTATATTGGGAAACGAAAAAGCGGACGAACTAGCGAGGAAAGAATCAGCACTTGACCCTTCTCTCATTGATCAATCAATCAGGATTCCACCCTGTGAAATTAAACAGATCATTGATAACAAAATAATGCGAAAATCCAATGAAAGATGGGAATGCCTAAATTACTGTGTTACTTCCAGGAAACTATGGCCGAAATATGACAAGAACGGATCTCAAAAGCTGTAGTCACTGAATAGACCTTCATTACGAATGCTTATCAGTATCATAACTGGACATAACCTACTAGGTTACCACAAAAAGAAAATGGGTCTTTGCACCGATGCCCTGTGTAGAGGATGCAATGACGAAGTTGAACATGAGGATACCACTCACTTCCTTTGTCAATGCCCAGCAATCTGCCACATTAGGAAAAAATTTCTAGGAAATTACTTTTTCAATGAACTAGAAAAATTATCAGACTTTTCAAAAGGCAGCCTGTTAAACTTCACTTAAGCCACAAAATGGTTAAAAACTGACCAGACATACACTCATAGGCTTCTAGGACGTTACAATAATCTAGGGTATCACAAAGGATCTACATTGATCTATGTATGACGGTAATAAGATCAACCGTCAGCCCATTCTACCTTACCTAACCTATACCCACAGATGAGAACACTTATAAATCAGAATTTCAAGATTTACGCAATTCCAGGGATTTGATTTGAATGAAAAATCATCAGAACCGGATCAAAACTAATTGTAAGCTGAACCACTTTCATTTGAGTTAATTGGCGCCCAACAATTGTTTTTATTTCTTAATATAAAGTATTAGTAGAAGTGATTTTGAAAATCGTGCAAAGAATAATAATAATTTCTGTTTTATTTCAATATGAGCCTTAAAAGTAATATAGTGGTCAAGTGGGACAAGTGAGAGAGCTGTGATCTCTAACATCTTTAAATGAGGAATGGAAAAAAAAATTGCGACTAGATTGCTACTAGATGCCCAGTTTC
The DNA here is from genome assembly GCA_914767635.1 of Melanostoma mellinum. Lineage (NCBI taxonomy): Eukaryota > Metazoa > Arthropoda > Insecta > Diptera > Syrphidae > Melanostoma > Melanostoma mellinum. The sequence continues at coordinate 247,330,077 of OU612058.1, read as the reverse complement.
AGAATGAGACGCAATATATTCCAAGCTTTGGTTTTTAAAGAATGTAACAGCTGTTTCATGATACAACATAAGTGAATAAAACCGACGCGACGACGACGTCGGCGTCGACGTCTTTGAGCTCTCTTTTGAGTCCAACCTCCAAGCTGTTGGTTCTGGAGCGGAGGCTTCGTTGAATTTGGTTATCATCTAGTGTGTGTCATAGCTGTACTGAAACCTTCTCAGTACTCCGGTTGCTGCTCTTAAGGCTCTGGTGAATGTTTCTCTTGTCTTATATACCAATACACCATGAGATGTTTTCTCTAGAAATGTTTTTCGAACCATTCAGATATCCTTTCTCTGGCAGCATTCGGATATTTTTTTACTCACGATGAAAAATGGTTTACTCTAGAATCTGAAAAATTAAAGGACTGTTTTCGAATCAAACCAATTATGGATTTGGTGTTATGTGTCTTAGCGATGATATACGGCTGCACGCCGCATTCCCGGAGACGTATGCAATCCTAATGAATATTTGCTGCGTTGCAAAGAAAAGCAATATTAATTAATGGGGTTGTGTGATTAAAGAGCGCATGGGATCAATCAAGTGAGTTCCTTTGAGACCTTAGGAGCATAAAAGACTGCAGTTCCATCTTAAGAAACACATACATATGGTGGGGTGGCGCAATTGAGCGGAGAGCCCAGGGGCTTAGCGAAATTCTCCCAACCATACTTTGTGAGGGAATGTAAGGGATCTACAACCGTTTGCAACCGGCAATAAACAATTTTCATGGCAATAAATCTACTATCGGAGTACTTGGCAGTTCCTCACGGAAGGCGATACCCGTGGAAAAACATTTTTGTCTCCGTTGGGACTCGAACCACGAACCTCTGGCTTAGCAGACGATATGTTAACCATTTCGCCACGGGCCCCATCACCATCTTAGGAAAGCAACATAAAATAAAGCTCAAATATAATTTAACAGCAAAATAGGAGGCCCAAGACAGTAGAGTTCTTTAAAAGTTGCTTCAGCTGTTCTGTATACCATTTCCTACATCATTGATTTTAATGTCTCAACTTACAACAAATTTTCATCAGTATTTCCATCGATTTTCTTACCTAATTATAAAGCTCGCTTAATCTAAGTCACAAAGTTGACTGATTTTCTTTCTCATATCCACAGACAATCTTCCATCAGGCCTTCAGCCCCTATAGGTACACTTCCCCCTTATTTCAAACAGTACCACCCACTGTTTATGTAAAGTTAGACGTCAGAGCTTAGAGTTCATAAGATACTCTTCCCGTATTTCCACCGTGAATAATTATTCTAAAAATACTTTAATAGAACACCTACGTTCATAAATCATTTAGTGTCGGTGAGGGAATTAGTTTTCAAAGTATGAGTGTGAACCGTTCCAGATGAAGAGACACAAAATTACTAAAAAAGACTATTCCCATCAACAGCAGCATACAGTTTGAATAATTTCTAGAAGCATTCGTTTTGTCACTTCCTCCAAACACTATTTCCGCTTAAATATTAATCCCACAGATACACACACACACACAATGATGGGAATACTCAACACAAACGTAAGAATTATACACAATTTCCTCTCAATCGTTTGGCAATCATAAATTTTCCTTCTCCTCCCTTCTACGAAATGAATTGGAAATGCCATCGCAATACCGTATTCTGAGGTCACCGTGGCTTATTTAATTTTTTACTTCCGGACGACCATATTCTAGTTTTTCAAAACGCAATAGATAGCAAAATGGGCATTGAACTCGTTTAAAACGAAATTGAGTAACAAAACGAAAACAGCGTGTGGCTAGAAAGTGCAGATAGGAATAAAAATTACAAATTAACGTAGTAGACAAATGACGGTTTTATGAACGAGTAATAAGCCGACACAAGCTCGGCTCTTTTTTATATACGTAACAAACAACATGGTTTGATTGAAAGTAAAAGATAAAGATAATTCCGCTGAGAGGACCACATACAGATTATAAACTCTGAACTCTCTACTACATTTATTATGTGTGTGAATTTTGTTGAAAAGAGTATGTTTGTGGGCTTAAGCCCTAGCGTCTTCAGCAGCAATGTGTAACATGTTTTTCTGGCTGAATAACTTATCATTGGAGATTTCCCAAGAGTCTCTGTCACCGGGTGGGCTGAAGTACGCGATAAGAGATTTGGACATCAAACTCGTAATCAGGCAACACATTTTGACATCGAAGGCGTGTTCACAGATAAATCTCGAAATTGTTTGATATACCCACTCGTACATTCAGATTGCATCACCATCACCAGACATTTCGCATATAACTCAAGGAAAAGAAAGCTTTGTTTAGAGGATGAGACAAATTTCCATTTTTGTCCATTAAATACAAGATTTTAAAATTCTCACCAAAGAAACTTTCATTGTAAAGGTTAGGGTGACGAAAAGATTTCAGTTACTAAAAGTGGCGAGTTTGTTGAAATGTTGATGCTTTAGAAATACAAGAAGCATTACTTTTCATTCGTTTTAAAATTTTTTGATTTTATAAAATGTTCGGCAGCATTTTTAACTTTTTAGACTATTTATTTCGCAAATTTTACATTTTTGCCCACGATGTTCTTACTTTTTCAACGTTTTGACAGATAAAAAGGTTTTGCGGGTTTTATACACGTGAGCGTGCCTCATAGGGTTGCCATATGATTTTTGTTCTAAATGAATACCTACCTGAAAATTTAAGCATCTGAGCTTTATTTATAATGACAAATCAGTGGGCCCAGTCATTATTAAGACTTTCATAACACCGCATCCCAGATGTGTAATTTGTATAGCTGTGTACAATTATTCTAGATTTCTCACTATTGGCAATGGAACACCAACTGCTGCCACCCTTAATAATTCTAAGAAATTGAGAAACTCTATATATATTATAGATAAATATATTATTTATTAAGCTCATGTCCTTCCTGAAGATCTAGGCTATCTCTGAATAAAATTCCATTTAAATCGGATCAGTGGTCTGAGCGGGAGATGGTAACAAAGAAACACGAACCGATAGAGGTTGTTTCGGATTCGTAATATTACTAAGGATAGATAAATGATTTGTTCATTTTCAGGTTCTAGACTACCTCTGTAAATATAAACAAAGGAAAACAGACAGGCAGAGTTAATTTCCGATCTATAATGTAAGTAAGGTATGCCGTTCCCGGGGGAATATGAGGGTAGTTTCCGGAGGATGACTTATAGTTTATATTACTCGGAAATAGTGTAACAGTAGGAAAATGTTTTTTTGAAATGGGTGCTGTGTTTTCCAAGTTCCCGTTCAGATGGGAATATAGGGATAAAACATATAGCCAATGTCCATCCTCAGGCTCTAGAGTCTAGACTGTCTCTGTACCAAAATTCATATAAATAGGTTGACTATTTTGGGCGGTGGTACCCGTGGCGTAATGGTTAGCATGTCCACCTGCTAACCCAGAGGTTCGAGGTTCGAGTCCCAGCAGAGGCAAAATGCAAAAATGTTTTTCCACGGGTATCGCCTTTCGCGAGGAATTGGCAAGTCCTCCGTTAGTAAATTCATTGCCATGAAAAGCGCATTCTCAATTAGCCGTTCGGAACCGGCGAAAAATTGTAGGTCCCCTCCATTCCCATACAAGGCATGGTTGTGAGAATGCGCAAGGCCCAGGGGCTCCTCGCTCTGTTGCGCCACCCTATTTATTTATTTATTTATTTTTATTTTGGGCGGTTAATGGTAACATGACAAGAGAAATAGACAGTCCGATTTAATTTTGGACATAAAATATTAGTAAAGACTCCCGTTACCGCCAGAATGTGGTGACCGTTTCCGTAGGGATGAGTTAAAATATTTGTTACTCGGGGATAGTGTAGCATTCTTACGGTGAAAGAATTTTTGAAATCGGTGCAGTAGTTTCTAAGTTCCCGTTTGTATTCATGTTGTCGTGGGAACATTGGATTAAAATATATAGCCTATGTACTTCACACAGGTTCAAAACTGTCCCTGTACCAAATTTCATTTAAATCGGTTTAAGAGCTTGGGTGGGAGATGGTAACATAGAAAGACGAACAGAGAGAGCTATAGTTTGGCATTTAAAATATTAGTGAGGACCGGTTCCCGTGGGAATATTCGAATCAATTATAGTCTATGTCCTCTTCTGGTTCTAGATCACCTCTGTATAAAATTTCATTTAAATCAGTTATGTAGCTTGGGCGGGAGATGACAACATAGAAAGACAGACAGACAGAGTTATTGTCACACTTATAATATGTGTAAGGACTCTCGTTATCGTAGGAATATGGGATGAATTACAGTTTATGTTACTCGAGGATAGTATAACCTGTAACATTCTAACGTGGGAGAATTTTTGAGATCGGTAAGGTAGTTTCAAAGTTACCGCCGTATACGTTCCCGTTCCCGTGGGAATATGGGTAACTGGGTATACAATATAAAACCTATGTCCTTCCTCATATTCTAAAATATCTCTGTACAAAACTTCATTTAAATCAGTTTTTTGTTTTGGGCGGGAGACAGTAACATAGAAAGCCAAATAGTTAAGATTATAAAATGGCAGTGTTTTTCTTCGAGGTGTGGTTTCAAAAGGATATAGAACGCATAAAATTAATGTTTTGACAAGTTTTAAAGATAAAAGCTTCAATAACAATTTCGAGAAAGTGGTCGCTAAAGGCTGACTCTAATAAATTCCAATCAATCTTCCCAATTTTAGACTACTTTTTGCAGCATTTGAGGCCGTGTTCCAGCAATAACGCGCTGAATTTTCTCTTCCAAGGCATCAATGACCCAGGCTGATCCTCGTAGAACATAGACATAGACAAGCCAGTTAACACCACAAAAAATATTTCACCGGTGTTAAATCACCGATCTTGGAAATAATTTACAGGTTTAACTCGAAAATATGTTAAAATCGGCACCAACAGCGATTTCGTTTCGACACAATTTACCGACCATTCACAGTGCCCAGTGTATTGGCAGATTGAAAACCTTTTTTTCTAAGAAAACACCCAACGCAAATCATGTTTTTATATGCAATAATACTCAGTATTTAGTTTTTTTCAATCGTTAATTATTTTATTAAATATCTTTAATAAAATATATATATTGTGAAAGCTTTCTTCGGGGCAGCTATCGAGCGCTTCCAATGAATTCTTAAAAAAAAATTATTTCCTCGGATCAAATATCCCTCCCAAGTTTTTAATTTTTCTGACGAAGAATCCTTGAAAAGAACCGAAAACCTTTCTAGTATGTTCTCATGGTTTGTAAATTTTTCTCCAAGGTCCTTTATTTACAATCCTACTTTCGATTTTTCTGTCTTTGAACCGAAGGGTTCGAACGATTCTTTTGTTGGTTCACTACTCTATGTTTATGTTTACGTCTATGTCAAGGATTTTTTCGCATCTTCAAACACTTTCGAAAATAAGTCGGCTTTTGTCCGGTTAATTTTTTTTTGATCCCTTAAATCTTTGGCGAGATCCATAGCTTGGACCAAGTCTGAAATCACTCTTTGAAACTCACAACTTAATGGCAACGAGATTTGGTAAACCATACTTATAATCTTTAAGCTAGTCTATAACTCGAAATCCATAGGGTTTTTTAAGTTCTTTGCGTCACTTTTCAATGTTTTTATTTGGCTAAGAGTCTCGAAAACAAACGGAAATAAGTCTTCAAAATCTTGAACTGCTTGATGTTTTGAAATCTATCGCGGCAGATTCAGCCGCTTTCGCTAATTGTTTTTTGCAGCATATTTTTTCTTTTCGGTGTATTGAAATAATTGTAAACTGCTTCAATTGTGGTTAGCGATCTCTAATGGCTGGTATTTTGCTGGAAACAGATATAGCAAGGTGCAAAGAATGTGCTGCACAATGGACGTATAGAGCATGCGGAGCAAATTTTTGGCGAATAATTGCCTGAACACCATTGTATCGACCAGACATATTGCTTGCTCCGTCGCGACGTGCACATGGTCGATCAAAAAGAAAATGTCCAGATCACAATTTTGATGATTTTCCACTAAAAGTTTCACAAGAGTATAACCTGGATTGTCAAACAGTGATTTTAAGATTTTAAGATAAAAGAATTTACTCATACCCGTCGTGGAAAATCGATATAAGAAAAGAAATACAAAATATTAGATGATTCGCCGAAATAATAATGTCTTTCAGATGAAGTTGACTTTGTATTTTCCCCGTAGAATGTAGGTATAGAATGTACAATCCTATGTGACCTGTGAGTACCTACTAATAAGATTTAATTCACTAAGGAAGTAGGTACTAAGTTTCAGAGTGTGTTTTCTTAACTTGTTTGATTTACGAATGATTATGTTGAAAAATTTTCACGGATGTACCTCTAGCACTCACATAAGGTTCACTATTTCTTACAATGTATACTGTAAAATCATGCGAGTAACATGATTGCAACAAGAAGATGCTTCGTATAACAGCAGGGGAACAAAGCTTGATCGTATAAAAAGATCGAAAATCCGTAGAAGCCTTCGTGTCAGAAATACCAATTTGGAATTGTGCAACGTTCAGATACAAGAAAAAAAAAGAAAAAGAATAAAGGCATACCAAAATCCTCCAGGTAAAGACAAATGCAACTTCAACTGCTATTGGTAGGCCACAGATATTTCATAGATTTCAAAGATATCTCACCCTTATTTTTTGAGTTTTTTTGAAATTACTTTACTAATTAGCATCAAATGTTTAATTCAATCATTTTTTTATTTATTTATTTATTTACAAAAAAAAAGCTTACAAAGCAAATTTAATAAGCTATTTATAAATTTAAGACATTAGGTCAACTTGACCATAGATGTCGTGGGAGAGCAAAAATGGAAATAAAAAGTGATAGAGTTTAGACAAAATTTTAAAAGATGAATTAACAAGAAAGTTTTAGTTTAATATTATAATCTCTTCAAATTTTTCGTGCTGATGTAGAGTTTTCTTAATTCGTTGCATGGTGAGAGCATCAGAAGTGTTGAGGATGATTGAAAGTCTGTTTTGCATTTCTTCAATTGAAGTCATTTCCGGTATTTGCCGGGAGATAGGACATTCCGTAAAAATTAGCCAAATTGTTAATGGTTCCTGACAATTTACGCATTCCTGGGGTGGTTTTTTTTTGAAGTAGTGGCAATTTGAGAACAAGGTTTTTGCAACTCTTACATCTTACTCGAAATAGCGTTACGCACTCTGGACGGCTTAGTTTGATGTTGTATGGCGGTCGATGTTGTGAAAACTGGTGTTTTCCTAGAAAGGTTACTTCTAGGCCTTTTTTATTCGCCTTAGTCCTGTTAGTTAGATCCACCAAAGCTGGATTTATGGTATGATTGCTGTAAGAGATAGCTTTGCTGATTAGCTTAATACAATCGTTTCACTATTAGTCATTTGAGGTAGAAAACTCATCGTGTTACTGTTCCCGGCTTGTGCAAAAGTGAACAACTCAGTCATTTCAGATGAAAAAGGTGTAATGGCGTTTCCCATTGGCCAATCTGCAACAAGCTCATTGTAGTCATTTGAGTTGAAAAGCTCATGGTACGAGTCGTGTTGGTTCGTTTGAAACGAAGTCAATCAATCTAATGAAAAAAGTTTCCATATTTGGACAATCTAAAATGATCGTATTTTAGTTGTTTTGAATGGAAAATCCCAGGTGAATGAGTTCTTTCATTTTAAAGGAACCAAATTTTTTATTCACCTGAAATGTATCGATTTAGAACGTTTTACATAATCTAACACGATGCACACCGTGAGTGCATATAGACACTTCCTATCAAAACTGTAGCTAACAGGTTTTTTGAAACTTTTAGTGAGTATCGGCACCATCATGAGCTATCCAAACGAGCTCAAATTTCGACTACCTACTTAAAAACGTGCAAGGACTGATCATTCAATTTCTTCAGTAGTTGCTGCAACTCTTATTGCGTACAAACTAAATGCAAACTTTTTTCGTGAAAGTATGGTGTCTTTCTTCATTTGCTTCCCAAGCCACTTGTTCTAACTTGTGTGTGTGTCACAATTTAAAATTCTGATCTGTTTCGGGAGTGTATTAAGCTGCTTTTACTTTCGAAGTGTCTGGATATTAAAAACAAATAAATAAATAAGGTAGCGCAACCAAACCGCGGGAGCTTCAGCCTCCAGGTCTTCGCATTTCTTTAAATTTTAAGTTGTAGGGAAATAGAAATGAAATGGCTACAATTTGCTTCCGATTCCCAACGGACAGTTGTAAAAGCGCTTTACATAAAATGCCACAGTCCTGCGATACTGTTTCTGAAATTTCGAATATGTTATTTCTGACTTTCAGTTTGCAACAAAACTTTGAGATATGAAATTTCATCCACATCTACACGACAGCATCTTACTATCTTTGGCATCGTTCTTAAAAGAAATATGATGGTAGACAATTAGCGATATGACTTTGGTTTGAAAACAAAGATGAATTCTTTACTTTAAGTTAATTTATTGGGATAACAAAGAGAATACTTTTCAGGAAGCAATAGCGTAAGGATTATGAAAACATGTTGATGTCTTTTCTTTTTCTTTTTTATTTCACAACGTTTCAATGTCTTCCTCTGATTCTCTTATTTAAGTACATAAAGAAAACAAGTGACCAATAACTGCCATCGCTCACGTTGTAATCAGTCATGGATTACCTACCTCTTATTTGGCTTTTTAAATAAAGTTAGCTTCATACTCTCTGAGATTTTGAGGGCAAAAACCCATTTCCAACTACAAACTCTTCTGATTGCTCAGACTTGTTAAACAAAGAGTCTTTCTGTAACTAGAAATAAGTTGAGTCCTCTTCAGTTTTATGCAAAACTTGTTCAAAAACTTGTTTAGCCAATGTTTGGAAAACCTTCAACTAAACTCGAACCCCAGCGCATTTGTGTTCTTTCCAAACTTTAAGTGCATCCACTGAAGCACAAAGAAAAGAGTATGTGCTATGTACCCGAACATCGTCATACAACATCTTACTTTAGCCCAAAAACCCGTCTCGAGGATGGGAAATTTCCATATTTTCCGCGCTGTCGGTCGGCGAGGATTTTAATTTGCACATAAAGCAAACTTGTGCGGTTTTAAGTGCATCGCATGGTCGTCGCCTTTGTCGTCCGTCGAGTCGTCGTCGTTGTAACTTTCGTTGCTTTGTTTTGTTCTTCTTTTACTTTTAGTTTACAATTTTTTTTTTCTCATGATGGAGTAGAAACCAATGCGGTTGACCCCAAAGTGAATTCCATTATCGTTTCTAAATATAATGTTGCGGCCAACTCCAGTGATGATGAACGATTCATTTTTTAAAAGGGCAAGGCATGCTATAAAAAAATAGCTAAAAAGAAAAACACTTAAGAGAAACCCCGTTCCGAATTGGAACTAGAATCAAAACCGAATCCAAAAGATACACAAACCCCACAAACCAGCAGCGTAATCTCGCTCAACGACCAAAATGCAAGAAAAGAGTGGCAAAATGTGTTACAACGTGTGAACAATTATCGTTAAAATGTTTCTCGAAAGTGTGCGTTTAGTGGAGCAGCAACCTAGAACCTTCCAAGACCGACCAACATGACTCCATGTCAGTGGGAATTGCAATAAGCAACCAATTGCTACTGCAATGGGAATAAGTATCTAACATTCGTAGTTTAGATTTTCTTTTTTCTTCTGCACTTCTTCTTCCACAAGTTTTACTCAACCTCCAACCGAGGTAGTAAGGCTATATACGTACTTGTGTGGAAATTGCACACAAAGACAGCTCCCACAGCTGGAGCCATGAACACAACCTAGGCTACAATAACAAAATGTGAAACTATCATCGAAGAAGGTTCGTCGACCTTATTTCAGTATGAGAGTAGTTTTTCACATTTGAGGGGCTATAGGGGAGTGAGAATAATGTGTATGCAGTATTGTGTACTCTGTACTGACGAAGGCGTCATGTCGTTGCCAACAAAACATAACTGGCAAGATAATGAACGCAACATTGGTTTTTATAGATGCTACTTTGGCATTATCGTTGTCTAGTGTAGGTAAACCTTCAGATGAGAGTTTGTTATCATAAAGCTCTTTTCTATATCGCCAGTTAAAGTTGAGGACCTCGGAAGTCAAAAAATTAAACAAAAATGTTATTTATTAAAAAAGTAAGAAAAATCAGATCCACCTTTTGGCGTTTTCAGAGCAATTATGTTGCTCTGAAGATTTCGTAAAGATAAAGTCTTAAGCATTTAACAAACATGCGAGGTACTACGATTTTTCGTTTTTTTTTGCGATTTCTACAAGACATGCTCAAAATACTTATGAGTTCCTAAACTTCAATTGACAATATGTGGATCTTGGATCAGAAAAAGCTCCTTACGTTGAAACTCCTTAACTGTAACATCTGTTTGGAGCAAAGCTCCTAATTATGCTATACACTCCAACAGTGGAGAATAGAAATGTGTTTTCAGATTTTGAAATTCAGATTTAGACATTTTTTTACGCGCTATGAGAGTAAAATATCAAGCCTATCACAGACAGAATGAAAAAGAAGGAACAGTACATTTAAAAACGAGCATTATATGAATTAACAACACTGAAAGAATTGGATAATCGCTAGTTGCGAGTTTCTAGTTTGTAATTTGCGAAACCCCCCTTTTTTGTAAACTACACTGCCACCACTTTAATTATAAATTGATCGAAAAAATGGTAACTTACTCTATGTGTCGTGTTAAATTACAAAATTTTTTAATTTGTGATTTGCAGTCCAAAATCGTAATTTAAGAATTTTGACGTTTTAGTAGTTTAAGCTTTTAATCGCAACCTACTATTTACTTCCGGAGCAGAATTTCGTTTTACAATTTACAATTTATTCATCGTGGCTATTTGCTTTCTCGAAATGCTCAAATCAGGAAATAAAGGAAGATATAGATATTGACTCCAGACAAACTAAATCTACGAAAATACTGTTCAGTAAATTACAAATGATGAAAAAACAAATAGCTACTGCAGGTGGCCAGTAAAAAGTATTTTTTTCTTTTCATACATTCACCGTACTCTCCAAAAAAAGCTGTTTGAATATTCACACGCTAATACTTTTGTTTGATTAATATCTACCAGCTTTTGGAAACGTGTTACTCCATTTCCATCAATTTTAAGATTTTAAAGGCATTTCATCGTTGGACCAGTGTGAATCTGGTTTTGGGGGTTTCTTATGGCTGGCCATAGATTCTGTGCTGGTTGAGTGTCATTTTGAGTATTCAGAAGTCTAGAAACGGGTTTGAAGCTTTTAAGACGACTCCACAAAAGTCTTTTTTATCGCCGTTCAGCAGTTCAACGACAGGCTCAGAGTTTCGTAGATGGATAATATGGAGGTCGTGGATGTGATGAAAAATAATATTAAGCAGCAAGGTAAGGGTATAAAGTGTCAATTTCTTACGACACCAATTCACTCAAAGACGTGGTAAAAGTTTACCGCAAGTTGAAGAAGTTCATAAATAATCGGGAAACAATGACACAGAAGCCTCATCTGTGACCTGTGAACCTATCCATATCCTCGTCGAAGTACCTTCTCGGGGTTGGTCGGTGAAGAGAGAAAGAGAGAGAGAGAGAGATAGTTGTTTGGAGTGCATGGCTTGGAATTCTTTCGAAAGCAGCCAGAACTTCTTTAAACTTTCTTCCGATATGAAAACTACGCAGGGGAAACCTCAACCATAGTTGGAAAAATTTTAATCGACTTTATGCATACAAATTGAGCTTTTTAACAGAGAGATTACTTTTTCGCATCCCAATAGAATGTTTTTTTTACGGGTATCACCTTTCGCGACGAGTTGACAAGTCCTTCGATGGTAAATTCATTGCCATGAAAAGCGCTTTTTCTGATAAGCCATTCAAAATCGGTAGAAAATTATTGTGGGCCCTTCTGTTCTCCAAAAGGTAACGGTTGTTAGAAATGCACTTGGTCACATGATCCTCGCCCTGTTGCGTCACGAGTCGAACTCTTTATGTGTCTGTTCATCGAACCATCGTGAAAGTCATGCTATTGCTGCTTGGCACTCGCCACTCCAACGTTCCGAAACCTTCGATAGTTTCGAGATAGATCATGAATTGTGAGAAATGCGCTAGGCCCCGGGGCTCCTCGTTCTGTTGCATCACCAGGTTGAACTCATTGACTTTGAACTCATTATGTGTCTGTTCATTTGGAACCATCGTGAAAGTCATGCGATAGCTATTTTGCCATTCGCCACTCCAATGTTCCCTTGTCGACGGTTGCGGGTTGTATCTCATAGATTGGTTGGGTAATATTGGCTTTGAGTCTCGCCAAAAAATGTCCGCAAAACCTTCCGGCTCCGAGAACACTTATTTACATCACCAAGATAGCTGATAACACGATCTGAGAACTTGGCACGTATAAGTCGATTATGGTATGGGCTATGTGGCATGGCACGCCATCCTGACTTGTCCAAATCACCGTCCAAATCCATATCATCAACTTCAGTAAAAAAAAACTTCGGTTTATAAAGCTCCGTTAACTTCAATAAGTTACAAAAAACCAGTCACTCTCGTCTGTGCATTGAGGATAATCCCCTTGCATTCCAGTCTCACAAACTGCGGTGGTTGATTCATTTCGTACAAAAACTTTTTCTGCAAAAATTATTGCTTGGGCTACGCAGCTTCCACTTTGGAAGTACTTCTTCAGTAATTCACAACGTTGTTCAAGTGGAAAATGACTAAATTTGTTCCGTAGAGATATGATACTAGCTTTGTGTAAATATTTCGAGTATTTAAAGAATAGTAAAAATATTTAATAGTTAAAAAACTTTTTATATTTGCATGAATGCACACTTCGGAAGTAATGCTTTCTTGGTCAGTGAAATTTATAAAACACGTGAATTTTCTCAACTACGAGACTCATTAAATATTTCGATCAGAAAACAGCTGTTAGTGTAAAAAAAACAAAGGATTTTAAAAGACACCAGTACCTGACCATCCTTTTACAGTAGGTATCTTCTCCTCGAGTGGATAGCTTATAACACACCTGGCCGGTGAAAACTTCTCAGTGAAAAGTTAAGGTTCAATTGAAGAAAACCCATCAATGATTTTTATACTAAGAAAGTTAATTTTCAAGGCGGAGTACCATGAAATTAAAAAAAAAATATATCAGAAGTTAGACTTCAGGCTTGACGATTAAGGAGGTACTGTCTTAGCTCAAAGAAAACGTCATATCCTCCATGGATATTCGAATCTTCTCGGATAGCCAAACTGCCCTTAAATTTCTTGCCTCTGTCTCTACAAAATCCATCAAGGTCCAAAATTGTCAGATGTCTCTGAGGGAGATGTCAAATCAGTTTAACGTTCACCTTTCAAGAGTGCGGGGGCACAGGGACATACCAGGCAACTTTATGGCAGACGTACTATCCAAAAAGGGCACGACTACTTCCCTTAACTCAGAATGGAACAACATAGGTGTACCTATCGCTAAATGTAAACTCCTACTTAGAAAAGACGCTTCAAGAATAACAACCATTACTTGGACTGAGAGTAACAATTGCCTTGCAAACAAAAAAGTTTGGCCGTGTGTAGACTCAGTACGCTCGAAGAGTTTGTTAGCCCTGAACCGCCTGTATCTAGGTTCTACCATAGGTGTTCTTTCGGGACACTGTCTATTAGGAAAACACGACAAAAAACTTGGTGTGCTTTCCAATGATCTCTGTAGAAGCTGCATGGACAAAGAAGACGAAGAGACCGTTCAACACCTTCTTTGCTCATACCCTGCACTACTTCATAGTTGGAAAACTCATCTCGGTGGTGAATTCTTCTTCGATGATACTAGCGTCTTAGCTTACAAAGACCCTAAAATGCTTTCAAAAAACATTAAAAGTTTCACGTGGTTCGACTAGCGGCTGATTAACCGGCTAGAAGATTAATAAGTGATCAGCTCGTTAATCTTACATCGGGTTTCTGAGATTAGTATAGGTGATTGACTTGCTGATCTCTGTGGTATCACAATAGGCCCTTGCGGCCTTTGTATGTCAGGCAATTTACTCATTGGCTGACACCCACTTCCACCTAACTTAACCTAGACTTCAAACTATAGAACGCCCTGCCGTGCCGTACCGAAGCACAATAATTTCGCTCATATGAGAAGAGAGGTAAAAATTAAAAAAATATATTTTGTGGCAAAAAAAATCTTATGAAGTAAAATAGTATGAAGTGGTATAAGGTTCTCCAACGTCTCTTTGGGTTAACTTGATTTTTCTGTTTGTTCAAGAACATGACTGTTTGATCAAAATGGGTCAGACGAAAGGAACGGCATATTCTTCTTTTCAGATAAAAATTTTCATCTCTAGAAGTTTTATTCATTCCTTTTAACTAAATCCTTACAATGCTGTTGGATTAGGGTCTAGTTTCTGTACGCTTTCGTTATTTAAAAAACTAAATCAGATGCCAATTAGATTTTTTTTTTTTTCAATAGAACTACTTCAAAGGTTATCCATTCCTGTTTTCTTACTGCTCACATTTTTCTCTACTCTGGCAATGCCATTGAAAAATTCTTTACGCTCCACCAATTGCTCACAATAGACCATCTATATTTGGTACGTGGGTAGCTCCATCGTTCTCGTTATGTTCAACTGTTGTGGCGTGCATCATAAGGCCAGTAAAAAGCGCACTTACTAACGTACATAAAAATTACAAAAATATCTCGTTTAGATTGACTTTATTATCGGGTCACACCAACACAAACTATCATCATCATCATCATCTCCCCATCGCCCTCTTCGCATGATTTACCAACTGTGGAGCATTAGAATCTCAAATTGCAACCATCTCAGCTCAGACGGTACACCTCTCTCGTTTGGTTTAGTTTTATATGCGGCGATAAATCCATCGGAATACAAAAAGATTGCTCGTGCGACATCTCGTAGTACATAAATAAACTTTCAGTCTTAAATGCATCTATATAAACGGCGAATGGAATATTAATAAAAACAAAAAAGAAGAAATTCAGCGCGCGAAAATCCCACAGATACTTTTATATTCCCGCTCCTTTTTTAAAATGAAACGCGTGTAGGCATTTTGTATATCCTTCTCCTTCTTCTTCTTATTCCTCTTCTCATCCTCCATTTGTTGCGATGGGGATTTTATCTCGATCGAGATTTCTTTTGCAATCCATTCGCGCCAAAATGAAATTCAAATTTGCATGTACCACAGAGTATCCACTGCTTGTATGTACTTTAAACTTTTTAAATAAATAAGAAAAAAAAGAAAACAACTGCGAGCGATTATTTCTAAGAGTGCAGCGGCAATTTGCGCCGTCACACTTGGCTTTAATCTCACAAAAGTGTGAAATTGGAAGAAAATATCGGGGAGAGGGATACTAAAACACCACCACCTCCTCCCGCCCAGGCCGCCTTCAGATGACCTCACATTGTGGAGTTTTCTCCTTTGCCATCAGGTCTATTGAATCCAAAACCGGGTTGCTAGCTACAGTCGGTAAGACGGCTTTTAATGTTTGCGTGAAATTTTCTTTATTTTTATTTTACTTTAATTACTTACCTTGGTTCGGCTTTGGCGTGATAAATGCATGCTTCCTATATTTATAGCCGTACAAAGAGACGGGAACTGTACAAGTACTAAAGCGTCTTTCTGGGTGCAGTTGTTCCAACACGAACTTAGATGTTTAGATGCTGCTTTTATGAATGCCTTTGCAATTTGCTACATATATAAATTGTAATTGCCAGAGCAGATCCAATCTACCGTGAAATGTGTTTACTTCCTTGAAAATATTGTGCATTTGTGGAAGAGAAGGGGTAATTGGAGGATTATAATTACACGTGCAGTTGGAGAAATGAATGCATCAGCTAATTTCGTTTTTGATATAAGTAGATATTTAAGTTGGTACATAATCAACCAAAACAACGCGACGTATTAAATCATATTTTGACAGGCAGTCCTTCAATGGCTTAATCCATAGCACAGAGTGGGCGAAGATTGTCTTTAGAGCTTAAAAAAGAAAATCTTCGTCAGCAACGGTTATAAGAGACTCTAATGGACATGACTCTTCAAATCTCACAACATACAATATAAAGGAATAATATTTTTTTTATAGATCAGAATACTTCTCGTGTGTTCATCGAATGCACTCCTATTACTAAAAAAAACTTTCGGAGAATTCCAAGAAACCATTTTTAGTTTAAACGTAAATTGACACGACGCTCCTCTTTTCGGAAGATATTATGTTTAAGATCTTGTTACAAAAATCGTATTTATATTTAGTTTTCAACTAAGAACAACAAAGTCCCCCTAAAAACGTTTTAAAGCGTTAAAGGAACGATAGACGAATCAGCTGACGAAAAAAGCCAATAAGGTGGAACGTCGCCGTCGTTCCGAAACGCGTCACTCTTAAAATTAAGACAAAAGTTGTAAAAAGTACCATGCATTGCCCTGTTACAAAAACGAATAAATATTAAAAACTAACATCAAGTTCACTTTTTTATTTTTATTTATCATTCATATGAATCAACAACTCAGAGACCAAAACTGCAAATGATTATTCATTTTCTTTTAATGTCTTGTTTTTATCTGATTTAGTTTAAACTCTTTTCTTTAAAACTTGAACGCATTCGACACTTATTATAAGGAATTGTCGAAGCTTTTCCAGTCATATCTTAACTAAGGCTGGCACTGATTTTAAAATAAACTTTAAATATTACTTGCACAACCATTATTGTTGTATAGTAACCATGGTATGGTGATAAGCATGTCTGCCTGCTAACTCTGAAGCCCTTCTCAACCCTCTAACTACTTCGAAGGTGATCCAGGAATGCAAGAGATCTCTGAACGCCGCGCCGTCGAAATACTAAATTCTCTGAATTTAGATGAAGATCTCAGACAGCTTTTTCAGAACCTGATAACCAAACCTGATACCTCAGAGATGTGACTCAAATGTGGTTGCTACTGCTGGTAAAATAACAGTTTAATTAGCATTTTCAATCAGATTTTGTCAAACTATTTCTAATGTTGAAAATATGTTAGCTAAACCATAAAGATTAATTTTCTTTTTGAAAATAATGAAACAAAAGCATTTTAAAGTTTGACAACAGCAAAAAAAAGTATTAAAAAACGAATTTTTTGTTATATTTTACTGTAGTCACAATTTCAAAAATTTTTGTTTCATTTGTTGCAAAAGAATTAATTCTTTGAAGTCCAGTGCCAATATTTACTCCAAATTAAATAAAATATCTACAAAATACAATGTTTCCTTTTTATATAATATGTGAATATATGAACTCCGACATGTATTTCTTAGGCTTATAGTCTATTCCCACTGGGACAAAAACTTGGTTTTCGTAGCAGTTCCCAAATTCTAGCAAATTTTCACATAAATTTTTCTAGAACCTCATGTTTTCATTAGCGAGATGTTTTCAAGTAGCTTATGATAAAACCAATAGCGAATAAGTGACGGAATAGAAGCTATTTTATGTTCTAAATTTCTTCACCATAAGTAAATGTTACAACAAATCTTTTCTCTTCACTTCGAAAACATAATTTCTTAAGTGTTTTATGATATAAATTCATTTGTAATTGACTCAATCTTTCCATTCTACAATAAATGAGTGTAAAAATACAATAACATTAATAAAAGTAATTTTTTTTTAAAAACATAAAGTGCAAAAGTGGAGAGGAACTGATAAGGAACGGTTCACTCCGTTTCGTAAAAAATTGTGTTTTTGTCCCAGTAAGAGTAGGCTATTTATGTCGATTTCCAGTGGTACACAAAAGCACTTTTAAAAGTGCTTTTTTGGTCGAAATATCTTACATTGAGGCACTAGATCACTTTTTTTTGCCCCGAAAAAGCACTTTTGCGAATCTCGATTCAGAGGCAAGATTTACACGCACTTTCACGTACACCAACACAAAACATTTGACGTTTACCAGTTTGCAGTTTGATTATTTTGCATTTTTGGTTAAAGGACTGTGAAAGAGAGATAATACAAATAAACAATAAACTATTTTGTGAAAATGGATCGCTCAATTTTAGCTGAAATTATCAAAATATTAGTGAGTCGTCATCTAGTTCTGATTCCAACGAAGAAGTGTTTGAAATTCTGAAATTCCTTACACAAAACGAAAGGCATTCTGTGAATAATTTTGTTCAGTGTTGTGTACAATTATTTGGATGAGGAGGTTTCTTGCCATTGCATTTATTAATAAAGTTTCGAAAACATTCTTTCTATATAAATTGCAGAACAAAACAAACGTGAAGAAGGCTGTCAAAAATAGCACACATACAATGATAAAAAAAGAATTTTGTCTTTTCTGTTCCAGTGAGCACGAAAAAAGCACTTTTTTAGAGTGCTTTTGTTTTTGCAAAGGAAATCGACATTAGAGATTTCCCAAACCAAAGCAATTTTTTGTTGTGACGGCAACAGTTTCACACCAAAAATTTTATTTTTATCAAGAATATGTAAGTAACCACACAAACGTGACGAAATATTGTGACAACATCAAAAATACAGCGTCAGTGGCGTAGCTTTATAGTACTAAGGAAAGTTTTCGGAATCAAAACTACCAAGGGAAAACGCTGGTATCGCCACCTGTATTCACAGTTTCACGAACCACTTTTTCGTAAACAAGCTTACAACATATTTCGGTTATTAAAGTCGAAAACTTTGTTTGTTTTGTTTGTAACATATTAAAAAAATGTAACCTGGCACTAATTCGATCTGGAATGGGATTCAATCCTAAGTGGAAATGAGGTATTTGAAGCATTCAAGAAAATATAATCCATGTACCAGTAAAAACCTCACCAACCTCTAGTTTTAGTGAATTATCGACTCATCCCTAGTTCGTTTGACGTTTGTGTTGCCTATTTCAAAATAATTCTCGCAGATACACAGCCGTCGAAATACCGCGCCGCGTTCATTGGGTAACCCCTATCAGTTGCGTGTGGCAAAACCCACCGCATCACTTGCCGCGCCGCTCCTTCCGCACGCAACGTGTTCTATGGGCCGGGGCCTTTAGGCTTAAGTGATACCACACTCTGTGATTCTTGTGGAGAAGATCAGAACACCGCAGAGCACTTCCTCTGATGTGAATGTCCTGCTTTTTCTCGCACAAGGTTACAGATACTCGGCGCAGAGAGCAGGTAACTTAGGCTCCTTATCATGGTAGCGTCTTTTGAATTTTCTACAAACATCTGGAAAGTTATAATAAAAAGATGGTTGGTATCTGGTAGTACAATGGACCGGTATTTAGGTCTAAGTGTTCCAGCCGGTATTTTAAGAACCTTAAACAAAAATAAAACCTGAAGTGCTCCGTTAGTAAAATCATTGCTATGAAAAGTACTTTCTGGATTAGCATTTCGGAACCGGCAGAAAATTGTAGGTCCCCTTCATTCCCTCACAAGGCAATGGTTGTGAGAAAGTCATTGTTTTCATGAATTAAAGTCATCAAGATTTATTTCAACATAAACTTCCTGAGCCACATCGAGCAAATTCTCAAAACACATCCAGTTCTAGTATGTATTCCATGAAGAGATGCTTTTTTTGGGAAGCGAAAATCAGGCATATTCAGTACTTTATTATGTAGTTCAAATGCAGTTTTGATATTTATCTATCAGTATCAGAATATTTTACGGCGCACTGCGGTCCCAAAAAAACAAAACTCGTGACAAAAATGCAAAATTCGATGTTTAGTTTCAGTGTTTTGTTTTAATTTTTTTTTTTAGAAATACAACAACAAGAAAAGCAACAAATTAAATAATTTTCTGATTATTATTACGACTTACAGAGCTTTTCAAAGTTGGTAAATTTTATTGTAAAAACCAAAAAAATTAATTTCTTTGTTTTCTTTTTCCAATATTGTTAAAATATATAACAAACAATCCTAGTTTTCTGACTACTCTTTTCGTCAAAACGGATTGCACAATCTTAATGTGATGCATTGGGAAATTGAGAGTTAAAAGTTTGTGTAATAAAGCATTGTGCCAAACAGTATCCAACGCCTTTTCAATTTCTAGGGGCAGAATACCAGTGCTTTGCCTTCCATTGAACTTGTTTTAGCTGCATAAACTTTCTTAGAAAATATTGCTGTTTGTTTAAAGATAAGTCGTGTTTCCATCATTTTGGAATTATTACTTAAAACTTATTTTCTTTAAAAAGTATTTCAATTATTTGTGAGGTGAAAGAGAGTCAAATATGCTTATTGTTATTATATCAATTTAAAAAAATTTGTTAATATTTCGATCGTTCGAAAACCTACCCACTTCCACGCTTATTTTTATACACAGGGTGTTTGTCTTTTGCATAGAATGCGGCAAAATCCCAACGCGGAAAAGTTAGGTCAAGACAAAAAAATAATCGTTTTCGAGGGGGTCTATCTCCATCGGTTAACGCGGGAAGGGCAGTTATATAAAAAGAAGCTGACTTATAATTCCAAAAAAAATGATTGAAAATCACCTAAAGCGCTAATACTCACGTGTTGCAATTTTTAAATACTTCAGCTTTTATAAAAATTTCATTTCAAGTAGTTTTAGTGAACCACTTGCAAGTAATTAAGTCTCAAAGTCAAAATTTTCTTTAAATATAAAATTTCAGAATTTTACTCTATTAGAGGGGTTGATTTGGTCAAACTAAAAAATATGACTTTATCTTAATAATCTTTATGATTCGAAGAATTTGGCAGAGATACTTCGCACTTTTCCACTCTCTATTTGTGGTACTTATTGGAATATAAAATGAGCGATGCTCCGATTGCTTTCTTCGTTGAAATAATATTTACAGAAAAAATGGTTATCTCAGTCTTCTTATTTTAAAATGGACACGAGGTTAATTCATTGACTAGTTTTTCGTTGTCATTTTTCAATAATTTAGTTGGAAAATGACTTGCATTCAACCATGAGTTATCTCTATTACCATATTGTGTCACAAAGCTTCACAAAACCACAATTCACTTGCATGTGTTATTAAAATTCACATTCCAACCCACACACAGCTTCACCTCTTTGCAATTAAGTCTTAATTGAAGGCTATCATTTGGAATTCCAAGATAAAACAGAAGTTTGTCTCGAGCTCACGTAAAATCTGCCATTGCCACACCCTCATTCAAGTTCCCACTATTAAATTTGACCATGCAATATCATCAAGCTTTCAACTTTCAAAGCACTTGGAAATGTCCCAGCCCAAAGTACTCCTATCTAAAGTAAGTGACCTTAAAGGAACTTATGTCTCACTTGAGCCTTAAGTGGCCCTTACAAGTCTGATAAATATGTATGTATACTATATACACATAATGAAATAGGAATGCCCTAGAGGGCTATCCTGGATCTGGATCCATCTTGCTGTTCTCCTCCTTCACTACCACCCACCACTATACCTTGGATATGTCTTCAGTTCAGTTCCATCGCCTAATTGACGGACTTTGCAATTAAAATTATTCCATTTCGGGGTGAATTAATTCAAAGCAATGTCCGTTGCTCAGTTGGTATAGATATAGATATACGTATAGAATATAGATACCTAAAGTATAGTACATTATTATACTCGCTGCATAAATCGGAATTGTAAATTGAAGCTAAATTGAATAATTGAGAATGGACGCGTCTGAGGTCGTTGGGTAGGTTTACCTTATCTGGTGTCCCTTTAGTGCGCATTAATATTTATGAAGAAAATAAATCAAAAAAGCAGCAGAATAAAAAAGAAATACAACAAAAAATACGAATAATTGGCTTTTCAAAGTCAATCAATGCAGCGACCTCTGAGAACAGAACAAAGTCATTTGGGTGCCACTAAATCAAAAAGAAAACATAACTAACAAATAATACTACGTATACGTATGGGGTGTTCGTTATGAATCTTTGAATAAAATTATAGCAACAATCGCACAATATACGTACATATATGGTTTGATTACTCAGTATAAAGGTACTTTGCTCGCCATTTTAGAACGACTGTGTATCTGAAGGGGGTGAAATGTTGCCCCTTATGAAATCGGGAAAAATCAAAGAGTTTAAATTGATTTTTGTAATTGGCTTGGCGCTTGGTATACCCAAGACTCGCTTCGAGAACTCAGTCTATTTTCAGGAAACTTTTGAACTCTGAATGTGCGTTAAAACTTATGTTACAAGTTGCAGCCTTTAGGCTAAAAGCAAACCGATAAAAGCAAAAAATTTTTTGTTTCGAAAATTATTGAAACTACATACCAAATTGGTGGTGGGGTTGAAAATGCACGTTTTTGTAGACGATGTTTTGTCACCGAATGAAACAAAACTGTATTGAACCAGCCACCTCGAATATAACGAAACATACAAACCAAAGCAAAACATATCTCGTTGCCGAAAAATGACATGGAGGTCATTTCGTAATGTTTTTGAACGACTAAAATCATAAATAAAATCTTAAAAACCACCAAAACTGTTTTACAAGTTAATATAGTAAAACTGTTTCCAACAAGCTGAAAGCAGAGTTACATGAAACAATATTTTGAAAATTAAAGGATAACTGTCTAAAAAATTACGAACCCCGTTGTTGTTTTTTTTTTTTTTTTGACATTTATTTACTAGTTTTCTTATTCATTTATTTATTCATTTATTAACTTATTCATATAGGTACTCTTTTATTTATTTATTCATTTAAAGGGTCCGCCAAATAACTTTTTTTTTTTTAAAAATGCACAACAAAAAAAAACTCCTGAATATTTTCTCAAATTTCTGTTTTATTTTAAAGTACAATCCTTCCGGTTAGTTATGGAAAATAATTTCATTTAAATAACTGCCTAGCCTTCAAGACTGGTCAAATTTCTAACGACATTCGATTGTGTGTAGCTGTATTTTACCAATGGCTTCACGAATATTGTCCTTTGAAGCGTAAATTGTCTCTGGCTTGTCAGTGTCAGCGTAACACTTATCTTTTACGGCATCCCACAAATAATAGTCCAACGGCTGAAACGGCTCTGCGGCTGATAATGCGATCTTCAAAAACGGGACGCAAGACATCGAATGCAGCTTCGGCTGTGTGGCACGTAGCGCCATCCTGTTGAAATCAAACGTTGCTAATATCCTCCTCTTCAAATTTTGTGAACAAAAATTAGTTCAACACGGCCCAATAACGATCGCCATTGACTGTTACGGCCACTCCTTGCTCATTTTCGATGAAAAATAGCCCAATTATACCTCTGGACCAAAAGCCGCACAAAACAGTGACTCGTGTTGGGTGTATCGGTTTTTCAATATATAAAAAAAAAAAAAAAAAAAAATAGGGTGGCGCAACAGAGCGAGGAGCCCCTGGGCCTAGCGCATTTCTCACAACCAAACCATTTGAGGGAATGGAGGGGACCTACAATTTTGGGCCGGTTCCGAACGGCTAATGGAGAAAGCGCTTTTCATGGCAATAAATACTAACGGAGGACTTGCCAATTCCTCGCGAAAGGCGATACCCGTGGAAAAACATTTTTGCCTCTGCTGGGATTCGAACCTCGAACCTCTGAATTAGCAGGTGGACGTGCTAACCATCGCGCCACGGGTTCAATATATGCGTGCGGGTTTTCTGTGCCCCAAATGCGACAATTTTGCTTTTTTACATACACGCCAAGATCAAAATGAGCTTCATCTGAAAAGATGATTTTTTTGGCAAAATCTAAGTCGATCGCAAAAACACAACCATATTTGTTTAGCGGAAAGATAAAAGATAAAACTAATTATCTGACAACATGGAAAAACTCGAGCCCAGATATTCTACACAATTATTATAGGGACCTTCTAAATTCTGGAGGAGTAATGCAATCCTTCCAATATGCTGTCCAAGGATCCAAATTGAAATACTCGATGCTATTATTACTATTACAAGAAGTGAGTCAAGCACTCGACTGTTTAAAAATGGTCAAAGCACCGGGTCCAGACACCTTTCCGGTAGAATTTTATGAGAATGGCTCGAACTTGCTGAAAATCAAGCTCTGCCACTTAATGAACAAAGTCTTTGAAAATGAGATTCAAAGAAGCATTGATTTTTCCGATACACAAGAAAGGATCATTAGCTAACCCAGAAAACTATTGGGGAATCTCGTTCCTGAATGCATCTTATAAAATTTTTACGGCGATCCTCAAAAAGCGGCTAGATGAATGGATAAGGCAGAATAATATCCTGAAAGAGTAATAGGCAGGGTTCAGGTCAGGTTACTCTACAGTAGATCAACTGTTTGTCTTTACAAGCATTGTGGAATCTTTAAAAAATCAAAACAAAAAACTTTACACGTTTTTTGTTGATTTCAAGGCAGCTTTCGAATCCATTGACAGAAATGCGTTGCTAAGCTGTACTTGAAGGGAGTATCACTTGAGTTTGGAACAGTCTTCCAAAACCTATACACAGGGAACCAAGCTGCTATTTGGAATGGAAAAGAGATGTCAGACTGGTTCAAGACAAAATCAAATGTGAAACAGGGATGCGCCTTGAGCCCAACATTGTTTTCCTTATTTATAGATGATCTGCTCGATAGACTTCCGGGGGGTGTTCTTTATGCAAATACATGCATTAAGGGACTGATGTTTGCGCATGATGTGGTGATGTTAGCCAGCTCCTCTGAAAGTCTTCAGCTAATGATAAACCGGGTTGGAGACTACTGTAAGCTCTGGAATTTGACAGTAAACCAAGAAAAATCCAAAGCAATGATTTTTAAAAAAGGAGGTTGTAGAGAAAGGCGAAAGGACAAATGGTACTACAATGGCGGAGAAGTAGAACTGGTGAATGAGTTCAAGTACTTAGGTGTTCTTCTCTCGTCAAACCTCAAAACACCTCAACGAAAAATTAGCAAAGTCAAAAGCTGCAATCGATGCGACATGAAAAGGATGATTTTCAAATGGAGCAATTGCTCATAGCAGTAAATATAGTCTTTGAAGCAGTGGCTGAATCAGTTTTGTTCTATGGGGCACAGGTGTGGGGATGTAAAGAACATGAGGAAGTAGAGAAGCTCCTAAGGTTCTAAATAAAAAGAATCTTTCATATTCCTGCTAATGTCCAAAATTTTCTGTTGATGATCGAAACAGGACTTTCACCCTTGTTTATAAAAACATTAAAGTTGCAGATAGACTTGAAGGTAATGAAAATGGCGGGTACATGGTATCCAAAAATAGCAGCGGTGCAAAACAAGTCAAGCTGGTATGCGGAATGGATGGATCTGGCGCTTCAATGCAAGACGGAGGTTGATCTTAGCATTGAAAATGGTGTTCAATTTTATATCAGCTGGTGGAGAAAGTTAATGAACTGAAGTTAATGGAGTACAGAGAAGAAGCAAAAGCTTCGGTACATAGAGCAGTGTACAGTCACTTGGACCACAATTTGATAGGAAAAAACTATGTATTTCCATGTTCAAGCTATATCAATGATGATGAGGTTGAGATGTGAAATTATAAATCTGAATTAGGTACATACCACATAGGGAAGATCTACCATGTCTTTGTGATCTATGCAACAGGAGAGAACGAGAAAATGTCTTTCATTTCATTGGGAAATGTCCAATATTAAGTAAAGTGAGGCGTCATGTATTCGAAAAAAAGAACCTTTCGGACGAATAGAGTATAACGCAGTTGAACGAGCTGAATTTGGAAAAACTTTTTAATTTTGCCAAAAATGCGCTAACTTATAGGAATAAAATAAAGAGTGGGAACTCTTGATATAACATATTTATTGTAATTTTCAAATGAGCTACAGCGATCATGAATAATAGTCAATCGGGCATAAATATAATGCCATGCATATAATTTATTGTATTATTTTAAAGTAGTAAAAAATTAATTTTAATAAATAAAAACTATCTAATCTAAATCTAATCTAATCTAAAACTAATTATCTACCAAATCAGACATGATCAAAATGTTCTCATTCAAGAAATAAGCACCCTTTATTCATTTATTCATTCAGAAGTTTTTTAGTTTATTCGTTTATTCACTTATTCATTTACTGATTTATTAACTTATTTATTTATTTATTTGTTCGTTTATTCATTTATTCATTTATTAATTTTGTCATTAATTTGTTTATTTATTTATTATTTTCTTCATTTATCTATTTATTCATTCATATTTTTATTTATTCATTTACTTCTACATTTTTGTCATTTATTTTCATTTATTAATTTATTCATTTATTCATTAATTCACTAATTCATTATTCAATTATGCGATTACTATTTTTTCTATTTCCCACAAAATTTCTTTATTTATTTATTTATTTGCCTTTTTTTTATCGCTGATCAAGGTCCGATTCGTGATTCTTTTGCGCTGGTTACCCTAGTTTTTTACGTTTTCATTTATATCTGCTATAAAATTTATCTGATGAATGGTTAGTATACACACTCCTCTCAATTCTTGACGATAACCTTTACTCAAATAGTTCTTCTTATGGGTACTGAGACTTTTCACCAGATTATCTATGGCAGAACATAGAGGACTCAATAAAGAAATAAGAAAAGAGGAATTGCTAAGTGTTTAATCGGTAAGTATACCTACATACCTACTCTCCTATGCTCAAAGTTGGAGAAAGTTTTGTTTCCTCCTGATGGTAAACAATTTGAGAAACAGAAAGGGGATGAGGAACAAAGAAGATAAAAGGTAGTATGGACAGCCTAAATTAATGTAAGAAATGTTCCCATTGGGATTGTGTCGTGATCCGAGAATCGAAGAATTGCTTAAGTTTAGTCGTAAAAGGTTCTTCTATCGATAAAAGCCACATTTTGGTAGCCTTGAAGAACAAGGCAATTTGGAAAAAGTTGGCCACCCCAACCAAAAATACACTACTTAAATAACTTCCCTATTGAGAATGAACACCCTCAGAAGGAAGAGGAAACATTATCTTGAACTTCAGTTCGTTTAAAATCTAATTAAGATTTTTTCTAGGCAAACTTTAGATCATAATTGAAAGTCAAAATTCATAACCAGAAGCGACAATCGATTCATAGATGAACCACACCTTTAAAGCGTGGGTCTTTCTGAGTTTCCTATTGAAAAAAAAGACAAAGATTACATCAATTTAAATTCAATTAACCAGTTGATTCAGACATTTAAACAGCGCCGCATTAAAACAGAGCCGGGTTAGAAATCGAACTGAACTTTCAAATAATTCTCCGTAAGGAGCGGTCGTTGCCATCCAACCAATTCATCCGAATACCCAAACGTGCAAGCATTTACCTAATTACAATTGATTTCATGCTTTTAGCTATCCTCCTAATAATTCATTCAAATCTTTTGGGCCCCACCAAATTATTTTTTTCTAAAATTGGGTGTGTTCGGCAGGCGCACAAAGCTACAAATGGGAAACACAAATTCCGCAACATACCCACATCCATCATTGTTGTGTCGGTGTGTGATCGTAAAATGCCAAGATCTCATTGTTTTCGAAAAATAAGAAGAAAAAAAAAGGCTTAAAATAGTGCAATCCAAGACCGTGCAACAACGCGGTTACAAATTTTATGGAAACTTAAAACAGAGGTTACCACCGCACCACTTGAGGCAAAACGACACCAAACACAAACAATAATGAAATACGAGAGTAGATACAAAAGACGAGTTGAGATCAATGTTCGATTTATAAGGAGATCGGACCTGCAATAGAAGTCGTGACATGCACAAATCAGCGATAGATATAGATTTTGTATAAAGATACACTCTAACAGACATTGATGACGTTGCAGTGCAGCGATGGGAAACAATGCGATTATTTGAGAAGGACAAGTTGTCTATTACATCTCTTTGTAGCTTGCAATGTAATTTCTTACTTGTAGCGAAATAGGAAATGTAAAACGTTCATATAAACAAAAAACACACCAGGATGCATTACATACACACGGACTTTTTTTTAATAGACAAACGAGTCTTTTGTGACACAAAAGATACAAACAAACGGACAGAGAGAGATCTGTTGAATCACAAAGAGACAAAGAAAATATCTTTCTGTTTGTTTATTTTTTTTCTGTGTATTTTTTTTGCAGCACTTTTTGGCGAACTGGGTCAATGGACACCGAACAGAGACTTAAGGAGATCTCATCATGGATGCGATGTGGAATGTGGTGGCACTGGCCTCACTTGTGCCACTTAGTGTTATTTAGAATGGCAGCATTCGAGGACAAGATTCTTGTGTATTAATTATGACTGCCAAAGAGGCGTTGTGGTGTGTACTTAGGTACATGTTTGTATATTTGGCTCATAAGAATCCAGTTCGAGAAAAATTTTTCTTTATTCAAAGGAAAATTCGCTATTGGAATGACAAAACGTTGTTTGGGCATACATTGTAGATAGAGTCACAAGTTTTTTTTTATGGAGAAACTGCTTTTCATACCATAAAAAATTACAATGTCTCTATTTAGGAAATTATTTAAATTGAAATGAATTATGTATTTTCACTACTGAAATAGATAAATGAAAGACTAGTAAACTTTTAACAATCAAAAACACTTTTTATATATGTACCTACCTATCTTCTGATGGCATGGCAAGTAGTATCAGGTACAAAGCAGAAAATAATATTTTTGGTAAAAATTCATCGTGTGGTAGCCTTCGAGTAGCACATAGGTTCAAATTTTTCCATATTATATTGGAAGTTTTCTCGATATACCTCCTAGTACTACAAAAGAAGTTATCGATTTTATGTGAGCTAGCTTGGAAGTTGATGAATCACGTCTTTTGTGCCATAATTTATCAAAATGTGAAGATATTGATCGTAAACGTGGCTTCATAAACTTTAAAAATGGAGTTCCCGTTGATTTTGCGCCTCTGGTTTATGCTGAAAACTTTTGGCCAATAGGGTCAAAATTAGACCGTTTGTTTTTAAGTCAAAAAACCTTTAGATGCAACGAAAACAACGATGACCTAACGAATATTGAATATCCTTATGAACCTAAAAGTCTTTCATCACTAAAAATCTATTTCCACAATGCCAGCGGTCTCAGAACCAAAGGTATCGATCTTTTTAAAAACACAAGTATTGTATGTTATGATGTCATTGTGATTGTTGAATCTTGGCTTTACAACGGAATCGCATCTTCAGAACTTTTCAATTGCAACATATACAATGTTTTTCATCGAGATCTTTGCAAATCATCAAGTGAACGTGGTGGAGGAATTTTAATTGCTGTTCGATCTCATGGAAATCGTTCTGCCATCTTTGGACCAGGAACAACTTTGTATCTCTGTCAAAATTGATATACTGTGTAAAGCAAATCTCTTCATTACTGTTAGTTATGTGCCTCCAAGCAGCCCTATAGAACTTTATGAAAAGCATTTAAATAACATTGATTTCGTAAATAATTTAGGTTCTTTAGGTGATAATATTTGTGTTGTAGGTGATTTTAATCTGGGTGAGATTAAATGGGAATGGTCTGAATCAGATAAAATGCTTTTCCCTTTAAATATTTAAAAATATCGAAATTATATTTATTGATTATATATTTTACTTAAACTTAAATCAAGTGAATTATATTGAAAATTCTTTAAATAAAAAATTAGATTCAGTTTTTATATGCTGTGATGAATTTAAAGTCAATCTAACTAATGTACCTTTTTCTTTGTTAAATGACTGTATTAATCACAAAGAACTGTTTTTTGAAATTGAGTTTTATACTTATTTGTCAAATGATGCTAAACCAAGTGTAAAATCCTATAATTTTTCAAAGGCAAATTTTGTTGAATTGTATAATTATTTCTCTAGTATTGAATGGCAAAATATTTTTATGTTACTTGATCTAAGAACTATGTATAACCGCTTCATTGAAATTGCAATAACAGGTTTTGATAGATTTGTATTTGTCGCTTACTCTTCTAGTAAAAAATCTTCGAATTCGCCGTGGATTAATAAACAGTTGCGCAACTTAAAAAGAGAGAAGCGTAAAGCATATTCCATCTTCACTAAATCAAAAAATCAAATCGATTACGATCGTTTTAGTAAGTTACGGAAAGAATTTGTGGTTCTAAGTAAGTTATTATACACTGCCAACCACTAGGATGAGGCCACAAATTTTGCGATCGATTTTCGCTTTTTATACCTGGTGGAAGTTTTGTACCCGGAAAAGTTTATTATCAGTTAATAGGTACGTATTTTCCCATTACAAATTCATAAATTTGAAGGGTTTATTCGAAACGACTGTTGGAATTTCCCAAGATCAATTAATGAAGTACTGAAAATAGGTATAAAAAGGTGCTCCACTAGGATGAGGCCACTACGAATATTTCCGTGCAGAAGTGCGCAAGTGCGAATTTTTGTATAAAATATCTAATAGAGTGTTAAAAATAACCGTTTTAATTAGTTTGAAGCACACATGGGTTCCGGAAAGACTTTGACAGCGACAGAAAGAGCAAAAATAGACGCTTTCAAGGAAACAGGACTTTCAGGCCTTGAAAAAGCAAGGAGAATTAACAGGAGCAAGACAGTCATAAACAATTATCTTGCTGATCCCCTTAACTATGGGGAAAATCAAAAAGGATGCACGGGAAAAGCCAGAACACCAACTAGCAGAGTATTTAAGTCCGGTGAATATGGAGGCCATGACAAAAGTTCCACGCCTTCTGATTGTATCCAGCTTTTGACAACCCTGCTAGTGTGGGGTGGGGCATTGTCTTGTTGAAAAATTCAAGTCAGAGGTCCGAAAGTGTTTTTCATTTTTGGAAATGCCCGTTCCAGCAAACATTTGTAGCTATTTCCGTTCATTGTTGTTGACAAAATCTCCAATTTGATCGTGCCATAGTAGGTAATAGCTCTCCACACCATTACACCTGATGTACGGCTATGATGTCTTGCCAAAATAAGCTCATCTATTCTAATGTCATGAAAATAGAAGTTGTGACTATCAGGACCGTCAAGGTTAAACTTTTTTTCATCCAAAAAGGCAACGCGTTTCCATTGACTGCTCCAAGCAACATGCTGTCTTGCTAAGTTCACGCGATGCTCCTTGTGTACTTGTGTACTGGCTTCAAAATTGGTTTCTTTTTTAGTTTCCTCCTTTGAATAGTATTACTTTTTTGTAATATTCTTCGAAACGTTGTTATGCTGGCTGAAACTCCGCTTTTGGCGCGTATCATAGTCGCTGGTGGAGTAGAATTTGAGGCAAGTCGTAGAATCGACCAATTTTCTCTTGGTGTTGTGGCTTTTCCCGTGCATCCTTTTTGATTTTCCCCATAGTTAAGGGGATCAGCAAGATAATTGTTTATGACTGTCTTGCTCCTGTTAATTCTCCTTGCTTTTTCAAGGCCTGAAAGTCCTGTTTCCTTGAAAGCGTCTATTTTTGCTCTTTCTGTCGCTGTCAAAGTCTTTCCGGAACCCATGTGTGCTTCAAACTAATTAAAACGGTTATTTTTAACACTCTATTAGATATTTTATACAAAAATTCGCACTTGCGCACTTCTGCACGGAAATATTCGTAGTGGCCTCATCCTAGTGGAGCACCTTTTTATACCTATTTTCAGTACTTCATTAATTGATCTTGGGAAATTCCAACAGTCGTTTCGAATAAACCCTTCAAATTTATGAATTTGTAATGGGAAAATACGTACCTATTAACTGATAATAAACTTTTCCGGGTACAAAACTTCCACCAGGTATAAAAAGCGAAAATCGATCGCAAAATTTGTGGCCTCATCCTAGTGGTTGGCAGTGTATAAGGCATACATCTTGGATATCGATAGCAATATTAAAGTTCTTCTTTGTGCAGATGATCTTACGTTGGAATCGTTATGATTCTAATAAACTAAGAAAGTTCAAAGGGGTTGATATGTTAGCTCTAGGTAGCAACCCATAAAGTTGTTGTATAGATACTCTATAACAGAGGCGCTGAAGCGTACTGGGTAATGGATTCTTGCAGCTTCAAATATAGAGCGAGTTGTACAAACCGACACCGAATACCTTTCTCACGTTCGGAAGTCAAATTCCATAACAAAGGAAGGGGTGCTGGCTAGTGTATCACCTCGAAAAATAAAGGGGATGCAGTGGACTTGGCAATGCTCCCTACAACAATGATATGTCTGATCAATTCCATAAAAATGGGTAAAGTTTGGTGACGATGACGCGTGCGATGACACATTAGATTATATTTATTGTTTCATATAAATTTCTTAACAATTATTTAATAATAGAAAAATTAAAAAAATTAAAAAAATTCCATTTAACTTAAAGAAAAATATAAGAAAGGCTGGTGGCATTCATTATTTTAAAGAAATTGAAAAATAGAGTTGAATGCCACATCAAAAGCTATAAATATCAAAAATTAAAAGTAATTGAGTGGGGTGACCCTTGTAGAATTCACATAATAAAATTTTAATTATTTTGTTTTTGTTTTTTGTTTTTTATATAATGCAAAAATTGATATCAAAACACTAAGCAACAATAAAAG
This sequence comes from Melanostoma mellinum, assembly GCA_914767635.1. Classification (NCBI taxonomy): domain Eukaryota; kingdom Metazoa; phylum Arthropoda; class Insecta; order Diptera; family Syrphidae; genus Melanostoma; species Melanostoma mellinum. The sequence continues at coordinate 247,297,752 of OU612058.1, read as the reverse complement.
ATGTAGTAGAAAATTGAAAAGTGAATGAAAATTAACCCAAAACATCAAAAATATAAGACTCCAGAGCAAGATAGTCTAAGGAAAGAAGCCAAATTTTAACGCTTTTAAAAACTTTCCAGGTAAAGTTATAGTCCTTATTGATTGAGGAAGAATGTTAAACAACCGATGAGACATAATAGAGAAAAAGTTACGATAAGCAGTGGTACGGAAAAAAGGAACAGATAATAAGTTTGAAATTTTTCCACGAAGATTGTATCTCGAAATTAAACGAAAATTGAGATTCCCAGACTTCATATAAAAAGTTTTTAGCACCTTGAAACAGTATAAATGACGAACTGGAAGTATCTTAAGAGCACAGAACAAAGGAAAACTAGAGTGCCTACCAGCTTTACGACAGATTTTTCTAACGACATATTTCTGCAATACCAAAAGTGGTTGTATTTTGTTACGATATACACCACCCCAGCAAGCAATTCCGTATTGTAACTTAGAATGGAAAATACCATAGTAAATTGTCATTAAAAGTTTAGTTGAGCATACATTACGCAAAAAATAAAAATGTCGCAGTGTACACCGAAAATACTTCCTCAGGTATTCAGCATGACTAGCAAAACTCATACGAGAATCTAGAGTCAGTCCCAAATATTTAAGCTCGTTGACTTTCTCAACTGGAAAACATTTATCACTACAGTTCATATCACTATAAAAGGAAGGAGGAGGGAAACCAAACGAACAGTGGCAAGTAAACAGTTTGAATCTACAACATTCAGGAGCATGGAAGAAAAAAAAAATGGATTCAACATGGTAGATGAAGATAAACTGTAAGACATTATCTTGGTCTTAGAGCTTATTACTAAATTATGTTCATAGAACCAGAGTCGCAATAGGTCTAAGTCCCAATTAATATTGTAAACGAGGTCTAAAGGACTATAAGTGCCGTATGAGAACGCAATGTCATCAGCAAAAGCAGTTGGTAAACCTTTGAAACTAAGAGCAAAAAGCGAATTGATGTAAACTAAAAATAGAATTGGGCTCAGTACAGAACCCTGTGGTACACCCAAATTAAGAAACCTTACGTCACTTCTTGTATCATCCATTTTCACTCTTTGCAACCTGTTTTCAAGGTAAGACCTGAACCAGTGAAGCATGAAACCCCTAAAACCAGCTTTCTCCAACTTCCTTAGCAATATATTGTGGTTGACCATATCAAATGCTTTTGTGATGTCAACAAATAGGCCTGCTACACATTTTTTCTCGTCTAGTTGTGACATTGTTAATGAACAAAATTGTAAGAGAGCATCTTGAGCATCATGACACATGCGATGACACATGCAATAACAAATGCGATAACGCGTGCGATGACACATGCTATGACGCGTGCGATGACACATGCGATGACACATGCAATGACACATGCAATGACACATGCGGTGACGCGTGCGATGACACATGCGATGACACATGCGATGACACATGCAATGACACATGCGATAACGCGTGCGATGACACATGCGATGACACATGCGATGACACATGCGATGACGCGTGCGATGACACATGCGATGACACATGCAATGACACATGCAATGACACATGCGATGACACATGCGATGACGCGTGCGATGACACATGCGATGACACATGCAATGACACATGCAATGACACATGCGATGACGCGTGCGATGACACATGCGATGAAACATGCAATGACGCGTGCGATGACACATGCGATGACACATGCGATGACACATGCGATGACACATGCAATGACACATGCAATGACACATGCGCTGACGCGTGCGATGACACATGTGATGACACATGCGATGACACATGCAATGACACATGCGATAACGCGTGCGATGACACATGCGATGGCACATACGATGACACATGCAATGACACATGCGATGACACATGCGATGACACATGCGATGACGCGTGCGATGACACATGCGATGACGCGTGCGATGAAACATGCAATGACACATGCGATGACACATGCGATGACGCGAGCGATGACACATGCGATAACGCGTGCGATGACACATGCGATGACACATGCAATGACACATGCGATGACATATGCGATGACACATGCAATGACACATGCGATAACGCGTGCGATAACGCGTGCGATGACACATGCGATGACACATGCAATGACACATGCGATGACACATGCGATGACACATGCAATGACACATACAATGATACATTCAATGACACATGCGATGACGCGTGCGATGACACATGCGATGACACATGCGATGACACATGCAATGACACATGCGATAACGCGTGCGATGACACATGCGATGACACATGCAATGACACATGCGATGACGCGTGCGATGACACATGCGATGACACAAGCGATGACACATGCAATGACACATGCGATGACACACGCGATGACACATGCAATGACGCATGCAATGACACATGCGATGACGCGTGCGATGACACATGCGCTGACACATGCAATGAAACATGCAATGACACATGCGATGACACATGCGATGACACATGCAATGACACATGCGATGACGCGTGCGATAACACATGCGATGACACATGCAATGACGCATGCAATGACACATGCGATGACGCGTGCGATGACGCGTGCGATGACACATGCGATGACACATGCAATGACACATGCGATAACGCGTGCAATGACACATGCAATGACACATACAATGATACATTCAATGACACATGCGATGACGCGTGCGATGACACATGCGATGACACATGCGATGACACTTGCAATGACACATGCGATGACACATGCGATGACACATGCAATGACACATGCGATGACACATGCAATGACACATACAATGATACATTCAATGACACATGCGATGACGCGTGCGATGACACATGCGATGACACATGCGATGACACATGCAATGACACATGCGATAACGCGTGCGATGACACATGCGATGACACATGCAATGACACATGCGATGACGCGTGCGATGACACATGCGATGACACAAGCGATGACACATGCAATGACACATGCGATGACGCGTGCGATGACACACGCGATGACACATGCAATGACGCATGCAATGACACATGCGATGACGCGTGCGATGACACATGCGCTGACACATGCAATGAAACATGCAATGACACATGCGATGACACATGCGATGACACATGCAATGACACATGCGATGACGCGTGCGATAACACATGCGATGACACATGCAATGACGCATGCAATGACACATGCGATGACGCGTGCGATGACGCGTGCGATGACACATGCGATGACACATGCAATGACACATGCGATAACGCGTGCGATAACGCGTGCGATGACACATGCGATGACACATGCAATGACATATGCGATGACATATGCGATGACACATGCAATGACGCGTGCGATGACGCGTGCGATGACACATGCGATGACACATGCGATGACGCGTGCGATGACACATGCGATGACACATGCAATGACACATGCAATGACACATACAATGATACATTCAATGACACATGCGATGACGCGTGCGATGACACATGCGATGACACATGCGATGACACTTGCAATGACACATGCGATGACGCGTGCGATGACACATGCGATGACACATGCAATGACACATGCAATGACACATGCAATGACACATACAATGATACATTCAATGACACATGCGATGACGCGTGCGATGACACATGCGATGACACATGCGATGACACATGCAATGACACATGCGATAACGCGTGCGATGACACATGCGATGACACATGCAATGACACATGCGATGACATATGCGATGACACATGCAATGACACATGCGATAACGCGTGCGATAACGCGTGCGATGACACATGCGATGACACATGCAATGACACATGCAATGACACATGCAATGACACATACAATGATACATTCAATGACACATGCGATGACGCGTGCGATGACACATGCGATGACACATGCGATGACACATGCAATGACACATGCGATAACGCGTGCGATGACACATGCGATGACACATGCAATGACACATGCGATGACACATGCGATAACGCGTGCGATAACGCGTGCGATGACACATGCGATGACACATGCAATGACATATGCGATGACATATGCGATGACACATGCAATGACGCGTGCGATGACGCGTGCGATGACGCGTGCAATGACACATACAATGATACATGCAATGACACATGCGATGATACATTCAATGACACATGCGATGACGCGTGCGATGACACATGCGATGACACATGCGATGACACATGCAATGACACATGCGATAACGCGTGCGATGACACATGCGATGACACATGCAATGACACATGCAATTACACATGCGATGACATATGCGATGACACATGCAATGACACATGCGATGACGCGTGCGATGACACATGCGATGACGCGTGCGATGACACATGCGATGACACATGCGATGACACACGCAATGACACATGCGATGACGCGTGCGATGACACATGCGATGACACATGCAATGACACATGCGAGTACACATGCAATGACACATGCGATGACACATGCGATGACACATACGATGACACATGCAATGACACATGCGATGACACATGCGATGACGCGTGCGATGACACATGCGATGACACATGCAATGACACATGCGATGACACATGCAATGACACATGCGATGACACATGCGATGACACATACGATGACACATGCAATGACACATGCGATGACACATGCAATGACACATGCGATAACGCGTGCGATGACACATGCGATGACATATGCAATGACACATGCAATGACACATGCAATTACACATGCGATGACATATGCGATGACACATGCAATGACACATGCGATGACGCGTGCGATGACACATGCGATGACGCGTGCGATGACACATGCGATGACACATGCGATGACACATGCAATGACACATGCGATGACGCGTGCGATGACACATGCGATGACACATGCAATGACACATGCGATGACGCGTGCGATGACACATGCGATGACGCGTGCGATGACACATGCGATGACACATGCGATGACACATGCAATGACACATGCGATGACGCGTGCGATGACACATGCGATGACACATGCAATGACGCATGCACTGACACATGCGATGACACATGCGATGACACATGCGATGACACATGCAATGACACATGCAATGACACATGCAATTACACATGCGATGCCATATGCGATGACACATGCAATGACACATGCGATGACGCGTGCGATGACACATGCGATGACGCGTGCGATGACACATGCGATGACACATGCGATGACACATGCAATGACACATGCGATGACGCATGCGATGACACATGCGATGACACATGCAATGACGCATGCAATGACACATGCGATGACACATGCGATGACACATGCGATGACACATGCAATGACGCGTGCGATGACGCGTGCGATGACACATGCGATGACACATGCGATGACGCGTGCGATGACACATGCGATGACACATGCAATGACACATGCAATGACACATACAATGATACATTCAATGACACATGCGATGACGCGTGCGATGACACATGCGATGACACATGCGATGACACATGCGATGACGCGTGCGATGACACATGCAATGACGCGTGCGATGACACATGCGATGACACATGCGATGACACATGCAATGACACATGCGATGACGCGTGCGATGACACATGCGATGAAACATGCAATGACGCATGCAATGACACATGCGATGACACATGCAATGACACATGCGATGACACATGCAATGACACAAGCGATGACATATGCGATGACACATGCAATGACACATGCGATGACGCGTGCGATGACACATGCGATGACACATGCAATGACGCATGCAATGACACATGCGATGACTCATGCGATGACACATGCGATGACACATGCAATGACACATGCGATGACGCGTGCGATGACACATGCGATGACACATGCGATGACGCGTGCGATGACACATGCGATGACACATGCAATGACACATGCAATGACACATACAATGATACATTCAATGACACATGCGATGACGCGTGCGATGACACATGCGATGACACATGCGATGACACATGCGATGACGCGTGCGATGACACATGCAATGACGCGTGCGATGACACATGCGATGACACATGCGATGACACATGCAATGACACATGCGATGACGCGTGCGATGACACATGCGATGAAACATGCAATGACGCATGCAATGACACATGCGATGACACATGCAATGACACATGCGAAGACACATGCAATGACACAAGCGATGACATATGCGATGACACATGCAATGACACATGCGATGACGCGTGCAATGACACATGCGATGACACATGCGATGACGCGTGCGATGACACATGCGATGACACATGCAATGACACATGCGATGACACATGCGATGACACATGGGATGACATATGCGATGACACATACGATGACACATGCGATGACTTTAACTTAACTTTAAAATTGTATCTTTGATATTTGAAATTTTTTAGACAAAACAACTTGCATACTATATTTCTTTAAAATTCGTTTTTAAAAAAAGTGTAGATTAAAAAAATTTAAAATAATCTTTCGACCATCATCAACCCTTCTGATGCTCTCACCATGCAACGAATTAAAAAAGCCCTAGATCAGCAAAATAAATGGAAAGTGATATAAAACTGAATTTTTCTTGTTTATTCCTCTTTTTAAATTTTGTTTAAACTCAATCTCTTTTTTACTTTTTCGTCTCTCATGGCAGCTTTGGTTAATTAGCCCTAATAACTCAAACTTATAAATGGCACATTAAATTTACTTAATTTAATTCTTAAAAAATACCAGTTCTTTCGATTTTGATCAAATTTTCAGGTGTTATGTCGTTTTTTTTTTTTTTTTTTTTTTGGCTTAAACCATGGCATATTTTGTTTGAATTTTTCCAATATCTTATGTAATTTTTTTTCAATTGTCATTTTTATTGGTTGCTGGCAACCATATACAACCAATTATATTATGAAGAGCGAACACTAAAAGTTCGTTCTCAGCCTTAAGATTATATGGTATTGTACTTAGAACACAATCACAAGCTCATGCGACCCAGTCGTGCTCATTTCTTCAATGTAATTTTGCAGTCTGTAGCGCACTTTATTTTACAAATTGTATATTGCCACTTTCTGTTTCCTATTTTCCCTTTTTCTCTTGAATGGACAGAATATAATGTCTTGTACACAATGAAATCTTTCCTCACAAATTTGGTAAAGTTGACCAGGCAAATTTATTACTGGGAAGATAAATGCAAAGATGCAAAGATCTAAGCTGCTTTTCGAACACCATAAACTAATATTTTCGTATCTACGTTTTTCATCAAAGCAAGGAAAGGCTGTGAAGCTCCTTTCAAATCATCTCATAAGCCCCCAAATGGTTGTGGCTGCGCTTCAATAAATACTAATCGACCATCTTTGTTTAAATATTTAAAGGACGACACACGCGTGTATGTGCATTCCATGTCCATGTTAATGTTCATGATAAACTGTTTAAACCATTAACCCGCAGTACTTTAAACTTATTATGACAGTAACGAAAAAATGAATTGGATTTAATAAGTGACCATCTGCATCTGCATAGTAGGGCACAAACAAACTTATATCGACATAAAAGAACGCTGAAAAAGCGATAAATAATTAGGACGGACGTTAGCTAAACTTTTCGCATATCTGCACAGCACTGTAAAAGTTGATAAAGCGAACATAGTTTAGCACTTGTATCAAAAAGTTATGCAATTAAACGAATTCACTACTTGACGATCAATTAAACACAAATGTGACGTGCTGTACATAGTTCTGTTTAATTTTGAAGCTGGTTGTTTTATTGCATTCGTTATGCTGTACGTGACCAAAATTAAAACTATCAATTTAAATACATGATGATCATGATGATTAAAGTTATTTGCATTTTTTTTTTTTTTTTGATGATTTCACAAAATGGATTTAATTGGGAAATCTCTGATTTAATCGTTTCATTTTAATGAACTCTTCCAATACTTTTGTTCGCCATTTTATAGCTTATTAACGACCTTTCCCCTTTTATTGCGGTATTTGTGGAAGTGAATACATACTTGAAATCAATACGTTTTACAATCGTGAGTTTTTAAAAGGGAAAATTGAAATATTTACATGCTACCTTTTTACTGTAATCCTTTTTATGCTGTTTTATTTCCTATACATATTTGACTAATTTGTAAGTGCATCTCGTGGATCATAAAAGTCCTTTTGTTTAATCGAAAAACACGAACATGTGAATTACTTTTCCGAAAAAGCTAATTACGAACACGGAAAGTTGATAGATAAACAGTTAAGGCTCCTTTCCTGACTTTTCATTACCGCGCTGTATTTATCATCACATGGGTTTCCAAACGTTTTTTGGTGTTTGTGAGCTCATAACAAATACAAGATGTCGAATATTAAGTGAAAAAAACCCGTTTCATAAAAAAAATTGCGTTGTTTATCATTTTCACTTGAAAATAATTAAAAACCATCAACAACAAGCAATTATGACAGGATTAATGTAGCACAACATTCTAAAAACTTCAAACAAACTCTATTTCTGGAAAAAGATCGAATATATGAAAAAGAGCTCTCGATTAAGGATGCGTATTTAATAACACGTGTGTTCCAAAATCGTGTACACGAACACAAAGACTGTTTTTGGACGGTTAGATTTGTATCTATCTATCTATCTATCTATCTCTTCTATATATATAAAATAGGATGTATGTATGTATGTATGTATGTATGTCCGGGGTAAACTCCTAAGCCACCTGACGGATTTTTATGAAATTTTCAGGGTAGAAATAGTTTAGTCCAGAGATGGTTCCTGTCAAGGTTTGATCCCCATATTCCCACAGGAACGGGGTTGGGAACGGCTAATAAGAAACTACTCCACAGATTTAAAAAATTCTTTCTGCACTAGGGGTGCTACATTATCTCCCTTCATTAGTAAACTTAAACTATATTTCATCCCTATAGTCCCACAGGAACAAAAACGGGATCGAGAGCGGAAACCATAAAGTTATTTGACCGATTTCAAAAATTCTTTCAACTCTAGGATGTTACATTATCCCTCAGTGGCATAGACTTATATTTCATTCACATATTTCCACATGAACGGAAGATTAACACAGGAACGGGGTTGGAAATGGAAACTTAGAAACTTCTGAACCGATTTCAAAAATTCTTTCAACTCTTAGATGCTACATCATCTTTCGCTGACATAGACTTATTTTTCATTCACATATTTCCATGGGAACAGTGAAATTCCCACAGGAACGGGGCTGGGAACGGAAACTTAGAAACTACTGCACAGATTTCAAAAATTGTTTCAACATTAGATGTTCTACATTATCCCCATGTACTCTTTGTCAGTAACTCAGGCTATATTTTTCATCCCTTTAATCCGACAGGATCAGAAACAGGACCGAGAACGGGAACATTAAAGTTACTTCACCGATTTCAAAAATTCTCTCAACTCTAGGATGCAACATTATCTCTCAGTGACAGATTTATATTTCATTCATTTATTTCCACGAGAACGGAAGATTCCCATAGGAACGGTGTGGCCAATGCAAACTTAGAAACTACTGAACAGATTACAAAAATTCTTTCGGCGTTGGGATGCCTCATAAGCCCACAGTAAAAAAGATTACATTTTATCCCCAAATGCCCACGGAAGAGGAAAAAAGAGAACGGGAACCTTAAAACTATACAGACCCGAGCAAAGCCGGGCGGCTCAGCTAGTTTTCTATAAATGAAAACACGAGTGGAAGTCAAAAAGCAATTTTATTAATATCCGGCAGGGCCAGGAGTAAAACTCTTCCATCAAAAAATTATGGAGCAACTGCATCGATAGTATATTTGATATTTTAACCATGACCACTTATATTTCCTGAACAAATACTGTTAGTTCTGGACGTCTTAAGTACCCCAACCATAGAACAGGCTGTCGAACTGTGAAGATTTTAACGATATTTTCTTAAAAATTTAAAGGAGAAGTCCAAAATTCTGTGCACAAAAACAAGTCGATCATATCAAGAAAGGTATTGGTTTTAAATCATGAATATAAAACAATTTATGTGCTTTAGAATTCTCAAGGCGTGCACAAGGATGAATGAACAAAAAAATTGTTCTTTAATAAAAATTACCATGACTTTCACCTCGTACACAAAGGGGTGTGCAGAAAGTGTCGAAAAGCGTTTACTTGCGCTTTATAGTGTTTTTATAGACAAAAATTTCCTATTTTTAATTGCAAGAGGGAGAGGAGGGGTGGGAGTCTGCTTCCACGTATAAGGGCATTGAATCTTCAACATTGATTGATATGATACCTTCGTCCAGTGGTGCCATCATATCAAGGTATCGGGGATGTCTCTTTTTGCTCCTCATAATAATCACCAGTAGCTGAAATACTTCTGTCGTTGACGTTGAAATTTGAGTGCTGTGCAGATCCTCAGATCTTTCCTCTCAAATACTCCGAACTTTTTCATAAGGGTATCGGAAATAGTAAACCATGCCGGAAAGCAGTGTGTGATTTTTGATCTGAGGAGCTGCTTGTGGAATAGCAACTAAAATAGCAACGTCTTCCAGCTAAATCCGCTCCTTTTATACATCAGGAGGTGTATGAAGCAGAAAGCGTAGTTTGCCTTGGTGATAACTGCTGTTGCGTGTGGGTTGAACCGTAATTTTTCTTCGAAGTTTTAGCCGAGATACTTGATGTTAGTTTTCGTTAGTTTTCGTCATCGGGTAGTTTAATGATTGTTTTGTGACAGTCAACTGCTGATTTTGTGCTTCGACGCCTTATCACCTCGAGCAGAAAGGGTGGCCGATAGTTGACTTTAAAAGCTGTCGTAAGATATTAGTAAGACCATGTGAATCATGATGAACTAACGGGAATGGGTTAACTTCATCTGTGTTTAATATCGACGAATTAAAATGGTCGTTGTTATTACACTTAGACGTATTGTATTAATGGCGCTATACATTTGCAAAAAAACCATGTTTCTGAAAAAAAAGCTTTTACTACTTGAATTTGGCCAAATTGGAATTTTCGAAAGTAGAATGAAAGCTATATTCGAAAGTAGGTCTTATTTTACTCGGCCTCATTTCATAGTGTCACTTGAAAACAGTTGGTACCCGTAGCGTAATAGCTAGCATGTCCACTTGCTAACCCAGATGTTCGAGGTTCGAAAATAAACATTCAAAACATAATAAAACGTGTATGAAAGCTAAGACTATATTCCTTAGCAAAAATTTTAGATCATGTTGATTTATTAAGTGGTTTCAGAGCAATCAAATTTCAAAGTCAAAATTTTAAAAACAAACAAAAAGTGCAATAAATTTTGTTTTATCAATTTTCACTTCTTACTTGTTTTTAAGAGCAAGACTAGAGTTTTGTTCTCATATCTGGCCAGGTGCTTCTCAAACATATTTGCGCCTACTTGATAGGACACAAAACAGAGCGTTGAGATTGATAGGTGATAGTTCAATTGTTTGTTTTTTATCGCTTCTTTTACAAAAAAGTGCCCTAGTCAAATAGCCAGTTGCATTTCTCCCCTGAAACAATTTAGCTGCAATACCCGCCCCGCAAGGAATGCTCATCAGTTCTCCCTTCAGCCCAACATTAGTCGTAGAGTTAGGTATAGAGATTCATATTTTAGACACTAAACACGGATGTGGAATGCTTTACCCAACTCAATTTTCCCCACGCAATATAATGTACAGAAATTCAAGAATAATGTGCATCCATCTCCGTTCGTATCCTTTCCTTATTTCCTAACACCCACACTGTGTTCTATAACATTATAAGGGTAGTTACAACCCCTTGAAGTGCCCGTAAATTATAAAAAAAATGTAGGGTAATTTGTACAGAACACCCTTTTTTGCTACGCACAGTTTGTGTTGAGTCATAGCTACGTAAGCCCAATTGTCATCGATTCTAATTTTTCACTTACTCTTTTGTGCTAATTTCTGTCCTAACAGCCAGAACACAATAAAAAGAAAAAAAATAATAAAAAATCTAATTTAATATTTCCTATCTAAGAACGTAAGCTTCCAAACGTATTCATTTTTTGGAAATCCTTTCTTATTTGATAAATAAAGAAAGTTAACTCTCAAAATTAGAAATAGAACATCTGACAATAACTGAAACTGCAAAATTGGTGGAATAATAGTCATTAGCTGAAAATGATTTTTTTAATCATGTACGTTCAAAGTGCATTCGTTTCTTGATCATAACACTGAACTAATACGCAGTAAACGTGTTCATACACGAATATTTCCATTACAAGTGTAACACGTGCACACTTGATAGCCTGTATTAATGGGCTCTAATATGAAACGAGTTTACTGCACCATAGTGAAATGCTCAAACTATTCGATATAACTTTCTTTATAAAAATTTACTAAAAACAAAACTCTTCGAGCGCTAATTGCATGTTGTTTCCGCCACAATTTCTCATGTTGGTAATCAGTCTTCACTAATTAATAATATCGTTTTAGTTGCATAGAATTTTACTGACGTTCATTAACGCTGTATATGTAATTTGCTTGAAAGTTCTGAGCCCATATCATTAAAATATCTACAATATCGCGCTATTAGCAGTTTTACATATTGCTCATACGCCACAGTGAAATGTCAAGTCTTATTATTCAAATCAAATACCAATTGTATCGTAGAATCAATAACGCAGTGAAGCTGTTCATTTGTTCATTTAAGAGTCGAATTAAGTTTGACTATATCAACATCCAATACAAAAACTACAACAACGTTAATTTGTTTTAAGGGGGAAAGCTGGTCTAGAATTTTGAAGCAACCGAAATTTTTTTCTGTCTTAAAAGTTATTTTAGGGTTTTAAAAATAACATACCAAAAGAAAGATGCCGGCAAAAATATCTAAGTGCCCAAACTTTCCATTCTGCGGCAGCGCCCTTCTGGTATGCCATATGATTTTATAGTACTAAAAACACTTTTTTCTCGAAATCACTTTTTTTGAACTGGCCGAAGACATAAATCGAGCAAATCTTCTCCGATCTATACGAAATTTTGACAGTACATTCGAAATACCTTTCTCCGGAGACGTTCGTAGGATATTTTTTACATTACATAGTTTTTTTTTAGTCAACAATTTTGTCGTTTTTCTTATAGTGAAAATTTTAGAGTTTTGTTCAAACGTGTACCATTTCGAGAAAAAAACAAAATATAAAAAAAATCTTACGAACTTCTCTTGCTGTTGTTATATAAAAACTAAAAATTTTCAAGATTATGTTCCAGGACCAAAATTAAGGAGGTTACATCCTTAGCCATGGACCAAAGCCGCCATTTTGAATTTAACTGACACGAAATTATTTGTATTTGTATATTAAAACCAAGATTATAAAACCTCTTTCACAGATTTTCGACTGTATTTTTTGTTGAGTCACAAAAAATTCATAATTTATGCCCATTATTTCACGCTCTAGACCAGCTTGCTCCCTTAAGATATTACAACTTCTGCTTGGTTTGCGAAAGATTGTCTGGTAATAGTTTAAATGGATGGTGATAGGGATGTTGGATTAGTTGTTACAGTCGAATGTGACTCGACAGACTTGATAGATTTAATATATAGCAACACTTTAAGGAGATTTTGCAAACCATATGAAGTAAAAATTCATTTGCTTTCCAATATCAATTGGATCAAAAACCTTGCACGTGTAGTAGTTAATAGATCCGTAATGCTAAGTACAAGTGTTCTTAATTAAGACCCCCAATATACATACGTAAACTAGTCCAAACGTGTTTCAGATGTAAATTAGTTATCCGTGTATGAGCACATGTACTCAGTGTTACACGTATAGTACTAAACATGCTTTTAGTATTAAACGTGTAACTAAATAAAAAAAATAGGGTGGCGCAACAGAACGAGGAGTCCTTGGGCCTAGCGCATTTATCACAACCATGCCTTATGAGGGAATTTTCTTCCGGTTCCGAACGGCTAAACGAGAAAGCGCTTTTCATGGCAATGAATTTACCATCGGAGGACTTGCCAATTTCTCGTGAAGGCGATACCCGTTTGAAAACATTTTTGCCTCTGCTGGGATTCGAACCTCGAACATCTGGGATGGCAGGCGGACAATGGACATGGTAACCATAACGCCACGGGTACCACGTGTAATTATATCAGATTTTCTTACGACAGTTTCTAATCAAGTTGACGGTAAGAAATAGATGCATTTTGACTTTAGATGATTCGAAAAGTAGTCGATAGAGGGTTGTAGAATAGTTGAGTGAAGTGCACTAAGACCTGTTACACTCTTAACTTAAAAGACTCAGATACCTACTTATTTGTCTTTGTCTCGTTAGCTTAGTGCGAGGATCTGTTCTTGTTTTTGTAATTCTTCAATGGGCCAAAGATGTTTGATCTCAAATCACACTATAGGAACAGATATTACGGAAAATCACTTTTTTATAACTTCACGTGTACTTCCATTTTCACGTGTATTTAAAACTCACACCAGCACGTGTAGATAATTTCTTAGATTCACGTTTACACGTGCAAAGAATACGAGTGTAATTTAGTACAGCATTTCATCGATAGCTCTATATTCTAGAGATAGTTAATTTAAACGTGTAACACTTGTATACCTTCACAAGAAGCTTGAAGGGCTAGCTTAGACTTTTTTGTAGCTCCAAAATCATTGCTTTTATGTTTTCAATACGGGCGGATCCCTAGAGTGAAGAAGATAAGTAGTGCAGCTATGATAAATGAGTTTAAAAAACTGTGGAGTAGAATTACTTCTTTCGCCAATAATTTGCTCATCGTATGCACTTTTCATGATGCTTTAGAGAAAACTTCATTCAATTCAAGTCAACCCTTATCCACAGCAAAGCCAAACCAAAGGACGTTTCATGACCGATTGGCTCTTTTATTTTCGCTAATGAAGCTACATACTTTTTCTTTTTCATCTGATAAAAATAATATCAAACTAAAACTTGATGCTTTTTGAGAATCTCTTGGTGTAGATATTCTACACTACACTGTGCCTTTAAACAATCTACTCCATGGTATATGATTCATGTGATTTAAAGTTTCAAGCTACTCTTAAAAATTCGACAAACTAAAAGATTCGTGGGCCATGATTAGGATCGTAGATTTTGTTTATATGGATGCACTTGTTCCAATTGTGTTGTGCCGGTAAAAGATAAACTCGTAAATTTATCTAGAGGTTGGTCTTTTATTTGCATTGTTTATCAAATCAATTGGAACATATTTCATAAATGTAGTGTTTTGAGGAAAAGAAAAACTTATCGATGGATGCTTACATATAATGCTTTTAGTTTCCCGGAAAATTGACGTTGCGTTTTCGCAACACCCGCCAAATGTAGTAGCAAAATCATTAAAGAAAAAAAAAATTAAATACGGAGTTTAAATCAGTTTTATTGACAAAATATTCATCAAATATTTGTTTTTGTGTGGTATCCATCAAAGCATTTTGGATGAAGTGCTACGTTACACTTTGTGCAGAAAAAAAATGGTTTGATTAGAACATTTCCGACAGCGAAGACTTTTTTTTGTTTCGATGATAGTATGTTTCATGTCATCGAAACGAACCGCTTCATTAGGGTTTCCATTTCGTTGAATAGGCTGACTGCTGCTTGTCTCTGATCTCAACAAGGAATCGACAGCAAATGCTCTGATTGAAGTAGTCTTTTGAGGATGAATGTGGACATGAATGTGGACATCCAGACCGCCTGGTGGTTGCTGTTGATGGTGTTTAGTTCCCGTAGCTGAATACGTTGTAGCAGCTTCCTCAAGTGTTGCCTGTGGTGGTAGAGCTTCTGTATGTAGTCGGGCAGGTGCTCGTATTTGTCCCGGGAAGTTCTTGGCTGCCTATTCTTCTCAAGCGAAGATTCAATTACGGTTTCCAGATTGTCAATTGCTGTATCATTTTCCTCATTCCGGAGGTTTGTGTTGGTTGACGGTAGTGTGTGTTAGTTGGCTAGCAGTGTCTAGCTTTTTGTAGTTGACGAAGCCCACCTCTGGTTGGTTCACAGAGATTATCTGGTGCCTGAGGTTGATTGAAAGAAGGACGGCCTCGTGATCCCAATCGCTGGTTATTGTCGTGCAGACGAAGTTTCGGAGCTCCGGAAGGATAAATATAGGATTGGATGTTGCGAGGAAAAAGTCGAGCGTCTATGGTGTCCTTGGGAAGGTGGGTTTGGGTTGGGACACTACTACCAGAGAGTGATGTTCTATATTTTCGTCCCGCTAATTGACAATTGCATTCCCGTCACTGTTGTCTTGTGTATCCATCCATCTTCGGTGTCTAGCGTTAAAGTCTCCTCCAATAAGTTCATAGGTGCTTCTGCATAATATCCTGTTCAAGGTATGGAGATCGTCTCTGATGTCTGATGCTGTTGCCGTGCATTTGTTGTAGATGCTGATGACTGTAAAAAATAAACCAATTACCAAATATTTCTATTCGTTTGTGGTTTTACAATACACCTCTCATTCACGAATTATTGGTTTAATTTTTTTCCAGGAAAAATAATAATAAATTTTCTGTTGAAAAAATAAATTACCTGGGCTATTAGGTTTTTTATAACTATTGTGTACAGTCCAATTATTTATAAGAATTTTTAACCCTTTACCGTGGTTTTTCCAAAATAGCTGTGGAATGAATTTTCGGCTCTTTTTTAATAAATTTTTTTTTTTATAAAGTGCACATTATTTCGAAGAAACCAAATTTTATATGCAGAGAAAAACCAACGGAAATTTTTTTTTTCTTTTGGTAAATGCTACTACTTTTGGCGTGTTGCGAAAACGCAACGTAGGATTTCTACCTCACCTATCAATCAGGTAACCCGTTTTATTTGCATCAAATGTACATTGAAATATTATTTGAATCTTTCCATAACAGTTTGTGAAAAAAAATTTAAAATAATAAGATGTTGGTACACTTTTTTAGTTCCTCAACAAAGGCTACCTCAAAATTTCCGAAATTACAGTTTTTGACGGTGTTCAAAAGACTACAAAATTAAGTTTTTGAAAAAAATCCAAAAACAGGTCGATTAGATATTTTCACAAGCTTTCAAAATCATTTGTTAGTTCATTAAAATAAAGGATCCTTTAGGCTGGAGACGCTCTCAAACATGACGTTGCGTTTTCGCAACGCTAGCCGGAAATGGGTTAAACCCCGATCTCGACAGTAATTTTTCGTTCGAGCGTGAGTTTCAATGCTTCAATAGAGAAAAATCCAGCAAACTGTGGCAAGTCCGAGCTATATACTGCTTATTTTCAATAACATTTATTCTTTTTTATCTGGGTACATAAATTATCTTCTTCTTACTGATACCTTCTCGTCGTCAAATCAAGCCAGCAGGGTTTAAATGAGAGACTCTGCTAAACTATTTAAGAAAATAGTACTTTATTGAAAAGATTTCTTACTCAGATGTTGAATCAGATAGTATTTCATGAATCCCTTTACTGTTCAACTCCATTGTTCTGATTTATTTTACTCAAGAAAATTCTTAATTCAAGGTCTAAAAACATCAGATACCGAATAAGATATTATTTCATCTTTGTAGGCAAAGCATTTTCAGACAGGAATCATATTAATTGATCCTTACTTAGAAACTTCTGTTCGCTCGATTTGGTTCAATGCCTTGGAAGTATTTACCCAGAAGCTAAATTTTACAGCTCTACGAACGAAAACAATTATTTTTATAAATAAAATCAAAAACAGTGGAAGCAGTCAAACTGAAAGTGAATGGTGTTGATTGCATTTTTGGTCGACTTATTGCCAGTCACCATCACAACAAAGAGCAACAATGTATTTCATTATCGAGGCAATATGCGCTGCAAATTTTGCTGCACTCAATTTATCCCAACTGCATGTATACCTCATTTATCGTGGCGAATAATTTTTTTTTTTTTTTTTTTGTAGTCTGCCCATTCATAACTTTCTCTCTTTCGAAATAAATCCGACCTAGTGTTGTTTATTTGTGAAATATAAATTGGCAACCACACGCTTTACAATCGCATGTAGGTTTACATCACTTCCGTTTGCTACAATCAGACTAGCCTCCCACTTTAGATGGAAGCCATTAATGTGATTTTGTTTTGGGATTTTATGTACCTTAACACAATGAAAAGGGAAACAAATACAAAACTTTAACGGGTTGTTCATAAAATTAGCATAGAAACAAGCTTATTAATTCAGTCAGAGACTTTTATCTATCCCCAGGTGAATTGGGCTCCAAAGTGGACTTCTTTCTTACAGACTAACACTTTCCCGTGTATCCCAGTTTCGGTCCCTTTAGAATGAAAAAAGAAAAAAAAACATCTACTCACACACATAAATAAGACTTAATACCGATTCTTCCAAACCTTTAATTAATTCTGCGCGGATTTTTAATTAAAATTGCTAATGACTTTGTATATACGCCGTAATGTCTCTCGCATTAAATTAAATTTCTCATATACCTACTCGACAAGCCGTATGTATATTTTTATACATACGAACAATACTCAATTCTGTGTGTGTCGTAATTTTTTAATTTCCTTTTGTTTTTTGTTTAGATGGAGAATAAAAATTAAATGAAATCTATAAAGTTTTCAATAGCTAACAGTAATGACCGCACAGTGAAACTTTTTGATAAGGGTTTGTTGTTACTTTGTGTATATCTACTTACACCCTAAGCTTTGTGTGTGTGCGTGTGTGGGTGGGTGGATTAAAGTGGAACTTATACGTGCTAATTTTACAGGAAAGTTGCAAACAATTTGTTTTGTATGGAGGTTGATTGAACAACTTTGAAAACTAACAGAGAAGCAACTCAAGTCAAGTTGATTGGATTGGATCTTCACTGAAACTAAAGCATTGTTTGAAGAGTTAATTTGTCAAGGAAGGTGAGGATTATGTAAGCTAAACGGAATTTGTTTTTGTTGACATCATGATATCTGAAGAAGAATAGTAAGTTCATCGAATGATCTACTCTGACACCAAACTGAACGTAAGTTTTTGTTGAATTTGATTTTGGATTTTGGTTTTGAGCAATCAACGCTAACCTCAATAAACTTTCAAGAATTAACAATAAGTTGATACTAAGGACTGGTAGGAGAGAAATTACAGATGTTGTTGTTTTAGGGATAAAAATATACACTCAGGCAATTTGTAAGAATAACTTTTTCATGTCAGAGAAAAACAAGGGTTAAGTCAGCTTCAATTCGGGGAGAATTTTCTTTAGACCGAAGGCTGGTTTGAGCTTACTTAGAATCAACCTTTCCTGTTTCAACTGCATA
This sequence comes from Melanostoma mellinum, assembly GCA_914767635.1. NCBI lineage: Eukaryota > Metazoa > Arthropoda > Insecta > Diptera > Syrphidae > Melanostoma > Melanostoma mellinum. The sequence goes on along the minus strand of OU612058.1, from coordinate 247,278,410 downwards.
AGGTTGGCATTGGTTTCGAGCTCTACTAAAAAAACGCTGAAAGCTTAGTTAAATTTGACCAAAAAATTTATTGTAGAACTTTTCGAACCTCACAGACATGGAAAAGATTACCCCACGGGCACCGCCATTACGAATTCTTGACTCAGGTTCTTATTTTATGAGACCTATAAATGACTCTTGATGCACTTAGTTTTTTCACCATAGTGTAAAGTGAATTATCAAAAAAGCATTTTTGACACCCCTATTTTTTCTTTGCGAAGGAATTCTATTGAAGTTTTAAAATGTCAACCCTTAAAAAATAAGAGTATTTGATTTCACATTAATGCACTGCGACAAATTCAGTATTTTATTTCCTCTTTTTTCATTTAGCACAAAACAAAACTTTGCCTCGCAGGTACCAGGTACACTTTTAAATGAAATCAGATTGAAAAAAGATTATTTTCATGGCTGCGAACTCATAATTTTCAGGAACTTTGGTATCTAAATGACACATTTCTGCGTTCCTAAGTGACATACAAGTGTATTCCTTTTAGTCACTCCAAGGAGGTGATCTCATTTTCTCGTTTTCTGAAAAAAGAGTAGTGCTGAACATTCCTTTAAGACGTGTATGAATATTTGCTGGCTATTAAAGCAGAGTCTACTGATAGAATCATCTTTTAATCTATGTATTTTCATTCTGAAATTTAAGATTTAGATTTGTATGAGTAGAGTGTTTTTCTATATTTTCTATATATTCTATGCTTAGAGCATATTAATTTGGCCAGAAGATAAACGCCACGATTCATTGGATTCTATAAAGGGTGTTTGTTTAAGACGAATGATTTTGAAGAATTCAGCATTGTTGTTGAAATAAGGGTTTAACATTAGGTTTAATGAATGATTTGGGGCAGCTGGCTTGAATAAGTTCCAGACGAGAATCCCAATTTTCAACTACTTTTTTAAGCATTTGGGGTCGTATGTCAGCAATAACGCACCGAATATGCTCCAAAGCGACAATCGTCTCGGGTTTATCTGCGTAGACAAGCGACTTTTCAAACCGTGTTAAATAGCACGACAACACAGGCCCATGACACGAGAAAATGCGCCTGCCTAAAGTTTTCTTCAATCAATTGATTGTTTCGTTGATGAACGCTGTATTGTTGGAACCAAAGGTCGTTCACATCAACTAAGGCACAAAAAAGTCATTAACCATGGCTTTAAAGCGTTTCCCATTGACTGTAATATTATGGCCGGTTTCATTTTTGAAGAAATATGGAACAATAACTCCTTTTGAGGATGTAACGGCGCAGGGTCTTAATAACTTGTGACTCCCAATGCGACTACCAAAAATAACCAAGTAAAAAAAGCAAGCTAGTAAAAATGTTCTTGGAAAATCGAGATCAATGTCCATTTCCAATTGGGCCCATTCAATTAACAATCGTTTTTCTTCAATTCTTGCATGGGTTGGATTCTGTAAGGCAGCAAACCAAGGTTCGTCTGCAAAATTATGGGTGTGGGCCATCCACATCTCTAATTATTGTGCGCGATGGCGGATGGACTCTTTCGGGTCATCTTTGATACTCTTCTCTACAGCACCAATCGGTGTGCACTGTACGGTGTACGGCACCGGCGTCTTTGAGGATGTTCATTATACATTAGAGTAAACCAAGTGCGAAACCGATCAATGTCGAATTACTGACTCTGCTGGGCGATTATGTCAACCGAATATTGGACACAGCATGAGATGTGTATTGCGAACAGAACCTTTATTTTGATAGTAAATTTACATCAGTTATTTGTTATGAACTGGCAAGCTTAGTTGAGCATAAACCAAGCAGCAACTGCCAAAAGAGCAACTCTGAAAAAACTATTGCAAAATTGAAATCATAGTCTTTAAAAAAACACCCTTTACAAGAAATTTAAAATTACCTTTAATTTCTTTTTGATAACTGTTGCACTTTTTTCCTTACAAAACAAATCACAACCGAATCCAAAACTTGGATTATAGCATTCTAATATTTTGATCGTACGTCTGATTAATTAATGATCCTTTAACGAATTTTAAACACAATATGCACACCGATTTGCCGCGGCGACGTTGATCAAATTTTATTTTATGTTGAACTGTCAAATGACAGGGTGGATTTTAATGGAAAAGAGTGAAACATGTAGCAAGATAATATGCTGCCAATGCCAGCTGCTCAGCAAGGGATGGCCCGTAGGTAGTTTTAATTAGTGAAAATCGAAAAATTGATATCAAAAGAAATTAATGATATAAACAAAGTTCTATCAAAACACAAGTAAGGTGTTTCAGAAAGTTAAGGGCGCCAAGAAATTTTTGCTTGGGATTTCCAAACCAAATTTAATGCTGAAAATGGTCTTCAAATGAAATAAAAACATTTCCAAAAGGAATAAAATAAATTTTATTTTGGAAACCTTTACGGGTACAGGTAGAAAACCTGAAATTTTTTCATAAAAAAGTGGGGGTGCACAATAGATAGAAAATCTGGCAGAGGGCCAGTTAACAATATAGATAATATGAAGTTAAAGAACGTAGATGGGTTTTTACCCAGGTTGAAATGTAAAAAACAACAAATTATGTGCACAATGCACCCGCAAAGAAACGACTCTTTGGGAATTTTCCCGAACAGACAAAAGGTCACAAAAAGGTCGCACGTCCTGCAATCTCAGGATTAATTACGTAAGGCGGAGGGTTACCGATTGAAGCAATATGACTTAATAGTCAAAGCAAAACAAACGCACTACACACTTTTTCTTATACATAAGTAGAAAATACTTAGCTTTTTCTGTTGATGAATCCTGCCTGAGTTTTCTTGCCCATAATGGCACTAACTCTCCTGAATACCTGCCTGCGTGGAGCTTTCCGGCACAAAACAACTAGTTGATATGACTTTGGTCTTTCTGCCAACACAACCACAATTTCTTGCACAACTTGCAATAATCTGAAATCACTCGATTTTTAAAATTTCCGAACACTTTTTCTATCTTCTAAAACTTTCTGGCATTATGTCCTTTTCTGAGGTCAACCAAGAAGTGCCATCTTCTTAGCGGTCTCTTCGGTCATCGGCGCATTCAGCAAAACCACTCACTTCGACCAATCAGAGTCGTGGAGGTTCGTCACGGGGTATCTGTAGTACTCCAGCAAATTCGCTGGAGTCTGTGCCGTAGGCGAAACGCATCCATCGCTCCCTTCTAAACAATTTCGTTACTGAATCTCTCAGTCGCTAGAGGTTCGCATTGCATGAATGAACGACTCCAGACCTGTTCCATTTCAATCCATTCCAGAATAGAAAATTGAAAAACCATTATGTACTTTTAACAAATTCTCTCGGCCCAACCAACCCAAAATACAAAGGAAATAATTCGTCATTTTTCGCGAAAACTACTAATTTATTGCGGTGAACCATCGTGCAGATTTGGGGGATGGGGATAATCCTATAAAGAGTCATTTCTTTTCTAAGGTAAAGCACTTAAGGTTTTTACGGTGGGCGCTCAGCCATTACGTTGGGCTCTTGGCCGTTTATATTGAAAAAGGCTTCAAATGCCAAATTCTGATGACCACTGATATATATCAGTGCGTTAAAGGTGGGTAGCCATATCTCTACCTTACAGGACAAATAAAAATACTAGGTTGTTAGTAACCTGCTGCTGTTATGGATGGAACTTCTCCAGAACCTTCCTGGTTCTTATTATCGCTGCTGCTGGAGTCTCCAGCCGTCCACTGGCTCAATGAAGGGGTACCTATTTGGGTTGCTTTTCCAAAATGCTTTGAAGTACACCACTAGCTGATGGACTAGGGTTGCTTTGCACTCTGCCAGCACTTTGAAGCCACAACAAAAGGATGGGGTGAAAATGGGAAAAGGAAGAAAAACAAAGGTCTAACTTGTGTTTTTGCCAATACCGCAACAGACATTCATCTAAACTAAAATAATTTTTTGGTATTCCAAAGATCTTATACCAAATGATAGCAGCAAATATGCTTGCCTGGAATGTAGATAGGTAGAGAAAAGAGCTCCAAAATGATTCCTATTTAAAAATGTAAGCAAGCGATTCTCAAGTAAAGCATTCAAATTGGGTTAAAAATTAAATTCGCAGGTATCAAACTTGCCGGTGATCGCAATATCTTCCTTCCATTTATCTATCCATGGTGGTCTCTCTTTCTATCTGTTCCTCATCAATTAATAAATGCCAACTTTCAGCAAAAAAAAAAAAATGCTTTTGACGTTTGGGATGCCATGGATTTTAGTATTTCGAGTGCTTCAAATAACCGAAACAGCTACAGAGTTTGATTGAACTTGAAGTACTAACATTAGTTATAGCCTTGAAGTTGTTGTATAGCTTTTGGTGCGTTGGCATTTTTATATCTTGTGTCTGCTGATGCAATATATAAAAGCTCTCTTGAGCGAAATTATTATGCAGCTGCGACAGCGGCAGAAACATCGTCGCCGTGACAGCTACAAATATTTGGAGACGCGGGTTTCATTATTGTCTCGTCGCGTCGTTTGTGTGGGCACTCTCATATGCTGCTGTCTACACACAATTTTATAACTAAATTTGCCGCTGCCGCCTTAAGCTGTTCAAAAGTGGCAACATAACATAGCGATGATGAGAAAACACATAAAAACCTAAGGCTAAGAATAGAATGTTCAATATTAAAACAAATCTCTGCAGATCTGTGCGACTGTCGTTTGACGATAGAATTGTATTGAACCGACCTTATGAACTGAAAATTTTAAAGATTGCACTTTCCACCTTAGTTTGCGAAAGAACACTGACATCACACTCGATGAAATAAGTTAGGCGCCTAAAAACTCATAAAAATCAATGCTCAACGTTGATGCATTTTAAAAGAAGATGTAAAATATCAATCTCGGATGGCGCGTGATTGTCATATCCCAGCCCCAGGTAAAGCACGATGTCAATTAAACTGAAAAAAGTTAATGTTCGAATGCTTACAGAAAGGAGATATATCTGCTACGCTATGATAATTACATGCCATCATGATCTTTAGCAGGCTTTGGGTAGCGACTTGCAAATGGCTATAAGGTCAACCACAGATGAAATAAAAAAAATCAGGACCCTTAAAGAAAGGTGTCTTAATGATCTGCTTATAGAAAGTTGACTTCAAAAAAGCATTGAAATAAACGAGAGGGTCGTGACAAGATGAAAAACAAAATCTAAGATTCCAAAATGAAGTTGAAGTGAGCTATACACCAGAGAAGCATCGCAAAAAGATCACAGCTCCCCCACTTGTATACTTCACTTAAGTCTACCGCCTATCTGTTGGCGTAGAATACACCGCGTTAGCCCCGGAAAGACTACTGGTTTTGAGTTGATTTGTGGCTGCGGCCAATTAAATGTAAATGTTGTTGTTGTTGTTGCACCTGAATTGCTTTATCGTGCTTTTCTTCTTTCTTCTTCTCGATCAAATTGTATCGTTCATCGTTTGGAGTGGACGGGTTTATCTGGATCTCTCCTTTGAAAATAACATGACAATAACAATTGATCAAGTCCTCAAAGAGCATTATTTATTCTTAACTGAAGATGAATAAGCCATCACAAGCGAGAATTGTACACCATTTGATGTCTTCAAAGTGGTTTCGTGTGCTTTAAACAGCAAGCATTAACTCTTCATCTTCTCGGTTTCTTCTGCGGCATATCGGATTTATCGACTCCCCATCACAACATCTCAAAATTCGTTGGCAGCCACCGAACCATGAAACGCTTTTGAGGTTTTGTCACTATCTTTGAAGCTCTAATTGAATTGTTTCATTTACTACAGTCAAAACCTAAACTTTTAAGGGTTGTTCTTACTATAAAAACTTTTATTAATTAACTTTACGTAGATATTCAAATGTCATTAGCTTTCCATTTTGATGTCATTATCATATTTATTAAAACTCAGCCAATACCAAGCAACTCAAAAGTCATGAACAGCAGAACTTTCCCAACAAAATATGGTACACTGTTCGAATCGATTAATCATCGAGAATTAAATGGGATCAACAACAATAGTGCGTAATTGTGCTGACTATAATTCCTTTGTTATTTGAAAATCGAAAACCGCATATATGGCGATACTTATACACTTTATAGAGTCAGAGTCCGACAGCCGAACGACCCTCTCTCGTACATACACCCTCCTGCTCCTGCTCCCGGCGGGCGCAGCGAATACAAGGATCTTTTGCAACCAGAATGTGCTGTTGGCACCTGAATAGAACAAAAGCACATTGTGCCACGTTATACATATAATGATGACGACTTGGCGCGATGGCACTTACAGCATTATAAGTACGAGTATATTATATTCTATACAACGAGTGCTTTGTAGTACATTATGTGAGTAGGTTCGTACATAGTTGGGGCTTTTATGGCATTAAATTGGGATTTTTATGGCGACATTTAAGTATCAAGTCCGCGAGGTTTTGTTTTGGTCATAATGTTGTTTTATATTGTGTGATTGTATGTATGTGTTTGTCTTGAGTGCTTTGCACTGCCATATGAAACTGCCTTAGTGTTCCGCCCACACGACAATGTGTATAAGAACAAGGAGCAAGCTGCAAGCCGCAAGAGGGGGTCGTTGATACGTACATACTTACGTGGTATATGCGCATCGTTTCACAAATTCGTCATGAAATGCAATATGTTGCGATGCTTTCTGTACTTTGTGCGATGAGTAACTACATATACTTTGTTATTTTTGGTTGATGTTGTTATTGTCTTACCTCTCGCATGAGTTCCCTTATTTTGGCAATTTTATTTATAGAATTTGTACGTCTTGCAACAAAATACATAGTTGTCGATATCATGCACATCATCTCTATCCCATTTAGATTGAAATTTTTCCTGATGTTCATGCAATAAACATTTGTATAAAAATCAATAATATTATAATACTAAATATTTAATAAACTTTATGTTTAAAGCATTTTCAAGTGAACAAAACAAATATAGTCGAACAACAGAGAGCGGGAAACCCCTGGGAATAGCTCGTTTCTCTCAACTCTAACTTGAGTGAAATGGAAGGGACCTTAAACTCTTTTGCCGAGGTCTTAATGCGAAAGCGCTTCTCATGGCAGTGTTATTACCTTTGGAAATTCTCCCGAAATGCTATATGCCTGTAGAAAAACGTTTGGCTTTGTCTGAAATTCGAACATAACACGTAACAAGCTGACTATGTACTTCAAGGACAGCATTATAGAAATGTCAACTTGTTATCAGTCAACTTAATAGAGTAGATGCTTCCACCGATTATTCGCTCTGGAAAGCAGCTTAGCGCCTTGAAAGGCCGCAGTTGCAAAACCCGCCGATAAAATCTTTAGACGGGAGTTGGATCGGAAATCCGAAAGAAAAAGCTAACCTGTTTGCAGAACATCATACGAATGTTCTTAAGCCATTCCTAGCAAACACATCTGAAAGCAGCTTACAGTTTATTGATAAAGTAGATGAAGTTGACATACCAATTGTCACACTCAAAGAAATAAAAAATATGTGTCGAAATCAACTATCGAAATCACCTGGGTACGATCTAATAACTGCTCAGGTTATGAAAGAAATGTTAGCAAAAGCACAACACTCCAATTCATAATAAATGCATGCCTAAAGACCCAATATGTCCAACATCATTGGAAAATTGCTGAAGTAATTGTTATACCAAAGCAAGGTAAGCCACCAACAGAAGTGACGTCTTGCAGACCAGTATCGCTTATACCAATAATGGCAAAAGTCTTTGAAAAATCGTTACTGAAAAGACTGAGCAGAATCATAGAAGAAAGAAATCACATCCCAAATCATCAGTTTGGATTTAGAAATAAACATTCCAAAACAGACGAACTTGAATAACGGATGCAGTTGAAAAAGCATTAGAAGAAAAACAAGTATGTTCGGCTATATTTTTAGATGTTGCTCAAGCATTCGATAAGGTATGGGGCATGAAGGGCTAGAGTACACACTGCAAAGGGACCTACCCAGGCAGTACTACGAAATACTAAAATCTTATATCTCAAACCGGCTCTTCAGAGTACGGTATGATCAAGAATATTCAAAGCTAAGTAAAATACAAGCAAGGAAGCGTCCTAGGACCTACCCTGTATTTGCTATATACAAGGGATATTCCAGTGGATAACAACACCATTATGGCTATTTTTGCAGATGATACTGCAATTTTGGCATCCAGTAAGTGCTTCGTCATGGCTGCTGAGAAATTGCAAAATGCCGTCGATACCGTTAGGGATTGGACCAAAAACTGGCGTATCAAGCTCAATGAAGCTAAATCTGCACATATAAACTTTACAATTAAAAAGTTAAGCTACGTTCAAATATTCATCAACAATCAAGCTGTACCTTACGCCAATACGCCCAAATACCTTGAGATGAACTTGGATGCAAAGCTAAAATGGAAATAGCATATCAAAAACAAAAGGGAAAAGCTCAACTTGAAGTATAGAAAAATGTACTGGTTCCTCTGTAGAAATTCTGACTTATCTGTCGAAAGTGAAATAATGCTATATAAACAAGTACCTAGACCTTTTTGGACCTTTGGAATCCAATTATGGGGCTGTTCAAAGAAAAAAGTTCCAAAACAAAATCCTTCGTGGAATAGTAAATGCACCATGGTATATAAGAAATAGCGATTTAAATCGTGACCTTCAAATAGAAATGGTTACAGAAGTTGTAAGAAAACATGCTGCATCACACAATCAGCGACTGCATAGTCATATATGAGAGGCAATGTTCTGAGATTAAGAAGAACCAAGCCACACGAGCTTATGGTCTAAAAGTCGCATGAGAAGCATTAAAAGCTTAAGCTTCGCCTAAAGCGATTATATTATTGAGAAAGAAAAATCTGCTGTCGATCGTTCATAGATTGGTTCTGATTACGAGGAGTTTTTAGTGAATATTGCCAAGTGTCCTTTGAAGATTTCCTCCTGACAAAAAATAAACTTGTTATGAAATAAACCTACTGATCTTAAAACTGGTAAAACAAACAACACGGATCACTGAATATAAAAACTACAATGACACAAGAAGGATGATTTTCCAAAAAGAGAATCAAGTGTCATCACAGCTTAAAAGTAACTATTATTTTCCGTTAGGGCAATCAGAGCAATTTCAGCTCACCGAATAAGTTTTCAGCTGATAAAGCAGTTATTAAAGACTCAATGACGATTTTAATTCTTTTGATTTTAGTTATAATTTGTTTTGTTGCCCTCTGTGCCCACCCCCAATACTCAAAGACTTACACACTAAAACAATGTAAGCCAGCCATTTGTGACCGAATATAAATGTCATTATCCACCAAAACTCATTATGCCATTTCTACAACATCACGACCATCGTGATTTGAGACCGCCCAGGAGCTCTTTAATGTCTCCACATAGTGTGGTGACGTCTCGGTTATAAAGTAGATGTCGCGTCGTTCCACGGCAAACAACCTTCACTCTGCTTTCAGTTGCCAGCTGTAAAACAGTCGACTTTTCAGAGCAAAACTCTGGTCCTGGTCACAACGTTTACTAAAATATAGATACTAATCTAGTCTGATGCCGAGGTACTTTACTACAACGTTACACGGCAGTGGGTGGTCATGCAAATCAACGATCACCAGCTTTCAACCGTTCTTTCTCGTATCCCGTGAGGACCGATATCGATAAAATTGTGAAGAAATTTGAAGAAAGTGGAACGTTACTGATCTCGTATTGCCTGTGTAACTGTACATCATCGTAATGCACGCTCAATTTTACTGCTCCAATTGCAAATGTTGCTGATCGTTCAAATCTATCGATTTTCCATCGTTCACAGTAATTGAACATGTGAATTGAATAAGCTTAACGTTTCCCAGTAAAGATGTGGTTTTTCGCACTTAAATAAAAACCCTCTCTCTATCTCTGATAGCGATTATGATACATGATTACGATCTATGCCTCGAATTCAGTTTCAACTCTTCTTCCAACAACATCTCTTTGAATCCACAAATTTAAAGAAAGAAAGAATCCTAATCGCATTCAATTTATGCATCGTAGACTTGTGCAGAAGCCATCGAATGTTTAGTACACCTCATTAGGGTCTATTTTGCCTTTGGATTCGCATCTCTATCCTTATAAAGCTAAGATGAAAGCTTCTTGGTAATTGAAATAAAAATCACCTTTTCTGCGAGTTATATTTTCTTCAGCGATGAGGCACGTTTTTCACTCTGTGGGTACAAATCAATCAAAATTTCCGCATATGATGCTCAGGAAACCTACAAATGGTGGAAGAAGTGCGGTTGTATTCTGACAAAGGAACTGTTTGGAGCGCTCTATGGTTGAAAGGTGTCATTGGTTCGAATTTCTTCGAAGATGCCAACGGGCACACGGTTACAGTAATTTCGGGGCGATATTGTAAAATGATAACAGATTTTTGTTTGCGTGGCGATTGAAGATCAAGATAAGACGCTACGAGTATGTGGTTCCAACAAAACGGGGCAACAAGCCACACAATAAGATCAGTCATGGCTTTCTGGGATAAGTTTCCTGGTCTAGTTTTGACAACTTCCTGTTGTGCTACAGAAAAAAGTTTAAAGGTGTCAAGCATTTAAACTTTTTTCTGTGGGTCTACGCAAAAGACCGTGCTATAGTAATGGCCGAGACAACGCCCAAAATCTGTAAGAAAAAGATAAAAAAAAACTATTTTATTCGCATACCTCGAATTTTCTTCATACGGCAATTACTGTTTTTCACTCTTTAGGTATTACCGAAACCTTGAAATAACATTTTCTTCAAAAATGTATCACTTTCAAGACCGAAAAATAAAATACCTTAGCGTTAGCAGGTACGTATAGTGCGTTGATGGCTTAATTTATGAATCGGTTCAAAAATCCAACACAAAAGCTCTTTAAATTTTGTGGGGACATACATATGTAGATTGTAGACATATGTACTAATCTTGAACAAAAAACCGATAGCATCAATGAGAGTGGAAGGTTGACTCTTAAACAAATTACTATTTCAGAAAGTGTCAATTTTAAGAAGAAGATTGATGCTTTCTAAAAGATTTGTTCTTTTGTATGCGAGGTGAGGCATGGTGCGAGAATTTGTTCTATTTTCATTTTATGTCTGCTGATGGCAAGTTAAATGTCTTCTCTTCTTGAGACACATCTGCACTTCGTTTACGTTTTGCTACTTCCATCGAGTGGTTAACTAAATTTTGCCTTCACCATCTCATGTCTCCGAATTGGAAGTCCTCAAATGACTTTATTTTCCTATGGCTTTCATTTAATTTTAGACATTTGGAAACCCGTTCAATTCTCTTCACAACCCTTTATTGATTCTTTACAAAGCATAACAATTCAATCGACTTTACAGATGACTTCATAGCCTACTGCTACCTTCGCATAAGTTCTGTGCCTTACTATTCACGATGGGATGGGAGCGAGAGATAGCAAAATTGATTTGTTCAGATCTTTAAATAATAATGAAATTACCTCAAATATCCTTTCATTTCGAACAATATTCGCGTATTTTCCTTTGATCCCTAAAGGGCAGCACTTTTCACCACTTCCTCCTCGCATCCTCGCAAGTGTGCGGAAGAAGTTATTTTTAAACTTTTTTAATATTAATCTTTAAAATATGAGTTGGAAGGATGTGCCTTCACAAGGACCGGAAACCAACAATGGAAACAGAAAATAATTCTTCGGGATGCTTTCAAGAACTTTAGATGGTTGAAGGTTTTCTTTAGCGTGTTGGTACCTGCAGAGTTTTTCTTCGTTTTGTATGAAAACTCAAACGTTCGTATACACATCTTTTATCTTCTTTTCCTCTTTTTGCTTTGAAAGTAGAAAACAACTCACACCTACAATGTCAGCGTCGAAGATGAGGCCTGTGAATCATAGCAGGTGAGATATTCCCATACAACCATTGCATGGTATGTGGAAATATTTTAGGGAATTGGTTTGGTTTTGTTGGTGGAGTCTTCCGGCATTTTCCGACAAGAATCACGTCATTCTTCTGCTAAATCGTTTAGATCATACCAGGCTACCTAATACCAACCACCATTGTTGTCGGAACAAAAATCAAAAGAGAGAAAAAATTCATAAGACAAATTCAATTGTGATGAGTAGACAAAAGATTTCATCATCTAATATAATGCTCTCAGTTTGACATGTGCTGCTTGTTCGCATTGTTCGTAAAGGAAGAACTTAAGTTTAGTCACGCGTCAAAAGCTTACTCATTCCTGTGAAGTGATTTGCAACTCTTAGTCATGGAATATGATGCATTGAATTGGGCAAGGGAACAATATGAATTGATGTCATTTATTAGATGTACGAGTCAGGCAGTGCGTTTTATTTCAAAATCCCAAAATTGTTGTTATCATTCTTCGTAGGCCTCATGAAAAATTTGTCGCTTTATTGCTTTTTCGGAAATTAATTGCAAAATAAAATCGAAGTATTAATAAATTGAGATTAAGTACATTCTTTGAAGTCTATCGCACCTACTCGTAATAGACGTCGCGACGTCATGTCGTTGTGTCACAACCTTGGTCACTGTTCTAAAACTTTAGCGGAGAATCAGCAAGTCCCCGAAGATTATAATACTGTCTTTAAAAGTATTCCCACTTGGCCGTTTTAGAGACACTGGAGAATTTTAGGCCTCTGATGTTCTATACAAAAACAGTTGAAGAAAATGCTTAAGGGCGTTGCCTTTTCGAGTCTGCTGCATCCAGACCTTGATTGAAATTCTTTGAAATTCGAGTCAAAACAGAACAGCCTTTCAGTGTAAAAGGCTAGAAATAGAGAAACACATCTTGCTATTATTATTCATGAAAACTGTTAGACTTAGTTAATTCATAACGTTGTGTTCTAAGCCAATGCCACTTAATTGTAAGATGGTATGCAATTTGTATGTATCTGGTTTTCGTACAGTATAATTTTTGCCAAGTTTGTCAAATTGCAAAAGCATTTATCATTTTAACTGAAAATGTAGAGTTGATGCTCAATTTAGACACAAAATCACATCGTCGTATCTCAGAACCTTTTGAAAATCATTCCAAAATACAATTGAAGAAGTTCTATTGAGCATTTTACTGGGATTTTGACAAAGTTCAGTTGCCATTTAAAAGCCAACAACGACAAAACTTTGGATTTGGATGTCAAAAAGAAAAGGAAGTAAATATTTGATATTATGATATAAGTCGTTACATAGAACTTGCATGAGAAGTTTCAATAGTTTTAGTCAATGGTTTGATAGTTTAGAACGTCAAACTTTGATGACATTTTGGATCAGTAATGCTTGGCAGTATATCATGAATCGCTTACCGTCAGAACAACGCTTCCAAATTGTGGAAATTAACTTTGAAAAAAAAAGAAAAAAAGAAATAATAATAATAAATCTGTACGCGAAGTTCATAAATCTCTTCGCTCATTATAGGGATTAGGTTGACCGTAGTAATTGACCGTTCGATCGTAAAATTCTTCTCAGATCGAAACCATCGAAGAGGCAAAGAAATGTGTGTTTACAATCTGATGGCATCCTTTTTTTCGAAATGAGGAGGAGATGCCGTAACGGTGAAAGGTGATTTCTTACTTCCAAAAATTAATTTGATTCATGTCGAGGCATTTCGCTGCAACAAGATGGCGCAACTTTCGATACTTAAGGCGCACACAACCATGTATTTTTAATGTATTAGAAAATCAATGTCTTGACAACTTTATTCTCAGAAGACAGAAGAGGTCCTGTAAATTGCCTGTCTCGCTTATGCGACTATGCGCCTCGTGATTACTGTTTATGTAGCTATGTTTTATCGACTAACCAGCAACACTTAAAGCATTGGATGTCACAATTCAAACCACAAATGAAGCCATACAGGCAGACTTATTGGAAAAAGTAGTGAGAAATCGAAATGATGGAAAAACGTACTGTGAAAATCATAACAAATAAAATTTTTATTTTTACAAAAAAAGAACTGACTTAAACTAAAAAAAAAAAAAATATCAAAATTGTGCGCTTTGAAGAGCTTTTCTTGGTAGAGTATAAGCCTAATACAAGTTTCTTTTTAACAATAAAATCAAATGATCAAAATTGACTATTACGGAATTATTTGATGAAAATCTGGCTTACCAAAACAGATGATTTTTCGATAAAATTCTTTGTCCAATTCGAGCCGCTTTAGGCCTCTAAGGGCCAAACTACGAAGCGTTTCCAAGATTTTTGCGCAGAACTATTGTTGAGCTGTTAAGATCGATGAAGAGTAGAGCCTTTTGCACAAACTTGCGTAGAGCAGGAGCGGTGATTTTCTTATTAAAACGAAAAATTCTTTTTAAAAACCGCACACAGCTCTCGCTTTTGAAATAAACTTTCAATATTTGCCTACGTTGTTCAATCTTAAAGATATTCAAATGACTTGAAATGAAACCCTCTAAATAACTAAGACGGCGAAAGTTATTATTTTTAGCTTTAATTTGCACCATACATTGGGGTTGAGTACTTTTACCTTATTAGATTTTTTATTTTGTACTTATTCCTTTTGAGCGGTGTTCAAAACAATGTATTTAAACGTAAGGTTCTGACTTTTGAGTGTCGTGCAAGCCAAAGGGGCTAACAATTGCAATCTCAAAGTTGTCAAGATGCTACACATGAATGGGCATACATCATGAAACATACAGAAACTTAAAATCTCATCGCGTGCACACTCATCGATAAACTAAAACTAAATTAGTGTATCTACAAATGCGCTATGATAAAGTTGAATTATAAAATGGAAAGTCTTCAAACAAACTCCTTCACTCTGAAAAATAATAATAATAAGCGTATGTACCTATACATGATTTCGATATTGTTGAAACCACACCAATAAAATACCAGGTACACAGAAAGAAAATTCATTTGAAAAAGAAAATACAATTTTTTTGTTATACTGATCAAACAAAAATCCTACGTAAGTCATTGAATTTTTCAATAACAATTATTATAATAAATAAAATAAATAAATAGGGTGGGGCAACAGAGTGAGGAGCCCCTGGGTCTAGCGCATTTCTCACCACCATGCCTTTTGAGGGAATGGAGGGGACCTACAATTGTCTGCCGGTTCCGAACGGCTAATTAAGAATGAATTTACTAACGGAGGACTTGCCAATTCCCAGCGAAAGGCGATACCCGTGGAAAAACATTTTTCCCTCTGCTGGGTTTCGAACCTCGAACTTCTGGGTTAGCAGGTCGACATGCTTACCATCACGCTACGGGTACCACAACAACACAACAATTATAATAAAAATTATAAAATTATAAAACAAAATATATGAATATAATATATAATAATATTCTCTATTTTATTGGACATAGACATAGATCTTGAATCAATACTAAGGAAAGCGTATAAGACATATGTATTAAACAAAACTCATGTGCTAAACCACCAAAGCGTCGCGTTGTATTGTACTAGAGCTTTTAATTGATTAAAATCTGTCTCTTTCGGAAACAAGGAGATTCTCCCAAGATGTGCAAATATCGGGGAGTTTTCAGACGTCAATTCTATATTAAATTGTTTTCCAACAGGAGTGATATGATTTCTTTTTTTTTAACACACTTTCTGTTAAGGAAATCAATACAATTAAGTTTTAAATAAAACATCATTCAAATTGCCACCACGTCTTCTTCTGCAGCAACAAATTCGATGAACCCAATTTTCGAGCACTTTTTCCACTAAATCAACCCGTATATCATGAATGGCACTTTCAATATTGACTTGTAAGGCTTGAAAGGAATCTGGTATATTTTGAAAAACCAATTACTTCAAATAACCCCACAAGAAATAGTCTAATGGTGTTAAATCACGACTTCTTGGAGGCCATTCAATATCACCATTTCTTGAAATAATCGAATCTCTAAACTTTTCTCGCAATAATTCAATCGTCGTATTTGCTGTGTGGCACGGCACGTAGCCCCCTTTTGTTGAAAGCAAATGTTGTCAAAATCAATTTCTTCTAATTTCGCCCATAAAAAGTTGGTTATCATCGATCTATACCGCTCTCTCTTGCCAGTAATGGTGCTACCAGCTTCATTTTGAAAGAAGTAGGGATCGATCATTCCACAAGCCCAAAGCCACACCAAACTGTTAATTTAGATGAATGTAACGGTTTTTCATGAATATTTTGTGGACTTCCATCGCCAGTTTTGTTTATTTACCGCACCAGTCAAAAGAAAGTGAGTATCATCGGAAAAGATGATTTTCTTAAAAAAATCGTTATCGATTTTAAGTTGTTCCAGGGCAAAATCAGGAAGATCACGACGTTTATGGTGATCCAATGGTAAAATTGTAAGCACTTCTGAATTCAATAAAAAGCAAATTACAGATCGTGACATACTACAAATGACCGAAACGCCACTGCAAAGTCATATCATACCTATTGGAAAACCCTTTATATGATCAAGTGCACTTCATAAAAAAGAGCGCTTAATACTCTAAAGTCTCGTTCAATGTGTGCGTCCTTGTGAGTCCTTTTCATGGCATAAAATTACAATCGGATGAATTGCCAATTTCTCGCGAAGGTTGCCCGTGAAAAAAATGACAGTCAGACATGTTAACCATTACACCACGGTCACAGGAACCTATTGGATTGGCTTTTCCGGATACCTGTAAATTAGATAACTTGTTGAACGATTCAAATATAATTATTCCGGATTGCTGCCGACAACAGCTGTAAAATATAAAAATTCACCTTTTAAAATTTGAGAAACATTCAAGATATCATTGCCAATCGACTAGAAATAAAATCAACATGAGAAAATGCAAAAATAAATATTCCATCAACTGGATCACTTCAATAGAAAGGTATGCCAAAAATTCTCGTAGACCTTTAAAAAGCTTTTGTAAGAAATGGGTAATTGCCTCTGCTTAACACATGAACAATCACTAAAAGCTTTCCGGATACGACTTTTGAACGCCCCCAATGATTTCGAAAAATATAATATTCACTTAATTTATTAATTTGTAGACAACAGAAATTTAAGCCTTTGTTTCTGAGCGGAGCCGCATTTATCTTATTTATTTATATTACTTAAAAAAAATTCTTTAACATAATTTTGGTATTATTTTTTATGCTTAATAGTTTTTGTGTAAATGTCTTAAAATGCTTTTGATTTTATAAGTGTGTTAAAAAATTTCGGTTAAATTAAAGATAAACACAACACTATTTTATCGTACTGAAAAAATCTGTAAGAACTACAATGTCGAAACACAGTGCTTAAGTCAAGAAAATCAAATCACGGTCAACTGATTCACATATTCAAAGTCCTACTGACCCACATTCCAAAGGGTGATTTACTATAAAAAAAGTGTTTTTCCATCTTTGACGTCATCCCACTTTGTACAATTGTTTCTCAAGTAAAATCCACTCGCAAAAAATGTTTTCTCTTGTTGCTACTCCTCTAACCTTTAGTGAAAACCTTTGTGAAGGCCTATCAACCCGGTACTCAATCATCCTATTCCCATGGGACCGATGCTATTCTACAAATGTTCAATCAAAACAACCCTCGTATTCAAATGGAAAGACGATTGCCAGAAAAGGTTTAATATCTGCTTTGTGCCTTCTATCTATCTTCTCCAGCCATGATGAAGAACTCTCAGCTGTTATAGTGATCATTTGCCATTGCCAGTCTCATTCAGAGCCCGCATAGGCACCCAAGGCATACAAGAAAGCTGCCGCTGCCACCAACCGAACCAGTTTTTATGTTTGGAGATATTGAAAGAATGAAGGACACTCTCTTGGGGCTGTAAGTTAACTATGTTTAGTGCTATATACCACAACTGGTACTTTTAAGATGAACACAATTTACTAGGATAATTCAATTTTGTACAAAACTACACACCATTCCAACCGTCTCAAGAAGAAGGTTGCAATAGAAGGAAGCAAGAAAATTTTACTCAGGTGCTTAGTAGCACGTTGACAGTTTTATCCATTGCAAAGAAATTGCTTTCAAGGATGTTTACTTTCACTCGTGTTCCAAATGGGACTAATTCAACGTGTGTAGTTGTGTGTGTCTATTGTGTGAGTGTGTACGCGTGTGTGTGTGTGGGTGTAGTCTTGACAGTGTAAGTGGATTAACTTCTGCCCAGAGGGTAGACAAGATAAATGCTGAAAATGTCGTGTATTTCTGGGAAAGCACTATCCTGCACAGAGAGTCTGATGCGATGAAATGTCAGAAATTCTTGTGGGATTAGTTTAATACAATTTCCCGTGATGGTGGTAGTAGAGCGAGAATCAACACCACCGACATAAGCTCCGGGCTAAGGAAGCAAATGGGGCAGTGTCCTGTGATTGCAGTTTACATAATTAAATTTACTGTTTTTAGCACTTCCGTTGGGATGGTCAACGGTATACCTACGTATCCTCTATCTCTACGAATAAAGATCGTGTATTCAAATCATGAGATTTTAAAGGAATAAGTTATTGCAAGTTAGGCGTCTTGTTAATTTAACCGTTCCAGTGATTGCCCTTCTTAAAAGGATCAACTAAATGAGTTTTGAATCGATTTTGGATTACGCACAGGACTTAGAACTTCTGTATAAACTTTCGTTAAATAATTGAAAGGTGTTTGAATGACGATATGAATTTAAGATATTGATAGTATCTAACCAATCCAGAATGATGTCATTGCCCTTGTCAAGAGATTAGTTAGTTATATTGATAGGAACCAAAGTGTTAAGCTTGAGAAAAAGAAGAAGAAGAGGAAGATGATGATAATGTTGATGATGATGATGATGATGATGATGATGATGAGGATGATGATGATGATGATGATGATGATGATGATGATGATGATGATGATGATGATGATGATGATGATGATGATGATGATGATGATGATGATGATGATGATGATAGCGAAGAAGAAAAAAAAAGAAGAAGAAGAAAGAGAAGAAGAAAAAGTGATTCCCTTCTTTCTAAATACAAGAGCTCGATTAGCAGAATAAATTTTTTAATTTAAATTTTAGTGGGGGAAAACCCCCATTTATCAGGCTTAATAGAAGCAATTAACATACAAACTAAGAAACTTAATAACTAAGACTTACTAACTAGTTGCACGGCTAAGGAGAGTAAGTTTTAGGCAGGGAGTACTCATATTGAAGTCAAAACAAGAGGAGTGGGAGTTGACATTCCTCAGCATTCGGGAGATGGGTTCATTGGAGCCGTAAGAGGTTCGATGGGTGGGAAGATAGAAGAGAAGGGGATTCCGAGTGTTACGGGGGCTAGTATTTAGAAAAATGGATTCGTTAAGGGCTGGACAGTCAATGGTACCTCTAAAGAATCGGTGAATGAAGAGAATGTCAAATATATCTTTTCGATCTTTCAGCATATTGAGGTTGAATAGTTTGGTAATATCAAAGAATTACTCCAATTAAGACCTCGAAGAGCAAATCGGAGTAAACGCCGTTGTATGCTCTCAATTCTGGCAATGTGCAAGTGCACTTGTTGGAAAGGCGACCAGACTTGACAAGCGTATTCAAGAAGAGGACGAACAAATGAAATGTAAAGAGATCGGGTTACGTAGGGGTCTGCAAATTCTTTGGACCATCGTTTCACGAAGCCAAGTGCTGAATTTGCCTTAAGGATTATATCGTCGATTTGCTTGAGGAAATTCAGCTCACGGTCGCAAATAATCCCAAGGTCACGGACCACCTGAACGGGGAAAATGATTTGACTGTTTAAAAGATAGAGACGGGGAGGAAATATTTTTGGAGCACCATATAGAAAAATTGTCGAGATCCTGTTGGAGGTGGGAAGAGTCTCCAGAAGAAGAATAGTGAGAGATAGAGGAGTGTTTGATGATCATTTCAATGTCGTTAATACTGACAATGAGGAGCAGAGGACCTAAATGGCTACCTTGGGGAACACCGGATGTAATGCTATGGATAAGATTATTTTCAGTAAGGCATACACTTCAAAAGGCAAAGCGTGGGATTGTTGGAGGACTGCTCTTGTTTTTGAGCGAAGTACTCTTACGTTTTGATAGTAAAAGGTAAGAGGTAGATTACTAACGAAAAAACTTGTCATGGTCAGCTCTACTACGTTGAAGGTGGGATATCCGTTTCAAGAGAACATATTGACCAAAATCGTCTAGATCATTAGCGACCTTTTCAGGGGACAGACTAAAAAGCTCATGGTGTTTGTCAAGTAGTTTCTTTAGGGTGGGACATCAAAGGGGAGACCTTCCTGCAAAATCGACAAAATGTCACTGGTTTTAGTTTTGCATTCATAGCACACTATGTCTGACTTATCATGAAGGTAAGTTAAATTTAAAGTTAAATTTAAAGTTGAATTTAAAGTTGAATTTAAAGTTGGATTTAAAGTTAAATTTCAAGTTTAATTTAAAGTTGAATTTAAGCTTAAATTTAAAGTTGAATTTAAAGTTAAATTTCAAGTTAAATTTAAAGTTGAATTTTAAGTTGAATTTAAAGTTGAATTTAAAGTTCAATTTCAAATTAAATTTAAAGTAAAATTTAAAGTTGAATTTAAAGTTGAATTTAAAGTTGGATTTAAAGTTAAATTTCAAGTTTAATTTAAAGTTGAATTTAAGCTTAAATTTAAAGTTGAATTTAAAGTTGAATTTAAAGTTGGATTTAAAGTTAAATTTCAAGTTTAATTAAAAGTTGAATTTTAAGTTAAATTTAAAGTTGAATTTGTTAAGTTAAATTAAAAGTTGAATTTAAAGTTGAATTTAAAGTTGAATTTAAAGTTGGATTTAAAGTTGGATTTAAAGTTAAATTTCAAGTTTAATTTAAAGTTGAATTTAAGCTTAAATTTAAAGTTGAATTTAAAGTTAAATTTCAAGTTAAATTTAAAGTTGAATTTTAAGTTAAATTTAAAGTTGAATTTGTTAAGTTAAATTAAAAGTTGAATTTAAAGTTGAATTTAAAGTTGAGTTTAAGGTTGAATTTAAAGTTGAATTTAAAGTTGAATTTAAAGTTGGATTTAAAGTTGAATTTAAAGTTCACTTCAAAGTTCAATTTAAAAGTGAATTTAAAAATAAAGTAAAAAATGAATTTAAAGTTGAATTTAAGCTTAAATTTAAAGTTGAATTTAAAGTTGAATTTAAAGTTGGATTTAAAGTTAAATTTCAAGTTTAATTAAAAGTTGAATTTTAAGTTAAATTTAAAGTTGAATTTGTTAAGTTAAATTAAAAGTTGAATTTAAAGTTGAATTTAAAGTTGAATTTAAAGTTGGATTTAAAGTTGGATTTAAAGTTAAATTTCAAGTTTAATTTAAAGTTGAATTTAAGCTTAAATTTAAAGTTGAATTTAAAGTTAAATTTCAAGTTAAATTTAAAGTTGAATTTTAAGTTAAATTTAAAGTTGAATTTGTTAAGTTAAATTAAAAGTTGAATTTAAAGTTGAATTTAAAGTTGAGTTTAAGGTTGAATTTAAAGTTGAATTTAAAGTTGAATTTAAAGTAGAATTTAAAGTTGAATTTCAAGTTGAATTTAAAGTTAAATTTAAAGTTCACTTCAAAGTTAAATTTAAAAGCGAATTTAAGGTTAAATTATAAGTTGAATTAAAAGTTGAATTTGTAAAGTTGAATTAAAAAATGAATTTAAAGTTGAATTTAAAGTTGAATTAAAAGTAGAATTAAAAGTTGAATTTAAAGTTGAATTTAAAGTTGAATCTAAAGTTCAATTTAAAGTTGAATTTGTAAAGTTAAATTAAAAGTTGAATTTAAAGTTGAATTTAAAGTTGAATTTAAAGTTGAGTTTAAGGTTGAATTTAAAGTTGAATTTAAAGTTGAATGATAAGTTGAATTTAAAGTTGAATTTAAAGTTGAGTTTAAAGTTTAATTTCAAGTGGAATTTAAAGTTGAATTTAAAGTTGAATTTTAAGTTAAATTTAAAGTTGAATTTGTTAAGTTAAATTAAAAGTTGAATTTAAAGTTGAATTTAAAGTTGAGTTTAAAGTTGAATTTAAAGTTGAATTTAAAGTTGAATTCAAAGTTGAATTTAAAGTTTAATTTCAAGTGGAATTTAAAGTTGAATTTAAAGTTGAATTTTAAAGTTGAATTTGAAGCTCAATTTAAGGTTGAATTAAAGTTCAATTTAAAGTTGATTTCAAATTAAAATTTAAAGTTGAATATGTGAAGTTAAATTTAAAGTTGAATTAAAAGTTGAATTTAAAGTTGAATTTAAAGTTGAATTTAAAGTTGGATTTAAAGTTGAATTTAAAGTTGAGTTTAAGGTTGAATTTAAAGTTGAATTTAAAGTTGGATTTAAAGTTGAATTTAAAGTTCACTTCAAAGTTCAATTTAAAAGTGAATTTAAAAATAAAGTAAAAAATGAATTTGAAGTTGAGTTCAAAGTAGAATTTAAAGTTGAATAACAAGTTGAATTCAAAGTTAAATTTAAAGTTCACTTCAAAGTTAAATTTAAAAGCGAATTTAAGGTTAAATTATAAGTTGAATTTAAAGTTGAATTTAAAGTTGAATTTAAAGTTGAATTTAAAGTTGAATTTAAAGTTAAATGTAAAGTTGAATTTGTTAAGTTAAATTAAAAGTTGAATTTAAAGTTGAATTTAAAGTTGAGTTTAAGGTTGAATTTAAAGTTGAATTTAAAGTTGGATTTAAAGTTGAATTTAAAGTTCACTTCAAAGTTCAATTTAAAAGTGAATTTAAAAATAAAGTAAAAAATGAATTTAAAGTTGAGTTCAAAGTAGAATTCAAAGTTGAATTTCAAGTTGAATTCAAAGTTAAATTTAAAGTTCAATTTGTAAAGTTAAATTAAAAAATGAATTTAAAGTTGAATTTAAAGTTGAATTAAAAGTAGAATTAAAAGTTGAATTTAAAGTTGAATTTGTAAAGATAAATTTAAAGTTGAATTTAAAGTTGAATTTAAAGTTGAATTCAAAGTTGAATTTAAAGTTTAATTAAAAGTTTTATTTAAAGTTGAATTTAAAGTTGAATCTAAAGTTCAATTTAAAGTTGAATTTGTAAAGTTAAATTAAAAGTTGAATTTAAAGTTGAATTTAAAGTTGAATTTAAAGTTGAGTTTAAGGTTGAATTTAAAGTTGAATTTAAAGTTGAATGATAAGTTGAATTTAAAGTTGAATTTAAAGTTGAGTTTAAGGTTGAATTTAAAGTTGAATTTAAATTTCAATTTAAAGTTGGATTCAAAGTTGAATTTAAAGTTCAATTTAAAGTTGAATTTTAAAGTTGAATTTGAAGCTCAATTTAAGGTTGAATTAAAGTTCAATTTAAAGTTGATTTCAAATTAAAATTTAAAGTTGAATATGTGAAGTTAAATTTAAAGTTGAATTAAAAGTTGAATTTAAAGTTGAATTTAAAGTTGAATTAAAATTTGAATTTAAAGTTAAATTTGAATTTGAATTTAAAGTTCAATTAAAAGTTGAATTTTAGGTTGAGTTAAAAGTGAATTTAAAGTTGAATTTAAAGTTGAATTTAAAGTTGAATTCAAAGTTGAATTAAAAGTTGAATTTAAAGTTAAATTTAAAGTTGAATTTAAAGTTCACTTCAAAGCTAAATTTAAAAGTGAATTTAAAGTTAAATTAAAAGTTGACTTTAAAGTTGAGTTTAAGGTTGAATTTAAAGTTGAATTTAAAGTTCAATTTAAAGTTGAATTTGTAAAGTTAAATTAAAAGTTGAATTTAAAGTTGAATTTAAAGTTGAATTTAAAGTTGAATTTAAAGTTCAATTTAAAGTTGGATTCAAAGTTGAATTTAAAGTTGAATTTAAAGTTGAATTTAAAGTTGAATTTAAAATTGAGTTTAAGGTTGAATTTAAAGTTGAATTTAAAGTTGAATTTTAAGTTGAATTTAAAGTTCACTTCAAAGTTAAATTTAAAAGCGAATTTAAGGTTAAATTATAAGTTGAATTAAAAGTTGAATTTGTAAAGTTGAATTAAAAAATGAATTTAAAGTTGAATTTAAAGTTGAATTAAAAGTAGAATTAAAAGTTGAATTTAAAGTTGAATTTGTAAAGTTAAATTTAAAGTTGAATTTAAAGTTGAATTTAAAGTTGAATTCAAAGTTGAATTTAAAGTTTAATTTCAAGTGGAATTTAAAGTTGAATTTAAAGTTGAATTTTAAAGTTGAATTTGAAGCTCAATTTAAGGTTGAATTAAAGTTCAATTTAAAGTTGATTTCAAATTAAAATTTAAAGTTGAATATGTGAAGTTAAATTTAAAGTTGAATTAAAAGTTGAATTTAAAGTTGAATTTAAAGTTGAATTTAAAGTTGGATTTAAAGTTGAATTTAAAGTTGAGTTTAAGGTTGAATTTAAAGTTGAATTTAAAGTTGGATTTAAAGTTGAATTTAAAGTTCACTTCAAAGTTCAATTTAAAAGTGAATTTAAAAATAAAGTAAAAAATGAATTTGAAGTTGAGTTCAAAGTAGAATTTAAAGTTGAATTACAAGTTGAATTCAAAGTTAAATTTAAAGTTCAATTCAAAGTTAAATTAAAAAGCGAATTTAAGGTTAAATTATAAGTTGAATTTAAAGTTGAATTTAAAGTTGAATTTAAAGTTGAATTTAAAGTTGAATTTAAAGTTAAATGTAAAGTTGAATTTGTTAAGTTAAATTAAAAGTTGAATTTAAAGTTGAATTTAAAGTTGAGTTTAAGGTTGAATTTAAAGTTGAATTTAAAGTTGGATTTAAAGTTGAATTTAAAGTTCACTTCAAAGTTCAATTTAAAAGTGAATTTAAAAATAAAGTAAAAAATGAATTTAAAGTTGAGTTCAAAGTAGAATTCAAAGTTAAATTTAAAGTTCAATTTGTAAAGTTAAATTAAAAAATGAATTTAAAGTTGAATTTAAAGTTGAATTAAAAGTAGAATTAAAAGTTGAATTTAAAGTTGAATTTGTAAAGATAAATTTAAAGTTGAATTTAAAGTTGAATTTAAAGTTGAATTCAAAGTTGAATTTAAAGTTTAATTAAAAGTTTTATTTAAAGTTGAATTTAAAGTTGAATCTAAAGTTCAATTTAAAGTTGAATTTGTAAAGTTAAATTAAAAGTTGAATTTAAAGTTGAATTTGTAAAGTTAAATTAAAAGTTGAATTTAAAGTTGAATTTAAAGTTGAATTTAAAGTTGAATTTTAAGTTGAATGATAAGTTGTATTTAAAGTTGAATTTAAAGTTGAGTTTAAGGTTGAATTTAAAGTTGAATTTAAATTTCAATTTAAAGTTGGATTCAAAGTTGAATTTAAAGTTCAATTTAAAGTTGAATTTTAAAGTTGAATTTGAAGCTCAATTTAAGGTTGAATTAAAGTTCAATTTAAAGTTGATTTCAAATTAAAATTTAAAGTTGAATATGTGAAGTTAAATTTAAAGTTGAATTAAAAGTTGAATTTAAAGTTGAATTTAAAGTTGAATTAAAATTTGAATTTAAAGTTAAATTTGAATTTGAATTTAAAGTTCAATTAAAAGTTGAATTTTAGGTTGAGTTAAAAGTGAATTTAAAGTTGAATTTAAAGTTGAGTTTAAAGTTGAATTCAAAGTTGAATTAAAAGTTGAATTTAAAGTTAAATTTAAAGTTGAATTTAAAGTTCACTTCAAAGCTAAATTTAAAAGTGAATTTAAAGTTAAATTAAAAGTTGACTTTAAAGTTGAATTTAAAGTTTAATTTAAAGTTTAATTTAAAATTAAATTTAAAGTTGAGTTTAAATTTAAATTTAAAGTTGAATTTAAAGTTGAATTTAAAGTTCAATTTAAAGTTCAATTTAAAGCTCAATTTAAAGTTGAATTCAAAGTTAAATTTAAAGTTGAATTTAAAGTTGAGTTTAAGGTTGAATTTAAAGTTGAATTTAAAGTTCAATTTAAAGTTGAATTTGTAAAGTTAAATTAAAAGTTGAATTTAAAGTTGAATTTAAAGTTGAATTTAAAGTTGAATTTAAAGTTCAATTTAAAGTTGAATTTAAAGTTGAATTTCAAGTTGAGTTTAAGGTTGAACTTAAAGTTGAATTTAAAGTTGAATTTAAAGTTGGATTTAAAGTTGAATTTTAAGTTGAATGATAAGTTGAATTTAAAGTTGAATTTAAAGTTGAGTTTAAGGTTGAATTTAAAGTTGAATTTTAAGTTGAATTTTAAGTTGAATGATAAGTTGAATTTAAAGTTGAATTTAAAGTTGAGTTTAAGGTTGAATTTAAAGTTGAATTTAAATTTCAATTTAAAGTTGGATTCAAAGTTGAATGATAAGTTGAATTTAAAGTTGAATTTAAAGTTGAGTTTAAGGTTGAATTTAAAGTTGAATTTAAAGTTGAATTTTAAGTTGAATGATAAGTTGAATTTAAAGTTGAATTTAAAGTTGAGTTTAAGGTTGAATTTAAAGTTGAATTTAAATTTCAATTTAAAGTTGGATTCAAAGTTGAATTTAAAGTTGAATTTAAAGTTGAATTTAAAGTTGAATTTAAAATTGAGTTTAAGGTTGAATTTAAAGTTGAATTTAAAGTTGAATTTTAAGTTGAATTTAAAGTTGAATTTAAAGTTGAATTTAAAGTTAAATTTAAAGTTGAATTAAATGTTGAATTTAAAGTTGAGTTTAAGGTTGAATTGAAAGTTGAATTTAAAGTTGAATGATAAGTTGAATTTAAAGTTGAATTTAAAGTTGAATTTAAAGTTGAATTTAAAGTTCAATTTAAAGTTGAATTCAAAATTAAATTTAAAGTTGAATTTAAAGTTGAGTTTAATTTTGAATTTAAAGTTGAATTTAAAGTTGAATTTGAAGTTGAATTTAAAGTTGAATTTAAAGTTAAATTTAAAGTTCAATTTAAAGTTGAATTTAAAGGTCAATTTAAAGTTGAATTCAAAATTAAATTTAAAGTTGAATTTAAAGTTGAATTTAAAGTTGAGTTTAATTTTGAATTTAAAGTTGAATTTAAAGTTGAATTTAAAGTTAAATTTAAAGTTGAATTAAAAGTTGAATTTAAAGTTGAGTTTAAGGTTGAATTGAAAGTTGAATTTAAAGTTGAATTTAAAGTTGAATGATAAGTTGAATTTAAAGTTGAATTTAAAGTTGAATTTAAAGTTGAATTTAAAGTTCAATTTAAAGTTGAATTCAAAATTAAATTTAAAGTTGAATTTAAAGTTGAGTTTAATTTTGAATTTAAAGTTGAATTTAAAGTTGAATTTGAAGTTGAATTTAAAGTTGAATTTAAAGTTAAATTTAAAGTTCAATTTAAAGTTGAATTTAAAGGTCAATTTAAAGTTGAATTCAAAATTAAATTTAAAGTTGAATTTAAAGTTGAATTTAAAGTTGAGTTTAATTTTGAATTTAAAGTTGAATTTAAAGTTGAATTTAAAGTTAAATTTAAAGTTGAATTAAAAGTTGAATTTAAAGTTGAGTTTAAGGTTGAATTGAAAGTTGAATTTAAAGTTGAATTTAAAGTTGAATGATAAGTTGAATTTAAAGTTGAATTTAAAGTTGAATTTAAAGTTGAATTTAAAGTTCAATTTAAAGTTGAATTCAAAATTAAATTTAAAGTTGAATTTAAAGTTGAGTTTAATTTTGAATTTAAAGTTGAATTTAAAGTTGAATTTGAAGTTGAATTTAAAGTTGAATTTAAAGTTAAATTTAAAGTTCAATTTAAAGTTGAATTTAAAGGTCAATTTAAAGTTGAATTCAAAATTAAATTTAAAGTTGAAGTTTTAAAGTTAAATTTAAAGTTGAATTCAAAGTTGAATTTAAAGTTGAATTTAAAGTTGAATTTAAAGTTGAATTTAAAGTTGAATTTAAAGTTGAATTTAAAGTTGAATCTAAAGTTCAATTTAAAGTTAAATTTGTAAAGTTAAACTAAAAGTTGAATTTAAAGTTGAATTTAAAGTTGAATTAAAAGTTGAATTAAAAGTTGAATTTAAAGTTTAATTTATAGTTGAATTTGTAAAGTTAAATTTAAAGTTGAATTTAAAGTTGAATTTAAAATTCAATTTAAAGTTGATTTCAATTTTAAAATTAAAGCTGAATATGTGAAGTTAAATTTAAATTTGAATTTAATGTTGAATTAAAAGTTGAATTTAAAGTTGAATTTAAAGTTGAATTTAAAGTTGGATCTTAAGTTGAATTTAAAGTTGAATTATAAGTTGAATTTAAAGTTTAATTTAAAAATCACTTCAAAGTTAAATTTAAAAGTGAATTGAAGGTTAAATTATAAGTTGAATTTAAAGTTTAATTTAAAGTTAATTTTAAATTGAATTAAAAGTTGAGTTTAAAGTTGAATTTGTAAAGTTAAATTTAAAGTTGAGTTTAAAGTTCAATTTAAAATTGAATTCAAAGTTGAATTTAAAGTTCAATGTGTAAAGTTAAATTAAAAGTTGAATTTAAAGTTTAATTTTAAGTAGAATTTAAAGTTGAATATAAAGTTGAATTTAAAGTTAAATTTAAAGTTAGATTTGTAATGTTAAATTTGAAGTTGAATAAAAAGTTGAATATAAAGTTGAATTGAAAGTTGAATTTAAAGTTGAATTTAAAGTTGAATTTAAAGTTGAATTTAATGTTAAATTTTAAGTTGAATTTGTAAAGTTGAATTTAAAGTTGAATTTAAATTTGAATTTAAAGTTAAATTTGAATTTGAATTAACAGTTAAATTTTAAGTTAAATTTAAATACAAATTTTAAGTTGAATTTCAAGCTTAATTTGAAGTCAAATTTAAAGTTGAATTTTAAGTTGAATTTAAAAATAAATTTAGACTTGAATTTAAAGTTGAATCTAAAGTTCAATTTAAAGTTGAATTTAAAGTTCAATTTAAAGTTGAATTAAAAGTTGAATTAATAGTTAAATTTAAAGTTCAATTTAAAGTTGAATTTAATGTTGAATTTAAAGTTGATATTTATAGTTGAATTTAAAGTTGAATTTAAAATTAGATTTAAAGTCTAATCCAAAGTCGAATTCAAAGTTGAATTCAAAGTGATATTTAAAGTGGAATTTAAGGTTGAATTTAAAGTTGACTTTAAAGTTGAATTTAAAGTCGAATTTAAAGTTGAATCTAAAGTTAAATTAAAAGTGAAATTTAAAGTGGAATTAAAAGTTGAATTTAAAGTTGAATTTAAGGTAAAATTTAAAGTTGAATTTAAAGTTGAATTTAAAGTTAAATGTAAAGTTGAATTTGTTAAGTTAAATTAAAAGTTGAATTTAAAGTTGAATTTAAAGTTGAGTTTAAGGTTGAATTTAAAGTTGAATTTAAAGTTGGATTTAAAGTTGAATTTAAAGTTCACTTCAAAGTTCAATTTAAAAGTGAATTTAAAAATAAAGTAAAAAATGAATTTAAAGTTGAGTTCAAAGTAGAATTCAAAGTTGAATTTCAAGTTGAATTCAAAGTTAAATTTAAAGTTCAATTTGTAAAGTTAAATTAAAAAATGAATTTAAAGTTGAATTTAAAGTTGAATTAAAAGTAGAATTAAAAGTTGAATTTAAAGTTGAATTTGTAAAGATAAATTTAAAGTTGAATTTAAAGTTGAATTTAAAGTTGAATTCAAAGTTGAATTTAAAGTTTAATTAAAAGTTTTATTTATAGTTGAATTTAAAGTTGAATCTAAAGTTCAATTTAAAGTTGAATTTGTAAAGTTAAATTAAAAGTTGAATTTAAAGTTGAATTTAAAGTTGAATTTAAAGTTGAGTTTAAGGTTGAATTTAAAGTTGAATTTAAAGTTGAATTTTAAGTTGAATGATAAGTTGAATTTAAAGTTGAATTTAAAGTTGAGTTTAAGGTTGAATTTAAAGTTGAATTTAAATTTCAATTTAAAGTTGGATTCAAAGTTGAATTTAAAGTTCAATTTAAAGTTGAATTTTAAAGTTGAATTTGAAGCTCAATTTAAGGTTGAATTAAAGTTCAATTTAAAGTTGATTTCAAATTAAAATTTAAAGTTGAATATGTGAAGTTAAATTTAAAGTTGAATTAAAAGTTGAATTTAAAGTTGAATTTAAAGTTGAATTAAAATTTGAATTTAAAGTTAAATTTGAATTTGAATTTAAAGTTCAATTAAAAGTTGAATTTTAGGTTGAGTTAAAAGTGAATTTAAAGTTGAATTTAAAGTTGAGTTTAAAGTTGAATTCAAAGTTGAATTAAAAGTTGAATTTAAAGTTAAATTTAAAGTTGAATTTAAAGTTCACTTCAAAGCTAAATTTAAAAGTGAATTTAAAGTTAAATTAAAAGTTGACTTTAAAGTTGAATTTAAAGTTTAATTTAAAGTTTAATTTAAAATTAAATTTAAAGTTGAGTTTAAATTTAAATTTAAAGTTGAATTTAAAGTTGAATTTAAAGTTCAATTTAAAGTTCAATTTAAAGCTCAATTTAAAGTTGAATTCAAAGTTAAATTTAAAGTTGAATTTAAAGTTGAGTTTAAGGTTGAATTTAAAGTTGAATTTAAAGTTCAATTTAAAGTTGAATTTGTAAAGTTAAATTAAAAGTTGAATTTAAAGTTGAATTTAAAGTTGAATTTAAAGTTGAATTTAAAGTTCAATTTAAAGTTGAATTTAAAGTTGAATTTCAAGTTGAGTTTAAGGTTGAACTTAAAGTTGAATTTAAAGTTGAATTTAAAGTTGGATTTTAAGTTGAATTTTAAGTTGAATGATAAGTTGAATTTAAAGTTGAATTTAAAGTTGAGTTTAAGGTTGAATTTAAAGTTGAATTTAAAGTTGAATTTTAAGTTGAATGATAAGTTGAATTTAAAGTTGAATTTAAAGTTGAGTTTAAGGTTGAATTTAAAGTTGAATTTAAATTTCAATTTAAAGTTGGATTCAAAGTTGAATGATAAGTTGAATTTAAAGTTGAATTTAAAGTTGAGTTTAAGGTTGAATTTAAAGTTGAATTTAAAGTTGAATTTTAAGTTGAATGATAAGTTGAATTTAAAGTTGAATTTAAAGTTGAGTTTAAGGTTGAATTTAAAGTTGAATTTAAATTTCAATTTAAATTTGGATTCAAAGTTGAATTTAAAGTTGAATTTAAAGTTGAATTTAAAGTTGAATTTAAAATTGAGTTTAAGGTTGAATTTAAAGTTGAATTTAAAGTTGAATTTTAAGTTGAATTTAAAGTTGAATTTAAAGTTGAATTTAAAGTTAAATTTAAAGTTGAATTAAATGTTGAATTTAAAGTTGAGTTTAAGGTTGAATTGAAAGTTGAATTTAAAGTTGAATGATAAGTTGAATTTAAAGTTGAATTTAAAGTTGAATTTAAAGTTGAATTTAAAGTTCAATTTAAAGTTGAATTCAAAATTAAATTTAAAGTTGAATTTAAAGTTGAATTTAAAGTTGAGTTTAATTTTGAATTTAAAGTTGAATTTAAAGTTGAATTTAAAGTTAAATTTAAAGTTGAATTAAAAGTTGAATTTAAAGTTGAGTTTAAGGTTGAATTGAAAGTTGAATTTAAAGTTGAATTTAAAGTTGAATGATAAGTTGAATTTAAAGTTGAATTTAAAGTTGAATTTAAAGTTCAATTTAAAGTTGAATTCAAAATTAAATTTAAAGTTGAATTTAAAGTTGAGTTTAATTTTGAATTTAAAGTTGAATTTAAAGTTGAATTTGAAGTTGAATTTAAAGTTGAATTTAAAGTTAAATTTAAAGTTCAATTTAAAGTTGAATTTAAAGGTCAATTTAAAGTTGAATTCAAAATTAAATTTAAAGTTGAATTTAAAGTTGAATTTAAAGTTGAGTTTAATTTTGAATTTAAAGTTGAATTTAAAGTTGAAGTTTTAAAGTTAAATTTAAAGTTGAATTCAAAGTTGAATTTAAAGTTGAATTTAAAGTTGAATTTAAAGTTGAATTTAAAGTTGAATTTAAAGTTGAATTTAAAGTTGAATCTAAAGTTCAATTTAAAGTTAAATTTGTAAAGTTAAACTAAAAGTTGAATTTAAAGTTGAATTTAAAGTTGAATTAAAAGTTGAATTAAAAGTTGAATTTAAAGTTTAATTTATAGTTGAATTTGTAAAGTTAAATTTAAAGTTGAATTTAAAGTTGAATTTAAAATTCAATTTAAAGTTGATTTCAATTTTAAAATTAAAGCTGAATATGTGAAGTTAAATTTAAATTTGAATTTAATGTTGAATTAAAAGTTGAATTTAAAGTTGAATTTAAAGTTGAATTTAAAGTTGGATCTTAAGTTGAATTTAAAGTTGAATTATAAGTTGAATTTAAAGTTTAATTTAAAAATCACTTCAAAGTTAAATTTAAAAGTGAATTGAAGGTTAAATTATAAGTTGAATTTAAAGTTTAATTTAAAGTTAATTTTAAATTGAATTAAAAGTTGAGTTTAAAGTTGAATTTGTAAAGTTAAATTTAAAGTTGAGTTTAAAGTTCAATTTAAAATTGAATTCAAAGTTGAATTTAAAGTTCAATGTGTAAAGTTAAATTAAAAGTTGAATTTAAAGTTTAATTTTAAGTAGAATTTAAAGTTGAATATAAAGTTGAATTTAAAGTTAAATTTAAAGTTAGATTTGTAATGTTAAATTTGAAGTTGAATAAAAAGTTGAATTAAAAGTTGAATATAAAGTTGAATTGAAAGTTGAATTTAAAGTTGAATTTAAAGTTGAATTTAAAGTTGAATTTAATGTTAAATTTTAAGTTGAATTTGTAAAGTTGAATTTAAAGTTGAATTTAAATTTGAATTTAAAGTTAAATTTGAATTTGAATTAACAGTTAAATTTTAAGTTAAATTTAAATACAAATTTTAAGTTGAATTTCAAGCTTAATTTGAAGTCAAATTTAAAGTTGAATTTTAAGTTGAATTTAAAAATAAATTTAGACTTGAATTTAAAGTTGAATCTAAAGTTCAATTTAAAGTTGAATTTAAAGTTCAATTTAAAGTTGAATTAAAAGTTGAATTAATAGTTAAATTTAAAGTTCAATTTAAAGTTGAATTTAATGTTGAATTTAAAGTTGATATTTATAGTTGAATTTAAAGTTGAATTTAAAATTAGATTTAAAGTCTAATCCAAAGTCGAATTCAAAGTTGAATTCAAAGTGATATTTAAAGTGGAATTTAAGGTTGAATTTAAAGTTGACTTTAAAGTTGAATTTAAAGTCGAATTTAAAGTTGAATCTAAAGTTAAATTAAAAGTGAAATTTAAAGTGGAATTAAAAGTTGAATTTAAAGTTGAATTTAAGGTAAAATTTAAAGTTGAATTTAAAGTTGTATTTAAAGCTGAATTGAAAGTTCAATTTAAAGTTGAATTAAAAGTCAAATTTAAAGTTGAATTCAAAGTTAAATTTAAAGTTAAATTTAAAGTTAAATTTAAAGTTATTTTAAAGTTGAATTTAAAGTTGAATTTAAAGTTGAATTCAAAGTTAAATTAAAAGCTGAATTGAAAGTTCAATTTAAAGTTGAATTTAAAGTCAAATTTAAAGTTGAATTCAAAGTTAAGTTTAAAATTGAATTAAAAGTTAAATTTAAAGTTGAATTTAAAGTTGAATTTAAAGTCAAATTTAAAGTTGAATTTGTAAAGTTAAATTTAAAGTTGAATTTAAAGTTGAATTTAAAGTTCAATTTAAAGTTGAACTAAAAGCTGAATTTGAAGTTCAATTTAAAGTAGAATTTAAAGTTGAATTTAAAGTTAAATTTAAAGTTGAATTTGTAAAGTTGAATTTAAAGTTGAATTTAAAGTTGAATTTAAAGTTAAATTTGAATTTGAATTTACAGTTCAATTTAAAGTTAAATTTAAATACAAATTTAAAGTTGAATTTCAAGCTTAATTTGAAGTCAAATTTAAAGTTGAATTTAAAGTTGAATTTAAAGTTGAATTCAAAGTTGAATTTAAAGTTTAATTTCAAGTGGAATTTAAAGTTGAATTTAAAGTTGAATTTTAAAGTTGAATTTGAAGCTCAATTTAAGGTTGAATTAAAGTTCAATTTAAAGTTGATTTCAAATTAAAATTTAAAGTTGAATATGTGAAGTTAAATTTAAAGTTGAATTAAAAGTTGAATTTAAAGTTGAATTTAAAGTTGAATTTAAAGTTGGATTTAAAGTTGAATTTAAAGTTGAGTTTAAGGTTGAATTTAAAGTTGAATTTAAAGTTGGATTTAAAGTTGAATTTAAAGTTCACTTCAAAGTTCAATTTAAAAGTGAATTTAAAAATAAAGTAAAAAATGAATTTGAAGTTGAGTTCAAAGTAGAATTTAAAGTTGAATTACAAGTTGAATTCAAAGTTAAATTTAAAGTTCAATTTGTAAAGTTAAATTAAAAAATGAATTTAAAGTTGAATTTAAAGTTGAATTAAAAGTAGAATTAAAAGTTGAATTTAAAGTTGAATTTGTAAAGATAAATTTAAAGTTGAATTTAAAGTTGAATTTAAAGTTGAATTCAAAGTTGAATTTAAAGTTTAATTAAAAGTTTTATTTAAAGTTGAATTTAAAGTTGAATCTAAAGTTCAATTTAAAGTTGAATTTGTAAAGTTAAATTAAAAGTTGAATTTAAAGTTGAATTTAAAGTTGAATTTAAAGTTGAGTTTAAGGTTGAATTTAAAGTTGAATTTAAAGTTGAATGATAAGTTGAATTTAAAGTTGAATTTAAAGTTGAGTTTAAGGTTGAATTTAAAGTTGAATTTAAATTTCAATTTAAAGTTGGATTCAAAGTTGAATTTAAAGTTCAATTTAAAGTTGAATTTTAAAGTTGAATTTGAAGCTCAATTTAAGGTTGAATTAAAGTTCAATTTAAAGTTGATTTCAAATTAAAATTTAAAGTTGAATATGTGAAGTTAAATTTAAAGTTGAATTAAAAGTTGAATTTAAAGTTGAATTTAAAGTTGAATTAAAATTTGAATTTAAAGTTAAATTTGAATTTGAATTTAAAGTTCAATTAAAAGTTGAATTTTAGGTTGAGTTAAAAGTGAATTTAAAGTTGAATTTAAAGTTGAGTTTAAAGTTGAATTCAAAGTTGAATTAAAAGTTGAATTTAAAGTTAAATTTAAAGTTGAATTTAAAGTTCACTTCAAAGCTAAATTTAAAAGTGAATTTAAAGTTAAATTAAAAGTTGACTTTAAAGTTGAATTTAAAGTTTAATTTAAAGTTTAATTTAAAATTAAATTTAAAGTTGAGTTTAAATTTAAATTTAAAGTTGAATTTAAAGTTGAATTTAAAGTTCAATTTAAAGTTCAATTTAAAGCTCAATTTAAAGTTGAATTCAAAGTTAAATTTAAAGTTGAATTTAAAGTTGAGTTTAAGGTTGAATTTAAAGTTGAATTTAAAGTTCAATTTAAAGTTGAATTTGTAAAGTTAAATTAAAAGTTGAATTTAAAGTTGAATTTAAAGTTGAATTTAAAGTTGAATTTAAAGTTCAATTTAAAGTTGGATTCAAAGTTGAATTTAAAGTTGAATTTAAAGTTGAATTTAAAGTTGAATTTAAAATTGAGTTTAAGGTTGAATTTAAAGTTGAATTTAAAGTTGAATTTTAAGTTGAATTTAAAGTTCACTTCAAAGTTAAATTTAAAAGCGAATTTAAGGTTAAATTATAAGTTGAATTAAAAGTTGAATTTGTAAAGTTGAATTAAAAAATTAATTTAAAGTTGAATTTTAAGTTAAATTTAAAGTAGAATTAAAAGTTGAATTTAAAGTTGAATTTGTAAAGTTAAATTTAAAGTTGAATTTAAAGTTGAATTTAAAGTTGAATTCAAAGTTGAATTTAAAGTTTAATTTCAAGTGGAATTTAAAGTTGAATTTAAAGTTGAATTTTAAAGTTGAATTTGAAGCTCAATTTAAGGTTGAATTAAAGTTCAATTTAAAGTTGATTTCAAATTAAAATTTAAAGTTGAATATGTGAAGTTAAATTTAAAGTTGAATTAAAAGTTGAATTTAAAGTTGAATTTAAAGTTGAATTTAAAGTTGGATTTAAAGTTGAATTTAAAGTTGAGTTTAAGGTTGAATTTAAAGTTGAATTTAAAGTTGGATTTAAAGTTGAATTTAAAGTTCACTTCAAAGTTCAATTTAAAAGTGAATTTAAAAATAAAGTAAAAAATGAATTTGAAGTTGAGTTCAAAGTAGAATTTAAAGTTGAATAACAAGTTGAATTCAAAGTTAAATTTAAAGTTCACTTCAAAGTTAAATTTAAAAGCGAATTTAAGGTTAAATTATAAGTTGAATTAAAAGTTGAATTTGTAAAGTTGAATTAAAAAATGAATTTAAAGTTGAATTTAAAGTTGAATTAAAAGTAGAATTAAAAGTTGAATTTAAAGTTGAATTTGTAAAGTTAAATTTAAAGTTGAATTTAAAGTTGAATTTAAAGTTGAATTCAAAGTTGAATTTAAAGTTTAATTTCAAGTGGAATTTAAAGTTGAATTTAAAGTTGAATTTTAAAGTTGAATTTGAAGCTCAATTTAAGGTTGAATTAAAGTTCAATTTAAAGTTGATTTCAAATTAAAATTTAAAGTTGAATATGTGAAGTTAAATTTAAAGTTGAATTAAAAGTTGAATTTAAAGTTGAATTTAAAGTTGAATTTAAAGTTGGATTTAAAGTTGAATTTAAAGTTGAGTTTAAGGTTGAATTTAAAGTTGAATTTAAAGTTGGATTTAAAGTTGAATTTAAAGTTCACTTCAAAGTTCAATTTAAAAGTGAATTTAAAAATAAAGTAAAAAATGAATTTGAAGTTGAGTTCAAAGTAGAATTTAAAGTTGAATAACAAGTTGAATTCAAAGTTAAATTTAAAGTTCACTTCAAAGTTAAATTTAAAAGCGAATTTAAGGTTAAATTATAAGTTGAATTTAAAGTTGAATTTAAAGTTGAATTTAAAGTTGAATTTAAAGTTGAATTTAAAGTTAAATGTAAAGTTGAATTTGTTAAGTTAAATTAAAAGTTGAATTTAAAGTTGAATTTAAAGTTGAGTTTAAGGTTGAATTTAAAGTTGAATTTAAAGTTGGATTTAAAGTTGAATTTAAAGTTCACTTCAAAGTTCAATTTAAAAGTGAATTTAAAAATAAAGTAAAAAATGAATTTAAAGTTGAGTTCAAAGTAGAATTCAAAGTTGAATTTCAAGTTGAATTCAAAGTTAAATTTAAAGTTCAATTTGTAAAGTTAAATTAAAAAATGAATTTAAAGTTGAATTAAAAGTTTTATTTAAAGTTGAATTTAAAGTTGAATCTAAAGTTCAATTTAAAGTTGAATTTGTAAAGTTAAATTAAAAGTTGAATTTAAAGTTGAATTTAAAGTTGAATTTAAAGTTGAGTTTAAGGTTGAATTTAAAGTTGAATTTAAAGTTGAATTTTAAGTTGAATGATAAGTTGAATTTAAAGTTGAATTTAAAGTTGAGTTTAAGGTTGAATTTAAAGTTGAATTTAAATTTCAATTTAAAGTTGGATTCAAAGTTGAATTTAAAGTTCAATTTAAAGTTGAATTTTAAAGTTGAATTTGAAGCTCAATTTAAGGTTGAATTAAAGTTCAATTTAAAGTTGATTTCAAATTAAAATTTAAAGTTGAATATGTGAAGTTAAATTTAAAGTTGAATTAAAAGTTGAATTTAAAGTTGAATTTAAAGTTGAATTAAAATTTGAATTTAAAGTTAAATTTGAATTTGAATTTAAAGTTCAATTAAAAGTTGAATTTTAGGTTGAGTTAAAAGTGAATTTAAAGTTGAATTTAAAGTTGAGTTTAAAGTTGAATTCAAAGTTGAATTAAAAGTTGAATTTAAAGTTAAATTTAAAGTTGAATTTAAAGTTCACTTCAAAGCTAAATTTAAAAGTGAATTTAAAGTTAAATTAAAAGTTGACTTTAAAGTTGAATTTAAAGTTTAATTTAAAGTTTAATTTAAAATTAAATTTAAAGTTGAGTTTAAATTTAAATTTAAAGTTGAATTTAAAGTTGAATTTAAAGTTCAATTTAAAGTTCAATTTAAAGCTCAATTTAAAGTTGAATTCAAAGTTAAATTTAAAGTTGAATTTAAAGTTGAGTTTAAGGTTGAATTTAAAGTTGAATTTAAAGTTCAATTTAAAGTTGAATTTGTAAAGTTAAATTAAAAGTTGAATTTAAAGTTGAATTTAAAGTTGAATTTAAAGTTGAATTTAAAGTTCAATTTAAAGTTGAATTTAAAGTTGAATTTCAAGTTGAGTTTAAGGTTGAACTTAAAGTTGAATTTAAAGTTGAATTTAAAGTTGGATTTAAAGTTGAATTTTAAGTTGAATGATAAGTTGAATTTAAAGTTGAATTTAAAGTTGAGTTTAAGGTTGAATTTAAAGTTGAATTTAAAGTTGAATTTTAAGTTGAATGATAAGTTGAATTTAAAGTTGAATTTAAAGTTGAGTTTAAGGTTGAATTTAAAGTTGAATTTAAATTTCAATTTAAAGTTGGATTCAAAGTTGAATTTAAAGTTGAATTTAAAGTTGAATTTAAAGTTGAATTTAAAATTGAGTTTAAGGTTGAATTTAAAGTTGAATTTAAAGTTGAATTTTAAGTTGAATTTAAAGTTGAATTTAAAGTTGAATTTAAAGTTAAATTTAAAGTTGAATTAAATGTTGAATTTAAAGTTGAGTTTAAGGTTGAATTGAAAGTTGAATTTAAAGTTGAATGATAAGTTGAATTTAAAGTTGAATTTAAAGTTGAATTTAAAGTTGAATTTAAAGTTCAATTTAAAGTTGAATTCAAAATTAAATTTAAAGTTGAATTTAAAGTTGAATTTAAAGTTGAGTTTAATTTTGAATTTAAATTTGAATTTAAAGTTGAATTTAAAGTTAAATTTAAAGTTGAATTAAAAGTTGAATTTAAAGTTGAGTTTAAGGTTGAATTGAAAGTTGAATTTAAAGTTGAATTTAAAGTTGAATGATAAGTTGAATTTAAAGTTGAATTTAAAGTTGAATTTAAAGTTCAATTTAAAGTTGAATTCAAAATTAAATTTAAAGTTGAATTTAAAGTTGAGTTTAATTTTGAATTTAAAGTTGAATTTAAAGTTGAATTTGAAGTTGAATTTAAAGTTGAATTTAAAGTTAAATTTAAAGTTCAATTTAAAGTTGAATTTAAAGGTCAATTTAAAGTTGAATTCAAAATTAAATTTAAAGTTGAATTTAAAGTTGAGTTTAATTTTGAATTTAAAGTTGAATTTAAAGTTGAATTTAAAGTTGAAGTTTTAAAGTTAAATTTAAAGTTGAATTCAAAGTTGAATTTAAAGTTGAATTTAAAGTTGAATTTAAAGTTGAATTTAAAGTTGAATTTAAAGTTGAATTTAAAGTTGAATCTAAAGTTCAATTTAAAGTTAAATTTGTAAAGTTAAACTAAAAGTTGAATTTAAAGTTGAATTTAAAGTTGAATTAAAAGTTGAATTAAAAGTTGAATTTAAAGTTTAATTTATAGTTGAATTTGTTAAGTTAAATTTAAAGTTGAATTTAAAGTTGAATTTAAAATTCAATTTAAAGTTGATTTCAATTTTAAAACTAAAGCTGAATATGTGAAGTTAAATTTAAATTTGAATT
This sequence comes from Melanostoma mellinum, assembly GCA_914767635.1. NCBI lineage: Eukaryota > Metazoa > Arthropoda > Insecta > Diptera > Syrphidae > Melanostoma > Melanostoma mellinum. Next base: position 247,239,076 of record OU612058.1, on the reverse strand, counting down.
TAATGTTGAATTAAAAGTTGAATTTAAAGTTGAATTTAAAGTTGAATTTAAAGTTGGATCTTAAGTTGAATTTAAAGTTGAATTATAAGTTGAATTTAAAGTTTAATTTAAAAATCACTTCAAAGTTAAATTTAAAAGTGAATTGAAGGTTAAATTATAAGTTGAATTTAAAGTTTAATTTAAAGTTAATTTTAAATTGAATTAAAAGTTGAGTTTAAAGTTGAATTTGTAAAGTTAAATTTAAAGTTGAGTTTAAAGTTCAATTTAAAATTGAATTCAAAGTTGAATTTAAAGTTCAATGTGTAAAGTTAAATTAAAAGTTGAATTTAAAGTTTAATTTTAAGTAGAATTTAAAGTTGAATATAAAGTTGAATTTAAAGTTAAATTTAAAGTTAGATTTGTAATGTTAAATTTGAAGTTGAATAAAAAGTTGAATTAAAAGTTGAATATAAAGTTGAATTGAAAGTTGAATTTAAAGTTAATTTAAAGTTGAATTTAAAGTTGAATTTAATGTTAAATTTTAAGTTGAATTTGTAAAGTTGAATTTAAAGTTGAATTTAAATTTGAATTTAAAGTTAAATTTGAATTTGAATTAACAGTTAAATTTTAAGTTAAATTTAAATACAAATTTTAAGTTGAATTTCAAGCTTAATTTGAAGTCAAATTTAAAGTTGAATTTTAAGTTGAATTTAAAAATAAATTTAGACTTGAATTTAAAGTTGAATCTAAAGTTCAATTTAAAGTTGAATTTAAAGTTCAATTTAAAGTTGAATTAAAAGTTGAATTAATAGTTAAATTTAAAGTTCAATTTAAAGTTGAATTTAATGTTGAATTTAAAGTTGATATTTATAGTTGAATTTAAAGTTGAATTTAAAATTAGATTTAAAGTCTAATCCAAAGTCGAATTCAAAGTTGAATTCAAAGTGATATTTAAAGTGGAATTTAAGGTTGAATTTAAAGTTGACTTTAAAGTTGAATTTAAAGTCGAATTTAAAGTTGAATCTAAAGTTAAATTAAAAGTGAAATTTAAAGTGGAATTAAAAGTTGAATTTAAAGTTGAATTTAAGGTAAAATTTAAAGTTGAATTTAAAGTTGTATTTAAAGCTGAATTGAAAGTTCAATTTAAAGTTGAATTAAAAGTCAAATTTAAAGTTGAATTCAAAGTTAAATTTAAAGTTAAATTTAAAGTTAAATTTAAAGTTATTTTAAAGTTGAATTTAAAGTTGAATTTAAAGTTGAATTCAAAGTTAAATTAAAAGCTGAATTGAAAGTTCAATTTAAAGTTGAATTTAAAGTCAAATTTAAAGTTGAATTCAAAGTTAAGTTTAAAATTGAATTAAAAGTTAAATTTAAAGTTGAATTTAAAGTTGAATTTAAAGTCAAATTTAAAGTTGAATTTGTAAAGTTAAATTTAAAGTTGAATTTAAAGTTGAATTTAAAGTTCAATTTAAAGTTGAACTAAAAGCTGAATTTGAAGTTCAATTTAAAGTAGAATTTAAAGTTGAATTTAAAGTTAAATTTAAAGTTGAATTTAAAGTTTAATTTAAAAATCACTTCAAAGTTAAATTTAAAAGTGAATTGAAGGTTAAATTATAAGTTGAATTTAAAGTTTAATTTAAAGTTAATTTTAAATTGAATTAAAAGTTGAGTTTAAAGTTGAATTTGTAAAGTTAAATTTAAAGTTGAGTTTAAAGTTCAATTTAAAATTGAATTCAAAGTTGAATTTAAAGTTCAATGTGTAAAGTTAAATTAAAAGTTGAATTTAAAGTTTAATTTTAAGTAGAATTTAAAGTTGAATATAAAGTTGAATTTAAAGTTAAATTTAAAGTTAGATTTGTAATGTTAAATTTGAAGTTGAATAAAAAGTTGAATTAAAAGTTGAATATAAAGTTGAATTGAAAGTTGAATTTAAAGTTGAATTTAAAGTTGAATTTAAAGTTGAATTTAATGTTAAATTTTAAGTTGAATTTGTAAAGTTGAATTTAAAGTTGAATTTAAAGTTGAATTTAAAGTTAAATTTGAATTTGAATTTACAGCTCAATTTAAAGTTAAATTTAAATACAAATTTAAAGTTGAATTTCAAGCTTAATTTGAAGTCAAATTTAAAGTTGAATTTAAAGTTGAATTTTAAGTTGAATTTAAAAATAAATTTAGACTTGAATTTAAAGTTAAATCTAAAGTTAAATTTAAAGTTCAATTTAAAGTTGAATTAAAAGTTGAATTAATTAAATTTAAAGTTCAATATAAAGTTGAATTTAATGTTGAATTTTAAGTTATTTTAAAGTTGAATTTAAAGTCAAAAACAAAGTCGAATTCAAAAATGAATTCAAAGTGATATTTAAAGTGGAATTTAAAGTTGAATTTAAAGTTGAATTTAAAGTTGAATTCAAAGTTAAATTTAAAGCTGAATTTAAAGTTGAATTTAAAGTTGAATTTAAAGTTCAATTAAAAGTTAAATTAAAAGTTGAATTGAAAGTTAAATTTAAAGTTCAATTTAAAGTTGAATTAAAAGTTGAATTAATAGTTAAATTTAAAGTTGATATTTAAAGTTGAATTTAAAGTTGAATTTAATGTTGAATTTTAAGTTATTTTAAAGTTGAATTTAAAGTCAAAAACACAGTCGAATTCAAAGTTGAATTCAAAGTGATATTTAAAGTGGACTTTAAAGTTGAATTTAAAGTTAAATTTAAAGTTGAATTTAAAGTTATTTTAAAGTTGAACTTAAAGTTGAATTTAAAGTTGAATTCAAAGTTAAATTTAAAGCTGAATTTAAAGTTGAATTTAAAGTTGAATTTAAAGTTCAATTAAAAGTTGAATTAAAAGTTGAATTTAAAGTTAAATTTAAAGTTCAATTTAAAGTTGAACTTAAAGTGAAATTAAAAGTGAAATTTAAAGTGAAATTGAAAGTTCAATTTAAAGTTGAATTTAAAGTCAAATTTAAAATTGAATTCATAGTTTAATTTAAAATTGAATTCAAAGTTAAATTTAAAGTTGAATTTAAAGTTGTATTCAAAGTTGAATTTAAAGTGTATATTTAAAGTCGAATTTAAAGTTGAATTTAAAGTAAGATCTAAAGTGGAATTTCAAGTTAAATTTAAAGTTGAATTCAAAGTCAAATTTGAAGTTGAATTCAAAGTTAAATTTGAAGTTGAATTCAAAGTTAAATACAAAGTTGAATTCAAAGTTAAATTTAAAGTAGCATTAAAAATTGAATTTAAAGTTGAATTTAAGGTTAAATTTAAAGTTGAATTTAAAAATTAATTTAAAGTTATTTTAAAGTTGAATTTAAAGTTGAATTTAAAGTTAAATTCAAAGTTAAATTAAAAGCTGAATTGAAAGTTCAATTTAAAGTTGAATTTAAAGTTGAATTCAAAGTCAAATTTTAAATTGAATTCAAAGTCAAATTTAAAGTTGAATTTAAAGTTAAATTTAAAGTTTAATTTAAAGTTAAATTTGAATTTGAATTTACAGTTCAACTTAAAGTTAAATTTAAATACAAATTTAAAGTTGAATTTCAAGCTTAATTTAAAGTTGAACTTAAAGTTGAATTTGAAGTTCAATTTAAAGTAGAATTAAAAGTTGAATTTAAAGTTAAATTTAAAGTTGAATTTGTAAAGTTGAATTTAAAGTTGAATTCAAAATCAAATTAAAAGTTGAATTTAAAGTTGAATTTAAAGTTGAATTCAAAGTTAAATTTAAAGCTGAATTTAAAGTTGAATTTAAAGTTGAATATAAAGTTGAATTAAAAGTTGAACTTAAAGTTAAATTTAAAGTTCAATTTAAAGTTGAACTTAAAGTGAAATTAAAAGTAAAAATTTAAAGTGAAATTTAAAGTTGAATTTAAAGTTGAATTTTAAGTTGAATTTAAAGATAAATTGAAAGTTGAATTTAAAGTTGAACTTAAAGTTATTTTAAAGTTGAATTTAAAGTTGAATTTAAAGTTGAATTTAAAGTTGAATTTAAAATTAAATTTAAAGTTGAATTTAAAGTTGTATTTAAAGTTGAATTTAAAGTTGAATTTAAAGTTGAATTTAATGTTGAATTTTAAGTTATTTTAAAGTTGAATTTAAAGTTGAATATAAAGTCAAATTTAAAGTTGAATTTAAAGTTAAATTTAAAATTGAATTTCAAGTTTAATTTAAAGTTGAACTTAAAGTTGAATTTGAAGTTCAATTTAAAGTAGAATTAAAAGTTGAATTTAAAGTTAAATTTAAAGTTGAATTTGTAAAGTTGAATTTAAAGTTGAATTCAAAATCAAATTAAAAGTTGAATTTAAAGTTGAATTTAAATTTGAATTCAAAGTTAAATTTAAAGCTGAATTTAAAGTTGAATTTAAAGTTGAATATAAAGTTGAATTAAAAGTTGAACTTAAAGTTAAATTTAAAGTTCAATTTAAAGTTGAACTTAAAGTGAAATTAAAAGTAAAAATTTAAAGTGAAATTTAAAGTTGAATTTAAAGTTGAATTTTAAGTTGAATTTAAAGATAAATTGAAAGTTGAATTTAAAGTTGAACTTAAAGTTATTTTAAAGTTGAATTTAAAGTTGAATTTAAAGTTGAATTTAAAGTTGAATTTAAAATTAAATTTAAAGTTGAATTTAAAGTTCAATTTAAAGTTGAATTAAAAGTTGAATTTAAAGTTAAATTTTAAGTTCAATTTAAAGTTGAATTTAAAGTGAAATTAAAAGTGAAATTTAAAGTGAAATTTAAAGTTGAATTTAAAGTTGAATTTAAAGTTGACTTTAAAGTTGAATTTTAAGTTGAATTTAAAGTTGAATTCAAAGTTAAATTTAGAAATGAAATTTAAAGTTGAATTTAAACTTGAATTTAAAAATGAATTTAAAGTTAAATTTAAAGTTGAATTTAAAGTCGAATTTAAAGTTGAATTTAAAGTGTAATTTAAGGTTTAATGTAAAGTTGAATTTAAAGTTAAATTTAAAGTTGAATTTAAAGTTAAATTTAAAGTTCAATTTAAAGTTGAATTAAAAGTTGAATTTAAAGTTGATATTTAAAGTTGAATTAAAAGTTGAATTTAAAGTTGAATTTAAAGTCAAAAACAAAGTCGAATTCAAAGTTGAATTCAAAGTGATATTTAAAGTGGAATTTAAAGTTGAATTTAAAGTTGAATTTAAAGTTGAATTTAAAGTTCAATTAAAAGTTGAATTAAAAGTTGAATTTAAAGTTAAATTTAAAGTTCAATTTAAAGTTGAATTTAAAGTTGAATTTTAAGTTGAATTTAAAGATAAATTTAAAGTTGAATTTAAAGTTGAATCTAAAGTTAAATTTAAAGTTGAATTTAAAGTTCAATTTAAAGTTGAATTAAAAGCTGAATTTAAAATTAAATTTAAAGTTCAATTTAAAGTTGAATTTCAAGTGAAATTAAAAGTGAAATTTAAAGTGAAATTTAAAGTTGTATTCAAAGTTGAATTTAAAGTTGATATTTAAAGTTGAATTTAAAGTTGAATTTAAAGTTAGATTTAAAGTCAAATCCAAAGTCGAATTCAAAGTTGAATTTAAAGTTGAATTTAAAGTTGACTTTAAAGTTGAATTTAAAGTTGACTTTAAAGTTGAATTTAAAGTTGAATTTAAAGTTGAATTTAATGTTGAATTTTAAGTTATTTTAAAGTTGAATTTAAAGTTGAATTCAAAGTTAAATTTAAAGCGGAATTGAAAGTTCAATTTAAAGTTGAATTAAAAGTCAAATTTAAAGTTGAATTCAAAGTTAAATTTAAAATTGAATTTAAAGTTAAATTGAAAGTTGAATTTAAATTTAAATTTAAAGTTGAATTTGTAAAGTTAAATTTAAAGTTGAATTTAATGTTGAATTTAAAGTTGAATTTGAAGTTCAATTTAAAGTAGAATTTAAAGTTAAATTTGAATTTGAATTTAAAGTTCAATTTAAAGTTAAATTTAAAGTTGAATTTTAAGTTAAATTTAAAGTTGAATTCAAAGTTTAATTTAAAGTTGAATTTAGAGCCTCTCTAAAGTTGCGTTACACGTTAAACTGTTGACCATCTCAGATTAGTTTTCTTGTATGCGTCCTGCTTGAGCAGAAGTTTGTATGCAGCGACTGGAATGCCAATACTCTTCGCTTTCGGTGAGAAGGGTAGAAGTGTTCCAAATCTGGCGAGTTATTATGCTTTGCAGTTTCCTGGCATGTCTCTATGCCCCGGCACCCATCACAGGTTAATTTTGAACTGCACTGAAATCTCACTGAGATAATGGGCAGTTAAGGGCCATAGATAGAGTTGAAGGAATTTGATGTCAAGGATTTGATGGCCGACTGACTCTCTGAGAAGATGCATATATTCTCTTTGAATATCATTTTTTCTCTGAGCCAAGATAGAGCTTCGCTAATTGCTTCGCTAACCTTGGAACACACTACAATGATCTGGAAGACAAAGCGAGATGTTTAATGAAATCGCAACCAACTCCTTCATTTCTTTTTGACCCGTCCGCGTCCGTATAAAAACGGACGTGTTCGTTTTCCAAGAATGATTGGTCCTCCCAGTCTGTTCTGGATGGAAAAATCACCCAGAAAATTGTGTCAAATTCCAGTTTGTGGGTGTGGTGTAGTTTGTTTTAAGTTTAGGGATTCCAAATTTTTTTAAAAATGTCGGCATGACCAATATTATTGTTGGTCCATTGTGAGACTTCTTGTAAACGAACTCGCAGCTATTTGTTTACTGTAGATGTCAAGTGGGACTTGGTGAAACAGGATGTCTAGTGCCGCTGAAGAAGTGGTGCCTGATGCGTAAGGCCTTCTCATACAAATACATGCTCCGTCAACCCAACGATAGTTGCTTATCTGACTTTAGTAGGCGACTGACAAGTACTACACCATTTCAAAGAAGAACTAAAAATAAATAAATAGAGTGGCACAACAGTGCGGGGAGACCGAGGGGCTAGTGCGTTTCACACAACCATACCTTCATGCCTTGTAATGGAGGGGATCTGCTATTTTTTGCTAGTTCCGATAGACTAATCGAGAAATCACTTTTCATGACAATGAATTTGGAGAACTTGCCAAATCCTCGTGAGAGGCTGTTGAACATCCCGCTTCCCGCGTCACAGGCAAAAGCACGAACTGTGTCTAAAGCGGATAAAATGAAGTTTACTAATAATCAAGGAACTATATTAGTGTCTCAAATGTTTTCATACTATTCATTAGTTTTATTTTATCCACTTTAAAGAGCGTAGTGGATTTTATGTGCGTCTGAACAAAAAATTATGGGACGTTCGGCCATATAAGGCTTCGCAGGCCAAGGCAGCACTACAACTTCAGTGTGTGTATTCGTATATTTTATATAAACTATGCTGAAATCCTACTTTAAGCTCTGTACATCAACCCAATTTTAGAAATAATCGAAAAAAATTCACTAAGTTTGAATTCTACCCAAAAAATTTAAGATATCCAAAAAGCAAAAGTCAGCACGTTGCGTTGACAACAAAACTGTAACTAGAATCCGCCATCATTTTCAAGTGCAAAGCATAGAATGACCATGTCCTCCTACGGTTTCCTATTTACATATCTCTCACAGGCAGTACGAAGAATTGTAATCCACCACAGACGCACCCCCACTGCAATTTCAAATTAATTGTATGTTTCTAGTGGTTTTGTGTTTATTTGTGCTACACTTGTCTCTGCTGCCTACAAGCCACCCACTTTGATTAAAATCATTACACCTACACACATATCCTTCTGGCGCCTTGAGATGACAGCACTTTCCACACAATAATATTATATGTCTATGTATACCAGAAGCCATTATCTGCAAACAACTAGAATATACATTATGTACTGTACATACGTATATTATATTTATATCTACAGCGAACTAATAATTAGTTTTCCTTCAATTACCCACCCTTGGTACTCGGCTTCGGCATCAGATACATACAAACATACTCCCAAGTGAGTATTTTCCACAAGAACACCCGTCTCCACCTTCTAAAAAGCCAGCCACTATCCTTGGATAGCTGCCATTAGTCAGCAAAAATCGATAATGTGCCATTAACAAGCGCGCGCTCTCAAATTGTTAATCCTAATGAGCACCTAATTTCCGGTTCTAATGGTATAGCCGTATAGCTGGATAAAATTTATTACCTTTTCATATCCTCCCTTTTTTCTCTTCTCTCGCTTTGGTTGAACCAAAGAGGGTATTTACAAAACTCTCATAATCCGTTATAAAATAATATTAAATTATCCATGTCGTTAGATGTGGGGTGTTCGTGTTAGCCCGTGGATTTTTACAAACATATGCGCCCATGTAGGAGTTTACGATGGAGCATTAGATAAGTGTGAATCTTTTTTCTTGTTGCTCAATCGGCGCGACGTAGAAAATTATTTCACACATCTTCGACCGAAAAAAGGAATTATTGGTTTTACGTTGTTTGCTAAAAAAGTATTTTAAAGCTTAAAACCTTTTATGAGTCATCCTGAATGTCGAATACACATAGTTATGGTATTTCTGCTAACGCACGATGACCCCATCAATCATATTTTGCAAATACATTCATACATGAAGAATAATTATGTAAATTGACTGCCAAAGCTCGCCCTCATCACCTCACTCCTCTGTGCCCTCTCTTTCCTTCAGCTATACGTTAAGGCAATTTAAATAAATAAATACAAAAAATTACGATGGAATCTTGGATTTTCTTTTAGAATTTATTGCGCATTGCTTATTTATAGAGGCCCCATCCATTTTCGTGTGTGGGATTAAGAGCATTTCCAATTTGTATTGGACTGGGGACGGGACGGGGGTTTGAATGCAAATTTTCATCCATACGCCCCTCCATTCTCACTTCTTTATGCCTGTCAATGCTAAACAAACCGTGAAAGAAGTTAAAAAGGATGTATTTTAGTGATTTCCTTGAATCTTTTGTTGAATGTTTAATATGTTTTTGGGATACAATGTAATGTGCTTTTCAGCATGAAAGGTTCATTGTAAGTTCCCGTTGAAAATCTCTATCAATACAGGCTGCATGTGTCTAAATTGTTTTACGTAGCACTTTGAAAGCACACAAGATGATTAAACCACAGCGTTAACAGAATCAGTGAGTCAGCAAAGTGTGCTAAGTTGTTTATCGTGAAAAGAATCTAATGAATGAAAAAGACACCGTTTTACAAAATAAGGAAGCCATTGTCTTAAAAAATCAGGCTTGTTACCAACTTCAAACGAAGCGTTACAAAGTCAGTGAGCCATCGAACTGGACAAAAGTAGCGATATCTATTTAACCTCGATCTTCATTCACGTAGATAAAGTCATCACTTACGAAAAAAATTTGAATTAAATGCCTTGTGCAAATTTTGATTTCATTAAATTGGAATAGATTCCAAACTGGTGAAGTGTGGATTCAACATATTTGGTGGCAGTGAAGCCACCGCCAACTGTCATCCTCTCATTGGCTTGTTACCAATTTACACACTTTTATATAGAAACTAGCGACCCGCTCCGGCTTCGCACGGGTACAATGCTAATACTAAATACACTACAGAAAAACTGTGAACATTTAAATTTGGAGTAAAACAATTCCCCTTTCACTATACCATGGAGATTTCCTGCTATATTTGGATAATAATAAATATTTTATTGAAAGTTGTTTATAAACAATTCATACTTATACTAGATAATTTTAGAATCTAAAAATGATTATCTAAGAATGTTGGCGCATGGGGGGCGTAACCAACTACATTGTCTAGAATTGAAATAATAACTTAATTTTATATACATAGCTGAAAAGAAAAGAAAAATCTTAATTATAAGTCGGTTGACTTGGGTGATCTCGGGATGTTCCGTCCCGGTTGTCGCTGGCGTCCCTCTGCATTGGGAAGTCGTAGGGGGTGGCATTAGCCACGGAAATATGCTGACCCAGGGTCAGCGTAGAAATTGGTGGCTTCGTCGGTGGCTGGTATTATTTCTTCGTTCAAAGTGTTCATCACGCTTAGGTATCTTGGCTCGGGGTGTTGGTCCTCACTGGTCATCCTTCTCACCAAATGATTCGAGTTTAAAGTTTTAAGTTTATGTTTATTTCACGATATATATATACAATTGATCCTTATACTAGGTAATTTAGGCCGGTGCAGAGTCTCAGAGCTATAATTGGAATATTCATACACAACATTTTCACTTATTTACTTTTTACATTTTTACCTCGCAATCGAAAATATTTATTTTAATCACATGCTGTAAAATCAATTCTTATCTACATGAAATGCACAACGTATCTAATGTATTTAATTGGATAAGGAATGATACTGTATCGTTTAAGATATCTTGGTAAATAACCTATTTTTTTTTTGTAGTATGTAAAAGATAAAAATCGTTACTGTGGGTTATCATTAGGAGACAAACATATGCTGTCGCGGACTTTTTTATTCATCTTTTTTAGATATACAATTTCGTAACACATAAATTTGATCTATCTCGTAAGGTTTAGCCAGCGTTTGCAATGTAAGCACAGAAAAATATGTTTGTTGCGACATCACATTACAAATCTTTAAATTTCGCGGCTTTTCTTTACTATAATATGCATGTATAATACATACAAACCTTCCTCCTGAATCACTCTATTCATTACAAAAAAAATCGCATCAAAATCTAAAGCGTAGCTCTAAAAATCTAAGCATACATAGGGACATAGCGACAGAGAAAGCAACTTTGTTTTATACTATGTAGTGAAGTGATGTGAGTAAGATTTCAATTTACATCGAAAATAAGGAAGCAAGATGCTTTCCTTTGAACAATAGTTAAGACCTTAGACATTTGTCTTCTGACAATGCGTCTATCTTTTAGGACACCTCTTCTAACGAATTGTTGAGCATTTTCTTTGAAACTCGTATTTTTACATTGAGGCCGACTTTTGATAAACTCCATCTGAAGCTAAATCTCATCTTCGAAAGCGTTCTTCAGACTTTATATGAAACTTTCTTGTCTTGTGAGACGCTGTGCTGGTTGTACTTGTTCCTAAACGGTTACTGAGTCTGCTTGTTACGTTGTAGTTCGAGGTCTGATGAATATCGCCTTGAAGGTCTCGTTCATTTCTCACACTAGGCTATGCGCTAGGCCTCGAATCTCTTCGAACCGAGCTCGGCTTAGTATCCCTATTCAATTATTTATTTATTTAATTTATCTGCTGGCACATAGTCCCCTTTGACAGTTGTTTTCTGAAAATGAACAAATATTTTCTGAAAAATAAAATTAAGCAAGTCGATCGTTGGTCATATGGTAGAAACGTGCACCCAACACTTCTTAAGACCCTTCTCTGTCTATCAACTCCTACTTTTACCTCCACATGGTTAACATCGGATGCCTATTACCTCAACTGGAGATTGGGTCTCAACCCTAGTGGAAGGTTGTTGGTGGTTGCAAACGAGAGGGGGGGGGAGAATCTGGCATCAGGCTCTCTTACCGAAAATTCGTGCTTTTGGTATCTATAAATCTCTTCTTCGCTGGATAAGAAACTGCCTTTTAATACAAGTTGTGTCGTATGGTTTCAACTTCAATACTCACCTTTAAAATGCTGGTGTTGTTCAGGGCTCCGTTTTGTCTCTGATTCTCTTGTTAATCTTCATAAATAATCTTTTGTCTGAAACTTCTAATCCTCTGATTGTTTTACTAACGACTCGACCCTCAGCTTTTTCCTGCTCTTTAGATGTGGAACTGGAGTGTTTGCATATAATTAGCTCATTGAATTCTGAAAGCAAAACACCCAATGCTGTCTTTTGTCGTTGAGGTTTAACATTCCATCATTGCCGATATCCATGTATGGTATCGGCATCCAAGAAACCAAAAAACTGTTAGTACTTGATGTGTACGTAAGTGTTGACCTTCACTGGAATGACCACATATTTGAAGTCGCCAAAAATTTTCAAATTGCTTATGTTTCTTAAGACCGTTCAGGAAATTTGTTCACCCTTCTGTTCTAGCAACTAGTCATAAAGCAATCCTGAACTCAAAACAAGAGTAAAATAGTCATATGTGATCAGCTGCTCCTCAAACATCAATGCGCCAAGGCGCTAACTCGATAGGGGGAAAAAAGGGCGTTTAAATTGATGGGAGATAGTTCAATCGTAAAATCGATTGATTTTCTTGAACATGGTCGATATGTTAATTGCCTCACTTTCTTTTAAAGCTTTTCTTCACAAGCAATGCTCTTGCAAAATAGCCAAATAGATTCATACTTAAGTCGCACTATCCATATGTGGAATGCTCTAATAAACTCTGTTTCAATTACATTCGAATTCACGAAAAATCCAAAGCAAGGTGCATCGACTCCTACTTTGCTCAATTCTCGCACTGTGTTTTATAACATTTTAAGGGTATTTTAACGTGCGCTTAGTTCGCAATAATAAAACTTTTCCTTTCAATTTAATTCTACTACTTTTATTCGATATCTGCTTTATTCGATCTCAGCTCGACCAATAATCACATAAACTCAATCTTAACATTATCACTCTATATTCAAAACTGACCTCTGGTTGCATCAGCGGCCTATTTATATGTATAGAATAACGTTACATCTAGAGCGTTCCAGTAATTTCCGTGGAGACCCTTCCAGTATTTTGCAATTCCCTTCCTGGTATATTTCTACACTCACACACACTGACTTACAAGCAATGCCTTCTATTAGATGTTCATTATAGTGTTGCCGCTGGTGTTTTCGGCTGAACATTTTCGATTAAGAAATTAATATTAAATGTTGGGTGTACATTACAGTATTCATAATCCCTTGGTGTGCGATTTAATTTTACATCTAAAAGAAAGATATTATTACTCCTTCTGTTTTGTTATAACAATCTACTAATTGAGAAGGTCTACCTGAAATACAACGACCACACGCTAGTTTTGTGTTGTGAACGTCATAAATATTCGAAAGCTCATATAAATAGTTAAGTGAATATTTAATATTAGTCATTTTTAGTTTATGATAAATTTTTAATGAGTTTTTACTGCACGGCAAGGATACCTACCAAGCGGAACAACGGCAAAATTTAATGTAAATTGAAAGTTCAGCGGCAAAACAATGTCGAACTTTTCTGCTCAGTACGTGCCAGAGCCTTTAAATGATGCTTTTGACTCCTGTCGTAAATCGTAATAGTTTGACTAATTTTCAAATACAAAAATTTTTAAATTTGATTACTAGCGAAGGATTGCTGCGGCCACATCATAAAACAATCTACTTCCAAGTTATAAAGAAAAAAAGAAAATTTATTGATTCATGTAGTGTCACCCTGTGCTTTGTAGTACTTAATTGCCAACAGAAAAACAAACTTTCTAAACAGAGAGCTTCTGTAGATGAAGCTTTGATGTGAATAACATTCTATTCTATCTGCTTCGTGAACCACTCTTTTATGGTTATAGGAAAGCTTTTAGTTTATAGTTAAAGTTTGACAAGCTTTTACCAACGGGCGTCGAAGCCAAAACCAGTGTCATCATGCTTAGTTATAAGCTTACAGTACAAATACGTTATACAACTTCTTTTTGGGTGACAACAAACAAAACTCAACACTGTGCTTTGATTTGTAAATATCTTCGTTTTTATATTCAGAAGTAAAGAGAGGCTTTCAAGGTGGTTGTTTATTAAGGGTGAGCTCGATTTTGTGATTTTTTTATTTAAATTTGCAATAAAAAACGGAATAACAAACAATTCATTTGAACAACAGCGTTTTACACAAATGAAATAATTCTGTTGCTTTTTGACAGAAAAATAGAAAAATGTTTAAAAGTTTAAATAATACCTATCCAATATTCAGTTTCAATTTCCGATTCAAAGTGTTCCACATTGGCATACTTTGCTGTGCCTTTAAATTATAAAAAATATTTCACATTTCCCTTAAATCAAAAATCATTTTTGACTGCACCATGCACGTCAGAGTCATTCTCGAAAATATGTCGTCGGAATCTCTGATTTAGTTGAATGAGTAAGGGTGCCCTTTACTCACTGTGTGGTTTTTCGTAAAATAATAACAAGAGCAACTCACGCTCCAAGTAAAACGAAAACGATATTCATTCAGACGAAAGCCCTCAACGATAATCTCAACTCTTCAACAGATGATATAAAAGTCGAGTCTCAGTCAATTCCGTTGTTTTCAACGCACCACTCATCCTAAGGCTCTGTAAATTGTGAAATAAAATAATTGTAAGTAGGGGAGCCCGAGCCGCTAAATTTGCAGTTACTAAAGCGTCATGGGGACTTATTGGATTGTGAAGTTTACGTTCTAAAACGAAAAAAAGTGTAGGGCAGTTTTTCATTTCAGTGGGGCGATGGGCGTGTATGAGCTTTTGAAAATGTAAAAAAAAACAGTTAAATTGAAATACTCGAGCGCGTCAGATTTTCATAGAGTATACGCGCTTTGTCTTTCTGATAACGGATATATATTAATCTGACGATTGACTGGGGGCAAATGGGCGTAAACAGAGGTTAAAAAAAATAAAAAAAATAAGTTATTCGAGCGTGTCAGATTTTCAAAGTGAATGTTAAGTGTACTCTAAAAAGTGTATATTTCAATAATCTGACAATTTGAGTGGGGCGATCAGTCATGGCTGATTTTTAAAAATGTAAAAAAAACACGTGACCTTGAAATACTCGAGCGTGTCAGATTTTTATACAGATTGATCAACTTGATGTCTTCGTCCTCTAGGATGATAATCTGACAATTATATGGGGGCGTACTCTTAGTCTGACAATTTTAAAGTAACAATTCTTTGTTGTTTCTATTTTTTATTACTGGATGCAATCAAAAAATATGTACACATATTATGTATTTAAAAATTTTGTATTGAAATTTTGTTGAAAATACTTTAAAAAAAAATCCTGAAAGTTTGAGCCCTTAATATTAATTTTAAGTGCTCGATCAAGAGGTGTGAAGATTTTCCATTGAAAATATATGGAAACTCTGATTTTTTATTTTTAAATTTCTATAACTCAGCGGCATTTCATGGGATCGCTTTAACCGAAGATGTTTTTTTCTCAAAATTGAAAGCTCTACAAAAATGTTCTTTTTGGCAAAGTCGTTACTCATACCGGGAAGGTGGTACGGGCCACTTAACCAGATTTTTGCATAAAATTCACGTTTTGTCGCAGTTATCTCGTAAATCACAAAAGCTACAGAAAAATTGTAAATTACAAACTTGTAGAGAATTTAGTTTTCTACAAAAAAAATCTTATGGACCAATTGCTAATATCAATATTAACCGAGATATTAACCATCATATATTATACATTTCACTGACGATTTTACCTCAATCGCCCCAACCAAAATGTCAGATTATATGTTTTCCGTAATCCTGATAAAATTACCTTCAAAATAAAAAAAAAATTAATCGCGCTCGAGTATTTCGAAACATCGATTTTTTTTTACATCTTTGTGACTCGCCTACTTACGAAGGCCCCGCTCAAATTGTCAGATTATTGAAATATACACTCTTCTCGATGTAATCAACCTACCATCTTTTAATCTGACGCGCTCGAGTATTTCCGATGATCGACTTTTTTTTACTAATCTGACGGGCTGCTCTCAGCGAACGCCCCAACATTTAGGTTTAATAAATGGTAGGAGTACATTACATGGTGCAAGGTTTCTCCCCATATGATTTTCTGACGCGCTCGAGTAACGCGCAAAATCCCCTCTTGGGCTCCCCTACTATAATAAACAAAATGTGTGACTATGAGAGATTTTTTGTAAATTGTGAATAATATCGGGTGCAGCTTTCGAATGCGTGTTGGGATAACAAAGAAAAATTTAGAAAAAAAACTACAAAAGAGCTGATGTGTGTGTTTACTTACCTTGGTTCAGATCTTGTTAAGTAGACAGTGATGACTGATAACAGAACGTTCGTCTTGCGCACACAATCTCCAAATATAAATTATTGTTATCTAATTTGAAACGTAAGTAGGCAACAACTATTGATGTACGCGGCTTATTATTGTCGAAGTTGTTAATTGCAAAGTGTGAAGGCAAAGTACATACTTAGTTGTTATGAGAGTATATCGGGTTTTGAAGAGAAGTAGCTCTCCGTGGGAGCTATTGTACACAAGCCAATGATTTTAATAGACTTGTTCTAGATAAACTGACCCTTGAGCCAGCAAAAATGTCAATACAGTGATACATTCATTGAGAATATAAAATTTGTTGTGTAATGGTAATAACTTAATTGAGCAACCGAGATTCGGCTGTTAAGTAAGAAGTTGCGGTGGAAAGTCAAAGCTTTTAAAGCCGGTGAGGGAACACAATACACAACATATGTAACGCTTTCATTTAATTGAGTTTCTCTTGTGAATGGAGCGATTGGCGCGTCGCGTCGTGCGTAGTGCGTCGTCCAAAAAGAGAGAATTCGGATGCCTCTAAGGTTTTTTTTAAGTTGGCCAAAGAATTTCAGCTAAGCCTTCAAGTTTTTGAATTAGATTTCTGAGATAAGATTTAGTGGTTTTTGTTTGACATTTCTTTTTTTCAACAGTGATCGTTTCTTGTGAGTTCTTTTGATAAGAAATGAAAGTATAACTGTTTTTTAATAATAAACTAAAAGCAAGTAACAGCCGTGTTTTATGTGGAATTTATTTATTCACTTTACTTGCAAGTCTCAACAAAACGTTTTTTTGGCTATATTCACTTACCAAGTTCACTTTTCCATAAACGCCATTTACCAGCCATCCCTGTTGTTCACTTCGGCAAGTGAGTTATTTTAGTCCACTTACTCACTTCACTTTAGAGTTGTTATTTTTCCATGAGCGATGTTTTGCGATGTTTTGCTGAAGTGAATATAAATTCCCAATAAAGCACGGCTAATGTTATTGCAATTTAATTGGTTGACAAGTGGAAAGAGTTTAGAAAAAAAAAAGTAAACAATAGACATGCGTTTTACTCTGTTGTTCTCTTCATCCGGAATTCTCTGAAATTTTTGAAGTTTTACCGTCGCGTCGTTGGGATTTCAAATTTTATGAAACAAAACAGCGAGAGTAAAAGGAGACAAAGACACATGAATTCATAAGATTTGGCGTAGGAGAAAATGAGACACGAAGGATAACACAGTGATTTCTATACTCTAGTCCTTTTTGTGTTCAGCTTCGTATCCCCCCCCCCTCTCACATTCGTGTGAAAATATATTTTAGTCCAGCGATGTTTCCTGTGAAGGTTTAATCCTCATATTTCACCTGGAACTTGGAAACTACTGGACCGATTTCAAAAATGCTTTCAACCCTAGAATACTACCCTATCCTTCAATAATATAGATCATATTTCATAACAGTATTGCAATGAAAACCGGAACGGAAACGGAAACGCAAACGGGAACGGAAACTTGAACGGGAAAGGGAATCGAAAAACTACTGGACCGATTTTAAAAACATCACCTGCTAGTCGAACCACGCGGAACTTTTAATGTATTTCGAAAGACTTTTAGGGTCTATGTAAGCTAAGTCGCTAGTATCATCGAAGAAGAATTCACCGAGATGAGTTTTCCTCCTATGAAGTAGTGCAGGGCATAACCAAAGAAGGTGTTGAACGGTTTCTTCCTCCTCTTCGTCCATGCAGCTTCTGCAGAAATCATTGGAAAACACACCAAGTCTTTTGGCGTGTCTCCCTATTAGACAGTGTCCCGTAAGAACACCTTTAGTAGAACCTAGATACAGGCGGTTCAGAGCTAACAAACCTTTCGAGCGTTTTGAGTCTACACACGGCCAAACTTTTTTGGTTGCAAGGCAGTCGTTACTCTCAGTCCATCTAGTGTTTGTTCTCCTCGAAGCCTCTTGCCTAAGTAGGAGTTTACTTGCAACGATAAGTGCACCTATGTTGTTCAATTCTGAGCGTAGGAAAGTGGTCGTGCCCTTTTTGGCTAGTTCGTCTGCCATGCAGTTGCCTGGTATGTCCCTTTGCTACGGCACCCATGAAAGGTGAATGTTGAACTGATTTGACATCTCCCTCAGAGACATCTGACAATTTTGGATCGTGATGGATTTTGTAGAGACAGAGGCAAGAGATTTAAGGGCAGCTTGGCTGTCCGAGAACATTCGAATATCCGTGGAGTATATGACGTTTTCTATGAGTCAAGTCAGCACTTCCTTTATCGCCAGAATTTCCGCTTGGAACAAACTACAATGTTCGGGTAGGCGGAAGAAAATACTGAGATTTAGTTTTTCTGAGTAGATTCCACTTCCCACACATTCACTGGTTTTTGAACCATCGGTGTAAAAGTGTATTGCTTCATTTTCTAAAAGAGTGCCATTTTCCCAAGCTTCTCTTGAAGGTATGGTTACTTAAAAATTATTGTCAAACACCAACTTGGGAATGGTGTAGTCGGATCGATTCGGCAGGAATCTGAAGTTATCTAGAATGGTAGTGTGGTTTGATTTGGTTATTATTGGTCCACTGTGATGTAGCTCTGAGTCGAGTAGCTGAGCTAGCTACGACTTGTTTAGTACATTGAGGGCGTCCGATGGGGTTGTCCTCAGTGCGCCACTAATACACAGACTAGCCGTTCTTTGAACTTTGGCCAGTTTGTTGTAGTTGATCATCTTGTGTAGTGCTGTCCACCACACTATCACCCCGTATGTGAGTATCGGTCTAATTATCGAGGTAAACAGCCAATGGGTGATTTGGGGGGAGAAACCCCACTTCCCGCCAATGGCTTTTTTACAGGAAAAGAGTGCAACGTTGGCTTTATTTACTCTTTCCTCAATATTGGTTTTCTAGGTCAGTTTTTTGTCAAAAATGAGATCAGATATTTAGCCTGATTTGACAGTGTGAGAGTTACCCCTTTAATAGCTGGGGGTCTGAAGTCCGGAATTTTGTATTTCCTCGTAAAGAGAACTAATTCCGTTTTGTGTGGATTGATGTTCAGACCACAATCTACAGCCCAAATGTTAAGCTTATTAAGTGCTGTTTGTAGCAGCTCAGCTAGGGTTTGTGGGTGCTTACCTGAAACGGCAATTGCTACATCATCGGCATAGGCTATGGTTTTGAAACCTTCTTCCTCTAGGTCGATTAACAATTTGTTAACGACCAGGTTCCACAGTAGGGGAGATAAAACTCCTCCCTGCGGGGTTCCTCTATTGGCCATTCTGCTTGTTTTGTAGTTCCCCAATTCGGAACTAATGATTCTGCAGCTGAGCATTGTTGTTATCATGTTCTTGATGTGTTCCTCTATGAGCAGCCCATCAAGAGCATTAGTGATTGCTGTATTGTTAACATTGTTAAATGCACCCTCTATGTCTAGGAATGCGACGAGAGAGTATTCTTTGTAGTGCAGGATTTTTCAATGGTGCAAACCAGAGAGTGGAGTGCAGTTTAAACTGATTTACCTTTTGTATAGGCATGTTGCGCCGTTGAGATCAGATTAGGTTTAATTTCTTGTCTAAAGTGTATGTCAATCATTCTTTCCAGTGTTTTAAGGAGGAAGGATGATAGACTAATAGGTCTTAAATCTTTTGGATTTACATGGGAGCTTTTGCCGGCTTTGGGTATGAAGACGACCCTAGCTTCTCTCCAGGCCTTGGGAATATAGGCGTATTGGGTAGGACGCGATTAGTTTTGAATTAATAAAGCTTTCTGCTAATACTGAGAATTAAACACAGTTCTTCTTCTTCAAACTAGCTGATCCGCGCGGGTTACTCGGGTTTAACTTATTCAAAGCGTTGTTCACAGAAAAAAGAGTTTAACAGCTCTATTTACAAAATGTAGAAAAAAAGAAGTTAAAGACTACTTTTGGCTTAGCACAGCCCTTTTTTTATATCCATACCAAACACAACATTGGGCTCAATAGTAAACCTTTCTAAGATGAAATGTTTAATCATAAAAACAACCAATTAATTTAATCAAACACAATATTTCTCGATAAATATCAACCATGAATTTGCTCCAAATAAGATAGCTTTACCTAGGAAAGAAAGTGAGAACATAAAAAAAAACTACTGGATCAATTTCAAAAATATGTTTCGCCAATGTTATTCGAGTTGATCCCCGATTACATACCTTATAATTCATCACCATAATCCCGCGAAAACTTAGCAACTGCTTTACTGATCTCAAAAAATATTTACACGTGAACGGGATCAGGAAGGTAAGATAAAAATAACAACTGCTGAACCGATTTTCAAATTTTTTTCAACATTAGAATTTATATTATTTTAAGAAAAGCTTTGAGCTCTAACTTATTGTTTACAAAAAACTTTTTAAAAAATTTACAAAATTCTTTTTTAATTTTTGTTTTTAATTAAACAAATAATATTTTCTGGCAAACGGTTACTTTCCGTGCCAACATATTATTTTGAAACTAAATTGTAAGTACTGATTGAACATGTATAATAAGTTATAAATAATAAATTAGTTTAGATGACGGGGACGGGCAGAGCTTGCTCAGCTCTGGACACTGCGGTATCTGAATGAAACCTATTGTGCCAGAATAATAAATTAAGCTTTAGATAATAATTGTTTTTTGGCAAATTATTCAGTTATAGGTTTCGGTGATGCGCAAGGAGAAAAAGTCTCAAATACAAAGGTAACTTATGTACAAGGGTTACTTTAATAATAGATGCTAAAACAAAAATCTGTTTTTGTGACATAGCCGAATTCAGTTGCCGTTGTTTGGATATACACAAATACAGGGTAGTTGAAAAAATGAATACTGATTGCAGATTGATTGAATTATTATGTAACAATGATAATGAACCTACGTTCTGTTATCTTTCAACAGATTAGTAGTAAACATAGTACAGGCTTTTTGAACACCACTAAAGTTTTATAGGAAAACTGCACCCCATATTTATGTGAACTATTCTAATGAGCGTTTTTATCAAACAAGTCTATTCATTACACTTTTTTGTCCCAGAATCTTTCACACACTTCACAAAACACAGATCTTTTGGAAGTGTGCCGCCTTAGAGAAAAAATAATTAACTGTTATCTGTTGAGTGATAGACCATTATCGATCGAACTATCAAATATTAAATCAATTTCTTATCCAAAAAAACAAGCTTCATAGAAGTATTCCATTGCGAAAATAAAAAACGAAATAACGAATATCAATCTAGGAAACTTGATATCAAATTTGGTTCGCACGGCAGATTGTAACATAAAATGGTATCTAAACCATGCGATCACACTTAATTAACCTTTGCCAATCAATTATATGCAAAAGAGACTAGAACATTGAGACATTCAAATTGTGTGAGAGTTTTTGACGATTTACATACAAAAATGATTCGGCTACATAATTTTACGATACAAATTTCATTCCAAACGCATTTTCTGGGAATAGCAATTTATTTGGTTTACAAATAGAAATGAACCTTACTGATTGTCTGAGTTTATGTTATTTGATATACCTGTTGC
Source organism: Melanostoma mellinum (assembly GCA_914767635.1). Lineage (NCBI taxonomy): Eukaryota > Metazoa > Arthropoda > Insecta > Diptera > Syrphidae > Melanostoma > Melanostoma mellinum. Next base: position 247,217,747 of record OU612058.1, on the reverse strand, counting down.
CTCCCATTAAGAGAGAAACATTTAAGCTGAGTCACTTTCTGTGAAATAAAATGATAAAACAAACTAATTTGTTCTTTTGAAAAGCTTAAAAATTTTCCCAAAACGTATATGAGTTGTCATCGGCAACAGTCATCCCTTAAAAAGCCCAATTTGCGTGGAATTTCGTTACAATCTCAATCCCTACTGTTGACCTCACTTTTGTTTGTTTTGTTTTGTTTTTGGTCTAAGAAAAATATAGTCAAAATATGGTTTCTGTCAAGGTTTGATCCCCCATGTTCTCACAGGAATGGGGTTGGGAACGGAAACTTATGTAGAAACTACTAGACAGATTTCAAAAATTCTCTCAGCACTGGAATGTCACTTAGGGCCAGTTGCTTAATCGAATCATAAATTTAAGTTCTACATAAAGTTCTACTTTAGTATGAGGATTTTATGTAGAACTTAAGAATTCCGGAACGTCTCATACAAAAACGAAAACTTTATGTAGAACTTAAATTTATAATTCGATTGAGCAACTGGCCCTTAATCCCTAAGTTACTGAGCGTAGATTTCATCCCTACAGTCCCACGAGAACAGAAACAAGAACTAGAAAGGCAACCTTATAACTACAATCCCCAAGCAACGCCGGGTGGTTCAGCTAATATTTAAATATTAGTCAAAAAAGGTTGAAAATCAAGCTGCCGATAGGAGTGTGATTTAAAAGCGAAACATCACACTTTAATTTTTTTCTTAGTTATCTTGTGGTGTTCTGTTGGTGATTGGCTTATTCAGGTTGAAAGAGGAAACCGAATTGAAATTCTTCCGACTTTTCAGTTTTCCCGTTTTAATGCCCGTTCTTATCATGTAGATACCCAATCCAACGATTGACAAGTGAGAATCAAGAGAGAAAATCGAGGCCTGTTAAACTGGAACAGACTTTCTGTTTCTTTCTTACAAATATCTGAACATACATTTCTGGAAATCGAGCATGCTTCTAAAGGTCATTGACGATTTTTAGAAAAAAATTGTTATATTCAGTCCTAATTTTTCTCCCGAACGACTTGAGCTTTACTTTCTTATTCCTTTGAAAAGTATAGCTTAGGACTTAAATAAAAGGCGAAATATTAACAATTCAAAAATATTTACTGGTGTTTATTATCAGTGGCGTTTATTATAGTAAAGTAATCGTTGTTATTCTGCAAAAAACTGAGGGCTCATTAAGTTTGCCTAGCAATTTGTACGAAACCTCCCCACTCACAGAGTAAATACTCACATACTCACTTGGGTATAACCAAAACTTGTATTTGAAAAAACAAAAATGTACTTTTTTATTTTATTACTAAATTTGCATCTTGAAAAAATTTTAGCATTAAGAATGAATCTCACGACTCGGCTGTTGACATAGAAAGTACTAACGAGATGAGTTGGTTTATTTTCAAATTCTATAAACTTTCCGTTTCGGTACCGTCATTAAATTGAGTTAACTGCAACAATACACCGTATTGAGGCTATCAATCACTTTAACCACTAAGCTTTGTTGAATATTTCATTGAATTCAGTAATATATATTTTTTTTTATTATTATCGCAGTGTACATTGATTGTGAATTTTTTCAAAAGTAATTGTTTTGTTGATCTCACTTAATGTTGGATAATCTGCGGTGATAATTTTTTATTGATATTAAAATACTCGTTAAAAGTCAAATTACTAAAAATGAATGAAATCTAGATCTAATCTAATGTTAAAATACTAAGAAACCAGCGATCTTGAAAAGTTTCCAGCCTATTGGCCGACTTCACACCGACTCATGTCAATAAACGTTTGTAAGATTCAATGACCAGACTGTTTTTGTTACTCAAATTTGCATAACTACTAACGTGTGAAATGTGTATGTGTATGTTCATTGTGACAGTGATCTTGGTTGTTTTGAATATTTATTTTTGCATGCGCGTTTGTTTTTGTTTTGATCTTGTTTAACTTTCAAAAAAAAAACTAAAAACGTGTTGATTGTTCTTAAGAAATTCAATATAATAAAAGATTGAAAAATGCGAATGAATTTTGTGACAAATTTTGAAGTGGCAATGTAGGATCATATGTCCAGTCCACGCATTTGCTAATTGCGTAGACTCCTGTCTTTTTAGACCTATGGTTTCAAATCCGGCAATGCTTTCAACGGTCTTTTTGACAGCTGTAACTTGATTTGTGCTCGTGGAAGAATTGAAGCCCCACTACAACTAGGCACTGCGTACGCTCGATGGATTATTGTCTCGAAACGAAATCGCTGTTGACGTCGATTTTTAAGTATGTAGTTAGTTTCGAATTTTAGATCTATGATTTAGGATCGGGCGACTTAAGACCGCTGGAATATTTTTTGTTGGGCTATATGAAGTCGCTTGTCTTACTCACACATTTTTTTTTTTTTTTTTTTTTTTTTTTTTTTTTTTTTTTTTTTTTTTTTGAAACGACTGCATTTCAACTCCATCCGAGATACCTGACGCCTTAGATGAGAAAATTCGGCGTGTTATTGCTGACGTATGGCCCCAAATGCAGCAAATACATCTAGCTGGAATACAATTTTAAAACATAGTGGTGAACAAACCCTCATATTTATAATAAAGCTGAGGTCATATTTATAATAAAACCATTCGTCAAAAAAAACACCCTTTACTCGAAAGTCTTACCTTTGCCTTTGGTGAGGGACATTTTTTTCTTGGCTCAAATATATTCTTCCTTTCCACTGCTTCTGATCTGACCATCTGTGTACCATTTAACTGCATTGGTCTTTATTGAGTAAGTGTTTTTCTAAGCCAGTCATGTGTTTTGTTACTTATTTCAATGTTCACGCTTTCGTCAGGGATGTCAGTGAGTGGTAGTTCCTATAACATTACCTTTCACTCAATTTTCGAACAGTATCAGATCCTTTGTTTACTTGAGTAAACCTTGTCAACGTTGCGTTGAATATATCAAACTTCTTATGACTAAGTGCAGAGGTGTCAGGCTTTGGATTAATCCCAAAGCTTAGGTTGGACAGCTTTTTCTAGTTACATGGTTAATTCCTTACATCAGACTACCTCTCTTTAAGTAAGAATCGGTCTCACCTTCATTACACTCGTCGACAAAATAATGCTCGGCTTACAACCCCGTATTTTGTCTGCTATTCTATAGCTTATCATTTGGATTTCCATTGCTATTTTTAGCTGCAGCTTCATCTTTTTTTGCGTATTAGAGTTTGCTTCTTAAATGTTCTTTAGATTTCATTTTTGAACATGAACAATACCATGTCAGCCTTGCTTCATTCTTCACAAGATGGCATTTCTAACGTGAATGCCTCCACGAACCTTATTCCTTCAAATACGATCAAGTTTTGTCACTCCTGTTTTTATACGAACCATCTACATCTCTGCCGCCCTCATTGTACTCTCATACTTTTCGAATATTTTTCAACATTGTGAGTCGTATTTGGGTATTGAGCTCGCAACCACGGTGACCATTTCCATATCATAAAAAATGGTCAAGATTTCTTGCCACTCCCTCCACACCACGCTTTTCGATAATTGATTTCGTCATAACCAGTTCCATTTCTGTTGGTTATACATCTCAGATATTTACAAATTTTTACACATGGGTTAAACTTCCAAAAAGCAGTTATACAAAAAAATGCACCTTGTTATCGACTTCGAAAGAAATTTAACAAAATAATTTTTGCTTTGCAGGATATAAACAAATGGGAAACTCACACACATCAACAAACACTACATTAGTGATAACAATCGCAATCATACTAGGACTACTTATCACCGTAAATACCACAACCATAAATGACCTAGTCACGCATTCCAACACAACACAGGAGCCAGCTGCCTTAAATATTAGCGCAAACTCTCCAAGCAGAAACTATTCAGCGCCCTTTCAAGATCAGACAAACAAAACAAGTGAAAAACCACCGGACAAGTTGAAAAAACTAAAGTTTATGGCCACTGTTCAAAACTTTCCTCCAGATTGTTCACAACAAAGAAAAAATCATAAGCAACCTCAAACTTCATCTACTTCGCGGTGGCGTCGTTGTTGCCCATCGGGGCAGAACATAGTAATTGAAGACGTTTCCCTCAAATCCTGCAAGCCCCAAACAGTGGATTTTACTCCTGAAATAATTTCCGTTGCACTTTATCACAACTGCATTGAGGACCTGGAACAGCCTGTCCAACTAGAAAGCGAAGAAGGCAATCCTTGCGATGAGTGAGTTGAAATCATAATTAGTTTAAATAAAAATGCTAACCTTTTTCTACAGTGGTTCTATATACTCTGAGAAGACCGGTGATCAAATTGTAGTCATTCAAGACGGCTCGCTCCTTATCATGGACAGCTTTTCCAATCAATCCTACACAGTTGAGTCCAAATACTGCCTCGCAAGCTATGACGATGGAGATATCTATGCAGTGGTGTGCCTCTCAGCCACAGAAAATCATCTCAACAGAGGACAGACAATTCTATTCACTTGTTTTATGATTGCATCAATACCATGTCTCTGTTTAGTCAGTTACTTTCACTTTGCCATCAAGGAACTACGTTCAGTCCACGGTCTCTCGCTCGGAGTCATGTCAACATGCATGGCCATCGGATTGACTCTTCACGTTATTGCTGAACTTTCAAAAATTGACAAATCAGCAATCGGCTATGTTGTGCAGTTCTTCATGCTTGCCTACTTCTATTGGGTCTTGTGTCTGTGTTGTAATGTCGTGTTGCATGTTTGGTAAGATTCTTTGAACAAATTTTTTGAAGTTCCGGTTTAAGGACGCTTTCGTGTTTTAGGTACTATCTACCGAACAAAATTCTTATCAATCGAAGTACCCGTTACATGATTTTCATCAGTTACAATGTGATCTCTTTTTCTGTTCCGTTTGTGATGGTCTTATTGACTTATTTCAAAGGTCTTCCCGGGATGCCTTCGTACTTCTACCAGGGTTACACTGAATGTAAGATTTAAGATGGAATTTTGTGAGAATGACCTTGACACATTTTTTTATATATTTCCAGCGATTCGTGACTCTCAAAGATATTTCATACCACCAGTGACATTTGCTTTGATAATAAGCTTTTTTCTACTCGTAGCAGCATTCTTTGGGTTCAAACGTTTGGATGGCTTAATGGCGGCGTATGCTGCCTATAAGCAGGTGCCGTATATTTATGAAACGACAGTGGTGCCAGTAAATACTTTGGACCGGGAAGGATACCAGGTGTTAAAAAAAGAGTAAGTTTGCATTTCTTTTAATCTTAAAAATCTCAAAGGCCTGATTCGAAGCAGAAGAATAAGTAAAATGAGGCTTTATTTCTTATTTTAAAATACTTCTATGAACTGCATCGTCTCCATCAACATTTCCGTATTGTTATTTGCAAATGCACCTACTGTTTAAAATATACATTTTCAGATAGGTGCTGTCAGATAAGTGATAAATGATGGCAGTTACCATGTTTCAGGGATTAGTTTTGTTGTGATAAACATTATCGTTGTCCCAATAAGAAACCTGTCAAGATTGTTGATAAAAACATACCCACCCTGGTTAAAACAGTTGCAGTTTTTTATTTCAACAACTCGCCTGATAACAATACACTCATTGATTTTTTTTAAATTGGATTGTTTTCCTAATCAAATACTTTTGCGCTTGATTATGAAAATTGAAAAAAATTTCTTCACTTAGTTTGTTTAGTCAGCAAAGACATTTGCTTAAATGGGCGGTGGCATAAACATAAACATAAACTTCGATGAATTATATGTCAAATAGACGAAATCGCATCCACCGCTGAAGGAAACACCAAAGATTTAGCCCCGCTGTGAATGAACCCCGTCAGGTATTCTTGAAAAAATAAGTTTTAAAAAGAGTATTGGTATAACTTTTAAGGCTTTCGTGGCTGTTTATTGACATATTATATTTTTAAGATGTCGGATAAGCCGCGTTAATATTAAAAATATAAAATGAGTGCACTTTTGTTCTCACCCCGAACGTTTCGCTGCAAGTTATTGAGCGTGGTTACCGGGAAACTGCTTTTGAAGTGTTATTCTCTTCTTTGACTACGCAAGTTGTAGCGGTGCGTAGACAGTTCTATTTGAAGCTGTTGTTGTTGCTGAGTAGAGGATTGGGAGCAAAAAGTGCTCACTATATCGCTGGATGTTTTTATGGCTATCAGGATAGGCCTTGCGACATTGATGACGGGGTCCCATGTACACGACAATTTTATGCTGTCATCGCGATTGAAATTTTGATCGCGTTTGATTTCAATCGCTTCGCGTATAAGCCGAGGGATAGAGTGAAGCTCGTGAAATAAAACTTTAGCTTGATCGAAGTGAACCCAGTGATGTTCGCCTGGATTGTCTAGGATGTGCTCGACTATTGCCGACTTTTCCCGCTGTTTTTTGCTGACAGCACTTATATATTCTTTTAAGCGGTTGGCAACACTTCGTTTGGTTTTTCTTACATAAGAAGACACGCAGCTGCAAGGGACTACATAGACGCCCGTAATCTGCAATGGAAAGTGGTCCTTTGGTGATTGGAGGTAGTGAAGACCATTTTTGGTGGTAAAATGATGGACTTTACATTGTACCTCTTCAACACTTTCCCAACTCTATCCATTACGCCTTTTACGTAAGGAAGAAAAGCTTTCTTCTCTCCTTCATCCTTTTCCCGTGGCAAACTTGGCTTCCATGTTGTTTTTCTTTTGGAATACCCATTCGTTGTCCACGAACGTAAGTTCAGCGGCAAGGTGGTCATTATTACATATTCTATGTGCTCGCTGAACTGAATACCTCTGAGAAGATGAGCACTAGATGGATGCAGAGTAATACGTGCCTTATGACTGAACAAATTTGAGCATGTGTAGACTCGAAAGTTTCAAAAAACTTTTAGAATCTATATTGTCTGCATATTAGCTATACCACAGGTGTCGCAACAGGAAACTGCCCAATAGGTAGACGTGCCAAGAGTCTTGGTATCTACTAATGATTTTTGTAAAAGCTGCACGAATGAGGACGAGGAGGAAACAGTCTAACACTTCCTTTGTTCATACCTTGCGCTCAACAGACGTAAAACTCATTGAGGTGAATGTATTTGGCGACACCAACGATTTAGCTAACAAAGCATAGCACTAACTTATCGGCACAGACATTAAACAGTGCGGTTTTTAAGGATCAAATGACCAACATTTAGGGAATGAGATTTTACAATAAATTTTTTCCTAGGCATGCTTTTATTATTCTGCTTCCTGTTCGTCAAACATACAGGTTATAAGTGAGAGACACGATCGAAGCTCACTTCCAATCTACCACTGAAATCTCGGCATTGATACACTTCTAGAAAAAGATTAAAGGATATATTATTATTTTTAAACTTGAATAAACTAGTCTATAGTCTTTTGAGCAAAAGCTTTAAGTTTAAAAACATCAGAGTCTTCAAATTTCTTAAATTCCTGATACAAAAATTTCCCCCGAAAAACAATTTGACTTAAATTCCTTAAAATCCTGTCTGTATTGTAAAAAGCTGTGGTACTACATCACTTCGTTACCCATACTGGTGCTGCGTACGTCAAATAATAAAGAAATAAAAATTCCTTAAATTGTCTTCAATTTTGAAATATTTATAACAAGTTAAGGAAACTAATTTTAAAAATTTAAAACAATTTTGTTTTCAGTGCCAAATGTACCTGTTTGTTGTTCCTCATCACAATCATCACATGGATTTTCGAAGTTGTTACATTTTACTCGCCTGGACGATCGGATAGTTTGAATTCATTTATGGAAATCATGAACACCCAGCAGGGTGTTCTTCTTCTGCTGATAATAATGCGCCTTCGAAGAAATCAAATCAGCAGGTGGTGGTTTGATCGGGGATCACACGAAATAACAGCTATTCCAATGACAACTGGAACTGAAGCTAGCAGCTAATAAAGAAGGCCAATGTTTTATCCAGAGATATAAGTTATGATTTCCATTTATTTTAGAATGTTTTTTTTTTATTGTTTTATTTTATATTTACTGTGCTTGTGATTAATATAAGTTTTATTTATGATTTAATTGTAAGTCAAAAATACTTGGTATTTTCTTTAGGAAACGTTTTTTTATAACACGTACATACATATATGTATATAACGAACAGAAACTCGAAAGTATACAAATTTTTTAATCTTATGTGTGTTCAATAAATTAGTGTTAAATATCTTATTACTAATTATAATCAGTGGTAAGATTTAACAACCAACATGCGGTTTAATCTAGATTAGGATAATTTAATAATCAGCACGCTTTAGTCTTTATCTGTAAATCTCATTAGACTTAAATTTCAACTCATATGTTTTTAATAATTGATTAATAATTATTTTAAAATTTAGGAGCAAAGCCTACTTTTTATGTATCAAATGTGTTTTATATTTACAAAAATATGAGAAAAAAATTTACAAAGAATACTTTTGAACTCCATTTTCTGATTTGGTATGTTATTTTATTGACAGGTCAGGAGCATAAGGTAAGCTACGCCGATAGTGATACCACAACAATCTATTTTAATCCTTACTATACCTGTAATTTATATTTTTTGTCTTTTTTTTAAATAAGAATGGTAAAGGAAAAAAAATAACGAGTTTAAGTTCTTCTGATTAAATACCGATTGCAAACCCCAGTTAGGTATTTGAATCGTGTAAGTGATGCATTAATTTGTTTTCAGTTTAGCATCTATCAACAAAAATCAGGTGTGAATTTCCATGCCTCTCCACAATATCGGTGTGATCAATTATAATTCAGCAATAATTGTTGACTATAATATTGCAATTTTGAACGGTTTCTGGTAAAAAGTGTTTGTCAACTCGACTTAAAGTAAAAGTACAGTGACAACGGCCTTGTCAAGAGTCGGTTCCCATTAGAACACGGTAATTAAATTAGAATGAGCGCTGTTATAGTGACAAAATGGCGGACCGTCGTACTACTGCGGGCTGTTGTCATGTGTTATTTGTTCTATGCAGTATTTGTGTAGTTAGTCTTGTGCTGTATCAGCCAAATGGTCTTTGTCACTCAGCTGCAACCCCCCTACCCCGCAGATTTATGTGTGTAGTAGAAACATATGTACGTAAATATAAACGTAAAAGTAGAGTTTCCTGTCTTTCTCATGTTTTATACTCTTATTCAGTTACTTTTTTTATGGAGTTTGTGTTAGAAAATTGTTGGTCTGTGAACAAAAACGACTCAAATGCAAAACTTTTTCAAATGGAATCAGAGTCCAGTTTTCTTATCGATTAACTTTAGGATTTGCTAAGAGTAGCTAAGTTAAAGCATCTAGATCAAAAGGAAGACTTTGATTTCCTTTATACATCTAATAATAATTCGAGTGTGTTTCAAACAGCTGGATTTGCAGGTTAAACATTGCATTCCAAAACTGCTTTCCGAATTTAAGCAAGGTTCAGTAACTCTAAGCATTTAATTAGCTTCGAAGTTTTGTAGCACTTTGGTTTAAAAATTTCTGTTTGTTTTAATAATCACTCTGGCGTATGAGCACTTTTTTTTCTTCGAAACCAGCATTCTAAGTCAACAAAATGAAACAAAGCAACTTTATTAATAAATGAAAGTTACAGACATAACTTGATTGAAGGAAAAGTTTGTCATTCTCTTCTATATTTAGTCTGAATAAGTTTCTCAGGGATACTGCAACTCCTTCCTCCCCGCTATGGAGGATTAGACCAAGGGTTTCAACAAACAATTGCACTTTCTCACATCAAAACTCAAACTGACCCTCCGAAATATGCCCAAGATAACTTTTAAAGCTTCTTTTACATTCTCAAAAAGAACATCACTTGAGAAACTCTTGAAGCTAGTTAAAAAAAAAAAAAAAAATCTCTAAATGCAAGGACTTTTGATCGAATTTGATCTTGGATTTGATCGCTGCAAATGAAAATGAACTATGAGTACTTGAATCCCATCTGTAGACTATGCCTCGAAAATGAAGAAACATCTCTGCACATTATTACAGAATGTCCAGCACTTTTCCGCCTTAGAAAGCAAATACTTGACTATGAGATCATCCCCTTAGATAAACTCAAACTCATTCACCCACAGAAGATTGCTAACTTCTGGTTCAATTCAGGAGCAGGAGAACTGCTCTGAAACCTCACATGGGCTGGCACAATAGGTTTCATTCAGACACCGCAGTGCCCGGAGGTGAGCAAGCTCTACCCGTCCCCCAAATCTAATCTAATCTAATCTAATGAGTACTTGAACATGAATTCTCAAAATGTTTCAAGTGAGAGTTTTTGGTTTAGCTTTAAGCTCGATATTAAATAATTTAAATGCATTCATGCAGTTTTTAAACATTTTTGTGGCCTATGATGCTGTTGAGTGTTGTTAGATTGGCACTTAAGTAGATTATTGCTTATTTTGTAACAGAAATATATGTTCAATGTATCTACAGATGAAACAAATTCATGAGGTCAAAGCAAGTATATTTCTTCATACCGTTCGATGCGTCGGCGCTGGACTCTTCCAACGGGTTTGGGCTACGCGAGACCATAACTACCAGAACCATTGGTGAAATTACTGCAAATCATCGATTTGCAAAAATGCAAAATAAAACGTGTATAACAACTTTTCTTAATTTAATAAATTTGCAAACTAAGACTAACTATGAACAAAGACATAAGAAAACTTTGGTTGTATGGCAATGGGTCTACTCATTCCTCCAAATTCGATATAACATGTTCATTTTCATAGTTTTCTCTCATCTGTGCATAATAATGTCGTGTTTGCTAAGTCGCCCGAAACAGATACAAAGTATTTTACCTCTCCTAAAACGGAGGAAAACCAGCTTTTGATTTTGAAACCAAAATTGAACTAAAAAAAAACAATCAAATAAAGCCAAATATCATCAAACTACTGGCCGTTTAAATCCTAATTTCGTCATAATTCACAAATTTAACCTCAAACAAAAAGAATATATGTTTTCTTGTCCGTTTGGCGTTGAAACACAAAGAACTATATGAGACTAAGAACTGAAAACGCAATATAAATCTTTTATATCCAATGAATATTGTAACCCTTACTCAACAAGCCAAGTACGTCTATTGTGTACTACCAAATAGCGACCTTTTTGTGTTTTAAGTTAAAACTTTCCAGATGTCCGATGATTAACAAAAGACGCTGCAATGACAAGCATCCTTAAGTTACCATCTCACATCATACCTGCGACGAGTATCTGTGGCCTGATTCGAGAAGAGGCAAGACAGTTGAAGAGTAAGTGCTCGACGGTGTCATCATTCTCTCTGCAGGATTTATAGAATGTGATATCACCTATGCCTACCATATTTAAATTCTAAACAAAAGAAAAGTCTCTTGTACGACGCTAAATTCTCTATAGCAATACAATATTTTAATATATCCTTCATTTTTTAACATGGCTTACGCCGCCGCCGTCTGTCAGTTGACTATTATTAATAGTTTTTTTGTTTAATTGTTTAATATATAAATTGAAACTTTAAAAAAGTTCATCTAAGATTCGTTTCCTGTAGTTAAGTGATAGCTTGATGTAATTGTAAAGGGCTTCCCAGTCAATGGCTCCATTTAGAACTCCTATATATACTCCTTCTTGTTTCCACTAAAACAGGACACTTTCCTTAGAAATGGAACTCGTTTTAACGTTCATTTAGATTACAGAGTTCACATGTTTCTTCCAAAACATTCCTGTGAGGGATATAGTTCAGGGGAAGTATCTCCCCTGGTGCTTTTAAAACCAGTGACATAAGATCAGTAGGATATTCCGCCCTGAAATAATTGTTTGTTAGCAGGTAATAATTGAGCCTTGCGTATATGCCCCTGTGTAATGAACTTCTGGCTTTTAGAATGTAGTCTTTTCTCTTTCTTTCATCGCCTAATTAAGGCTATAGATAGATATTGTTCGCTTTTCCACGTGTCCATTCTGTCGTTCCGGAGTAGAAGTGTATATCCACAGTACTCGGCTAGCTCCCTCCAAGATTCGAACCATGATATTTGTTTTTGAATCACAAGCATAGTGATTTTCTTCGGTAGTCTCCTTGCAATAATTCTTAAAATGTAGTCCACTTGTGTTTTTAGAGTTGCGATGAATAAAGCTGGAAGACCTGTCTCTAACAATTCATATGTGATTTACAGTACTATTTGGCAGCTTTAAATTTCTTTTTAAGAAATAACGCAGAAGCCGCTCCACTTCATCGAACTCCTTATGGCCCCAAACTTGAACTGTATAGCTGTGGTTTCAAAAATCCGATATTGGGATTCGTATTCAATGTCTTTTGAATGAACCACAGTTCTCCATGTGGCGTTAAATGCGTTTTCAGATTTTGCCAACTTATCACGCATGTGGCTTTTCCAGTTCAAATTCCTAGATATCCGCATACCAAGATAGTTTTATTCATTTACAATTTCAATGCTTTGGGTTCCAAATTTCCAGGTCTCAGTGCGGCAGTTTCGGCCTCCACCGTTACGGAAAATCATAATTTTGGACTTGTCTAGGTTTACCTGGAGCCTCCACTTGTTGCAGTACTCAAACAACCTATTGATCATTAGCTGGAGACTACCAGGCGACTCTGCGAACTCCACCTTGCAAAATCTCCTCTTAGTCATCAATAAATAGGGCAAATAATAGGGGACTCAAACTACATCCCTGCCTCAGACCTATTTCTACTTCGAAATTCTCCATAGTTTTTTCTGTTACAAGTGACCAAAAATGTTGTAGCTTTTTTACTTACGATGTCTGTCTTAATCCAATGGAAGAATGTCATCTACATTCGTGCTCTTGACAGTTCTAGTCGTTGATTAAAGTTTTCACTGAGGATCCTGGCAGACCAAACGCTGTCTGAGATCCTTGCTTGCAAGTTAATCGCCGATCTCGTTTCCAGTTATTTCGTGATAGCCAGAAACACAAATAATATTAATAGAATTAAGTCTTCCAACTGCATTTAAAGAGGTAATGCTTTCCTGAACCATTTTTGAAAAGGGTGGAGTAGAGCCCTTAACACAGCTTTTTATGACGTAGTCATTAGAATAGCATACGTCTGCGCTTCTAAAACAGACGCATAGTCGCTCCACGAGGTGTGCAGTTTTCTCTATCTTTAATAGTATGTGGTAATAGCCACGACTTCTATAAAAAAGTTTTGAGGAGTCCCGAGACGCAGATTTAAGATCCCTCAGTTTCATTGAATGTACTGAATCAATGAATTTTTTGGCGTTCCTTTGTTATCTTTCGTAAGCTTAAGCCGGTAATACAGCCTGATTACAGCTGCGTATTCTATTTGTACTCTAAATACATTTGTTTAAAAACTGTTCCAGCCGCATGAATAAAGAGTCACTAATATCCGTGGTACTATTGGATTATTGCGTGGAAAGTTGGGGTTCGAATCTCGGTAAGATCTTGTATGCTGTTGGGTAGTAGCGCCCTTACAATGAGTTGTAGGCCTTTCGAGAATAATACTGCCATGAAAAGTGCTTTTCAACCAGTACCTTACAACTGGCAGTGTTAGTTCCCTTCGTTTTGTTGAATGATTGAGAGAAATCGGCTAGGTCCTTAGCATACCGTGACTGTTGCGTCCAAATTTTACTTATTTATTTTATTTATAAATCAATCACAAAGTTGAGTGATGTGTTATTTATGAAAAATTTACCCGAATTCCACTTCAATCCCTTAAGATCTTGTTTTAATTTATTCTCATAAGCCTCAGGTGAAGTACCTGCTTAAGTTAAGTTACTTAAAGTCAAAGTCAATTTTTAAACCATCGACTGACCTCAGAAAGCAAGAAACAGGTTGTAAAAACCAACCATGCCCACAAAAAGCCCAAAATTATTATTAAATTTTTTTTCTTACAGGCAACCCTCCAAAGATCAATGAATCGATCAAATTGATGTTCTACGTAAGAGTTCATTTTATTCACATTCCAGTTTATCAAAAATGTTCTTAACTAAACAATCAGAAAATACACTTAATTTTGTCTATACAGACTGCCAAATTCATTTAAAGTATATCTACCTACAACAGATATGTGTTAGGTCTCTAGGTACATCGTACATAATAAGATTGGAATTTGTATACAACAATACGGTGTCGGTGTACACGGTTTCCTAATAATAATATGACGTAGTAATTTTTCAATGGAGTAAATTCAGATTAGATATCGAATCTATTGGGTTAAATGACGATAACAATTATTATAGACGACTCATAATCATATTCTTTGGGTATTCTTTGGCGTGACACCGTGCGAAACAGGTGATAAAATATTTTCTCTCCCAACTAGGTGTGAGCTTCTTTTGAGAAAAAAAGTTTACAAAAAAATAAACACAAAACTATCTTAAAATTCTTCTCGCGTTGACGTTCATTGTTAAATAAGTGTTTTTCCGGTTTTTTGTTATTTAATTTGCATCTCCTAACAACAAAATATTATTTTTACGAGCGGGAATGAATCTCCCGGTTTGAAGCTTTGAAAATTGATCGACTAGTGGTTGTTGGTTCATTCAAACGTGGGAAGTGTCAATATCAAATTCAAGGTAGTGAGAAACTAAATTGGAACAAAATTCGTTGTGGCAAATAAAATTGGATTAACTGCAGCACACCCCGTGATGTACCCAACCCACAAATTAAATCTTATTTGGCGATTGTGTGACTTTGATTTACTTTCCCATTTTCTTTTCCCCAAAGAATTCAGTGTGAAATTTGAGTAAACAGAGTAAATCAAGTGTGACTGTAAGTGGTTGACATTATTTCCTATTTACTTGCTGCAATTCGTGAAAGTGTACATAACAGAGCGATATTAATATTTACTCTAGTCAAGATAACGTGCGGAGTTATTTTTGGAAGAATAGAGTAGTCGCTTCACCGGTGATTGTTTATCGATTTTAAAATGCTGGCAAAGCCAATGTGACCTTTGATAATATTTGCCGCCAACCTAAAAACATCGTCGATACAAATTTGATTCGATAAAAATATTTTTTTTCATTAAGTGATATTTGTTTAAGTGACTCAAGAGTTGGGTTATGGTGAATTAATTTTTTTAAGGGTGTTTTGGGCTTAGTTTGGTGAGTAACAAGAAACCTTTTGTATTAACTTCCGATTGCACTTGGCTGTCTTGTTACTTACTTATTTGCTTTTGTGGGTAAGACCAGGAGTGAGTCAATTTTTAGCTAGAAAAAACATGAGTATTTAAGCAGTGGTTCCTGTGGGCCTATACGTGGAAAAGTAAATGAGGAAAGAAACACTCTTATCGAATACAGTTTATACCTACATATAGTTTGATTTAAAAGCCGGCAGTTGTATAGCTATACCGATGCAGTGCAATAAAACCCGTGGGTCTTATTTCCTTTTTGTTTTGGAAGTCCGTACTGTTGACGTATTTTAGAAGAGATTCAGGGGGTGGACGTCAAGGGGGGTTGTTTTCATAACGAATAGCCAGTATAAATCGTGGCCGTGGGCCTTATTTTCGTTTTCAGTGGACTCAAATACTATTTCTTAATGGAAAGAAGTCTCACCGGCTAAGTTTTCACTTACTTTCAATGGCACATGCACTTAACTTCGCGAGACATGATTCCATACTCTGATTACGGATTAATGTCACACTTAAGAGGAACGGATGCCTATAAAAAAACATTGAATCAGGATTCACACTATATGTTTTGTAGTGGGTGAAGTAGCTTAGAGCAAAACGAAAAAAAAAAACGAAAAAAGTATATTTTAGTTATTATTAACCAATAGAAAAGTGGACAGAGTTCCCACCCTCCTATGTCACGAAGTGGGACTTACTTACGTCAGCTATGGATTTATATGCATTGTTTTTAGTACCATGTCTTTTTCCTTCAAATAAAAAGAACTTAGGACGTATGCATTAAGCGTATTCATTATGTTTTTAATCTTTTCTAAGAAGAAAAATTCATTTTGAAATGCGATATGCATCAAACTCTTATAAATTCTGCTTTAAAATGGCAATACCAGCCATGGGAACTAATTGTTTGGGTGAGTCTTATTGCCTCTTCAAAGTTTTAACAAAACCCGAGGGTGTTATTTCCATTTTTTTTTTTTTTTTTTTTTTGAGCTAAGACCCACGAGTCTTGTTGCTGCGGGGCACCACAGCTACCACTTCATTTCTTAAATTCTTTTTTTGTAAAAAGATTGATTTGAGGTAGAAGGAGTTTTTCTTATGTCAATAACTCGTTAATGTAGTCATGCTATAAACAGATTTTGACATTACTATGACTGCAAAACACTGCTTTCTAGAGAAGATTTATCTAGGGCTGTCTAGAAAAAAATATAACATAGTGAAACGTGTTGAGACATTGGGCTCTAGTGAGGTGTCCGTTCGGAGAGTAAGATTCTCTGATCTTGAACCATTCGGAGGTTTCTGCTTCGAGGTATTCATCCAAACAGGTATTGGAAATTTTACACCGACATTATTTTAAAAGATCCAGTGAAGTGCGATCAAGTGCTTTATTTGCAATGTTTCTGACAGTTTAATGCATTTGTTTTTCTAATTTCGTTCGACTTTGCGGAAAGTTCTCAGTTCCGAACGGATTCTTCACTAGGGCTGATTGAAAAGGTTTGGTTTGACTCCAGAGCCGATTACAATTACTTGATGGCAAACTTGTCTTACAGCGTTTTACGCTGTTAAAAAAATAAGCTCTTAGACTTAAAAAATTTCTTCTTGGCAATTTTTTAGGTTTTTTTTTTAAATATTTGTGGTTGTAAAGCTGCCATAAGCGATATCTATTCAACGATCGATAGAGCAAGTGATTTTGAATGTTTTAGAAAATATACTGAGTAATTCTTTCAATCAATTTAAGATCAATCAGGTTGAGATTTGAGAGTGTCTCCAGTATTACGCCTTTTTCCAATGGAACATTGAAATACCAGTCGCCAGGTATTGCCCTGTTCACACTGTACAATTAGTTGGACATACTTAGGTTTGAACGACAAGCTTGATAAGTGTGAACGCAAAATACATCCGACCATCCAACTTCGATCAAACGAAGTCTGTCCTTTAATAATGTAATTTTACAGTGTGAATAGGGCTTATTATCGATTTGACAACATAAAAAGGGGGGCCCACTCATTTCAAGGGCTTACAATAGTATGCCGATTCTGAGCGGATAAGTTAGGAAGTGCTTTTCATGACAGTGGCCGGGTTCAAACCAATTTCGAAAGTTCGAAGAGACTTCTGTCAGTCCATGAACGACTATATTAAGTCTGTATCTTTACTCACCCGTTGGATCCCGCGGGATGTGGCAAAGCTTTTTTTGTCGTTTCCCCTCCAGCAAGAATTTACCCGAACAATTTCCTCGTGCACTTTCTTGCTTGTCAAATCGGCTGTTTGTGAAATCAGCTGATCGAAACACTTTATAGTTGAGTTCAAATTTATATTTGAAATAAAATGGAGAGCATAATCTCTTTTTATAGGATTGAAAACTCAAAATAATGTTAAGTATGCAATGTTACATTGCTATGAGCTCATTTTAACACGTTTCTGAAACAAAATTGTTTGTATGTTTTTTTACTATCTCTGCGGAGAGTGCATGGTAAATGTCATTCAGCAAGAAACATCCCAAAGGCATATCTTTACATTTCATTTTCGGATGGAGATTACGAAAACAACATTAAAAAGCTCGAGCCCAAACTTTTTCCCGGGCTTTTTCCCAAACTTTACCCATAAAGTAAAGAAACAGCCCTATTGACTTTTTTTGTCTTAATATGGTACTGTGATTCACCTCTCGATTCTTCGCATAGTTAGTAGTAAAATTAACTGTAAAACATACAGATTTTTTCAGTTTGAAATTCAACAATTTGACTTCCAAGTATTTGTGTTGAGCAGTTTTAAAATTACATTCGTTTTCCTTAATTTTGATAAGAAAAATGAAAATCGTGTGCCTTTAAAAATTTATTTTCTTTGTTGATAAACTCACTATTAAAATTTATTTACAAAACAGAATATCCAAACACCAATAATTTTATCAATTTAAATTAAACAAATAAGCGAAAACTTCAAGAACAAAACAACTAACCCAAGAATACCGAGTAAAGTTCGTTTGATTGTCATATTTGTTGTTTTCCTTGTTTTGGCAAGTAAAATCTGAAAGTTACAATTTCCGCTAGTTTTTCCAGTCTGAAAATCTAAATGTCATCTGAATCGTCATCTGAAAATTTTGAACTTTTGACCAATCAGAACCAAGGAAAATGACAGAATCTTAAGTTAAGTTTTTCGAAATAACGGTATTTCCGATGTCATGAACGCCTCCAGTGTAATCAATTTCGTAGACCTTCAAACGTCACAATTCACAATATCAATTGAGCCATTTGTGCTCGATTTTTTTACAAGATGGTATTTGTACGTGAAGTCTGCCACTGCACTGATCTTCAAAAACGATCAAGATTTGTTACTCCTTCTTTTGCACGAAGTATTTTCATCGGGTCTATGAAATAACTCCCACGAAATAAGTCCCACTTTTAAAAACGAAATAAGTCCCACCAAAAATTGCTATTTTGAAAGTGGGAGTTATTTCGTTTTTAAAAGTGGGACTTATTTCGTCAATTGGTGGGACTTATTTCGTTACGCGTTTTTATTTCATTTTGAGTGGGAGTTATTTCATTTCAAGTAAATTTTTAAATCATTTCATTTTGGTGGGACTTATTTCGTTTTCAAAAGGGAAACTTATTTCGTGCGAGTTATTTCATTTTTTTTAAGCAATTTTTGGTGGGACTTATTTTGTTTTTAAAAGTGGGACTTATTTCGTGGGAGTTATTTCATAGACCCGTCTTCATCAGTAGCTTCGTAGACTTAAGAATATAATATTATGACATTTTGTCCAAATTATTTATGTTTGAAGTATCAAACATTTTTTTTGCCCTCGTTAGCCATAAGGGTTTTTTTGCAGTTTCTTGTTCAATACTCAAAGACACCTCTACGAGATCAGACCTATTTCTTCCCATTGCACCAATATCTGCTAAAACATTATAATTTTGCTGTTGACGTTTGAGAATTGCACCATGTTTTCAAGTATGATGCCTAAAAAGTTCCATGGCAGAGTGTCGTATTGTCAAATGCCTTTTCAAAATGTAGGGTCATCATCAGACATTTACTGAGTTCAACAGAGCAGGCATCAATTTTCTGAAGTGATCCTGCAGACGGTTTCCAATGCTTAGGATCAGAAATATGATACTGAGGTTCAATTCATCTAGGACACTAAAAGTTTTGTTGGAATTGCGTTTACATATGACAAACTCGAAGAAGATTCTCTACGAAGAAACTACGACGATTTTCTTAGGTCGGAAAGACGGCATTCTTAACCGTTTAAAATTCAGGGAGTATTCTGCCTGAAAGGAGAACTTATTTCATCATACCCATAAATTTTCTGTAATACTCCAGGTTCGCCCTCTATGTCATCTTATTTTTGTTTTTACTAGCTAGAGTTCGAGATTTGTTAGTTTGGTACGATATTTTTAAATAAATAAATAAATAAATAAACAATCCAATAGGGTGGCGCAACAAAATGGGGTGCACCGTGGCCTAGTGCTTTATTCTCACATCCACACCTTGTGACCTGGTGAGAAAATGGAGGTTACCTACAATTTTCTGCCGAATCCGAACGGCTAATCAAGAAAACGCTTTTCATAGCAATGAATTTACCATGGGAAGACTAGCCAATTCCAACCTAATTTCTATTATGACATCTCACAATGTATTCTATTTTCTATCCTATTTTTTTTCCTCTTATAGCTATACCCGTAGTGATCACCAGCAGCCCTGATTTTCCTCTGTATTCTTCGCCAAACCAGCGTTTTGTTTTACGAAAGGAACCCAGAACCTCAAAAAGACCTGTTTGAAACGTTCTTCTTTGCATAATGCTTGCATCATATGGTTCAAGAATAGTAGGAAGGATACTCGAATCAACTCCTTTTAATAGTGAAAAAACTTTTGCCCACTTAGTTTTGTTCGTTAAAGCCCTTTGATTGCCCTTTTGTCGCCTAAAAAGCATTTTTGAAAACTTGAACGCAAAATGAATGTTTTTTGAATCCTTCAATTCTCTAAAAAATTTCACTAGGCAGGGCCGATTACAATTAACGAACAGGATTTGTATTGATTTCGTAGTTTTGCATTATTTGAGAATCGAAAAGTTAGATTTTTTGACAATCCAAAGGGTTTCCAACGGAACCCGAGGTCAACACTAAGTAAAGTTAAGCAATCGACATTTCAAGAGTTCCAGAGGGTGTTTATGAGTTTTGAGGAGTTAATATGCTGGCAGGAGTTCGTAGTTCTTAAGCATGTTGATACGGGTGGTGAAAACCATAAATTTTAGAATTGAACTGCTTCATAATCGACAATCAAGACACTGACATTGTTTTTAGGAGTAATATTTATTTCCACTTTTCTTCCAGAAGTACAAACCGAAAATGGCTCACTCACCAAAAAACACAAAAAGTACTTCTTTACTTGTATTCGCAGTCCTTTTTCGACTATCAACCGCCCAAAATACAACAAGCTTCAACGATCTAGTCACAGTTTCGAACACTACACAACAGACACATACCATAGAGATAAGCACAAATCATCCCAATGGAAACTATTCAGTATTGTCTACTCCTACCACACCCATTCCACTTTCAATACCCTTACAAAATGAAACAGGCAAAACAACTGAAAAACCGCCAGACAAGTCAATAATTTTAAAAGGTATTATGGCCCCAGCTGTTGAACATATTCCTCCAGATTGTTCACTGCGAAGTAAAAATCATAAGCAACCTCAAACTTCATCAACTTCACGGTGGCGTCGATGTTGCCCCATTGGAGAGAATCTAGTACTCGAAGATGATGAATCTTCCCAATCCTGCAAGCCCCAAACAGTTGATTTTAAACCTGAAATCATTTCCGTTGCACTTTATCACAACTGCATTGAAGACCTAGAGCAGCCAGTCCAACTGGAAAGTGAAGAAGGCAATCCTTGCGATGAGTGAGTTGAAATCATAGTTCGTTCTGATAGAAATGCTAATTTCTATTCTTATTTTTACAGTGGTTCTATATACTCTGAGAAGACCGGTGATCAAATTGTGGTCATTCAAGATGGCTCACTCCTTATCATGGACAGCTTTTCCAATCAATCCTACACAGTTGAGTCCAAATACTGCCTCGCCAGCTATGACGATGGAGATATCTATGCAGTGGTGTGCCTTTCAGCCACAGAAAACCATCTCAACAGAGGACAGACAATTCTCTTCACTATCTTCATGATTGCTTCAATACCATGTCTCTGTTTAGTCAGTTACTTTCACTTTGCCATCAAGGAACTACGTTCAGTCCACGGTCTCTCGCTAGGAGTCATGTCAACATGCATGGCCATCGGATTGACCCTTCACGTTATTGCTGAACTTTCCAAAATTGACAAATCTGCAATCGGCTATGTTGTGCAGTTCTTCATGCTTGCCTACTTCTATTGGGTCTTGTGTCTGTGTTGTAATGTGGTGTTACATGTTTGGTAAGATTCTTTGCACAAATTTTATGAAGTTCAGGTTCAAGGACGCTTTCGTGTTTTAGGTACTATCTACCCAACAAAATTCTTATCAATCGAAGCACTCGTTACATGATTTTCATCAGTTACAATGTGATCTCTTTCTCTGTTCCATTTGTGATGGTCTTGTTGACTTATTTCAAAGGTCTTCCCGGGATGCCTTCGTACTTCTACCAGGGTTACACTGAATGTAAGATTTAATATGAAATTTTGTGAGAATGGCCTTGACACTTTTTTTATAAATTTCCAGCGATTCGTGACTCTCAAAGATATTTCATACCACCAGTGACATTTGCTTTGATTATAAGCTTTTTACTACTCGTAGCAGCTTTCTTTGGGTTTAAGC
Source organism: Melanostoma mellinum (assembly GCA_914767635.1). Classification (NCBI taxonomy): domain Eukaryota; kingdom Metazoa; phylum Arthropoda; class Insecta; order Diptera; family Syrphidae; genus Melanostoma; species Melanostoma mellinum. The sequence goes on along the minus strand of OU612058.1, from coordinate 247,195,884 downwards.
AGTTGGAGAGCTTAAAAGCAAATTATGCAGCTTATAACCAGGTACCGGATAACAATGAGACAACAACTCGAATACCGAGGCCGTTAATAATAGGCGACTGTTTGGATCAAGAAGGCTACCAGGTGATAAAGAAAGAGTAAGTTTTGATACATTTTGCTTTTACTCTTAACATTTTACAAACAAAGCAGGCAGGATTATTGCTGCATACTCCAATCTAACATAGCAGTCTACCAAATAGGCAGAAATGTCAGTTAAGAAAATACAGTGAACATTGTAGGGCACAGCTCTTAGGCAAACCGTGCTACTAGTTTCGTTCGTTGAACTTTACCCAAAGTTGACCCAGGTTTGCTTAATAACCTTATGAGTTGTCAAAAAACCTTGGGTTCGGTTTTCAAAAACGCTAAACCACGAGATCACCACACATTTGACAACCCTGTTCGTTGCTTGAACTCACCCCAGAGAAAAACCTAGAGTTACTTTGAAGCGAGTTGAGGGCAGACCCATGGCGAAAAAAATACAATTGAAGTTCAAATCTGGTTTACGTTTTTCAACAAACGCTATGTGGAGACTACAGGGCAAAACCCAAGCTTCAACAAAGAAAAGTACTTTCAAATTCAAATTCATTAAAAATGGCCATCTTGAAAAATTATGACGACCTCTTAGAACAAAATTGTTCGTTAAAGCTGAGCTCTCAAGTAACCCAAGGTTTTTGTAAAGGCTAATAAAGGTACAAACCTACTTCCAAATTCAAATTTATTAAAGTTATTTAAGTTTAATTAATTAATTAATTTAAGTTTATTTAAGTTACAACAAAATTGTTCGTTAAAGGTTCGTTAGGGGTCCGTTGGTCGTTCACTGAGCTCTCAAGTAACCCAAGGTTTTTGTAATGTAAAAGCTAATTCAGGAGCTGCCAAATGGCTTATGCTTTTCTGGAATTAGGAAGCAAATACATAATATATACTGTATTTTACTAGCTGAGCATATTTCGAGAATTGAAAAACACACGTTTAGTTTCAACGAACGAGGCTAGCATGTTTTACCCAGAAACTGGCTTTACTTCCATGTCACAACTTGTTGGTTTTGTTACTCGAAGACCTTTCAACCATGAACTTACCACATATTGTATCGTAACTACATGAAAAATTCCATTTGACAACACTGCTTATTACTTCAGCTCACCTCACCAAGTGCCAACCTTGGATTTACACTAGGTGCTCTCGGTGCTTTAGGCACAGGGCGGCAAATTCTGGGGGCGGCAAAATTTGAAACGAAAGTCTAAGATTCTTTCAGTCATAAAAAAAAATGTTCGGGAAAAGGTGTGTAACATACGCCTGAAACACATCACATTATCACTGTAAATTTCCGATACTCCGATTATCTAAGTATTATTCATTTGCAGTAAATTTTGTACATCTTTCCGAATTCAACTCGGTAATTGTCTAACAGTGGTTAATGAAAGTTACAAAACAAAGTATTCAACATTTCACTTTTTTGATATCATCTAACCCAATTAAAATTAAAATCGAGCGCCTTAGTATACGAAGAATAAAACGCTCTGATACACTCGTCGTCAACGATACTCGTCTTCGATACATCGATTTTTTTTCCTTGAGCCCATATGCTACTGTTTCGTCGTGGTAGTAGCGACGAGTGTATGTATACACTACCACACACCTGTTGGAAGGTTTCTCATGTTTGTTGAAAACATTGGACACAAAGCAGAAGATTTGTTGATGGCTGTTGTATATGATCTTGAATGCTTTGACCTTGATATTCAAAACTGTCTAAGTAAGTCGTACGATAGCGCGAACAATGTGTCAGGCATTTATAAAGGCTAACAGGCAAGAGCAAAAAGAAATCAACGATCTTGCAGAGCACGGTCCTTGTGCTGTTCATTCGATGAATTTGGTTGGGATTCACGCAGTCGAAAGTACCCCCGAAGCAGCATTTTATTTCAACAATGTCCAAGCATTGTAAAATTTTTGAAGTCAACACTTTCAACGTCATTCTTGACAATCTTGATTCTGAATTGAGAAGAAGATGCCAAGCATATAAAGAAATTCACGGAAAGTTTTCAGATATCACTGAATTTGACGATTTGAATTCCTGCAAAATTCGTTAGAATCGGAACATCTAAGAACAATTTATACCTTGGACCTCGAACCTTCATTGGATGACGAATTGGTGCACTTCCACGCGTTTTGCTCTGACAAAAAATTGGAACGTGATTCACCATCCAAGCTATTAAGACTCTTGAAAACGAACGACATATACTGAGTTCCTAAACGTAGAAATAGCATATCGAATATTTATGACATTAGCGGGGACGTTCAGTTTCATGTTTGATTAGCGTCAAAAACTATTTTCGTTAAACTAATGACGGGCAGTCGGCTAAATAGTCTAGCGATTATGTGCATCGAGTCGGATTTGCTTGAACACTTAAATTGTGAAGAATTAATAGATCAGTTCGCGGTAAGGAAAGTAAATCGTGTTTGCATTTGAAAAGTGTATCAGAATTCCATCAAATTCATTGTTATTTTTTCATACAATTTAAAATTTTGGCTGTCACATAATTTTATTTCTTCTTTGGATAGCGAATTTTGTCGAAGATTAGATAACGCAAAAAGAATTACACTCCGCCATACTCAAACCGTTCAATTAAAAATTTAAGCTCATTATGTAAAACAAGGAATTACAATTATACGCATTTCTGTAACAATAACACAAATTAAGTGCACTCCTGTGGATTCAACAAAAACAATTATAAACACCCGTAATTATCTTGTATGTCAACATTGATTTTTATTTTCTTATAAAAAAGCCTTATGCGATTATTCTTTTACCATGAAACAATAAATGAATTCAAACCTTACATTTTTGATTCATTTCATTCGTTAATTATATAGTTAACGGTCTCACTACATTTCATATAATTATAATTCAATAATAAAGGCGGCATTTTAAAGAAATCCAGCCCTGCCAAGTGCTGTTAGTTTATGACGAATTTGAAGCAGTCAGGGCATAGAAAATGAGTGAGTGAGTTTTGTGACAACCCCATCCAGGACTTCAACGAACGAAGCATTAACTTTGTTGCTTTGTTTGTAGATTTTGCAATAAATTCTTAGTTTTGAGTTCTTTTCTCTCTGCTTTGTACGACGAACGTAAAGAACGTACTAAGCTATATTGACTTGATGTTCAAGCGAATTCGTCCCTATTTCAAACTCATTAGTGAAAAGGGGTCTTATTGAATGAACAAATGACGGTTTTCCCATAAAACCAACTGCCTTCATAAAGCTGCACTTTGCCTATGCAAAGCCACGTAAATTCTTAAATAATCATAATCCTACCAAATATTTTGCATTTTTTTTTATAATGTCTAATAATAAAATCAAATTTCTTTTCCAGCGCAAAATGCATCTGTTGTCTTTTTCTCATCACAATCATTACATGGATCTTTGAAGTTGTTACATTTTACTCTCCTGGACCGGATGATGTCAATGCGTTTATGGAAATTATTAATGCCTCACAGGGTGTTTTAATCCTGATGATTTTTATAATAGTACGTCGTCGAAGAAACGCTATCTGCAGATGGTGGCATGATCGAGGATCACACGAAATATCACCAATTCCAATGAAAGATCTGACCCAACCAAAGAATATTACAGAAAATGGAACTGAAGCCAATAGCTAGTCTAATTAGCCAACCGATGCTTAGTCAAACGAATTGATTAAGTATTTTTTGCTCGGTGTCATTAAACGTAGTATTAAATATTTACAGTAACTACGATGAATTTAGAAAAATACCAATGCCAACAGAAGTTTATTTTAGATGAGTTTAAATTTAATTAAGAACAAAATAAGTCTGAACGCAAATCCAAAGCATGTGTTCAAAGGGAGATATAAACTTACCTTTGTGGAATTAGATAAAACGAGGACATTTAGTATAGTAATTAACAATTTTCCATACAATTTATATTTATTAAAGACAACTACAAAATTTAGAATATAACATACAAGAATACTAAAAATGAAAAACCTTTGAAGCTGAACTCTATTCTAAACACACAAATATTTTCTTTTTAAGAATTGGTAAAAATAAATATTTATATTTTTTTCACTTTGTATATAATATATATTTATATAAATATAATATTTTGTCCTTTAATAAAACACTTTATACAATGTTAGAAATGTTTCATTTTTGTGTTTGTTTATTTTCATTAGAATTTTAAAATCATTTCATTTCAATATATGTTTTTATACAATTCTTTTTGGTTTGATCATTCTCTTAAGGTTTTTGAAAATATTTTGATTTCAACTATGTACTTGCAATACAAAAAATAAAGTTATCTTTTACTTGTGTCTGCTACTGTCAAATAATCTAGAAGCCGTGCTTAGTTTTAATTTTTGAATTTATATTATTTGAGTTTAAATCCATTATTTTTATAAAAGGTGATCAAATGTATGACACACAGTTTTAGAAACTTCCGATTCCTCTGTTTAATTGAGTTTTCCTTTCTATACGCTGGAGTTAGAGTGGCTGTTTGTAGCCTCTACTTCTAACCTGATGACAATTTCCAATCCGCTTCTCATAAAGGTAATGATTTAGTTTAAAAAATTGGACCACCTTATCAATTAATGTTTAGTAAGGTTAAATTTTAAAAATTATTAAAGTTTATTATAAATTGGTCGGAAATTCATTCATGGAATAATGAAAAACTGAGAGGATTGTCAACGCATTCTGGAATTCTCAAAAATGTGGCTTCAGACATTGAATAATCCAAAACTCGAAGGGGGGGAGGGCTTCGGCCGATAGAAGTGCCCGCTCTCAACACCAATAAGCTCCCTATATTCTTTACTGTCACGGGATAGCATGTTACAGTGTTCCTATTAACGTTGGGAACATACGTTTGGTATGTCTGCATCCAATGGAGGCATACCCTACGGCTGCGCTCTTGACACTGAGGACCCTGGCAGATCTAGCGACACGACGGTTCAGGTCGTGAAAAAGTTGTCTGAGATCCTTGCCCCGCAAGTTCATCTTAGATTGTTACAATAATAGAAAAGAATATAGTGGTTGCGTTTTACCATTGAGTTTGTATACATAGAGGAACCATGCTAGCTTGCGTTAAGACGTCGATAGATGTCACCAAGTAAATAAATCGACATTTGAAATTTCACAGCAACAGTTTTCTTGTGCATTTCTCCATACCCTTGACGTTTTCTCTGCTTCCGTTTTCCGCTGCCTTTTTTTGAGTCAAATTTCTGTGGAGATATTTACCAACATCTTAACGCAAGCTAGCATGGTTCCTTTATGTATACAAACTCAAAGGTTTTACAATGGCTTCTGTAATCATTGTTGGAAATTTTGTATGCACAGTCAAGCAAATGCTTTCTCTCAGCAGACACAATAAAGTCAAACACTATGCAAACTGAAATAGTCATCAGAAGACAACTTAAATCAAGCTCTCTTTTCTGTTAAGGTACGGCTTTGATTCATAGGAGTTGATATGCGATAGAAAATATATCGACGATATGGTACGTAATTGCCACATCGAAAATGCTATACAAAAGTCAAAATAAGAAAAAGGGGCTTAGCAAGAAAGAACAGGGAATTCTGAGGGCCTAGGACAATTCAAGGGTTCACAATTGTACCCCGGTAAAGATATGAGAGTCAGGAAGACTCATTTCTATCTTAAAGACAAGAGGAAGGTGAACCAGGTATTAATGTATCCTGTTTTTCGAAAAGGTAGTCAGTATACCACAAAAAATATCTTTTAAGTCTTTGTTTACACAGGAAAGTAAACCAAAGGGTGTATTCCTTTTATGTACCGCTTTTACTTCGTCAAATAGATCTGTGATCAATACTCTATTTAAAGCAAGATCATTGGTTACGTCTACGAATCTATCAGCCAGTTCAGAGAGCAATGAATCGTTGACACGGAAGGGGAGTGGGGTTAAGTGAGATCGTTTGCAGATGAGTTTCAACAGAGTTTACGGCAGTTTTCAGAGAACCCAGCTGATGGATTGAAGAAGTTTGTAACGAGGATAGATATTCGCTCAGAGTTATGCGAATTTCAGTTTTGAATGACTGAACGCTCTGCTCAATTCGATTGTCGCTATAGATATCTGAGACGACCTGAGTCAGAGCGACAAGTTGCTTCTCGATAGCTGTGAGTTTACTATGGTTCTGCAAATGAGCATTGGTTGAATTCAACTCGTCGGCATTCTTCAAAACATCATCGAATCTGGCCAGTTCTTGTCTACCCTTTTTGTGGTATAACCTCATATCTGTTGTCATCTGGTTTATGTTTTCGCTCAGAAACCTTATCGCCAGCCTTATGTGAGACAGCGAAATCTGTTTGCATTCGTCATAATAGAAGGTAAAGTTGTGCAGGTATTCGTTTAAATAAATTAGAGATCGCTTAGTCACACCAACACAAAGGGGATGGAAAGATTTTCCTCATAACCCACCACATTAAATCATTTCTGCAGAGCTATCAGAAACAATGCATTCCCCATTGCCGCACTTTTCCATTCTTGCAAATTTGATTATAGTTTTTAATTTGTGAATTTGTGATTTGTCAAAAAGTGACACGGAAACGAAAAGCGCACGAGAGTTTGTTTATTTTAATTTTTTCTTTTCTTTTGAGTTGCACAAAAAAACCGACGCAGATTGGGAGGAGTGTCGAAAGAAAAAATTGATCGCAAGGAAAAATTTAATTAATAGTTAACAAAAAGGTCACAGTTTGAAAGTTAAAAAGGAAGAGGAAAAAACAATGTTAGCCTTCACGAATTCTCGACGCTTGCGGACTACATTCTACAGAGAAGTGACTAAGTGAAGAACTTAGACGCATTAGGTAAATCACTTCTTTGGAGTGTGCAGACCATGAGTCTGCTGTAACAAAAACTAAACATTTTATCTATAAAGATCCATTTGTTATGTAAAAAAGCTAGGAAAACATGTTGCTTTGGAGTAAAATTTTTCTAAGCCTCGCATAAAAATAAACTCTGGAAAAAGTGCGTTACTGTATCACATTAAAGAGAAATTAATTTTACAAGGCACGATTGTATTAGATTGAGTTAATATGTCGTCTTCCCTTTGTTAGGAGCATTACAATCTTGAAAAGATTTGGTTCTTTGACTTGTCTGCTTCACACTACTGATCCATCTGTGGCGTATCACAGCTTAAGATGTATGAAATGGAAATTGTATTTAATTACATTGAGGTTTGAATTTACTTCGTGAATTAAGTTTCAAATTACCTTTCCCTTAAACTTCGCGAGAATTGCCAAAAGCACTCTTCACATTGGAGAACACAGAATCAAACAGGGACTATCAGGTATCAGCTCAAAGGAAGAAATATCCATAACCACTACCGACACGACTTACGACTGACGAGTCATACAAATTCTTTTGTCTTCAAAGTATTCTGCTGAATAGTATCAAATGTTTTCGTATAAATTTTCAAAGGCATTCATTGTTCATTAGTTACTGTGAGTAGAATGCAATAAGTTTTTTTTTTTCTATTTCTGATAAAAGTATTAATTCTTAAAAATTCTTACATATCTTGTAACTTGCGTGGTCAATTAAGTATAAGATTAAATGGGCACCTCATTTAGAAGGTCAAATGAATAAAAATCTAGTTAATTTCTCGACCGTGCTGTCGGAAATTAAAAAAGAGTTACTCATCTGTTTAGTTTCAAGAGGCTCAAGGACATTCGGCCCTATCGTGGTAACCGTCGGAGAGAAATTCTCTCCGATCGGAGACATTTTGCTTCGTGGTATTTCTCCGATCGGACGATCTGACGTTCTCCGATAAGTTTTTGTTGCGGAGATTTTAGTTTTGGGAATGCAATGCATTGCCGCATTTGTGAAAACTTTCTTACGACGACAACTTCTTCGAAGCAAAATTTAATCTCCGAAAAAAGATACGTTGCGGAGAAAACTCCGCTCCGACGGTTACCACGATAGGGCCGATTAAGTTAGCCACCAAACGCTTATGTATCGTGTGAGTATTGTATGCGTATTAAGAGTGTAAAACCAGGATATTTAAATTGGATTTTTGATTTATTGTTTGCTTTTTTCAAATTAGCTTCGATCTTAACCAATTTGAAAAAATTCACTGAATGTAATTGGTTTTTAAGAAAGAGCAAAATTAATGATAGTTAATTTTTACTTCAAGCTTGTGTAAGAATTAGAATTTTTATTTCTACTCAATTTTTTGATAGTCACTTAATGATAAAATATTTGAAATTGTTGGAAAAAAATTTGTATCGGGTGTTTTTTAGAGAGCCAGAACAGGAATTAAAACTTACATCTTGTGGTCAAATCGGTCAACCCAATGTCATTTATGTTCAGTTTGGTATGCCATTTCATCATATGAACAGGTTGGCAAAAGAACAACGCTTGCAAATTGTGCAAATTTACCGCAAGCTCGTATTTTTTATGGTCGACATAATCGTCCACCAGAGCAATTAATTCGGTTAACCATGGATCGTTTTCGCACTACGTTTACCTTATGTGATGATACGCATCCGCAGAGACGTCGAACAGTGCGCATCGAAGAAACAATTGCCACTGTAGAGCAAAGTCTTGAAGATGACCCGAATGAATCGATTCATACACAGCAATTGGAGCTTTGTCCATCAACTTTATGCAAGATTTTGCTCAAAGATCTTGGCTTACGACCATACGAGATCATGCTTGTGCTTTAAAGCCGCGAGACCATGCAATGCGTCGTGATTTTGGTGTATGGGCCAAAAATGACAGTGAATGGTTGAATGCTTACGGCAACAAGCGAAATTGCCGCATTTGGAGTGAAGAGAATCCACATGAGTAACTTGAGACGCCATTAAGTCCATAAAACTGACTGTTTGGTGTGCTTTATGGGCGGGTGAATTTATTGGGCCATACACCATAATTCTTCCGAAATGATGCTGGCGAACCAGTTAGCGTTAATGTAGACCGGTTTAGAGCCATGATAACCGACTTTTTCGTTTCCGAATTGAATGGCATGAATGTGACTGAGATGTGATTCCAACAAGACGGCACTGCATGCCACATAGCGCACGTTACAATCGATTTATTGAAGGAAACATTTGATGAGCGCATAATTTCGCAGAAGGGAGCTGTCAATTGGCAACCAATATCGTGTAATTTGACACCATTGGATTATTTTCTTTGGGCATATGTGCAGTTGCGACGTCAACAAACCTGAAACGTTAGGGGGCTTGGAAGCCAACATTTGTGGCATTTTTGCCGACTACGACCTGAAATGCTCGAAAAATTGGCTGAAAATTGGACCTCTAGACTTTATTCGAGCTATTACTTAGACAAGACGCTTCAAGACTGAGAGTAACAACTGCGTTGCAACCAAAAATGTTTGGCCATGTGCAAACTCCAAACCCTCGAAGAGTTTGTTAGCCCTGAACCGCCTGTATCCAGGTTCTACCATAGGTGTTCATAAGGGACACTGTCTAATAGGAAGACACGCCAAAAGACTTTGTGTGTTTTCCAATGATTTCTGCAGAAGCTACATGGACGAAGAAGAAGAAAAAACTATTCAACATCTTCTTTGCTCATGCCCTGCACTACCTTATAGAAGGAAAACTCATCTCGGTGAATTCTTCTTCGACGATACTAGCGACTTAACTAACATATGTATACCTTAATAGTCTTTCAAAATCCATTAAAAGTTCCGCATGGTTCGACTAGCAGGTGATTAACCGGCTCGTCCTGAAATGAAAGATTAGTGGGTGATCAACTCGTTAATCTTACATCGGTTTTTTGAAACTAGTACGTGATTAACTTGCTGATCTCTGTGGTACCACAATGGACCTTTGCGGTTTAAGTGTGTCAGGCAATGTATGTAGATATTACTCATTTGCTGACAGCCACTTCGACTTAAAATCTAAAACTTCTTTTCGCAGCTGCTAAGCGGAACTGGTGTACATAGAAGCGATAGTTTAAAAGTAGGATAAGCCTACAATATAACGAAATAAATGTACAATTCTAATACGGTGTTTTTTGTTTGTGTTTTTGTTTTTTTAACTACACGATTTTAATTAAATCAGCTTTAGGCACCTTTTTGGCACTAGGTTTTAGCAATATCTTGCTTTCTCATTTCTTTTATAATCATTTATATTTATGAAGCAAAAAGCAGTGATCTAACTAATCTTCGAATATAATCGTTGCATTATTTGTTCTTTAATTAATTTAAGTATGTATATGTTATGTACCTTTAAAGACGATTTTTAAAAGTGATAGAAAATGTCCAAGCGCTTTGTAGCCTGCAGTTAACTTAAGAAAAACATAAAAAGAAAACCTATTTATCTAAACTTAAAGCACCAGCCTTTTTAAAACAAGCTTTGTTATCACTACTTTTGGATCTGCCTTTTTTGCCTATTTATTTATTTAGCATTAGCATTAAAAAAAACAAACTTTATAAGGGTTTTTTTAAGCACAGTAGTAAAAATAGAACTTAACTAGCTGCATGGTTAAATATGAACGACGCTAAGAACATTTTTCATTTTTAAGCTCTGTCTATGGTCGATAAATTATAATTTTATTTAAAAACAATTTAATAAATTTTAGTTTCTTTAAGTCAATTCTAATTTTAATACAATCAAAGCCATTTAAATATGTCTCTGTTTGCTTTACAAATCTTACTTAAAACTTAATTTTAAAGCTAAAATATATTTATTTGCAACTAAATATAAACGAAAATATAATCAATTTAACGGACAAAGATCAATAACAATATAAAAAAAAATATATAAATCAATTTAACTACAAATTCCCCCACAAAACTAGTCCAACAACTCGAATCTCGGTGAGGGTGGCCGCTTCTCAGCCTTAAATGCATTGCTCATTCCAGCTACGCTTGTAATGCCTCTTAGGCCTGTATTCTGGAAATAAATAAGCATATAATTCTCACCGTCCTTCAGTTCGATATCTTCCGAAAACTGAATCCGCATGGTTGTTTGATTGATTGGCTTTGCCCGATGATAGGAGCGTGGTCCTAAATTACCAGTCGCTCCAGGTGATGGAGAATCAGCTTGATTTACATACTGATAAGCAGCATATTCACTAAAACTAGCATAGTTACTAGGGTAGATGCCAATCCAATCGTTATCTTCCTCTTGGAATCCATGCGGTTTGTAGTACTCGATTGAATTCTCTTCGCCAATCATCCAAATTGGCACGTTGCGGAATTCAATGAATATCTCCTCAGGATCATCGAAGACCTGTTCATCGGAACAATCAAGATCATCATAAGCAACACCATCATCATAAGTAATGATATGGTATGACGGTTTCTTAGGTTGTTTGGGGAGCTTTGTAGTTAGTAACAATAAATAAAAAATTACGAAGTAAGAGCAGCAGCCATGCAAAGTTCCCATGCCAAAAAGAGGAATTTTTAATTTTTGTTAATAAAGCAAAAGAAGTTAAGATTAGTTAAAAATTGAATACCATTTGTAGATTAATTCATTCACCGTGTATGATAGTCAAGCGAGAAGTTATCACACAAAACAATTAAGACAAAGTAGTTCTTATACAAAATGGGATGAAGTACTTAAACATATGCATTTTTTGTCTGTACGTATTTTTTGAACCCCTGAATTTTTTAAACCCTATACTAGGTAAGATGTTGGCCGAAAAAAGAAGATTCGCTAAGGCTGAATATGTATATTGATCGAAATTAAATGCTGATCCTAATCGTTGTCTTTTTTGACGCTTTTTCGTGTACTTGAACAAGACTTTGAAGCGAATTGTAATCAATTCTAATCAAAAAACCTTACTTTTAGCCTGGAAATAAAAAGTTGATAAAAAGTTTCTTTAACGTGTACAAAATAACGAGTAGATGAACTGAATATCAATTTACTAAGTGCATAGTGTTACTAAATAAACTGAGAGATAAAATCCTCCCTGGAAAAACCAAGGTAATACCTCATGGGAGGGAAATATGTACCTTATCGATGAGAAAAGCTTTGATCGTTTCAAAAGACTAAGTGATCTTTGGTCAAGTACGTGAAGATAATGTGTGGAGAAGAAGACAACAAAGAACTTAGTGAGCTCTACCGCGTAATGAGTATTGCCAGAAGAGTAAACACAGTGTGACTACGTCCCTGGGACATGTAGAGCGCTCAAAGGATTTTCGAAAGCACAAATGAGATTGTTTCAGAGGACCTACAATCTCTAAAGCTACTGCGTTGAGGAGTGAAGCTGCATTGAAAGGATGTCGGCATCGTCACACTACAGCCAATAAGAAAACGATGCAAGATAAGTTCAGAATCACTTTTTTGGAGAGAGATTAGTTACTTGAAGGAAGACAAACACTGTTAATAGAGGGATAAGCCTCCTTAACGTCGCTTATAAGATCTTGTCTGGTGTAATATGTGAACGTCTGAAGCCCCACGTCAACAACTTGATAGGTCCTTATCAGTATGGTTTTAGACCAGAAAAGACCACAATAGACCAAATTTTCACATTGCGGCAGATCTTGGAAAAGACCCGAGAATATCGATGTACACCATCTTTTTAACGATTTCAAGGCCGCGAATGACAGTATTTACAGAGATGAGCTGTACAGAGCCATGTCTAGTTTCGGCATCCCTGCAAAACTCGTACGACTATGCAGGATGACTTTGGAGAATTCACGCTGCTCCGTCAAGGTCGGTAAAGAACTCACCGAGACCTTTGGTGTCGAAAAAGTCTTTAGGCTAGGCCACAAACTCTCATGCGATTTCTTCAACATCATACTTGAACAGATTGTACAAAACTCATACGTCAACAGCAGAGGAACAATCTTTCAAAAGTCTGTGCAATTACTCACCTATGCAGACGATATTGACCTAATGGGAAGAAATAAGCGTGATGTCATAGGTGCTTTTGCGAGTATTGAAACAGAAGCGGCAAAAATGAGGGCAAATCGAATTATATGTTGTCATCAAACAAGAACACAGAACATCGACGAATTGGACAAAACGTCACAACAGGCAGACATAACTTCGAGGTAGTACAAGACTTCGTCTACCTAGGATCCGCTGTAGACACGGACAACAACATGAGTAAGGAGATCAAACGAATAACTCTTGCCAACAGTTGCTTCTTTGGGTTAAGAAGACAATTGAGAAACAAAAGCCAATCCAGAAGAACCAAGGTAGAGCTGTTTAAGACCTTGATCATCCCAGTCCTGCTTTATAGCGCGGAAGCGGATGAGGAAACCCTTGGTCTCTTCAAAAGAAAGATTCTTTGGTCCCATATGCGAAGACAATGTGTGGAGAAGAAGATACAACAACGAGCTGTGTGAGCTGTACCGCGGCATGGGCATAGCCAGAAGAGTACGCATCACGAGGCTGCGATGGTTGGGCCATGTAGAGCGGATGGACGCAAACGCTCTGGCTCGACGGGTTTTCACTATCAAGTGGAAGAAGACCTCAACCGACTTAGCAAAACTGGAGAGAGCTCGCCCGAAATCGAAGTCGTTATAGAAGGATGTTGGTTGAGGCCCAGGTTCACCCCAAACTTGAATGCTCACCTAAGTAAGAAAGTAAGAAGCCAAACACTTTTTTTCTCTTGTCCAAATGGGAGCAGATCTTTGGCGTTTAGAGTAACTCCGGAATTAATCTTTTTTCCAACGAAACATGAAAAATGGAAAAAGAGTAGATCTTGTCAATGAAAAACTCTATCAGTTTGACATTAAGGCGAGTTTAGGTTTCTCAAAAAACGCCACCCGAGGGCTTCAACGAACGAGCTTACTAACAGCAAAGTTCTTGCTCTTACAGCTTGTGAAAGATTTTGAGTGAAAGATTGACGCGCTTACGAGCTTACAAATAATAACAATTTAAATTACTTTCCTTAGCTGACCCTTCATAGTAAAAGATAATGAAAAAAGTATTGAAACTAATGAGCTTTGTACAGGGCTAACGTTTTTTTAAATTTTAATGTTGAAAAAACAGTGGGGTTCTTACTGGGTGAAGCGTCAACTTTAATAAAAAAAAATTTTATATTCGAGAAGCATATAAAAGTCATAGCTGATTTATTTAACCACACAAAACATTTCACGTACACCAGTTGGCAGTTTGAAAAGAAAAAATTTAATAGTGAATTATTTAACTGAAAAGATGTTTGTTATTTAAAGCAAGAGAACTTGTCATTAGAAACCACTATGCAAATATTATTGGAATTTCTTGGAATAATTTTTAATTTGTTAGAGAACAGCTGAAAACTATAACTCCAAAGGCACTCATGCAGTGACAAAAAAAGCTTTTGCACTTGTCCCATCTACTAGGCAAAAAAACGCTTTTTTAAAGTGCTCTTTCTTCCAATGATGAAAATCGACATTTAGTTTTCTATAATGAGTTAAAGCGATGCGATTAAATGTATGAAGTAACACAACCAGTCGAAATACTATTTAATAATGAAATTTAAAATGCCACACACAAATATATTTAAATAACAATTCAACAGGTTACAACACACAAAACAGACAAGACACACAATAATGCGCTGATTTTTTTTTTTTTTTTTTTAATAAAACACAAAAGTGTAAGACTTATTGTCTGTATTTCATCAATAAAATGTTGGTTGGTTCTATTAAATTTAGTTAGCTTCTATTACTTTTAATAAAATTTGCAAAAATAAATAAATTACTGTAATTTCTATTCTGAGAGTACAAATGTAAAATTCACAACTTTTTCTTAGAGTTTCCTTATATCAACACAAAGCGTCGCGTTAATACGAACGGCAACATGAGTATAAACAAAATTTCAAAAGCGAATAATTTATAGTGTAGATAAATATGCTGTGACGATGAGTGAGTTAATTCATATAATTCTGTTTCACTTTGAGATTCAATCTATAAAAAAAAAATAAAAACATAAAAAGTTCTTAGATAGAAGGAAATGAAATTCAACTTTTCAAAGGATATTAGTTTTTGGCTTGGAAAGTTAGATTCAGAATAAGGAAAGAAGACAATGTAAATTATTAATTAATTATTTTTCTATAGTAAAGCAAAAGAAGACTATAGTCTAGCAAACAATAAGAAAAGGCTTAAAGGAACTGTTTGTGAAATCTAATTAAGAAAATGTCAAATAGATGAACGAACCTGTGGCGTGAAAGAAAGAAAGTCTATTAGGCTGCTGAACCTAATGTCGCTTTTCATTGGTTTCACTCGGGGAAGCACTCATTTTAACCAATGGAACACCCAAAATTCTTTCTATTCACTTTAACGTAATTGCCTTTGTGTGAGTGAAACACCTATGGCTCTTAAAGAATATTCCTTGAAGAAAATTTTCTTTTTGATATTTGAGTAACATGTGTTAGTGCTTCTTGAGTCGATTCTCACTTCCAATAGAGAAGCGGCTGTCACTCCTCAGATTCATGAGAAGCGATCTTTTTGCACCAATAGAACGGTTTGAGAATACTCCTGGACGCTCCTGGACGTTTCTTTTCGTCCAATGGAAAGTGAAATAAGTTTTAAATCTCGAATACTTTACCACAAAGACAAAAAACAATTTTTGAAAAGAAAAAATTCAAATCCTAAAAAAATTATGCTCTCGAAGGAAAATAAAGGTTTTCTTTCCAAATCTTCATTTTGGACATTTTATATAAATATTCCTCTTAAGAATTCAGAATTATTGATGATTGGAAATATTTGCCCACATTTGTTTACTTTTAACTTTAAAGGTTATCTCTTAGGCCGATGAAATGCCTATGATCCAAAAAGTGTAGAATAGAAAGAACAACAAATTAAGGGTATTGCCCACTATTTCAACAGTTGTCATGACTCAAGTTGTCACTACTTGAAGGTGCGTCCTGTGGGTGGTAGTCGTTTTCATTTCATTCGGTTTGAATTCGGATCGAATTTCGATCGGTAGGACTGCCGATCGTGTCGGTCGTCCACTCTAATTCGGTATTAACGACAGGCATGTGCCAATTGAAGATATTCGGCATAGCGTGTGGACGCATTTTAACAGATAATAAATAATAACAAAGTAATTAATAAATCTGCTCTAACAATGTAATAAAATTGTTAAAATACACAGCGAAAATGCCGAAAAATAGGCGACCACAATTCGACAAACTAAAGAATTTTTGGGTCGTTACAACACGGACGACGCGTGTAGCATTTTCTCGGCCATTAAATAAATGTGAAACTGGTTGTGGTGTGATAAAGAGAATCAAACTCTTGCACGTCCCTCAAGAACAACAGAGATTATTACTACTGAAGCCACAAAATAACTGAATTTTACCGACTGTCGCGTCATTAATCAGCCCTATCACAGATTCCATCGTAGAAAACTTCCACATGGAAAGCTAAGTTACGAACTACGAAAATTTGTGATCACAAAATCCAAATGGAATCGAAGAAGCATTTCCAGTTGCCACACTAAAAACCACCATGAGGGTTATCGAAATCAGCTGTTTTACGCCAAATGTGCAGGATCATTCACATTTTTCTGCAAAACACAACTTGTTTCGTATATAAAGACGACGATTTTACATTCCACCTGGATTTGGTGATACCGAATCTACGAATGGATTATGTGATAGTTGCATCGGGAAACTTAGACTTTTTTCGATTACGATGGAATCTGTGATAGGGCTGAATAAGTGTAAGTGGGTCCTTGAATTGCATTATTAGGAACTCGTCGTCAAATTTTCTTGAGCGATAAGGCCCTATCCACCTTGAAAACTGAGTCAACAAGCAAAATATTTGCATTTGGGGCTTCGAAACCTAATAAATTATTGTTGAAAAATCTTTTCATTCTCAACCGTGCAACTATTTGATGCCTTTTTGTTCGGGATTATTGAACCCTACTTTTGTATCGGTTTATTGTATTGCATAAATTACCCATGACCAATGATTTAAGATAGCTCAAATCAGAGGATGTTGAAGTGAACCAATTTTATTCACAATAAGGCGGCACTAGGTACAACCCAAACAACGTTACGTGATTTCTCGAAGAAGAAATCGCAATGGCCGATCTTGCTATTTAGCACGACCTTTTTTCAGGCTTTGTTAGAGATAAGGCCTATGTGCTTTGAACCACAAATACTCCAGAAAAGGCAAACAAACTTACTTGAAGCTTGGTCACAAGGACTCAAAGATGAATACTGTGAATTGATCGTAAAAATGTATCATAAAATGAATATGTTCTCGCAAGAGTAGCCGTTGCGTTGGCTGATATTGTTTTCAATAGTTAATAACATACGTTTCTCTTTACACTAAAAAAGAAACACGTGAGATTCAAACAATTCAAAAAAAGTACCCGTTTTATCAAACATCAAAAAGAAACGTTTTATTGAAAGACCCTACACCATACCAATAACTACCTCGAACAAGAAATAAAATATCAAAAAAGGAATTTAGGTATCTACATCTGGAAAACTCTTCTATCAAGGTTCAGCAATTGAATAAATTGGTTCTGTAATTAAGGCGGTCGATGTTGCTTTTAATGCTGCTCTCTTTTCACTAAATCTACTTCATGTTCGATTAAGATAAGATAACAACATTTCGAGAAAAGTTTTGTTGCAACGCATAAAAAACGATCAACTTCATATCCAAGTACCGATTGCTGACGTCGAAACGCTCTCTGTTTGACGATTTCTGATTAAATGCAGTTATTTATTTATTTACTTAGAAGTGAAGCAAATTGTAGATCTTTTTAAAAATTAAAGAATAATGCTTTGAGAAAAGCGCCCTCTTAAGAAAAAGAAATGTTTAATTCAATATCTGAACTAGCAATAAAAACAAGCCTATGTAGAACTATTTTAGGGTTTAAAAAACAGGATGTTACATCCTCGGGCGAGTTCACCCAAGGCAAACCCAAAGCTGAACAGACAGCATATAAAAACTGGACATAAGCCCACATTGCATCGTCCAGATCACTGTCTCACTGATATTTTGATGTCCAGTAAAAATGAAATCAATCATGACTGTTTAGAAGCAGGAGTACTACAAAGATAATATGTAATTAACTTATTTGGCAAAGAGCTTACTAAGACAAGAAAACAAGAAATATGAAAAAACAACTCGAGAATGAATATCAAGTAAATGTTAAAGCTCCCCAACCACCCGTCGATAAACTGCACAAATGGCACAGCAAAATGCGATGATATTTAAAGAAAAAAAAGTAACAAAATAACATACCTTTATAACGAATTCACTTGAAACGGGCTTATGATCGCTGATATTGTATTCCGGATGACTCTTGTACGAAAGCTGATTCAAATGAAGCTTTATATCAGGGTATTTATCACCATTTATGGCATACAATATTCGATCAGTCCAAGCTGGTCGGCGTCTAAAAGCAAAATTTAAAAATGATTATAAAAACTTTTACAATTTAAATATACTAATTCCATTCGGAATTAGGTTTATGGTTGATGAGTCGCATTTTTTGAAGCACAGTGCAGCAGGAACTTGACTTTGTTGCTCTGTGCTTGTAAAATAGCGATAAACTCATAAGATTTTCAGAAAACATATCTCACTTCATGTCATAAGTCGAAGTATTTTCTTTGAATTTGAAAGTGGGCGGAAATTGGGGTAGACGCTCCTCGAGCTGATGGAATGCTTTGCGGTTTTTTCTAACCAAAAGTAATTGATCCCTCTCAATAAGTTCAGCCAGTTTATCCTGTTCCACCATATCTCGTACCTCCTCAGGAGAGTCCTCGCCAGTGAGACGGAAGTTAAGGTCACCAAACCAAAATACATATCTGAAAGGCAGGAAAATTGTCAATTGTAACTATGTACAACAATTTCTTTCACAAACTTACTCATGGTTGAAAATCTCTCGATAATTTTTAACGTGGTAGTGATGATTATCTAAAATTTGATGGTAATCTTCGATTCTTTCAGACAACTCTTGATCATGAGCAGCAAGATGAGCTACAACAAACGAAACACCACAGCCATATACACTCAATCGAATACTGACGGCTCCTTTGTTGCCCTTTAAACAAAAAAACCATTAAACTATTTAAAAAGACACAGACTTCATCAATATAAGAATTCCAGAGCATTTGGATTGGGGCAAAGGCATCCGCCTTACACACCTTGATTTACGAGTGAAATGTCTGCTTATCAATATGAGTGAGACTTACCCAAATACCTCCGAATCCGGTTCGTGTGAATTCAGCTTCAATACTTCTCAAATGTGGTACGTGAATACGTTTTGAAAACAACGTCAACATCAATCCTTGCATTTGCTCTGTTTTAATGGCAACATAATCAGAGTCTTTGAGGAGTTCTTTGAATTTTAAAGTCCATGGGTCGTCTTTGAACAGTCCAAGTACTTGGTTCTGTGGTTGGGAGTTAACTTCTTGCAAGCCAATAGCATATAAATCTGGTTCAGCTTCGCCTGGGCAATTATGAGCTTTCATGCCAAGTAAGTTGGCAAGTGGAAGAGTTTCGGGATATTTGGTGCCGACGTTCCATGTTACAATATAAACACTGAAATGTAACCAAACTGAATATTAAAGAATCTATCGATTGCAATGTTTGGTAAAAGAATTGTAAAAAAAATCAGTAAACAACAACACAACGTGGAGAAAAAATTAACATATTACGTACAAATGGCCTAAAATTTAAATTTAGAAAACAAGTTAAAATGACTGTGTTGCGATGAGGTCGAAAGGCTGGTTATATGGTTTTCAAACTTTTATCACTTCTTTATCGCAAAATATATGTTAAGACAGAACTTTGATATAACGACACAAGACTGCATTTCAATGACAATAAATAGCTCGATAATTTTCAATACAAGTTTTATTTTTATTGCATCCAGCTTGAAAATGTTGCGAATGAACTCAATTAGATAAGGCGTGGTAATGTATATACGTATGTAGTCGTATTCGTTAAAGCAAATATTTGTCAAACTCGCAGTTCATGTTTTAGAAGTAGGCATATGCGACAACGAAAATAATTATTTCTACCCAAATGCTACTCTTCGACGGATAGTTTTTCGATAAAAAAAAATCGTTGTGAAGGGTGTAGAAAAGTGTGTGGAGAAATATGTGTGTATCTTATGTACACGATTGGTGCTGGGAAATTTCAAAAGCGTTACATATGGTTTGTTTCAAACAGAAAACCAATCACGCATGAAAAACAGGATCTTATATCTTCTCTTCCTCTGACAGTAAGTCATGTCACTTTCCATTGGTAGAATTGGACGAAAGGAAACATCCAGAAGCGTTCGAAGGCATCCTTGAACCGTTCCATTGGTGCAAAAGGATCGCTTCTCATGGTTCTGATAAGTGACAACCACTATTCGATTTGCGAATTGAGAATCCAATCAAGAAGCACTCATATATATTACTTAAATGTCAAACCGAAAATTTTCTTTAGGGAATATTTTGTATGAGACAATTTTGGGTGTTCAATTGGTTTTCAAAATGAGTGCTTCCCCGAGTGAATCCAAAGAAAAGAAACAAAAGTGAATGAAGGATTAAAGAAACTACTACTAATAATATGATGGAGTCTCAGATCTAAGTTTTTTTTCTTCAAAAATTCAGTTACACTTTACACTTGCATTGAGCATCTAAAGACAGTTCCATCAACCTAATACCCAACCACCTACACTTTTAAGATCCTAGAGCGGCTATTGGGTAGCTGAGTATCTAATAAGATGCCTGATGAGGATGACTAATGCATGTTTGTCGCAGGATGCAATTTTAAGCAAATGATACTGTAATCTATAACGCCTTTTGTTTACCAAACACGGGGCTTCCCCGAGCTTTGTGCCTTGCTATTTAATTATATCGATGAATAACGATTCCATAATCGATCTGCAAATGGAGACTTGACAGTAACACAAGCATTAATGAAGTTTTTGGTTCAAGTTTTAGGTGAACTCATCAAAAATAGGACATGAGGTAAATTAACTCACGTATACCTCTTGTCCTCAATAAACTTCTTTAAAGAAGGTCAAAGAGGTAGACTATTGAAAAAGAGATGGTTGTGGAAGAGCCCGCCTTCAATTGGTTAATGACAGCTCTAATATCTCATCTTTTAAAACTCCTTCCGAAATCTTTTGTCCAAGAAAATCAGGTGCCTACATGCTAAGTGAGAAAGCGCTTTTCTGCAATCAAATTAACTACTTTCGGATGACTTCCTAATCCCTCGAGGGGGAACGATGATATAAGAAAAAACATTGAATGTTAAGATGCTTACCATAACTTCAAGGGGACCACCAAGTGATATGAGATAGAAAGAACAAACAGAACAGCAAAATCTATGTATAAGTTACTGCGGCAACTGACACAAAAGAGGGAATCAGTGGCTATTTAGAAGTGGATTGTCTGAAGGTCTGAAAAAGCAGTCACAACGTAAGCAGATGCATGGTCATATTAAAAATTGAAGGCAAATTTAAAAGCGTTACACAGACGAGAAAAATGCTTCAGCAAAAAAAGGAACTCCGCGATCTTCTCCAACAGACACATGGTCCCAAAAGTAGGACCGATCGATCTTGGCAACATTAAGGTAAAAAAGCACTACCAGAATTGGGAGTTTTCAAGCGAAGGTGAACCAGAATTGGGAAACACTGCCAATTTTCCATCAGAAGTGTGAACTCTAATTTGGATTTCACAAGACGTCTACAGCGTAACACCTGGGTCAATAATAAATGAATATAAAATCTTTATAGGCGTACAATACCCAAAGATCAACATTGAAATGTTTTATTAGATACAGAGTTAGTACATACATACATACATACATACATACAGAGTTAGTGTTGAGGAAAAAAAAACTCTAGTATGAATGCGAAATTTAGAGTTAAGTTTAAAAAAGTTGCTGATGCACGGGGCCTCTCGACCTAACTTTTCAAAATAGGTGAGAATGACTTGGTAGGTGCAGTTTCCAAGAAAGTATACCTAAAAATAAAATAAATAGGGTGGCGCAACAGAGCGTGGAGCCCCAGGGCCAAGCACATTTCTCAAAACCATGCCTTGTGAGAGAATGGAGGGGACCTACAATTTTCTGCCGATTCCCAACGGCTAATCGAAAAAGCGCTTTTCATGAATTTACTATAGGAGGACTTGCCAATTCCTCGCGAAAGACGATACCATTAGATTTATTTACACCATTCAATACGAAAATATGCTTTAAACTGCACTGACTACAGATGTATGAGTATTTTCAAAAGAAAACCTTCGCCAACAACCTGTTCGATCTTTTCCAGTTAAAAAAATGTGAGAGCGAAATTCAGCACGACATAAGTGAAACTTCAGAAAATACAACGTATACTCTGTCTCATGCTCTCGAAGACTTAGTACTGTACATTTATCGTGACGCTTTTTCGTTACATTGAGCATTAAATCACAACAAATTTAAGAAAGTTTCACTTCAAAAATTTCCCATTTATCAAATGTTTCGACCCCGCTAGAATTTAGAAAAGCTCTACACCATATATGCGTTGCTCTTGATCGGTTTTGCCAAACTTTTACGAAGGCTAACAATATCCATCTTTAAAAAATTATAAGCAAAAGATTTGTTTGTATTCAATAGGCTCCAAAATTACTGAGCTGATTTGAATGAAATTTGGAACTGAGATGGCCTAGATTCGTAGAACCTCAAAAGTAACAGAGTCATATTTTATCCCGGTATTCTTTCAGGAACGGAAACGGAAACGTAAACGAGAACTTACATATTAAAGAGGAGAACAATATGTATTTGTGGCAAAGAAGGTCTAGGGTCTGGGATATGATATAGGTTTTATTTCATTCCCATATTCTAATGGGAAAGAAACGAGCACGTAACCGGGACACTAGAAAACACTGGGTCGATTTAAAAAATTCTTTCACCGTTATACGGTTTCTTTATTCCCGATTGACATGGAATATATTTCATTATCATATTCCCACGGGAACATAACCGTAAAAAACGAAAGTACGAGAGCGATTTCAAAAATTCTTTCACCTTCAGAGTGCTAAATTACTCCGGAGTTGCATGGGCTACATATTTCATCTCCATATTCCCACAGGAACGCGAACGTCGAAAAATCAATAAATCGATTTTGAATCTTTTTCACGATTGCAATACGGTGTTATAAACGAGTAACATGGCTAAATTTCATCCCCATACTCCAACGGAAACGGGTCCGTAAAGTGGAACATAAATACTGCTCAAGGAATGCTTCTATATTTCTCAGTAAGATATATTTTATTTTATCTAAATATTACAGAATCGATGCTATTCACTAGGTAGCCGTGGAAACTCTTCCAAAATCATTGTTGAAGTAAGTATGGGTTGTTTGTAAGCTACACAGATGTTTAATTTTTCAAAAGTCAAGACATCTATTTCTTTATGGTGTTCAAATGAATGAAGAAAGCTCAACTATTACTTGCATTAGGTTTAAACGTCACCATTTACAAATCTGATTTCCAAAGACCACTCATAGAATAATCGAAAAGAAACACTCTTACCAATCGCTTCTCAGCAAAAGAAGGCCATTTTGGAACTTGATGATTGTTTAATCAAAAAACCAAGAACCAGATATGAAATTTCTTAAACATCGTTGTCATAGCTGGAGAATAGGCACAGTACGTTAAGTCTCCGATTCCTGTGGGACAAAGCATCAGGAAATGCGTAGGGTGAAGCAAACGGAGAGAGCCTTAACCAACTAAGTTTGGATAACTGAAGATCGGGCTGACTAAAAATGAATGTTGGTTATAGTCATTTATAGACCATGGCGAGAACCAAAACAAAACCAAAATGCGAATGCAAGACAAGCTGACAAACTGTCGCGTCATAATCAGCTTGGCAAAGTGCGTATGCCTAGGTTCTGTCCATCAACGTAGAGGGTTTTGGGGTTTTGGCAAAAAAAAAAACTGTACGCATTTCTTGTAAAAAGCTTCTGGAAAGTTTTTGATGAAACTTTTATCATTCCGATAACGCAATATTTCTTCTCTGGTATAAATAAGTTTTTACTTTAATATAAATTCGGACAGAACGATGTTCATTATTTATGTATTCATGTCAACGTAACGCTTCCTCTTTTCATGCTCGTGTAATTCTTAACGTTAAATAACAACCTACAAACGTTGAGTGCTATCACTGAGAGGGATGTATAATTTTACGAGCGCATTTAAAATGCTTGAAGTTTTAATAGCAATCCAACGCACACACAAGTAAAGTTTTAAATTGCATTTCAAGCAATGCAAGTGAATAACCAATCCCAGTTGGTTAAAACGAATGGTTCCATGGATTTCACTAGACCGTAGAGTTGAGTTTTAGTACAGGGTGGTCAACGTCACGACACAATATTAAAGTTGTTCTATTCTTCTCCGGTATGATGAATCGATTAGAACGAGATGAATAAAATGAAATTCTTTCTATTTATTTCATTAATTTAACTTGAATTTTCTACTTTTCAGTGCTGAAAAGATTTTTTTAAAACTTTACCTTGAAATGGGCAAGGACAAACAAAGTTATTAAAATGTTTATTAATTCAAAAATTAACCCTTAAAATGATTACTGTAAGTTTAAAGCTAACTTAAAATACGCTCGACTTGTGAATGAGCAAAACATAACAAATGCACCTGATTCGCAGCATTTCATAAAAAAACACCCTGTTTTTTATCACTCTTCATATTTTCAAGTGAAACGAAGTGTTAGATGGGAACTGTTTAGCATCAGGGAACAATAAGTTCGGAAGTCACAGCGCACTTCTATTTTCACCCATTTATGTAAATAAAATCTCTCATTGGAATGTGAAATTTTCACTATTCAGTTCTAACGTAGCTCTGTCATCTTTGTTCTCGCAGTTCCTATTCAAAACGAATCATTCCAACAAGTACAAGTACTTAATTAATGGGTAGATTGCTTACGAATGAAATCATAGAGCAATTGTGACAGCATCTCCCCATTCTATTTGCTTCAAGACACGTGTCAAATAATGTGATCGTTTTTTAAAAATAGAAGCAAGAGATTCAAAATAATGACGAATTCCATTCAATTTTAATATCGTGCAGCTTTGGCTTACCTATATTTACTACCCACCTACTAATTGCTCATTCTCTGGTTGATGACACAATGCACACTTCGCAAATATGTATAACAACCTTGAAGGAAAATATGTTTTTTACCGGCTACGCGGAGTACATAATGCAAAAACCTCTTAAGGGAACTCTGGCTGGATATGGAGTATGGTTTTTTAATGTGCAATGAATTGTTGATGATTGCGAAGGTTTTCAGAAGCACTCACCGCCGTCATCACAAATACAACAGTTATTTTAGTATAAAAATAAGTTATACGCGCCATTTGACATTTCTGTCACCTTTTTCGCAAGAGCTTTGCGTTTAATGAACTCATCATAAAAACTCGTTTAAACCAAAATGTTCCAAGTTTGATGGCCAATGAGCAAAACATTTTTCAAGTTAATGACGATGAATACTAATGTTTTGCCTTGTGTATGTGAACATGTTCATATAACCAAACTTATTATTGACATTGAGTTCAACTTGCACTGACCTTCAAGTCGCATAGTTTATTTGAACTGAACTCATGTCGATTGTCTGCCATTGGGCGGAACTAATTATATTTGTTTTTAGGGTTATTAGAGATAGCTTCTGTCTGGTCTCCTTAGCTACGATTGTTCAATATGTCTAGGAACTTTAGAAAAATCAAATACCCCAATATGTATAAGTCAAGTTCAAGTAGACTGATATTCTGGTTTATCAAATAGAAAAAAATAACTTTGCTTTGTAGAGGTTTGGTATTAAGTCAAATTCTATAACACAAAAATACAATTCTGTCACTGACTGCAAATTGTAAATTTAGCCTTGTTCAACATCTTCCCATTCGTTTTACTGCAGTCTGTGAGGGTGATTTTGTGAAAAGAGAAGGAACTTGAATAGACGGAAGTATGAAGAACAGAAGTGTATAGAGACAGTAGCGTGAAACAGAAAACCGACGAAGCCATTCTAAATACAAATTCTTGCAAAAATTATTATAGTCTTCCATTTCAACCAGACGATTTCGTATGATTATTATTCAATTGTTTGGCTATAAAGGTTGCTAAGAAACGGCGTTATTTAAAAAAAAAACATAAACTCAAAAATTTTGCTTAAAGGCGAAAAAACGGTATTCGTAAAAGACCATCACGTTTACAATTTAACATTACTTAATCAAATAATCGAGTTCTTCAAGCACGCAACTGGAAAATTTATCTACCTACTTATACATTTGAATTTAACAGAATTTTCGAAAATGCGTCAGTCCCGGAAGCATTTCAAAAATCAATTATCTTCCCGATACACAAAAAGGGTAACTATTATGATAAGTTTCGTGACCTTTCTATCTTAAGGGATAATTAATTATTCTTTATGTGGGCTATAGGTCAATGTAAATAGAGGTGTAAGTTTATTTTTGTATTTTGTTTTATTTCGACGTTTCGAACATGGTTATGCTCATCATCAGGAATCATTAGATTGCAAACTACTATTTAAAACAAACTTGTAAAGAACTATTGCTACACATTGTGTATTAGAATGGAGTCGAGAAAAAAAAGGAATATTTTTCAAAAACGCCTTCATTGTACAACACTTCAACTAACACCTCTATTTACATTGACCTATAGCCCACATAAAGAATAATAAATTATCCAAAAAGGGTACCTACGAGGACCCACCAAACTACAGAGGGATTTCTTTTCTTAACACCTGCGCTAGCGGGACTCATTCACAACAGACTGTCAAAATGGGTTGAGACAGACAGAACAAATTTTATCAGAATTTCAGGCTGGTTTCAGGAAAGGTTACTCGACGATAGACCATAATTTTTCACTATGGAACATTGCTGATCTCTATAAAAGAAAACAGAAGAAACTAAACGCATTCTTTTTAGACTTTCGTGCAGCTTTTGACTCTGCTGATTGTGAAGCCCTATTCTACAAGCTTTGTGTGATAGGAGTGTCAAGCAAAGTTATAAGTGTGCTAAGAGCGATGTACGACAACAACGTAGCTTACGTTTGGGATGGTGATACTATATCAGAGGAGTTTACAACATCCACTGGTCTCAAGCAAGGCTGTATTCTGAGTGCCCTGCTATTTATAATTTCCATAAATGATATTACTGATGAAGTGAGAGGTGGAATCACTGTGGAAGGAATGACTGTTCCAGCACTTATGTATGCAGATGACATAATGATCTTCTCTGAAACGGTAGATGGAATGCAGCTCATGATAAATAAGCTTGGGGTTTATTGCAGCCGATGGAATCTTCAAATCAACCTGCAAAAATCGAAAATGATGATTTTTATAGGCGGAGGTGGCAGGTATTCACGAAATGAAAAATGGGAATATAATGGGCAAGCAGTCGAAGTTGTCCGCGATTGATAACCTCAAATCTGAACATGAAGAAGCACCTGGAGGGAAAATTGACTGACGCTAAACGAGCAATTTCGTCGTTATGGGAAAAATGCATCAAGAACAAATACATTGAGACAGTGCAAAGCAAAAATTATTCCGAGCTACCGCATTGTCAATCCTGTTCTACGGGGGGCAAGTATGAGGACATTGCTCCATGGAATCTGTGGAAAATTTCTAAGATATTTCGTTAAAAGGATATTTTGATTACCAATGAACACTCCAAATTACATGATTTATCTTGAAACGGGAACACCTCCTTTAATTTTATGAACACCCTTGCCATGCACTTTAACTATATTGTAAAGGTAAATGAAATGAAGGATAATAGGTTACCAAGAAAAGTTTTAACAGTAGCTATCAAAAGAAAAGGAACAATGTTCGAAGAATGAACTGACCTTGCTGCAGCGAGTGGCATCACCATAAATATAAGTACTAGCGAACAACCACCCATGTTAAGAAGAAAGTTCAGGGAAATCCTGGAAAAGATTGGAAAAACCCTGTTTCAAAGATATGTTTCAGAAGTCAGCTTTTCTCTGTTTAGAGAATACTACAGTCGTCTAAGCTTCAACCTGCAGCAGAACTCATACCTTTTAAATAAGAACTCATTAAATAAAACAAGCACTATCTTCAGGAGAACTGCTCAATGTTAACTTTGTACAACATAAATGAAACCAGATCTACCTTTACTTTGTAGTTTTTGCAATTTAAGAGCGCGTGAAGATACATTTCATTTTATTGCGATATGCCCAATCCTGGCAGAGTTCCGGTATAGATATTTCAGCAAACACAAGTTGAAGGAAGGAGAAATGTTCAGCATTCTCAACGGTGACCAGGGATATGGGACAGTCTTTACAACTACATTATAACAGCATTACGATATAGGAAAGCTATTCTTGAAGAAGATTTTTAGTAATTTTTACTTAGTTCAAACTATCTTTTTTTTAACACTTCTTATCATTGTTTCTATTAATGTAAACTTTATTCAAAATGTCAATCTGGTAGACGACCACAGAGGCCATACTAATTAGGCTTAAGAATTATTTTTTCGAAAAATGCCAATATGCAAAGAAATACGGGAGTCATCACAACTAACAAAGCAACTTATCAAAAAACATAGCTGTTGGTAAATGTTCAATCCTTCATAATAGCCACCAAATGCCTGGTTTCCAATGCAAGAGCCTATCTGGAATTGGAATTTAGAGAAAATGGGACTCTATTAGTTGCAACGATTTGTTCCCTTTTATGTATGATCAAAGAACATTTTTAACAATAAATATTTGTTTTATTTTATTTTATTGTACTAACTAAAGTTTAAAAAACTAACAGCCGCGCTTAACTTCAACTAACTAAATGAAATTCAATTTGTAATTAAATAAAATCTTTGGAAGCTGACGTGTAAAGTTGTATAGTTTCGAGTCTGACGGGCAGGTACGTTAAATTTGATTAAGGAAAGTAAATATGGTGACGACATTTCTCCACTGATGTTAACGATGTTAAGCAATTGAAAACCTTCCTCCTTTCCTCTAGTGTGTTCGTTTGTAATAACAATAACCTGTGACGATATGGTTTTTTTTTTTATAATTCACACGCACATCAAGGGGTTATGACTACCCTTATAATGTTATAAAAAAAGCGATCATTTCAGTTTATATCAATTACTGGACTGATTGAATATGGGAAGCATATGTAGGTAACCAAATTTGAGAACTCCAAGCAGCTTCGTAAGAGTCCAACATAAAGAGACTTTGTAACATGTGGGTCTTTAAGTTTTTTCAACCAACGCTGAATCATTCCCAGTCTTGATTTTGCTTTGTTGACTCCGTAGTCAATATGGTCATTGAAAGTAAATTTTCGATCAAAGAGCACTCCAAGATCATTCTAACAACTGCCACTTGGTGATTCAAAGACTTACGAGAGAAAGTCATGACCTTGCACTTTCAATTTTTCAGTGATAATTTATTGATAACAGTCCATTTCAGAAGAGCATCAAAGTCGTTTTGTAAGTATGGAGAATCTTTGAATAAAAAAAGGAGAGGTCAAAAATGACTTCCTTGTGGTACATCTGATGCAACATCTTTCGCTCTTGAAAAACAAGTTTTAAATTTCACGTATTAGGTTCGATCATTCAAGTATGAAACAAACCATTTTTTAAGAGAACTATCACAGCCATGTTGATCCAACTTTTTTATCAGTAAACGTTGATCAGTTGATCAAATGCCTTTGATAAATCAAAGTAACCTATATCAGTTTGTTGGCCATTCGCGAATCCTGTTGAGATATTTGATGTTTGCTTCATTAAATTTGAAACAATGGATTTTCCACCGAATAACCCGTGTTAATGAGGTGAACTATATGGTTTTAAATTAAAAAAAAACATCAAGTTTACCATGAGTGATTCATAAAGTTTTGGGATACAGCTCAGTTTGGAAGCAATAGATCGAGATCCAGACTTGTAGAGGGGTAAAATGAATGATTTCTTACAATTATCAGAATAAATTGAATCATCCATGGACTTGTTGACAAGAGAGCATAACTCCATACAAAGATTTTGAGCATCTTCGTAGTATGCATCCAGGAATTTCATCATAGCCAGGTAAAAAAGAGTCTTTGATTTTCCGACAAGCATCTTCTATATCACTTACAATAGGTTTGTTCGTTAAAGCCCTAGGGTCGCCATAAAGCGTTTTTTGAGAAACCCAAGGTCGCCCTGAATGTCAAATCGACTGTTTTTTTAGCCCTAGGGCTGACCTTGGTTTTCCATAAACTCGCCTTAGCTTTTTGCTGTGGCGAGTTGAGAGCTGTCAAATGGCATGTATTTTTTTAAATGACTGGGATATGTGGTGATTTGTGGTTTGACAACTCATAGGGTTGTCAAGAAAACCTGGTTAAATCCTGGGGAAAGTTCAACGAACAGACCTAATAAAAGACGGAGTTTGTAAAATATTTGTGTTGATTGTTGTCAGGGAAGTTCAACACAAAATCTAATTTGCAAAAAGAATTCATGGGAAGTTGCTAACCATTAGCATTTTTACCTTATAAAGATTTCGCGCTTTCGAAGAAATGAAATTCGTTATTAAAAATAGACCAACCCATAATAATTGTTCTGATAAACATTCTTAGAACTAGCACATTTTTTCACAAAAAACCCCCCATCCCAATAGAAGAATCGTACCAACGCAACGCTCCTAATAACATAAAAAAAGGTCAAACAATTTAATAACGTAAGTAGCTTATCTGATAAAAAAAAATTATAAGGAAATTAGCTATCAAAACGATAAGCAAAAAAAAAGTGTTTTTATCAAATAAAAAACCGACAAGACACCGTTCTGCATATGCTTTACAAATTTCTTAAGAATTTAGGCGGTTCAGAATCATCAAAAGAAAGCCGTTAAGACTCCAAAAAAATATTGAAAATGAAAAAATTGACAGAAATCTTTTTCAGAATTAAACTATTTCAGAAAAATTTATTTGAAGCAAGAAAAAAACCAGAAGTAAACAAGATTGAAAGCATTATTACAAAACACATGTTGACTTCGGTTTTAACAAAAAGAGGAAAAGTAAAAGTGTAACCAAACACACGCATTATTTATTTATCATATTGTTCCACTAAGTGCCCAAAAAAGCTATATGCTAATAGAAAAGTATACCGGTAGCTACATGTGTTGTAGATAACACAGTTGATTCTCATTAACGCGTGTTGTTATAAGATATGATCTAACATTGTGTTTTCAGACTCGTTTCGTGATTTCAGTAGGTGAGAAAGATAAGATTTCAATGAGCCAAAATTTATTCCATTGAACTTTAAACTACATGTTGGTGAGTTGTGATATTTTATTTATATTTTCAAAATTGGTATTTTTATTTGAATGTGCATGAAATAGAGCTTCTTTACCTGAGAGCAAACAATATTTGTTCGAGGTCGTTTAGTTTTTGATTTTACTTGAAAGAGGCATCACTCAAGAAATCATAGCTACTTTCAGTAGTCCTAGAACACTTTCCAAATTTTTTGGGAGACAGTTCTGTATTATATTTCGAAAAATACATTGTAACTGCAGTGAAATTTATTAGGGCAAAATAGAAAGGCAACATACTCCTAAAGTGCTCTATTCAAGTCACAAGAATAAAATTAAAAGATAAAAAATGTTTACCTTTTTTAGTCAGGGTCTATATGGTAATCTGAGCTTATTTTGATGTGCGAGTGGTATAATGCCTTAATTTTGAACTAACTTTTTAAATAACTATATAAAATTAAAAATTAAATCGATAAATGCTTTGTTCCCATAATAGTTTCTGGTAGTCAGTTCATAAATTCTTTTCCGAGTTCAACTTTCTTAGATGTTTAGTAAGCATCCAATTTGAATAAATACACTTAAATAACATGCATTTAGTATGTAGCTTTTTCTATCATCTTTTAATAAATTCTTATATTAATGCATTAAAGTGATATAACAGCAGCTGATACTCTGGAATATTTAGGTGTTGATGAACACATTCCAGATGAAAAGTATGTACGATAGTCTTTGTACGACTTTTGTCAGAAAAAAGACTCAAGGACTTTTCCATAGGCAATCTAAATGACAAGCCACTGGCACTGAATTGAAATCGAATTAAAAAATTGAACAATTCGCCGCATACTTCATTTCTTGAGGCAGAAAGATTGTACGTAATTTATCACTCTACTTTCCATTTTCTGTAAGTTTTTTTTTATTTTTTATCTGTGATTGAAGTGATGAAAGATTTATAGTCTCACATTGTCAACACATACAAACTTATTTATGGTTCTAAGTTCAGTGTTTGATTTGGAAGTGTTTTAGTTTACTTTTGAAAAGATAAGGCACGTGGAAATTGCTTAAAAGTTTTTAAAGGGTTTGTTCGCTCAATTGGAAATTTACCCTGAAGTCGCAACAAAAAAAAATCAAAGTTTGTGTTTTTGAACATTGGCCTGATTGAAAACAAAAAAGAAGAAAACAGAACAGAGAGTGTCACGAACAGTAAAGTACCAAAAATCTGCTGCCGAAAACAGCTTTCGCACAGTGGGGCAGAAGTAGTGGTTTTGTGCAATCAATTATTTTGATCAGTTTAAAGTGATTCTTTGTGTTTTAAGGCCTTGTATAAAAGTAAAAATGAGTTTAAATTTGATTTGCTTTAAGAAAAGACGAATTGCAGGGTTAGGTTAGGTTAGGTTGTGTTTCAATGGCTGTTAGGAAAACAACTGACACATTTAGCCCAATTTTCACGCGTATCATGAGGCCCGTCGTAGCGATTTCGGACTACGATTGCCGTACAACGGCTAATCTTAATTTGAATTTGATAAATAAAGACATTCAGACGAAAGAACTAGAGGATAAAAATCCTGAAAATATTGCGGAATATGAAGATGCTGCGGCGGGGATGATAGCTAGGCTTCAAGTACGACTTGCTAAAATTAAATCGCGTATCGACCCTACTGTAAGCTGCGAGAATTCTCAACGTCCATCGTCGCTCACGAAAATTAGTTGCACAAAGCTACCTAAATTGTATCTTAAACGATTTTCTGGCGATTACGAAGAGTGGATTCCTTTCTGGGAAAATTTTAGGTCTACTGTCCATGATAACGAATCGCTATCCGGTGTTGAAAAGTTTAATTTTCTTCAATCGGTGCTAACAGGTAATGCGGCAAAAACTATTGTTGGTTTTACTCCCTCCGATGCATGCTATGATGGAGCCATTTCCCTCCTGCAAGAAGAATACGGCGATACCGAGAAGCTTATCGATAAGCTAATGCAGACGCTTATGGGATTACCAACTGTGCACCGTAGAACTGATGCCCACGGATTAAGGCAACTCTATAATACGGTAATGGCTTGCAGCCGATCCCTCACAGCGTTAGGCGTGCCATCGTCACATTGTTACATAATGCTGAAAACAATTCTTCTCAAATGCATACCCAATGAGTTACGCATCGATTATCATCGCATTCATAAAGATTTGGCTGACAAGGGAAAAGAGACGGCTGAGTTATCTGATGATAGTAGCTCCACTCTATCGTTTGATGGCGACAAGCAAGTAAAGAACATTTTACGGTTTTTAAAACAAGAAGTTGAGTCTATTGAAAGAGCGGGCGTTGCAAAATCCGGTAAATCCACAACCCACTACAATCAACCAACAACGACAGCTGGTCTCCTCATACCCGCGAGTACCACAGATTCTAAATGTTTCTTTTGCAAATCTACGGAACATGGTACAAGAGATTGTGACTCTATGCAATCTATAGATGAAAAGAAAGAGATGCTTAAGAAACACGGCATGTGTTTTAGGTGTACTCAAAGGGGATACACATTTCAAAATTTTGCAGAGTGAAGGGTTTAGTGTGTAAAAAATGTAAACGCATGCACTCAGCGGTCTTGTGTAGAGGAGAAGCCTGGAAAAATAACGGAGAGAGTGCAAGTAAAATATCAAATAATTACGGCAAATTCTCTACTAATGTTTTTTTACAGACAGCACGTGTTTTTCTTTCTTCAAAGACAAATAACCAAAATTTATTCGTGCGACTGATCATAGATGGTGGAAGCCAAAAAACCTACATAAGAGAAGACGTAGCCAATAAATTAAAATTGCCCATCATTGGATTCGTGAACATGAGCGTTATTCCTTTTGGAAGCACAGAAGCTCCTAGTTTTAAAAAATTAAAGACAACTAAGTTTACGTTAAAAGGTCAGTTTAGTGAATACGAGATAGATATAGTGGCTGTTGTAGTTCCAAAAATTTGTCTGGATACATTACCTGCTCCTGAGAATTATTGTAGTCCGCAAATGAAAGGTTTTATTTTAGCTGACTCGAATTTTGAGTGTCATAAACAAATGGAAGGTTTGAGCATTTTAATCGGTGCGGACTATTTTTGGGAAATTGTCACCGGAAAGTATAAGCGTCTCACAAAAGGACTGACAGCTGTGGATACCGTTTTCGTCTGGACGATCCAGGGCCCTTATACCTCTGAAAATTTAAATAGTTCACTTCTGAGTGTTTCTTCCCTTTACAGCTCATCTCTTTACGAAAACATGTGGAACATGGAGCTGCTTGGCGTACAAGATGATGACACTAAAGTGGAAACGTTTACTACCGAACTCCAAACGAAGTGCATTCGTAAAACTCCGACGAGATATGAGGCGGTATTACCCTGGAAGCGGTCTTACCTGTTAAAACCCAATAGAGAGAATGGTTTATCCAGATTATACTCTCTGACCAGACGACTTTCGAGGGAACCACAAAAACTATTAGATTATGATGCGGTTATGCGAGAGTTAATTTTATCCAACTGTGCAGAACGAGTACCTGATCAGACCGATAGTTCAAATATATATTACATGCCCCATTGTGCAGTTTATCGCCCCGAGAAGTCCACAACAAAAATTCGCATAGTTTTCGATGCGTCTGCGCATGCTCCAGGTGAACTTTCTTTAAATGATTGTTTGTGGACGGGTTCCAATCTACTTCCAGATATTTTAAAAATACTGCTGAACTTTCGTCTTGGAAAAATTGGACTTGTAGCGGATATCATGAAAGCGTTTCTGCAAATTGCTTTGGCCGATAAAGAACGTGATAGTCACCGATTTTTTTGGTTCGCGGATGAAGTTCTACCTTCATTGGATCTGCCACCCATCCAAGAATTTCGTATGACGCGCGTAACATTTGGTGTCACGTCTAGCCCATTTTTATTGTCAGCCACGATTGATCTTCACCTACAATTAACATCAGAGACTTTTCCAAATACATGTTCTCGGTTAAAAAGATCATTTTATATGGATGATTTGGTTACCAGCGTCAATAATCAAGTCGAAGCGGAAGTGTTCTATATGGAGTCAATACAAATTTTGGAACGAGCGCGAATGAATCTCAGAAAGTGGGTAAGCAATAATAAAGATGTTCGAAATTCAATTGGGATACAGGACGTTGACAGCATACAAACCGTTTTGGGTGTTAGGTGGAATATTTTAAGCGATGACCTCTCTTTGAATATTAATCCAGAAGATCTGCAAAACATGATTTCTGCTACTAAACGTAATGTTTTAAAGATAATTGCTCGTATTTATGACCCTTTAGGTTTTATGAACCCAGTTGTAATTCGCCTTAAGATTCTTTTTCAGTCTTTATGGAGGCAAAAGCTTACCTGGGATCAACCTATTGGAGATGAATTTCATAAAGAATGGAGTACTTGTATGAAAGATCTGGACCAATTGGGAGAGCTCTCGTTTCCAAGATGGTAGCTCTGATAACACCGAAGTACATATTTTTGCAGACGCAAGTCCAAAAGCTTTTGGAGCAGTCGCATTTTTGAGGATTGAAGGATCCGAAGGCGAAGTTCAGGTGAGATTTATCTGCTCAAAAGTTCGAGTGGCACCTTTAAAAGAGAGCAAAACGGTTGATATTAGTTTGCCAAATTTACTGGCTGCCGCACTTGTAGCTGCTAGATTATGCGCTTATTTCCAGAAAAGTCAACTTCCGTGCCATCATTATTATTTGTGGACTGATTCGCAAATAACTTTACACTGGATACATGGAGACGTTCGACGATGGAAACCTTTTGTCTTCAACCGAGTGAAAGAGATTCAAGATTTAACAATAAAATCGAACTGGCGTCATTGCTCTGGATCTGAAAACCCTGCGGATCTTGTAACAAGGGGGGTATCTACTCAACAAATCGCTGCGTCGCTGTTATGGAAAGAAGGGCCTCATTGGTTAAAAGGTGATAAGTCTGGATGGCCATCATCAAAGGCCGGAATCGATATTGAGGAGTCTACCATACTGTTTGCGATGTCAGAAGAAACGGTACCAACAACATCCACAGGCGTTGGGGGCCCTATTTCTCTTTCGAAAGAATAAGCACATGGAAGAAGCTGTTGAGAGTGACTTGTTTCATTTTCCGAACAATAGATATAATTATTTACAAAAATAAGGTTGAGACAAGGTTTCTTGGAGCAATGGAACTAAAGAAAGCTGAGGAATATTGGTTAAAATTCATTCAAAACACTTATTTTAATAACGAAATTTTGTATTTGCAGGTCGGAAAACCATTACCTCGTTCTTCGACCCTGCAGAATCTTGATGTGTTTCTTGACAATGATGGCTTTCTACGCTTAAAGAGTAGGCTGCAAGAACTCGATGAACCACTTGTCGTTGTGAATCCCATCATCCTACCAAAAGGAGGTGCATTAACCAGATTGATTACCAAACATTTTCATGAGCTCACTTTACATGACAACCCTATGAGTTGTCAAAAAAACCTGGGTTTTCCAGTGCTCAAAACGCTAAACCACAAAATCACCACTCATCCGTCATTTGACAGCCCTCAACTCATCCCAGCAAAAACCCAGGGCTAGTCGAGGGCAAACACAAGTCAACCCTGAGGCTCAAAAAACACTCAGTTTGACATTCAGGGCTAGTTTAGGTTTTTCAAAAAATGCTTTGTGGCGACCCCAGGGCTTCAACAAACTAGCCTAATATTCTACTTTTATTTGGCATCTCTCCAAGTATCCCATAGTAGACATTCAGCGTTCGGATTAAAACCAATAATTTCAACTTCTCGAGAAAATTTGAACCTCATACTATTGCATTCCCATTCTTGAATCTTAATAAGCTTAAACTACTAACATTTTGAACATAGGTAGCACGTTAAAACTTCCTCTGCAAAGGACGCAAATGCTACTACGGTCGCCACTTGAGAGCACCTCAACGCACACTGAGATAGTATGTACCAGGTTTTGATGGGGGCGAGTTCAGGTAAGATAGAGGATTGTCCAAAGGTATGTATTTTTATTTCAAAATTCTTTACAATTACTCGCCTACGAGCATTGAAACAGAAACGACAAAAATGAGTTTGATGGTCTATGAGGATAAAACAAAGTATATGTTGTCATCAAACAAGCATACAGAAAGTCCACGAATTGGACAAAACGTCACAATAGACAGACATAATTTCGAGGTAGTACAGGACTTCTTCTATTCAGGATCCGCTATAGACACGGAAAACAATATCAGTGCGGAGATCAAATGGAGAATAGCTCTTGCCAACCGTTGCTTCTTTGGGTTAAGAAGGCAATTCAGAAACAAAATCCTCTCCAGGATTTTGAAGATTTTGATCATCTCAGTCCCGCTTTACGGTGTGAAAGCATGGACCTTATCGAAAGAGAAAACCCTTGGTCGTTTCGAAAGAAAAATTTTCCGAATGATCTTTGGTCCTGTATGCGAAGACAATCAATATGTATAAATGTGTAAATAAAAAATAAATAAATAGGTTGGCGCAATAGAGCGAGGAGCTCCAGGGCCCAGCGCATTTCTCACAATCATGCCTTGAGAGGAACTGGAGGAAACCTACAATTTTCTGCCAGTTCCAAACGGCGAACCGAGAAAGCGCTTTTCAAGGCAATGAAGTTACTAACGGAGGACTTGCCAGTTCCTCGCGAAAGGCGACACCCGTGGAAAAAACATATTTGTCTCTGCTGGGATTCGAACCACGAACCTCTGAAGACAATGTGTGGAGAAGAAAATACAACAACGAATTGTATGAGCTGTACCGCGACATGGGCATAGCCAGAAGAGTACGTATCGCGAGTTTACGATGACTCGGCCATATAGAGCGAATAGACGCAAACGCGGCTCAAAGAGTTTTCGAAATCACATTGCAGGGAAATCGTGGATGAAGAAGCCCTCGTCTTAGGTGGCGCAATAAAGTGGAAAACGACCTCAATCGACTTAGTTCGTAAGTATGTATTTTTCCTCAAATGGCAGACATGTGTAGTGATTTTGTTGTTTAGGGTTTCCTGAGAACCAACAACTCTTAGGGTTGTCAAGAAAGTTTGAGTCAACCCTATCAGCGACCTTTTTAAACAGACAAAAATTAGACAAGTAATCACGTAAACATTTCAACATCATTTCAAAAAGAGTGAAGAAATCACTCTTAACCTTCACTCCAAATACACCTTTGGAAAACAAAGAACGAACAAATGAAAATGTTTACACTGCACATAGGTATAAATTTTGCTATTCCTTTGCAAGGTTATACCTAGCAAAAGTCATTGACACGAGTGCAGCCAAATTATAAAATCGTCAATCATAATAAAATGAAATCTAATCTGAAAAAGTATTATCATTACAGAACACAATTTGCGAAAAAAAAGTACATTTTAGAGATTTTAGGTATATGCATTATGAATATTTTATCTCTTAGCAGCTAGGTACATATTTGCAACGCTTCAGTTACAAATTCTTCATTTCTTTTGACCCCAAGTTTCCAAGAATAGAACGGGTATAATAGTTTGAAGCAGTTGTAAGACTTTACCGACGACCTATTTATGAGCAACCATCAAAAGCAAAACAAAAAGTTAAAAAAGAGTAACAAACTCAACACAAACTATCTACAACAATAAATCAAACAGACGAGAGACGACCAATCCAATTAGAAAAAAAAATCATTACAAAATGTGTTCACATACCATGGAGAAATAGTGTGTACATGAAAAAAAACTATCGAATCGAGTTATCTGACCATAGTAAGCACTACTTGTCTAACTGACTGACAATGAGTCACGATTTCGAGTGCTATGAAGAGTGTTATGAGTTTAAGTTTGTTGTTGCTGGTTTGTTTTTTTAAAACACGCAGTTTATATTCTCAAGCGATATGTGTAATTATGACTTTCAACAAAGCTTGCTCCTTACTTGCTGACTTCGTTATAATCCGGTTTCTTCTTTTCCCAACAACTAATTGTGATGCTGTCTACGACAAGCCGCAATCAAATGATTCGTGTTTATATTTAGAAAAACGAAAATAAAATCTGTGCAATGTCTGAGAATGTATAAATGTGAGCACAAACTTTTTATTGTTATCCAGTCCCTCCAGCCAACTGAATTGCCTTCAAAAGATCACCAGCATTCCTATGTACACTGACAATGATGAAATTAGCAAAGTGTGTTCAAGCAAACATGAAAAGGCGCAATAGATTTGGTAATTACACACATATGGAATGAAGAGCAATAAGTTAAGTGGAGGGCTCCAGAGCCAAATGCCCAATTTTCCGGCGTTAAAGTACATGTAAGCAAACAGAATACAGATGTTGTCCTTGAACGTGGAGATGAGTTAATAAAGTAATGGTCAATCACCCAAAATGGAGAACTTATGCAACAGAAAACCACTACCTACTTTTCTGTCATAGATTTTCTCACACTGCCGCGAAAAAAACAATAAACAACTCAGTACAACGATAACGACATACAAATGAAAATGATGACGACAAACACGACAGTCGACTTAACCAAAAAAGTAATAAGTTTTTCTTTTTGATTGTTTTTTATAAAGTTTTAAACTACATTATGTCAGCACTTACTTAAAGTCCCAAGGCGATGTTACTGACTTCTTACATTTACTCATTTTGATTGGGTTTTTATGATTGAACTAGTTATTGTTTTAGCTTCACTTTTTTGTCCCAGCGGCACTTAAAGTTAATCCACAAGTTTCTAACAAATTAAATAATAATCAGAAAAAATTAGCCATCTCTACCATTTATGAAAAGAGTAGTGATTTGTTGAAAGAAACAAAAATAAGAAAATTAAAATCAACTCTAAAGCTAAATAGTTGTCTTCTCCACACAAAGCACACTGTTTTGTTAAACTTATGGTTGTTAAATAGATAAAATTGATATAAACAAAAGGTTTTTGCAAAATAATTTTACCACAACTCAGCGATTAATGTTGTTGCGATCATACCAAAACAAATGTTCACTTATTGCTGTTTTTTGCAATTGGATTTATAGAAAAGATGATTAAATGCCGCGAGCAGAGCTTGTATATATTTGCTTTATTTACTGGAATGCGCCTTCCGAGCTTGCGCTACGGTTGTTCAATCACGAGAAATGTTTAATTAAAACTGAAATTTGGAAATAGAAAAAGCAAAATTTTAGTTGAGGTTTCTTTTTAAAGCAAATGACAGCTGTCAAGGTTTGTGACGTTTATAGAATTGTAATATTAGAAAAATGTAGCAAACAACATTAAGCGTTAAACATATGGAGAACATTATGCTATGTCCGCACTGGGTTTCATTCCAAAATGGTTTGAGTTAACCAAGTAGCGTCCGCATGTGCAAAAAAGTTTTGAGTTTATCTTTTTGTCTTAAGTTAAAAAGAGACAGACACAAAGTGTGAGCAGAACGTCAACGACGTATAAGAGAATTCATTCACTTCCACTCTCTGAAATGTCAAATTCAATGGAATATTGGAAAAAGTGTATTCAG
Organism: Melanostoma mellinum; assembly: GCA_914767635.1. Lineage (NCBI taxonomy): Eukaryota > Metazoa > Arthropoda > Insecta > Diptera > Syrphidae > Melanostoma > Melanostoma mellinum. The sequence continues at coordinate 247,155,247 of OU612058.1, read as the reverse complement.
TGGACCTGGTTTCGAGTAGGTTATCTCGAAACCCAGTGACTAAAAAGGTTTCATTTTGTATGGCAAACCACTTGGTCATCATGTTGGTTTGGGTATGTTTTGAGTTAAACAAGTTTAATTCTCAGGTGCGGAGATAGCATTAGGGTCTTCTTACTCGCTTTGAATAATTGTTTTCAGACTGCACTGTCACTTGATTTACTCAGTATAGTTTGAAAAATCATAGTTTTATGAAAGTAAGTAATTATGTAAGTAAGTAAGTAGGTAAGTATATAAGTAAGTATGTAAGTAAGTAAGCAAGTATGTAAGTAAGTAAGAAAGTAAGTAAGTAAGTAAGTAAGTAAGTAAGTAAGTAATTAAGTAAGTAGGCAAGTAAGTAGGTAAGTAAGTAAGTGAATAAGTAAGTGAGTAAGTAAGTGAGTAAGTAAGTAAGTAAGTTAGTTAGTAAGTAAGTTAGTAAGTAAGTAAGTAAGTAAGTAAGTAAGTGAGTAATTCAGTATGTAAGTAAGTATGTATGTAAGTAAGAAAGTAGGTAAGTAGGTAAGTAAGTAGGTAAGTAAGTAAGTGAATAAGTAAGTGAGTAAGTAGGTGAGCAAGTAAGTGAGTAAGTAAGTGAGTAATTAAGTAAGTAAGTATGTAAGTATGTAAGTAAGTAAGTAAGTAAGTAAGTAAGTAAGTAAGTAAGTAAGTAAGTGAATAAGTAATTAAGTAAGTTAGTAAGTAATTAAGTAAGTAGGTAAGCAAGTAGGTAAGTAAGTAAGTGAATAAGTAAATGAGTAAGTAAGTGAGTAAGTAAGTGAGTAAGTAAGTAAGTAAGTAAGTAAGTAAGTAAGTAAGTCAGTAAGTAAGTAAGTAAGTAAGTAAGTAAGTAAGTAAGTAAGTTAGTAAGTAAGTCAGTAAGTAAGTAAGTGAATAAGTAAGTAAGTAAGCAAGTAGGTAAGTGAATAAGTAAGTAAGTAAGTAAGTAAGTTAGTAAGTAGGTAAGTGAATAAGTAAGTAAGTAAGGAAGTAAGTAAGTAAGTAAGTAAGTAAGTAAGTAAGTAAGTAAATAAGCAAGTAGGTAAGTAAGTAAGTAAGTAGGTAAGTGAATAAGTAAGTAAGTAAGTAGGTAAGTAAGTAAGTAAGTAAGTAAGTAGGTAAGTAAGTAAGTAAGTAAGTAAGTAAGTAAGTAAGTAAGTAAGTAAGTAAGTAAGTAAGTAAGTAAGTAAGTAAGTAAGTAAGTAAGTAAGTAAGTAAGTAAGTAAGTAAGTAAGTAAGTAAGTAAGTAAGTAAGTGAATAAGTAAGTAAGTAAGTAAGTAGATAAGTGAATAAGTAAGTATGTAAGTAAGTAGGTAAGTGAATAAGTAGGTAAGTAAGTAAGTAAGCAAGTAAGTAAGTAAGTAAGTAAGTAAGCAAATAAGTAGGTAAGTAAGTGAGTAAGTAAGTAAGTAAGTATGTATGTAAGTAAGTAAGTAAGTAAGGAAGTGAATAAGTAAGTGAGTAAGTAAGTAAGTAAGTAAGTAAGTAAGTAAGTAAATTAGTAAGTTAGTAAGAAATAGAATATTTGCTTAAGTAGAAGAAAAACTGGAATCAGAAGAACAGAATCAACGTACACCAGAAAAATAGTTTGATTCGAAACGAATTTAAGTCTTGTGCAAACCAGTGTTAACTGCCAGAACAGAATGTCGTAGCTGTAGTACGCCGCGTTGTCAAATCTAAAATCAGAATGCAGCTGAGAAATGTAGCAAAGCTCGTCCACAATGGTGTAGCGCAAGATGTCAATTTTGCTGAGTCATTTTGCTTTGTTTTTTTTTCTGTGTGAAACGTCTAAATGAAGCGCTGCAGCGCGCTCAAAAGTTGAAGTTGAGTCAACTTGTACTACATCTACAGCTGTGGCATTTGCCTACTTTCGGCTTTTACAGCGTGGCGTACTACAGCTACAACTACACCATTCTCTTCAGGCAGTAAGTCAAACCTCCATAAGGTTACATAAATTTCATTATGACATTTCGCATCGCACGACGTTATCGCGCTGGTTTGCGCAAGGCTTAAGGCTTTGTTATAATTTTTAAATTCAATGCTAAACAGTTTTTTCTTAAGACATCAAAAATAACAGTTATCGATCTAAGGAGTTATTGTAGCTTTCCTCCTCATGCTTCATCAGAGAGCTCAATCTTATTCACTACATGTTCCAATAAATATACATTTACATTAGAAATATCAAACAACCATATAAATATTTTACTTGAAAAAATTAATGAAAAAGAGTACGCATACGCCAGAGTTACTTGATGGCCTTACTTGTTTTTACCTTTACTTAAAAAAAAAACACATTTTATCCTCTTGGGGGGTTAGGTATTTCACGCTGATTACATACCTACCCATTCCTTCATCTCATATTGCACTTGCTTCTCTTTGTTTTCTGCATCTTTAATGTTTGTGTATACCTTTGGCTAATAGTAGTTTTCCAGCGAACAATCTCATTTCACGGTAACTCAATGCTCGTTACAATCTTGCTGGACCATGACTTGACGACTGGCATTAATAAATCATTACCCATACCGCGTCATTAAGATTCACTTACCTACCAGTAGCAACTGCTAGTGTGACTGCGAATTTGTTTACACTTTGATCACGCAACTAATGGCGTCTTTCATTCTCACCGGGAACTTTAATAAGGCTAAGAGCACGTATTTCCCTCAAAATTAAAAGCTAAGCTCAGCTGTGAGTAATAACAATATCAGTTCTCTATCATTGTTGACAATATTTACTACCTATAGTTAGCCTTCACTTTGATTCAGGTTTTCCCTCACTTCAATTTACTGATACTGTTGCCAACTCAGTGAAAATATACGTAGTTTTTGATGGGCTCCCCCATGATTTAATTTGTTGTAGACATAAGGAATTCTCTCCACGTTCAATTTCAGACAGATTTGAACCATTGATTTGATTTAGCCACATTTTCTGTCCTTCACAAAAAGCTTTCTCTATAATTCTTTTATTTTCGGAGCTTGTTGGACACTTGGAAACATGTTCTGCTTCTTGCATCTTCGATGAAAAGTTATATCGGCTTGTAAATATTTTATCTTGGTTCTCAATTTCAGATATTTGTCAGTTTGATACCTTGAAGCGTGTAACACGTGTTTTTTATCCTGCGTCACCTATCACTGCCTAACTGTAGCGGAAACAACTACTTGGAAAAACTCATTTCAAGCGATTTTTAGTTCTTGAAATTCTCAGATGGTCAAAAGTTTCTTAGCAAGCCTGTGAGTGGACTTAATTGTTGGCTAACGCTAGCTTCCCTTTAACAAATTATTTAGTATGATAATGGATCAGAAAAAACATAAAGAACGTATCTAAAATCACGAGATCACGACAAACCTTTCTATTTGCATGTGCGACAACAATTACCTTAGTACTTCAAAAGCATCATGCACTAATATAGAATGATGACAACGATCTTCGTTGGCAACAGTACTGTAAGTTATTTTGTTTTTGTTTTTCATGCATTCGCCTTCGATGTGGTTTCGTGTGATTACAATAAAAACAAAGTTCTGTACCCCACATGGCCCCAACCCAATTCTCGAGCAGATAACCAGAGTTCTGAATAGAAAGCGAGTCAATGAGCTAACTTCGTCACCGAGTGTCAATTCAGTTTGAAAGTAAAGCTCAGCGCGGATACCACCAACACAAAATGTCTACTACACAACAGTTCCAGTTTCCTATAAGTTCTCTCAGGCGTATGCCTTGCAAGCATTGGCAACAGTTTCCCATCCGACGGGGCTGTGTAGATTGTTTGGAGAACTTCTGTGACAAGTGCGGCTGTAATGTGGCCAAATATGACTTGGAGTTGGAAAAACGCAATGTGGAGTACCAGCACGAGAGGCATTTCTTCAACTTTATCCATCGTAGACCACTGGTGTCCCAATGTGAGTGTGATCCAAATTAGCCGTATGGAGACGTCCAATAGAAGCTGTGTTACTTCGTAGCTACCTTTTTGTTCGTAACAAGTGTTCTTTTGTGATATAATTGTTTTGTATAATATTTTGTATTAAGTCCAGTGTGACGCACTTAGACAATAAGTTCTTAAAATAAGTTAGACCTCATAAATAAATAAATGAATGTATTTTGTAAAATTTTAAACAAGCGTTTGGTTATTATACTTTGCTGTGTTCGAAGTGTTTGGCTTTGTTGTTTGCTAGGTAAATAGGCTTACGGAAGTATTGAGAAGTGAATGTTCTCATTGGATGGACAAAGGTGTTTGTAATTAAATTGCATCAAGCGATCACTGTAGCTTTTTAAGGAACCTTACAATTTCTACGTTATATTCACGATACCGAAGGTAAGGCTTAACACACTCGTAAATTGGAAATGGAAATTGGAGCCAGAACTTGACAATTTTTCTTTTTACAAAAGTGAATCTATTATGAATGTTGTTATACTGCAAATTCATATCCTGAGTTTGAAGCTTGGTCTGGCTAAATCAAAGAGATTGCCGGCTTTGTTAGTTGGTAGAGAAAAAAAAAAAGTGAAATATATTAGTTGAGTTCTTTGATTTTTGTTGCTCCTTAAAATTGCAACTTTCTTTCAGGCTTTTGGACTAAAAAGCCGACACTACACCTGAAATAACCTTTCGAAAGCAAGACTTTTTTGTGTGCAAACATAAAGAAAGTAAGAAAAAACGATGATCAAACGATGGCCGTGGAAAATGAAAACAATTACCATGTCTTTCTTTTGCCTATAGGGCATAATCGTTACCATGTCTACTTTACGTGGGAACTTAAGGTTTTAATCCCAGAAACATTCAATGGGTCTCTAAAGAGTATAAACTTCCGCGAGGAAATCGAATGTTCATGGATTGGAAATCGACTGTCGAGAAATGCAATAGGCTCCGTGACTCTCCGGGCTCTGCGGTGCTATTTATTTTCTCTTTAACAAAATATCGTCTTGAGTGTAAAATGAAACAACTCTTGAAAACAATTCATAGCAAAAGTCGCTTGCCTCCAAACCTTTATCTCGAGGTTTTTGGAGAGAAAGATTTATTCTAGTGAAAACCTAACAAAAAGGCTCCAGTTATATGCAAATCCATCACCAACATGGGCGCACTGGGTTAAACAAACCATGGATTACTTCACCGATCGAAAAATCGATTGATGATAACTAAAAAATCTTCTTTATCATTGAATTCTATCATCCCTAAGGACCTTAAGGATGTTATTTTTTTTTTTCTATTCATTTATTGCTTTCTTAACATATCTGGAATGAAGTAGTGAAGTGATTTTGAAAAACTCGAAGTCGTTTTAAAGATACAGTAGTTGGAAGATGTTTCATAGCTTCATAATCTTAAGCCGACTTGAAACTTTAAACGTTATTTCATGAAAACTGTGTTTTTCAAACTTTCCTCCATCGTATCTCAATTATGGCTTGACCGAATGACTGCGAGCTAATGGGCCCTATCGGCAATCTCCCACGGAATTTTGTTTCCCACGTAATATTTTGTTCCCACGGAACATTACGCCCTATCGTAAACCTCCTTCGAAATAAATTTCCCAGGGAATAAATTCTACCAACCTAACAAATTAAAAATGAGTTCAAAGATAGTTTTCGAATATGTTCTATAGTGCTCTAACAAGAATAAAGTAGAAATTTCTCTGGAATACGAAACAAATCCAGTAAAATGGCAGATGATTTCCCATGGGAAATTCATTCACGATCGCTCAAAATTCCGCAAGGAACTTTCGAACATCATTGCCGATACCAATTTTCCGAATATGGGAAATGTTTCCAGGTAAATTTTATTCACGATAGGGCCCATTATAAGTCGAGAATTCCCAGAAATTCAATTTCCTACAGCAAGGATAAAAAAAACAGAAATATGCAATTTTATTTTTCAAATGTCTGCGAGAAATCCAGTTTTTGATATATTCATTTGATAATAGTTCGTTTCATGCATTCATTTAGGCTCACAGAATAAAGCGCCACACTTTGGAAAGCCTTTTAGTTCTCAGTTCTCAGTTCAATTTTTAGGTCAGTTAAAAAAAGTCTGTGTGAATAAACGTCAGTTCGATGTTCAGCTGAGCTTTTTCTTTCTTACTTACTTAAGGTGGCGCTACAGTCCCGGTCGGACTAGGGCCTCAACCAACATGCTTCTCCAGCCAGCTCGGTCCCTAGCTAGCTGCCTCCAGTTTTGCACGCCAAGTTGGTTGAGGTCCTCTTCTACTTGCGTGCGCCACCTGAGTCGCGGTTTTCCTCTACTGCGCCGTCCCTCGGGATTGGATTCGAAGACTTGAGCTTTTTCTATGTTTGTGAATAATCAAAATCAAAAAGAAAACTGAGACTGAACTGAAAACTTATGGGAATTCCATCAGTTTCAGTTTCAGTTAAACGCTTTAGTTTTTGGCATTCAGACATAAGTTTAACTGAAAGATTAACTGATACCTCAACTGAAACTGAAACTGAACTGATCGGCTAAAAGGGCGTTACTCATGTTCTACTCAACACTTTATGCCAAAAATTGGTATCTATACTTTCATATACATTGTTTACAAATGATAATAAACTTAAGCCTCTATCTGTTATCTGGTCGGAGAAAAAAAATTCTGAAAAACCTTTAAAAAAAGGGCGTCGTATTAGATGGCACCCTTAAATGGAAACAGAAGTTGATCATCCGTCAAAATCAGTGTCTTATTATTGTTATTTCTCCAAACTGCAACTGGCTCAAAACTATAAAAACAAATGGACAACGTTCAACGTTCAACTCCAATCCGAAATGAATAGATGCACGACTATGCGGCCGACACGAAGTTGTATTTCTTGTTTAGCCTATGCAAAGCCATCTATGAAATTCCGTCTTGATTTTTTATCATCATTTCATGGAATGCCAAACAAAACTTGAAATGTTGATGCTATCGTATACTCATGGTGGTTGCATGACTTCTGAAGTACCAAACATGCTTAAATGACCTTTAATAATAACACCACATCACCTTCTTTAAGTGTGATTCTTCCATGATTACAACAACAAAAATCACTGCTTTACTTTAGATTTGGATTTTTTGTTCCAAAATGTTCTTGCTCCCAAAGAAGGCCAATTGTGTATACTCAGCTTATCAGTTCGGTATTATGAAAAAATATATTATACATGTACTTAGAGATAAGACTATTGATTATTATGAGTAAGCATGGCGTGCTACTGCTTTTGCAGATCTTTGGCTATAATTTTAACTAATAGATGATGAAACATTTGATAGAATTTGATTGGTTTAGGTTTTTTTGAATCAACACGTGGTGGGTGTTCAATTCATTTCAAGGTTCTAGACATAAAGTTGATTGCAAAAAGCTTTTTCTTTTTGTTCATTTACTCTTTGTTTAAGATTATCTTTCTTGAATTAGATTAATACAATGAAAGCCTGTATGCGTTTTTGAATTTCTAGTAAACTTAACCGCTGTGTTCAAAGTTTGGATGAAGTTGAAAATGTGTGCAGATGAATGTGAGATTTGAAATCCACAATTTTATTTTATTTCCCTTTTCTCACAGTTTGTCACTGTGCTTCTAGTATGAAGTGTCTTTTGCAGCCTCCAACCACCATTTATTAAAAACAGATATAAACGATTGCAAAAATAAAACAGGAGCTATAAAAAAAGTTCTTATTTAACGGCGAAGTCCAAAATTCAAACTTTCACATTGAAGGACTAGGATCTTAGACAAAATTACAGCTAGTAGTTAGAAATCTAATAAGAGCAGCTTCTTTTATTCCTACACTTTCAGTTAACTATTTCATTGCTTTCTACAGGAGCCGGATTCTGTAACGCTTAGAAGACTATCGTCTGAATACGTGTTTAGGAGCCTGAAAAGTTGCCAAAATTTTTAACACGATAGTAAAATAGCTTTCCACCAACCACTGAAGGCAAGATTATATATTTTGGCGATGCAATCTACGATAGACGACTCATTGATGATAACCGTCTTAGAAGTTACGGAATCTGGGCTTGTTGCCCAGAGGCCTCCAATTTACTTCTATACTTCATTGCAGTCGATTTTGACAGACGTACTTTGGTCATCTTATTCATAAATGTCTTCAAAACAAACCACTTTAACATAATGATCAAGTAATAATAATCAAGTAACTGGGGACTGTTCAAAGTAGTTGATCAAATTCTGTCGGCCAGTTGAATGCTGAGGTTGATCATAAGAATCGAGTCTACACTTTGTATAGCTTTTTGGCAGCCTGCATGAGATCATTTATCTCTGTCGGTGAGCTTAAACAATCAAAATGGTGGATACGGATAGTAACACACGGCGGCTTTTTGACAATTATGTATTTCAATTTCTGTTTTTTTATAGTACTTACCAGATCACTGAGTGCTTATTCATTTGAAACAGATATTTGATTGCTGAAATTGATTCATTGAACGGAAAATATTTCTGGAACGTCAGTTCAGGAAACTGAACCGATAGCTCATCGCATAAAAAGACCTTTACACTCATTATTTTTTTTTTTTTTTTGCCAAAAAATGACATGCAAAGAGACTGGTTCGAATGAATGATATCTCAATATGAATTACCCACTTTTAGAAGCAGTCATTGAAAGAACAAAATATTAGCGTGCTAAGAAAATACGCTCAAAACATTTTGGTTTTTATAAAAAAAAAAAAAATAGTAAAAAATCAAACAAAATAAGCTGGGAAGTTTTCAAGTTTCCCGTGTCGTAATGGCTAGCAAGCATGTTTGCTATTACCCTCGAAGTTTGAGCCCCAGAAACAAAATTTTTATTGATTGTCCTTCTTGAAGAACTTTCTTCCGAGAGTAATAACTTTTTTTTTTATAATTAGAGCGCACATCAAGGGGCTATGAATACCCTTATAATGTTATAGAACAAAGTGCTAGTATTTAGGAAAATAGGAGAGGATTTAATAGGAGACACCGATGCACATTGTTTTTGAACCTTTGTGAATCATAATGCAGGAGAAATACAGAGCCAGGTAAAGTATTCCACATACGGGTGGTGCGACTAAAGTATGAATCTCCATCCTTGACTGTACGTCCGAAGTTGGGTTCAAGGTTAAACTGATGAGCATTCCTAGCGAGGCGAGGGTTGCGGCTAAATTGTTTCAAGGGAGGAATGCAACTGGCTATTTCACTAGAGCACTGTTGTTGAAAAAAGCGATAAAGGAAACTGAGACAGGAAAGTTTCGACGATGTTTAAGACAATCAATCGATTCTACGATTGAACTTTCAGCTATCAATTTTTACGCTCTATTTTTTACCCTATCAAGTAGGTGCAGAGATGTTTGGGGAGCACCTGACCAGATATGAGAGTTATATGTACTCATGAATCCATTCATCACAAAGAATTATATATTGAAATTGAATTATATAGTTTCTTCTCTTGAATCTGATTCATGTTTAAAATCTTATAACTTTAATAAGGCTAACTTCATCGAACTAAATAGTTTTCTAGAATCTATTAATTGGTCTCATGAATTTCAAAACTTAAATCTTGAACAAATGTACTTGAAATTTACATCAATTATATTTGAAAGTTTTTCCAAATTTATTCCAAATTCTCTTCAGAAGAAACAAACAAAGCTACCGTGGTATAATGATCAATTAACAAATCTCAAAAATGTAAAACGTAAAGCTTTCAATAAATATAAGAGCTCTAATAATGATTTAGATTATGCTAAATTTTTCAAATTACGTAAAGAATTTTCTATTCTTAATAAATTCCTTCACAGGTGCTATATTATGAGTATTGAAAGCAACATCAAATCTAATAGCAGCTCGTTTTGGGCATTTGTAAATGAAAAAAGAAAATCTTCTGGATATCCTAAGAATATGTCTTATAAGAACTCAGAGGCTTCGAATACTATTTCTATCCTAGATTTATTTGCGGAATTTTTCCAATCCATATATTCGGATTCAGAAAGCTTAAACAAATTAAGCAATATTCCAAGTAAGGTTGATATTGGCGCTTTGCACTTAAGTTTTAATGAAGTTCTTTTAGAACTCCAGTCACTGAAACCTAAATCTAAACCTGGTGCTGACGGTATACCAGCGTTATTTTTAAAAAACTGCGCCAGCACACTATGTTACCCTTTGCTCTCCGTATTCAACAATTTGCTCTCCGAAGGTATCTTTCTGAATGAATGGAAAATATCTTATCTCATTCCAATTCATAAAGAATTACAGAGGCATTTCGAGTCAATCCCTAAACTATTCGAAAGCATTGTGAAAACAAAATTAGAACTTTTAACCAGTGAATCCATTTCCGAATTATAGCACGGTTTCATTTCTGGGCGCTCTACAACAAGAAGCATGTCCCTTTTTTCATCGTATGTCATTGAAAACATTGAGAATAAAAGTCAAATTGATGTAGTCTACACCGACTTCAGCAAAGCTTTTGATTCGGTTAACCATTGTAGCTTAATTGGTAAACTGAAACTATTTGGCTTCCATTCATCATTTTTAAATTAGATCTCATCATATTTAACTGGTAGATCTCAAAAAGTTTTGATCAATAATTCCTTATCAAAATCTATTAATTGTATTTCTGGTGTTCCTCAGGGAAGTCATTTGGGCCCACTGTTGTTTAGTATCTTCATAAATGATATTGCCTCCGTTATGAAATATTCACATTGCCTTCTCTATGCTGATAACATGAAATTATTTCTTGAAATCAAAACTATTGATGATTGCTCCCTCCTACAATCAGATATTAATCTAATATCTGAGTGGTGCAACTTAAGTTGTTTAAAACTAAACATAAGAAAATATAACGTTATTTCTTTCTATAGGACTCATACGTACATTAATTTTCCTTACCAAATTGATTCAAACATACTCTCGCGTGTTGAAAAAATTAAGGATCTCGGTATAATGCTGGATTCAACTTTCTCTTTTAAAAGCCACATTGACTATATGGTATCAAGAGCAAATTTACTAGTTGGTTTCATTAAGAGAAATTGTACAGATTTTAGTGACCCACATGCTTCACTTTCTCTCTACACATCGCTAGTTAGATCGATACTTGAATTGGAGATAATTGTCTGGAGCCCAGCTATGAAAACTTATTCTGAACGTATTGAAAAAGTACAAAAAAGATTTTCTAGATTCCTATTTTATAAAATGAAATGGACTTTTATCCCTGAATACAAGCCCCGTTGCCTACTTTTGGGAATCAAATCACTAGAATCCAGAAGGCGTATGCATGATATAACGTTTGTGAGGGATATTTTGAGTTATCACGTTGAATGCCCTTCCTTACTATCGAAAATACCAATATACGCACCATCAAGGGTCTTATGTCCAAAAGATTTGCTTTTTGAACAATACCACAGAACAAATTATGGTTCAAATTAACCCATTTGTAGATGTATAAGACATTTCATTGAAGTTTGCCAAAATGAAGACCTAAGCTGGAGGAAAGATATGTTCAAATCAAAACTTTTGTTAATATTTATATTTTGATAATTTGTTTTTATTTTTGTATAAAATATTTATTTGTATTGAATTATTACTCTAAATACTGTCTTTAATCACAATAATCTTAATCTGTTAGCATATGCTTGTAGATAAATAAAATAAAATAATATAAAATAAAATATACTCCAGTTTTGGGCGGATAAAGGCCTTATAAATTGTAGTCAGATCAGAAGGGGTGAAGAACTTCCTGCATCGTCTAAGCATTTAGCAGCGTTTTTGGCGACTCCAAATTTGTGACCATTCCAACAAGGATGATCCTCTACACTACACACATATCAAGTACTGACAGCTTTTCGGTTTTTTGGATGCAGGTACCACTCATGTATAATGGCAATGGGGAACTTAGCTTCAACGACAAGAGACAGCATTGAGTTTTCGAAGCACTGAATTCTACTCGGTTTTTATGACCCCATGTAACAATGCTTTCAATGTCAAAATTCAATGAGCTTATCATACGCAGCCGTTCCAGTTCTACGTCCGAAGAGCAACGACGTGAATTTGGAAACGAATATGAAAAGCTGAGGGTGGAGTCGTCAGCAAAACAGTTAAGCGAATTAGAAGTTCCAGACAAAAGATCATTTATGAAAATGAAGAAGAGAGTCGGAGACAAAACGGAGCTCTGGGGCACACCAGCATTTATAAAGTGGGTATCGGACTTGAAGCCATCCAATACAACTTGTATTGAACGGTCGGAAAGGTAGTTTCTAATCCAACGAAGAAGAGACTCATCGATACCAAAAGCACGCATTTTCGATTAAAGAGTCTGATGCCAAACTCTATCAAATGCCTTAGAAATATCAAGCGCAATAATCTTTCTTTATCCAAAACAATGTAAAGATTGGTTCCTCTTTTTGGTGAGTTAGCAATCAAATCACCAGTTAACCATTTGCTACGAAAGCCGTACTGACGGTCATTAAGAAACTTTCGTTCTTCAAGATATTTTATTGACGGACGGTTGACGGTTTATCAACGTTTCCATGACCTTGGAAAGAAGGGACGTAAGTGTAGTTGGACGGTAATTGGAAGGGGAGGAAGATTCGCCTTTTTTAGGGACCGGCTAGACAAAAACAGTTTTCCATCTGCTCGGAAAAATCCCAGCAGAATAGGAAAGATGGAAAAGTTTACGCAGTGGTTTTGCCAGGGTAGAAGAACACCTCTTCAGAATAACGGCATAAATACCATCCGGACCAGCGGATTTATGTATATTGATATCTTTGAGGACTCTCGCTACCGAGCGAGTTCGAAAAAAATCTGCTTCATCACAGAATCTACAGACTCAAACTCAGGTGGAGCCAATATGCTGTCAGGTAGTGTTGAGTTTGTAGAAAATTGAGCTGCCAGCAAATCGGAACTGACTTTGCCATGAAAAAGCACCTTTCAACTTGACGTACGCATTAGGCATAACATTTTAGGTACTTGCAATACGTTATACCACGAGGATTCCGAGTGTTATTACTCCATTCTATTTACATATTTTTTTAGTCTAAGCTGCATCATAAAGACTCAAAGAGGTTGAGAGAGGTTCAACTTATCAAAAATTATATAACTAAAATACGGCTGAAGAAGATAACGATATAATTTCACTTTGTTCTCAAACTTTGGCTTATCAGTAGGTAATCATCTTGAAATAATTTCAGGCAAAAACATTTCTCAAAAAAGGAAGCCAATAACCGCATTCGCACAAATTACTGCGCATATTCTTTCTGCTAAGTCGCAAACAAAGATAACAGCTACGTTCTTTCCCAAAAAGTGGCAAAACAAGATAAAATTGTTTATTTGGCCAAAAACAAAAGATGTCTCGTATTTCGTATACCATCCACATATGTACATGCTGATAAGCTTATGACGAGCCCTCTAAACACATACAGACGCTCGTGCATCTCACACGGATCATGTAGACTGTAGAGTTTTGTATTTCAAATCCACTCGTCGTGAATAAATCAAACGGTTTCAAGCAGAAAAGCAAGTTTCACACGAGTATGCAAACTTGTGTGTGATGTGATGCCTACATATGCTTGACTTGAAAACTATAAAATTATCATCATCATACTCAGAGACCAAATAAATATACAACTCCCCCTCCTCCACTCCATATCAATGGGAAAATTAAATAAAAAAACGTCCGGTTTCACTGGGTAAATATTTACAAAAACTCGTCTCATTTTATTCAAGAAGAGCCAACTTACATTTCTTTTTGTTTCAAATTTCGAAAAAGAAAATACAAATCATCTGTTTACAATCTTCATCAGCCTGAGTAGATATATCTTTTTTTTTCTTTCTTTTTTTTATTTTGTTACTAGCCATGCGATTGCTACGACTCTGGCTGGAATATTATTTTTAACTTGAGTTTCAGTTCGCATTGTGGTGTGTTTAACGAAAGAAGTCGAAAGTTGATAAGTCTCCTGAATGAGATAAAATCGCGAATTCGAAGTTCCATATAAAGTTAGCGGAATCTGTCGAGAGTTTTAGTACATAAAATATTCAAATCCTGACAAAAGACTGATTGAAGACATCATGCCATTCCCAACAACACCTCCACCATTGACACAGTGCCCACACTCGTTGCACTTCCCGATTCGACCAAAACTTGCACAGGATAGTCCACCATTACCAGACGTCATCTACACATCGTACTGTGAATTGTGTCGAAGTCAGAGCAAGTCCGAGGTTCCCACAAAGAAGACCATATTTTAAGGAAGTCATCTGAGATACAATTAGTTTATAATAAACAAAAAGCCCATACGTATTATTGCAAAGATTTTTTTAAAACATTTTTTACACAAGAAGTCTAAATATAGATTTTGATTTTGCAAAATTACTTCATGTTTGTTTTGGTTTGTTTCTTTGCAAACGGCTGCGGCAGTGTGTTTTTGTTATTTTTGGCAGCATGTTGTCGTTTGGTATTCAAAACAGGCTTTTTTTGGATTAAACAAAAAGGTCGATGTTGTTTGTTTGCTAAGTGTTGTTCAATGTTCATACAGGTATGGTAGTTTTCTCATTAAGATTCTGCTCAAGCTACAAGTGAACAAACCGAGGGAGGGCCTTGACTATATTCTAATCGTGTAGGTAGGTACTTCTCAAATCTCGATACAGAGCAATTACGATCAGAAATAAAAAGTTCCAGAACAAAAAGTCATTGCCGAAGGGTGTGGCCCGACAAGTTAAACATAATAAAGATATATCCGATTATTATTGCCTACGTGAATTTTGGCAATACTTTTTACAATCAGTCTACAGAGTATTTTATCTCAATACCTTATCTTGATCATAAAAATAACGATAATCATAAAAGAACTGCGTCGCGATGCGAAAAACGCAAAAAAGATTAACAAAAACAATCAAAGATAAGTTAACAGCTTCAAAGATAAACATGGAAACGCATTTTAATCTTTTTCCTTTTTTAAAAAATTAATGATCTCTTTGTACGCAAACGTATAAAAATTTAAGTACTTACGAAAGCTATGAACAGAAATAAATGAAAATGTTATTTATACTTTCCTTAAGAAAAACAAAGTACACAACTGGATCGCACATACTTGGTGGTGCAAATTAGTTTATTATTGGATTCTTAAGTATCCTTTTGTGGTATGCGGTTGGCAAATGCTTACGAACACAGCGGAGATAACAAAACAGGAAATAATCGGTTTTTTTCTTCCAAAAATAATAAATTCCTCGGTGTTTGCAATAGTCGGAGAACAATTTTTTAGATTTAGATTAAGAATTATTCATTAAAATAGTTTATACATTTTCTTATCTACCATTTTATAAACATGCATAAGCAAGGACGTGACAATATTATGTCGTCTATCCGAAAGGCTTTATATATCTTCTGCGCAATTTCATTATAAGTTTTTTTTATTTAAATAAAAAACGAAAAAACAAAAATTTTGTTATACAAATCAAAATTAAAAATGCAAACGGCAAAATAAAATAGACTTTGAGTTTAGCTGAAACAAAACAAATGTGTTGGAACTTTTAGTTGCTAGAAGTTTTCGCTAATTATCCTACTTCGGTAAGACATCGCTTCTCTACAATACTCCAAAAGCTGCATCCAGTTTTCACCATTAAGGATTCTTAGAACTTCATTTTCATGTAGGGTGTTTTTACCAAATACTGATCTTCTTATTTCCCTCAAAACTAGGCACATTCCCAGAAAATGGCCTGTATCCTCCTTTTTCTTCATATTGCACAAACTACAAGTTAATTCAAAATCGCTGCGATGTAGGACAAAGTTAAGCCGCATCATTTCTCCTCTGACTTTGAAAATAGTGCTGATGGCTTTTGCTGAGAAGTTCGGGATGAAGTAATTCTGCTCATTCAGATTGTAAGTAAGCTTTGAGCAAAATGACCTTTCATTTTCATCAGTTAGTTTGATAACTTCGTAAAGCAATTTCTTTAGTCTTAATTGATTGGACCCAGCTAGGTCGAGAGGAATACCACAGGAGAACGTAAAATCGTATTATATTTCTCGTGATTAAATTGTGGTGCCTGTGATGTAGGCTCGCATCTACGTTGGATGTTCATTGAATCCCACCAGAAACTCAAAACTCTTTTCCTAAGAATAGGCAATTTCTTCAAGTCGATCGAAATCGGTATAGGATTGTATGCTCTTGTTTTGTCGCGGAAGCCTGTTTAGTTTTATTTGACTTTAGACAATCAGACAACTACACAATGGCTACAATCACTGAATTACCTTCGTCTTAGATCCAGCTAAATATGTTTATAGGGTGACACATCAGAGCGGGGTTCCACGTGGCCTAGCGCATTTCTTCCTATTTATCTTCCCAATTTTCAAGAAGGGCTGTAAAAACGAAATCTCGAACTATCGACCGATAGCTAAGCTCTCCGCCATCCCTAAATTTTTCGAAAGCATTGTGTACGACTCTCTGTATTTTCATTGTAAACCAATTGTCTCTTCACTTCAACACGGTTTCTTAAAAGGAGAGTCTACTACGACCAACCTTACCCAATTTGTTTCAAAGACTCTCTTGGCCATGGAAAAGGGCAACGAGATCGATGTAATTACTACAGACTTTAGTAAAGCATTCGACAAAATTAACCATCAAATTATCTATCTTTAACTCAAAGCCTTTGGCTTCCCACCTTCAATTATCGAATTGGTCAAATCATACCTACAGAACCGTGTGTATAGAGTAGTTTTTAGAATAGCAGTTTCTAACCCGATATTTGCCTCTTCTGTTGTTCCCCAAGGCAGCCATCTAGGTCCACTCCTGTTTGTGCTTGCAATAAATGACGTCGCTAGTATTTTTTCTTTCTCTGATCTGTCTATTTATGCAGATGACATTAAAATCATAAAAGTCATATCCTGTTCTCATGAAAAAAGGCTCTTTCTTCAAAAAGAACTAAATGTTTTTCTTACTTGGTGTAATAAGAACTTTCTTGAGCTTAACGTTAATAAATGTCAATTTATGACTTTCTCGAGCAAACGATTACCCTCTAGTCTCCGAAGTCCGAACGTACTACTTCAGTAACGTGCCTATACCCAGAGTTTCGTCTATTCGTGATCTTGGGGTTATTTGTGATAAAGAACTGAATTTCCACTCTCACATCAACTATATTATAGCGAAAGCTAACTCCTCTCTTGGGTTTATCAAACGCTGGTCTAGCGAATTTTCCGACCCCTACGTCACTAAATCATTATTCAACACTTATGTTAGACCAATCCTTGAATATGCTAGTCAGGTTTAGTCTCCTTACCAAATAACTCAATCCCGTAGAATTGAAGCTGTGCAACGAAGATTTCTAAGATTCGCTTTGCGTAGATTGCCTTGGTCTGATCCGTTAATTTTACCTCCATATGAAAGTCGTTTGCGACTAATTGACATGGTACCCCTTTCTAAACGTCGTCATACTGCCGACATAATTTTAGTCCATCAGATCATGACGGGTACCATAGACTCCCCGGAATTACTTATTACTTACTGATTTACATGAACACTAATCCACGTAACCTACGTTCTGTCCCCTTCTTCCACCTCCCTACTCTCCGAACAAATTACGCTTATTTCAACCCCATATGCAGAATGCTACGTTCGCCTTAGCCCTGTTCACTCTGTACAATTAGTTTTACAGACTTCGTTTGATGGAAGTTGGGTGGTCAGATGTATTTTGGGTTCACACTTATGAAGCTTGTCGACCAACTTTATGTCACATACCCTTCTACTCCGTCCAACTTCTAAATTTTCAAAACTATTTGAAAACCATCCAACAAGTTGGACACGCGGTCGTCTGAAGGGTTCACACTATTAAGTATTGTTCGTTGAAGCCTAGGTCTGCCCAACTAATTGTGCAGTGTGAACAGGGCTAATTGAACATTTTCTTGACAAAAAAACACTCTTCGTTATTTACTGTCAAAACATAGTGATTATTCCACTTAAAAATTGTTCCTGATTCAATTTCCTGATCGCTATTACTGGCACCAAAAACGAGCTTTTCATTAGTTTTAGTAGTCAACCATTCGTCGATATTCTTGGACGTCTTTGTTGCCAATCAATGCACTAGGTTAAAAAGTTCATCGAACACAAAAAACATAAGAAAGCTGCACCAAAAGCACTGAATTCACTAATCATTAACACCAAACTAGTCCAAGAGACAATTATGTTTCTCTCCGAACTGGCTAGGAAAAACTTTACTATACTCCAGTGGATTCAAGTACACAAGGGTAACGACTAACGAGACTGCTGACATCTTAGCAAAAAAACAGTGCCTCTAAACCATTCATCAGCCTTAAACCATTATGTGGAGTAAATAAAAACCAATTCGAACACACAGTTCAAAAAAAGAAACATCCTGCTAGATGAATCTAACAACTCCTCCGGTCAAACCTTTTCAAAACTTACTATGTCAGAATATACAAAAAAAAAAAAATCAAAGTTCCTATTGAACCGCATTAGGAAAACTCTTTAAACTTGGACTGGACTGCTAACCGGCCACACTCCTCTAAAAAAAAAAAACATCAACATCAAATGCGGTTGGCAGAAGACCCAATCTGCAAACTATGCCTGGAAAGTGAAGAAACATCTTTGCACATCATTACAGAATGTCCAGCACTTATCCGCCTTAGAAAGCAGATGCTAGATTACGATATTATTTCTTGGGTTATACTATAATTCTTTCACGTGCCGTGGATCATCAACTTCTGGTCCAAATCAACAAGACTTAAAAAAAAAAGACGACGAATCTTTACTAACTTTTGTGTTTTGTGGTTCGAGTACCAACAGAAGCCAAAAGTTTTCCGATTGTAAATTCATTACCATGAAAAGCTCTTTCTCGATTAGCCGATCAGAATCGGCCGAAAATTGTAGGTCCCCTCTCTGATAAGGAATGGTTGTGATAAATGCACTAGGTGCTTGGATCTGTTGCGTATAACACTTTTCTATTTGATCAGTTGAATAAAAAGGTACACATACATACCAAAAATTCTCGGATACCTTCTTTTGTTTTGGGTAAAAATGGGTTACTGCCTCTGATAAAATTTTAACATGTAATCAACAACAAAAACTATCATGAAACGTTTATTGTACGCCCTCAAAAGCTTCAAAAGAACGAGAGGCAAAATAGTTAAGTGTAAAATGAATATAAGAAGCGCTTAAAAGGCACACGTTATTGACTTGGGGGAAAAAATCTATTTCCTCATTAAATTTTTGATAAGCCACAACCTTCCAATGTAGTGGGTGGTGCTCTTAACGTAGTGGCTAGAGTGTCTGTCTGTTACTTGAGAGTTCCGAAGTTCAAGACCCAGCAATATAAAAGCGAAAAGGATCTTCGATCCTTGTAACCGACCAACCACAGGTCCGGTTTAAATAAAAGAAAAAACAAGTTTATTCAGGTTCACTGCTTTTTCCACGGGTATCGCTCTTTGTTAGAAATTGTCAATTGTTTCGACAGTAATTTCATACCACGAAAAGCGCTTCCTCGATTAACCACTCGGAATCAGGGGAAAATTGTAGGCCAATTCAATTCCCTCAAAAGGTATGGTTGATGGTAGATTCTAAAATGTGACTTTGAGAAGAAACGGACATCTTAAAGTAGACCGTTCTGCGGCCCTTAGTTGGAGTTTGCTTTATAAAAAATTTCTCGGCCTTATCCATCTGTTTTACATAACACATCCATTTCAACCGTGATACTTATTTGACTAAAATATCTGTCGAAGAAGGTAGTGTTAGCTTACCTTTGGGCTCTTAAGTATTACAGTGACAAACAATCATATCAGATTTCAAACTACTTAATGTGAAAATACTTTTCTTGGTGTAATAAACTTCTCTCGGCGGACTTGTCAATACCTTGCGAAAGGCAAAACCGTGCAAAAATATTGAATGTTTTTTAAGGTTCGAACCTCGTACCTCGAACTCTTATACAATAAGCGGAACTACCACTTCATTATAGGCACCATATCTACTGAACTTGCCCCTACACTTAAAATACTAGTTTCCTTTGTGTACGACTAATAAATGATCATTTCTGTCAATAATTATATATGTGCATATGCATATCAAAGCAGGTCAACAAAACTCACAATTCTACAAAGAAGTATTGTAAGTTCAATTAGCATTAATTACTTTCAATTGGCAAGCACTTTGTTGATTCATTTAGACCTATTTTAGAGTTGTTTATACCCATTTTTATTTTCATTTTGATAACCATACTTCTAGAATGTTCTACCCATTCATATTTACATTCAAATAGCAAAGATTTACTTTAGTTGGAAGTGTTTCTCTTCAAAAGTTCTCTCGCTATCATACCTATTTGTTTACAAATATTTACTCGCTAACTTGCCGGTGTTGCTGATTGTTGTATTTACCCAGCCTAGATATTTAATTGGAACGCTTTATCACTGTAATACGACTAAATAGGTGCCATAACTAATTTTGATAAAAAGAAAAAAAGCAAGGGATTTTATGATGTTAAATAATAAAACCTCACGTCACTCCACCTTGCATAAGAACACAATGCAATTATTTGTTGACTCATAAAAAGCTTAAGCTTATGAACACAAACATTATCATGACATTTTTCCACAGACGACGGTAAAGAATTTTGTTGTTGTTTACAAAAGTTTGATCTAAAAACAAAATTCCACTCAAAATGCATTTCTTGCATGCTTCGTATACGTGAAGTGCATTAAGTGTCATACTGATGGGCGAGTGATTAAAGCGTGTGTAGACTGTTAACCTCTTTCACACTAAATTGAAAGTTATCCCTTGATGGCTACCATTTAAGTTCAATGATGAAAGAGAATAGAATTTATTTTTTTATTTATTTATTAAATAAAATATTTATTTTATACAGTATAAAAGTTAAGAGTAAAGATGTAGACATCAAATGTAACCTTACTCACTTAATAAAAAAAAAGTATGTACATTGCATATATCGTATAGAAAGGAAACAATCACAATAACAATATATTTTTACTTAATTGTTTTTTGATTGCGTCATTTGAGATACTTGTTCCTGTTATAAATAAAAACAAAAAACAAGTCTCATCGTCTTACTCTACAGGTTTATATGCACCATCATTGCTTAACTGTTAAATTATGTATAGGAAATTCCACGTTTTGAATTTTTGTCATGAAAGCATGCTTCTTGTTTAAAAACAATTATTACTAACTATATAATGGATAGACTTCACCTGAATGCCTTTTCTTAAGAAATACGTAGGTATACTCATAATGAAGTTGTTACTTTTCATAATTGCTTAAAATATAAACTTAACTAGTTTTCTTTTCTTTTTTAGCTATACAGTCTCCAAATTTCATAAATTAAACTTTAAGTTCTTATTTCGCTAACATGATACGATGCCTATATTTATTTAAATTTATATATTTTTGTTCCTAAGGACTAGGGGTCACCTTCAATAAGTGTTTTACTTTTTGTGAACAATCATTTTGAGTGAATCATTGGTCGTGATTTATAATTTATAGTTAAAGTTTTCAATAAATTAATTTTGTACAGGTCCTAAAATATGAAAAAAAAGAACATAAATTAATTTGAAGCTTTAGCATTTAACCACTAAGACCCATCAAACTTGGTTGTTGGACTGCTTGTTGAGAAAATGCCGATTGTACAGATTGTGCCGCTCCCTGTTGGAAAAGGAAATTATTAGCAAATGTTTTTAGTTTTGACATATTTTTGTTTAATTTGTTATTGACAACTTTTTAAGTTTCTTAAATATCTAAATGCTTTTTTTATTCATTGGTTTTCAAAAAGACTCTTTAAGAACTGCTGAAATCTTTAATGAACTGCAATCAGATTGATCAGAAGAAATTGATTTGTACTAATTTTCAACTTTCATTATTTTGTTTTGAAAATTACTCAAGAAAGTGTTTAAATAAAGTTGAGCAGAAGAAGAAGCAGGCACAAATTATAGGAGAAAAACTACTCAAATAAAATTAACAAAACTGGAGTGTTTAGGAATAAAAAGAGGGCCCAAATTACGGCATCAGTGAGCGCGTGGGTGAGTGATATTGTTCTTTTAAAAGTTGCGCTTAATTACACAAAATCGGTCGGCTACCTATCTGTCTAATGAAATTCTGCTCAGTTAATGATGGAACTACGTTACTCGATAAGGCGAAATTAATACCGTAATTCCCTGATACCGCTTCGTATTACTCGATAACGTGTGCTGTAATTCAACCCCAGATTTTGTAATTTGGTTCAAACTTGAACTAAAGGTTGGGTCACAGTTTCTGGTTTCCAATAAAGTCATAGGTTTTTTTTGTCATTGACAAAAGTTTCCCGATGGAAGTTTTCACCAGAACTAAATTTGTTTTAAATTTGCCGCTCTGTCCCCTTGAAGCACGGTCACGCACTGAGCAGAAAAACAAGAACTTGCCCATATTCCACGGCGTAGTTCTCAGCTCTTTTTAAAATTTTACACCTCAGTAGCGCCAAGATTAAACTGGTTAAGTTGCATTTGATACTTCTCAGAGAGAACAGAATGGTTCTTTCATTCTTCAAATCTTTTGCTTTGTTAAACATTTTTAGACAGTATTAAACTTGATGATTCTTCCTTAAAATGATGTTATTTATTATATAATTATAGGTGCAGTGCAATAAGACCCGCGGCTGGATCGGCTGGTGTGCGCGTATGCGAGGAGCTCCATACTGATATAGCAGTCGTCCGATAGTTCGCTGATACTTTAGTTTGAACGCAGTTGAGAAGCGCATCAAACTTATTTATTTGCCGATATCAAATCGTTGTAGTATGCGGCCTTGCATACATCTTCATAATGATTATAAGCCCGACCAAACTATCGGCCGATAGAAAGTTTGTGGTTTGCAGGGACCCTAACAGAATTGGCATTGGATCATTTTTCTTCGAAAATTAGACTGAGAAAAACTTTTCTTAGAAACGGAGGGCGTAATAGAGTCATCGATGACATGGATTAAGACGACCTCTGGTTGTAGCCACAACCGATTTGCAAATCGAGTTATCATCACTGTCAGTTAGCTGCCTTGGAGCTGCAATTTCACCCCTTAGGACAATCGATTCAAACCCTTTAGGCCAACATCCCTCAAGCAACGTGTAAGCTACTACCCGAAATCATCAACAAGGTCTTGTAGGAACGGAGAAATGTAAAGATAGCCGAGGAAGCAACTTTAAGGAAGTAGTGTTCATAGTTGATGGGAATGTATATTCTAATAAGGTCATGCGATAATAGATGGACAAAAAAACAAGTGTGTGCATTTCGAAAAAGAAAATTTGTATTTCGCAAACCTTTTGTAAGTCGCAACTATTTTTAAAAAAGAAAAATGAGCATACGTGAAGCCTGAAAAAAAACAGTTTGTTTTGGAATTTTTTGAAAATTCAAGCTCAGCTTTTCTTAAAAATTTTTGTGACAATAACTCTTCAGTTGAAGCAAAATCAAGTCGGTAGTGTAGAAAAGCTTGAATATATTAAAAGCGGAGCTCATTCTGTACAATTAGTTGGACAGAAGTTGGTTTGAACGACCAATGTTGTATTAAGTGAGCCCTCAGGCGACCGCTAGTTCAAGTTTTTGGATGGTTTTCGAAATATAGTTTGAATTCGACTAAATAAATAATAATATAATACTACCAAAAGAGACACCTGGATACTCAACATCTTTCTCTTTGGAGTTTGTTTTTTCTACTTGTTGCTTTGGTTTGTATATATGTATATTTACATGAGTGTTCAAGGGATCTTCTAAGCGGTAAGTAGTGCAAATTGCTATAGCAAAAAATATACACGGCGATAATAAAGTGTCTTGTCTGTAACCAATGTATAAGTTTTATGTATGTAACTGATAACACATTTTTAAAAAGTTTAAAAATTAAAATTAAAAATAAACAGTGTAAAAGTAAACGTTTACTCAAATTAATTTTATTAAAAGCATAACCTTACAACTACATAAATTATTTAAAAATAGAGACAAATTTCAATGAAGCCTGAAGACTTCAGGTAAGGGCCAGAGAGTAACACAAACTGACCTATTGTATTGTAAGCAATTGATTTGATAACCGGTTGGGAAAACTAGCAGCAAGTTATAGACTGACTTATGAAATAGTTGCTGGAGCAAAAACATTTTTTTTTTTTTTCAATTAAAATTTGCTTTTTTGGATGGCGCCTTTCATAATGATTAGCGAAGAACTTTACCATAAGGTGCATAATCTTATCTTTTCAAGCCTCAAAGCTAATCGTCTAAAGCCTCTTTAAGAAGATCAATTTAGTTTCAGCTCTAGTTAAACTATTAGTTAAGCACTCAGCTAAATTAATATACAAATACAAAAACTAATACGCATAACTAAAGTTGAAGCCATGACTAAAAATTACATATATGGAAATCCTATTGGTTTTCAATTCGACTGATGACTGCAATAATAACTGCCAGTTTAAAAGAGCCTCTAACACCCTTTCAAATCTGTGAATGAATCCCCTTTTATAATCCCTAAGAAGATCAAGTGGTGGACTTCAATACTTAAAATGTAACAGTTGAAGACTTTACAACCAAGAAATGCGTTAAATACTCATAAATAGAGAAGCTCGCTCTTCTAAAAAGAATCCCCTGACAAAGGAAATTCATTCAAAAAAGGTAAAAGTTTTTCCTGGAAAAACTTTTTAAATTGCAAATTTCTTAATTTTTTTGATAAAGAAATATAAACTACTTTGTGAATCGTTGGTCAAAAGAAGGCAGTTGTTTTCTGTAGTGTATTTTACAATCGAAATGAAAATCTTCCACTTAAGGAAAACCAAAAACAGGGAAAACCACTGTTATTTTCACATCAATTTCGAAACTTGTCATGAAAATGTGAGCTTCTAGGAAGCTTTAAGCGAGCATTCTAAATTTTGCCTAAAATATTTTTCAAGACGTAGGCAAAAATGGTTTTTCCTGCACATTTTAAAGAACTGGTAAACACGGCTCGGCGTTGACTTTTAATTTCTATTAACTTATTTCTTAGTAGTTTTTCTGTTGGAAAAGATTGTAGATTCAACATCAAATGACACAAACACTTCTTCATTATTTCGCATTAAAGTGTTCCAAATTTCTTCAGTTACCATGAAGCAATTTTTGATTAGCGTGACTTATAATCTGGCAGCAGGCGGAGTGAAATTCCCTCCGATTTCCTACGATTTCGAGAAATTTTGCTTCATGGTAGTTCTTCGATTGGCCGATAGGACATTACCTCCAACAAAATACAACGTCTGCCGTTTATATGCAATGCTTTGCAATCAAGTACAAACATTTCTCCGACGTCTTCCGATAAGTTTTTGCTGTGAAAAGGAAAGGTTTTGGGAATGCAATGCGTTGTCGCATTTTTTGAAAAATTTCTTACGATGAAAACTACTTCGAAACAAATTAAAATCTTCAAAAAAGGATGGAGTGCGGAGAAAATTCCGCTCCGACGGTTACCTCGAAAGGGCCGAATATCGTGAAGCCACGAAGCAGACAATTTTTTCCCGAAAACTAATGGGATCCGTAAAGGTGAATTCACACTATGCCAACCGGCAAACGGATCCATTTCATTCGGTTCGAGGTCGGGTCGGCTTTCGGTAAGGAGGAAGGCTGATTGGTACATCCACACTTATTCGGTATTGCCGATCGGTATGTGGCAATTGATACGTTTCGGCATAGTATGGACTCGCCTTTAGAGAGAGGTATTTCAAAATATCACAGAAACTTATGGGCTGTGCAACTTTTGTCTCTCGGACCGTTCGTTGCGTTGATGGAAAAAAAGTCCTATTGTCATTAACAAAGGGGTCTATAATAAATTCAAGTCCCCAGCATTAGTAATATTTGGCTGAAATCTCTCTCTTCCAAAAGGTCTTAGTACAAAATAAGAACACACCAAATAGGTCGTTTAGCTCATCGAAGTTAAAAGACAACAGAGCTCTGCCTAGTGATTTTTTTTTGCCAAAGAAAATTTTTGCTGGTGTTAGTGCTAGTAAGTTCTTCAGAAATAATTTTTAGTTGTTGAATTGATTTTTGAAATGTGTGCAGCACAATTGCAAAGGATATTAAGTCATCAAAAAAGGCAGTGCTAGTAGGTCAGCTTTTGACAGATAAATTTTGTGCTTGAAATTTTGAGATTTGAAAAAAGTTTGAGCTTTTACCTTTTTAACATATACCACTTGATTTAAGGAAGTATACTTATTTTCACTACTTAATCGTTCTTAAAAGAAGACGAAGTGTTTTATGACTGAATAAATTCGTTAAAGAAAAACGGATGCAACCCTTTTGCTTGCCTCAAATGCAATATGGCTACATGAATGTTATGATGGTTATCCACCGGAAGTGCACAACGTAATTATTTTGTTTGAAAGATATTAATTGACAAATAGTTGATTTTCCACTTCAGCAGAAACTCTAGGACTAAAATTCGTTTTTTTGGATGGTCGACTTTTGACCACTATGCAGATAAAAGTTTCTTTTATTGGTCCTAAATTTTGGTCAGTCTATCAAAATTTAGTCAGTGTTACTCCAGACAGATTACAATCTTCTATAAAAATGAGCACAGCGCCACCAGATTCATTTCTTATTCAATAATACTTGCGTTTTTGTGTATATGTATGTGTTGTATAATCCTTTTGACACTCACCTGGAACGCAGCTCCCAAAAAATCTGTTACAGCTCTTGTAACACCAAAGGCTGCTGTTAGTAAACCATTGCCCTGTCCTAAGCTTTGATTTGGTTGGGGATATTGTAAATCGGCGTATTCTCCACCCTACAAGGTTTATATGAGGATTTTTTTGGTTTTGGTTTTGTTTGGTTTCAACTTTGCAGGGTATATAATTATTTTAAATCTTACATCTTACATAGTAACTACGATAGCAATAAATAAGGTGTTAGTGCGACTAAATTTATAATAAATTATAAAGCAGTTGTGCTTGGCGGAATGGATTTGCAAAGCAACAATTACAGGAAGGAAATTCATTTGATTGTAAGAAAAAAAAGCGAGTGAAAGTAGCATTTTCTATTGAGATGTAATGCTTCAGATAGCAGACACCAACAGGACCTAATGCCAACTTACTTCGCCGTTGTTAGCTGCTGTTTGTGGTGCATCACCACCAAACGCCCCGACCAGCAGTGGGCTTTCGAGTCTCGTCGAAGCCGATCCTGTGGGTTGGCGAGTATTTTTCGATATTCGAGTTCCCGGTTGTGTTTCCTGCCACGTTCGCCATAGCCATGCCAAGCCGTCAAGAACAGGTCGTCTTTGAGTTGGTGGTGGCGGTGGAGGTGGTGGTGGTCGAGTCGGCCGGTAAGGTAACGGTGTCTGTCCTTGTCCGAACAACTCCTGCAAAAAACATGAAGGAAAGCTGCTCATGTAAATTTCATTTAACTTACATTAACCGGAATGTTTTTGTGTGTTGGGCCAATGCCCCTCTGTTTAAGAACAGCCGCCAAGACTGCATCATTAGACTGCCCATAGATGTTAAGTTGATCGGGAGAGCCCAACGACGGATCCTTGAGAAGATCAATGACTTCTTCTTGACTAATTGGAGCCTTCACATTTGGTCTTGGTCGTATTGTTGTTTTTATTGGAGATGGCTTGATGATATTAATGGTTGCTCCTCCTCCTGCTCCTGGTGCATCACCTTTGGGTCTTCGTCCTGATCTCAATTCTTGCATTATCAATGGTAATTCATTAAGCGACACCGGTCTGCCTAAGAGTGATGCAAGTAGGTTCAGATTTTTCTGGATCTCAGCTATTTCATCCCTTGTCATTGGTTTCTCTGTTGTTGTCGTTGTTGTTCTGGTTGTTCTTGGAGTGGTGGCTCTGGTTGTAGTTCTTCTCGGTGGCGGAGCTGGTTTCGCTCTATTCCCACCGAATTGTTGTGTGATTTGTGGAAGATCTGCTATCGATACGGGTCTTCCCAGTAAAGTTGACAAAAGACTCAAATCATTGGAAAGTGAAGCTTCATCTTGACGATGCTTTTCAACTTCATTTTGTGGAAGTAATCCTGGGAAATTAATAGCGGGCAATGGAGCAAATGGTGGATACGTAGTAGTTTTTCTCTCGGGAATATAAATTGGAGCTGTAGGTGTGACTCCACGATTCTGTATGGCTAGTTCAATGATCCGATTGGCAAATGTTGTTGGTGCAGCTGTTGTTATTTGGATTTTGCCGATATCACGCTGGGAAATAAAAAAGAAAAATTATTGAAAAAATTGAGTTGCAAAGAGCCAGTGTTGGAATGAAGCTTCAGTAAAAAGTAAGTTATTTTTTCTTTTAAAAGCCGTGTTTGGCACCGTGTCAAGTGTAGGAGCTGCTATGGAGCCAAATATATCAAAGCAAACATCATAAAGCACAGGTGGTTGTGAACCTGGCTGAAAATCATTCCCAATACTCACCAATGAATTTAAGAACTTAAGATCTTCATCACTATGAGTTTTCGGTGATGTTGTTGTGAAGGAAGGCGTGGAAAAACTGTTCAGCAATTCCTGCAAGTTTTGTGGAGAAATTGTAACCGGCTTTCGTGTTGTCGTGGACGTTGTTGTAGGCTCTGGCGTTGTTGTTGTAGTTGTCGTTGTCGTTGTTGTTGATGAAGTTGTTGGTTTCTTGGTTGCTTGTTGTTGAGTCAGTAACAACTGACGCTGAAATTGAACAATTTGTTTTGATAATGGCACTTCTTTGCGATTGAACTGCGACTTACCAAAGTGTTGATAAAGTTTTCGTCATCACCGAGGACTTTTATTGGTGAATCTGTAGTCTTGGCGGTTGTGGTAGTAGATGTTGTTGACGGAGTTGTTGTTGAAGTACTAGTTGTAGTCTTCGGATTCAATGAAGCTTGCAATTGCAGCAATTGCTCCAATAATTTGATGTTTTTCTCCAATTCGCTGTTTGCCCCACTCAAACCAACAGTACTTCCTGTCGTCATTGGTGATGGAGAAACTGTAGTTGATGTTGTGGTTTTTTCTGTCGTTGTACTCGTTGTTGTTGGAACGGGCGTTGTCGTTGTTGTCGTTGTTGTGGTGGTTGTTGTAGTTGGGGTAGTAGTGCTTGGTGTAGTTGAAGTCGTTGTAGTCGTTGTACTAGAACTAGTGGTAGTTGTTGAACTTGGTGTTGTTGGGGTCTCAGTTGTAGTTAGCACTGATCCTGGCGTTACCACATATATTGTCGGCCTTGATATACCTTCAATTCTGTTAGGGTCTGCGATGGTATTTATGGAATTTTGTAAATTATCAGTTAGAATAGCATTGCCTAGAAAACTTATTGTACTAGATTCTGGAATTTGTTTGTGTTGTTGTATTGTGTATTGTGTTTCTGTGTGTTTTTGTGCTTCTGTGTTGTAAACTGGCTGATAAAGCGTTTTTTGTGTCCATGATTCCATTTGATATTTTGGTGGTTGCTGAAAGGTGTCAGCTAGGGGAGTCGTTTTTAAGACATTTTGACTAGAACCGGAAGGCAGTTCTTTATTAACAAAATCTAATTTCGACACAGACCCATCATTGGATTTTGGGGACATAATGGAATTGATGGTTTGTGCATTGGCTAAAGCATTAGCAGACATTTCATAGATTGGACTCATATGACTAGGCTTGAACTGTGATTTTTTCATTGAATTTTGATGGTCAAATCCAGTATTTGGCAAGAGGTTTTGAGGGGCTTTTGAAATACTTCTTGTGGCAAGTGCTGGATCTTGGGATTCTTGGAGTAGGTCTAATTGATTAACTGGGGCTAAACTATCTTTTATGAGGGACTCTGACTGAAGACCACTTGTTTTTGTGAAACCATCTAATGGCTCCACAGGTAGACTGTAAGATGGTGTAAAGCCTTGATACCTTCCATCTAAGTCAGGAAGAGGACTAGGCTTTGCTTTCATCGATTCTGTTTGACGTATTACATCACTTGATGAATTTTCGGTCTTATTGAGGGTCTTTATGAAACTCTCCTTCAAATTCATTACATCATGTTCGACTCTCTCTACAGCCGATTTCAAAACATTAAGATTCAACTGATAGTCTTTGTAGAAGCTGCTCTCTGTTGTTGCTTCCGTAGTTGGAAGAGTAGATGAAGCAACGGTGGTTGTTGATATTACCTTATTAGGAGATATTTGACCGAAAACTGCACCGAGAGGAGTATTGGCGGTAAAAACAGATCCAGGAGCATAGGGTTTCATGCTTTCCATCACTTCTCGTGGTACACCTCCTGGAACAAAACTCTTTTCAGTTGAATGCGGATTTATGGGCTTGGATTGTTTGGAATAGCTCCACGGATTGAAGAAAGAATTTGTTTCTGTTGTGAACTCAACAAGAGGGGCAACTGGCGTAACAAAAACTGGATCGATTTGGCTTTGTTTATTCGTGTCATAGACAATTTCAGGCTTTACAACTTGATCTTTTCTTGACCCTTCTGTAATTGAGGGAGAAGTACCGACGTAAGTGTTTTGGATGAAATTATTTACTATGATGGGCTTTTCAGTTCCAGCAACTTTTTCTGATGTGCTAAGAGATTGTGGTGTCGTGGCAGTTGTAGAGTGATCTTCAAATATAGAATCATGGATCGTATGGATTTTAGGAACAGTTGTTGTAGTTTCTACTGTTGTAGCCTTAACTGTTGTCCTATCCCTGTAATAATTCTCAAAATATGATGGTGGATGAATAGGCTCAAGTGGACCGTAGAACTCTCGTTCTTTTGGTGACTGTATTTGATTTGAGTAAAGCTTTGGTAGAGGCTCCTGTAAGTTGTTCTGATTAGAAGGCTTTGAAGCTACCAGTGACTCAAGCGGTCTTCCTTCGGTGTATTTTTGATGGAAGTTTCCAGGCAAAGGCATGTTCATTGTTGGTTTGGCATCCTTTGGGAAAATTATTGCAACTTGGCTAGGTTTTGTTGAGCTTTCGATAACTGTCTGCTGGTTGGTTGGCACAACGATGGCAGCCGTTTGCTTTGATACATCGTATACATCTTGGGGAACATTCATTGGATAGAAAACTACTGGAGTGTTTGTGTATTCAGCTCTACTAGGAGTAATTGGTGGATTAGTTGTGGTGGTTAATTGGGAAGATGCCGTACTCTGTCTAATTGGCATGCTGATTGGTTGCCCAGTTCCAAGCCTAAAGTCTTCATCGGCTTTCGTGGTAGGAAGATTGAATTTTGTATGTTGCATCTCTACTAAAGGAGCTTGGTTTTCTGAATGGTCTTGGAAATTTGGAGTGTCTCTTTCACTCGCATCTGAAGATAAAAGTTGAGGACCACTTTGCTTATTTATCACTTGAGAGCTTGTTTGGATCTGCTGTGCCGGAGGAGATTGTAGGCCTACAACCGTAACAGAGTTCTTGGTTAAGTTTAAAACACCATTTTCTGCAAAGTTCGACGATAGCCTGTGATAATCACCGTTTTCAGCCATCGATGTTTCAACGATGTTCTTGGAAGTATCTGTGACAACCGATTCTTGAGCTAAATTTTTTAAAACATTTTTAGATTCAAAATCTGCAGATACAGTTTTGATACGCTCATCAAGAGATGTTGAAATCTCTGAACTTAGTTCAAGATTTTTGTGCAAGCTTGGAATGCCTGGAGTAGATCCCAACGAATTCGTAGTCGAAGCTATTCCACTTACAATGTCTCCGAGTGTTGTTTTCGAGGCAATTGAAGGAGACACTAACTGTTGAGCCAAATTTTCGACAGAGCTCGAAACTTTTACAAGGGTTTCGTGTTCATGAACAATAGGGGCTGAGGTACCACTAGGCAAAATGATTGAGACGATTCCAGGCTTTTCTGAGCTTAGTTCCAAATTTTGAACGGAGCTCCAAATATTCAAAGAGGCTTCGTTTGATTGTGAAAGCGGAGAAATAGTCACTGGGCTTTCACCAAGTGTTGTCTTTGTGGAGATCGAAGGAATCTCGGAGCTTTTACCAAAATGTTGGTCATAATCCAAATTGCTTATAGAAGTTTTATTCAAATCCTTGGAACTTTTATCAAATGATGTGTTTGAACTATTTGGACTTTTATCTGAGCTTTGATCCAATTTTTCGTCCGAGCTCCAAGTATTCATTGAAGCTTCGAAGTTTGAAGCCGGAACCAAGGTCTTACGGCTTTCATCAACTGATGAACTTAAAACAGTTGCAGATTTTTCCGAGCTCTGTTCTAATTCCTTGACAGTATTTATGGTGGTTGGGGCTTTGGAACCATGTTCCAAGTTTTTCCAAATATTAAAAGAAGACTCGCTTAAATTTATGGAAGGAGCGATAGTTTTAGAACCCCCTTCAAATGACGTTTTAGATGAAACTGCTGGTACTTCCGCACTTTGTTGTAAGTTGTTGACAAAGTTCCAAACATTGTTGGTGGCTTTCTTTATGCTTGAAGCAGGAGTTGTTGCCGTTGAAATTTCACCAAACGAAGGACTTCCATATTGTTGTTCGTAGTGTTGAGCAGGGTCCCAAGTATCGGTTTCCAATATTTTAGCTGGTGTAACAATATAAACATTCTCAACTGTATCCTTCGACGGCTCAGAATGTTTCACTGTTGGTCGGTACCAGGTATTTATAGAGAGCTCGTTCTTTTTTGAAGCAGGCGAAGCAGTCACTTGACTTTCACCAACAGTTGTTTTTGTGGACGTACCAGAAGTTATTGAGCTTTGATCAAAGTTTTTGTCGGAGCCCCAAATATTAATGGAGGTTCCTTCAAAACTCGTAACAGGCGATGTAATCTTAGAAGTTCCACCAGATTCTTTTGAGGTGAGAGCAGGCATTTCCGAACCTTGCTTCAAACCTTCAATGGAGTTCCAAATATTGGTATCCAAATTAGTAGTTGGAGAAATGGTGGTCAACTCATGATCTGATGATGTGATTGCAGGACTTCCAGAATGCTGTTCCAAATTTTCGGGAAGGTTCCAAACACCAATAGAGGCTTCATCCAAATTTGTAGAAGGAGATATTGTCGTTGGGATTTTTGGAAATTCTGTACTTGGGACAACGGAAGGACTAGTGGACTGATGATAAACATTTTTGTCAGAATTCAAAACATCAGAATCCAAATTTGTAGCGGGAGTTACAGTATTTATTTGCTCGGTGACACCTATAGATGACTCAGTGTTCTTCACCTCAAACCTGTTGTTAGAGGCTGGGCTTATGTTTGCAAAATGACTAACAGCCACATGACTTTCACCAAAAGTTGGCTTTGCAGCGGTTCCGACAGACTTGGAGCTTTGATCCAAATTTTTATCAGAGTTCCAAATATTAAAGCCTTCTAACTTTGTGGCAGAAGAGTTCTCATTTATCGATGTTTTTGAGGCGGTGTTGATGTCGAAATTTGTTGTTGGAGAAACAGACACAGAATTTCCATCAAGTGATGTGATTACAGAAATTCCAGAATGTTGTTCCAAGTTCTTGGCAGAGTTCCAAACATCAATAGAAGCATTGTCCAAGTTTGTAGATGGAGAAATGGTAGTTGGGTTCTTATCAAATGGTGTTGCTGAGACATTAGATGAACTACCTGACTGGTGATCTAAATGTTTGTCCAATTCCCAAATAATGGTGTCCACACTTGTAGCAGGAGTAACAATTTTTACTTTTTCGGTAATACCATTCGATGACTCAGTGTTTTTCACCTCTACTCTGTTCTTAGGGACAAGGTTCAAATTTGCAGCAGAAGAAATAATCGACGTTTCACCAAATATTGGCTTTCCAGCAACTTCAGCAGTCTTCGAACTTTCATCCAGACTTTTATCAGAGTTGTTTATTGGGACTTTCTCCAATTTTGTTTCGGAGTTGTTCTGATTAAACGATGCTTTTGAAGCGAAACCAGGCACCTCTGAACTTTGTTCCATATTGTTGACGGAGTCCCAAATATTTTTGTCGAAATTTGTGGTTGGAGAAATAGTCACAGAATTTCCATTATTTGATGTGATAACAGATAATCCAGAATGTTTTTCCAAGTTTTTGACAGAGTTCCAAACATCAAAAGAAGCCTTGTCCAAATTTGAAGATGGAGAAATAGCAGTTGGGTTACTATCAAATGGTGTTGTTGAGATAACTGATGAACTACCGGAGTGGTGATCTAAATGTTTGTCCAATTCCCAAATATTGGTGTCCAAAACCGTAGCAGGAGTAACAATTTTTATTTTTTCTGTAATACCCACCGATGGCTCAGTGTTCTTCACCTCAACTCTGTTCTCAGAGGTCAGGCTTGAATTTTCAACAGAAGCTTTGTTCAAACTTATGGCAGGAGAAACAGTCGTTGGTTTTCTATCAAATATTGTGCTTGACACAATAGGAGTGTTTTCGGATCGGTAATTAAAATTTTGTGCAGAACTCCAAGTATTGGAGCCCAAATCTGTAGCTGGAGTAACAATTTTTATATTTTCAACGTTATTTTGTGAAGGTCCAGTTTTTATTAAAGCTGACCTGTATCTGTAGGCTTCGTTTGAATTTCTAACAGGAGAAACAGTTACTACATTTTTGTCAAATGTCACAGGTGTCTTTGAATGTTGATCCAAATTTTTTACAGAATTCCAAGTCCTAGTGTCATAACTTGCAGTTGGGAACGTTTTCACAGAGTTCTCACCAAGCGAAGCGATTGAAGGGCTTCTTGTGTGGTGCTCCAAATTTTTAGCAAAGCTCGAAATATAAGAGTCTAAATTTGCAGTTGGAGTAATAATTTCTACACTCTCTAGACTATCGTTGGCCACTTCAGGTTTTTCGGCTTCTGGCTTTGAAACCAACTCTTTGTACTTTTCATTATTTTGACTTGTTGCCTCAGTTGGAGGTGGGCTTTGGTTGGGATGATTAGCCTCTGGCGGCAGCTCAGTTGAAGGTGGGCTTTGGTTGGCATGAATAGCCTCTGGCGGCAGCAAGATTATTTTCTCTTCAGATGCTGTTTCAATTTTATTTCCCACTGAGTGATTATTCTGCTTTTCAAATCCAAAACCATTATTGGTGTTCTCAATGCTTGAAACTTCATTTACTTGACTTTGGCCTCTATCTCCAGACGTAGGATCAGAATTGAATGAATTTTGTGTATCGATGAATTCATTTGGATCCCGCAAAACCGTATTGGCTAACTCCTTAAGTGACATATTTGCATTATCTTGTCTTATCAGACCGATACTAGACAAAGTATCTTCAAATTTTGACGATGAAGCCACTCCTTGAATTTTTGAATCAGTCGTTGAAACATCAAAACCGCTCGATTGAAGGATTTTTTCAGTTGAGACTGCAAGTACACCATTTTGCTCTGAAATGTCCTCTCTTACTTTTGAAGTCGTTAGATTAAAGCCACTTTCGGTTGGTCTTTCACTTGATTCATCAACCACTGAAGTTTGTCCAACTTCCTCCTTGTCCAGATTGTATGGCCAGACTGTTCCATTCTCAGAGTCTTGTAGAAGAGACAAGTTACTATCATTGTATTTGATTTGGTGTTCCATTGGGTAACCATGTTCTTCTGACTTTTGAATTGGATCATTAACGTTGATGTTTACCTCATGGCCAGGACCCTTTTGTCCTGATTGAACTTCATCCCTAACCATTTTCTCGGAAGATATTGTTTCCGATAACTCAACTTCTTCAGTTGAATTGAGAGTGGCGCCCTTTCTTGGAACCACATGTTGATCTAACTCTGGTGTTTTGTCTGTATTTTTATCAGTGAAGCTAACATTAAGTGTTTCAATTATTGGATCCAAAATTATTTGATGGAAAGCATCGTCAAGTGATGGCTTCGAACTAATAGAGCTTGCAGTGTTATTAGGCAGACTCTTATTATGGTCCGATTGTGACGAAGAGTGCTCATAAGATGTGTTTTTATTGTCTGAGTTCAAAATCTGAATACCAAAACCAGTTTCGTGTTTAAGTAGTGAAGTTTTGTTAGTCAGTTTTGAAAAATCATTGCTCAAACTTTCGGGGGATTTTTTTATTTCTCCGCTGTCCTGATGTTCTCCACTGATAAAGTCGGTCCCAGTTTCTTTTGTAGTGCTTAGCAAAGATATATTGTCTGTTTCAAAATGCGGCGTCTTCTTGTGATCTGTAGGTATCACAGTAGTACCTTGAGAGAATTGACTTTCAACCTTTGAGACGCTGCGGTTGTTATTTACATCACTTGAAATCGCTCCTCCATAAGATCTTAAAGTGTCGAAGATTTTATTTTCCTCAGACTCATGAAGATTGTCTTTTGAATTCTTGGAACCATTATTTTTCGCTGTCTTATTCATTTGAAGTTCTTGTAGAAGTGCAACATTTTTGGAATGATGTGGAGAGGATTGCTCTCTGTGAGGGATCAGGAAACTTGTGTTTGATTGCGTTTCATTGTTACCAAAAAGTGAACCTTTCAATGCGAAACCAGAGCTTTCAACATTAGAGATTTCAGAACTTTTAATAGTTGATAATGGAGTGGAGCTTTCCGAATGAGAGCCATTCTGTGGCGAACTTCCATTGCTACCAAATTGATACTCAACGAATCTTACATTAGTGTTTTCATCAAAGCTTTGATTTTGAGAACTTTGAAGCAACTCTAGTACATTATGCCCTTTACTTTGATGTGGAGTGGATTGCTCCACATTCTTGGGTATTTGAGAACCTGTTTGCGATGGAGATTCATAACTATCAACTCCTAGGCCAACAAAATCAATGCCAATATTTGTTTCTGTAATTTCCTTAGAGTTTTGATTTTGAGAGCTTTGAAGTCCTGGTAGTGGAGTAAGACTTTCAGTATCGTGTGGAGTGGATGGCTTCTGTATGTTGGGTCTTTGGGAACCTGTAAGCGATGGCTCTTCTGTGTTACCAAACTGAAAATCAATAAATTGAACAGCGTTGTGTTCTTCAAAGTTTTGATTTTGAGAGCTTTGAAGTAAATCTATTACATTATGACTTTTGGTATACTGGGGAGATTGTTCCATCATCTTAGGTATTTGAGAACCCGTTTGTGAAGGAGTTTCAAAATTAACGACTCCTAAGTCAACAAAATCGATGCTAATATTTTTTTCGGTATTATCTTTTAGACTTTGGTTCTGAGAGCTTTGAAGTCCAGGTATCAGAGTTAAAATTTCAGTTTCATCTGAAGTAGACGGCTTTTCCGTGCTGGGTATTTGAGAATCTGTAAGCGATGGAGTTTCTTTGTTACCGAATTGGAAATCAATAAATTGAACAGCATTGCGTTCTTCAAGGTTTTGATTTTGGGAGTTTTGAAGTAAATCTATTACATTATGACTTTTGGTTTGCTGGGAAGTGGAATGTTCCATCATCTTAGGTATTTGAGAACCCGTTTGCGATGGAAATCCATAACTACCAACTCCTTGGTCAACAAAATTGAGGCCGACATTTGTTTCGGTAATTTCTTTAGACTTTTGGTTTTGAGAGCCTTGAATTCCTGGGAGTGGAGTCAAACTTTCAGTTCCGTACGGAGTAGACGGCTTTTCTGTGCTGGGTTTTGGAAAACTTATGAGCGATGGAGAGTCGTTGTTGCCAAATTGAAAATCAATAAATTTGACATCAGTTGATTCTACAAGGCTTTGATTTTGAGAGCTTTGAAGTACATATAGTACATTATGACCTTTGCTTTCATATGTAGTGGAAGGTTCCATCTTCTTAGGTATTTGAGAACCCGTTTTTGATGGAGTTTCATAATTACTGACTCCTAGGTCAACAAAATCAAAGCCAATATTGTTTCCGAGACTTTCTATGATGTTTTGGTTTTCAGAGCTTTCAAATCCTGGTAATGGAGTTGGACTTTTAGTTTCGTGTAAAGTGGATGGCTTCTCTATTATGGGTGTTTTAGAACCTGTTATCAATAAAGTTTCATTGTTGCCAAATTGAAGATCAATAAATTTGACATCAGTTGATTCTGCAAGGCTTTGATTTTGAGAGCTTTGAAGTAAATCTAGTACACTTTGGCTTTTGCTTTGATGTGTTGTGGATGATGTCATCTTCTTTGGTATTTGAGAATCCGTTTTTGATGGAGTTTCATAACTACCGACTCCAAGGTCAACAAAACCAAGTCCAATATTGATACCAGTACTTTCTTTAATGTTTTGGTTTTCAGAGCTTTCAAATCCTGGTAATGGAGTTGGACTTTTAGTTTCGTGTAAAGTGGATGGCTTCTCTATTATGGGTGTTTTAGAACCTGTTATCAATAAAGTTTCATTGTTGCCAAATTGAAAATCAATAAATTTGACATCAGTTGATTCTTCAAGGCTTTGATTTTGAGAGCTTTGAAGTAAATCTAGTACACTTTGGCTTTTGCTTTGATGTGTTGTGGATGGTGCCATCTTCTTTGGTATTTGAGAATCCGTTTTTGATGGAGCTTCATAATTACCGACTCCAAGGTCAACAAAATCAAGTCCAATATTGTTTCCAGTACTTTCTTTACTTTCTGGTAATGGAGTTTGACTTTCAGTTTTGTATGAAGTGGATGGCTTCTCTATTATGGGTGTATTAGAACCTGTTATCAATAAAGTTTCATTGTTGCCAAATTGAAAATCAATAAATTTGACATCAGTTGATTCTGCAAGGCTTTGATTTTGAGAGTTATGAAGTAAGTCTAGTACATTATGGCTTTTGCTTTGATGCGTAGTGGATGGTTCCATCTTCTTGGGTATTTGAGAATCCGTTTTTGATGGAGCTTCATAATTACCCACTCCTAGATCAACAAAATCAAGGCCAATATTGATACCGGTACTTTCTTTAATGTTTTGGTTTTCAGAGTTTTCAAATCCTGGTAACGGAGTTGGACTTTTAGTTTCGTGTAAAGTGGATGGCTTCTCTATTATGGGTGTTGTTATCAATAAAGTTTCATTGTTGCCAAATTGAAGATCAATAAATTTGACATCAGTTGATTCTGCAAGGCTTTGATTTTGAGAGCTTTGAAGTAAATCTAGTACACTTTGGCTTTTGCTTTGATGTGTTGTGGATGGTGCCATCTTCTTTGGTATTTGAGAATCCGTTTTTGATGGAGCTTCATAATTACCGACTCCTAGGTCAACAAAATCAAGGCCAATATTGATACCGGTACTTTCTTTAATGTTTTGGTTTTCAGAGCTTTCAAATCCTGGTAATGGAGTTGGACTTTTAGTTTCGTGTAAAGTGGATGGCTTCTCTATTATGGGTGTTTTAGAACCTGTTATCAATAAAGTTTCATTGTTGCCAAATTGAAAATCAATAAATTTGACATCAGTTGATTCTTCAAGGCTTTGATTTTGAGAGCTTTGAAGTAAATCTAGTACACTTTGGCTTTTGCTTTGATGTGTTGTGGATGGTGCCATCTTCTTTGGTATTTGAGAATCCGTTTTTGATGGAGCTTCATAATTACCCACTCCTAGATCAACAAAATCAAGGCCAATATTGATACCGGTACTTTCT
The DNA here is from genome assembly GCA_914767635.1 of Melanostoma mellinum. NCBI lineage: Eukaryota > Metazoa > Arthropoda > Insecta > Diptera > Syrphidae > Melanostoma > Melanostoma mellinum. The sequence goes on along the minus strand of OU612058.1, from coordinate 247,116,021 downwards.
TTAATGTTTTGGTTTTCAGAGCTTTCAAATCCTGGTAATGGAGTTGGACTTTTAGTTTCGTGTAAAGTGGATGGCTTCTCTATTATGGGTGTTTTAGAACCTATTATCAATAAAGTTTCATTGTTGCCAAATGGAAAATCAATAAATTTGACATCAGTTGATTCTCCAAGGCTTTGATTTTGAGAGCTTTGAAGTAAATCTACTACACTTTGGCTTTTGCTTTGATGTGTTGTGGATGATGCCATCTTCTTTGGTATTTGAGAATCCGTTTTTGATGGAGCTTCATAATTACCGACTCCTAGGTCAACAAAATCAAGGCCAATATTGATACCGGTACTTTCTTTAATGTTTTGGTTTTCAGAACTTTCAAATCCTGGTAATGGAGTTGGGCTTACAGTTTTGTGTGAAGTGGATGGCTTCTCTATTATGGGTGTTTTAGAGCCTGTTATCAATAAAGTTTCGTTGTTGCCAAATTGAAAATCAATAAATTTGACACCAGTTGATTCTCCAAGGCTTTGATTTTGAGAGTTTTGAAGTAAATCTAGTACACTTTGGCTTTTGCTTTGATGTGTTGTGGATGATGCCATCTTCTTGGGTATTTGAGAATCTGTTTTTGATGGAGCATCGTAATTACCCACTCCTAGGTCAACAAAATCAAGGCCAATATTGATACCGGTACTTTCTTTAATGTTTTGGTTTTCAGAGCTTTCAAATCCTGGTAATGGAGTTGGACTTTTAGTTTCGTGTAAAGTGGATGGCTTCTCTATTATGGGTGTTTTAGAACCTGTTATCAATAAAGTTTCATTGTTGCCAAATTGAAAATCAATAAATTTGACATCAGTTGATTCTTCAAGGCTTTGATTTTGAGAGCTTTGAAGTAAATCTAGTACACTTTGGCTTTTGCTTTGATGTGTTGTGGATGGTGCCATCTTCTTTGGTATTTGAGAATCCGTTTTTGATGGAGCTTCATAATTACCGACTCCTAGGTCAACAAAATCAAGGCCAATATTGATACCGGTACTTTCTTTAATAGTTTGGTTTTCAGAACTTTCAAATCCTGGTAATGGAGTTGGATTTACAGTTTTTTGTGAAGTGGATGGCTTCTCTATTATGGGTGTTTTAGAACCTGTTATCAATAAAGTTCCATTGTTGCTAAATTGAAAATCAATAAATTTGACGTCAGTTGATTCTTCAAGGCTATGATTTTGAGAGCTTTGAAGTAAATCTAGTACATTATGACTTTTGATTTGGTGTGTAGTGGATGGTTCCCTCTTCTCAGGAATTTGAGACCCCGATTGTGATGGAGTTTGATTCCTATTTACTTCTAAGTCAATAGAACCGAAACCATTATTTGTTTCCGTACTATCCTTAAGGCTTTGCTTTTGAGAGCTTTCAAATCCTGGCATTGGATTGAGACTTTCAATTTGGTGTTGAATGGACGGATTCTCTCTGATGGGTATTCGAGAGCTCTTTGATAATGGCGTTTGCTTGTTACCAAATTGAAAATCAATAAATTTGACATCAGTTGATTCTCCAAGGCTCTGATTTTGAGAACTTTGAAGTAAATCTAGTACATTATGACTTTGACTTTGATGTGAAGTGGATGGTTCTATCTTCTTAGGTATTTGAGAATCCGCTTGTGATGGAGTTTCATAATTACCAACTCCAATGTCAACAAAATCGTAGCCAATATTTGCTTCCGTGCTATCTTTAAGGTTTTGGTTTTGAGAGCCTTGAAGACTTTCACTTTGGTGTGAAGTGTTTGGTGTTTGAGAGCCAATGAGCAATGGAGTTTCATTGTTACCAAATTGGAAGTCAACAAATTTGACATCAGTTGATTCTTCGACACTTTGATTTTGAGATCTTTGAAGTTGATCTAATAGATTATGACGTTCAGTTTTGTCTCGAGTAGATGAATGCACTCTCCCAGGATTTTGAAGACTAGGTTTTGATGGAGTCTTATAGCCACTTACTTCTTTGTTAGCAAGTCTGAACCCAGGTCTTTTGTCAGTGTTATCTTTGTTCCCTTGGTTGTGAAGGCTTTGTAGTCCTGGTAGTAAAGTGGAACCTTCTTGTTCGTGTGGTTGTTGCTCTTTATTTGGTATTTGTGATCCAATTAGCAATGGGGCATCATGACTTCCGTCTCCTATGATATGATTTGAATCAGTATGCTCGTCAAGTTTTTGAGAACTTTGATGTCCTGATGAAAAGCTATGGCTGTCGGATTGATGTGTAGAAGTGGACTCAACTTTGTTATGTATTTGAGAGCCAGTCGACGATGTTGTTGTGCTGTCCCCGAATTCTGAGTGTTCATCCTCAAATACGGTGCTTTTATCTGAGTTTTCTTCAAAGGTTTCATTTTGAGAGCTTTTTTGATTTGGTACTGTAGCAAGACCTTTCAATTTATAAGATGTTTTGATAGTTGCTGATGATTTCGTTGGTTGATTTCCAAACCCGTAGTGAATTGTACTGATTTTGTTTTTGCCATCGCCTTCGTCATTACTTACATTTTGTGAGCTTTGAAGTCCTGGATATGAGATTGAGCTAATGTTATGGTGCTTTAAAGTAGACTTCATTGTTGTCTTGTAACCGATTGAATTTTTTTGAACAGTTGTTGGTGAATTACTATTTCTATTCTCTTCATCTCCGATTTCTTCTGATGGACTAGAAGAGTTTTCCATGTCAGAGCCTTCGAGTCCACTAGAAACATCAGAAAGATCAGAAAGAGCAGTGCTCTTATTTTGGCTTTTTGATGAATCGTCCTTTTCAGAAAAGGAAGATGATTTATTTGAACTGGTCCACGTTGTAGAAAAGTTCACGGTTATATTTGCATGTTTTACCGTTGAATTCAATTCTGACAAAGACACATTTGAGCTATGAGCTGCGATACCCGAAATCCCCGGAACGACTTCCTTCGAATTTAAATTATTTTCAAAAACTTTGCGATCCTCAGATTCTTCAAGGCTTATTTCAGAAATGTTGTCCCTCATTTCATCTTTCGTGACGATTTTTTCTGAGTTTGAGCTCGTCCTTATGCTTTCGAAGCTATTTTGGGCGAGTGAGGTGTTATCGAATACATTTTGTTTAGCATTTGAGTCGTCAATATTTGAAATTTCTTTTGCAGTTGTTGTTCTGTTGAGCTCATCGTACACTTTTTTCCTGTTTTGACTTGAAAACGCGTTCTCATTACTATCAGCACTTAGTTTAGTATCGTTTAGTAAGACTGTAGAGCCAGAAAATATTTTCAGAGTTGTGCCTTGAAAACCTGTTTCAGAGTCATTGAGTTTGGTGTATAAAGAATCTGTTTGGCCTGAACTAGGATCAGTGGAAGGGCGTTTGGAAGAATCATTTGTTGGACTATACTCGTTGTTTTTTGAATCATTTTGTCTTGTCGTCAAGTTGTCAAAAATGCTACTTTCAGTATTTGGTCTATAGATGGGATTTGGGATGGAGGTATTTAGCGAACCGGGAACAAAATCAACTTCAGTGAATTTAAAGTCACCGTAGCCGGACAAAGTAAGGTTTTCAGGACTGGTCTTGAAGGAAGAATAGTGGGAAATATAACTTGAGATAGAATCAAGGTCGCCTGACATTTTGGATTTGGAATCAGAAACGATGAAGTCTTGAGATTTTGTCCCAGATTGAGGATCGCTAAATGAACCATTTTGAGCGTAGACAATGAATGGTAATTGATTTTCGGACTGCTCATGGCTCGAAATGGAAGAGGTGTTTGTCCAAGACCCGCTTTCTTTGCCTAAGCTTGTTATATTTTCCCAAGAATTTGCCCTAATAATTAGTTGATCTACGTCAGTAGGATTTTCAATGTTTTGTTGCTTTTCAACAATGTGAATTTCTTTGAGAGGAAAGACTTTGAATACATCATCAGTGTTGTTGAAAACTTCTGTACTTAAATTGTGTTTTGACTGAAGGATAATTTTATTTCTAATGTTTGTACCTCTCTGTGGATTAAAGCTACTGTGATTCAATGAATAAGGTCTCAGGGTTGTTGGTTGCTTCCAAGCTGGTTTGGCTTGGTTTTCTTGAATGGGTGTATGTTTGTCTTTCTCTTGTAGGACTGGAATCATATTTTCAGACTCGAATAGAGAAGATGTTGATTCAAATGAAGGAGGTTTTGTATAAGAATCAGAAAATCTGTCAGACGATTCAAAATCATCTTCATGATTATCAATTTTAACGAACGGTGACTCGGTGTATGAACCATCAACATCATTTTCAGGATCAGTCGAAACTGTTGTTGTGTCAGTTTCGACATCATCTGTGGTGCTTAAATAATCATCAATGTCACTAGTCACTAACGGAGGAGATCTCAAACTATCTGCACCCGCAAACTCACCATCTTCCCCACTACCCTCATCTGTGTCAAAATCATACTCATCATTGACAAATTTTAATCGATCCTCAGGATCCATAAAATAATCGCCATTTGCTTCTGAATCAACTTCCGATTCCAAAATACCAAAATCAATATATTTCGACTCCCCCGTGCGCTTCGGTGTTGTCGTTTCCAATCCATCAAGTGGATTGTTAACGACAAAACCATGCGTACGATTCACCTCAGTTAAGATCTCCTCTTCAATACTTTCACTTTCATTGTTTGTGGACGATTTGTGTGTGTGTATAGGCAAGAGTTTGGTTGATGTTGTTTCTATTGCCATTTCATGTGTAATTGGGAACAATTTTGTACGTTGTGAGAAGTTTTCAAGAATTCTACCTTTGTTTCCCGTAAATATGCTACCAAGACCAACATTTGCATATGAGGTTTCAAATGTGTTTGAAATGATATTTTCATCGTCGTTGCTGGGGCGTTTTCCCAAAAGGTCCTCTTCCGATCTCTAAAAAGAAAATTCAAAAAATGATCTATTTTTTTTTTAAAACAATCAAATTTACCTTCTCTTCACTGGAATCGAACAGTGTATTCTCGGAGACATCTTCGTCTCTATTCGCCGGTATTGAACTTTCTTCAGCAACATTCCTAACTGTTGTTAGACTTACTACGTTCGAGGATTTTGATGGCAAATCATTTTTAATGTACTTTCTCTTGAGTATGTCTAAGAGAACAGCGTTTTCCTAGATATCGAATAATTCAAGGCTTGGAATTAGTCACATTTTAGACAATGTACAATTTATACGATTTCAAATTTTGAGTATATGAATTTTGTTAGTTTATTCATAAAATGTTTTGATTCAATGGTTTTGGTTAAGTCTGATTGGTTAAAATTGTTCTTTTAGTTTAAATTTCGATTTTTATACATTTTGTACAATTTGAATTCAAAAGTATACCAGCTTTAGACGAAAATGAAACTGTGCTCAGTTTAAATTTTTACAACACAACTCTAATATTCGAAAAGGTTTTTGTATGGGGTAGTTATGTGTATATCCGGTTCGAATATTATCCAAGACATACACCTGCGAATTGGTATATGGTATAAAGTGATTGGAAACTGAAAACTAATTGATTCGAATGGAATTAAAATTGAAAATAACTTCCTATGTTATCTGTATCAAATCTTTGCTATGCTACTCCTTTTTTTGCTAAAATTTAAATGCCATATTTCCGGTTAGTACTTTTTGCGTTTGAAACGTTGTCGTTCCCAGCTGAAAATTTTCTTTTATGCACGAAAATGTCCAATAAGAGTAAATTGTTAGTTTTTTTATTTTTCTTTTGTCAGTGCGAACAATGGAGAATGTTATAAATTTCAGTTTATCTGATTCTGTTAGTTTGGAAAGTAGAGAGTAAAATTTTACCAAAATAATATATTCAAATTCGTTCGTGGGTGGTTCCTGTAAAGATTTAAAATTTGTCAAAATACAAAATTCAAATTTAACAATTATAAATTATCGATGAAGTCGACTTCCATGTGACGAAACCGTTTGGGTGAATGCCATGGTTGATGTTTTTGATGTTTTGTGTTGTTAAAATGAATTTAAATGTGCCTTATGAAATTTATTGCCGCAAAAAGAATGTGTGTACAGTAGTATGTAGTTCTTTTTTTGCAACTGAATATCGCGCATTTTGCAAAACTTAAACTGGTACTTGGGCATTTCTTCCCGAGCATAAAAGTGATTACATTTATGCTGACGATATACATCATAACGTTTTTTATTGAAATTCGATAGATTTACCTCAAATCGAGAACAACTCCTTTCAATGGAACATGTTTTTAGGTTGTTTGCTGGTATTGGCGGTTGTATTGATGTTCACATATAGGAATTCATATATTTTCATATTTAGAAATTTGTTTTCTTCAGAAATTTCTGAATTTAAACTTATTTGCTTGTTTCCTCATAATTTATAGCAATTTTTTCAACCCAACGCTGCCTGACACAAAATATTGAAAATAAGCAAATTATGTTCCATTTCAGTTTGACAGATCAAATGTTTTTGCATGTGTGCTTGAATTTAGAGTAGATCTCCCAACCAAATGGGAATAGATCTTTGTCGTTTAGCGAGTAACTCCGGATCTACTCTTTTTCTCAACGAAACATGGAAAATGGGAAAGGAGTCTTTTCACAAAAGAAGTAACTCTTTTCGTCAATGAAAAATCATATAACACCTACAAAGGGCTTACAATGTTGGAAAATGTACAAAAAGTATGAAAGAAAGTTGACACAGCTGTGATAAAGATGCTCCCTATGGCAACAGCAGTAACATAGCTCCATTGCATTAGAAGTACCAAGATGAGTGGAGACCTTCACGTCAAAAAAATTAGCACAGCCGGCTCAGTTGGCATTGTCAAGTTCAAAGGAGAGATCGACAGAGACCCATCAAAAAAGCAATGTCATACAATATTCAGAGGGGATCGCAAAGGAACAAAAATACAACCAGGCCGGGAGGTTTGACCTGTGATCTCTTCGAGATTATATTCCCATGAGTTCTGGCAGAGGACTGCCATAAGCTTATGTTAGATTTGTTAGATTGACCAATAGCAAACTTTTTTGATCAGAAATGACGTGAGTGGTTTCGTTTTAAACGGACCAACACGAGTCGCACGATATATTTTTTTCTCTCAAAGTTCTCAAAAGAACTTAGGCCCATATGGCCTAAGCGATTTTTTCTCAGGATAAGAACAAGAATCACATCATAAAGCATGTAACACGAACTACCCCACATCCTGTATAGGGTCGGTTATTTGAAATGGTACATAGGGCCTGTGGTACCCGTGGTGTGATGGATAGCATGTCCGCCTGCTAATCTAGAGGTTCGAGTTCGAATCCCAACAGAGGTAAAAATGTTTTTTCCACGGGTATCGCCTTTCGCGAGGAATTGACAAGTCCTCCGTTAGTATTCATTGCCATGAAAAGCGCTTTCTCGATTAGCCGTTCGGAACCGGCAGAAAATTGTAGGCCCCTTCCATTCCCTCACAAGGCATGGTTGTGAGAAATGCGCTAGGCCCAGGGGCTCCTCGCTCTGTTGCGCCACCCTATTTATTTATTTTATTTTACATAGGGCCTGAGTGTAAAAAAATTTAGATAGTCCCCGAGATCAACCAAACTAACTTCGTTTGGGTTATTTCGAGTTCAAACTTTATTATGTCAAGACGGACTGTAAAAACATCGTAGAATAATATGCCATAGGAAGTAGCACCTATCAATTCAGTATATTTATTTACACCGCTCAAGTTGAGCAAATAGCAATAAGAGATCCTAAATTTTAATAGCTCCTAGCCAAAGCCAACAGGATATCTTGTTCAAATTATAAATCTCTAAAGAATAAGTTTGGGTGTATATTTTTTTTCCTCCTCGAGTTGCGGCATTCTTTTTTCCCTAAATCAATGGTAAAATGTTCAAACATTGCAAATATTTATCTTCCCTCTTTTCAAGCTTTTCTGAGATTGTCTTATGGAATGAAATTTTAGGAGAAGACAAATCATTTCAAATGAAAATAGAAAAAAAATTATGCGAATGAAGATAAATGCAAAAGCTTCAAATCACCCAAAGCTGGTAATATTTTGTGGCATTATAAAACAAAGCTTAAATACTATTCGTATGTAAACTTAATTATCAATCCATACCGTATTAGCTTCAACTAGCCTAGTGGAATTCAATAAATTATCCTCATTTTCACTTAGCCATTGTATGAGATTCTCATCATCTTCATTGTTAGTAGTTAAAGTTGATTCAGTGTTACCATTATCCGTGGTTTCCTTAATACTATTTCCCCTTCGGCCACTACCAATGGTAGTTGGCGACTCCGTAGTCGAACTTGCACTCGAACTTAATATCGAATTATTCTCAATAAATCGATGTTGGGTCGTACTACGATGTGTGGTTAGTAGTAAGCTGCTTTGACTCGTTCGATATAATTCACTAAACGGATTGAAAAGCATTTTTGGATCGATATCGACCACTTCCACATCTTTAGACGAATCAACTATCATCAGTGTCCCATTTGGATACTTCCGTACCACTGTTTGGTTTGGCAAAATTCCATACACTACTATGCCAATGTCAAGTTTGCGTGAGACTTGAGGTGGTCGTTTGCGGACGACCGTGTTATTTGGCAGAATGCCATAGACAGAGAAATCTTGAATTGGTTTTTGTTCTGTGGTTGTAGATGTTGTTGTTGTTGTTATGACATTTGGCAGTTGTTGTTTTTGTTTAGGTGACACTTGAGTGACAGTCGTTGTTGAAGATTGTGTTGTTGTTTTGGTTGAGGCTGGTGTTGTGGAACTCGTGGAACTTTTTTGAGTTGTTTTTGTACTTTGAACTGATCCGGCTGGTAAAATTGGTATGCGATTGTTGCCAAAGCGAGATCGTATTGTTGTGGGGATCTCAGTCTGAACTGTTTTAAATGGGCTTGTTTGATCGTATTTCTGTGTGGAACCTAGGATACTATTCAAATGGATTGGTAAGGACTGGGTTCGAGTGGGTAACTGTGGGGATGTTGTGTAATCGAAAGTGTAGTTTTCTTGTTCGAGAATTGTTGTAGATGGCATGATACTTGTATCCGTGTTCACACCACCGGTCACTGGATCTTCTGAAGTTCCTCTGAAGGTGTTGGACAGTTCCAAGGCACGATCGGTTGATGTGCTTCCAGTAACAGTGATCGAGGGGTACGTTTTTGATCTGCCATAGAAAGTGTTTATGTTGACAGGCCTGCCAGTAGTCTGTTTCGGTTGTATTCCAGTCGGAGTTGTAGTAGGTTCTGCCTCTGGGCCCTTATACACCGGATGTATCTCAACGTCTGGTTCGGTATTTTGATTAACTTTCTTTGCCTGAATTGTGAAAAGATCGAGGAACGATATTGTGACCGGTGGCGATCCCGTGGATGGAGGAATGAAAGTAGTAGTTATAGGAGGTGAGTGTGAAGTAGTAGCATCTGAAGTATTACTATCTGTATCCAGTGTTGGTATTGTTGTTGTTTCTGTGGTAGTTGTTGCCATTGTTTCAGAAGCATTTTGTACGGAAGTATCCAAAAAGTTACTTATAGCTGAAATCAGCTGCGGTCGTGTTATCAAGCTACTACCAGGAGTTGTTAGTGCATCCGCCAGGTGTGGCATTGGTAGACTTGTAGGTGGATTGCTAGCTAGTGTTGTTAGTTCTAATAGATTAGTGCTAAGATTAGTAAGGGTGGTGTTAGTTAGAGTGGGTTGAGTGGGTGCGGCAGCAGGTAAAGCGAGAGTAGTGAAATCATTAAATTGTGTTGTTTGTTCTGTTTGCAATTTAGAAAGCAATGTAGTGTATTGTGTGTAGTGTGGGACTGTTGTTGTTTTAAGGAAATCAAGGATATGGTTGGATAGGGATGTGGGAATTAAAATGGTTGTGGATGGATTAGTATCCACGTTATTTAGTATACGCCCATTGCGATCATTATTCGTTATATCATTAGTAGTTGAAATTTCATCATCGACCACATCAGTGATGAGATCATGTGTATTTACAGTAGTTGATGGTATGGAATCATTTTTTAACTCCGGTACCTGAATTACATCTGGAAGTTCTGTTGTTGAGGTTGTGGTTGATGTTGTTGTTGTTGTGGTAGTCGATGAAGTTGTTGTTGGTGTTTTTGAGAGGATGTCTGCTAGAGCTCCGAAAATTGAAACTGTCACTGATGATGGTGGTGGGGGCTGGGGTTGTGATTGATCTTCGCCACTCTCTACACTAATTTCACTTCTTGTTAGACCACCAGCAACTGGCTCAACCATATTCCAAACACCAGCTGATTGGTCGAATACTACACCTGTGAACTTGCTGCTGGATTTTTTGAGGTCATGGCTTTCAAAATTGAATGAAGTGTGTTCGTCTGGGTGTGGAGGCATCTAAAGGGAAAAAAATAAAAGTTTTTCATTTAACATAGTTTAAAAAAAAAGCAAATGGAAGAGGGTAATACTATATACCTACCATAATTATTTTAAGGGGGATATTGCAGAGAAAACTGAAACTGAGCAGTAAAATCACGTCAATTGAAGGGAAATAAGGTACTGGCATTTTTTGGCCATTATGGAATATTTTTATATCAATGTTCTTAACTTTTTTTTACAAACTATCCTTTAATGAATTAAACTAAGGTTTTCTTAAAAGAACGTGAGTTGAAAATATCTTACTTATGTGTGAATACGCTTTGAGTACACAGGACAAATCCAAACAAAGGCACTCTCTTAAAGCGCCATGTAAACATCATTTGACACCTAAATTTGTCGGCGACGCACTGGAAAATCGCTTTGGTTTATGTAAGCCCATAGTGCACACGGTGCATTTAAGTGTCGCGCATTAAAATTAAGTTATAGAATTAATTCAAAGTTTATTTTATTTATTTATTTTCATGCATAGTCCGCGCCTGTGAGTTCTACACTCGAAGTTTTGTCGATTTCCATTGGTCGTTCGAAAGCCTTCTGAACGCTTCTCAAACCATTCCATTGGCATCAAATGACAGTTCCTCTCCTCGAAAAAAAGAGAAATTTGATTCTTGCTTTGAAGAAGGAAGCGAAGCCAGAAGCACTCACACACTGAAACACTGTTGACGTCAAAATTGGCAAATATCACCTCTAAAAATTGAAAAACATTTTAAGACATATTCCTGTGGTTTTCAGTGTTCTCCGATATCCTCCGCATTGACTCAATCTATCTCAATACTTTTTTTCATCCAAAATGGTAAAAACAATTAACGTCTTCTTTTGCTTCTAGAAAATTTTCAATTCGCCTTAAAATAAGCGTTTTCGATTGATCATCTCTTATGGAGAGGACAGAACAGTTTAGCATTCACCTTTTTTGGGTGCCCGGGCATAGAGACATTCCGGGATTGTGCAAAGCCGATGAGCTCGCCAGAAAAGGAACTTCCATACCAATTTCAACAAACAAAACAAAAATTGGCATGTAGCGATGCATGCTAACGAATATTAATGAAAGATGCGATAATTACAACGAAAAGCAGATTGACAAATATCACTGCCTGCATAGCTGACAAAAAGATCTGGCCAAAGCTTGATCTAAAACGTACAAAATGCTTGTAATCCTTAAGGAGATTGCACTTTAGCTCCGTAAAAGGTGTCATAACCGGACACTACCTCATAGATAGACCTGCTTAGACAAGGCTTAATGTTCCATCAAACGATTTCTCTATAGAAGCTGTATGGACGAGGAAGAAGAGGAAACTGCTTCACATCTTCTTTGCACATGCCCTGCTCTCTCTCAAAGATGTAAAACACATTTGGAGAGTACTTTTTTGACGATCCAAGTAACCCTAGAAACATAGACAGTCATAGTGTTCATCGCTTTATAGCAAGCTCAAAATTAAAAAAAAAAGTAGCAGTTCCCCAAAATCTTTTGGTATCACAGTGGACCTATTATTGGTCTAAGTGTGTCGGTCGTTTTTCCGACCCTAACCTAACCCAACCTATCGTTGATGTTTGTAAGACTCAAAACCTCGAACTTCCTACATAACAGGCACAAACTCTAACCATTACGTGAACGGGCAACACGACAGGATCTAGAGATTATAAAAACTGGGTACAAAATTTTACAGTTTGAAAATTTGGCGATACATCAATTTTGCTACTGATACTGGGTTTGAGTTAAGCAAAAACCTCGGAAGTCTGATTCAAATTTGCTTTGAAACAGGGGACATAATGGGCTTGAAAATAAGACACCATATGATTTGCTGTGTTAATGCCGAGTATGTAAGGAAAAATTTTTGTCTTAAAACAAAGGCCCAAGGATATAAGTATACTCGGTTTTTCTAAAAAACGCTATTTGCCTCTGAAAAAATATAATTCCCCACTGAAATGCTGATTCATTTCAGAGTAAAGTTGTCTCTGAGTTAACCCTGCTAAAACTAGCCCTTAAACATTTCTGAGAAACTTTGTTAATTAAATGAAAGGTGGTTTACTTCTTTTGCTACTATCTAATAATAATATAATTCATCTATTTTCGAACATTCATTGCACAAAATTAATTTAATACTACTCCTCTTTAACACAGATGAGGAAATTTGCTTATTTTCTTTTCTTTTTGTAATTTTCCCAATCAGTTTTTTCCAATCAGTTTTAGCATTGTATATGGAATCTCTAAAATTTACAGGGGAATGTAAGTACGCCGGCGGATACATAGATGGCTTTCAGGGACCATTTTCGTTTCGATAGTACTATAGATTCCATATACAATGGCTTCAGTCAACAAAAACTCTCCTTAAGTACTATTCACATAAGCACGGCCAACGAACGACGAATAAATCAAGAAATGTGATTTAAAGTACCTTACAAGCATAAATTCCTCATAAACTTTTTAGAAAACGATGGAAATATAGTTCATACTAATTTTTAGATGGATAAACTCTTATTTTTGTGCCTTCAATTAAAAAAAATACTAAAAAAAAATGTATTCGTTACGAATAAGCATCTAGTAAGTGCGAATTGTCAGACTTTATTCTCGTTCCAGATACAATTGACACTACACCAAAATCATTCTCCATTCGTGTTTTGAATGTAAATTGTGGTCGTTATTCGGAACGAATGTAAAACACAAATGTGAATGAGATGTCAAAATCAATATTCGTTCATTCGTCATTCGTTGGTCGTTCTCATATGAATAATACTTTAGTGATATAATTTAGGTACGATAGCAATGCATCCTATTCGTTAGTCGAATACTCTGAACATCTGCTACGGTATTTTAAAAAAATATACTCAAAGCTCCTGTTAACTTTCCGTGTAAAAGTCGATTTTATTAAATACATTTTAAAAAAAGAACGTTGAAATGTTGAGACTTAAACAATATTTCTTTGTTGGCAGCTCCATTTGTGGGAAAATATGGCAAACTACTTACTCGATCAAAAGTAAGCTCCTGAATGTTTCCAAGTTTTTGAACAAAGCAAAATGATTAGAAGCCAAACATTAGTATTTGAATCAAATTTGAACACTTCCACATTATTTTTAGTTGTTTATTGATTTTTTTCTTTTCAGTAACAATTGTTATTATAAATATAGTATGAAGTATGTATCGCAAAACTGTTATTCACTTTAGGGATTTTTTCTAAGCTGATTCATTTGCTCATGAACTATTGTTATGATATTAACTATGACATGAATTAAATCTAATAACAAAACCATTCACCATTGTTAATTACACCAGAGTAAGAAGAACGATTTAATGACAAACTGCAAAAATAATAAATTAAATAAAAACAAATAAAATAATAAAATAAAGTTGAAACCCAAGCAGTGATCTATTTTCCATTGAAACTGCGTTTGTTGCTCCAATTTGGTTGAATCAACGACAACGAGGACCAAATTTCATTCAGATCGTGTGGAATTTCTGTAGTAGTTGGAGTCACGAAACGCCTTTGGATTTCTGTCGTTTTTATCAGACTCTTGTGTAGTGCATACGATGTTGGATGTTGGACCGGTCTTCGATGTGGTAATGGTGGCGTTGGTGATTGCGGCACTTGGATCTGATTATTGATGGCCGAATTGAGAATGCTGTGTCTCCTTAGTTTTTGCAATTGTGGTGACTGATGATAGCTAAAGGCATCTGGTGTGTTCCTTTCTTGGTAACTGGGTCCCATTAATGGTGGATGGCTAATCGACCACTCCCATGCAAAAGCCTTTAAGAAGCGTTTTTTGCGAGATTTTTGTTTGGAGGATTTCAATTGTCATAGGAAATTGAAATTAATGCAATTCAATGAAGAATGAAGAAAATAGTATGACGTGTATGACCAATAAAACGATGTGTTTTTGTATATGCAATTGGCAACACTCAACGAGTAGTTCGTTTGATTCGCTGTGTCGTAGTGTTGTTAATCATGTGCTTTTTTTATTAAATTTTTGGTAAGGAATAAAGCTTTTAGTTGCTTAGTACACGTGGTTAGCACATTGGGTTGTTATTTAAAGAATAGAAGAAATAAAAGTTGATATTTTTATAGATTGTACAGAGTGCGCTGTATTCTAATTGGATAACTGAATATTAAATAGCTTAAAAACACAACTCCATGTTTTCATGTACACGTGAGATGTCTTTATTTTATTTTGTGGTTTGTCAATTTTTTTTTTGTTCACCTATAAGTTTTTCAATACAACATCAATCAAGGGGCCACTTTTAAAACAATATGTGCCTATTTAGAGGGGCTTTCATTACTTTTTCGACCATCTCGGGCGGTAATTTCAAAGGGAAGTTTCGCCACGAGGTCGTCAAAAGTCGGTTCTACTTCGGAGAGATAATACCTGGAGGTCTGGGTCACAGGGTGGCCAGTCAATATCGGTATGATGCTTTCATCGGTATACGCGATATGTTGACAAAACTGAATGTACTGGAGCGTTACTACTTCAAAGAGTTTTTTCTTTGTGAAACAGTTTTCTGTTGAAATTGTACCTAATTGACGTTTCAAAAGCTTTTGCATTTGATCCAATTTGTCATTTGTCTACATTACTACGCTACTAAAATGGCTAACAAAATAGTTAAATTTAATTTATTCCTTGAAAATAATCGAAATAATTTGGAATTTTTAGACAAATCATCTTTAGTGCAGAGGCCTGGCCTTTTAAGCCATTTTTATGAACACACTTATTTTATAGAAAACAGTGTGAGCATTTAGGAGAGTAATAGAGAATTCAACAGGAGATACCAATGCGGGATAAACAGCGTCTTGTAAAGCATTCCGCATACGGCTTATACGACTAAATTATGAATATCTATACTTGATTGTGCGTCCGAAGTTGGGCTCAACTCAAAACAGATTGCGGCTGAATTGTTTCAGGGGAGGAATGCAACTGGATATTTCACTGGAGCACTGCCTGTAAGAAAAAGCGATAAAAGAGAGTAAGGCAACAAACGTTTCTACGAAGACTAATTTAGTCTGCGGTTGAACATTGAACAATCACCTATCAGTCTCAAAGCTATGTTTTGATTTGAACCCTGTCAAGTAGGCGCAAAGATGTTCGGGAGCAGAAGGTATGAGGAATTTTCTGCATTGTTTTGCAACATTTTTGTTGATTTCAATTAAGCGGTAATTCCAACGAAGGTCATCGTTTACATGCAAATCAAGGCCTTACACCTTTTCGGTTTCTTCGATACAGGTAGCATTCATGGAAATCGGCAATGGTTGAATGTTAAACTTTTACGACAAAAGACAGCATTGGGTTTTTGCTTTCACAACTAAATGATCATACTATGACTATCTTACGCGACAGTTCCATTTCCACGTCCGAAGAGCAGGAACTATAGTTTGGAAACGAGTATGAGCAGTTGCAGAGATGCAGAGTCGTCAAAAGCTTTAGACAAGAGATCATTAATGAAGATAAGGAATAGAATCGAAAACAAAATGGAGCCCTAAGTCACACCAGCATTTATATTAAAAAAATATCAAACCCAATAATATTAATTTCCCCAAAACAGTGCAGAGATGGTACCACTTTTCGGTGAGATATGCCATCGAACCACCAATGGACCTTTTGTTATGAGAGCCGGTCGTTAAGAAACTTTCATTCTTCAAGATATTTCATAAGTTGACGGTTTATCAAGGTTTCCATGATCATGGAAAGAAGAAACTTTATTGCAAATGGGCGGTAATTGGAAAAGTGGAAGGTTCGCTTTTTTAGGGACGAGATCCACAAGTACAGTTTTTCATCTGCTAGCGAAGAGCATAGAAGAATAGGAAAGATAAAGGATACCATCAGAGCCAGCGCATTTGTGTATATTGAGGACTAGACTAGATTTAGTTTATTCATCAAAGTTGCAATACTTTAGTGATTACTAGATACATAATACATTTTAAAAATTACCACCAACAAAGTTATTAAAAACTAACAATAATTTTGATTTAAATAGATATCCACTCAGATTAAAATCAATCATATTGCAAACAGAATTCGCTTCTCTTAGACATCTTGATTATGGTGCCAATGGCAGCATATACAGTTCTGTGGAAAGGTATTTAAAAAAAAGGGCCAGTTGCTCAATCGAATTATAAAATTAAGTTCTACATAAGGTTTTCATTTTTCTATGAGACGTTCCGGAATTCTAAAGTTCTACATAAAATCCTCATACTAAAGTAGAACTTATGTAGAACTTCAATTTATGATTCGATTGAGCAACTGGCCCTAAGCATTCTCACAGGAACATTGAAGTTAATTAAAGCTAAAATTTGAGAACATTCAATATGGTCTGTTAATATGTCGCGAACAAACATAATACCAGTGAACTTCCTCCGATAGTTTAGAGGCAGAATACCGAGTAATTGACATCTTGTTTCATAAGAAGGCATATCTATGTCCCAATTAAGTCTTTTCACAATAATTCTCGTAAATCGTTTTTGGATTTTTTCAATTCGGAATGAATGAACGGCATATGAGGGATCCCAAATTGTATCTCACAAAGGCAAAATATAGACATTTTAAGGTCTGTGGATCGGATCTTTCTGATCAATTTTATAAGTAAAATTAACTGGCGATCGGTTTCGACGAAATGTTAAACTTTAACATTTGGAAATGTAATGATTAAGAGAATTTGTTGTACACCACCTTGACAACTCATCAAGATCTTCTTGTAAAAGCAAGGAAACATTTTCTGATTTTATGCAACGAAAAACTTTCAAATCATCCGCATACATTAAGCACTCTGAATTTAAAAATATTTCAGGAATGTCGTTGACAAAAAGCAAAAAAAGAAGAGGACATATAGCGGTGCAGAAAGAACATTGCTTGTACGAACGTACTGAATACGATTCCTTAAGTACGAATTGATCCAGTTTAAGAAGTTGGAGTGAAAACCAACTTTGTTTATCTTCTTCAGTAATACGTCGTGATTTACTCGATCGAAAGCTTTGGAAAAGTCTGTGTAGATAACGTCGTACTGAGAGCCATTCTCAGGTCCATTTAGAACTAAATTACAAAAAATTTTAAGGTTAGTGGTAGTAGATCTACCAGCCACGAAGCCATGTTGATAGGGAGAAATTATTCTGTTAAGAGAAGGAATGAGTTTATCATAGACCAGCTTTTCAAAAATTTTAGGAACTGTAAATAGTTTGCAAATTGGACGGTAATTTGAAACCTCTTGCCTGCCTCCCGATTTAAAGATGGGCGTGTGATTGTTGATCGCTTCCATTTTTGAAGAAACTCACCACTCATTAACGAGCGACTAAAAATAATTTTTAAAGGAATTGCCAAAGCTTTAGCACATAATTGTAAAATTATTGGAGGCATTCCATCTATATCTGAGCGTTTGTCAGGCTTAAGTTGTGACAATGCTAATTCAATTTCGGAGGTAGAAAGACTTAAATTACCAATATTCAAAGTGCTTTCAGGAGTATTAGTGTTGGTAACATAAGATGTGGCTGGAGAATCATTTAGATAAACGGACTGGAAATGCTAAGCGAACAGATAACAAATAACTGAGAGATCAGAAGATGTAATGCCATCATGACGAATGCGATTGGGAATACCATTTGAATTTTTCTTGGCATTTATAAATTTCCAAAAGCTTTTACTATTTGACTTTAGCTTACTCTCGACAGAAAACAGATATTGATTATATAGAAATTTATTCAAAGTATCGAATTCCTTTTGCAGCACTCGATATTGATTCTACAGTTCACGATCATTATTTGACCTACGAAATTGCTTATAGACCTTGTTTTTTTATTATTTAGATTGATTATTCTTTAATTAAACCAAACTGGTTTATGGCATCAATCGTTTAAATTTTTGGATTTAAGACTATCGCAACCCAGTGAGTACGAAAAAGTATTTGCTTCATCACAGAATCTGTAGACTGTTAGCAGCAAATCGAGGTGCCAACAAATTGGCTTTTCCGATGGATCTGTTACTTGGAGGGCCATTGAAAATAAACGTTTGGACCAATGACGTCGTGGAGTTCTTAATAAGTAAATAGGGTGGCGCAACAAAGTGATAAGCCTCGGGCCTATCTCATTCCTCACAACCATTACCTTGTGAGGGAATGGAAGGGACCTACAATTTTCCGCTGATCGAGAAGGCTCTTTTCATGGTAAAGAATTTACCGTCCGTCGGAGGACTTGCCAATTCCTCGCGAAAATATTTTTAATGAAAGAGCAAAAGTTTTTTATTTTGTTTCCTGTTGAGATTTCAACCATAGACCTCCCATGTAAATGGTGAGCAGATTATACTAACCATTGCACCACAGATAGTGATTTTTTGAGAAGGCGATCACAGCTGGACACCGAATTCTTGTTTAAGGTTTAAGCACACAAAAAACAGGGAAACTAAGCCATATACGCATCTGGAGTAAACTAAAACAGAAAAACAGTCAATTCAAGTTCTTTTTTACAAGTCCACATCTTGCTTCTCTAAAAAATTAAGTTCTGGAAAGTTAATCTATGTAGCTACAAATAAGCAATGCATTCCATCACCCAAAAAAATGATCTCCAAAGCTCTTATCTGACACCACATCGTACTTAAGCTAACTATTCATGATTAAGTCCATTCGTCCTTGTCCCGTCAAAGTCAAGTGTTACCAATTGAGTTAGGAAAACATAAAATTTGTGTACATGTTCAAGTATGAGTGATGTATAAATAAAATGTCAGATTATGAGAGCATGATGGATGTTTGTTTTATTTTATTTGAAAGTAATGTTGACAGCTAATGTTTGGCTTCTAATATTTGGTTTGCGAAATTTTGGTGATTTTTTGAGTTTTTTGGAGAGCTTAGTAGCAAAGACAAAGAAAAAGATAGTAAAAATGTGTAGACTTACAGGCTCTGTAGTAAGGGCTGGTATGGTTGGTGTGTAGATCGGTTTCGACGGTTCCGTTTTCTGCTGGTACCTGCTGAAAGCGTCTCCTCTATAGCGAGAACTAAACTTTGGCGGTTTTGACTGAAAAAAGTAAAAAATTACACCTCAAATACACTCAAAGATACCATTGCTAGTTTACTATTACCTTAGTTCTTGTGTCAATTAGCGGCCTGTCCAACGCCAAGTTTCTTGACTTTGTGATCTGAAGTGGACGAACTGGCTGTGGAGATGGACTGGTATAAACTACTTCATTGTCGTCTCTTATAACTTCATCCGAAGCTGATGAAGTTTTAGTCCTCAGTGAAGGAAACTGCAATCGGCTATTGAAACGATTCTTAAACTTTGACCTAGCATCGAGTACATCTGGTTTTTTAGTGGGCTTCGAAGTTGAAGTAGGACGTGGTGTAGTAGTTTTTGGTTTCGGCCGATACGGTTCAGCCCTCCGTGTTGAGAAAAATGCCTTGTGCGGCTTTGATCCTTCGTCAATTTCATTTGGTTTGATCTCGGACTGAATGTCCTCTGTTGAAGTTTCAATTCGTCTACTGGGCTTAGTAGGCACTCTTGGGATATTCCGTTGTGTTTCAGTTGATGAATCTTTTTGCCGGGACCTAAATGCTGGCTTTTCTGCTTTGTTATGGTCTGGGCGCAGTTTTTCAATATCTCCTCGGCTTAACTTCGATGACTCTTCCACGACATTGTAGTCATTACGAGGCATAATCTCATCAGGCTTGGGCTCAACCCGCCTAGATTTAAGTGCTGCTCGAGAAGTGTCTTCACGTCTTAGATCTACCCGTCGAATTTTTGGAATCGCTCTAGACACTTGCAATATTTCATCACTATTTTCTTGACTTGAATGTTCTAAGCGACGAAGTCTTGCTTGATTCTTAGGTGCCTCTTCAACTTCATTAAACTTCGAATAAGTGGGATCTTCTTGGGTGGGTAACCTTGGATAGTTTTTTGGTAGCAGTGCTGGGCCTGGTTGTTGTTTCTTTAACAAAAGCTTAAAGTGCTCTGGGTAGTTTTCATCTTCCAATTGATCCTCAACCAAAGCTTTGGCTTTCCTTTCACTGAGTTTTGCTTTAGCTGAACCCCTCTTACTAGCGGCATTTCTCCAATTGCTACTCGTTGTTGCAACAGTTAAGGGCATCTCGGATGAAAAAACCTCATCGGTTTGCTTGGTAACACTTCGTGATGTAAATGTCCTCACTTTTCTCACATTTTCCGTTGATGGATTGTCGGACCTTTTGCGAATGCTCGCTGATGAAGCTGAGTCTGTTACTTCTGATGGCCTGGTTTTACTCCTCCTGATAACGTTCGTTCTGTCGATGCTCGACGTTGGCAGTAAAACTTTTGTGGGTTGGTCACTTGTCGCAACTGGGTTAACACGCTTCCTTGAACGCACTGATGGAACAGGCTCACTTGCTTCGGTGGTAGGTTTTCGACTTCGACTTCTAGATCCGCGGTGTGAACTTTGAGGGGCTTCGCTTACCTCTTCTATGGCAGGTTGGTTGACTGTTCGAAAGCGACTCGATGCTCTGGGTGCGGCTGCTGCTCGAGCTTGATTTGGTCGAGGCGGTAAATCAGTACTGGTATTTGTGTCGCTCCCATCATTTTGTACAGACATACCAAACTTCACACGACCTCGCTGTGCCTGGAAATAAAGGGATGATTTGATTATTGTCTCTAAAACCTTTTCATCAATGTTGAGTAATTTCTTAAGTCGATATTAAAAACAAGTTTTCTATAGCATTGTCCTTAAACTTCAGCAAACCTAGCTAATTGATAGCCAGAGCAATTATTTTTCATCTTAAACTTCAACTACGAGCCATTATCATGCTGCAACCTTTGGCTAAGGCTTAGAAGCTTTACTTGCTTTTTTTTAATCATTTGTCACCTTAAGTCAGGTTTTTATGCTGTTCAGGCACCGTTTAAGTGTCATTAGCTGCAATTGAATCTAAAACTTCATACAGTTTTCAATGGCAAAACCTCATTGACTCTGCTCCAGCCTTGGACTTCAAAATCACAAACCGATTCTGTAATCAACTGTGACTAATTTAAAATCTATTTCCAGAGCAAGCACAATCTATGTTCACTTGTATGTGGTGAGTTTTACTCAATTTGCAATTATTTTTTTAATTAAAAACGAAACGAAGTATGTTCCGAACTTGTTGCAAAGAGAAATCCAGCTAAACCCACCCCAATCTCCTTTTTATAAATCGACTACGAGTTCCGTTCTGCACTTGAATCTAATCAGGTTTTTCAAACTATTAAGAGTTCATTGAACAATCTTTGGCAATAAATTGCATGTAACATTTTGTTCCGTATGTGTGCCCCCAATAATTTGCTTTGTAAGTCGATTTTTTTTTTATTTATTCGCGGTAAAACTTACATGTAAAACTAAAGACTTGAAACTCTGGACCTGTTGGGGAGTGCAGCAATCAGAAGGTTACTCAGGTGCAAAACTATCAGCAGTAGTTGGTAGCGTACTACAATGAACTACTTGAAAACAAATATATCACGTAATAATTCAAATAGAAAAAATTAAATAACTTCTTCATTTCTATGACTTGGTTTTCGTTTTCTTTTCTTTTCCTTTCATATGCTGATCGACTTTTGCAAACAGTGAAAGTGGTAAAAAAGTTCTTTTTTGTTTTGTGGCAGTCGACGACAACGGCGGCATTTTTATTTCTGCTTATGCCTTAAACACTTTTGTTTAATTATCTTCAATTACGAATTCGAATTGGTTCAAGTAGTGTAAGGCCATTAAGCGTTTTTACGCGCCAAATACCGACAACTTTATTGGCTAGTAATTGTCGATGATTATAGTGGAAGTGATAATTTAATTAACTATGCTGGATTGTCTGTTTTCAGTGTCGGTTTCTAAAGGAGAAACATTCATTTGTCTATTCACTAATGAAAGTTAGACATTGTATTGAATTGATAGTATGGAGAGATATGAGCTGTATGGCTTAAGTTCCTGGTTGCGGAACTCAGAAGGTGGCTTTGAAAAAAAGGGAGTCTCAAAATACATTTGTTTCTAAGTAAAGTATAAGATCGTACACAGAATTTATTTTATCCACGGGAACGAATATCTGGGAAGACGAACAGTTCTTGAGAGATGATTCGTTCAAAAACCGATAAAGGGGTCGGCTCTGGGGTTTACTCCAGCAGAATTAACGCAGTTTTATTATTCCGCCTTCCAAACCATTGTAGCATATTCCAAGCGGTAATTCTGGCGATCAAAGAGGTCCTATCGTGGCTAAAAGAAAGCGTAATATCCTCATTGAATATCCGTATCTTCTCAAACAATCAAGCAGCCCTCAAATCACACGGCGCTGTTTCTACGAACTCAGTAACCGCCTTCAATTGTCGTCTATCTCTCAGGGAGATGGCCGAACAGTTCAATATTCACCTTTTTTGGGTGCGGGGGCACAGAGATATCCTAGGTAGCTGCAAAGCCGATGAATTCACCAGAAAGGGAACCAGGTTACCAATCTCAATCAGCAGGTTGAATATTGGTATACCAATCGCTATGTGCAAACTCATGGTAAGGCTAGATGCAATGGATGAAACAAGCAGCAGGTGGAGCAATACCACTTCTTATGTGGCAACAAAACAGATATGCCCAGAGCTAGATCTAAAACGCACAAGAACGACACTTGCTATCCATAACCAAATTGCACGTCGGCTCCGTAATCAATTCCATTACAGCATTGCCTGATAAGCAGACACGCTATAAGACTCAGTTTTCCTTCAAACGAATTTTGCAGAAACTATTTTGATGAGGAGGAAGAGGAGACTAACCCACACCTTCTTTGCTCATATCCTGCACTTTCCCTCAAAAGAATACTGCATCTAGGAGAATACTTCGTTGATGATCCAAGCGATCTGGTGAACAGAGACACCCTTTAACACTGTGATGTGCTTTTTTCTCTAGAGCTGAGGTATGCTCGTCGGGTCCAGGGTCGACCAAAGAAAACACGTAAAACTTAGGTTACGAAGAAGGTCCAATCCTTTTATTTGTATTAAAACTAGTCTAATATAATATTTATTAATTCTTATCATTAATGCTGGTGAACGGTGGTTCCAACGCTGGTAGATCCTTAGTCCTTAATCTCTGGTAAATCAACAGTCATATACTGGCATCAACAGTCAAATCCTGACATCAACAGTCAAATACTGCCATCAACAGGTAAATCCTGGCATCAATAAGCAAATACCGTCATCAACAGTCAAATACTGGCATCAACAGTCAAATACTGCCATCAACAGTCAAATATTGTCATCAACAGTCAAACACTGGCATCAACAGGCAAATCCTGGCATCAACGGCTGAATAGCCGGCAAGACAAAACCCAAAAGCCTTTAAGAGGCTAGTAAGGGATTTGGGCTAGGTACTCCAAGGAGACCTTGCTTAAAATTGGGAGTCTCCGGGTACACTACGTACCCCTGGTTTTACTCTGGTGGAAGTAGCCTGTACTCTAGAGTTTTACTTTTCTACCCGGGCTGACTTCACCCCTCTCGTATTAATCAGGATGCTTTATAAAATTATCTACACCTAGTGCGTGTGAGTTCTATGGCGTGAGTGAAAAATATCATGTGACAACATTGTTATGTGTATTGGCTGGCGGTAGGGTGTACATTTGTAACCTCGTTACAACACTATCGCTTTATCAAAAGCTCCGAATGGACAAGTTAAGTGAGTTCCACACTTCGTCTTATATCGCAATAGACCTAATGTAGGTCTATGTTGGACGTGAACCTGACAGCCATTTAAACCTAGCCTTACCTAACCTAACATATCCTAACCTAACCCAACCTAACCTAAAGGGAACGGGTTTTAAAAAATACTTGGCTGATTTCAAAAAATTCACTAAGCATTAAGATGCTTCATCACCCCTAAGTAGCGTAGACTATATTTTATCCCCAAATCGCAAGAAAATATGAAACTATAAACGTCATGGCAAACTTCACTTTAGCCTTGAAGTGCAAAAAGCGTAATGTAGTGGTCAATGAAGATGCTTGACGGTTAATGACGAAGTTCACATTGGTCGATTTGTTGAAAATTCGTGCAAATAAAGTTACTGTTTTCTTGTTTTCCTTCTCTGTTACACCAGAAGTGAATAAGTGCCGGTTCGAAGGCTGGATTCCTCACAGTCAAGACTGTAATGACGCTGACTTTTTTAATAAGGAAATGTTTGGCTGTAAGAATCAAATCAAACAATGGGTAGCACGTATACATGTCAAGAGTAATGAGAACGGTTCTACTTTGTTTTTTTTGTAATGTTTCGTTCTTCCATGTTTTATGCTAGTACTTTGGCATATCCTTTACCTTACCGAGATATGTAACTGTAGTGGTTGGCATGCCACTTTATTTGCTTGAAATGCGTTAAGCTACGTGCAGACGGCATATAAAAAGCCGCACATATGTGTGGTTCTGACGTCACATAAAAAGTTGAAAATTCAACGCAAATGCTATACGTAAATCAGTTTACGCAAACTCGGATATTAGGGTGTTCAGACGATGTGCAGAATCTGTCCCAAAAGCCGCACATTAGTTTGCGTTGATTTGCTCGCACATCAAGTGTACGCAAATGATTACGCAAATTTTGCGGTCGATGTGCGACGTGTTCACACGATATGCGGAAATATCCGCACATCACCCATTTGCGTTCATATGCAGGTTTGCGTTAATTCAATAAATTGTTTGAATTTTGTGTTTTATTCATGGTTTGTGGTTGTTGACGAAGCTTATCCGTACATAAATTTAAAATGTTGAAATTATTTGAAAATGTCGAAGAGAAAGTGGAGTACTAGGGCTGTTTTGGCGTTGGATATGATTTATCTGCAATCAATTTTAATGTTTTCATAATAAATCAGTAGAAAAAAATAGCTAAATGAATAATTAAAATACATACTCAAATCAACAACAAAAAAAAAATCATAATAAAAAGACCCGATAATTATTTCAGTACGTACATATTTCGTATTGTATTCATGAACATGAACAGAAAAACAGCATACTACCAACACACTTCGCTTCGCTCATTTTTTTTTTTTTTTTTTATTGAAAACCGATCACAACTATACTGTAAAACCACTACTGATTTGCGTAAAATATGCACATTTGCGTTGTCCTATTTTCGTGTCACCGCACATGATTTTGAAGATCGCACATGCACGCAAACAGTCACAAAAAATGTGCGAGGGTGTTCAGACGATTTGCGAAAAAGCCGCACATTTATGTGCGGCCTCGTCGTCGCACATCATCCGCAAACAATTTGCGTGCATGTGCGGAGTGTCCCAAAAGGGTTTTCAGACGATATGCGTGAATTTTCGCAAATTATGACGTAAAAATGACGTCAGAACCGCAAACGTGTGCGGCTTTTATATGCCGTCTGCACGTAGCTTTAGAACCGAGGCTACCCGAGCTTTGTCGCTCCACCCTATTTATTTACTTCCTGTTGAGCAGAAGGTTATTTTGTTGACTTGTCAACATACATTGTTCATACACAACAGACACATATGTTTGTACCTACATATGTACATCTATAGATAAATGTTTTCATGAATTTTTCATGAATTGTGGGTACTCAGATGCGGACATCATATCCAACTTGACCTTGAAATCGAAAACCAACTTAGCTTGTACCTGTTTGCAAATCACTGCGAGAGAAGATTGTTTACCCATTCGATGAAATGTCCTTGACTTTCACTTGGATTTTTAACGAAATCCTATACAATCCCTTGGCCTTGGAAGAAACCTTTAATGAGTATTCTCTCAAGTAATTAAAACTGACATTCGCTTTCGTGCATTTTTAGTGTTTTTTGGAATAAAAATAGTTGGGAATTGGCAAAGCAAAGCTGTTTTTACTTTAAATCAATGCCACAATGTTATTGATACTTTGTTAAAAATAAAGCTACGGAGTTAAGTTCATCTACCAACATCATCTCAATGACAATGCACAATGTGTAAAAATGCATTAGCATCCCAATTTCAAATGCAGTTATTTTTCGAGAAAACACTTGAGCATATACATATGTACAGCTGTTGACCAGAACTAATTTGTCGATGTGCTTTATATATGACTAAACAGATATATATGGGCTCCATTGGCACCATTTAGAAGAGCTGATGCAACTCTGTAATTTATTTTAACAACTCGTTTGATTGGAAACTACACTAGGTACAGCAAATGTGATTCTCCTGCAAAGCTGGAGCATTCAAACAACAAAATGTCTAGTCTAGATTTAGGGGACGGGTAGAGCTTGCTCTGCTCTGGGCACTGCGGTGTCTGAATGAAACCTATTGTGCCTATTTCTTGTCTAACACGATATATAGACAGTTCAACAAGAACCCAAAATGAATCACTTGTTCTTTTAACAACTTTTCTCAATCATCACGTTTGTAACAGCCCCCAAAAAAAAAAAACAACTCCACAATCTCCTCACAATTCATGGTTATCATTTTAGAGGTAATTGTACAATGTATACGAGTACACCGGACAAGCCAAATAATCATACATAATATTCCAACTCATGTGCTCATGCTCCATTACTTGCACGTAATTCGAAGCAATAATGCAATAACTTCAATGCACCCATTGATGGAGAAGTAAAATAAGAAAATGAAAAAAAAAACGTTCCAGTGTTCCAAGATGCATTGCTAAGATAACAAACCAAGAAACAGAAATAAAAAAAAAATTGCAGAGATCACTTTGAACAACAGCGGCCGCAGTGGAGCTAAGCAATGGTTAATATACATAAACGACATGCTGTGATGCTGTCCCAACTCAAGGATATTTTTGAAAGTTGTTTTCCTGAGTCTGTTCATATGATTACGCCCCGCATCACCCTCCTCTGGCCATTGTGTTGTTCGTGCAGAAAAGAGAGAGAGATAGAGAGAGGGAGAGATATAGTATACAGTTCATTACGGGATGTGTTGATTTCGTGTGGCTGACTGACTGTGTATACAGTTTAGGCCAAAAGGCGAGCAAATTGAAGTTGGACTGCATTGTGAGACTAACAAACATAAGCGTCGCTGAACACACAATTAAAATTGAGATTAAGTACTGTGGGGTCTGTAGGGAACGTAGAGGACTTTGTGTTCAAAAAGCCTGGGCGTACATATATAAAGTTATGATGAAGAAAATCCGATACTAAGAGTTTGCAAATTCTTATAAATAAAAAAGAGGTCCGAGTATTAAACTGAGTTTCCAGGAAACCAATTTATCGAACCGAAAGTTGCTACTGAAAGCTTCAAGTCACTGACGGTGTTTATCCAGCTATGTTGCAGGAAAGTAAAAGGCTTTTGCTACCTATTTTGAAAAATATTTTCACTGACACTTTAGCTCTAGCTTACGTTCCAACACCGGGAGCAAAGTTTTAAAGTCGCTTTCATACAATAAATTGTTAAGCAAAACTGCTTACTCGCCAAGAGCTTTAGACGAACAGACTTACCTCCTTTCTCCTTATAACGCTGGAAAGAATAAATTTTTATTCTCAAAGCCTAACTTCAGATACAAACTGAGACGGATTTCTCAGATGCAACATTCTTAACATAGCAGAATTGAATGTGAGCTTCTCATGAAAGATTTTGCGGTAGTCATTTTCATTGACATTAGGTAATTGACAATGCTAGCTCTGATGGCATGCTGCTAGAGAGCATGGAGTGTATGAATCATTAGTCTTATGGATTGAAGCTAAGCTAGTGAATAAAACCGTGATCGTTGAAAATATTGCAATAAGATTGAATAGTGAATAAGGGTAGTCCCCAAGGTGGTGACCTAATTCCTTTTCTGTGGTGCTGATCGACTATTTACTTGAAATGTTCAATGGATGTAACGGTTTGATCCAGCCCCAAGTTGTTTGTTCAAGAGTACAGGCTGCGCTATATGAGATGGACACCTAATGTGCCAGACACCTAGTGTGCCAGAAACGGTCTCTCCTTCAATCCTTTTAAAATTGAAATTGTTCTCTGCACGAGATACAGAAATTTGACTAGCCTGACCCAAATTACACTTAAAGGCGTCAGCATCGCCTTTCAAACGAAGTCAAACATCTTGAAATAATCAAAGTCTTCTGGAAATGTAAGGAAGCCTTTAGCAAGACATGGGGCCTGTCACCGAAAAAGGGTTGTTTGAATCTATGCGGCTGTATCTGTCATCATCTGTCATCTCCTATGCGTCAATTTATTTGGTGGATAGGAGTTGGCCAAATTTCAAAAAACAATATGTCTTGTCTATACTGGGGCCTTCTCCAGCAGTCCCGGTGCTGCTCTCGACGCACTGCTGAATCTTCCTCCCCTTAATAACTACAATATGGGGTGCACTATCAAAACGATTTCTCGTTTAAAGAGATGTAATCTTTGGCACAATTCACACCGGTGCTTTAAGGAACTCACAAAACAACACATATTTAGACGATTTCACACGGTCAACTTTCCTTCGGTTCAGGATCAGGACTGGTTCACTCTAGAATCTGAGAGAGGAAAAAGAATTGTAATCGAATTTTCACAGATGGTTCTAAAAACAACTATGAATATGGCCCTGTCGCTTTCGTTGAGAGCGATGACATACGACTTCACGACCCATTAGGAACATTGGCATCCATCTTCCAAGCAGATAAATTTTAAAAAATTATAACAAAGTTTGGTGCCCGCGACGGATTGTCTAACATGTCGGCCTGTTACGTGGGTAGTCCAATTACAGAAACATGAAGTAGTTTTTCTACGGATATCGCCATTCCTGAGGAATTATCAAGTCTTCCGAGAGTGATAACATCACGCCTATAAAAACCACTCCCACTCAGCCGCTCGGAATAATCATAAAATTGTAGGTCCTTGAAAAGCGTTATAGTCCGGTCAATTTAGACATAAAAAGAGTGATCAAATAAAGAAAATTCACACAGCCAAATCTTCGTAGAGAATTTAGGTTTACCACAAGGAATAAAGTGTCAAAATCCCAATCAGTCACATTTGCGCAAAGGGACTTGGGAAGGTTAAAAAAGTTAAAATTTTAGGTTTTTTGGATTTTTCTCGAAGTAGGTAAGGGACCGGCGGTCTTTTTAGAGTATATTTTCTTAGAAAAGTATAATGTGTACATAAAAGGAGACACAAGCAGGCATTTTTGATTGCTTGAGTACCTAAATATGTATATACATACGTGGCATATGTGTGCTGTGCATACTATGTAGAACATGATTCTTACAAGCACAATATCTGGGAAATAGTGGGTTTTAGAGAAAAAATCATAAGGACCATTTTTATAGAAAATGTTAAGATCTACAACTTAGCTATTGTTTTTTTCCGATAAAACTCACCGTTTTCCAGGAAATTCCAAAAAACCTAAAATTTCGACCTTCACCAAATAAGTCCCTTAGCGCACATGTGACTGATTGGGACTTTTGACACTTTATTCCTTGTGGCAAACCTAAGGTCTCTACGAAGATTTATCTCTGTCGGAATTTTCTTTATTTCAATTGCCTAAATTGACCGGATATTAGGTAAGAGGGTATGTTGCACTCGCTACTCTATTTATGAAATTTCACAGAGGACACAGCAATCAATTAGAATTGCATAGCATAGGGTGGCACAACAGAGTGGGGAGCCCGGAACCTTGCGAGGAAACATATGGGACCTACAATTTTCTACCATCTCCGGAAAACCCTACACCACGAGAACAAGTTTTACTAAATACAAATATCTGAAATCTGTAAATTTGCAGTTATTTTTCAGCTATATCTCTTAAGAAATGTCCTTAAAAAGTTTGCCACTTTTTCAATCAGAGCACCACTGTGTATTGCAAAACGGTTGCCATCAAAGTACTCAATAGCCACAATGATAAATGACCAAACGGGAAACTTGTCGTTTGACTTAACCGCACCGAAAAGGCTTCGACTTCTTGGTGACAGAGCATGATAGCGCACTGCCTTGATAAATGTCAGATCCCCAATCGTATTGAATTGTGTGTCGATGGAAAAGACCTACTTCCAACTTGTTTCGTTTATAATTCTTCCAACTTGTATCGTTTTTAATTCGATGAACTTTTCCATTCCCATACACACTTCACAATAAACTCTTTCACATGAACGGTAATCCCTTCACCAAGTCAAAATTAATCACACTTTTTCCAACAACACAACCTCTAAACAAACAAAATTCGTACCTTAATCGCTTAAGGTTAACCCGAAATGAACAGAACTCATAAATTGAATATCTGCACGCAACAACTTTCTCACTTTCAGTGAGCCGGTCTGGCTTAATTGCTCGTTTACATTCGGTCAACATTAACTTACACTCAATTTTTAGCTATGAGATGTTAATTTTATTTAATGAGCCTCCCAAAATAAAATGACAGAAAAACTTCAAAGTGCACATGCTATATTCACATTTTGGGAGTTCGTTCACTTTCCAATTTTTTTTTGTTTCACTTTTTTTTTAGTTTGAATTCCAATCTTATTCCTGCAAAAAAAAGATTCGGTTAATCCACAGTCTCGTTTTACAACGAAAATACAGAAAAAAAAGTCCGCCAAAACCCGTTGGAGTTGCGTAAATCAGTTTGAAATTCGTGAGACGAGTTGCAGTACACGCGCCAATGATTGGCGGAGTATGGTGTGGATTTGATATCTGCAAGTTGATGTTGTATCTATCATAAACAACCATTTTTATTAGTAGTTCAATAGATATTTGAAATGCGGTAGTGAATGCGGAGCTCTTGGATAAAAGAAGTTGCGTGCATTTCAATCACTTTTCTTTTCTTTTTTTTATGTTTGAGGTAGGTACGGTACTTCAAAATCATTCAAGTAAGTTAATCCATTGTGAACTAATACTCACACTTGTTTGAAACGGAAATTAATTCATTTTGGTGGTTATTCAATTCAAACAAACTGTGGACAAGCGGTTGCGTTTCGTTATGTGAGGTTGGAATTATTTAAACCGACTGACAATGCAAAACTTGTTAATTAATTTGTATGTCTTACCTTCTGTGTTAATCGGACACTGGGTTACGAGGTTTCTGTTACAATCTCCACTTAAAAGGTTGTTGAACTAACAGGAAAAGATCTTCGAATGATAAGGGGATCTTCTGCTTGAATCTAGAACGTTTTGCTATTAACAGTCTTCTTCTGTCATAGCCTGAAGTAATTTGTGGGTTTGTTTAAAGAAATTTTTAAGAACCGTGAGACTTTGAATGAATAGGTGGTAAAAGTATTTCCTGGTTGCCCAAATGTGTTGGACAAAATATCAAAGAAATTGATTTAATTTAAAGCAGAAGTGTTGGTCTACCTTACTTCCTTCTTAGGTTTTTGACCTATTTTCGAAATACCAAAAAAACCAATCAACAACGTTAGAATTCAGTCCTTTGAAATCCTTTAATCGGCTTCAGTCTGCTGAGAGGCAAAAGTTGCTTTCTTTCATTAGATTTGAAAATATTATGCCAATGCAACCATAACAGGCAACGCCTTTAAAATAGAGAAGTGAGGGCAAAGTTATTTTTTTTTATTATTTTAACGTTCGTAGTTTACAGCAAACGAATAATTTAGTTTGGCTTTAGGCCAAACAAAGCTCCCCTTTTACACGCCGGTTTGTGCCTTGATCAATGAATCGAAAAACAAATGTGTATGAATATAGAAAACCATAAATACATAGCACCCGTGTTGGCCACTGACCCAAAACCTCCTCAAGGCACACACATCTAATTTAATATTTTGCTCTATGGGCCATCAAATATGATAGAAAGTATAATTTGAATGCATTGATTCATATGTTGGTATGTTAACTGCTCGAGCAAAGAATTCTTCAACCTATAAACAGAAATTATTACTTAGTAATGATAATGAGTAATATAAACGTTCGTTTTATGGGACAGTTTTGATGTTTCCAATAGAGTGTGTCATATTAATGAACATGAAGGCAACGCATAGTTGGTACTTTAAATGGCATAGGAATGTTTAAAATCAGCGGTCGATAATTTGGCACTTTCTTTTATCAATCGTCTACAGAAAAGCACTTTCTAACCACAAAAAAAGAATGAATTTCATTTAATTTATTTTATAGCATTACGAACAGAAAAGTAGTTAATTTTATTGCTGTTTGGTAAAGCAATCGACAATTTTGAAAAATGAATGAACTTTGAATTAACAGGGCTTTTGTTTTTAATTTGATGACACCAGAAAGTAAAGTGAAAGGGATTGTAGTGGCTTAGAAAAACAATTAAAGAGACATTTTGTGAAAAGACCAAGCAGTCGTTAACATAAGTTAACATATCCAACTCAAACTACCAAATTCTTGTTAGTCATATTTATTGTTTTTCGTTATTAAAAATAAAACTTGTACGAACCTCACATGCGATATAATTGTAAATGTTTTTGAACTTTGCTTACTTAATTCAAAGGACGTGTCTATCTGCACTCAACATGAGCTTACACCAGCCATTTGAAGTGAGGGGTAAAATAGTGGACTTGGTTAAAAAGAATTTGAACAGTACCAACATTTTGACATTTAAGGTAAATAAGATCAGCGTATCAAACCTAAAAAAGCAATGAAAATAAACTTATAAGTGAAAAATAAGATAAAATGGCCGCATAAATTATCACCTTTCCTTCACTAATAAATGCTCTTATCAATTTTTAAACAAATATAGTAAACACGAGGAGAAACTCATTCTTAAAAAAAAAAAAAAGGGCACGAATTGCCATTGTGCGCCAAGTACAATATAAATTTCTTGAGGCTGAGTGGAAGGTATCACGCTCTTCATAATATATTTGGTGGTACAGGGTTGTCAACTACACATTAATCATATAAATTGAATAAGATCGCAAGATATATTGAAAAAAATTTGAATAAATATTCCAGAAGTTTCTAGCGAAAGTCAAAAAAGGCCACTTTTTAGCAGTTTTTACATATAAACACTGAACATTTAATTAAGTTAGATCAGTTTTCCGTTTTTAAAAAATTAGTTTTTTTTAAAAGTCAAGTGTGCAAGTTTTTAGACCTAGCTAGAAAATGTTTCGACAAAAAGTTTGAAAAGTCAAAGAAGCGGTTATGAAAAATATTCAAAAAAAAAAATATATTTTTCAATGAAAAATATTCAAAAAAAAAATATTTTTTAAAAGCTAATTAGAATTTCAACAATTAAAATTTTTCAAAAAAAAAAAGTTTTTTAAACCACCTAAGACCTCTTAGTAAAACATTTTGTCTAGTGGTTCAGGCTGTAGTTCATATACGGACATACAAACATACAGATAGACAGACAGAATCGCAGGCACAGCTTTTTCGTATTCTCAATTATCGCCAGAGACATCTTTTCTTGCTCAGAGAATGTGTTTTTGCAGTTGCGTCAGCTGCAGGAACGTAGCTGTCATCATTTTTGCAGTCGCGAAAATGCAAATGTATAAAAACGTTTTCTGTTTAGTGTTTTTTTTTTTTTCATGTGTCGCGGAATAACGTAATTTTAACAACTGATTTTGCAGCTGCCTGCTGCCTTGAATGCGAAAACGCTTTGGTTTGGTAGCCCTTTTATTCACTGAGCAAGAAAGGGGTTTTATGAACAAAGTTTCTTCTAACTTTTTGTTTTTTAATTTCTCAAAAACTAAGAAATATTTTTTCGTTTGGTTCTGTGTCTTTGACATAAACTAAAATGAGCATTAATTATTTAATGAAAGGTTAGGGTTGTGGTAGAAGTCCCGAATTCCAAAATCTCAAATTGCAAAATCCAGAATGACTTCGCACTATTTTTGGTATTTGTGAAGTTAAATGGTAATTCTCATTTTTTGATGATTTTTTTCCGTTTTCGTCTAATATCTTATTAATGGAACAATTAAACATTCTATTTTCTTCGAAATATTCTTTATACCCAACTAAATAAGCTTTATCTGCGTGTTTAGCTCACATTTTACAAAAAAAAAATAGTTTTTATAATTTTACTAGCTGAGCTAAGGTTTCCGTTCTCGTTCTTCCATGGGAATATGGGGATGAAATGAAATATAATCTTTATCCTGAAAGAATTTTCGGAATCTGTCCAGTAGTTTCTAAACTTCCATTTTCAACCCAGTTCCTGTGAGAATCTTCCGTTCCCATGGAAATGTGTGAATGAAATGGAAGTCCATGTCACTGGGGGACAATGTAACATCCTAGAGTTGAAAGAATTTTTTAAGTCGGTCAAGTAACTTTAAGAATCCCGTTCTCGTTCCTGTTTCTGTCCCCGTGGGGTTATAGGGATGAGGTCAACGCTAAGTTACTGAGGGACTATGTGGCATCCCAATGCTGAAAGAATTTTTGAAATCTGTCCAGTAGCTTCTAAGTTTCCGTTCCCAAACCCATTCCAGTGAACTGTGCATTTTTTATAAAATTTGGGCAGACAATCACCCCTATCACGAAATCCATTCGGAGAAATCTCCGAATGAAAAACCACGATACGAATCCCGAAAAAAGCAATCACAAGATCCGAAGGAATTATAAAAAAGCATTGCCTGATTGAAAAAATAGTCACCATTTTCGAAGTCAGTTATCATATGTCGAAATAAATACTCGAAGCAATAGAAACAAAAATCCCAAAACTTAAAAAAAAAATCCCTCAACTTTTCCCAAACACATTTTTTTACCAATTTTTATTTTCTAGTAAAAGTCTATTTGTTTGCACTTTTTGTGATTAAAATAAGTTAAAACAGATCTGCGTCATTGATCAAATCTTAAATATTATATGAAATAAACAATTTAACTTTCGATTATAATCAAATATTTTCTTCATCAAGTTATAAAAGAGTACTTTCCAATCTGTCAAATACAAATTCATTCACTGAACAAACCATAAAATAATTTGTGAAATCCAAGTTTGTTTACAGATAAAATTCAAGTGTTGTTTTGAGTGGTAACAGATTAAAAAGTAATCTAACAATCTTACGTCTACTTTTTAAACAGTCCAAATCTGTCAATTTAGCTTAAATTTGGAAACGGGTATAACGAAGACAGTCATTTGAAAAAATGTAATTTCTTTCGGAAATAATTTTATTCATTGATATGTGTTTATGTAACCGATGTTCTTAAAGGGTAAAAACAATAAACAAACAAGCAGCAGGCTATATGAAATGTTATACTGTAATCTAGACATAGCAAAAGGATACGCTTAACGTCCAAAAGAGTAAGTTAATGACCACTGGGAGGAAATAAAAACAGAGTGGGATCTAATTTAATTTACGAGATAATTTTTGTTTTTGTTGTTTTTTCTTAAGTAGAACTATATTTTGTAAAAGTTTTTTATACAATGGATTTATATTTTAACAAATGGATTTTAACTATGGCTCTACGTTCTACGACAGAGGAAACGTGTCGTAGAAAAGGACGTCATATTTCCGTTTCATTCGGAATTAGTGATACCAAATCTACGATTTTCGAAATTCGTTCCACTCCGAATGGATTATGTGATAGTAACTTCGGGAAACTTTGACTTTTTTCGATCACGATGGAATCTGTGATAGGGCTCTTTGTCATGCATTAAAATTCATTCTTTTAATTAAAAATGCTTGTTTCAAATTTCTGAAATATTGAATAAAAATCTATGTATCATTAAAGTGTTGAATGTAAGAAATCAAAGCTGGCTATTTTTTTGTATATTGCGATTATTATTATTATTATTGTTGAGCTAGTTCTTCAACTTCTTCAATAACAAATACTGGCCGATTCAATTTTCATTTTTTATTCATTTATTTTGAAACTTGCACCCAAAAGCCATATATGTCAAATACATAGTGCAACCAAATTGCTAAATTGTGTTTTCTTCTTTATTTAATCAAGCCTTTATAAGCTTGAGAAATTAAAAACACACCTAAAGTGGACTGTTCTTACAACAATTTTATTTTTTATTTTCAGCTTGATAATTCTTCTTAAGAAGTTGTACATAACATGTACTTTGCACACTTTGCTAAACTATGAAAATTTTATAAACTTTATCATACCAATAGAAAATATTAAATAACTTGGACTTCTAAAAGTGGGTGAAACCTCAGGAAAGTGTTAAATTGATACTATCAGTTGATAGTTGATACTTATTCAAGCAGCAAGGAAAACTTTGTAAAGTTTCTCGTGGAAAAAGGTGGACAAAACGTTGAACTAACTAAATATGATTTCATCAGAAAGTCAATAACACGAACGAATATATATATGCAGAATAGAGTTACTGTTTGATGTAGTTGCAGTGAATCTGCATTCATAAAAGGTGCCAACAATAGAACCATATATTCAATAGAGATGTAATTCGGTGTGGAATATAAAATTTTTTATTTCAAAAACAATTCCTGTCTTTCTTTTAGAGAAATAAATTTTACTGTTACATGAAATCATGAAATACAAATTTAAAAAAATTTCATTTCATCCAATCGTTTTCACTATTTTCTTTGCCAAATGTGGTCATTGTAATTAAAAGTAGCTCTGAAATCGCTTTTGTTTTTATGTTTAACCCCAAAATCATCTCCAACAATTTTAGATCATTTTGCAAATATATGTAAATCTAAAAGCAGCATTAAAAGATTTCTTCATAACGTTAACCCCTTCTCTCTCAAAGCTACAACTCAAATTTATAATAACTACTTACTTATTCATGCAGAGACTAATCGCTAAATTATCGTCGAATACACATGGAATATGGGTTCCGTCAAGCAGTGTCATTTAAGACCGTCGGTACCATCATCATTGTCTTGTCTGCAAGAAACTGTTTAACCATAATCTTCTACGCCAACAATGCATTTGACACGCGAATGCGACTTGATTAGCACCATACGCGGCTTAAAAGTGCAGCATAGGACAGTGCTGTAGTTGTACAAATATGCACACTTTTCCACACTAAACCAACACGTATAATCACTTCTTGATGGATGTGGCTGCATCAATTGGCTGTGTGATTAAGTGAAGTGTTGTTAATATTTACAAGTTGTTTCACGGATTAGACGTATGTCAATAATGTTTGCCATCTTAATTGACTGTGAAAAGTAGCTGTAGAGGTGATATATGATAATTATACAAGCTAATGTCACAGTTCGATTTAAAATATACTCGATCAGTTGAGACTAATTTGAAGGTCAACTCTCAATAATTCATGCAAAATCGCAAAATCCGTTGAAAGCAGGTCGAATAAAATTTCAATAAATGCATTTCTGAAATGTCTTTTAATTTACTCAGTGACTCAATCAAAAATTTTTTCTTCTTCGGTTGTTTAGAGCCAAAATATGAACCCACGAGCAAAAACACAACGTTGTGTGAAATGTATGATTCAAATTATCTATCGGAACAATCTACTGCGCGTGACTTTTAACGCTACATTATATTTTATACTTTCTGTTTCCGTGGGACAAAAGTCACAAAATAATTTTTAATTAAAAATGTTTTCATGACACAACAGGCACTTCTTTACGCGACCTTTCTTTTAGATTACTGCTACAAACAATAAAAAGTTATTACGTGATACACAACTTTGGTAGGGAAAGTACAATTCCTCTGTTTCATTCAGATACTACCATGGTCGAAAAATGAACTGTGAAATGCAAATTTTTGCTGACAACATGGAAAACTGATAAGATTTTTAATAATTTCGTCCACTATTACCAATAAACTATACGTGGTAGTTGTGGCTGACAGCGAAAATAAGGTATTATGGCCCTCGGTGAACAATTATGACTGAAAAACAAACTCAAATAAACCGAATGTGTCACGAAATAAAAAAAAAACTATGGGAAGAGCCACCAGTTGAACGGTGTACAGTTCACATTGGAAGACACATTTGTAACACTGCGAATGATTGATTGTAGGGTCATTGTTTTCTGGCCATTTGACAGCTAACCATCATCAGTTGATATGCTGTGGGAAGTTTTGAAAACCTTGTTTGTAAAGCGTTTTTTATTGAGGTCACAAATAAGCTCTTATTCTATAGCAATTGATAAGGCTTTATAAGTCATGTTGGTTAAGTAATGTTATTAAGAAAGATTAGCTCATCGTTAATCGACACCCAACATTAATCAAAAAGAACCGTGTAAATTGTTTATCTCTGTGAATTATATTCTTTCCCAGAAACTAAATGGGTGAGGAAATGCACAGCAAAATTAAGCACAGCCGTCAAAATAGCCGTTCAAACAAAAGAGCTGAGCATCGAACTTTAAAAGATAATTGAAGCAATTTAATACTGACAGCCAAAGTTCAGGAGGTTTTCAACCTTCGTTGGAATGAATTTCAGAAAAAAAAAATTTAACCTAACACAGCTGAGTCAGGCTATCGGTTGGGTGTTTTTTTCTCTTTCATTTCAAACAATATGGATTTAGGTCAATGAGATTCTTGAAGAGATGCGTTGTTTCACAAGTTTTACTTTCAGTGAAGAGATTTAAGATAAAAGAAAGTTTGTCATCACCTTTGTTAAACTAAGTTCCACTAATAACCAGTGAAATTCCAATCTTGTTTATGTATCGACAGTCTTCAAGAGTGTTAATGAATCGCGCTGCTTGGGCGGACATGACGTTCATATCTTAGAAACCATTGATGGTTTCTATCTAATTTGTCCAAGATTCAAGATAAACATAATTTCAAAGTAGGTAGTCCACATTAAAATATATTTGATTGTAGTTGTTTTTAAAGCTTCGTTAAAACGTTTATTTTATGGTTGAATTTTGTTCTTTCTGTTGATGTTTTTTCGCCATGGAAATTTTAAACTTTCGAGTTGGTTCTCTTAACGTGATATGAACGTTGTAATAGTATAAACGAATTCTGTTCAAATTATTGAAGGAAACGGAATCAAATCATCCTCGTTTTATTTTGGAAACTCTGACATCAAGATCAACTAGCCAGCGAGATCCACCACACAGATCAGCCTTCTTGTAAAGCTGAGTGTGCAGATCGAGTGAGGTCTTTCCATTTTTTATTATCACGTGTTCTTTAATTAGTTTTAGGTTTTTGTTGCTCTTCTTTTAAAAATTTAACTGATTTGTCCCGAACGTGGTAAGGTGCACATGATGGTAATACAAACGAGGGCTATAACTGCCGTGGGGAAATGGAAAACGGTTCGAGGGAATCTTCCGGTAACGACATCTTAGCTAAGTGAAAGTCTGATAGTCTAACGCGTTGTTTATCGAAAAGGGCAGACATTTAGTCACATGCATCAGTATTTTAAAAAACGAAAACGAAGCAAAACATTACACACTGCAGTACTGGTTATAAACACCGTCGGCTGATACACCCACAAGAGACACAACAGAACAATTAACAAATGACAACAGCACGTGGTTGTGCTGACAGGCGGTCCTTCATCTAACCACTAACAGAGCTCAACTCGACGTAATTGTGGTGTTCTAAAGGGAACCAACGCATTTCGAGTGACAAGGCCGTTGTCAATCAGTATTTGAAATAAACAGCAGCGCCGATTAAAAACCATTTTGAAGCTAATTTTGTGATGTTTAGATGAAGATTTAGAGACTGAAAAGTGATACTCTAAGGAATGGCAGCCTTAGCAAACCTATTTTGAGTCAACCGAAACGGTTATGGAAAGGAATAAAACGAGACAAAGAGACAATACAAAAAGCCAATGATGGAATGATGATGCTTGAGCAGTGATAAGTAAGAATAAAGGGGTTCAAACAGTGCGGTGAACGTGGCCACCAATTAATACAGACAATATTACATGACTTGAAGTCAAATACCATAACCAAAAACCAATAGCTAGAAGAAACCGATGAATAAGTGGACCTAACTTCAATAAATCAACTTCAGAAATCCAATTGAAAAAGCGCTGGATCCAACTGTTAGGTGATATTTTTCTTCTTTTTAAAAAAAAAAGAAGAGAAGATTTCTTTTTTTTTAAAGAAGTTCCAAATATTTAGCTGGAAGACTCTGACCAAATACCGGCAACAGTACTAAGTATGTGCGGCAATCGTCCCCTTTATAGGGGTGTAGAATGGTGATCTAAATTACTTATATCCGGCGTGCATATGGAACTGGAAAGTTAAGCAGGAACAAATACCCGAAGAGGGTTTCGAATCCACGTCCGACTAATTGATTAAACACTCATTACACTGCCGCATTGTCAGTCTCATAATTATAGTGGGTATGGGTATGTATTAGGTAGCAATGACAAGAGTAAAATATCAAGCTTAGGTTATCGAATTTTCTCTAATCTCACCATAAACACGTCTTGTTGTAGAGTTCTAGACCACCAAGTTCAAAGTATAGTATTGGACAGCAAAAGACATAAATTTTTCAGTTCCGATAATAAGACTTTCACAAATCAAGATCCTAAATCCCATCAAGGAGGACTTAATGCCCGCTTTCTGATCAACATTGCAACACATATTAGAAATAGCTTTTCGCTGAAAAAAATACACAACCGGTTTAGTTCGTATTGTCAAGTTCAAAGGACGACCCTTGGACACGATCGTAAATAGAAAAAATAAAAGGCAGGCCAATACTAATGCAAAAGCATTAGTTGTTTTTAAAAAATCGTATTATGCATAACAGTCCTTTTTAATTTTTTGAGCTTTTAATAAGAAGGGCATGATGTAGTTAGTATTATTACATATTCGTTATAATCCCTAGGCCCCAATGCTTAGTATTTTTTATGCGGTTTTTAATATCCTAAACATAACGTTCAACATTTTTAAGTGCTGAAAATGGTCAAGTTTCTTCGAGCTTATGGTGTTTGTCCTTAGATTACATCATAACCCCATCAGATATTTTCAATAAAACTCTGACTTGAAATAATCATGTCAATAAAATTATCGGTTCAATTTATCTTTGCCTAAGGCACCTGTGGAGGATTTCTAACTTTGTACCTCAACAAACTAGGCTAATGCTAGTAAAATCTGTGCTCTACTTATAACCTATGGTTTACCTCTTTTTGCTGGGATGGACTCAATAAGTAAACAAAAACTAAATTTTGCTTTCTATTCTTGTGTCCGTTTTATATAAGCTCTCAGAAAATTTGACCATATATCCCACTTGTCTAGCTGTATCTTTAATATACCGCTCATGTCGTACTTCGTTCTAGAAATTTGCAAATATGTTCAATTCGTTCAAAGATGCCAACCTATTTATTCGATAAGCTGAAGTTTTCATTGTCACGTCGTACTCTAAACTTAAACATTATTAAAACTTTTACACTACAAACACGAAGATCCTTTTTTGTTTTAGCTGCTAAAATCGGGAATGACTTGCCCGTCGAATTTAATAATTTATCGAATTTTAACCAATTTATAGCCTCTATTACACCCCACTTACGAAACCCAGACATTGCCTTACGTTTCCATTCCACTCGATTTTTGTTGATTAGTTAAACTTACTTTTTATTAGTTTTAACTTTATTCTCTCCTTAACTTTAATGCTGCTTTCTCTTAATGTAAATTTTTCCTACCATATATTAATTTATACACATATGAATCGAACAATTTATTATAATTATTGTTAATTTTAAGCAAAAATAAAACTCCAATCTTAAGGCTAAATGAACTAAATAAATGAAATGAAATGTAATGAAACATTCTAAACGTGTGTTTATAAACTACACGTGTAATTGTTTTTTTTTTTTTTTTCATTAAATATACACATTTAGTTGAGAGCCCTAGTCAGCATATACTTAGTTTTTATACCAAGTACTAAGTGAGCATGCGCGTAAAATATAGTCGTTACTTTAAAATTTGTTCTACACTAATAAAGATAAATTACGTTTTCCATGTTATCGATTTGTACTAATTGGCTCACAAAATCTAAAAATAAATAATTTAGCACTATATTAAGAAGTAAAATGTTTTGGTTTGGCACTTTACATACCTCAAATGTTTGTGTATACTTCTCGATACGATCACCAAGTAGCATTTCATTTTCGCAATAAACATTCTTTGCAATGTTGCGAACGAATGTTTAATGTCAAACCAATTCCAGTAACATGACATTTGATTTGGGTGTCCCAAATGTAATAATTAACCTTATCAGGATTATTTATTTTTAATTTCAATATTTTAACTAAAAGAGCTCGTTCAAATGAAAGCCTTAAAGTGCAAAAATTATTACAGTGCGCAATGAGACGTGAAATAAATTATGTAACATAAGATCCTGAACAGATATTGGTGTGTTTTTGTGGGCTATAGGTCAAAGCCCACAAACACACACCAATATCTATTAAGATTTAAAAAGGTCACAAAACTCATTATATATAATAAGATCCTGAACAGTCACAAGAAACTGAATTTGGTCGTAATAAAATACTTTGATTTTAGTCAAAACAATGATTTACTGAATTTGATGTTAATGCCGTGGTCTGGCGAAATTTTTGAGAAGAGGGAAATAAAGGCCAGCATTTTCAATTCTTATACTGCATTGATAGCTCTTAATAGCATTCATTTCCCTACATCACATACACTGCATGAAATACCTATTCACAGTCGTTTTATTGGTGATTGCCTGTGCTGGAATATAACTGGACGCTTGCTTCGTAATTAATAAACTAGTTTAACCTACATATTTCGAGTGACAATGAACGTCAACATTGTCTGATTAAGGGTAAAAGTGCAAAAATAAGAAGTCGCTACACAATTTGTCGAAATTAAATTTTGTTGCCTTTTCAGTCTAAATTAACGGCTTTTAAAAACAATTAAGACCATTGAATAACTATATATAGAAGTGACACCGGAGAAAATCGCCACAAGGAGTTCTTATGTCGCTAGTGTCGTCGGAGTCGGAGCTAGTAAATTCACCAACCTTTTTGCAAATTTAGTCCCAAAGGATATTTTTTATTATTGTTTATTATTGTTTCGTTGGTTACCGATGAGGTTGTAATTTGTATATTAATATAAAAAAACGTTGTAATTGGGTACGGATAAGTTGAACAATTACTCTCCAGTATTAAAAAAAGAACCCACTCCGCAACTATGACTCTCACACTCACGCATCATTTGATACTTACAATTCTTTCTGCATAAAGCTTTTTTAGAATAGTCAGTTTTTTGATTCTTTATTTCGTTTTCATTAGGGTTATGTGAAACTATGTAATTGTTAAATGGTGAAATAAAGATATTTTCATCTTCTACTGATTCCAGTTTTCTCCTCTTTATTTCAATGGATGTCTGCTCCATAAATTCTCTTCTTTCATTAGCTGAACTTTTTGATTTAAAAAAAAGTTATTGATAACAAATAAGTACTCCGATTTAAGCTCCTGCGTCTGACTCAAGCACATTATTAGATACTTACACTTCTTTCAGTATACATCCTTCCTTGGAATCAACAGTGTTTTGATTTCTTATGTTGTTCTCTTTAAAATAACATTTAGGAACTGCACCGTGAAGCAATCGTAACCGCATACCGCCTGAGGCCAAATCTTTTTTTTTTCAAAATGATTGGCGCAAATATTAAACGGTGGCAACGGTAGGTTCTCTTTCATTTCTTTTAAGTTACAATTTCCCGAATTTAAAAGCCAAATATTGCGGCGATTTGGGTCTTTTGGTAACTTAAAACGAGTAACTCCCGAGCCATAACTATTTTTACAATATTTAAAATTACAAAACACCATTTTTCAACAAATTAATTATTCAAAGGTTTGATTTTCAAAATAAGAGATTGTTGTCGCTTCTCAATACCATTTCCAGAAATAAATCCCTTAAGGGACATATTTTAAAACCTAAACCGCCAAATTACCCTTATTTCAAAATAGTTTGTGTATGAAATAAACAAAGCAGAGACAAAAACATAAACAATAATAAATAGTCTGACTATTGCTAGGTAACAATCTTATTATGCCGAGTTTGAGAAAGTTGTTTCATTCGGGTGTCAGCTTCTATATATAGTTATTCAATGATTAAGACGATAACAATCAGTAAAAACAAACACCCAAACCTTTCATTTTTAAATCGTTTATACAAAAACTCTTGAGCGAAAAAAAATTACTCATACGCCCCAGTCTGGCCAGTTGCAGTCGTAATGCCAACCAATGCTCTAATTTACCCATACACTATCCAAGGCAGTAAATGGATTATTTAATCCAGTCAAATATAATCGTGACTAACGTGCACCCGAGGTTCGGTTCAGTGCGTTCGGT
Organism: Melanostoma mellinum; assembly: GCA_914767635.1. Classification (NCBI taxonomy): domain Eukaryota; kingdom Metazoa; phylum Arthropoda; class Insecta; order Diptera; family Syrphidae; genus Melanostoma; species Melanostoma mellinum. Next base: position 247,071,753 of record OU612058.1, on the reverse strand, counting down.
ACCCCCCGCAAAATAGGTTCAACATGCACTCAACACTCAACCCAACCCAGAGTATGCGCCAACCAAGCACCATACACCGTGAGAAGCATCTACTCACCTACCTCGGTAGGTACCGATCAGTGGCGTGTGCCTTGGCTATAGTTGCCTCTGGTTCCCCCTCAAGGAAGGCCACAAAAAAACCTTTAAATAGATGCAAATAAATAGTTCAACAGTCTGAAACACTATTTTCTCCCTTTTTTTTGCAGTATTATGCATCATTACTGTGCAACGTTGTGCGGATACCTGGTGATTGTGGATTGGAAATGCAGACGCTTACCAGCTGCTGGTTAGGTAATTCGTGGGCAACCGTGGGTCTTTGATGTTCGGTTTTTTATACTGGGTGCTTGGTTGAGCTCGTGCTTGGAGATGCACTTGAAGACGAGTACATTTGCAATGTTTTGAACTTTCTCAAACCAATTCGTCGGCAGTCTTCATTTGGTAGATGCAAACATAAAGATAACATCATGTTTTTTTGAGAAGATTTAGCTGTCAAGCTTGATCAAGACGTACTCTGAGTACATGCAGATCTTCAAATGGTAAAGCTATTAATAACTTGATAACTTTTGAAGGCTTTGACAACTTGAAGCAGCAAACTAATTGCTTCTCCTCATTTGATAGTAATTGTACAAATGGACAAATTTGTGACAAAAAAGGTCTTTGTGATTCGAAGCTTATAGGTCATACATGGCTTGCAGCGACATTATTTGGTGTGAATTTGTGAATTGTTCACACGCTGGTAAGTAAGAGGATGTGGGTGCTATGGTTTTCATGTGTGTTGTGTATTACCAATACAAGGTCACGTCATGTTGGAATAATAAGTTAATGATAGTATTTTCATAATGACACTATTATCTGTTGGTGACCAAAAACATTTAAAATCTATTGTTGAGGGTCTTAAGACCACCGTCAGACGATTGAGTGCACTAATTAATTATTATTTGGAGTTGACTTACTTGGTTATTAAAGAGTTCCGCAATAGGTGCGGTGATTAGTATCATTTTTTATTGCAATTGGTATTGAAGCAAGAGATTAATTGTCAAATATCGTTATAAATGCTGGTTTTTTGCTTTGATTGTTGTTTTGTGAAGGCTACCAACTTTAGCACATAACTTCGAATCATGGAATCGCAATAATTTTTGGGTGGCCGCAATTCGAGTGTTTATTTTAAGACACATAAGGTATGGTAGTTACTTGAAATGAGTTTATTTAGAATTAACAACAACCACATTTATAAATAGAGGGGCTTGGATCCTTGAATGCAAACTGGAATAATTTGGCGTGTAGTTAACGAAGCTCTGTTCAAAACATCAAGTCACTTTTGATGTTTTAAACAGAGCTTCATCAACCGCATTGAATTAAAACCTGAGTCGAAATTTTTTCCTCCAAATGTAACTTTTACATGCAGTATGACTGGCTTTAGTAAAAGAAAGAATACAGCACCCTTTAACCTTCAATTTCAGAAGAAGATTTAATAGCAATGGCTATAACGCGGTAAAAAAAATGGACACGAATAACATTCCGATCAATGATTTGCTTCCTACTCTGTTAACCAGAAAAAAAGTACTTAGCAATGGGAAATAATCGCCGGTCAACAAATAAACAGTGTTTTTTCTTTAAAGTCTGGCATTCAATCTGGCAATACTTTTCTCGGAGTTGGTCCTTTTATTTATGCTCAGTTTAATTTGCAATTTCATCTTGGTAGAATTAAAGCCACGCGACCTCTGGAAAATGCGAGCGCTCGGTAAATTGTCTTAAAATTGCTGTTGACGCCGATTATTACATAATTTCGAATCTCAGACCTGTGAGTCTCCTCTAAGATCGGGCGACTTAACACCGTTTAACTATTTTTTTGTGGGGTTATGTGAAGTAGCTTGTCTACGGAAGTAAGCACTAGACGGTTGACTTCTTGGAAGAGAATAATCGGTGCGTTATTACTGACATACGGCTCCAAATGCTGCAAAAATAGACGAAAATGGGGACTCTTGGCTGGAATTTACTCGAGCCACCCAACGGTGGCCACTTGCCCGAAAGTCGGTTATCCTTATAATAAGGCTAAACTGTTGGCTATAACATTATATTAAATGTGGTTTTTAATTTTTCTTAAAAACCACCTTTTAGATTCCCTCAGTGTCGTTCGACAAGTAAGTGTGTACTGAAGATTGAGGCCTCAATGTCTTCAAGCTATGTACATGCTCCTATGGACCGTTTATTCGAGTATTTGCTAAGTGGAATTACGTATATATCGCTTGGGTGGTTACTTTTGTGTTGTTTTCCTAATTTTTTTTTTTTTTTTTTTTCAAAAGCCTTTTTAGTTAAGAAGGTTCATTTAAACCACCACCTGGCCTGGCCATTAGTTTGTATGAAGTTGTTGGACAAAATGATGATTGGAAAAGGCTCTGGTAGAAAACTAGATGGTTATGCTTTCAATCTACAAAGTTTCTCTTTCTAAAGGCTGCAAAATTATTATGCAAACTACATTGATGAAAAGGCTGTCTTTTAAAACCCTTAAAAAGTTGAACGCTCTAGGAAGGGCTTGTTCTAAAAGTACTTGGTCAAAACAGTTCCAACCAACTGAACCATATACATATATAGAATCCCAGTTTACCGGGCTTCAGTTATTAGTCTTCACGTTTACTGTTCTAGTGAAACTACCCTCTTGCACTGACTATAGATTTGTAACACGGTAGAATAGAAGTGAATAGAGCTCATAACGCCTATGCATCAAAATCTTTAAACAAGCTACTAGTTTAACTCGGTCAGTAGTACACGTGGCACGATGGTTAGCATGTCTGCCTATTACTCGGAAGCTTTTTAATTTTTTAAAAAAGGGTATGCTGTACAATGTTTGCTAAGCGTAGCATTCGAGTGATAGGATTGAAATGACCATATAGTTTGTACGATGAGTGGGAAGGTTATAGAGAGGAATTGATCTAAGATTGCGGGGATTGGTATTGAGGAAGATATTTTCTAGGAATGCGGAACAGTCTATGACACCGGTGATTGTTTGGTGCAAAAATATAATATCGGCAACTATACGACGCTTTTCAAGGGTATGTAAATTGATAAAAAGTAACCGATCTTCATAGGGGGGTAAGATTAGAGGATTACTCCAAGGAAGGTGACGTAAAGCGAATCGAAGAAACCATCTGAGAGAGTGGGTAATCTGGTAGGGAGACCAAACCTGAGAAGCATACTCAAGGATAGGTCTGACGAATGTTGTGTAAAGTGATTTGGTGGTGTAAGGGTTGGGGAATTCTTTGAACCAGCGTTTTATGAAGCCAAGGGAGGAGTTTGCTTTCGCAATAATTTGGTCGATGTGGAATCGGAAATTGAGGTCTTTATCACAATAAGTACTAAGATCAAGAATTGAAGACACTACTGGAACAGGTATGTCACAAAAGACATAAGTCCGAGGGAGTGAGGGGAGGCGTTTGCGTGAAAAGGTCATGAATTGGCACTTACTGGCATTAAGTTCTAGAAAATTTTTCTGACACCAGGTTAAAAAGGAATTTAAATCTTGCTGAAGGAAAGAGGAATCAGAAGGTTTGGATATAATCCTTATAATTTTTATGTCATCTGCGTAGATGGATAAATCACAGTGGGAAATAATCTTATCAACATCATTTATAGCAAGGACGAATAAGAGTGGGCCAAGAAGGCTGCCTTGGGGAACACCGGATGTGGCAGAAATAGGAGTAGATATTGAGTCACGGAAGACTACCGTATAGAAGCGTTGCTTTATGTAACCCATTGAATAAATAGCGGAGGAAAACCATAGGCTCTTAGCTTGAGAATAATTATCTGGTGAGAAATTTTGTCAAAAGCCTTAGAGAAGTCCGTGGTAACTACATCAATGTTTGTAGTTCGAATCCAAACAGAACACAAAAAATGTTTTTGCATGGGTATCAAATTTCATGGGGAATTGGCAAGTCCTCCAAAAGTAAAATCATTGCCATGAAAAGCGCTTTCTCGACTAGCCTTTCCGAATCGTCAGAAAATTGTAGATCCCCTCCATCCCCTCACAAAGGCAACGGTTCTTAGAAATGCGCTTTGACCCGGGGATCCCCGCTCTTCTAGGCCAATCATAAGTAGCAACGTTGTGACCTGCTAAAAAAAAACAAATAACCATTTGAGTATTGAAAATAATATTCTGATTTGATTACGTTGCGACCTCTAACTTTTTTGGTAAATCAATCAAACCAAAGAATCATATGACTTGAACAAGCAGTTCACAAGCAGTGCTCTAGTGAAGTAGCCAGTTGCATTCCTCCCTTGAAACAACTTAGTATCCCTTGATATGCGCGTATAAAAAAAATGTGGAGTGGATGTGACTTGTGATGTTTAGTGAGAACCGGGCTATGAACTAATATAAACTAAAGTAAGCAAATCTTAAGGTGCAAATAAAATAAGCAAAACGCCTTTTATGTCTCAGACAAAAACTATTTGCGTTCCTATGGTCAATAAATAACGAGAATATTTTGTAAATATCACGCTTTAACTGATTTAGACTAAAGTATGTTCAAGCACTTCGGAGTAGTTCTCTTGCTTCAGCTGTTTTAAATTCGTTTGAAATGTCATTCATTTCAATCACGTATTTTTGACATTTCAAATGACTTACTGCCAATAATTAGACTATAGTAATTGGCTGTTCAAGCCTGGCCTATAAACATCGTTATCATTAAGCTTGTATCTTATTGCTTCAGCACGTAATCTGATAGATGACCAAAAATACAATTATTCTCCTAAATAATCACTCATTACAACATCTTAATTTCATTTAACCGAGCAGACACGATTGTGTGTAGCGTTTTTTTTTTTTTTCTAAGATGTCCCAAATCTTTGGATTAAGTCAGTCGATTCCGTGCATGCCATTCCAATGCAACTCCTTTCTAAAACCTCACTTGAAGTAAAGAAGAAGCTAACCAACCTCAAGTTACATAATCAAAAAATAACTAGTTCTTCTTCATCATTTTCCGCAAAGGAGGGCTACACGCATCATAGATGGACTCGCGTATACAAAATATTTATAAAAAATTATTTGACTAGACAGTGATTAAATCTGAATGGTTAATGAATTTTATTTGACGGGATTGTTGTACTGAAAATAATAAATCATGTGAATTTTTATTTTTACAATCGATCGGGTAAGGGATTTGAGTAGGAAGAAAAGTTTAAAGGTGCATTGCTTAATCCTTGTCAGGTATTTCTTTCACTTCATATTTTATGAGAAGCGTAAGAAATGCCGTGGGAATGTTTGCAAAAACATGTTTCTTGAGACAAGTAAGAGAATCATTAGGCCTCAATTTCGAGATCATATACTACATAGGTAATGGCCATGATGTGATAAGTCGTATATGACATGAGATAATCGACTTCAGTTCATTTTTTATGTGGTCCATCATCACCAAATTCACTTACAATGAATAACATATTTGGAGTTGCCCACAAAATACTTTTACGCTCCACAGCTCGTCCTTGATGCTTCTCAATTTGATTACATTTTCTTACAAATTGCAGTTAAGAAACAGAAGAAGCACTAATAATATGTCTTCAAAGCAATCCATGGTCATTATGAATGCTTCAGTCAGTTGAAAATTAGAAGAATTTGAAGAAAAATCCACAATTACACAATTGGTACGCCATTCCTCCTTAATTGTGATTACTCTGCCACCGTATGACTGACTGACAACTACTCAACATCATCAAAACCAGTGAAGACCTGTTGTTTTTTTCTTTCAAAGAAAAGTGGCGCAACTGCTTACCACCAATACGGAAGCCATTGAGATTCTTCATAAATGGACACAACGTGTCTATATACATCACCTCCCATTTCATAAACAGCCCTATAAATTCAATAATGATCTCGTCATCAAGACCGACAGCTGTTTTTTGTATTCCTTTTTTATCTACTTTTCCCATATCTTCTCAATCTATTCCGAGTCTGCTTTGGCGATTATTACACCTAATTAAAAAACATCAGCTGTAAATGAAGACAATTATCGGTAACATCGGAAAGTGTTGCTTTCCCGGTGTCTGTCGGTGTCGGTGCTCGGTGGTTAGTTTCAACTAAAATTGCAGCCACAGATTTAGATTTAGCTTTTGTGGCGGATGTCTTTTCTCAAGAAAGTGAATGTGAACGCAAAAAACTAATCACACACCACGAGGGAAGTGGAAACGAGTTTTGTTTTTTATTATTTGCAGCACAGATAGACAAACACACTTCCATACAAAAAAAAAAAAGTGGTGGCAGCATGCGACCGAAAAATTACACAACTCGGGCAAGAAGCCAAAAAGACATTATGTGTGCGTTGAATAGCTTTGTTGTGGTTTTGTTTGAAGTGACAAATAGCAGCAATATTTTCAATTCAATGCAAGGTAACTCTTATAAGCTCATCCAGCACGAGAAGTGGGCAATCAATTTAAGAGGTTTACTATCCTTCAGGCGTTTGGTAATAAAAAATAAGTGCTTTCATATATATACGGCTGTTTGATCGCATAATTTGGTTAGCTTCAACACAGATTCTTATAACGCAGTAAATTTTCAACCAGAAATTAACATAACTTATGCAAACGTGCACTACTTACTACTGTCTGAGAAGAAGATTTTTTTTCAAAAACTGAACGAAGATTTTATCAAATAGATTTATTTCTCCGCGAGGTTTGGAAGTGGTAAACAATGATATTGAAAAGAGATCCAACCGAAGCTGGATTTGATTTTCTTATATTATTATTTTTCATTTCCCAGAAAGCAACGTCTAATATAGTTGATCTCTTTGATAACGCAAGAATCAATTTTTGAAATGCCAGAAAGCGTTTTTGCTAAAAATAATTATTTTATAAGACAAATAAATTCATCTACTCCTACAAGAGAAGAATGATTAAAATTTCTTAGGAATAACCAAAGTGTCTAAAAAATTATTTTTATGAATAGCGAAGTTCACACTGTAAAATTAGCTGGACAGACTTCGTTTGGTGGATTGTTGGATGGTCGGATGAAGTTTGCGTTCAGGCTAATCAGACTAATCGTCCAACATTATGACATATACTCGTCCTTAACTTAAAAATTTTCAAAAATATTTTAAAACAATCCAACAAATAGGACAAACGGCTTACATTATCCAACATTGGTCGTTCAAACCAAAGTCTGTGCGACTAATTGTACAGTAAATGAAAGACAAGTAAATTTTTGATAATTAAAAACACTTTTATTATATTTCCTCAAATGCACATTTCGAAAGCAATGCTTCCATCATTAGAGAGATTTATAAATTAAATTAAATTAACTGTCAAAAAATTTATAAAAATTAATTTTTCATTTGTGAGATAAAAAAGCAAGTGAAAAATCTCAACTACAAGACTCATCAATTGTACAGTTTGAACTCCGCTAATTAATTTTGAGTTCTGACATATTTTGCCAGGTCGTGTTTTGGATATTCATTGAATATTCATACAAGGATATTCTTTTATTGAAAACTAGCTGACCCGCCCGGCGTTGCTCAGGCCCTACGTCAATCGAATTAAGTAAGTTTAGTTAAGTAGTTTCCCAGTTTCCATTCTAGTGGGATAATAGGGATGAAATATAGTTTATGTTACTCAGAAACAGTTAAGCACTCTAACGATGTCATAGTTTTTGGAATCGGCCCAGTACTGTTAAAGTGAAATGCGCATTGAAATCGGTAGTAGGTGGTTTTTTTTAATCCCGTTCCCGTTCCTGTGGGAAAATGGCGATGAAATGTTGTTTAGATTGCTCAGGGACAATGAACCATTCTAACAGTGAAAGAATTTTTGTAGTACTTTCCAGTTTCTTGGTTATTTCGCCATTACCGTTTCCGTTCCTGAAAGAATATAGGAAGGAAATATAGTCTTAAATACTCAGGAGCAAAATGAATCATTCAAACATTTTCGGGAATTGGTCCAACATTTTCCAAGTTCCCACTAATGTTGTTGTTCCCGTCCCGATGCTGAAGTTCGTGACACTTCTTGAGTACATCAAAGTGTCAGCATCTGCACCGCTCAACATGGTCTCAGAGACCATCAAGTGGTTTTACAATACCCTCATTTGGTCTGAGCCAAAATTAAAATTTTCTTCGAGTCTTTATTACTTTACTCATTTCTTCTTGACTACATAATAACCAAAGAACTTCGACTTCATTTCGAACCCTATATCCCTTCGAGATCCTTATCTCTACCAAATGCCAAGAAGACGCTGTCATTGCTTAGGTCAAAGTGCATAGTATCACTTTAAATCAGTTCGTTTTGTTTAGCGATTGTAAATAAAGTTCAATGTGCGGTCATTTCATATGAAAAAATAGTTTGGATTATTGTAAAAGTCACATTTTTAACTAATAAAAGTTTAAATCTCTATTCTTACCAAGTGAAAATTAAAAGAGTTCTCAAAAACAAACAATCCAATAATCTTACTATTTGTTATTTCATTAGCTGAGCCGCCTGGCGTTGCTCGAGCCTGTAGTTTTAAGGCTCCCGTGCTCATTCCTGTTTCTGTTGCCGTGGGATTATAGGGATGTAATCTACGCTAAGTTACGAAAGAATTTTTGAAATCTGTCCAGTAGTTTTTAGGTTTCCGTTCCCAGCCCCGTTCCTGTGGGAATCTTTCGTTACCGTGGAAATATGTGAAATATAAGCCTAATTCACTGAGGAATAATATAACATCCTAGAACCTAGAGTTGAAAGAATTTTTGAAATCGGTCAAGTTAATTTAAGTGCCCGTTCTCGTTCCCGTTTCTGTTCCCGTGGGATTAAAAGGATGAAATAAAATCTAAATTACTAATTGAGGGGGATAATGTAGCAATCCAAATGCAGGAAGTGGAAGGGTTATAGAAAACTGTCGAGTAGTTTCTAAGTTTCCTTTCACAAACCCGTTCCTGTCGGAATATCCGGGAAATTTTTTAACATCCCGTTTCTGTGGGAATATGGGGAACAAACCTTGACAGGAACCATTTATAAGTCATTGTTACTGAGGGATAATGTAACATCCAAGAATTGAAAGAATTTTTGAAATCGGTCAAGTAAGGATAAGCTTTCGGTTCTCGTCCCCGTTTCTGTTCCCGTGGGATTATAGGGATAAAATATAGTCTAGGTTACTCATGGAGGGGGATAATGTAGCACTCCTGTTGCCGAAAGAATTTTAGAAATCTTTTTAGTAGTTTATAAGTTACCGTTTCCAACCCCGTTCCTGTGGGAATATGGGGATCAAACCTTGACGGGGACCATTTATAAGTCATTGTCACTGAGGGATAATGTAACATCCTAGAGTTGAAAGAATTTTAGAAATCGGTCAAGTAACTTTAAGGTTCCCGTTCTCGTTCCCGTTTCTGTTATCGTGGGATTATAGGGATGAAATATAGTCTAAATTACTAATGGAGGGAGATAATGTGGCAATCCTAATGCAGGAAATGTTATAGAAATCTGTCCAGTAGTTTCTAAGTTTCCGTTCCCAAACCCGTTCCTGTGGGAATATCAATTTTTAAATTTTTTATGTCATAAAAACCTTCTCCTGACAATAACAAACACAACAAAAAAAGAATTGGCCAATTGGTCCAGGCGTTGTTGAGTTATGCGCTTACCAACACATTTTGCGATTCATTTTTATATATAAGAAGATGGAAAATACTTTTTTGTAAAATAATTTGATTCCTGAAATAGCTACCAGTTTGCTTATTAGGAGAATGAAAAATCAGCCCTAAAGATAATAAAACAATGTGTTGATCAAACTAAATTATGATTTTTTCACTTATAAAAAAGACGCAAAAACTAGTCGCTGAGCACATGATTTTTTATACCTCAGTGATAAGAATAATAACAACAGTAGTGTCTGATTTTTGAACCCCTGATTGAGTGATCTAATCGCTACTACTTTACTTGCAATTAATGGGTTTTAAAAAGCAAGTTATACGAGAAATCTTTTTGAAACGAGGCTAACATAAGAATCTTAAATTGCATTGATAGAGAAGTCCAAAAAAACAAAGAAGGGAATAAATAACTATCTTAACACTGTGCCGCTGACAGATGATCTACAAGAAAAAAGAACGTTCACAATTCACCTTATTCTATTCTGAGAAGTATTAGGTTTGAATTTTGTTGTTTTAATGATTGTGAAAAATACTTTGTTAAATTAAAAAGCTTCGAAGTTTGCGTGCGGTCCTCTGCATCTCTTGTGACCGTATCGTGTAAGAAATTAAATAAATAAGGTGGCGCAATAGAGCGGGGAGCCCCACGGCCTTTCGCATTTCTTACAACCGTTGCCTTTGTGAGGAAATGGAGGCGACTTACAATTTTCTGCGGACCCCGAACGGTTATTCCAGAAAGCGGTTTTTAATGGCAATGAATTTACTATCGGAGGACTTGCCAATTCCTCGCGAAATGTGATGCCCGTGAAACAATTTTTTTTCTCTGAGTTTTGAACCACAAACCTCCGCCATATGCTTACTACGCCACGAACACCACACCAACGTTAAGGAATTAAAAAACTCAATCACTGAAAAATTTGATTTCAAAAAAATAAATGATTAAATTTCACTTTTTGCAAAATTAATATATTTTTATTGTTCAGATATATTGAAAGTAAATTCAATAATTTTTCATGGTATACTTTAGGGTTTTTTAATCTTCTCTCTTGTCATACTCTGACCTTTGTCACTTTTGAATCAATTAGGAAATGAAAACTGGAAGTCCAATTTTATTTAATTGTAACTGCTAAATGGTAATGAAACTTAAATCTGTGAACACTCAAGCTAACTATTTTTTTCTATTCGGTCATGAAACTTCATACTATTTTCACAAAAAAGGAACACGAAGGATTGGCATGTTGCCGGTTTTTCTTGCCGCAATTATTTTAACAAGATTTATCGTGCAAATTTTCTGGTTTTACTTCAGTGCACCTATACGCAAGGCTATTGATATTTTTCCAGGCACACAATCAAATATCGCTGCGATCTGCGAACTCTACGTTTTTTTTCAACGATACACCATAATTAACCATTTCAATCCCAAGCTATCGTTAGTCACTCTATGCAGATAAGACCCCTAGTAAATTATTTATCATCAACGTTCATGTTGTTCAAAAAAGCAACTAAAAGTTGCGTAACCAGAACACATTCGCCCCTTGAGGAAACAAAATGTAATCACTGCGCACCAGCAACTATGCATGCGCACTGCTTGGCAAGACTTAAGGGTTTGCGCGTAAGAGCAAATCACTTGACATATCTCAACATAAACGCAATTTGCGCGTCACCTGTGCAGATGGGTGTTACAAAATGCGAGCAAATTAATTTTTGTTTTTAGTTTTTGTTGAATCTGAATAACAATTTCATTTTCAATGATGTGACCTGAAGCAGCTCAGTGCTCAAACCGGAGCAATTTCCACGGCTGAAGTGACATTTCGTTTGAACTTGAGTAGCTTTTAACTTCAAATGATAATTATGTAAGTGTGTGTTTATGTTTAGTGTGGAACACTTAAAGACTTTTACTTTCCGGAACTTGTGATGTGAAGATTTATTTATTTTGCAATATTGCGTCAGTTGTTTGACAGCACAATTAAATAATTGCAACGGATAGCTGATGCGTGAAACAGACTGGCTAATTTACTTCTCGTTTTTAGTTTATTTTTTATGGTTTGGCTAATTGTTGGGAAAGGGTGAAGGCTTAAGTTTAATCCCTACCCAAATCTGCATCTTCTTTTAGATGTTGCACAAGTAAAGAGACATGCTTAAAACTTAATCATTTAAAAAATAGTTACGAGTTTATGTATACAAAAGATTGTACTTGACTTTGGCCGTTTGGGCACCAAGAACGCATATTTAAAAAAACAAGGTCTTGGATATAAATCCTTTTTCGGTGAAGGCTCAAACAGTGCCCGAAAGTTTAATTCTTTTGATAAATCAAATTAAAAAAGCATTTTCCTTCCTCATTTTGAACTAAAGTCGAGCTGCTTTCGAAATTCCCACGAGCTAAATAATGAATTGCAATAAAAAAACGGAAGTCTCACTCAGACTTACATCCTGTCGTGTAGGCTAACTAAACCGAATTCCGTTCAATAAAAAAGCGTTTCAGTAAAATATTTATTCAATCTTTAATTTAAAAAATTTATTACATCGGCTCTCGTTTCATCGCTAAGTGATCCAAATAGCTCGAAGTCATCTCCAAATACAGACTTCAGAATTTTTAATCAGAGACAAGATTCACTCACAAATGGAGCTCTTGGATCATGTAACCAACTCCCAAATGGAACATATGATTACACAATCGTACGAATTTGGTGAACGCACTTCACCACTACAGCTTATGGCATATTAAGCTTAGACTGCAAAAACCAGTACACTAACGAGAGCAAATATTGAAACCAAAACCAGGGAATCAAACAAGTTGCTGCACTTCTCATGATCTAAACGAGTGGAACTGTATACAAGTTTTATGCCTTTTCTGTTAAACGAGGACGACGACGATCGACCGACGCCCAACGTTGATGATAAAGTGAAATTCCAGACACTACTTTTGCTTTCATCGAATTCGCTACACCAAAACCGAACCACAGTGAGGGTAAGTTGATGCTCTTAGGCCTTGGAAGTCAGTTTTATGGAGTGGATCATCTCTCGAAACAGGCCTCTGGTTCGACTTTGTTCCTTCTTTGCCTTTTCTTTATTTGATTATGTGTGTGAAATATTACAATTCACTGCATCAAATAGATTCCGAATCCCAACCAGGAAACCCCAAAGAATTGAAACCATAAAGTCCAACTAAACTATGGGCCTTCAAAGACCACAATCCATCCCTGTATGGAAAAAAAAATTGAAGAAGGCACTGACCAATCCAAAGGCGCCGATTCACCGGGAAATCAAGTTCCATTCCGGCGCGTTTTAAACTAGATTACATGATTGACAAAAGAAAAAAAACCTCTGGACACCCTTAGGTAAAGTATCTCGTGTTGGTATCTTTCACCTGCTGTATCGGATGTCGCTTTTCTTTTCATTCAATTATGACTTCTTTCAAAGATTACTCTCACTCTCGGGGTATAATGAAACGATTCAAGTTGATATGCGGATATCGATGATATAGAGTTATGGTTACTTTATTCAATGCAATTAGATAGGGTTGGACTGGGCTTGTGCTTACCTGTGCTATCGGTATTATTGCTGTACAACAAATTATCGTTGTAAACATTAAAAATATCCAATCGTGGCATTTCATCGTTCTGCTTGATCCGCACTCTGTTGTTACACGCCGGTCGAAGTCGTGGCGATTGTTTTGGCTTTCACGCTTTTGATGGAAATCCAATCTGAAAGGAAGTGAAATAATTTATTTTATGTATTTTTATTAATATCACTTTTATTACGAAGGCGAGTGATGAATTTGAGAATATGGGAAGTGAAAAAGAAAATTATATTGTGTAAAGAAAGTAAAAGGATAAGATTTATAAGTCCAAGCAAAGACAACTGGTATTTATGAGAAGAATTTAATGAAGCATATAAATTATGTAATTTTATGTGAAATGAAACATTGGGTTTGGTGTTGAATCCAAAGAAAGATAAGGTTTATGAAAGACAATTAACTATACCATGTGAAAAATTCAATCTAAAGTCGTAAATTGTTACTATGAGCTTCAAAAGAAATGTCGACAGACATTTATCAAATTCAATGATAGAATAACATTAAGCGTCACACAGTATCACACTGCTACAACAGATTGAAAAAAGGTGTAACCATCCTCAGAATAGAACCTCAATTAGGGAAAAACCCTCCACCCGAATTCATTTTTGAAGCTCAACGACAGTTTATTGTGGATGACGACAAAATAGTAAGCGATAGTATTGTGATAGACGACTATTCAGCGAACAGATTTCTCAAAAACACTTCCCAGAAGCTGAACCGATCATAATGGAAATTCCCAGAATCACGGCTGAAAAACCTAGCGTTGTGAGAAAGTTAGTGACCCCAGAAAGATAAAAGTTTTGCTCGGAAGAAGGACATCGTGCTGAAGTTGCTTACGATTTCCATCTGTAAGCAAATAGAATGTGTAAGTCTGCCTAACCAGTAGTGTAAAAGTTAGATCAAGTATAAAGTATATAGGATATGAAGATACATGAGGGTCTGATAATTTTTTTGCGATCAAGCTGATGTTTTGAGGATCGTTAAGGAGGTATTGTGCTTCCGAATGAGGCTATCTGATGACCAATGAGAATTGTCGCGGGAAAGTCAACAATAGATGCAATCCGACGTACATTGATTCTAATAAAAAAAAATTCGTTATTTCTTGGACGCCTTGCATGTCGTCAATTGTTGAGTTGCAACCTCAATCGGAGGTTGAAACTCAAAATATCGATCTTTTGTTTTTAATTCCATCGATAGCTTCGAAATGCGATATGGGTCCCTTTGATTTTAGACAGCGAAAAGTCACAGAGGCTTATGCGCGGATTGTAGAGGATATGTTTGAAAGAGCCGTGCTTACCTACGTCCAAGTGAAATCAACGAAGATTTCCAAGTTGAAATTGGTATGCACCACGTTTACAACCCATCGGACTTTTATTACAGTCATGATTACCTGCTTTAAGATAAACTACAAAACTTCAAATCACATCAACAGCTCTATGTTGACGATGGAGCCATCCTAAGAAGAACTTAACGAAAAGATATGACTATGACCTAAGACCTATATGCTGCCAGTTTTCTGGTCGAGATATGCCTATTACAGGCACCTCTGAAATAAAAATGTGCTTCCTAAACATGAAAAGTTTAAATAAAGGGTGACTTCTGTTTTTCAGTTTGGAAATACTTTTTTCGGAGCTTGGTCAGCTTGATAGCTGCTATTTGGTTCATGCTCAGTTCATGCTCAGCAATTTCATCGTGGAAGAGCCACACGACCATTAAGCACTGTATACAGTTAGGTAAATTGTCTCGGAACAAAATCACTGTTAACGCCAAATTTTACATGATTTCGAGTTTTAAATCTGTGGGCGATATTACACCGCTGTACAATTTTTTGTGCAGTTATGTAATGTCGCTTGTGTGCGTAGATAAGCCGCCGGAGACGATTGACGCCTTATAAGAGAATATTGAAGCCAACCACTAGAATTTTTTCAAGCTAAGCGCGACGGCCACTTGCTTGAAATTATTTGTAAAATACAATGGCAAACAACTATCTTAATAATAATTGGCCACAACGTTTTATTTTTATTTCTTCTTGAAAACCCAACGTCTAACCGTTTATATAGCATCTATGATCAAGAGCAAAGCAATTTTTGTGTTGTCAGTGATTTGAGTTGTAACCAAATTGTTAGCTTATTGAATCCAATTGAGACTGATGATAACCAAATGTTATCAAGAATAAGCTGATGTTGATTGTACTGTCCCATTCATTAGCCACCCCCACCAGTGCAAAGGGGCTTCTTTCTAAAAGGCATGTTGCTTTGCGGCTCTTCTTAAAAATTTCTAAAACTACCAAATAAAGACAAACTTGCTTTCAAATAAGGAACTCCATAGAACTACTTGTCAATATTTATTGCCATAATTACGTTAGGTGATAAATGATGAGCTATAGTCACAATAACCTTAAAATTGAGCCACTCCTTCAGAGCCTTACTCAGAATGTTAAAAATCTGGAAGACTTAGCGGTAAGCAGTAAGGAAGTAAAGCAAAAGAAGATCCGCATATAAGGAAAGCGATATGTCGCTCAGGAGACAAAAACTGTCTTAAATCAAAGTGTTCAGTCAGACTATAACTTGCCTTTCGTTGTCGAATTGAAAAAGTGAATAAAATGTCACATTTCGGGTAGCAGCAACCCCTTTATTACTGTGACCTCTAAGTAGCCAAGTTTTTTTTTTTTGATAACTCATTTATATCTCGTGAGATGGGATCCATAAATACTCTAGTGTGTGAAATGTGATTCATTATTACTTTACTTAGGTCATTGGACAGTGACTCTAAACCTTGTCCAAATTTTTTTTGACAATAATTTAGATTTCGGGAGAGATTTCTCCACTTTTGCGCTTTAAAAAGGTTGAGGTCCCATTTCACTTGATTGAGCCACCTTAGATGAGACTTTTCCCTTACGTGGATGCTCCGTAGTAAGCCTTCCAAGATGCGTCGAGACGAAACGTCACAGGGCCCAGGTGCGTACTTTTCCAGTTATGCTCATTTGAAACACCTCATAAAGTTCGCTGTTTAAACTTCTTCTCTAAAAACAGTTCTCATCTCTCACGAAAAGGGTAGACGAAGATCGTCATGCAAATGAGGTCCATGCTTCTGCGACGTATGATAGGACTGAGATGATTAGGGTTTAATGAAGGATTGATGGATTTCTCCAGTGAAGATTTATTTCATGAAATGCTATTAATATATATATCAAATGCACATAATGAATTCTTAAATATTCCAATTTGTTCTTTTATCATAGAACGATTTCAACCACCCACAATAAAAAAAAAACAACAGCGATTTTCCTACATAAAGTGCATTTCGTAGTTCTTTGCTATACCAACATATTTATTGGAATTCAACAATAGATAAACAGCAACAGAATTTAAATGATTATTCAACAAAAAAAAAACAGAAACGCCATTAAAGAGCGATATTAACACTGCAAACGCTTTATGAGGGGCAAGCCCAATGATGTGGAAAAAATAAACTGTCTAGAGTCATAAGTCAGAACTGACGCTAATTAGTTCCTTCAAAGTAGCAGTGTTGTATACTTTGTTATACTTTCTGCAAGGCTTAACGTGACTACATTCGAATGGAGCTCTCGAAGGTATACCTTTGAGCATACTTATACGTATTTATTATATTGAATTGGTTCAATGCATCATGCCAATGCATAAGCGCACAACGTTGTCTTCTGATATTTTGTTTTCATGCTTTTCTTTACATAACTTATGGGTATGAAATTATGAACCATAACAGCAGGGTCAGTTTAGTGGAGCAAAAGTCTACAATTGCTGTAATTTTTATACAAACAGCTCTCTTTTGAACAGCAGTGCAGGCATGTAAATGCAGGGATTTTAGTTTTGTGTAGAAAGTTTGCAGAAAATTTACTTGCATGATTGAGCATGATATGGCATTTATAAAATAGAATACTTTCCAAGCAAAAAATCAGAGTTTATCATATTCCTCATGTTTTTAAGAAAATTTTGGCTTGAATACCAAACTGTCACTGCCATAAGAATGATTCATATGGCGTTCATACTGCTTGGATCTTCTTTTCGTTAATGTTCATTTCGTTTTCGTGGTAAACATAACACATTAACTGTCTGCTAACATATTCACACGCATAAAATTCATAAAAAAGATTTTTATGTTTGACTACTCACCCCTTACTCATACGATGTAAACAAAATGACCGACCCAAGTAATTTCCATTAGACTTTCTAGACTAAACTAGTCATAACTTTCTTCCCATCGCATAGTAGTGAATATCTGTTGACAGCCTTTATGATTTCTCGTAATTATTAAAGCAAACTTTTGCGTGTGATATTGCGAAACACAGCAACTTACTTCTGATTTATAAAAGTTTGAAAGAAGCCCGTACTCGCGTTCAATTCAAATTCATTCACACTAATGCTTTAACTGTTCGAATGAATCTTTTTACCCAACCAACCGATTGACAATTATTCAATCTGCATTGCTTATACAACAGTAAAAGATTTATTACGAGGTCACAAAAAGCAATACGAAGAGAAAAAAAAATAAAGGTCGTACGTTTACAGAACAAAATCGTGATCTATTTTTAAGACGGATTGAGCTGTCCACACAAAGCTCAACATTTTCTTGAGCAAAAGTTCTTTTTAAAGTTCAATTTATTCTTAGGCAAAAAGCCAAGTAAATCCGTTTTGCAAATGATTTGTTGCTAATGATTTACATGCAAACACGACCAGTTGTGATAGTCCTTAACGGGGTGTGGCCAACAGTGCTGTTGACTGCAGTAAACGAAATGTAAACCATTTACTGAAAACCTGAAACGAACGAGCTGAGATGGAAACTTGGTTCGTTAATTTCTTCTTGTTTTCCTTATTCCATTGCAAGATCTAGAAAATAATCGTCGAATCACACTCTTCTTAATTATACTTAGTCAATTGCTGTGGAGCCATTTATTCACATGGCATTTCCTCTTCAATTGTGAGAGTAATTAAATGGCGCGACAGCCAGGCGACCTTTGTTGGTTCAAACTATACACTTAGTGACTTTGTATAAATTTATATGTATTTTTCAATTACATAGCGCAGCTCGTTACGAATATAGATCAAACCTCTCGCTTAAGGACGCTCTTGTGATTCACTTAAAGATAGATTGCCTCAGTAACGCACTTTGATCTGCTTAAAGCTCTGCACCGACATGCTCAGTGATATCTGCAGTTACATAAAAGATCGACAATCAATTCTTTTAATTGCTCTGCACTCAATTTTGTTGCACAAACCAGCAGCCGCCAGGCTTAATCTGTTGACATTTTGTAAGTCATTAATGACTTCGCTTAATAGTAGCTAATCATTGATCAAATATGTAATCCATTATGCTGACAGAATGTCATCAACGCATGTTTTCGTAGTTTTCTTTTTCTTATTCCACTGGAACTCATACAACACCTGCCTTTGGAAACACCAAATGTTTTTAGACAATTTAGAAGAAATGAAAGTGAACTGGTTTCATGTTAGCATTTGCATTAGTTTATTTATTATTGATTACAATTGCACAGTATAAAATTATGATAATCTTGAAGGGTTGCTGCTATAAAAAAACCAAAGCAGTAGAGGAGAAAAAATCTAACTCATTCAATGTCACTGCCCTGCCCATATGCTATGCTATATGTCAAACGGTTGAGCGAGCTTTTTCATCAACCACTTGTTATTATAATTAATTGTCGCTTTATATACCGTAGTAGTTTTCTTGGTTGTGGTAGTACTAATTTATGTATCTGCAGTGAAAGTAGACAGCTACTAGAGATCGAGGTCCAATTTAACCATAGCCAATTTTAATAGATTTAGTTTATTGACTCTGTCGTCAGGAAGTTGAGTTTATGAGTAGACTAATGGGAATATATTTTCTTGTGATGAGAATTTCATGGGCTGAATTCCTAAAATTGAAAGTGAAGACTCTATGTCTCGTTTTTAGAGTTTTGGAGAAAACCAAACACTAGAAGATGAGAATTTTATGGAAAACTAAGCCGGCTATTACAAATTAAATATTAAAATTTGATTCGCATTCCACGCATGTAAAAGGCGTTAGTATGAATTAAAGTTTTTTTCAAATTTTCTTATGGAAATGAAAATGAAAAAAAATTTTTACCAATTTCCAAAGAAAGTTATTTAAGCTTTTGTTAGTGAGTACAATAAGGTGTTGGGTGCTATTGGTGGACGCTTTTTTGTTTAATGCTGAGAGATTTCATCTTACTAATGAAAGCTGAATAATTATTTTTGGTTTTGCATACTGATTGCTATTGTGAACTGACCAGACTTATTTAGTAGCATGGCTAATCAAATGTATGTATGTAAGTGAACACTTTTCGAAAAAACTGAATTTTGAAAAATAGTGATTCTTTAATAGTTAAATAAATAAATAAATAGGGTGGTGCAACAGAGCGAGGAGCTCCTGGGCCTGGCGCATTTCTCACAACCATGCCTTGTGAGGGAATGGAAGGGACCTACAATTTTCTGCCGGTTCCGAACTAATCGAGAAAGCGCTTTTCATGGCAATGAATACTAACGGAGGACTTGCCAATTCCTCGTGAAAGGCGATACCCGTGGAAAAAGCATTTTTGCCTCTGTTGGGATTCGAACTCGAACCTCTGGATTAACAGGCGGACATGCTATCCATCACACCACTGCTACCACGTACATAGTTACCTGAAGAAATTAAGCAAAAAACTGTCTGAATTGAGATTAAGGTCAGTTAGCTAGTCAATCCATTAATGAAGCAGTGTCTCATCATGCAAATATATTTGCTTGAAAGAAAAAACAAATCAAAAAGCCGTAAAAAATGCAACGGTCTATAAATATTCGTTTTATGACACAGATTTTTGTGCTATTTTAGATGATTTAAAAGACAACACAGTGTTTGTCGTCTGTGTAACGGAACTATAAAGTATTGGGGCATTTTGAATTAAAAATAAAATAAATTCAAAATTCTAAAAATAAGTTAAACGAAAATTCTTTTATAGAAGGACTTACTCTTTTTATCTCTCTTGATAAAACCAAGGGCGGAATTAGCTCTTCATATAAATTCGTCAAAATGAGGCGAAGAGATGAGAGATTAATTTTTAAATTTTTTTTGCATCATGAGCATAAAGTGAGACATAAAAATATGCGATTATCTATTCAAGATCTTTAATGGCAAAAATGAAATAGAGGGTCTCAAGATGTCTACCTTGAGGTACACCGGAAGTTGCATCAAAAGGAACTCAAAGAGTACAACACAAACGGATTATTAGGATAGGGCTGAATCCAAGGAAGGAAAGCTCAAGTGTAAGAGATTTTATCAAAAGCCTTACTGCCATCTGTGGTAATGACGTCTACTTCTTTCCTTTTTTCCATCAAAAGAAACAAAATCAACTAATTACTCAGTGAAAATTTACAATTTACGACTGCTCAGAAAAAAAAAAGGAATTTTCACAAATAGTCGATAAAAACAATTAACACATTTTTGAGACACTTGTGTGCAGATTTTTGGAGTTTTTGGGATTGGAAATTCGAAAATACGATTACTTTAGCTAAAGTTTAACATAATGGGTACCTTGAAAATTACAATAACAAAAAAAAAAGATTTTATTACTGTTTTTTATTTTTGGAGTTGAAAACTGAAATCGGAAATAGGATCAAGAGATCCAGTGACCGTACTCCATAAAAAATTTGGCGTTTCGCCCAGGTACGACAGTGCGCTCATCAGTTAGATGCTGCCGTACCCCTCTGAGACGCAAATTTGTTTTGGTATATACTAAAACACCTATAAAATTCACAGCACAAGCGTGCGACTATAGTAAATACCTGTTTGCCAAAGCTTTTTTCTGGAATTCTTTATGTAAAATTGGTTTCAAGTTTGAATTTTTAAAATTTTCCAATGAAAATTTTTAGTAATTGAAATAAACAAAGAGTCGAATCATAGCATCTCAAAAAATAAACTCATAGACTAAAACAACCGACATGTCACAATGCGAAACTATCCGCTATGGCCATAGTATTAGTAACATATGAAATCATCATCTAAGAAGAATGCACAAAGGTATAACAAAAGTACATTGGAAGCACTTGCCAGAACACTTAAGACCAGCAACATAATGACTCAAGATGTTTCGGGGACTAAATGGTTTCACAATTTTCGAAAAAACACTGACAGCTATTCCCAGATCGACTCCTGCCGTTGAAATAAACGCTTGCTTCAAGTCATCAAATTTATGCCGCTGCCATCAAACATGAGATTTACATAACTGATTTAAACAAACTTCGTATTTCTGTAAATTCGTCACATCTGCTTATCAGCAGATTACCCTCAAATATCACTGCATAAAAATAACATGCAAAAAATGTTTGAATGAGCGATCAGTTTTGACAATATGTTGACGACTTAAATTTCGTAATTCAGAATCAAATCGTTGCGTTGGAAATCTAGATTCATTTATACCTATACAAACGCAGACGAAGCCAGCATCTATGCAGTTGACTTATAAACTCCGTCTATATGCATAGGTTACCATCAGCCAATTTACAACTGCTCGTCAGTCATATTGCTTTGAAATCTAAACCAGTCAAAGCTATGCATATCACATCGATTTGTGATCAGAAACCTAATAAATCTAATTTTATCAATGTCACTCACATCCCGATATTGGATTGAAAATTCAAAGGTAAAGAAGCTTGTATTTTTCTCTTGATTTGCTCTTCGAGTTCAAACAAATTCAATTTCTAATCCATTTTGCAAAAATTTGGACGACTAACAAGTCACGAGGTCAATGGAATATAGAAATATATGAATTTGAATATTGAAAACGAATGTTCATCTCATGGTATATGTACATAACAAAACGAAATATGTCGTATATATCATAAGGTTGTTAGCTGAAGAAAATGAACCTAGGTTTCACCCATGCAACAAAATACATAGCATAGAAAAATGTACTCCATTTCAATACATTCATTGAATTTTTCTTTTATAATCGCATTGCAACATACGATTTAAACATTACACTTTATTAATTTTCAACAAAAAAAACCGAAATTATGTGGCTACCAGGCGGTGCAGCTAGTAAAGCATTAATAAATAGTGTAAATTATATTCGTAGTCAAATGCTTATAGTTCTTTTATATAGTCGTATTTCAAATTCCTTTAAAAATTATGTCTTGCTTTAGAAATGTTTTAATACAGTGTCCAACTCCATATTGTATTTATAAACATAAACTATTTCAAATACTTCATTCAGTTTTACATTCAAAATTGACAGAATCCAGAGGTACGTCTGTGAGTATTTGATGGCTTATAAGAAACTGTTGCAATGCGTTTACAAATACGAAGTTGGCTACTTTTTAGAAACCAAGAGTGTTCTAAGCACATTTTATAAGAGCTACATTCATGATACATCCGAAATTCAAAAAGGTATTATGTTAGAAACTACAACAACTTAAATTTATAATTTTATGTTTTTAATGATGATTTGACATATTTTGGTTAGTTTTTTTTATAAACTTTATACTTAGGTTTACTAAAACTTAAGTATAAGTCATAAGTCAAAATATAAAATTTTGCTTTAGTGGTTGTTATGTTCTATTGTAAGTTTACTTAAAAACAAGTATGTATAGTATAGATGTCCAATCATAAAAATGTAAGTAAGATGTCAACGCAAGTGTGCTGTAAAACATTCCTAACTTTAAATGTGTACTAAGTTTCAAAATGTGAGTAAATTATTCCAAGCTTAGTCCCATACTTAATCTGATGCATATGTACCAACATTTACATGAAATACCCATGTCCTAATTCAAGTGTGCTTTTCAAAATCTTTATGAAAAAGCCAAATCAAAATAAAATACACGTTATTTGATAGATCTTGATTTAATTCATTGCAATTTTTTATCACCAAAAATGTATTGGCTAATTTTCGCATAATATGCGGAAGAAATGTACTCAACATTTTTCTTAAACAGGACTCTGGCAGCTCTAAAACTAAGCTTGAAAAAGAAAAATAAATAAATATCACAAGCACGCTGTGTCTTGAAACAAATGTTTGGCAATATCAAAGGAAAATTCGTTGTATTTATCAATCAATTATTCCTTTGAATTTGACGGAAACAATTTTTAAATGGCACTTGTGAACTAACAATTTCAAAACAAAGCCAAAAAAAAGTTTGTTATCAGACATCGAAAATGTTACGGACTTCATTTCCGACGGAGATCTGCCAAAAGAATATCTACATTTTTTTCATCCCGTGTCGGTCATAGATGATAGATGATAGATGATAGATATGATCTAAAGTTGGTTTCCTGATTGACAAAATTAATTTATAGCACGAAATTTCTGCACAAGAATAAGTTGGGAACAAGGTCTTCTCATTTCGATCTCGAGTACAATCTACAAAAAAAAAACCTTTTAACATTTAAACACCAAATATCCATTCAACATCTGTTTTGATAGCAGATGACAGGTTTCTTTTTAATTTTTTGAATCTCTTAAATAACATATGCCACGACCCACGACCATCCGCTGGAATTTAATTTCAAAATCATTTCTCTGGTAAGACATCAATGAAAGTTAGTCATTTTTTTCTTGTTGATGTTCAGTTGAACACATTACTGCCGTTTTAGTTTTTATTTTGTTCATTTTTATGAATGAAATGAGTTTTTTAATTAATGACCCAGCTCTTTTCAGCCAAATCATGAGCACCTAATTAATATTCAAATAACACAAAAAATGAGCGATGGACAAGAACTAATTAAAAATTTGAATTTGTTTGCCTTTATTTAAAGTAAACACAACTCGAGAAGAGTTGTGCACTTCGCTTAAGGTTCCAAACTTCTTTAAAAACTTAAATATTAGAAATGATTTCGACTGATCTTAGAGAACCTTCCAATTCAACAAAATCGAATCAGTGCAAAAAATTTAAGAAAAAAAAAAATTTAACAAAAAGGACTCACAAGAAAAGAAGAAATAATTATTCCAAAGAGTAGTTTATCCACACAGAGGCTGCATGTTTCCAAATCGATTTTATTTCAATTTCCAATCAGTTAACAAACAAATAAACAGTTGCTCCAATATCCAAGGTAATTAAGAGACGATTATTTTTAAAAACAAACGAAATGCGCACAAATAAATCACTTGTTTTTTTATTTAATTCTTTCTTTAGAAAAACTATAACGCTTTCTAATTCTATTCCACAAAATTTAAATAAATTATTTATCGGTATCACAATATTGTGCTAGAAATTCAATTCATTTCACTGTCACTTAATTTTCTTTTCCTTTTCAAAAATTTGCACACAAATGTGTTTTACATTAATTTTTGTGAGAAAAAAAAACATACAAAAACACCCAAAAGAAAAGAGGTTGGGGTCTACTGCGATATCTGAATCGATATTTTTCCGTGCCAACGTCTGTCTGCGAACAGATAACAAATCGAACTGTCGCTTTCCTGGTTACTTTTACCTTCGTTTGGTCTCAAGTCTTGAAAAACTTTAACAAAATCCAAACTGCAAGTCTGTTTAACTCGTTAAATCGTTAAAAAGTGGTGCGGTTGGTTTTAAAATTGTTAACCGTTTCGATGGAAACTGCTGCTAAGAGCCGCCACTGTTTATAAACACTACAAAAGAGAAAGGTCGTTTGTGGTGGTTACCATTACACTGTGGCGCATGCGATTCACTTCCATGTTAGCCCGAGTTGGGTTAGTTGCCGACTTAGCAACCTTGCTCTCCATTTGTTTTTTCTACCGTTAGTAGAGTGCGGCTTGATGACATATGATTGTTTGTTTACATTTAATCAGCTGTTTTATAAGAAACGCCGGCTAATAAAGAGAACAAAAAGAAAACTCTCTTAAAGCGACAAGAAATATGAGTAGAAAAATAAAATGAGTTCGAACGACAGCTCTTTTGTTTTTTCTTTCATATATTCTTTTGTTTCTTTATTTCGTTCAGATTTCTTGGACAAATGAATTTACTTCCATCGATTTCCCCCTTGCGATTTTCCCCCTTTAGAGGCTGTTGCATTGTTATTTTGTGATTCTTCCTGGGCTGCCAATTCCTCATCGATCAATAAATCAAAATTGCCCAATGCATCTGGTGAAGGGATCTTATTCCAGCGAACACTAAATCAATATAAAGTTTATTAGTGTCTTTTATTTGAAATAAAATCATTTTAACCTACTCGGGTACTCCATCTGGTGGAAGAACAACCGACAGCATATTGTCAATTAATTTATATTTCAAAATACGGTCGGTTACTGTGGTTGATGTTAAGGATGGCGATGCATTAACTTCAACAAGCCATGGCTTTAAATTGTTATCGATTATAATGTCATAGCCGTAGCATTCGAAACAATGTCGATCACTGGCCATTACTGGAGCAACTGCACGTAGGGAATGAACAATGAGCCATGAAATGGCGCCAAATAAGCGATCGGTTACTTCTTTACCGCGGGTACCTTCCAAGTAGAGGCCAAGATTTTGAACAGACCATTTTCCTCCGTGAAGATTGTTGTATTCACCCTGGAAAAATAAAACATTTCTATGAGCCCATCATTGGAATCATTGCGTGAGAAAATTTGTCTTTTTGAAATCTTTATTCGAAATTCACATTTGTAGCAGTAACTTACATCGTTGAACCTTTTCAAAAAAAAGGATGTAAGCTTTAAATTTCTTATGAGTTTTATTTTATTTCAATAATTAACGATTCTTACATTTTACTGAAATGTACAAGATGTAAGCATTGCTTATCCTAACTAATTTTATAAATGTGAAAGTCCCTCTGTCTGTCCGGCTTTCTATGTTACCATCTCCCGCCCAAACTACCAAACTGATTGATATGAAATTTTGTACAGAGATAGTCTAGAACCAGAGGAAGGACATAGGCTATATATTTTTTCCCTAAATTCCCACGGGAACGGGAACGTATACGGGAATTTAGAAACTACAACACCGATTTAAAAAAATTTTACACCGATAGAATGCTTTACTATCCCAAAGTAACATAAACTTTAATTCATCCACATATTCCTACGGGAACGGGAGTCCTTACTAATATAATAAGTGTGAATGAAGCTCTGTCTGTCCGTCGTTCTATGTTACCATCTTCCGCCCAAACTAATAAACCGATTTAAATGAAATTTTTTACAAAAACTGTTCAGAACCTGAGGAAGGACATAGGCTATATATTTTTTTTTTTTCCTATATTCCCACGGGAGCAGGAAGGTTTACGGGAACTTAGACACTACAGCACCGATTTAAAAAACTCTTCCACCGTTGGAACGCTCCATAATCCCCGAGCAACATTAACTCTTACTCATCCCCATATTCCTTACGGGAACGGTCACCATATTTCCACGGGAACGGAGTCTTTACTAAAGTTATAAGTACGAAGTTGAATTTGTCTATCTATTTCCCTTTGTTACCATTAACCACCCAAACTATTGAACCTATTTATATGAATTTTGGTACAGAGACAGTCTAGAACCTGAGGATGGACAAATATGTTAAGTAATATGTTTTATTCCCATGGGAACGGGAACTTGGAATTTTCAAAAAATGTCCACTGTTAGAATACTACACTATTTTTGAGTAATATAAGGTATAAGTCATCCTCCGGAAACGGCCCTCATATTCTTACGGGAATGGAAGACTTTAGTAACAGTATGAATCCGAAATTAACTCTGTCTGTCTGTTTATCTTTGTTTATATTTACCGCCCAAACTATTGAACCTATTTATATGAATTCTGGTACAGAGACAGTCTAGAACCCGAAGATGGACATCCTTACTAATATTACAAATTTAAAACGTTTTGATTCCCCGTTTTCCTTTAATTCCCATTGATTGGTCATTATAAATAAGTCTCAGGCGCTTTAAGTTGCAGGTGTTCGTTTAGAAAATAATCCCATGGCAACTTTATGTGGCAGGATCACGTGTATCAATCCCACAAAACCTTTTTATTTCGCAAAAAATGGAAAAAATTAGAACGTCGTGTGCAAACATATACTTAAATAAAAAAATATAACAATCGTTTACTAAAACGCATGAATGTGTCTTATTTCCAAAATAAGTAACTTAAAAAAGAAGAATGCTGACGAAAGCCACTATTCCACGCGGACGAAGTCCCGGGTACAGCTAGTATGATATACATTTGAGAAAAATATAAAAAGTGTTTAGCTTATTATTTATTTATGTGGTGTCTTGGAGTCACCCTGTGACCTGAATGCTAAGGTGACATCAGACTTCAAGTTGACAGCCAGAAAAAGGAAGTGGAGAAAACTAGTGGAGAGAAGAAAGAAAGTCACATGGAGAGAAAATTAAAACCACGACATTTTGGCGACGAGCGAAAAATGAACGAAACGACGATTTCTAATGTCAACCATACGTCGTCACAAACTTTCGGCAAACTGGAGCAATTTCAACCATCAATGGCCTGGAATAATTACAAAGAACGAATGGAGTTTTAATTTGAGGCCAATGGCATAACGAACGACGGATCAATGAGAGCAATATTTTTATCATGTGTTGGGGAATCGACGTATGAGATAATCCGCTCTTTACTTACACCTCTGTCCCCCAAAGATGTGTCGTTCCAAGAAATTGTGGAAAAATTGGATAATCATTTTCATCCTAAGCCAAATGAAATCGTACAACGATTTACGTTCCACCAACGTGTTCAGAAGAGTGGCGAATCAATCGCTGATTTTGTTAAGGATTTAAGAAAATTGTCGGAACACTGCGATTTCATGGAACTGGACAAAATGTTGAGAGATCAGATTGTCTGCGGCGTGGCCGATGAGGCTTTACAGAAACGTCTGTTTAGTGAGCTCAAGTTAGATTTTAAACGGGCTTATGAAATTTCGGTTGCACATGAAGCAGCCCAGCGCAACGTACTCAACGTCCGTGGCAATAATGAAGTTATGGCGATGTCAACGAAAAAGAAGTACCATAGACCAGAACATGTGCGATGTTTTCGATGCGAAGGGAATCATTTTGCTGATAAGTGTTTTTATAAAGAAAAAAACTGTGAATTCTGCAAAGTGAAAGGCCATTCAAGCAAAGCATGTTATAAAAAAAAGGCAGCCAATCGTCAGCAACAGGCTATTCACGTAGTAGACGAAAGAACAGTTGAAAACGAGTCCGAACATCAGCTGAGTGAATCAACGGGGTCGTCAAACTATTTTTTTGAATTAAATCACATACAAACAGCTCCGCAGGCGTTGGCACACAAGATCCTGACACAGGTTTGGCTTAATGGTGTTAGAGAATTTTTTGAGGTGGACTCTGGTGCGGCATGCACTGTCATTTCAGAAGTTACGTGGAATCGTATAAATCACAAAAACAAGTCGTTGATTCCATCAAACATTACGTTGCAGACCTGGTCCAAGGAGAAGTTGCGAATTCTGGGATCATCTTTGGTGAATATAAGATATAATAATAAAGAGTATAAATTGCCAGTTGTTGTTGTTGCAGGTGGTGGGCGGTGTTTGATGGGTAGAGACTGGTTCCCAGTTTTGGGAATTTCTGTTCAAGGTGTTTGTGCGTTAGAGGTGGCAGGGAATGCGATAAATTTGGAAGGGAAATTTCGAAACGTTTTTAGCAAAGATCTGGGTGCTCACAAAGGGCCACCTGTTTCTTTGGAAATAGTGCCAGGATCAAATCCAATTTTTCTAAAGCATCGGCAGTGTCCAATCGCATGGAAGCCAGCAGTTGAAACAGAAATTGAGAAGCTAGTTAAACAAAAGATTTTAGAGCCGGTCATGTTTTCCCGTTGGGCAACACCCATTGTACCTGTGCCAAAGTCTGACGGTTCTGTAAGAATATGTGGTGATTACAGGAGCACTGTAAATGCGGTGATAAAACCCAATGCTTACCCTCTACCAACTGTCTCAGAGGTTATGGCGGAAATCTCAGGCGGTAAAGTATTCTCAAAGTTAGATTTGCAACAGGCCTACCAGCAACTCGTTGTTGATGACGCCTCGGCTGAGTTATTGACTCTTAATACACACAAGGGATTATATAAGGTGCGTAGATTACCTTTTGGTGTCTCGGCCGCTCCAGGTTTGTTCCAAAAATTTATGGATAGTCTTTTGGTCGGTATAAGGGGCGTAAAAGCATATCTCGATGACATTATTGTCTCTGGAAAAGATGAACCTGACCACAATGGTAATTTAGAAGCAGTTTTCGAAAAATTAGCTAAAGCAAACGTCACAGTAAACAAGAATAAGTGTTTATTTGCTCAGCGCGAATTGGATTTTCTTGGTTTTCATATAAGTGGGGATGGAATTTCCCCTAACAAAGAGAAAGTGAGAGCGATTCAACAGGCACCTATTCCTGAAAATAAGGAGATGTTACAATCTTTTCTGGGTTTACTAAATTTTTATAACTCATTTCTACCGCATAAATCATCTATTGCTGAAAAATTACATCGATTGCTTGACAAAAATGTGAAATGGAAATGGACCGATGAGCATCAAGGTGTTTTCAATGAACTAAAGAATTTGCTTGATTCAGATACAATTTTAATACATTACGACATGTCTAAACCGTTGGTTCTCTCCTGCGATGCTTCGCCTTATGGGATTGGCGCCGTTTTGGCACATCGTGATACGGAAAATGGAATAGAGCGTCCTATTGCCTTTTGCTCTCGCACTCTTGGAGTCCACGAGCGAAACTACGCCCATATTGACAAAGAGGCACTAGCCATTATTTTTGGAATGAAACATTTCCATCAATATGTCGCGGGACGTAACGTAACTATCACTACTGACCACAAGCCGTTGCTGGGAATTTTTAATAGACGTAAGCAAATACCACAAATGATCTCACCCCGAATGTTACGTTGGTGCCTGCTATTGTCCGCGTATGATTATACAATTGAGTATAGACCAGGGCCAAAGAATGCAAATGCGGATTGTTTGAGTCGTTTGCCATTACCATCGGAAATTGACGCTCCAATAAATGGTCCGGCTGATATATTGATGTTGGAGATGCGTAGTAATCCACCAGTGACAGCGGCTGACATAGCTAAAGAGACTGCAAAAGACCCGGTGATGTCAAGAGTTTTGCGGTTAATATTACATGGTTGGCCAACAATTTTTGAGAGTTCAGAAGAACTTATTCCGTATATCCGTAGAAAAACGGAACTCTCGTCTCATAAGGGCTGTATCTTGTGGGGGAGTAGAGTAGTTGTGCCTCCAACATACCGAAATCAGATTTTGAAAAGTCTTCATGGTTATCATCCGGGAATAAATTTAATGAAGGCTTATTCTCGTAGCTATGTGTGGTGGCCTAAACTTGATAAGCAAATCGAATTAGAAGTCCAACGCTGTGACCAATGTCAAAAAAATAAAGGAAACCCACCAGCGGCACCGTCACAATTTATTAAGCCCCCAGAAGATCCATGGAACACTTTACATATAGATTTTGCTGGACCTTTCCAGGGATATACATTTTTGGTCATAGTTGACTCTATGTCAAAGTGGCTTGAGGTAAAAATTGTACGCAGCATGTCATCGACCGAAGTGAAAAATAAACTGCGTGAGATATTTGCTATACATGGCCAGCCCAAAAGAATTATTTCAGATAATGGTACAGCGTTTGTGTCCGCTGAAATGCAACAATTTTATACTGTAAACGGAATTAAGTTTAATTCAACGGCTCCATACCACCCATCTAGTAATGGTCAAGCGGAACGTATGGTTCAATACTTAAAAACATCTCTCAAGACAATGTCAGAAGGAGACATGCACACAAAACTGCAACGTGTTCTATTTAAACAACACACGACACCAAACACAACAACAGGAAAAACGCCTGCGGAGCTGTTGATGGGGCGTAGGCTTCGAACTGCATTAGATGTCATGCATCCTGATGATGGACAGTTAAATCCCGTGAGGTCTGAATCGTCTAAGGGTCAGGTAAGAAGTTTCAATATTGGAGACACTATTTATTTTCGGAATTATTCGAGTGGACCGCAGTGGCTGGAAGGTGAAATCATCGAGGTAACTGGTCCGGTTTCCTATGTAGTAAAGTCAACGGATAATAAAATAGGTCGCCGCCATATCGATCAAATTAAACGCCGCCTAACCGACAACCAACCGTTTGAGATTCCATGTAGAGATGATGAGACTGGGGATCGTCATCGAGAAGACTTAACCATAAAAAACTCATCCCTGCCACCAACAACAACAGAAAACGTAGCTACCCTGCCACCAACAACAACAGAAAACGTAGCTACACCTGATTTACAAGAGTTTCGTTTTGAGGAACAAAAGGTTAAATCCAATGATGACATCTTAGCGCCCACCACCTCCGCAACAACAGTTCCTGATAATGTCACCCGTTATGGACGAGTGATAAAAGCGCCTGAACGTTTTGGGATAAACTAAAAGGGGAGGAATGTGGTGTCTTGGAGTCACCCTGTGACCTGAATGCTAAGGTGACATCAGACTTCAAGTTGACAGCCAGAAAAAGGAAGTGGAGAAAACTAGTGGAGAGAAGAAAGAAAGTCACATGGAGAGAAAATTAAAACCACGACAATTTATATTTCTAAATGAAAACCTTAGACCTGTGTTGCTACTTTCTTGCAAATTAGCATTGCATTGCCAATCAGCTACGTCTAACAAGGAAAATCGAAACTTGGAAAATTAAGATACTTCAATCATTTATGATTTATTTTCATTTGTAGTTTGCCATTTTTTGGGGTTTTCGGTTCTCTAAAAACGCTGACCCACGAACACAACTTGTTTGTTTAACTAGGTAGGGCGAAGGTAGATTACCTTCACTAGCACGTCGACCTGAAAGATCTTTTGTGCAGTTTCCTTAGGTTTAAACACGTAAAGTGTAAAATTGTTCATTCCAAGTTGAGGTCGTGTAATAGCCTAAGAATATTCGAAGAAGAGGTGTTTCTAATGTCAAGGAGACTAGTGAATCTTTTTTTGAAATGTTTTAGCCGGGATCTGGCTATGGCACGCCCTTCACATAAAATGTGTTCAGCTTTTTAATGTCTTCAAAGCAGAGACGGCAGGTATCATCTTGGCTGATGTCGATGTTTTTAAGGTGATATAACCAATAAGGATATAAGCCCGTAACTAACTGCGTCACGTTTATAAAATAATAAATAGGGTGGCGCAACAGAGCGAGGAGCCCCTGGGCTTAGCGCATTTCTCACAACCATGCCTTGTGAGGGAATGGAGGGGACCTACAATTTTTCGCCGGTTCCGAACGGAGAATGCGCTTTTCATGGCAATGAATTTACTAACGGAGGACTTGCCCATTCCTTGCGAAAGGCGATACCCGTGGAAAAACATTTTTGCATTTTGCCTCTGCTGGGATTCGAACCTCGAACCTCTGGGTTAGCAGGTGGACATGCTAACCATTGCGCCGCGGGTACCACTGCGTCACGTTTGCTCATGTCAAAAATTTCTTTCATACGTTTTTGAGATAAGTCGATGAATAGTTTTGATTGGCGGTGGCCACGTAGAGTTGTTCCAGGTGGGGATCATTTTCTGCCGTTTCCAGGTAACCAGTTCGTGTTTAATGCTACTGATTGGGAGACCGCAGTAGGGTTTCGGGCCTTTGAAGTGGGATTGAGAGCCTAGGTTAGCTAGGCATAGGCAACCCCTTCGTTGTCCTGTACACTTTCAAGCCAAGGGTACCATTTTATTGTGGGTGGCTAATTGACATAGATAAATGTCAAGCAGTTTCAAACTAGTTTGGATTCGATTTTGATTGAGAACATGCCCTTTAGGGCTGCCTGACTGTCAGAGTAAATTATATTGCTTAATCTTCGGAGGTTTCTTCTAATGCATTCCCAAGAACAACTACAACACAAACGTTTGTCAATCCACAGCCAATATCTAGTCCTACTTTAGAGAGGGTATATGGGTAAAACTAAGGGTATAAATAATATTTAAATGCTACATACTTTCAAAGAAAGTTTTATTGCTATGCTCTCACGTCAAAGTCCTTAAACTGATTTTAAAAACTGTTTTACCAATGAGGTGCTGCATTGCCAGCGAATAACATGGGCTATATCCTATCCCCGTTATCCTCCGGAAATAAAAACCACGTGTACCAATTCGCGGGGCACTTCTTAGCCATCGGTTATTTGTCCTTGAGTTTCTAATGTTTTCTTGAGTTTTTTTAACAGAACTCTTCAGGATTAAGGTAGTAAGGATATTATGCGTGGAATCGTACCTTAATTGGCTGGTGATCTCCGACAAACAATCAGCTATCCTATGGCACCGTGGATGGAATCAGAGCCTGTAAATCATTAAACTTACAAGCTAAAGTTGAAAATTTCAGTCTGAAAACGAAAATGAGACGGCTTCGTCATCATGACGAAGTTTTGGAACACTATTCAGAAAAGCTATTGAAATTCAGTTGTTTAGACGCAGGTTTTGAAGATTATGAAATGATTTACTTTGCAGACGAGTGTTTTGTTGTTTAGTATCGCTTTCTATGTATGTATGTATTGTTTGAATTTATCCAAGCTTACAACAAAAACTATTGTGTTTAGTGGTTATGCACAGTTCAGTGGTTATGCACAAGATGAATTTCGGTGGTTAAAACTGACATTGTCAATAAAATCAGCACTGAAAATTCTAAAAGACGTATGGGGGATATTAAGGATTATACAAATAGATGCACTCATGCATTAAATACAGAACATACTATCTGATATCCTGCGAAATTTTTAAATTCCCTTGAACGTTCGGTTATTTCCTCATATGTATGTATAAACTTCAATTAAAACTGAATGAACCTATGCTTTTGTGAAATCTCAATGCTCTCCTCCACTACGTATAATGGAACGAGGTTTCGGAACGGATTCGGACAATTGATGCAGAATATACTCAGATCTTAAACAGGTGTCAAGAAACAGGAAAACGTTATCATATCTAAACTTCTAATTATTCCCACCGATTCAATCGAAACGAGTTATTTTTCTCATTCTCAGTTATCAGTTTTTATTTTACTATTGACAAAAAAGCGCATGGCAAAAAAAAGGAGGCAACAGGGGTACATTTCGAAAAGCTATGGCTTTCCCAAAGCCAACTATGTACATGTAGCCGGTTCGCATTTTAAGATTTATTCAAATATTTATTCAAATATTTGCGCCAAGCGAAGTTATTTATAACACGTTCATAGATACTCTAAGCTTGTCAAAACGTTAGTTCTAATTTTTGTTGTTAACTATTATGACAAAGTATGATTTCAGTTTTTTCAACTTAGAGGAATAAATAAATAGAGCAATAAATAAAATTGTTATTATTTACTTTCTAACGACAATGATAATGCCTTTGACAGTTATTAACGAGAGCGAGGCCGCGGCTAAAAGCTAGTTGATGATTATGCTCAAATTGAGATAGTTAGTGAATGGAATGTTAAATGATGTAAGTAGGCTACTTTGTTCATAGTGATTGGGAGATTCTAGTCTTTGGTTGTCGGAACGAAAAAGAACTTTTTGAAAAGCTATCGACGACAATCGACGAAAGACTAATTTTTATACATATGTGTTAGTTTCTCATCTAGATTCCTTTTCTTCTATTCCGGATATTGTTGTGGTCTCAGAAATTTGGATCTTTAATTATGAAGCTAGTAATTATGAATAACCTGGTTATAAATTGTATCTCAATTCAAATGAGAACTATGCTGCTGGAGGTGTTAGATGTTTTATCAAACAAGAATTTGATGTTGTTGAAGTTTTGAAAGTAAATTTTCAAAGTGCTGATGTTTTAAAAATTGGTTTCAAATTAAATCAGAAACTTTTCGTCATAGTGTGTGTTTATAGGTTTCATTTGTTTAGCTTTGGATTTTTTTTTGAGGAATTTTCAACATTTTTGAATAGTGAAAAATCAGAAAATCTGTTAATTGTTGGTGATTTTAATTTGAACATTCTAGAAAGCAATGAACATTGAACAAGTTGGAACTTATTTGGATCTATTAGCTTCTAATGGACTTATTTCCTTTATTAAAGAAATTACTAGACCTAGATCTGGTAAATGCCTTGATCATATACAGGGTGCGACAAAAGTATGTAAGCCCCTTGAAATATGGCAGAATATGCGTTAAAAAAAATCAAAGACCCTTTATCCGACGTAATTTTTGACGAGGAATCCGATGGTGACCTTGAATTTGACCTTGGACGTAACCTTGAAGCCCCAGCGACCCAAAAATCGATTTTTCAAATGGAAACCCCCATTTTTTGTTGCAGATTTGGAAAGAGCGCAAAATTTTTTTTTATTTTTTTTAATGATATTATTAGAGGTGCAGCGCTTGAAATAAAAAATACGTGAAAAATGAAAACATTGGTCTGAAACCCTTGGAAATATCGCAGAATATTCGTTAAAAAAAATCAAAGACCCCGTATCCGGCCTATTTTTCGACGAGGAATCCGATGGTAACCTTGAATTTGACCTTGGACGTAACCTTGAACCCCCAGCGACCCAAAAACCTCCATTTTTTATTGCAGATTTGGAAAGAGCGGGAAGTTCCACGTTAAAAAATTTATTTTATTTTTATTTATTATGGACACTTTTCAGAACATTATTTATCGCACAACTTATTTCTAAGATCCTTCGTTGTGCAAATATTTCCATGGGTTTCCATACTTTTGTCACACCCTGTATATGGTCGCTTTGCTCTTTCTTTTGTTAATTCATGTGAAAAATGTGTTTTTGAACTAAGAGTCACTGATCATTCCATGACTGGTATTTTGATTGATATTGGTTTCAATACAATTAATTTCGATTCTGAAGGTTCTGAAAAAGTAGCTACCAATATTGACTTTGATAGGCTCAAACATTGCCTAACTTTTGAATTGTGGGAAGAAGTGTTTGCGGAAATTTATCCATCAAAATCATACGATTTTTTTCTAGCATTTTGAGAGAGATATATATCTCAATGTTCTTCTTCAGTTTCCTCAAAAAAAGATTGAAAAGCGACTTAAGCCCTGGATAACTCAGAACCTTCTTAAAAAAGTAAAATATAAGAACAAAATTAGAAAAAAGTTTTCAAAGCATAGAAACAATGAATACTCGAAAAATAAATATAAAAGAGTATGTAAGAACTAAAGAAAGAAATTCCTATCTGCCGAGACAACTACTACATAAACAAATTTAATCGTTAAACGTTAAAGATGAATGGCAAATTGTTAATAGTATCCTCAACAAGAAAACAGAAAGAAAAATACCTTCTGCTATTAAAAATGGTAATTGTGTTTTTTCAGATAAAAAAGGTATTGCAATGAGTTCAATGACTATTTTTCAACGATTTCACACAATTTAAAAAACATGTAAATTTTATTCTAGTTTTTATTCTTTTATTTATGAGTCACCCCACCCATTCAAAATTATTATGGAAATTATTTACCTAATAGTGACAATATCTCCATTTTTTACTATAAAAATATCATTGTCACATATATTTCTTAAATTTGCCTACGCAAACGTTTATATATTTTTGTATTTATATTTTAAGAAATAAATTATATCAATCAATCAATAAATCAACAATCTTTTGACGACGCAGTCTACAATAGACAATTGAACGATAATCGTCTGAAAAGTTACGGAATTTGGGCCCAGAATTTTATCTTGAAGAGTGGTTAAAATATTAATTTTTAAATGAAATTTCGTGTCCAAAAGTATCGTCCTTTTTTGTCATGTAACAAAAGTCTAGGGGTCCCGGAGTAATGTAGAATGAAACATTGGAATAAGTTTTAAAATAATATTAATATTTCGGGCTTGGGATAGGTATAGCAGAGCCTATAGCCTCTCACAAACCACAACCACTTCTGTGAAGGTAATATGAGCCAATCTTCAATGGCTCATTGAATAAACCACTCTTCGTCAATATGCATTTTGAAGTTCTTACCAATCCCTCACAAAAAGCAACAGAAAAATTTTAGTCATCACTAGAAATTGAGTCTTGAATCCTGATGTATTGAAAAAATGTGCGTAACTATTTATACCGGATGAGAAGTCAGACCGAAATTGCACTGATCTGTAGTTTTCTCATCAAACATAGGCTTTACTCGTAACTAGCTTCATAAAAAAAAGTCGATAACATGGTCGTTTGCGAAATTTTACATTCCTGCCTCCAAGTGCATGACCTTTTTAAAACCCAAAAATAGAAAATTAAAAAACAAATATAAGAATATAAGCAACTGCATCACATACCTATTCCTTAAACAAATTGCAATTGGCTTTCAGTAAATATGGAACTATAAACGCTTTGTATATAAGTACAAGATTCTTACCCCATGCTTTTGAACACTGACATTGGTCAAATGGACATACATGTTGTCCAACTCCGTAACACTTGTATCATACTTCACAGTACAAAATCTACAGAATCCCTGTTTAAATAAGTATGCCTTCAGTGGACGAAACGATGTAACCAACACATATAATCGCAGATCAAACTTCTTTCCCCCTATCAGCAACGGATTATCTATATATCTGTAATAAGAGAAAACAAGATTAATTTAAAAAAAAAGTTTCAATAAGAATCCCAATTTCTTACCTTGAAATGACATAGCTCTCTTTACCGATTTGTGGATGAAATGGTCCCTTCGCTTCTCGTGACCACTTCTTTAGTTTTGACAATTTGTTAATGAGAAATATCCCTGCACCTTGCGACTTCCCACATGGTTTCATTATCCAAGTGCTTTGAGGATTCTTTCTGTATTCTTCAACAAACATATTGTAATCTGTTCGAGAGATATCAGAAAGTTATACTTGTCCATAACCAAAACCCTTTTCTCACCAGCTGGTAGTACAAACGTAACTGGAATGAAATCCAAATACAGGTATCTTGCTCCTCCATATTGATTGGGCTCAGCTTTCTCTGCAAGAATGTTACCGTCACGTTCCAGGTCCTTGCGGTACCTTTTGATATTTTTCACTAACAAATCTTTTCGAGATAATTCGTAGTGATTCGGGAAGTGATTAATCATTCTATACCATCCAAGAAGAACAAATGGTAACAAAAACTACTTATACAGTCATTTAAGCTCACTCACTGATTATCATGCATTCGATAGCCACTGTCCACACTAAAGATGTTTCTACAACTCTGCACACCAGCCCAGTAGAAGTTCCAATCATCGTCAGCACCCACTTGAGTCCAACCACGCTTCTCGAAATTATTCACCAAGACTGATTTGTCCAAATCCGTACAGAAACAGATCTTCATTCGTTCGTGTGCGTTCGACTGGGCCCCAACTCTGCAAATGAACGTAACAATCCATTTAAATCGGTGACCTTTTTAGTTTCTATATGTGGGCTCTTTAAAAAAAAAAAAAAAAAAGAACATTAACCTTTTACTCACCTGCCGTACATGTTTGCTAAATTTGTAACTATTCGTTTCTGTTCGCATGTCATAATGAAAAGGGTGGTGTCAAAGGATTGGTATGGGAACGCGTAAGGCAGTTAGGGATTTAATTTACCTCAACTTGCGTTAATGTTTCTACTAAAATATTGATAAAACACTGGTAGTCAAGGGAGGTGGTATTTGCTAGGTGATACAAACAACCTGCAACAAGCTGCTTCTTTTTTAAACAAAAACAAACAACCGAAATCGAAAACCTGGATAGACGAGAAGTCCTATTATTGCTTCCTACACCTATTCGATAATAACATTCTGTATCTGGCCAACATAGTTAAGTGAACCCCTGATATTGAAGACTTTCTACTAGCTACACCACTAAGACTTTGATATCGGGTCAGTTTACTATCCAATGCATCCTCTTTCGTATTAACCTTCCTGTTCTCTGTAGATAACCAAGACTCTTACCCCTCCTGTGAATCTTAATCAGGATAGTTCTAAACATGTACACTGATGTATCCTCGTCCTCTCAATTGCGGCTTCATAAGGGGTCGTTCATTTGGTCTGACTAAGAACTATTGAAGAATAACTATGCCATCTCGGGTCGTGATCGTGATACATTCAACTGTCGACAAAAGCGCATACTCATTATATAGGCAGACCGACCATTTGTTTTGGTTCTTCTTAAACTTTCTCTTGCAATTTATCAGCATTTATTTTGAAGTCATAATGGACTGGAACCAAACAAAACCTCGAAGAGAATTAATTAAAAACTGATAGAAGCACATAATACGCCCTATGCAGCTATAGTTTACAGAAATAAAAATAGTGAATGGACTGCTTCGTGAAGACAAACTCATAAATGTTTCAGTACTTAAGGGCCAGCTTTGGTTTTGGGGCATTTTCTAAAGACTTTATGAGACCAGTCTTTTTATAGTCACTTACTTGGCCTGAATCAATCATAAACTGACTTTGAAAGGTCGACGTTGAACTAGACTTGAGTCAAATAATGTGCAGCCGACAATGCAATCGAGACAACGGTGCGAGTTATCCCAGAAACAATTTTTGGAGCGGATGACCTTCTGGCAACAATCCTTGACATAGGTCGTAGATATACGAAAGGCCGGAATAGAATAGATAACGGCCTTGACACTCGAAAGCATCGATTGCCTTTCGGACACCGCAAATTAGTCGAGTTGAGCGTTAGGGGGGCCGTCTGTACTCACAGCCGCTGTTTCTGTGGGTATATCAGCCGACGGGCTTTGTATTAAATGCTGCAGTATATAATGTTTCGTTTTGTTCCTTTTTTAGAACCAAAAGATTGCTTCTGAAAATAGGCGCAGCTCCTAGTACTTATTTTGCACACCTTTTGCTTTCTATGTAACCCAATTACCCGAAAGTGTGTTGGACAAACATACCTCATCCGTCTGATTGGAGCCCGTCTCACTAATTTCTTTTCGCTTATGATTTGATCACACATCTGGTAGCTAGATTTTTTCAAATATTTTTGTATTTCAACTATCAAACTGATTACAAAAGAAAACACTTTTTAAAACAAAGTGGGATAACCCGCCGAATGCTTAGATTGAATACCATCCTGGAGTTCCTGGGCGTTTCTTGTTTCTATCTAAAAAGCTTTTGAATCCTTTTTTAGACTCATCCATTGCCTTTTCATCCTTTTCGGCAGCATCGCCATCCTTGTGTTCACACACCTCGGGGAAAGTAAATTTCATTTCTTTCGGCTGTAAAAAACAGACACCGATTAGATTGTTGATTTGAATGCTATTCTCTGTTTGATTTACTTACTAGAGTAACATACGCAAGTTTGACATCGTCACCTTTGGTCACATAACCGTACATCTGATCTCGTTTGGTTGGCCCTAGAGCTATCCTGGTACGAACACTTTTCACCGGTACCTTGTAGATTTTTTCCAAGTAGTTGGCGACATCGTATCTTGTCATTTGCATTGATACCGAAAAGGTTACAACATTTTCTGGTTGTGGTTCTTTGGTTCTAATTAATTTCATCCAGAAATTTGGAAGAAACACACGTAGTTGTGGATTTCCTCGTTGATAAATTGGATACCAGCGTGTGGACATTTTTCTTTGAGGTAATTCAGAAAAAATTGATGGAAAAATATTTTGGATTGGAAATGTCAAAGAGATGACATAACCAAATCAGCT
The DNA here is from genome assembly GCA_914767635.1 of Melanostoma mellinum. Lineage (NCBI taxonomy): Eukaryota > Metazoa > Arthropoda > Insecta > Diptera > Syrphidae > Melanostoma > Melanostoma mellinum. The sequence goes on along the minus strand of OU612058.1, from coordinate 247,031,039 downwards.
GTTTAGAATGCCTGTTTGATTTCACAATTTCTCGAACTTTTCGATGAAAATAAAGTTAGTAATTTTATTCGAACAACGAAGTTTTCACTTTTTTTTGAACGATTTGGAAAAATGGTAAAAATTTTAAAACAAGGAAGATGAAATTCCAAAATGTCTATGGAAAATGGAATTTAAAAATATTTGTTATTTGTATAGTTTTTGTGATTTTCTTTTCGGTATTTGGACAAAGCTTCGTTTTTTAAATAAAACCTCAAGAACCCGAGCTTTTTATATGATAAAGCAGCACTCGAATCATTCATTCATTGCTTCTTGTATAAATGGTAAATCAAATTCAGCTGTTTTAAATGTTTCTACGATTCAAGAATAAAAATTAGAAAATTTATTAATTTTATGAGGATGCTTTTCAGAACCTTTGGTTTTTAAATTTTCTTATGATTCTAAAATCAGAAGAATTCCAAAACCACACGAGCCCTATCAGTTGAGCTAATAGGAACTCCTAAACCGAAGCGTTTTTGCAGTCGTGTCTGGCAGTCGCAGTTGTCAAAACTTAGTTGTGCGGTGACAAAAATGAGAACACCCGCGTTATAATGTAATTTTGACAACTGCAATTGCCACCACTGCAAAATGGCCATTTTATTTACTCTATTCTGTGTAAATGGTTTTGGCTTCGAAGGTCCTTTATTCATTTTTATGTTTTTTCAGTTCATCAAAAAATCGAAGTATTTGCCTCCCCTTAACGTTGCTGTCTTCAAACAACAGATGTCCCTACACGTATCTTCGAATGTCAGTGGAATTTTTCGAATTTTCTGGCAAAACAGAAATGTCATCGAGTGTGCTCCACAAATTTTCTTCCCGCTGTCAGTTCGTATTCGTCGTAGTTTTTTCTTCCGTGCAAGTACCCCCGCAGGTAAGAATAAACTTTGCTCACTTTTAAGAAAAAAAGAATTAAAACTTATTTCATGTAATCTAAATTGACCGAGGGCGTTTTGCCAGACCCCACACATGGCATTAATAAATAATTGTATGCATTTTATTTGCTAATTCTAAAAATACCACACAAATTATGAACGTGCGACAACAATTATGAGGCATCTAAGGCGACGATGACAGACCATTACATAAGCTGTTGTGAGTTCTTGGTCCAAGAAAAAATACTGCAATCATCAGTGGAGCACAGCGACTCGACTAGTGAAACACCCTCAGCTAGACGCAATGTTTATTTTCACAATTTGCCTTTTCGCTCAGATTCTTTTCAATCTGTTCTGATTGAAAAGGGTCACAATCGACTACATTATGTTTTTTCTTTAACAAAAACCTTTTTTTTTTTCATTTAAAGTTGTTTAAAACTCCAAAATGCGTCTAACATCGTTTTTGAACGGCCAACATTTTGGCAATCTCTACAAGATCAATGGACTTGTTACCTACAAAATTTCACCATTCGAGCAAAAGGCATTCGCTGGAGCCATCAGCAAGGGTGTTCCCAACATGGTCCGACGATTCAGGTCAAACGTTTTCTATGTAGCACCACGTAAGTTTAAGATGATGTTCGAGGGTTCGTACTGCATTGATTCATTGCTATTTTTTCTTTTTATTTTTGTAGCATTCATCGTTGCATACCTAGTCTACAACTTTGCCGAGAAGGACCACGCTCGACGACTCCGTAAAGATCCAGCCGAATTCGCAAACGATGTATAGAGTGTTTGATGATTTAATCTGTTGTAGGCGATTTATTCCACTTGATATGTAAATAGAATTGTGATGCGATTGTGGGCTTGACGCAAATGATCGTATCTCAGTAAAAACATTTGGAACATATTTCGTTGGGTTTTTATTGCACCTTTTATTTTCAAGTGTTTCATTAAGCAACCGACCAAATTGTAAATTTTCTTACCTTACATTTTTTCTTTGGAAATATTCTGCTTCGCTTTCTTTCAAAGGCGCTGTGACTTTTATTATCAAAGTTCTAATTCTTTTTTTGTATGAAGTGCAATACATAATAGGAAACTGGAACTTCATCGAAAAGACTTTTATTTTTATTGGACATACGACATAGCTCGGCCTAAGAAGTCCCTATCCGTGAGCCCTGTTGCCTGTTGTTGGCACAAGAATGAGAAATCGAATTATAACTATTCCTCTTTTTAGAATTATGAATGTTTAAAAAATAAATAAGTATAAATAGGCTGGCATAACAGAGCGGTGGTCCGAGGGTCTATCGCATTCCTCCATTGTCAGGAAATTGACAATTTTCTACCGACTCCGAAAAGCTAATCGAGAAGGCGTTTTCCATGGCAATGAATTTACTATCCAAGGACTTGCCGTTTCCACGCGATAGGCGATACTCGTCAAAAACCATTTTTGTTTTCTGCTTGGGCTTGAATATAACGAACCTCCTGCGTCACACTCACAGGCAGACATGCCAGTAATTATGCCACGCGAGAGACAACTGTGAGAACCTTTAGAAATATCTAGAACCTAAATATTAATCACAGAGGTACAGAGGATGTTCTCAATTCCTGTCTCTGTATAGTTATATCAACTCCTCCTACAAAGATCATACGGAATAGCGTGGCTCATACTATAACTAGGTAGTTGGATAAGACGGGTTTGACGGTTTCTTGTTGGCGCAGTTCACTCTGTACGACTAGGTGATCAAAATTCAAAAATACATTGTACTATCCAGCATCATAATTTGATATTCTCCATCATCGAAAGTAGTTTTATTCGATCGGAGTACGACCGACTGAGATTGTTTAATATAGTGAAAATTTAATATAAGGGGTAAAAGGAGAGGGTTTAGGATTTAGATGGGAAATCGGAAAGGAAACGGAAAGTAGCAAATGGATATGAAAGGTAGGATGAGGATAAGGTCAGGAAACAGCAACCGACAAAGGAAACAGGTAGGTGGGTATTTAGGAAGGGAGAAAAAATGTGGGAAGGGAAAGAATGCTCTTACTCGGAGGCCTGGCACGCTTGCGATGCTCGACTTAGCTCACCGGAAATGGGGTCTTTCCTCCTTGTAGGCCCTCACGCCTTACCTTCTATCAAAACACAAGCATCGTGCCAAAAATTTTAACCACCACCCAAAAATATCTCACCTCACTCTATTTACTACCGCTGTTATGTAGTGCGGCCTTTTCCCAACCCTCCTGGAATCCCGTCGGCAATCTTTGGTGGGATCCCCCTTACGCATATGTGCTGTCAGGCACCAACCACCGTCTCCAATTCGTCGTGAAATCATTTCTTGTCATTATCATCAACATGATGTGCATTTTTCGTTTTAATTTTATCTAGTTTTTTATTTTATTAAAAAAACAAATTCCTTCCTTGCAAGCTCCCGCAACAAATTTGAGAAGAAAAGTGATACTCACTCACTGGATCACTCATGATGTAAGTTCGCCCTTGAATACGTTTAGCTCAGTATATGATTTGTTTCAGTGCTTTGTTGTAAAGTGCATTGCTAAGCTGAATCAAGAATTGCTGAGTTGCGACAAAAACACACCTTGGGCCGGATTTGTCTGAATTTTAGGCATTAAAAAACGTGTTTAAGGCCCTGAAAAAGTTGCCAAACTTTGTAAAACGATAGTAAAATAGCTCTCCACCAACCACTGAAAGCAAGATTATATGAAATAATCTTTTGACGACGCAATCTACAATAGATGATTGATCGATAATCGTCTGAAAAGTTACGGAGTGAACCCCCTGGGTATTCTCATTTATGTCGCTATGTAAACAGATGATTTTGAGGCCGGCGCAACTGCAAAAACGCTTAAGTTTGAAAGAGAATAAATATATCGTGCTTTGAAATGGTTTCGTGTGAACAGATCTAAAGATATACTTTTATGATCCTCTTTAGCCCTCAGAAATCAAAACTTTATAGTACACTCACAACTTTCCACTCAACACCAAAATTGTGGAATGGTTCGGTTCTTAGCAGGTCACAGCGTTGTGATTTGTGACTTTTGGGCAGAATCGGGCTGTAATATAACCGTACCCATTGATTATAACCAATCCATGCATACTGAAAATAAGGGTTACGAAGCACCAAAAACAAATGCAATGCAATTTCAGATTTCCACATTCCACAACCCAATTCCACACCAATTCAAATTCAAGTGTTAATTGAATCTCCGTGAAAACGAGTAAAGCCTTGAATTGGAAAAAGTAAAATTAAAAAGTCTTGGTTTCTTATCTGACTGCGTCCAATCTGCTGTCAGACACTTTTTTGACAGGAAAACCATTTTCCGAACACCTCTACCTTCTCCCTCGTTTACCCAGCTATCTAACTTTGTCTCACTCATTCTCATGGAGTTTCATGGAAGCGCCCTATTCCATTGTATATATAAATGCATCTATATATATATATACATGCAATACTACTTCTCACTTTTTTCTTTGCCTCCATATTCATCCATGGGCCATGGCTCTGTCGCCGTCGTCTTCGCATACATTCGCTTTTAGTCAGTTCGTTCGTTTTAAGTTTGTCTTCTGTGAGAAGAAAAATGTGCAGTCTGCCCTAAATTCGTGTTTAAATATCAAATACACTTGACTCTTAACCCATCGCAGTAATTCATTAGAGAAACAACTCAACAAAATGATTAAATTTCGATCGAAACTTAAGAAAATAGTTTAAAATTGCTCGCCGCCCGCAGAAAACAATAAAAAAATTTCGCCCCCCGGACGAGTTGTTCTGGACGTGCCAATGCCAAAGGAGAATACATATAGAAGTTAAATAAAAAAAAAAAGAGGAAAAAAACGACAAATGGTTTTGTGATACACAAGTGAAAATAATTACCGTTTATTTTTTCTTATTTTCATTTTCAATTTTGCACTGAATAAATTGTAGTAAATAGCAAAAGAAGTACAAAAATTAATTCGAAACGGAAATCAAATAGAAAAGTGAAAAGAAGTGGTGAAGAAAACGTAGTGAAGCGGTCGAAAATTAAGAAAAAATGTCCAGCTGGGCGGAACGAGTACACCGCCGTGCTGCGGATCTTGGAAGTGTAGTCACTTCTTGTGGTCATCCGGGCTCTGGAGGAACACCATACCCCTCATACCGTCTGGAGAAAGTCAAATTTGGTGTTTCTTTGGAAGAGGTTTGCAAAAATGACAACATTCCCGCCCCTTTGCTTGTGCTAATCCTCAAGCTGAATAAGGAGTCACCAAATCGAAGGGATGTCTTCCGTGCCCCTGGCCATCAGGGTGCCATGAAAAAGCTAATACACTTCCTGCAGGCTGGTCGCCTGGTAAACGTGGACAACTTTTCGGTGTACACAATCGCAAGTGTACTGAAGAAGTTTTTGCGAAAAATTCCAAATGGAGTTTTTGGTCGGTTGGGGGAGAACGAGCTCTTTGCGTGCATTGAACTGGATAACGAGATGGAGCAACAGGAGAGAATTCATAGGTGAGTGCTTGTTTGTTGTTTTTGTATTTCCTATTCCAAGCCATGTGTGCTTTTCTAAATTCAAATAGAAGCATGTGGCTCAACCTTAATTGGGGACACTTTTGGGGCGTTGGTGCTGCTTGCATTGATAACATAGTACTTTAATTAAGGCCAGTAGCAGATAGTGAAATGCAATTGAGCAACATACACTCAAAATTGAGGGCAGATAGAAAAAAACTTAGGAAAGGGTGATGGGTGACGGGAAGCCCTCTTGATTAATCGGTGAAAACGTCGATTCGTCGTGGCAAATTCGGTTGTTTTTCGTTGTACTGTTTGTTATCAGGGCGCCACTGGCTTGAATGTTGTAAACGTGTCCGCTTTGGGAAAGTCGAAATAAACAAAAATGAAGATACATAGACACGGTCTGATTGGGTCAATCGTTGAGAATGTTGGTGTCAATGGTTAAGTGGGGCAATTTGAACTACAGTAGATACCATTAGTACTCACATAAGGTCACGGTCTGTTTTACTCGAAAAGACTGTGCACTTAAACATACTTTGCCTTCCTCAGGCAATTTACATAACAGCTTTAAGTCATTAGAGTATCGTCACGCTTTGGTTTGCCTCTAATTTAATGGGTCTTCTGTTGAATTGAAAGTTTCCGTGGAAGCGTTTCTTTTGTTTTTGTATATGCAGCAATCGTGTATGGTTTGTTTATCTGAAAAATCGTGTTTTACGGTGTTGATATTGCTTGCGAAACAAAAATACGAGCGTAAAACTTGGGCGATATCGTTGTTGTGGTCGGTATCAGTGTAGGTAGGTAGGTAGGTACTCTGAGCTTACACACTTCAAAGTCAATCAAGCGTACAAAAAATAAAGATAATGTTCAAGTCCGTAGATGGACGGATATCTTCGTGAATTGCAGTTTATGAAATAATTGGTTTCGTTGCACTTTTGCTGATTAAATAATTTTTCTTGTTCCCTTTCACGTTGTTGCACCGACTGCTGAGGTTTGAATTGTTCGCAATATGAACTTGAATATTGTGCATAAAACGTTCGCTGCGGTTCAATGATTTTAATCAACTCCTTACAAGAAGTAGGTACCTAGGTTTAACACACATCCATATTTTTGGGTCTCAGAAGTCGTTTTTAGCAAGGCTTTCAACTCATTTTGAAATGATTTGAAGAAAGTTAAATATACTCTTACGATCTACTCACGGGATATGGTCCATTGAAAATATTGTCCTTGAGAGCTTAGCGCAGAAACTTAGTTCTTGTCCGGAAAACGAACTTTCACAATGATGTTACAGTTCTCAATACCTGTGACTTGAAAAAGATGCCATAAAAGCTTTTCGAAATTGTTAGTTAACTGCTATTTGGAGGAATTGTCTAATAAGTAAACGTAGTTACCTCCTAGAGAGACATTTCACTTTCACTGTGTGTGATATCCGTGAAATAATAATTAGACCGTCGGATTGATAGTATGAACAACATGGTTGGGATTTTTGCGTTCTACTTCTCGCTTAATTTACGCTTGTAAAATTGTCTTGGAAATTAGGTGTGTATTTATATTGTTTTGAAGACATTTGTATTTTACTTACTTGATAGAGAATTTGGAGCTTTTGAAAGAAGGGAAAAATTATTTTTGTTTTTCAAAGTTGTAAGTAAAAATCAAAAATAAATATATATGGTGGTGCAATAGAGCGAGGAGCCCCAGGGCCTAGCGCATTTCTAGCAACAGATTTTTAATCAGGTGTATGCCAATTTTTTCTTAGGTGTTTGCCAATTTGGACGTTTCAGATCTGATACTCACCTTATAAATGCTGGTGTGCCCCAGGGCTCCGTTTTGTCTCCAACTCTCCTTATCTTCATTAATGATCGCTTATCTGAAACTTCTAATCCTCTTAATTGTTTTGCTGACAACTCTACCCTCAGCTTTTTATATTCGTTTTCAAATTCACGTCCCTACTCTTTGGATGTGGAACTGGAATGGTTGCCAAAAATGCTGCTTAATGCTTTGGTTTCTTAAGACGATGCAGTACATTTTTCATCCCTTCTGATCTTGCTCAAAACTAGAGTACAATACCCATATCTGGTCAGGTGCTCTCTAATCATCTTATTGCGCCTACTTGATAGGGTACAAAACAGAGCGTTGAGATGTATTGGTGATAGTTCAATCGTAGAATGGATCGAAACTATACCCAGCTGCATTCCTCCCCTGACACAATTCAGCCGCAACACCCGCCTTGCTACGATTGCCCATCAGAGCCCAACTTTGGACGAACAGTCAAGTATAGAGATTCATATTTTAGTCGGATCACCCGAATGTGGAATGCTCTACCTGAATCTCTTTCCTCTGCATTACGATTTCCAAATTTCAAAACGTGCATCGGTGTCTCATTTCAAATCCTCTTCTATTTCCCTTAGTTCTCGCACTGTGTTCTATAACATTATAAGAGCAGATAGTCATAACCCCTTGTTGTGGGCGTTAAAAAAAAAATCATGTGTGTATAGTTTGCATTCAGACTTAACGTCCAACATTATGGCATATAGCTACTCTTTCGCTTCGTCAACTTCAAAATTTTCAATAATATTTGAAAACCGTGCAACTACATAGTTGGACACAACCGACACCCCGCTTTTCCCCTCTGCTTTCCCCGCATTGCTGAGGTAGTTATAGTATTGCTGAGTTGTGATAAATCGCAGCTAATATCAGAAAAAACATAGAAAGTATTTCGGGAAAATAGGTTGTGACAAGCCTACTACAGACTTTAGCATGGCTTTCGAAAAAATTCTTCATAGCTTAATTGTTTTAAGTTTTTTTTCTGCTTCGGTCCTTAACTTCATAAATGGATTTCCTCGTATCTAAACAGTCATCAACACAGTCCGTTTTCGTTCCGTCATTTCAGTTCCTTTAATGGCCAACTTTATCTAAGGTGCCAGTTATAGCGATCAGGAAAACGAATCAGGAAAAATTTTCAAATGGAATAATAACTATGTTTTCGTTACAATTGAATAACAAATGTTATATCAATCAATAGTAAACAGCCCAGAGAATTTTTATTGCCAAGAAAATGTTCAATTGAACAAATTCTTTGCCGTAATATTGTATTTTTCTATTTTCCTGATGGAATTGAAACAAGAAAATAAAAAAATAAAAATTAAACAGAAAATATTTGTTCTATTATACATATCTTTTTTGGGCACAAATGCTTTGAGTGATTTGCCATTGATTGGTATAGCATTTGTTATTCAATTGTAACGAAAACATAGTTATTATTCCATTTGAAAATTTTTCCTGATTCGTTTTCCTGATCGCTATAACTGGCACTTAAAGTACTCTAAGGTAGTTGGAAATGCTGGGAGCAAACAGCAAAACGTCATAAAAACAAATTGTGTGCCCGTCTTCACAGACGGTTCAAAAACGGACATGGGTTTATGGGCAAACATCTTATCAAATTACCTTCCTATTAATAGGTCAATAAAGCTCCGCGTTTTTGCAGCGTATTCCAAGCAGAAGCACTACCAGTCTGTGAAGAAGCAATACATCTGGCTACGCAAAAATTTATCAACAAGAATGTTTCAATCTTCATAGACAGCCAGTCGGCTACTAAAGCTATCTTATCCATTTTCGCAAACTTAAATAGGTAGAAAGCTGTGGCAGTTTTTTAAGACAGCTCAGCTCAACGAACACCGTAACTTTAGTTTTGGTTCCAGGACATCGTGACATAACCGATAATGAAATGGCGGACAGCAGGCCAAAGTCGGATCAGCACTCGAATCCAGCGTAACGACATATCAGTTAATAGAATCCAACGATAATTTAAAAAAACCGTCATTATGTCATTATGCATTTCCACAAAAAAAAACAGAAATTCTGCTCCAGCCTAACAGTCCTCGACTCTCTCTCTCTATTGATTTGCGTTCTGATGGCTCACAACTTATTGCGAACCCAAAAGAATGCGCATCAGCACATTTGACTTATGTAGAGGATGCCAGGCTGAAGAAGCAGAGGAAGGACCATTCTACTTCCTTTCTGAGTGCCCTAAATTGGCCCACAATAGGGAAACAACCCACTGAGAATACTTCTTCGACGAACTGGGCTACATCGCCCAGGAAACAAAATCCTAAATCATTCAGTGGGGGCTTTCAACCCCAATAACCCAGTTACTAACCTAATTCTCTGCTATTCATCACCTCTTACCCGTTCCTCGTACCTCCTCATCCTCTGTTATCCGGGGAGCACAGAGATGCTGGAGATCCAACTGAAGTTTTATCGCTTGCCTACCTAACTTCTAAGGTATTCATATACCCGCCTGTTTATCCTTGCCGAGAAGTTGATTTAATCATATGTTCCCTTTTTTTACACTGATGATGCTAATGTTTTTGAGGTGATCGTCACAAAATGACTTCAACTCATTTGCAAGATTCAGGCCTTCTGGATCATCCTCAAAGTTTTCGTTTTGACAAGTTTAAATGAAACCTCAACGTCAGTTTTTCAATTAACTTTTCGAACAAAGAAAACATTACGGCTAATCAGAAATATTAGACGTTTTCTTAGAATTTGTATCTAAACATAATCCTCGAAAATCCTTTTGCAAAAAATGAGTTTCTAAACTTACGGCGGCGTGCTCGGCGGCATGAACGAACGGAAACGTGTTCCTGATTCATTAATTTCCCCAAAACGAATAAAATATAAATTATTTTGTTTACCAAAAATCACCTACGGCACATAGAGATAGAGACGATTTCTTTTATTTTTATTTCCGCTTTTGACGCAAATGGTTTTAAATGTTCCCCAAGCGTCATACCATACCTGCCAAATGCACAATTATCCAGAGACATAAGACCAAACAATTGCTTTACAACCAATGTTGATAAGTAATGCTTATTTAGACTCGGTACGTTGAACTCACCTACATTTTAAAATAAAAGCTGGAAACGTACCCGTAGTCGCGACGCACAGAAGCCATTGTCAATGAATCGCAGGTGTTTTTTTTTTTTTTAATCATAAACTTATTTATTGTTATTTTTGAAGTGAGAAGCGAGTCATTGGATGAGTCAATAAAACTAACACTCTTATGACATGCGTTGAGTAACAATTGCTTAATGAAGATGTTCGCAGTGATGAGCAATTGAAAATAAAACTAAAATTATATCAATCGGTTCACTGGATATTAGTCATGGGAAGGGCCTCGGAGATCTTGGGTGTTGTTGCCTCTGCTTACCTTAATAAATTAATTAAAGCACTTATTAGTTGTACATACGTTGTACGTACCGCCCTCGCAGATTTTTCTCAGTTGCATTGTTAATTCCTTTAGTAAGTTTTTGTCCAAAAATCAAACAAAACGACACTTTCCTTTTCAATTCAGTACCTACTATATGAAACCAAATGTGTCACACACACTATCCAATATGGGCAGACAACACGACCGCCATCGGCACGAAAAGAGAACCCCATTTACACTCTAGCCAGAAATAAAAGATTTCCAAAATAAAACAACAATAAGACGAAAAATTTGACAAATACGCTCACAAAGCCAATTTTGTGTGAGGGCGCACGCCAAAAACATATTCAAATCAATTCCAATGTTTAATAATCACGCGGACAGAATCTGTAGATCTCTCACATGGGTTTAGGTTGCGGTTTGCCAGCTGAAGCTGAGTGTGGCTAGAGCATTAAGCAGTCTCCAAACACAATCGATCACAACGTGCACGAATGATGAATTATGCAAAACGGAATTCCAAAAATAACCCACATGAATTAAATTCTGATAAATCTTACCTTCACTCTCTGACGCAGGTAACGAGGAGTTCATAATACGTAGAAAAATTTAATTTCAATGCAACAAAAAAAAAAGAAAGATAAATTTAGGCAAATAGGAAAAAAAAACTCTCTTTACACAATTGAGGCTCAATCTCACTGCGTCATCGCTTTCGAAGGTCAAGAAACGAAGATAAAGGTCTTGCCCTTAACCCAAATGACACACTATCGTCTCGTCGTTCTGGTAAGAGAGAAACAATAACCTATTTCACTATACACTAGGTGCCTACCTGGAACGCGACACTTCAGATAATATAGTACAAACAGTTTCCTAGTAAAACAAAACAAAACAAAAAAAAAATTCAAATAAATAAAAGCTGAACCACGATGTCTTTTTGTTTGTTTACGAATCGGCGATAGTACCACCACAAGGAGTGTATAGTGTAGCGAGAGCGACTAGTGACTCATAAAGAAACCACAGCCAGTAGTTGAGGGAAACGAACTTTGGAGTCTCAACTGTTTTCGTTTTTATTTTTCGCAAATAGTGAGAAATTCAATTTTGTTTAAAAATCGTGGTCGAGTATGGTTATAGGGCGAAGACGGGAACTACAATGAGATTTTGCTCAAGAGATAACTTTCACCTAAAAAAAGTTCCCAAAATGTGAAAATTGCACAATAGCAATGGTCTTATATCTGCTTTAAACTACTTATTGTTGGTTGTATGTTTCTTTTTAAGAGTTTTAATGTAAGAGGTTTCTAAACAGAGCTGGTACTCTTCACAAATAGAAGAAAAATACCTACTTTTGAGTTACCTAGACTAAATGAGACCCCTCTTAAGATTTCTGATCAAGCCAGATACTTGGGAGTGATCTTAGACAAAAAACTAAATTGGGGTCCCAATATACAAGAAAGACACAAAAAAAAAAAAAGCACTCGTGCAACAGGATTTTTGGCAAAAACTGGGGCCCGAATCCCAAAATCATCCTGTGGTTGTATACTGCCATTGTTAGACCTATCCTATCTTATGGCAAATTGGTCTGGTGGAAGGCGCTGGAGAAATCCACGCATTTAAAAACCCTAACCAAAGTACAAAGATCAGCCTGTATTTGCAACTGGTGCAATGAGAACTACACCAAACGCGAGCTTGGAAGTAATCCTCAATCTCACACCTCTTGATCTCTATGTTCAAGAAGCGGCAGCAAATAGTGCACTTGGACTAAACCAGTGTAATGTCTGGAAAACCAGCCAAACAGGACACGCACAGATTTTATCACGATACGCAGATAACAACATCTGCACGGATACATAACTCCATACCAGGGCTTTAAAAAATCCTTCACAACCAGCTTCCACAATAGACAGGATTGGGAGAATGAAACACCTTACTTGAACGAGACGTTTATATCAATCTATACCGACGGCTCAAAAATGGAAGTCGGAACAGGGGCAGGTTTCTTTTCAGAAAGCCTAAAACTTGTCAGTTTATTCAGACTTCCAAATCACAGCAGCGTCTTCCAAGCCGAGATCTTGGCAGTTACAAACGCTGCAAAACATGATGGCGCTATCACATGCTGATATCACTTTTTTCATTGATAGCCAAGCAGCAATAAAAGCGCCACTCTTGTCAAATCAAAGCTCGTTTCTTGCTGTCGCGAAGAGCTGAGGGTTCTTAGTACACAGCATAATGTTAGACTCTGCTGGTATTAACGCCAGTGGCAACACCGTCATCTGCCATGCCACACAACCATAAGAACACCAGCAGTATATTCATCTCTTTCTAAAATATAAGAAATTCAAAACAGTTACCAGACAAGCGGTCAAGTAGCAGTTATAACGCTACAGACAGCGTCATTTGCAAATTAGATAAAGTTCTGGACGGAGGCAAAAATTCAACTTCAATTTAAAAGAATACCAAATCACAAAAAAAAGACAAAGTAAGAATGTAAAAAAAGAATTGTTCTGTTATATTTATACAAATATTTTCAGGAAATTTGTAGTACTTTTAACTTCTTTAATCGTTTAAATAAACATATAAGGAGCAAAATACTGACGAATTTATTATTTGAGACTATTGGATTCTTTACTTATTGCTACAAAGAGTAGCAATAGCTGGGTTCCTGGTCATAGTGGTATACCGGGAAACGAAAAAGCGGACGAACTAGCGAGGAAGGGATCAGCACTTGACCCTTCTCTCATTGATAAATCAATCAGGATTCCAACCTGTTAAATGAAACAGATCATTGGTAACAAAATAATGACAAAATCCAATGAAAGATGGGAATGCCTATACTCCTGTGTTACTTCCAGGAAACTATGGCCGAAATATGATATGAACGGGTCTGAAAAGCTGCTATTATTGAATAGACCTTCATTACGAATGCTTATCAGTATCATAACTGGACATAACCTACTAGGTTACCACAAAAAGGAAATGGGTCTTTGTACCGATGACCTGGGCAGAGGATGCAATGACGAAGATGAACATGAGGATACAACTCACTTCCTTTGTCAATGCCCAGCAATCTGCCACATTAGGAAAAAATTTCTAGGCAGTTACTTTTTCAATGAGCTAGAAGAATTATCAGACACTTCAAAAAGAAGCCTGTTAAACTTCACTAAGGCCACAAAATGGTTAAAAACTGACCAGACATAAACTCATAGGTTTCTAGGACGTTTCTAAACTCATAGGTTTCTAGGACCAGGGTATCACAATGGAAATACATTGATCTAAGTGTGACGGTAATAAGATCAACCGTCATCCCATTCTACCTAACCTACCTAAAAGGTTTCTAATGATTCTCGATTACTTTGGTACCCCAGAGCTGTTGAAAATTAACTTATCATTTTTGTTACCTCCTTTTCTCTAATAAAATGCAGCATTAAGAGTAGCCCCAGGGACTAGCGCATTTCTCACAACGATGCCTTATTGTGAAGGAATGAAGGGGACCTACAATTTTCTGCGGTTCCAAACGGCTAATCGTGAAAGCGTTTTTCATGACAAAGAAGTTATTATCAGTGATTTGTCTGCTTTTGTATCCGAAAAACGGTTTGGGCCTAGTTTAAGATTTAAACACGGATCACACACGGCTGGTTACCAGCGGTGAGTTTAGTAGCCGCTACTGCCAGCCGCTGATCAGCTTTGTGTAACCAAGAAATTCACCACACGCCGCGCTGGCAGGGCAGCCGGCGAGTATTTAGCAGCGGCTGGCAAAGTTGAACAGGTTCAACTTTTGGTTGCTAGCAGCGGCTGCTACAGCCTCCAAGCTGTCTGCTCCCGAGCACAGCCTGCGCTTTATATGATTGACACCTGGTGTGTTAGAAACGGTATCTCCGTCAATCCTCTTAAAATAGAGGTTGTCGTCTTCACGCGACGTAGAAAATTGACTGGTCTGATCCAACTTACGCTTAAAGGCGTCAACATCCCCTTTTCAAATGAAGTCAAACATCTTGGAGTGATCCTGGATAACAAGCTTCTTTGGTCTAAACATGTCGAGTCTAAAACTACTAAAGCACGGTCAGTCTTCTGGCAATGTAAAGGAGCCTTTGGCAAGACATTGGGTCTTTCACCGAAAAGGGTCCTTTGGATCTATACGGCTGTGATAAGACCCATCATCTCCTATGCGTCAGTTGTTTGGTGGAATGAGCTCTCGCGTAAATACGTTATTGCCTCGTTTGCAAAACTTCAAATAACAATTTGTCTGGGTGTTCCGGGAGCTACTCTCGACGCACTGTTGAATCTTCCTCCCCTTGATACCTACATCATGGGGTGTACTCTCAAGACCATTTCTCATTTAAAGAGATGTGGTCTCTGGCACAATTCGCACTGAAGCTTTGAGGAGCTCGCATATCTTTTGACTCACGTCTAATGGATATGCCGTCTGACACAATGATCCCAAGGCTCAAACTGCGTCAACTTTCATTCGATTCAGGACTAGTTCACTCCAGAATCTGAGCCTGGAAAGAACTTTTATCGTATCTTCACAGATGGCTCCAAAACCGACGAGGGTTCTGGTGCAGATGTCTTTGTGGAGAACGACGACATACGACTGCACGATCATACGCATCCGTTTTCCAAGCGGAGGCATATGCTATCCTAATGGCCTTGAGCCACGTTACGAACAATGGATGGACGGGGAGAAGTATCTTTGTTTGCAGCGACACAAGCTGTGCTTAAGGCTCTTCTCAACTCTCTAACCACGTCGAAAGTGTTCCAAGAATGCAAGAGCCTTCTGAATGCGATCGGAAGATTAAATTCCTTGAGTCTCATTTGGGTTCCGGGGTCATCAGGGCATAACTGGAAATGAGATTGCCGATGAACTCGCTAGGCAGGGATCTCAGACAGCTTTCTCAGGACCTGAACCATCGCTAGGTCTACCAGCGTCCTCAGTGAGGGCTTCAATCAACGATTGGATCTATGAAGAGCACAACCGTAGATGGCATGCCGCCATTGGATACAGACAAACCAAGCGTATGCTCCTCAACGTTCGTAGGAAGACTGCAACATTTTTGCTAGCTCGTAGCAGAAAAGACTGTAGAAAGCTTATTGGCGTTGCCACAGCGGGCACTTCTCTTTTGCCAAGCATTTAAATGTGTTAGGCTTAAGTGATACCACACTCTGTGAATCTTGTGGAGAAGATGAGGACACCGCAGAGCACTTCCTCTGTGAATGTCCTGCTTTTTCTCGTATGAGGGTACAGATACTCGGCGCAGACATGGTGAGAGCTGGTAACTTATGCTCCTTATCATGGCAGCGTCTTTTGACTTTTCTCCGAACATCTGGAAAGCTACATATAACAAATAGAAGGCTGCTATCTGGTAGTACAATAGACCGGTATTTAGGTCTGAGTGCTCCAGCTGGTATTTTAAAAACCTCCAACAAAAAAAAAAAAATAATAAATTATACTTATACTTCTACTTCTACTTCTACTTATACTTATGTTTATACGTATTACGTATATCTCGGGTATTTAAGTAAACAAGTGCCTTCATATAAATAACGCCACAAAAACAGTACGGACGTGTTAAATCGCAGATATTGGGGAAGTCACAGGTTTAATATTCGAAATTGTGTAAAAATCATCGTCAAGCGTCAACATTCAATTCGTTTCGAGATAATTTACCAAACGTAAGCAGTGTCCAGTGGTCGTTAATCAAGTAATAACTGTCAGAAAGAGGTACTCCGTATCATTGCCTGATTGAAAACCACACGTCTAAAGAAAACACAGTTTACTTAATTTAAGTATAACGTCTGTTCGCGTCTTCAAATATTTGAAACCGACTAGGGTAAAGATCTTCAATTTTACTTCAAATAAAAAGAAATCGTTCAAAAAACAAATTTTAGAAAAGAAATAAATGTGCATATTTAAAGCAGGTGAAAGATTTGGAATTATAAGATTTGGTAGCAGAGTAAATATTTATATCCCTGCTGGGTGTACATTTATGAACCTAAGTAAAAGAACAGACTTGCATTTGTTGACCTTACGACACGAATCAAACAGACGTTTTCATTCAATAAAACCTGAAAACTAAAAGAATATACTTAGCCCAATAAAAACGATACGTGCGGATAGACACACAAATCTTCTACCCCGCATCGATTGTTATCCAAAAAGTTCAATGACGTAAATTAAATGTGGACTACTATTTGAATAGACTGGGTATCATGGGGATATCCAATTGTGGCAGAGAGGAAGAATATATCTATTTTGATTTTGCTTTGTGCTAGCCAAAACATAATAATTACATTGAGAAGGGGTCTTTGGCTCTTTGGTCTTTTGGTCTCTTGTCCAGTCTAATGTTGACTGCATTTCCGATTTCCGGTTAAATGAAACGTTATATCTAGCCATATTGTTGTTGTGTGCCGTTTGATTGGCAAAGTAGAATATTTTTAGGGTCGACAGTCACCGATGCGAGAATTCGTTTGCAGTATACTGATGTTTTGTTGGGAGGTAGAAAACAGTTGTTCGTAGTCGGGAAAAAAGAACTTAAAGGTTAACGTCTGGTCTTCGGAACTTTGTAAAGAAGAAAAATGAGGTTAATCACTTTGATTTGAATAGATAGACGATTGTTGTGAATCACCAGCAAATTACACTCATCGTATTATCGTCTGGCTGTGAAAACAATGAGTTGGCTTAACGTTTTTATCTTCTTTTTTATTTGTTTCTTCAACTATTTCTAATGATTTTATAATTTCTTCTGTGACCTGGGAAAGGCAAGGGTTTGGAAAAGATTTGTTTTAAGTTTTGAGAAGAAAATAGAAAAGGAAACTCATGACATTTAGACAAGTTTTTTGTTTTTGTTGCCTGAGTTTTTATAATCTTCTATCTACTATTGCAGTAGTGTCCATGTCGGAATGGTTAGCATGTCTGCTTATTATGTGTGAAAAACTTGAAATGATTTTTCCACGGGCATAGTCTTTGCGACGAACGGGTGAGTTTTCTGTGAATATTTATAACGTCATGCAAAGAGCTTTTTCACATATCCGTTTGGAATTGTAAAAACTATGTTGGCCCCTTAAATTCCTTACAAGGTTTGGTTGATTTGGGCTGAGGTTTTCTTCTTCGGAGGTTTGGTCCTATGGTGATCGAATAGAGTAAATTAAGTAAAGTAGTTTCTTTGTTTTCATTTCAGTGGGAAAATGGTAATGAAATACATATACATACATAGTCTATGTTTCTTAGAAGAAATGACTGCTCTTACGTTGACAGAATTTTTAAAATCGGTTCAGTTATGGTCTACTTGCCCGTTCAGTTCCCGTAGGAATATTTAGATGAAAAATAGTTTATGTTACTCAGGGGTAATAAAGGACTGTAAAGTTAAAAAAATGTTTGGAATCGGTCCAGTACTTTTCAGGTTTCCGGTTATATTCTCCTTCCCGTTCCCGAAGGAATAAAAGAAATATAACCTATGTCATTTCTCAGGTTCTAGTCCATTTTTGTTCCATATTTCAGTCAAATTCGCTCAATAGCTTTGGAGTCTTTTCAATACAAACACAAAATTCCCTTTTCACGTTCCCATTCCCTTTCCCCTGGGAATATATGGGGATGAAATATATATGTATCAGGTTTTCAGATCATATTTTTATTTTTAAAACTATACTAAACTTGATTGACATCTTATGTGCTAGGAACGATCTCTCAGTCAATCCTCTTAAAACCGAGGTCGTTCTCTTTACGAGACGTCGAAAATTTACTGGTTTGAATTCCACTTAAAAGCGTCAACATTCTCTTTTCAAATGAATTCCAACATTTTAGAGTAATCTTAGTAATCCTGTAACGAAGTTACAAATACACACCCTACCGCCAGCCAATACACATACCATTGTTTTCACATATTATTTTTCACTCACGCCATAGAGCTCACACTCACTAGTTGTAGATAACTTTATAAGGCACCCTGAAATACCAAAAGAGGGAAGCCAGCCCGTGTTGTAAAGTACCAATCTCGAGTACAGGCTACTTCCACTAAGAGGAAAACCAGGGGTACCGGGTACGTAGTTTGCCCACAGACTCCCAATTTTAAGCAAGGTTTCCTTGGAGTTCCTAGCACAAATCCCCAACTAGCCTCTTAAGGACTTTTGTTTGTCTGTTGATACCAGTATTCTTACTGTTGATGCCAGGATTTTCCTGTTGATGCCAGCGATTAAAAAACACGTACTTGATGACGTTTTGCCAGCATAGGATTAAGGATCTACCAGCGTTGGAACCACCACCAGAATTAGTGATAAGAATTAATAAACATTATATTCGACTAGCTTGCTTTAAGATAAATAAAAGGATTGGACTTTCTTCATAACCGAAGGAAGTTTTACGGGTTTTCTTTGGTCGACCCGACAAGCATTCCCCAGCTATAAAGAAAAAAGCACATCACAATCCTCCCTTTGATATTTTCATCATGGGGTGTACCTTCAAGTCCACTTCTCGTTTAATGATATGCGATCTTTGGCACAATTCGCACTGGAGTTTAGAGAAACTCGCAAAACGTATACATATATTTTGACTCGCGTCTCATGGATATGCCGTCTTATTCGATGATTCTAAGGCTCAAGCTGAGTCAACTTTGAATGTAAACTTTCGATTTGTTCAGGACTGTTTTACTCTAGAATCTGAGCTAGGAAAGGATTGTTATCGGTCCAAAACCGATGATGGATCTTGCGCTGGTGCCGTTGTGGAGAAAGAAGGCAGGGCTATACGCCTGATTAGGCACGTTTGCACATTCATCTTCCATGCGGAGGCGTATGCTTTCCAAATGGCTGTTAGCAACGTTGCGAACTGTGCCTCGAACGTAGCTAACAGCCAATTGTTTACTAGCAGTTACATCCAAGCTGTGCTTAAGGCTCTACTCCACCCTCTAACTAATTCGAAAGTGATCCAGGAATGCAAGACCTCTCTGAATCACCGCTAAACTGGAAGCGAGAACTTGCAATGCAAGGATCTCAGACAGCTTTCTCAGGATCTAAAACAGCGCTTAGTCTGCCAAGGTCCTCAGTGAGTGCTTCAATCAAAGATTATATCTATCAAGAGTACAACCGTTGATAGCATGCCTCCATTGGATGCAGGTAGACTTAAAGAATGCTCCCCAACGTTAATAGGAAAACTGCGCAACATTTTTGCTATCGTGTGACAGATTGTAGAACACTTGTTGGCGCGAGGCATTTCTCCTTTGCCATGCATTGAAACTTCTCTTATCAGGTTACAGATAGCCGGCGCAGACAGGGTGAGAGCTGGTAACATAGTGGTAACATAGAATACTTATCATGAAGGCGTCTCTTGACTTTTCTCCGAACATCTGTAAAGCCATAATAAAAGAATGTTGCTATCTGGTAGTACAATGAAAGTCACAAATTTGAATGGTTGTAGGAACTTTTAGTCTAATTATTTCAGTGTTTCAATGTTTCAAAATCCTACCCAGCCTGTCATTAAAGGATAGACATTTGACCTTTTCAAAAGACTGGGCATGTTCAAAACGCAAAGGCCAACAGAATTCATTACATAAGTTCTTTATGACTTACCCTTTTTAGATTGGTTGAAGCGATAGCTTCTTTAAAATAACACTCTACACAATTTTGCATTAGAAGCAAACGATATGCGAGTGCTCTTGATTTCACCATAATTCAACACTCCCTTTAATCGACTACATGTCCACATTTTCTCGTTCTTAAAACTAAACAACAACAATAGAACCCTTTACTCCATAAACCACCACCTCAAATATTAAATGCAAAGAAAACAATCTTTGCCTTAGAATTCTATAAATTCACAGAGTGTAACTGAATAACCCCAAATCAAGCCATACTGCGACGAAAACATTAAATAAAACAAGGTAAGGTCGATACTGCACTTTGTTGTATTCCCATAATCGTACCCGTTGCCCGTTGGGACCACTTATTGCAAACACTGCAAGCACATTTATAATTTCAGGGTCAGAAGAAGCAGAAATTTATGCGGGAATTTGCTAATATTCTTTAGTGAGCAAGAGCACCATGATGTCTATCGACATTATGTTTGCATTTCATTGAATTTGTTTCGCGTTCCAATCAATCAGTCGTCAACATGCGGACTACCCCATAAAATTGAAAAAAAAAGTATGGCAATTTGGTAATCGGAGTGGTGTCGGTTCCACCCAGTCTACACTTTAGTGCGGGATATTTAACTTTGTAAGTAGCGCTGAAAATGGGATTTTTTTTTTTGCATTACCAATTGCCAATAACACTCAAGGCAAACATGACTTACCGGAGTCAAGAGATGTTTTTTCTTTTTCTTTGAGCGATCAGTGCCGACTTTGATCACAAAGTGAGAGAAAAATAAAACCGAACGAAAAAGTGAGTCTTCGCGCCAAAATGTTCGATCGTGCGAAAAAATTAAACTCATTGTTATTTACATGGAAAAGAAGACACCCGGTTCGTCGGTCGGGCCGACCTGGTGAGTACTTCAAGATCAGCTGTCTCAAAGGTACAAAGTGAAAGTATTGATTGATGCTTTGCAATTGAAATTGATAACGAAAATTTATGGTACCGAGACAAAGACAACAATGTGGCTTATTGATTTTTATGGAAGACTTGCTATTTAGGAATTGCAAAGCAAACAAATGAACTAAATGTTTCCTACTGTTGGTAAACGGACCAATAATTATGATTGATATGTGTTGTTGGCGAAATGAGTCACGACACGATATGACAAATTGATAACATGTAATAGTCAACACAATGTGATTTTTTTGTTTTTTTGAAAGGTTATAAATGAAAAGAGCAATTGCAGAGGATTGCATCATAGGAGGATTGCTTAGAAAATGTGTAATTTTTGTTTATGGCGAACTAGATTTTTTTTTGACTTGTAGGAGAAGGAGTTTGTCACCGTCAGTTGTTTCCAAACTTTTCGTAATTGGAGGAGAGTTTGCGCTTTTCTCATCTTTCTTATAAATTTTTAAGGTGATGGTCCGAACTGAATCTTGCCTTGGGTTGCAGCTAGAGGAGCTATCGATAACTGTTGATAACTTTAATAGCCGATCTGTGAGGACCGCCTGGTTCCTTCAACTTTGCTACCTTCCAGTCATGAGTAGGTAGGGATGGGTTACCATATTGGATCATCTTGAGGATGATTTCTTTGTTAGAGAGCTCAGCTGGTATTCTGATGCGAGCTCTTGGTCTGCATGGGATTTCCTCCTTAGCTACAACTTCGAGCTTTGCACCAGGTCAGAGAACTTATAGACTGCTAACTGCAAGCTTGCACAGACTGCGATCTCTCTCCATCAAAGTCAATGAGCTTGACTCGCCCCTGGTACCAACCTGCATCCTCAAAGGTTGCAGGTTCCCCGGGTTCTCCATCATGATAGCCCAATAGGAGGCCTGCAGCTTGTTCATGATCACACTGATCAAAGGAGATCGGCGTGCCATCTGCATTGCTCTTGTCAATTATGGCGACTACTGTTTTGTTCCTTAGCACTTCGCTAAAGGACAAGTCTTTTCTGGTTCAGGTGCTGGTGTGCACCTTGGCTCGCTTAGGTTCCGGGATGGTTCCTTCGCAAGATCGATTTCTTTTTAAGGAATCGCTGGTGGAGATTTTGGCAATGATGCTCTTAGCCCACGTGAGTTTAGCGTCCGCATTCGAAGCCCTTTTGCTTATTGGTGTTTCACCAATAACCACGAACCTCCTTGCATTTCGCGTTCCCTACGATTTGGGGGTGGGAGCTTCCCTTTCTCACTGGGAGCAGAGCATATTTCAGCGCCGCTCCCACTAGGAGTGGAAATTGCCTTCATGCTCGTAAGGGGGGGTTGGGGGGTTCTTATTCTCGGTCAGATCGTAATTCACGGCGCTGTGAGTTAGAACAGACTTGACTGTTTTTTTAAGTGCGTTTGTTTTCTTGTAAACCACTAAAGACATACTCGACAATGTAGGCGGTTTTTGGTAGAGATGTGACAAAATCAAAAATGGTTAGCATGTCCACCTGCTAATCCAGAGGTTCGAGGTTCGAATCCCAGCAGAGGCAAAAATGTTTTTCCACGGGTATCGCCTTTCTCGAGGAATTGGCAAGTCCTCCGTTAGTAAATTCACTGCCATGAAAAGCGCTTTCTCAATTAGCCGTTCGGAACCGGCCCAAAATTGTAGGTCCCCTCCATTCCCTCACAAGGTTTGGTTGTGAGAAACGGGCTAGGCCCAGGGGCTCCTCGCTCTGTTGCGCCACCCTATTTATTTATTTATTTTTTTTTTAGTTCATCATTGTAGAATCTGTCGGGCCAGAAAATCTAATAAGGATTGTTTTGCAGTTTTTTGTTGCAGTTAATGTGACCACCCGAATGCTGTACGAATTCAAAGTTAGAGCTTAAAATTTTTAATTTAGTTACTAAAGAAAAATCAGAAATTTTTAGCAACAGCTCTCTTAGTGAAGCCTTTATTCCCGATTTAGTTCGCTTCACCTTTGTTAAATCTTTTCAGATAAATAAGAAATAAATAGGGCGGGGCGATAGACCGAGATGCCTCGGGATCCTAGCGCATTTTTCACAACCATTGCCTTTGGTAGGAAATGGAGGGGACCTAAAATCTCAGCCCACCGGAATTCCATTAGCGCTAGATTAGGCTACGCCTTTTTAGTAGGAACCCAGAAGCTTCTTCGACTTGCAAGCAGGTCCCATGATGACGGACCAGCTTCCATATTGAGAAAAGCATGTTCGAAGTTGGCAGTATAAATAAAATAAATAAATTAGGCTCAACGGAGCTGTGAAACCCAAGGAGAGTAACGCATTTCTATCAACAATCAACCATATCTTGCGAGGAATGCGACGACGCTGACGTCGACGTGCACATTTTTGCCATAATTCGTAAATACATATGTACTCATTTGTTTTTATATTAAATTGGGCTTTTTTGGTCACTTTCATTTGATGCAAATAAAAAACTTTATTTCATATTTTTCCCTACGTTTCGTCGTAACTTCTCGACTTCTTCAGGGGAATTTTTATTAAATATGATTTTTGTTGTTTGTTACATATAATAATAAACACTATTTTTGACAATTAAAACTGAGTTATTTCTTAGAGAAAAAAATACATGAACTGCATAAAAGTTAACAATCAAGAATTTAAAAAAAAAAAAATTTTAAATTTTAAAAGTACTCAGACCTTGGATATTTTTCGATAGCCTATGAAAATAAATACCTATTTGCAATGAGCTTGGGTAATGGGTACATTTGCTTGGTCTTGCATTTACCATAAGTGATACACATTTTTCTTGCCAAATCGCTCTTCACAGCTGCAGGTGAAATGCCTGCTGCATCTGCAATCCTTGTCTGGCAAGTTCGTCCAAGGTTTGGTTGGCTTGAATACTACTGTGTCTGAAAGGGTATACTGTGGTGAAGCTCGTCTTGCCATTGTTCAGCATCGTAAGAGTTGTGATGGAATGAAAGATTTTGACAGCATCTTGGCTGAAGATTTCAACGTCGCCATTTTAGTTGAAACCTTGTGCGATAAATTTGCATGCTTTTATAAATGTCAGTAACTAAGCTTGAAAGACAATTGCAAACTTTATAAGTCGAAACGATTTATAGATTTTGCATAATGCACCGGCAGTATGCCCTTTGAAGTCTTATATAATGAATTGTATTATGCTATGAACCTATGACCATGTGGTTAAGATGTCCATTACTCATTGCTTAAGTCTTATGGCACTGCAAGTTTATGAAGTGCGATTCAAATTTAAAGGAATCTGTTTGAAAGTTTCTTTGTCCTCTCGTGTAGCCGATGCAAGCTCACCTTTCATTATTTTTAAGTTTTTCGACCAAAAATAAGCTTTGACAGCATAAAGAGTTGCAATTTCACAGTCATTGTCATCGGTGCAGTATTGCCTGGAAGCCATCTCAAAATGAGATCAATTGTCGCAGTTAGCAACTAACCTGATACCAAAACAAACAAGCGTTCGCAAATGAAACTGCCTTCGCGAAGCATCCTTTGAGCTCGACCGAAGTTATGATGCAAAGGAATATTGTGCTTAATTTTTGACAGAAGTAGTGTCGTTGAAACCACATCATGACTTTTTGCAAGTGAACTGTTTCTAGTGTTTATTTTGTTTTCAATACATGCGATAAATTTGTCTTGTTCGTATTTGGCCGATAATGCAATAAAAATAAATCTGATAATGCTTTTATAAACAGACATTAATGCCGCCTTGGCATTGTCTGAATGATTTGAGTCGAGTTTATCTCAAAGTAAATAAAGAAGGAACAGTGGATAGAGTCAAGTATAACGTATACAGCACAAGCCACATCCTCAAAGCCCAAATTTGCCACATAAGCAACATAAACATATTCTTTTCCTTTTTTTTTTTTTTTTTGATTTGATTGAATAATTTCGCAACATACTTCTTCAGCAAAATAACTACAATGAAGAACCAGAACCTCGAGCCTATATCATCAACAAATGGATATCTACTCTGCGTCAGCTAATCTGTAAATTTTTTTTTTTCTGTTGGAAGTGTGGTGATGACATTCCATCCTACTTATGACACTTTAGTGTGGTTATAGCACATCTGTCTGTAAAATTTCGAAACTCATATCAAACTCTGAGCGCATTACAAGTGCTAATTGTTGCCAGAAGCATCCAGCAAAGCTAGCTGGCAAAGCGCGATAAAAGTGCCCACTTTCGTGCAAATAAACTATACAGCCAGTTAACACATTGCAATTAGAGGGTGTACTTTTGCTGGAGCAGAGCACTCTCCTCCAACTGGCATCTCATCTTTGCAGTACGATGATGTGGAGAACTGTTGTTCACAATAACAAAGCATTAATAGGAAAGTGCAAGCAACAATGACGTTGGCTGTATATGTTGATGTAGATACTCATGTAGAAGTGGCAGGGGGTCATTTTTTCTGTTTCTTTTTTAGTAATTTGTACTCTTAGCTGTGCCCTCATTCATTGTTCGAGGCACAATGGTGACAAATAGTCAACTACAGTTAGACTGCGTGACGGTAGGGAATGCGATAAAGAGCATTCACTGCTGTTCACTCCACACCCCCTATTTCGTGAATATTTTTCTTTGAGCTTAATCTTCAATTAAAATGGAAAACAAATCTAAAAGAAAATTTTATTCAAATGAATTTCGCCAGCATCGTTGAATGCAGTACATTACCCTATCGCCTTTCAAAATGACTTCATAAATTTTTCAACAATCATATGAGCAGTAATTAATAATTATGTCTTTTTTTTTGTAAATTTTCAGATTAATTACATCACTGCCCAAATATACCCAACATTTACTAGTTTTACTTTTTGGTACATTCCGTGTGATTGCGACAAATGCCAGTCATGCTGGCACTGGGATGACAAGTGAAGCGCTGGGCGTTTCTGTAGCACCGAGTTTCTTTCAATCGTGTGTTAGCGATGGCAAGACAGCTAGAATGGAAGATGTGTTGAAATTCAAGGTAATTATGGCTTTCTATTTTTCTATTTTTGTTTTAGAAAATTTTATTTAAACTGAGTTTAATGCAGTTGATATGAGTTTTGTTATGTAATTTAAAGAAAGTTGGAAGATTTTTTTAAAGCCACACTTATGAACATGATATGAACATGGGTATGTTATGTGCATATTAAATTATTTTAAGGTGTTGCTTGAATGACAATTTTTAATTTTACAATTAGTGTATACAGGGTGTTTTGCATAAGATGCAACAAGAGACCATGACGGATTGGTTGAGTGGAGACAATAAAAATCCTATGGGAAGGTTAGGCCTATTTCCTTCCTTTTGTGGCTAGAAAAACAAAGTTAAATCAAAAGAGAAATACGTACATTTCGGCTTAATAACACTGGTCAACAAAATTTCACGTTTTCGAATGCCGTTAAAAGCAAACTATATTTTTTAAAGGTTTCTGGCTCGCTAAGCTCAAAGTTGGCTTCAGAATTACTCTGTCACATCACGTTTTCGAGATATGAAGCCTTCAAAATCCAGAAAAATAGGTTTTTGCAATCTTTGAGCCTATGTTTTAACATAAAAAAATGTTAACCCAAAAACAAACCAATGCTTTTCCGATGATTTGCTATCCGCTTAATCCAAATCTGACTCTACTACATCAAACATACTGAGAAATTTAGCTTCAAAAGTCGTAATACACAATACAAAAATTATAATAATAATGCGGCTGGCTCAAATAAAGCCAAGTCTAGGGTTCAATTTTTAACCGCTTTCTCGAGCATTTGAGACCGTACGCCGACAAAAACGCCATGAATTTTGGCTTCAAACCCCCTAACGTTTCTGGTTTGTTCACATATCTCCAAAAGAAAATAATCCAATGGTGTCAAATCACACGATCTTGGTCGCCAATTGACAGTTTTATTCTACGAAATTATGCGCTCATAGAATGTTTCCTTTAATAAATTGATTGTGACGTGCGCTGCGTGGCATGTAGCGCCGTCTTGTTGGAACCAAATTTCATCCACAATCATACCATCCAATTCGGGAACAAAATAGTCGGTTGTCATGGTGTCTCTATATACTGGTGTCTATTAACGGTAACTGGTTCGCCAGCATCATTTCGGAAGAAGTATGGCCCAATGACTCCGCCAGCCCATAAAGCCTAAAAACTAAACAGTCAGTTTTTGTGGTTGTAAGGGCGTCTCAAGGTACTCATGTGGATCCTCTTCTCTATAAATGCGTCAATTTCGCTTACTGACGTAACCATTCAACCAAAAATAAGCCTCATCACTGAACAAAATTTTGCGGTGAAAATCGGCATCGAGATCAATCAAATTTTTGGCCCATGCACCAAAATCACGACGCATTGCTAAGATCTTTATGCAAAATCTTCCATAAAGTTGATGGACAAAGCTCCAATTGCTGTGCACGGTGGCGAATCGATTCATTCGGGTCCTCTTCCTTTGCTCTACAGCGGCAATTTTTTTCTTCGGTGCGCACTGTTCGACGTATCTGACGGATGCGTATTTTAACATAAAGTATAAACGTAGTGCAAAAACGATACATGGTTAACCGAATTAATTACTCGGACGGACGACTATGTCGACCATAAAATGGACGGAGCTTGCGGTAAACTTCGCGAAGTGAACCATTATTTTCGAAAAAGAAATTTGCACGATTTGCAGCGTTGTTCTTTTGTAAACCTTCTAATGATGAAATGGCAAACTAAACTGAATATAAATGACATTAAAGTTGGCCGATTTATCCACAAGATGCCAGTCCCCATTTCCCCATTCGAAAAACCAACCTCTACAAAAAACACCCGATACTATCCTGTAAACCGAATTTAACAATAGGGTCTTATTAGTTTTTCCCCAAAAATTTATATACAGTGGCGTAAAATTGTCTGTCTATTATATGGAAGTTAGAGACTTCACTCATTTTTCGCTTAGTGGTTAAAATTTCTGCTTGTTGCGTGGGAGTTCGAGGTTCAAATCTCAGAACCATCAAACTGTCTTTTACGGGTATCGGCATTCGCGGTTAGTTCGCATGTCCTCCGAGACAAATAACACTGCCATAAAAAGCACTTCTCCACTAAGCCCTTCGGAATCGGCATTAGTTGTAGTTCCCTTAATGCGTTAGGCCTCTAACTTTGTTTTACTAAATAATTTATTTATTTGTTTATGCACTAGTTGCGCAATTAAAGGATAATGCACTCGAACTCATTCGTAAATTAATTTAATAGCACAAATTAGAGAGAAAACCCTAACAAATTTTCTAGAGAAAACAAACAAACACAGTTAAACAATGTTACCAACGATCGCAAAATCAACGAACATTAAATCTGCCATATTATCAAAAAATCATGCTCCGCAATAAGACTAATTTTTGGGTCGTTATACGTTAATGTCTGAAACACAATCACTTCTTGTCCTCGTTTTCGCCTGATGCTTATCACTTTCTTCAACATTAGTTCATGTATCGGTGACTGGTTTTCTCGCTTTGACAGCAGTCAAAAACTAAAAATCTACTCAAAGCGAATGTCAGAATTGGAAACCGAAATCAAATCCAAAACTAATTGGGTCTCGGGCATATGTAACTGATTCCAATAACAAAAAAAAGGCAGTATTTTGTCACATACGAAAAGTACCCACCGACTAGCCTAAAACATTTGAAATATATTAATGGTTCGTATGCAACCCCCATTTGTTGCCTTCAAAATAAAGCTTGAAAAATACACATACTACTCTAAATGAATAACTAACTTAGCTAACTATATTTTCACAGTCGATTGATTAGCAAGATGTTTTTTTTTTTTTTTAATGTGTAAAGCGAAAGGTATTGGATTACTTAAAACGAGCACAACGACCTGAAACATTTTTTGTGCTGACCTCTGTTGTTGAATCTGAGTGTCAGAGGTTAAACTTAGTTGAAGTCATATTTAATTATATGTCATAGAATTTTTAATGTCAAGAAGGCTTTGCGATACCTCTTTAAAACATTTGGTGCCTGAATGTGACAAGGAAGACAGACATAAAGAGTCTTCTGTATTTTCTACTTCTTTGATACAAAGACCAAAACACAAATTTTTTGCTTATATGTACACCAAAGCTTTTTAGTTGGTTTTAAAAAGGGTGTAATTGTGTGGAATGTCAGTGCTTGGAAGGCAGGGCCTATAAACTGTTAAATGATGATTACTATTAATATTTCTTTGGCTTACAAACCCAATAAACTAAAACCTAGTCTCTTACACTCAATCACGCATGAGCAAATCGACCAAGTCTTCAGTTATACTCTCATAAGACAAGTAAGAATGTCTCATGAAAAAAGAACTTCTCTTTATCTCTAGCTTATGGCTTCCCGGAAACTCATATTTCGATGAGGTTCTTATTTTTTTGTCATTGTTATTTCACCACCATTCTTATTCGATTACAATTTTGTTTTGTTTTCAATGCACTCCAGCTCGAGCGATTTAAGATGACTTAATTAAGTCTACAACTGCTATATGGACTCGCTCAGTGAATAGTCTGCCAACTTACGCACTGAGTAAACAAAAATGTTTTTGTATATATATCCGCTTTTCTTTATCTTTTGTTTTATCATTGTTTTGTCCAACGATGCAGGACAATGCAGTAGCACTTGCTCACTTAAAGTGATACATAAGTCATGTCATTTTGTCATTGTGTGAAATAATGCAAATAAATCCTGAGATGGAATGGGTTTTTGTGTGTTTTTTGCCCATTGTTAAGTTTTAACTTTGTAGGTTTTTTGTTCATTTTGTTTAAATAATGTTTTCAATTGAAACTTTTTTCAATACAGAAAAGAATCATGTCAGAGCACAAAGAGCAGACTCAGCTGATTCCAAAAGTTAGTTGTTTAAAAAAAAAAAACAAATAATTTGTGAACTTTTTCAAAAAATATATTTGGTACCTATTCAAAAAAAGTACATATTTGCAAACAACTGAGTCAAACTTGATCTAACATCTGATGAGAAATATAAAATTCACATCATGCCAATGTTGTGAATTTTATAAGTATCGGTAGAATCCGACCAAAAATTTGCGTCTTAGAAGGGTACGGCAGCATCTAACTGATGAGCCTACTGTCGTACCTGAGCGAAACACTAATTTTTGGAGGTGAGGTCAATAATTGATCTTTAGACTTAAGATTCTCCGTGTCTTTATGACTTTTTTAAAAATCTGATGTAAGTTCAACTCATTGACTTATTAGATAAAATAGGGTGACGCAGCAGAGCGAGGAGCCCCAGGGCCTACCGCATTGCGCACAACCACGCCTTGTGAGAAAATGGAGGGGACCTACAATTGTCTGCCTTTTTATGGCAATAAATTTACTATCGGAGAACTTCCCAATTCCTCGCGAAAGGCGATACCCATGTTCTCCTATTGGGATTCCATCCACCAACCCCCCGGCAAACAGGCTTACCATCACGCCACGGGTACCACTTGTTAGATAAGACATTTCCATACTAACCTTGTAAAACTATTGTCGAATAGTCACACTACTGCTCTGATATCTCGCTGCGAGATATTGCGTTAATCCCAATACATTTAAGTGGTTTAAGGCCTACGAAAATAGGAGAGTTTTGTGACTGTTTCTGTTAAGAGTAATTTCCTTACACTGACCTTTGCAGACAAGAGCGCTTCCTATTCATTATTTCTGCCGACGCACGAGACGTAAAGTTGGTAAAGGCTAGTCCATATCTGGTATGTAAATCGCTCTACTGATTCCATCTTCAATTTCAACTCAATGTTAACTAAACTTTTTGTTCTTCATCAATCACTACATGTAAAATCCTACTTAGACAAGACGCTTCGGGGATAACAAACACTAGATGGACTCAGAGTAACAACTGACTTGCAACCAAAAAAGTTTGGCCGTGCGTAGACTCAAAACGCTCGAAGAGTTTGTTAGCCCTGAACCGCCTGTATCTAGGTTCTATCATAGGTGTTCTTACGGGACACTGTCTAATAGGGAGATACGCCAAAAGACTTGGTGTGCTTTCCAAGGATTTCTGCCGAAGCTGCATGGACGAGGAGGAGGAAGAAACCGTTCAACACCTTCTTTGCTCATGCCCTGCACTACTTCATAGGAGGAAAATTCATCTCGGTGAATTCTTCTTCGATGGTACTAGCGACTTAGCTTAGATTAATAATTAATCAACTCGTTAATCTTATATCGGGTTTCTGAGATCAGTAGGTGATTTACGGCTTAAGAGTGTCAGGCAATGTACTCATTGGCTGAAAGCCACTTTCGCCTAAACTAACCTTTGGGTACAAAGTACTTGGCGTGTTGGGCCTGACACTTGATAAACAACTTTCGTTGAATTATGGCAATAGAGTCCAAGTGAAGTTTGGCCTTTTTTCTTTTCATTCAACATATTCTCTAGTCCTATATTCATTGAGAATGCATTAGTTTTGACAAATGAAAACCTGATTTCTTTTACAAATACATAAACACAAAATTGTATATTTCTGTTTTGGTTTTTTCTTTCTTAGGTTGCTACAAAAATAATGAAGCACATCATCGATAAATTTGCCGTTCATGATTTGTTCGGCCGAGCCAACTATGAATATTATGCCCGAGTTACCGGACGTATCCTAAAAGTACAAGACGAATGGATTTGTAGCTTCCAGTATCCACCGCCGCCACGAGGCAAATTAGCACAGCAAAAATATGCATGTAAGTTATAAAAATAGTCAAAACAAAACAATCAATCTCATTCATGTTTGTTTATTTAAAATTTCCTTTCCAATCAGTACAACATTCACTGGAAGCCGAAAAGACATGGTTACAATGCCAATGCGAGCGCTGGGGACTGAGTGAGTGCCTTTTTGAATTTTTTCTTTCTCTTTGTCTCTTTCTCTTTTAAAACTTAACAAATAGGACAAACAAACAGATATTTTAACTTGCTTGACTACTAATCCTTATCCCAATCATTTCTTCTATCAACCCTGCTTTCATTTAAAACATTCATTTTGGTTTCTTGATTCTTAAAATCCTTGACGGGGTCATTGGGTTGTGCTTTTCTTTTCTTTTTTCCTTTTTTACACATGTCCTCTGTGAACTTGTATTCTTGATTGTTTCGTTTTCTTGTGAAAACTTTTGGCTTCACCATTTAACTTCATCACTTGCATTTTCATTTGGACATCATTCTATGTTGGGTTAACTATGACAGTTGCGCAAGAAGAATCCCGATCGACGCCCGCACTCCTGACCAGCTCAAGTTCTGCCCTAGACAACAGTGTACTCTCGTTGGGTGTCACACCTGACCATTCGTTTATTGAATCGTGCGCCCGTCTTTCTGTGTCTCTTGAAGGCCCAGGACTATTTGCAATGGCAACTACATCATCACCAATTCCATCCCCATCGAAATGTGACGACACGGTGCCAGACGATGGTGCCTATGAAGATATTGACGACGAGAATAATCCATCCAATAAAATGGTTGAACTGCCACAGCGACGTCGGATGATCATTGGATCGGGAACAGCCTCTGTCGACGAGTGCAGAAAACCTACAATAGCGGCTACATGCAGTCGTTGCAATCGCGGTCTTAAGCATTCCTCGAGCTGCTCGTCGACTCGTTCGTCAAAGTCCACGGGCAGTGGCAACCAACAAACACAGCATCACATGACAATGGACGAACTGAGAGCGGTCAATCGTTATGCGGAGAGTACAAAGAGCTTATCATATCTGCCACAGGTGAGGGATGATTACTTTATTGCTTCAAGGATTTCGGTATAGATAGACACATCCGAAAGTGTATAGATGACAACTACTTATTCCTACTTTTAATTTGTTGTTCTCTTCCTTAGTGTTTAGAGAATGAATGCTAAATCTAGTATTACTTTAAAATTAAAAATTTTAATAATTTAATTTCTTTTAAGTCTTACTTATTTTCTCTTTTTCTCTCTCTCTTTCTTATTCACTTTTAATGTTCAAAATTACACAGTTTTGTTTTGTTTTTGTTTGACTTACCTTTCCATATTCATTCAATGGTTTCTTAAATTCAATTTTGTTTAACTCACACTGTCACTTCTTGTTTTTCCCCTGTTTACCAAGTATGAAATACACACATCTACATATTTTTTCTGTTTGTTTACGAAATGGCGCACACTTAAAAATTATTATTTTAAACAATTCGCTGCTAGTTTTAAAAAAAATTATACTTAACTACTAATTCAATAAAAAAAAGAAAATTGTTTGAAAACTGTACAAAAAATGTGGACCTCTTTTTTATTTTTTGAATTTTTATTTTGTTCACTCTTTTCCGTTGAAGTTTTGATTTTGATTTGGTGTGGGAATGGTTAAGATGTACTGTACATACTTGACTTTCATTTAATTAAAAAAAAGAAGATTAATGTAATTGTTTTTTTTTTTAGTTCGACATGCTTGGTATCTTGTCAGGTTTTTAGTCATTGATGGTTAGACATTTAAGCTTTGATTTGATCAATAACAACCATTTTTTGAACTAGTTTTTTTTTACTGCGAGGGTGAATGGGGATTTTAGATAAAAAAAATTAGATACGTGTTTGAGGTAGGTACTACAGAGTCACTCAGTAATATGTCTCTTTTATATTTCGTCAATTTACGACGTTCCCAAAGACTTTAAATTATAAATCGAATGACGATAATGAACTTAATTGCTAATTGCATTTATCATGAATTGTTTAATCAGAAAAGACACTCAACCAAGTTTATGATACGTAATTGTTCATATTGGCGAACGTCATGTTTCGTTGAGTACACTTGCGTTGGTAAATAACCAATTTATCAACACTTATATTTAAATAAATGATAAGCACGTGATGAATTTTAAAAAGTTGGGGTCGATCTTTTAAGGTGCATCCGTCAAATTTATTTACCTATTTAAAATACTCAATCTTTTGTGGAAAATCTTCATATCTATTATTGCTCGATCATTTCATTATAATAATCGATCGAGATAGAGATTCTTAACCATAACTTGGTATGAAAACCTTCAACTGGCTTAAGTCAATTTTGTGATATTTTAAAGTAAAAGTAAACTTTCACGTTTTGGAGGCTAAGTTCGCACTGTTCGGAAATAAAAATGAAAAAAAAAACCCTTTAGTAAGCACGTGACTACAATAAAAGAGCTGTCTCATTTTATTGAAAAGTAAACACCACGATGTGACGATCACAGTTTTACCAGAACCAAGCTGCTTAGACTAAATTTTCTTTTATAAAACATTTTAATCACAATTCAGCGAAGCATAAAATGACAAATCTTAAAAGACCTCAATCCTCATTCTGTTAGTCTGAGTATCCACAAAAAATTTTTGATTGCGATTGTCTACTTAAATTTGAATATGTTGGTGAGCTGGTGGAGGGAATTGAAAATTGAATTGCTTATTTTGAAATAGAACCGAAAGATTCACACCGTAAGCCAACGGCTAATGATGTAAGACTTTCGAATTCGATATCATCAAAAGTTCACCAACAGATCTACGTTCTTGAACTTTAGTTTTAAGCACTGTCTGATAACTCGTCGGAATCAACATAAATAGAATCATTCAATCTAACTTAATCATGTGAGTTGGTGCAGCTCCCCTTAGAAACGATAGTGAAAATCACAAAGTCGAAATCGTCTCGAAAAATACTGCTCGTAGCTAATCGCGTTCATCGTAGTCGTTTTTCGACCAGACGAGTCGAAGAAATGTCAAAATCTACTACAAATCGACGTTCTGTCGCTCATTCTGAATCATCGTAAAACAAATCGACGCGACTAAGCAGTGAGAATGGTCGATTTTTTTTTTAAGGTGACGACAGTGAAACGAAATATACCAACTTAGCATGAAATATATTAAATTTCTTATGTTAAGTTTAACTTGTTATCAAATTCATTTGACTACTTGTTGTACTTAATAAAAAAGCAATTTGAACAGTTGGTTGCTTTCATGGAAGCAAAACTTCATTCATCCAGGGGTTTCAACAAAACCTTGGCAAAAGTTGACACAAAGAAGGAATAGACACAATAAACTCTCTACGAGTCTACGACCCCCGTTAGTAATGCAGACGGCTAGCAAAAAGTTTGTTAATTTTTGTTGGAGGTTTGATTTTAATGTGCGTTCCACCGACGCATCCAATAATACCGGGAAACACAAATTTTTCAAAAAACCATAGCCTTGCCTCTCTTTTGGACTCTTCTGCCAAGTCCACATTTACCCATTTTGGGCATAGTTTTGATTCAATCATCAACAACTACTTGTTTTACTATTTTACACACAGTTGACTGTTTCTAGTCCTAGATATCAAAATGCATCTTTATTTAATCTGAAAAACTGCACAAACCTAAGACTTTCTAGTTCGTAATAGATTTTTTTTTTATCTTTCGGTCGAAAAAGTATCATAATGCCGAATAAATATCGAATCAACTACGACATCGTAGTCGACATCGAGCTCTCGATGTCGATAAGCGACTATGCTAATAGGGGTGATTGTCAAGGGTCCGAAAATCATACTTTAATTTGGCACACACTAAAAGGGTTTTGAATATCTTGGATATGTTTTAACACAGTTCTAGTATTTAAAAGTATGTGTAGGATATGAGATGGAAGGAGATTCCGATCGCATTGGTTATGCCATAAGAAACTGAATTCGGTAAGGTATTCCATATTCGTGTTGTTCGTGACTCAAGGGCAAGCTAGTATGCATGCGCGAGTATTGTGGCTTAATTGTTTATGGGGTGGAATGTAACTGGTTATTTCATTTGACCACTGCTCAATAAAAATAATACTACTTGGTGCGCGCTCAACCTACAGAAGTTGAAATGAAAGCGTTTAGGGCATAAAACTAGAAACGATAATTATGTTAGAATTTGGGTTATAAGAAGTAATGGCAATAATTGTCATCGCAATGTAATTGGATCGTCTGAGTTAGGCTTATTTCTCATTTCACACTTTCCATATATTGGGGGCACACAGAACAATTCTTAAAAAAGTAGATTATTGTGAAGTATTGACCTATCAGATGCGTTCAGTGCTATGTTAACTTGGGGTTTGTTCTTGTAGTTTTTAAAGATATACGTTCAATCCAGTCTGGTACCCGTGGAGTGATGGTTAGTTTGTTTAACTGGGAGGTTCGTGGCTCGAATCCTAACAAAAACAAAAATGTTTTTCACGGGTATCGCCTTGGGCGAGGAATTGGCAAGCCCTCCGATAGTAAATTCATTGCCATGAAAAGTGTTTTCTCGATTAGGCGTTTGGAATCGGCAGAAAATTGTAGGTCCCCTCCATTCTTTGACAAAGGCAATGGTTGTGAAGTGATAAATGCGCTAGGCCTCCTTGCTTTGGTTCGCCACCTTATTTAATTTATTCAATTAAATTAATTTAAATTTATTCAATTTAATGTTCAATCCATTATGGTGTTCAAAGAGCCGCAAATTCGTGTGAATTGTTTTATGTGAGAAGTGTTGGCATGAAACGCCAATTATGTTCAATGCTTGAACGAACAAAGTTAGAAATTGTTGCTTCGATTTTTTTTATGGAATAAAATAGTAGTTTATTTCTTTGAGGGTAGTTCTTTTTTTTTGTAGTGGTGGTGGTAAAAGTCTCATTCATACTGTAGTTGTAGTTAATCTCAGATTGATTGACGTCAATCGCAATGTTGTACTTGTTTGTAGTATTCTATTAGTTCGTTTCTTGTAAGCCATATGAAATTATACTTTCTACAACAATTCACCTCTTTTTCAAAGACAATGTTTATTTGGTAGCAATTTGGCATTCTGAGCTCAAATCCCTTGACGCGCTTTCAAGATTAGCAGCTTACTAAGTAAGTATTGCTTAACGATGTTCTCGTGGGTATGACAGAATCAAAATGGGTTCTTTCTTTGATAAATCAAATAACAATTATGGTTAAATAAACGAGACTGGATAGTAAGTTTTTAAACTAGGTCACTTTCTAGAGCGATAACTTTATACGAATAGCTTAACATAAAGTTGAAAAATCCCAACGAAAGTAAAATACAAATAATTTTCGGGCTGTTATCAGTTTTTTTTTTTCATTTTTTATTTTTTTTACTTTAATTTTTTTTCATTAAACTACATAATTATGTTCAACTCAACTCACACTGCATACCTACTATGTACATAAAAAGAAAAGTTTGCAGGCACTCTTTTACTGCTTGGAACCTAACTTTTTTGCAGCATTTTGCCTTGTTTAATATTTGCTTTAATTCACTCATCATTTTTGCATTTTGGTTCGATTTACACAAAGCAATGACATCACTCATCACTAGTTCATTCCCAAAAATAATCATGCACCTCCTAAAGCACGTTACAAGTGTTGCACTATCTAACTTGTTTGTTGTTTAAAAATCAATTACAATTTTCTTTTTCTTCTTTTTATGAACTTTGTATTCATTTACTTTATTTCTTGTATTCCAATCTATGTACAAATGGAAAGCTAAATTTAAATATAAATTTATACATAATATTTATAAATTTTACTTAATGTACTATTTCCCCCATGTCAACCCTGCCCGCCCCTTATTTTATCGCACCAAAAATCGTTTATCACCACCACATCCATGTTGTGCTGCTGCGAATCACTCTTCTACACAACAACAAAAACAACAAAATTTAATGAAATAAAATAAAAACAAAGGTCCATGAACGCCAAACCGCACGCATGCGCACCCGTTCCGAATGGTTCCTTGGTGATTCCGGGCTCACTACCACATGCAGTAGCTGCCTTGCCGCTCAACGCGCCGAAGAATTCATGGGCGGCAGCTCCAATGACATCCCACTCGAGCCCAGTAGCGAAATGTACATGATGTTCAAACGTCGTGTTGCAGCAAACAATCATATGGATACCGATGAAGGAGAGGACTTTTCCAGCGGTGGACAGTATTTGTCACCCCACGGATATCGTGCAGATGGGAATAATTCCTCTGCGGCTGGAGGGCGCATGTTTTTGGAGACGAACTTTACAACGCATTCCGGTAGATATAACGAAGACACTACTAACAACAACTGCAACCATGAACCTTCTAGCCACATTGTTGTTCATTGCTCATCCACATCACCTCATACACAACATTGTCATCACAATAACCATTCTCACAATCACCAGAAAAGCTATTCACATTACTACTCGTCGACCTCTATCGCCAGCTGTGGCGAAGACTTTGAGTTCCATCATTATCGTCAGCCCAACAATAGCACCTCAATCTATCACAGTCCGAATAGAACTCTTTCCCGTTCGGCGCATAATTTGACACTTTTGCTGGGTGACGATAGTGTTGCGAGTTCAATTGCACATGATACTGTTATTGCGGCATCTACTGTCGCCTCTGATCGGGAGGAAGTTGATTACATTTTGACTTCACGCTTCCGGCATAGTACGCCGGTAACGGAAAGAAGACGAAATAGACGCTTACGTCGGCAATCGTCTTCGTCTCGAAGGCGTCAGCAGATGTCCCAGGACAGTCACAATGCCAGTAACAATCGTGGTAGTAATGTGAACTTTGTTTCAGTATTATTTAATGTTTTGGATTTTCTGTTCTAAAAAAAGAGTGTTTGTTTTGTTGTTGTCATATTGTCACAAACAGCTTAAATATAATACAAACAATAATTTATGTGAATCAACTCAACAAATTGACAAGCTTAATTTAATGCTCAACAAATACATTCATATATTTATTTTATGTGTTTGTTCGTCTTAAGTACAATAATGTTCACAAATGTCTTATTGCTTATTTAAACCTAATTTATAACATACATATTTATGTTAGTTTTAATTTATATATTGATTTTTTGTTTGCTTAAAATCTTATTTTTATTTACGTTAAATAATAATTGTATGGTAAATGTGATGTTTTTTGTTTTGTTTTATTTTGTTCGTTCTTGTTTTGTTTGTTTTAATATGGAGTTGTTTTTTTATTATTATTAATTGTTTGAGTTAACCAATCCCAACAAAAATAACAAGAAAAATATTTTTTGTGGTCTAACAATTGAAATGGTTTAACTAACGACTTACAATGCAAAATGAATATGTTAGCAATGAAATCAAAAAAGAGTCTGCAGATTTTTTTTTAAATAGTTTCATGGAGAGTCTCCATCTTAGGCTGCTTCTCTCCTCAACTTAATGATCATTTTTTGCCCAAGACCGAATATCACCTCAGTTTCGTTTTCAACTGTCGTTTTAAGCTCAGTTATAGAAGAGTTTCTTTTATTTTTAGTTCCAAATAAAGCTCAGGGGGCCAACTATGTAACTCTATTCTACTTTTGATTCTATTCGAAAACCATTTGCGATTCTACTTTCAACTGGCACTACGTATGAAATATGAATCGAACGATAGTAATACCAACATATTCTCACAAAATTGTTCGATTTTCGAACGAGTCTACCGTGTTTGACAGACGTAAAAAATAAAAAAAACAATTTTTGTTATCAATTGTAATTTTTTAACAACAATCGTGAACGGAAAGAGCAAATTGAACGACGAAGAATTCGCGATAAGTCAAATATATTTGAGCTTAGTGATAAAAGGTTTGTTACAAGTGCATTGAAAAGAGTTATTTTAAAGTCTTCATTTCAGTTTTATAAAAAGTTATCGACTATCAAAAGATGCTTTTAGATATTTGATTGAAAACATTTCGAGGCAACTAAGGATTCGCCGAAGACAAAGTTCAATCCCAGACATTGTTAAATTATCGTCAACTTTAAAATTTTTGGCAACATGAGAATGGTTTTAATACAAATAAGTATATAATTTTTGATGAATTTCAATACAAAAAAAATTACTTACATTTTTGCTTTCCGTTCATGTGTACTTACTCCTTGCTCGCAAACACATTTGTATTAGCGGGGTTTACATGGTCCAACATCGTTTGATGAAAAACATCAGCTTTGCGTTTACACGAAATTCGATTTTGTCCAACATCAGGTTGGTTATTTTTCGCGAACGAGACGGACACGTTATGGATAAGAAAATTTTAGCTGCTCTTATAATGAAGGAAATTATTGACGACGAAGAAGAAGAAATAAAAATTTAAAGAAAAAAGAAAAAACGTTAGTGGGTAAAAAAGTGGATTAAGAATAGGTCAAGAACTCACATACTCATGCGCTACAGGAGTCGCTTTCTCTGTCCCTATGTCCCTATGTATACTTGTCCCTATGTATGCTTTTTTTAAAGAATAGAATGATTTAAGAGGAAGGTTTATATGTATAATACATGCATATTATTAGGAAAAAGCCAAGATATTTTAAGATTTGTAATGTGATGTCTTAACAAACATATTTTTCTCCGCTCACATTGCAAACGCTGGCTAAACCTGATGAGATAGATCAAATTTATGTACTACGGAATTGTGTATCTTAAAAATATGAAAAAAAAAGTCCACGACAGCATTATGTTCATCTCCTTAGGATAACCCACAGTAACCATTTTTATCTTTTACATATTACAACAAAATATGGGTTATTTACCAAGCTATTTTAAACGATACAGTATCATTCCTTATCCAATTAAATACATTAGATACGTTGTGCATTTCGTGTAGATTATTGCCCTTGTAGATAGATTGCCCTTTACAACATGTGATTTAAATAAATATTTTCGAAGATATTACAGATTTAAAAATTGCGAAGTAAAAGTGTAAAAAGTAAATAAGTAAAAATGTTGTGTATGAATATTCCAAAGAAAGCAGGAATTCTTCATGGTATAGGAAAAGGGGAATTGTTTTACTCCAAATTTAAATGTTCACAGTTTTTCTGTAGTCATCCTTACATTATATGAAAACTCTCTACGATAAAAAGAACGAATTCAATTTTTACGACTCGACCCTCAGCTTTTCATATTCGTTTCCAAATTCACGTCCCTGGAACTGGAACGGTTGCGTATGATAAGCTCATTGAATTCTGACCTTGACAGCATTGTTACATGGGGTCTTATGAACCGAGTAGAATTCAATGCTTCGAAAACTCAATGCTGTCTCTTGTCGTTGAAGCTTAACATTCCCCCATTGCCATTATCCATGAATGGTACCTGCATTGAAGAAACCGAAAAGCTGGCAGTACTTGGCATGTGTGTAAACGATGATCTTCGTTGGAATGACCACATATTTGAAGTCGCCAAAAACGCTGCTAAATGCTTAGGCTTCTTGAGACGATGGAAATTCTTCACCCCTTCTGATCTGGCTACAATTTATAAGGCCTTCATCCGCCCAAAACTGGAGTATAACTCCCATATCTGGTCAGGTGCTTCTCAAACATCTTTGCACCTCCTTGATAGGGTACAAAATAGAGCGTTAAAATTGATAGGTGATAGTTCAATGGTAGAATCAATTGATTCTCTTGAACATCGTCGAAACGTTGCCTGTCTCACTCTCTTTTATCGCTTTTTTCACAAGCAGTACTCTAGTGAAGTAGCCAGTTGCATTCCTCTCCTGAAACAATTTAGCCGCAACACCCGCCTCGCTAGGAATGTTCATCAGTTTTACCTTGAGCCCAACTTCGGGCGTACAGTCAAGTATAGAGATTCGTATTTCAGTCGCACCACTCGAATGTGGAATGCTTTACCTGGCTCTGTATTTCCCCTTCATTACGATTCACAAAAATTCAAAAGCAACGTGCATCGGTGTCTTTCAAATCTTCTCCTATTTTCCTAAATGCTCGCACTGTGTTTAACAACATTATAAGGGTATTCATAACCCCTTGATGTGCGCGTTAATTATAAAAAAAAAAAAAATATTCTTTTTTAAAAGTTCAATATTAGCATTTTGTTTGATTTCTTTATATTTTGTCAATAAAATTTCATATTCCTCTGTGTTCGCTTTTCTGTTTTTATAATTCTCAGATTTTATCTTATCCAAAGTTCTGAAAGAATTTTATAAATCTCAAAAAACTCCCAGCAAAAATCGTTGTTAGTTATTGCATTTCGATTGCGACTTCACAGTAACCGAAGCAAATTCAAATGAAAAATGATAGACGGCGCAGTCAGGTTTGTCAAACATCTGTTTACACACGTTGGATGGTATGACAAACCAGCATGTTTTTAAAAAATTTTAAAAACCATCCAACATGGTTTGTCAAGCGGTTGTTTTAGCGTTTAGATGATCCAACATTGCTGTTGTCAAACCATGTTGTCAAACCATGTTGGACCATGTAAACCCCGCTATTAGAACGATAATTTCCGAATTCGAACCATTTCTGTATCTAAATTAGATTTCGGTAGTGCCAAATATCCGAAAAAGAAAATGCACTGTTCGACTTTCGAACACTAAAGCGTCCTATAGAATTGCGGAGTTAGAATTTTGCGAATTCGAACATTTTTATTGTAGAATCGAGTTACATAGTTGGCCCCCTGAAGTCTTTATATAGTCGTTCCTTTTTTATGACCAATTTAGTTTAGATGGCAGCTCAAATTAAAAAATTAATAGGATGGCACAACAAAGCGGGGTGCCTCGGGGACTGTCGCATTTCTCACAACCGCGCCTTGTGAGGAAATGGAGGGGACTTACAATTTTCTACCGGTGCCGAACGGCTAATCGAGAAAGCGCTTCTCATGGTAATGAATTTACTAGCGGAGGACATGCCAAGTCCTTGCGAGGCAACTTACAATGATAACGAAAAACATATAAGCGACTGAAATGTTACTTGTGTCATAATCATGTTTATTTTGACATTCTGTTCGATAGAAAGTTTAGTCAAATTCGAAAGAAGTGCATTTTGAGACTCTAATGATTCGAATGTTAAACATGTAAAATTTCGAATCATTAGAGTCTCAAAATGCACTTCTTTCGAATTCGACTAAACTTTCTATCGAATAGAATGTCAAAATAAACATGAATGTGTTAACTGTTGGACACTCGTAGACAAATGAGAATGCTATTTGAGTCCGTTTTATTTGCTCAGTGAATAAGTAAATTCATCTATTAGCAAGCAAAAGTTTTAACAGACCCAACAATTGGTTAAAGTTTCTGTGGCGATGATAATTAATTTTAAGTTACCAGTTCATTTGAGAGTTTGATCAGGTCCTCCGAAACTAATGTCGCTTTCCTTTGGACGAAAAGAAACGTCTAGGAGCGTCCAGGAGCATTCTCAAACCATTCCATTATTGCAAAAAGATCGCTTCTCATGATTCTGAGGAGTGACAGCCGCTTCTCGATTTGAAGTGAGAATCGAATCAAGAAGCACTAACACATGTTGCTCAAATGTCAAAAAGGAAATTTTCTTCAAGGAATATTTTTTAAGAGCCGTAGGTGTTTCACTCACACAAAGCCAATTACGTTAAACTGAACAAAAAAACAATTTGGGTGTTCCATTAGTTTTTAAAATAAGTGCTTCCCCGAGTAGATTCTTCGCAATTGCCAAACAATTTTCAGATCTTTCATTCCTCAAAAATTATAGTTGAGAGAATTACGCTAGGCTCTGGCTCTCCCCGAGGTAATGCATTATTTATTTAACTTGAATACTCTCCAGTAACTGGAATATTGACAAAATCCTGCACTGCCGTCTACTTTAACTAGTGGGAACGATTAGTTACGCTTTGATAGAAAATAAGTAGTCAACTTGAAACTACTTCCTTCCAACTTTCAAAGGAAAATAGACAATTATTATGAATATCGTGTTTTGTTATTT
Source organism: Melanostoma mellinum (assembly GCA_914767635.1). Lineage (NCBI taxonomy): Eukaryota > Metazoa > Arthropoda > Insecta > Diptera > Syrphidae > Melanostoma > Melanostoma mellinum. Next base: position 246,987,377 of record OU612058.1, on the reverse strand, counting down.
TAATCCTTTGAACTTTGACTGTAGTTTTGACTGATTGCTTCATGAACATAATTTGTTAAGTCCGCCCATTTTGCCAAAAGATTCCTTCTTTTTGTCGCCCCGAGTTCAACTCAACTCGCGTTCAATGTTTAATGTTGTTGTTATGATTGTAATAAATTCAATCTAAAGCGGCACTAGGTTTCTACTGTGGCGAGTAGAGCTGCCGAATGCTTGTCTTTAAGTGGCAAAAATATCTGAATATTTCGTGGTTGACCATTTTTAAGAATAAAATCCCTTTTTTGAAACTCAGAAAACCTGGGTCAGCTCTGCAGGAAGTTAAGCGAACGAAGCTTAAACGAAAGTAGTAAAGAACTGATATTTTGATTATAAGGTAAGTTTTTATGTAGTTAAGTCTTCAGCATAATAAATCACTAAACAACAAAAAGCTTTTCGACTACATTCTGTTAGATAATGGCGCAATAGTAGTATCGCCAACTGATCTAATTGGAAGCACAGATAAATCATTTAGGATATTAGTTCCTCCTGGACTCTTACCTCAAAAATGAGTAAATATTCTACACAAAATCGCAACGCAGCTTGAATTACAAGTAGTTGTTATCCCATTGTTAAGCTATGTAGGAGACGATAAAAAACATTTCCTTGTTTATAAAATTTATATAGAAAATCTTTTTTTGGAGGTAAAAAATGTAAAAAGAGCTGGGAACTAGTTATTGTTCAAACGTAAAAATAAAACCGCTATCGATGTTCACCAAATAATATGAGAAATGAAAATCGCTTTACATCCCTGTTCCTTATTTCTTAGCTTTCCTCGCCATCGGCAGATCAAAAAGGACTTACATCCCTACGTGCATTGCTTTCTTCTTTCAATTTGGTAACCTTGAATCGAGCTTCATTACCAAATCGTAGAATCTCTACATCAGCATGGAAGGCATATGTCCAATTGACTTTGCGTCCCAGGTACAAAACCTCTCACCTGTATTGGTAGACTCTGGATTTATTTAGCATATTCATACAACATAATGTCATAAACTATTTTTGAGGCAATTTTTTTTAAATAAATGCCTAACCCAAATTAGCTAGCAGTTAAACTTGTTTGTGTTGCACGATTATTTTTTGTTTTGTTCTAATCAATTTTTGCTTTTTGTTTGGTATATCAGACATCATTCATCAGACATAAGCTTCATCTTGAAATTTTATGATGAAATACATTTTCATGCCCAAAAGCGATTGTATAGCCAAATTTATTTCGAACTAATTTTTAAATTCGTTTTCCAACACCCTCCCAAAAATTGCAATGCCTTCTTTGGCAAATACTTTAGCTGGCAACATCCGTTTGAGTAACAGTGCTGAATCAGTCCAATACCCAGTCACTAGAAGACCATCACGGCGTGGATTAACTACTCTTGCACGTCACCATCCACATCGATCGTCGTTGCGTCGCAATAAGGAAAAGGTTAAATCTTCAGCTGGTAATGGAAACGGCAATCTCTGTTGTCCCGGATGCTGCAATTCAACTCGCAACTCAATAGCCGAATGTGCACCAATATCAAATTTCTCCAATCGCCCACGTACCGTATCCTTCGAGACAAATAACCAATTGAAATCTTACATAGCCACTACTGGATCCAATATGGCTATGGACACAACAGAGCCCCTTATGAAATCAGATGGAACTTTTATTATTTACACATCTCCACCAGATGAAGACATCGATAATTCTAGTACAACTGGCTCTGCAACAATAATATCAACAACTACATTACCAGCTGGCTTGCGATTGAAGCCACCAAGAGTTTAGGAGCCCTTTTCTAATAAAAAATTATTTATTAAAATTCCTTAAGACAAATCGATTGTTCAGTGTTCAGAATTTCATAAATTCGAATTTCACCCTTTAAATGTGTATGAGACGTAGTAGATAATATATATTCATAGCTAATTTAAAAAAAATATTCAATTAAACAAAAAAGGCAGCATCTTCTATATTTAAGGGATAAGTGAAGATTAAACAAGTCAAAACTACATAGTATTTCCTCCTATGTAATTAAAGAACACATCCAAAAAAGTTCTTATAAAATAATCAGAATGACTGGTAAAGAAAACACTTCTTATTCTAAAAGTTATTTTACTTGAATTTTGTGAAAACTACAAATGTATTTTAAATAATATTAACCAACACTGTTAGGCGTCCGAGTGTTTTCTTTGATTAAAAACTTTTTTACTCAACAAAGAAATTATTTAAATTTACAATTATTCTTAAAATTACCTACACACAAAATTGAAAAAGAAAAAAACTTTCGATAAAAACATATTAAGGCTGATTTACAATGATGAAAAAATAACACACACACACACATACATAATTCAATTGGAGTTTGTCAAAAGAATCTCTATTGTAAAAATTATTAACATCATAAATTCAAAATTTTCATAAAACACACAAAACTCTACGGTTTTTAACGGCTCTTTAAAATGTTTGATCCAACATTTAAGTCTTGAAAGAATTTTTTTTATTGGCAACAATGCCTTCTATTGAATGATGGCTATATAGAAAACTTAAATCGTATTGAACCATGCTAACAATATAAGCAACAACTCTTTTTAAATATGAGACTACTTTGCAGTACATTTCATTATTGAGTACTCCAAGTTATTAACAACAACGTATTCATCACAAAAACTTCATTAACATACTTCATGTGAGTCCTCAACGAGTAGTATTTTAATTAATATTCTTAACAGACGTAAACATTCACTATGACTTAACAATACGACTCCGGAGATACATAAGTTAGGAGGCTGTAGATCTCCGCAACTTAACCACCTTTTTAAGCAGATTTTGAACACTGCAGATTTACAATTTTACATAGTGCCATATGTTTGTTGTTGATATTTCATAACTACACATTTGAAATATCCAAAAATAGAGGGAGGTCCATGGTTTTTGTTGTCGTTTTCAACAGGCATTTAGAACTCAACTCAGTCCACATGTTTATGCGCTCTTAGACCTACTTTCTCAATGTACCTACTTTTTTTTATTTTGCTATTAGCTACTTTATATCGGTACCACAAGTCAGTACTTCTCGAAAGCAAATTTAGGTTGTTTGGATTTCTACTCACGGAGCGAAAAGTGGAACTAAGAGTGAAGCAGAAAAAAATTTCTCAGAGGATTATGGATGTATTCGGAGTCGGCAGAAAATTGTAGGTCACCTCTATTCATAAATGAAAGTTACAACCACAAATTTGTACTTGTAATCTTCAACTACAAATTTGTAAACCAATTTTTCCTTTCACCAATTGTAAGATCTTATTTCACAAACTTGTAGGCCACAAGTGTTCAAAATTCCTGTTGCACCGGTATCAAGAATAACTTGTTATTTATAACAGTTTTTTCACAATATTGCTGAACGTTGTACTGCATGGACATCAAAAAACTCCATGGTATTGTCCTCCATTCTCTTTCCAACGCAAAAAGTTTAGAAACAGCTGCCTTGGTGTGCACAGTTTTTTTTCGCTCGAGTGGGCTATTTGCGGTTCAATAATTAAAATTATTTCCTCTGCCTTGCATCGACTGAGTTGAAATTTTTCACTAAAATAAAACAACTCAAATATATCATAGTTTAAACGCAGGCGATAATTATCATTTTTTCACTATCAAAATATCATCACTTTGCCTGTTATAACTGCTCTAAACCATCGTCGCAAAGACATTTTTGTAATGAAAGTAAGGAATTACAAATTTGTTACAAAAATTACACGTCTACCTTAACCTGTAGAATATTCTTACAAAATCAACAAAGTTTGTAAGTCTATTCTCGTTGGTGAAATGAAAACTCACAAATTAGTGTTATATTAACAAGTTTTTTACTTGTAAAGTACAAATTTAATTTTGTATTGGTGAAACCGGAAAGGAAATTTTTCCACACATTTCCTTTTGTAAAATACAACTGCATTATTGTAATTAACAAAGTTTGGTGAAGCAATATTTTTACAAAAACCCACAAACTTTGTTAAAAAACGCTTGTAATTACAAATTTGTGAGTTGGTGAAATTGGGCACAGGTCTAGAATGTTTCTCCCAGAATAATATCAACGCAATTGTGTTTTGTCTCAGTTTTATTAGCATACATAAAAAGTTCTTTTGTTGAAGCCCGGGGCTCGCTCTGTGGTCGCCGCAAAGCGTATTTTATTTTTAAAAACCTAAACTCGCCCTGAATGTCAAACTGAGTGTTTTTTGAGCCCTGGGGTCGACCTGGGTTTGCCCTCAACTCGTCCTAGGTTTTTGCTGGGGCGAGTTGAGGGCTAAATGGCTAGCATTTTTATTCAAATGACAGGGGTGTGTGATGATTTTGTGGTTTAGTGTTTTTGAGGACTGGAAAACCCAGGTTTTTTGACAACTCATAGGGCTGTCAAGGAAACCTGAGTCAGCCCTGGGTAAAGATCAACGAACGAACCTAAAAACACGGCCATCTTAAGCTATACATGACTACAGTGAATATATCCGAGAGCTTGAACAGGGAGCTGTTTAATAAATTGAAAAATGAATGGCTAAAGAAAATCAATCTATTTTCATCCAAATCTGTCAAAATTGTTTTTTTGACGTTATCTGCGATCCATGGGTAAAAAAATAGATGTTTTTCAATTTTGGATCAGTTTGGCAGATCCTGATTTTTAGAAGTACATTACATATCTACCTTTTAATACACCAACACAAATATAATCGTCTTATTACCAGTTTGATGCACAATACTTTCGCCGATGCCGATGGGGAAAAGAACACATACATACCATTGGCAAAAAAATTCTTTTATAGAAATCCTAATTAACAAATGGAAAGCCCCTTAAGATTGGCGTGATCATTTGATAGAAAAATTAGAGTTTCTTGTAGAAATAACGAGTAACTACCTCGGTGGTTGATATGAAAGTTGCTAAAAGCAACGATCTTACAGTTTTAAATGTTGTCATTTTCGATTGGTTTGATTCTGAAGAAGAGCGATATCAGATTCCGAAGAAAAATGCGAAAAAATTCAAGCAACTCATTTTAGCCGTTCCGTTAGCCATTAGGACTTTGCTCTTAGTTTTATTATTAAACAAATTGGAAACTGCAGTTTGTTTTTACAACTTTTACAAGCAGTCATATGAACAAATTGAGTGCATTCATCAAAATTCAGTTTTTCGAAATTTTTTCGGCCTCTGATTGGTCAGAAGTCACGTAGATATCAAACAATAAACTAACCAATCAAAGACCGACAAAACTTGGTTGCCTTGAAAACTTTATGCGTTTATCCCGCGCATACCATGACCCCTGTTCTGATTTTCGTTCGGATAGGAGGATATCGTATCCTCCCGTTTTATAATTTTAGCGGTTCCCAATTCCGAATTCGTACGTTTTCAATTCTCTTATCATTTTGTTAGCGGAATTGAATTTGGTTGATGAATTCTGTAGAAAGTTATTTATTGCTATAAATGAAAAATAGTAAACTATATTAGCCTTAACATGTACTAAAGTTGTCAACAGTTCCAGTGAACAGAAAAATTTAATTTCCAAAACGTTTTTGGGACATCAAATCAGTAGTGAATTCATTGGAAAATAAGAACACACCTTTTAAATCCATACGGATTTAATTTCGGTTTCCGTTTTAAATCCGGTCGAAATTCAGAACAGCCATGTTTAACTCATTTTGAACTTAATATTGGCACATGTTTTCATCTAATGTACATACCTACATATTTATAAGGGGGCTGCCTTGTATAGTCCTACATCGAAATTTTGTGGCAAAACCATAATAAAAACTGTGTAAGAAATTTACCGTTTAATAGTTCTGTTTCCTTACTTTGTGCACAGATGTTTTAGGGAGTAGGGATAAAATTCTCTCAGAAACTCTTTCAAAGAGAGTCATTTATTTCAAATGCAAAGGTTGGTGTGCAGGGTTTCTGTTCACAGAAATTTTGATGTGAATAGGTCTCTACTCTCTAGCTGTACTCAACCGCGGGACGATTTTTCTCTCTTTTTTTTTTCATTTCCTCTCCTGCAAGAATTTACCCGCACAAAGTATTCGTGCACTTTCTAAACTTGCCAAATCCGCAGTTTGTGAAATCGGCTGATCGAAACATTTTGATTGAATTCAAATTTATGTTTGAAATAAAAATAAAAAAATGGAAAACTAATCTCTCATTGTAGGTTTGAAAATTCAAAATACTGTTAAGGGAGGTTCTTAATTCAAAAATTCTTCATTTCCGGATAGAGATTACAAAAACAACATTCAAAATGTCGAGCCCATACCCTTTCCCGGGCTTTTGCCCAAACTTTACCCAGAAAGGAAACAAACAAACCTAATAATTCGCAGGGTGGGAAAATTTTTACTCTCTCATTCCCTTTTGTTTAGAACTACTTAAAATCACTGTGCTAGAACAGGATTAGACTAATTTTCGGTGCATTTCGTGATATTTTTCAGTAAAGAAACAGGCCACGCGGCGTACCCCACAGGCGGATCACTAGTGTGAAGCGGAAAAGTGGGAGAGTTGTGATCGCTTCAACTCGTAACGCCGGAAATGAAAAAGAAAAAAGAAGAAGAAAGAAACAGGCCAAATATTAGCGTTTAGAATTCCGCCATGGCGTTCAAAGATTTCCCATACTTGATTTTTTTTTCTTGAAAGCTCTACATTCTACAACTCAGAGGTACAATATTTGTCGATGATGAGATTTGTTCGGCATTGAAACAAAATAGTCGTAATTGTTACTATTTTTTCATGTAATGAAATATTCCTTTCTTTTCATCAAACCTTTGGAGTGCTGAGACATGCTTATAAAAAGCATCTTCGACTTAAAAATATCCAAGCCATAGCTGTTTAGACAGATTTTATTTAAGTATGTATGTGTCGTCTCCAATCAATATCATAGATATCACCCACACTAAAAACTCGGAGTTTACTGTCTCAGCATATTTTTTACACAAATTTTGGATCGAATATAATTTAATGTAGCCGTTGCTCCTTCTACCCTTTGCAAAAGACGACTAACAAATTGAATACTATTCCGTATGATAGCATTTATTTATTTCAATTGATTTATTTCCGACTTTCATAATTCCTATTTGAATTAATTACACGTAATCTTTATTTTTGTAGTATAATTCAAATATTAGGTTTTTTTTAGTATACGGAAAGATTAAGAGAAATTTAGTATCAATATAGTTGATAGGCAAAACTTTTTATAAAAATTAGTTTTTTTTTCTAATTTCCTTATATTTAGATTTAAAACTAAATATAAGAGTAAAATTTTAAATATGAAAAATAAAATAAAATGAGCTTCAGTCTTTTTATATGTGTATGTATATAAAAATAAACTCCTACAGTTTTAAAAGTAAATTTTATATTTAATTACAAACTCTTTTGTTTAACTTTTTAAATACGAAAGCAAAAAACAGAAGAAATGATTTTTTGAATACACTTTATCATTATTAATTAAATATCCATAAAATTAAAACAAAAAATTACGCTTAAAAATAAATGTCTGTATTTTAATCTTAGGAATACACAAAATTTACATTAATACCCATTTTATCAATACTAGAATAAGGATTTTTTTCTATTTATAGAAAACAAAATCGTGGATTTTATTACTCTTATAATTTTAAGAAAAGTAATAAATTCAAAAATAACACCAAAGTAGATAAATGACGTTGGCAAAAAAACGAAAAACAAAGCCGAAAATGAATATGTATACATTTTATTGGAATCCTTAATAATGTTTATAAATGATTGGTGTGCGTATATTATGTTTAAATATTGAAAAATTACTAAGGCCAAAAACTATTTATGAAATATTTTTTAAATGGAATCGTATATGTTGTTAAACTATATTTGAACTTCATATAAAAAACTTTTTTACTTTTATTTTGAGGGAGATAAAACTTGATTTTTTAATGCATTTAATATTAAGATTTTTAACTTAAAAAAGGAGAATATTTCTGTATGTTTTATGAAACTTTATTTTGAAAAGAAATTAATAAATTATTCAATTACATTTAAATAAATACTAGATCTGTTTTATTCTATCAAGTGTTATCAGTAACCTGTGATTAGTAAGTATGTATAAAACTATAGAACAGAAGCGCAACATTAATATACGGTAACTGTATTTGTAGTATTATAATCCGTGTAGAAGCTTTATGTTGTCTTTGCCGTAGTCATTTCTTGTGAGGAGGCGTACATAGGAGCTTAACACGGCAGAAGACTGCAAGTCTCTTTAATCCATAAAGAAAAAACGTATAAATAATTTCTGTTTTTCTGAACAAAAAAAAACCTACCCTTTATGTTCGAGAATGGTCCAGAACAGCCGAAAACATGTAGTACCCTATGTGGTATCTTTGCTGATCTTGTCGTAAACTTACGGCTGCACTTGGAATGTCACGTCCCGACATGATTTCCTTATAAGAAATTTCAATACCATCTAAATAAATTTTCTGTGGTGCGAAAACTCCCTATATCCTTGCGGGATTATCTTAAGTATCCGACACATTACCCGATTTGGGGATGTGTGATTTTTTGTCAGGCTGAAAAAGGGAAGAACACCGAATTCTCAAAAACAGAAAGAAGCAGCATGATAAGCGCTCATTTGAGGAAATAGAAAGGTGCCATGACAGGAACAAGATTCGGAAGTTTTACGAAAAGGTAAAAAGATCTTGCCAGGGTGGCAAACTCCGAACTCAAGCCTGTAAAGACCAGCAGGGAAATATAATTGAAGAGTCACAGTCGCTACTGAGGATCTGCAGACTGCTTAGCGGCGATGAGGACACAATTTCCGCTGTCAGGCAGATTGCGCCATTCAGCTTGGACGATGATCAAAAATGCCGTTCTTCCGAACTAGAGGAAGTTAAGCTTGCCATATGCAAACTTAAATCAAATAAGACTGCAGGTGCAGATGGCCTTGATGCCAAACTTTTCAAGGCAGCTGGAGACCAGTTGGAAAGGAGCATGCAGCAGCTGATCTGCATGATATGGTCGGAAGAAAGCATGTCCGATGAATGGAACCTCAGTATCGTATGACCGATCCTAAAGAAGGGACACCCTCACAATTGCACCAATTATAGAGGGATAAGCCTCCTTAACGTCGCTTATAAGAACTTGTCTGCTGTTATATGTGAACGTCTCAAACCCCACGTCAACAACTTGATAGGTCCTTATCAATGTGGTTTTAGACCAGAAAAGTCTACAATAGACCAAATTTTCACATTACGGCAGATCTTGGAAAAAACCCGAGAACGTAATGTCGATATTCACCATCTCTTATCGATTTCAAGGCCGAGTATGACAGTATTTAGAGAGACGAGCTGTACAGAGCCATGTCTAGTTTCGGCATCCCTGCAAAACTCGTACGGCTATGCAGGATGACTTTGGAGAATTCACGCTGCTCCGTCAAGGTCGGTAAAGAACTCACCGAGACCTTTGATGTCAAAAAAAGCTTTAGGCAAGACGACAAACTGTCATGCGATTTCTTCAACATCATACTTGAAAGGATTGTAAGAAACTCCAACGTCAACACCACAGGAACAGTCTTTCAAAAGTTTGTACAATTACTCGCCTATGCAGACGATATGGACGTAATGGGAAGAAATAAGCGTGATGTCGTAGGTGCTTTTGCGTGTATTGAAACAGAAGCGGCAAAAATGGGTTTGATGGTTAATGAGGGCAAAACGAGGTATATGTTGTCATCAAACACGGACACAGAACATCGACGAATTGGACAAAGCGTCAAAATAGACATAACTTTGAACTAGTACAGGACTTCGTTCACCTAGGATCCGCTGTAGACACGGACAACAACATTAGTGCGGAGATCAAACGGAGAATAACTTTTGCCAACCGTTGCTTCTTTGGGTTGAGAAGGCAGTTGAGAAACAAAACCCTCTCTAGAAAAACCAAGGTGACCGTGTATAAGACCTTGATCATTCCAGTCCTGCTTTACGGCGCGGAAGCATGGACTTTATCGAAAGCGGATGAGGAAACCCTTGGCCGTTTTGAAAGAAAAATTCTCCGAATGATCTTTGGTCCCGTATGCGAAGACAATGTGTGGAGAAGAAGATACAACAACGAGCTGTATGAGCTGTACCGCGACATGGGCATAGCCAGAAGAGTACGCATCGCAAGGCTACGATGGTTGGGCCATGTAGAGCGGATAGACCCAAACGCTCCGGCTCGCCGAGTGTCATACACTGTCTGTTATTCATTTTAAAAATTTAGCAAATTTCCCTACTGCACTCCGCATTTAGCCAAACCATTCAACGTGAATAACATTTTTTGCAAAAAACTGGTCTAGCAGTCACACGAGGAAACCCTCACGTTCTGACACTAGATTGGGACAAGAGCCAAGGCAACAAATCAATCTTGAATGAATACTTTTCTTCAAGAAAACGATAGACCCTGGAGGGACATCCTTCGTCGAATCGACGATCACCTCAAATATTTTTTTATGATTTTTCTTCAACTATTCATCGCCCTGAAATGGATCGTTTTGTTTTTCGTAAACATTAGAGACTCTTTCGTCTCTCGGTTCAAACAGACTTGATCTCGAAAGCGCCCTGTTTTAAATGTGCTTACCATGTATGTCTTTTTGAAAGTATTTTTTATTATAACGCTTATTCCTTCCCATGTGTAGTTTTTTCGAATTAATCGACTTCACTTTCAAATAGCAGGTCTGTTGTTTAGAAACTGAAGGTACTAAATAACAAAGAAATTTTAGACACCAGTTACATATAAAGTTAAATCGTCGGTTGCTGGGCCTCCCTCCCTAAAATCAATAGACAGTGAGTGCGAAATCATTCAAATTCCAATTCAAAGACAAAAAGTGATGGTTTTACTACTTTTATATCATTGTTTTTATTTCTGATGTTTTGACCATCATAAAGCATGTATAAAGGTATGTTTTGTTTGTATAGTAGTTTTGTGTATATTTTTTTTGAATACGTGTACATGTATATAAGTTAATACTAAGCTCTTAAAACTATGTAAGTAAATCGAGAGTTTGATTTGACTTTCTTCCCGTATGGTAGTCGCATCTGTTTTGTATTTGTTCAGTTGTAAAGATTCTTGTCCACAATCATGCCGTTTTCAATTAAAAAGCTCTCCAAGTCAGACGGAAAGAAATCATCACTCAGATCGTCAGTGATACGTACGAAATTTCCAATTAAACTGTTTCCTTTGTACACCAGGAGAGCAGGTAGTCCTTTAGCTCGAAAATCACGACTCATGCCTGCCACTGAACTACAAATCTTTCCAAACTTGATTGTCTGATATTCTGCAGCCAAGTTGTCTAAGCATTTGTTGAGTGTAGCACAGGCTGGCACTGTTCGGTCGTAGATGTGAATTATTATCGTAATATGCTTATTCTCTTTTTCGATGGCATTAAGGAACTCTTCGTGAGTTGTGAGATTACATACTTTACCGAACTTTTGCAAGTGCCCGCATTGCTGCATCATTTCAGCCATACGCTTCTTTTGGAACTGTTGAAGGAAATCTTCGCTCATTAGTTCAGCCATTTCGGCTTCGAGTTCTTCTTCTTTTTTGCGTGCCTCGTCTTCGGCTGAGGTAGCTGCTGAAAGGCTAAGTTTTTTCATCAGTTCTAATCTTTCCTTTTCATTTTCCTCTCGCTTTTGGGCTTCCAATTGTTTGTAGATTTGCCAATCTTGTACAACGCCTTTTGGGCCAGTATTGGTTGTGGCACGATGAGTCATATTTTGTGATAGCTCAGGTGGTTGAATAAATGGTCCGGATTTGGAAGATCCTCCAGCTCCTTTGGATCGATTGTCACCATCGTCACAGTCATCATCGTTATCTTCGCCTTCACTACTACTGCAGTAATAGTGAAGTTTTTCACCTGTTAATTTGTCTTCTAATGTAGCCATAGTAAAACAGATTTCTCTTCTTATTATTGAAATACGAAGCTAATTTGATAATTCAGCTTTTAATGAAATTATGGATTTTTCAGTGGGGCTTTTTTTTGAAAAGAAATGAAATGTCAACAAAAGTGACAGATGCTTGTACTTTTGAATTTTGTCAAGAGTGGTCTGACAGTGTATTAAAGGTGGAAGCGCAAAGTATAAAACGTACTAGATTGTTGTTTCATAAAAATATGGTGGTTTGAGGCACTACATTGCCGAAGTTGACTCTCTGGTTATGTACCTGAAATACTCTCGCAGCACTGTTGTGCATTTTGGAAAGAATTACATTTTTTTCCAATTTCTTACGAGAAGCAAACACAAAATTTGGCTCAGCCGGAATTGATTTTGGTTGTCTCATGAGGCGGGTTATATACGTGAACATTTTTCGTCATTTTTGCTTCTGTTGAGTAAGTAAATGCCAATCATTCCAAAGTTTCAAAAGTTAATCACAGCAGTTTACAAACTTGACAGAAGCCTACAAATATTTATGTCGATTTCCTCTGGTACTCAAGAGCACTTTTCAAAAGTGTTTTTTTTTCTCAAAAAGCATTCCATGCAAACACTAGATCACTTTTTTTGCCCCGAAAAAGCACCTTTATGTATCTCTATTCGGAGGCAAGAGTCACACGCACTTTCACTAAATAAAATATACATTTCGTATTCTCTACACATGGGCTATACGAAATAGGATATAGGTTTTTTGAAATTAGCTCCGCCTTAACTGTTCGTTGTACGAAGAAAATGAACTACTCGTGTCATTGTACAAAATTTTTAATATCATTTACCTTTGCATAAAAAGCGTAGAAATAAGCACATTTTGAAGTATGATCTCGCTCTCGATTCGGTGCTGCATTCAAAAATTGCAGCTTGTAGTTTTTAAAATACAGAAACATAAAATCAAAAAATGTAATCTCTGTTTAATGATCAGCTTCAAACTTTTTTTTGGTAATAGCTGACTTTTGACACCAGCTGGCTCTTCTCTAAGTTGCCTGACATTTCTTTTGATTTTTGCTCTGCGCTGAGCAGAAGAAAATCGTTCAGTTCAAATGACCTCTTTGAATGATGTTGAAGACTTCACGCAAATTGTCTGGAATGTTATGTGTACCCAATCGTCGTTGCATGCTAGTAAAATCTGCTTTCTCCAACTATTTTGATGAATTACTTATTTGTTAACATATACAAGTATAATTTATTGTAGACAACGTTACCTCATCACTAGAATCAGTATTTTCTACATCAGTCAAAGCCAATCGTTCTCCAAACGAAACTATGCCACACCATGAACGGAAATTGAATTCTTTAGTGTCTTTCAATTCTATTAATCGAAGTATTTCTTTGATGTTTTTCTCCGTTCCGTAAAATTCCAAAACCTCTATTAAGGCTTGAGTAAGGTTTTTGGCATACATTTTTCTTTCCACATACTCCATATTAGTAGCCACCTCGTTTTCTTCAATTTCATCAGTCTCTTCAACTTGAACCAAGTGCTTGAGGAAGACTTTTTTGTAGAGTTGCTTGCGTTGGTTCGATACCCAAACATACTTGCTTAAGTATTCAAAAACTGACATTGCTAGAAGAAAAATATTAGCATCAAATAATTTGTAGGTACAAAGCTTAGGATTGGTGACTTTGCTTTGCTACGCCTGCATTCATCAAAAACTTTCAAAAAAAGACAAAAACTTTTTTTAACAAAAATAAAAGAACATTAAGCTGAAAAACTCTAATAAACTTCAGGTCCATTGTACTACCAGACTCGCAATAGCAGTCTTCCCTTTATGTTGTACAGTAGGTAGAAATTAGGTGGTTTTAAATTGACTAATAAACTCAAAAGCCGGTGTCCAGATGGAGCTGGGAGGATTAAGAAAATAGATACGCCGCGTAGGATTCAAGCCCATGGCACCGGCTTTTCCACTCTACCACAGCCGCCCTTAAGGTCTAAGCATACCTTCTAAGACTTTCATGTCAAGTGGAATCTCAAATCTTGTGGCAGATTTCGAAAACTTCCTAGGCATTTTCGTGCGAGTCTCAAAGTACAACTTTTCAGTTCCATATGCATCCTTAATTTGTTTCACCTTTGGCTTAACGGGAATATATTTGAAAGCTTCTCGCATGGCTCTATTTAGCTAAGAAAAAGTGTAAATTTTTCTGTAAAGAACATGCAATGATGAATCTAATATTTGTTATGTACATATCTGCCAAAAGTGTTCTCAATAGTATCAACATCAAGTTCAGTTTTAAGTGCCTCAAAAGCCTCATCTGTTAAGAAACTGCCTTTGAGTAGTACTGGTTCACTCTCTCGCTTATCCTTGCTCGGAAGTAAGTTTGCAGCATTTGGTATGAGAGATGGTCTAGTACTTGGGTTCAACGAATCTGGCCCAAGCGTGGCCACTTGAGTTTCAGGATCTTCACTTAAATGGAATGTAGCTGTTGCTAAGGAATTCAAAAAAGACACGGTAAACTTAAACATTTACACGAAACACACATATATACTTACTCGGTGGAGGTTTGATCTTCTTTCTTTTTTTGCCACGTCGAGCATCGTCATCAGGTATGTCATGTTCATTGATGCATGTCACTGGGGCTTTTTTAACATCGTCTTGAAGCTCTTCCTGAATTGCTGCAGGGGTCTTTTATAAAAATGCACACATTAGTATATCGCATTTTCTATTTTGATCTACAGTTTTGTTTCAATTAGACTTTGCGGAGCTTAAATACATAGAACGGCTCAAAAGCCGTGATTGTAATTTGTTGTAAGTTTAATACAAACTTACTTTCGGCCTTATATCATCAGATTTCTGTTTTTTAACTTTCTTTTCAGTTCCTGATTTCTTTTCTTCGACATCTGCTTCGGTTAGTACGCTTTGAGATATGTCTGATGTCGGTTTCCAGTACAAAGTTTCCTGACTGTGGCTGCGTCTGTTTGAAATGAAGTCCGAAAACACTAATATTGATTATTTACGGCAAATAACACTTGATATACCTTAGATCAAGGATAATTTGTTTCCTTTTGCTGAACTCGTTTTTTCTTAATTCTGGTGTTATACATCGTCGGTTGTTCAAAAACGAACCGGTGCTATTGCGAGTGCGAACACTAGTGACTGTCGGTGATGGAGTCAATGGTCTTGAATCGGTATCGGTGTAGCGACGAAATAAATCCTCAGGTATATTATCCGTTTCCGATTCAAATGGATCCCTGTTTTGAGATGCTTTGTTTTCAGTTACCTAAATCAAACCCATTTTTATTTTGTAAAAATCAATAAAGTAAAATGTTCCAACCAAGTTGTTTTTCAGTTGATTTATATACTTTCGGACTGCACTTGGGGCTGGATGGTTACACAAAACTGAGCAGCCCTTGGCGTATGGATTGTATAAGCCACCAAATGGACGTAGGGTTAATGTAATTGGCTTAACTACATATTTTGTTGGAAGAAGCGTTTCTGCATTCACTTGCTTTAAAGATTTTGGTTGATATGTTAAAAAAAAAAAAAAAACAAATTCAAAAGCGGTAATTAAGTTTCACCTTTTTTCTTGGAATACGCCTCTGTGGTGTTGGAACTAGTCCACTTTTGCTTGATGTACTCATTTTATTAGAACAACGACGACTATATTTTATTCGTTGCGCTTTAAATAAATAATTCACAATCAAATAAACTAACAGATATTCTTCTTTCGTATTTATGGACAATATGAACGTAGTGCCTCCCCACTTATAGCCAAACACGAATTGTCCTTGCGACCGTATCTAGGAAACAACCCTTGACTACAGTAAATTTAATGAGTAAGCTTTGAAAAATTAAAAGTACTTCTAACCCTTAAAAAGGGTTCTAATTTCGGAATCGAAATGAATTTAATTATTTAAATCAATCAGAATTCAAACAAACTGCACGGCTTTGATAGGTGTATTGATCGTCGGTCGCTCAACTGAACGTAAAATGCCAGTTTCAGTGTGTTCAACCCATATCATATGATTTGTTATGGACTGTGTTCTCAAAGGATCAACATCGGCATCATAAAGTATTCGCTTCCTGGTCCGCAGCATTGCTGGTTGTTCGATAGCATGATCAGAATGTTTTTGTTTCCATCGGCGAAAAAAAAAGTGCAATTTGTATGTTTCACATTAGTGCCCAGTTTACTGACTAATAAACGCCCTTTAATCACATTACACGTGTCTTCAATCGTGAGCGAAGCCTGGTTATGCATTTTATAATTCACCCCAAAATAGCGATCCCTCTAACTTGAACAAATCATGTGAAAATGATGATAGCAATTAACGGGCGTATGGACTGAGAGATGCAGAAATAATTGCTTCAGCGATTGTGGTGTTTTCAAAAAATTAAGCTCGTGACATGCTAAGCGAAATGTTGGGCCACTATACCATTAGGAATTCGTAGTAGTTATTCGTATGATTTCGGCCCACGAAAATTCACCCAGAAACAATTACAAATTGAATCATTCCCATTTCATTGGCAGTTTGTTAACTCAAAGAAAAAATCAGATGGTTATCCAGCTAGTTTTGTGTATGAGAACTGTTCTTATGAGAGCATCTCTGATATTTGTAATGCATTTGCTGACCAGTTTCGCAGCTCATTTTGTGATACTACTGTTGACATTGATACTGATTTCTTCAGATATCTAAGCAACTGTAATCAAGTATGTTTTAATAACATTGTTATTGAAATTGATAAACTTTTTTGGAGTCTTGAAACCTTAAATGACGATTTTTCTTCCGGGCCGGATGGCATTCCTCCAATTGTACTAAAAAAATGTAGGTCATGCTAAGCGTTTCCTTTACAATATATGTTCTTACTTTCTTTGAAATCCAGTAAATTTCCTTTACTTTGGAAAAGATCTTTTATCACTCCAGTTTTTAAAAAAGGGGATAAATGTGATATAAAAAACTATAGACCCATTGCCAAACTTTCTAGCATTCCTAAACTATTTGAAAAACTAGTATGTGAACAGCTGGCTTTCAGTGTAGAAAACGTTATTTGCACACAGCAACACGGTTTCGTCAAAAATAGATCGACTGTCACAAACCTGCTATGCTTTCTTCAAAAATGTTCTTTAGCACTAGAAAATAGTAATGAGCTCGATTGCATCTACACGGATTTTTCTAAAGCTTTCGATCAACTTTCACACAATATTATACTGTTCAAACTAAAGGCTATTGGCTTCCCACCTGTGTTCACCGATTGGGTACTTTCTTATCTGTCTCTGAGATCTTACCAAGTAAAGTTTCGTAATATCCTTTCCAACCCTTTTAATGCTGGCTCAGGTGTACCTCAGGGAAGTCATCTAGGACCTCTTCTATTTATTTTAGCTATCAATGATGTTGTGTCTTGCATTTCCTTCAGTGAAATATTAATATTTGCTGATGATATGAAAACTTTTAAAAAGATAACTGGTTCGCTTGATCGCTCTCATCTCCAATCCGATGTTAATCATTTTGCAGTTTGGTGCTTTAAAAATGGGCTCAACCTTAACCCCAACAAATGCCAAAGCATGACTTTCTCTAAAAAGAAGGAGCCTAGCAACCCAAGTTATTCTATTTCCAATATTATTTTGAGTCAAGTGAAATTTTTTAAGGATCTTGGCGTGTATTTTAGTTTTAATATGGACTTTACTCAACATATCAATTACATCGTTAGTAAGGCCAATAGTATGCTTGGTTTTATGAAAAGATGGTCAAAAGAGTTTCAAGACCCGTATGTTACCCTTGCTCTATACAATTGTTTAGTACGACCTCATCTAGAGTATGCTTCTCAAGTGTGGTCCCCTTTTTATGAAATACACAACTCAAGAATTGAATCAGTACAACATAAATTCATAAGATTCGCTCTTAAAGGGCTTCCGTGGGAAAACCCTTACGATTTACCACCATATGAGCATAGAATCCAATTATTACATATGCAACTTCTTTCTCAAAGGCGTACCATTAACGATCTGGTGTTTTTTAATCAACTTATTACCGGACATATCGATGCACCTGAGTTACTTTCTTGTGTTGAATTCAACTTTCGAGGCGGTTCTTACCACCTGCGCAACTTAGTTTTAATATACTGCCCTTACCATAGAACGAATTATGGCATGAATGAGCCATTGACTCGTATGGGTAGACTATTTAATCTTAACTCATGTTTAATTGATTTTAACTTAAGTAAATCCAGTTTAAAAAATTTGTTGAGAACCAGTGCTCCACTTTATTAAGTTTAGTTTGTATGCTTGCATGTTTGCATTTTTCAATAATTTTTAGTTTATGTTATTAATTGTAAATTGTATCACATTTTGTATGTCTTGTTTGTTTTAATTAGTGTTATTTAAGATAATTTTGTAATCTATGTAATTTATATTTGTAATTTTTACTATAATGTTTATTTTTTTTATTTTTACTATCCTTACGTTCTCTATGTGCTGGTGTTGGTGTTATACTAACTAACTACTAACACTTGCATTCATGATGAAGAGCGTATATAAGTGTGTACATATGAGCTTGTTCTAAGCTCAATACTACTTAGTCTCTGAAATGCAAATTTCTTCGGTAAATACGTCCAAGAGCATCAGTACGCTGAGATGATCATGAGGAATCGCTTTGCATTCGACGTTAAAAATGTGTCGTTCTAAGTTAAGGGATTATCTCAGTGTGGCCGCGCGAAAAATCACTGATTTTCGCTTTTTTTTCATGGTTAGTATATCCTAATTGGTATGTGTTTTTTTAAATAAATTAAACCAGCGATGAATAATAGAATCTATCTATATTTATATCTATACACATAATAAAAACGTAACAGTTTATTTGTTTGTGCACGCTAATCTCAGAAACGGTTTATCCTATCTAGATGGGGTTTATAATAATAATAATTATTTTATTGAACGTTATATATATACAATTGATACTTATACTAGATAATTTTAGAATTTAAAAAATGATAATGTAAGAGGGTCTATGAAATAACTCCCACGAAATAAGTCCCACTTTTAAAAACGAAATAAGTCCCACCAAAAATTGCTATTTTGAAAGTGGGAGTTATTTCGTTTTTAAAAGTGGGACTTATTTCATCAATTGGTGGGACTTATTTCGTTACGCGTTTTTATTTTAAGTCGGACTTATTTCGTTTTGAGTGGGAATAAAATCGTTTCGTAAAGTGGGAGTTATTTCATACCCCTAAATTTATATTTTTTCTTATGCAAAAAGTTATGGTTGTCCCTTTTACGAAATGTCCAGTCCAATATTTCGTAAAAGGGACAACCATAATTTTTTGTCCTTATTTCTCATGGCTCTTCTTGCTTGTATACGATTCTTCTTTATTATTCCTCTGCTTTGATTATTCACATTATTCGACGTGTGTTTTTTTCGAAGAGCCAAATACTTCTTATTTGAAATCGCATTAAACAATGAAAAAGTGGGACTTATTTCGTTTATGAAAGTGGGACTTAATTCATTTAAGAAATATATTATTCAAGGGGGAGTTATTTCATTTTGAGTGGGAGTTATTTCATTTCAAGTAGATTTTTAAATCATTTCATTTTGGTGGGACTTATTTCGCTTTCAAAAGTGGGACTTATTTCGTGGGAGTTATTTCATAGACCCAATGTAAGAATGTTGGCACATAGGGGGCCTAACGAAATACTTTGTCTAGAATTGAAATAATAACTTAATATTATATAGCTGAAAAGAAAACAAAAATCTTAATTATAAGTTGACTTGGGTGATCTCGGGATGTTCCGTTCCGGTTGTCGCTGCCTAGATGGGGTTCTCAGTAATATATTGTTGCAAGCTTCACTTAACATTTAGTTTTTATTTCATGTCAATCGGTTGATAAATAAAAAAGTTATGCCAATTCTTGCGGAGAAGTCGCAGGCATCTGTGGAGGCTTTTTTGACAAAATGGCGGGGATTTTAACAGAAAGTTGTGAATTGGCCTTTTTCCGACAGTTTTTCGATAAAAAATAGAAAGTTTAAGAAACCAAACCCTCCATAGGACGATAGAGGAAGACAAGAAGAATGTTCGCTAAAATTTGAAATCTATAGATTGAAAACTCTTTTCTCGGCAGTGGACACCGTTTTGAAAAATTCCGAGAAAAAAAGCGCTCAAACTATAGTGAATGCCGAAAACAAACTGTACTGAAATGCTTGGCTTCCCAACGAAACAGTGCTATACCTTCAACCAATTTAAAGAAGAGAATACCGAAAGAAGGTAACGCGTAGGTATGAGCACACCAAAGGAATAACGGTTGAACGACCGGACGGACGCGGCAGATGTGACGCTCCGTTCCCTTTCTCTAAAATTTTGTAGTGACGAAAATAATTAGAATTTCGATTTAAAAATATAATAGCATGTTCCTAACAGTGCTAGTATGCAGTATTACGATAATTAAAAAAAGGGTTTTTTTTTTGAAAATTTCACACTTAGATGATCCCTTAAATCTCAATGTTCGCGCAAATTGAAGTAACTTTTTTGAATAATAGGCAATGAAAACATGCGCCGTATCGTCTTTGACATATCACCCAATTTGGTAGTGCGTGATTTTATCGTTGCTACTGGAGGACCCCGTTCCAATAACTGCTTTTCTGATAGTTCGACCGTTATTATGGGGTGAACGACGTAGATGCAGTGGATAGCCAGTGATGGTCTTCAATCTCCACAGTCCATTTTCATGGATAACGGTTGGGATACTTGTCGTCTACCATGCGCGGTGATTTAAAGTTGCTTTTTGTTGCAAAATCTTGTAAGAATTTTATTTGAAAAAAAAAAAAGGAAAAGAAGAAGCTTTCCCCCTTTCATATGTCATATTCTTGCCTAAATCCATATGTTCTGGGCTTTTTCGCATCTTATACAATAAAACTGTAGGTCCTTAAAATGCGTTAGGTTTCAGAATTTTTTAGCTTTGCTGCGTCACCTTATTTGCTTAATTTCAGATACATTTATGGTGCTCTTTGCGTATGGACAAGAGAAATTGAACACTCCGAGAACTAAAACACACGAACAGCGCAGACTACTTTATTTTTATCATGAGCAATTTGTTTTACCTCCTACCTAGCTCCTCCTTGCATAGCTCGGGTCCTACAGTGATCGAATTGAGTAAATTAAGTAAAGTAGTTTCCAAGCTTCCGCTCCAGTGGGAAAATGTTACTCAAGGACAATAAAGTACTCTATTAGTGAATGGTATTTTTGAAATCGGTCTTAAGTTTTTCAAACTTCTCAGTTATTCTCCCGTTTTTGTACCGTTCCAGTGGAAATGTGGCATATGGGAATGAAATATAGTCTGTGCTACTCGGGGATAATGAAACACTCTAGTGGTGAAATCTAGTTTGAAATCTGTCCAATATTTTCTAAGTTCCCGGGTATGTTCCCGTTCCCGTGAGAATATGGTGATGAAATAGAGTTTGTGTTACTCGAAGTTAATGCCGTATTGAAATATTGAACAAAATTTTGAAATCGGTCCAACGGTTTTAAAATTTCTGTTACCGGTTCCTGTAGATGAAATATAATCAATGTTGCTCAAGGACATTGATGCACTTTTACGGTGAAAGAATTTTTGAAATTGGTACAATAGCTTTCGACTATATTCGCGTATCCATTCCCTAAAAAATAATTGGTCTATGTCATTTCTCAGGTTCTAAACCATTTCTATTTCAAATTCAATTCAAATCAGCTTCGTAGTTTTGAAGCCTATTCAATACAAAGTTCTCGTTGCCATTCCCGAGGGGATTTGGGGATGAAATATAGCCTATATTTGTGTATACACAAAGGATAAAGTATATCGTTAGACTCCTTATGTGCCAACACCGCAAACATGGTTCAGGGAATAATGATTCAATAGTAAATATAGTTGATCAAGAAAAATCGTTAAATCACCCGTGGCGTATGGTTTTCCATGTCTGCCTGTTTCCTTACACGCCGAAAAATCGCTGTTATATATTAAACTATAATAGGCTAAAATACCGATTAAACTTAAAGTTCAAACACTTTTATAGTCCCCGGAATCCATGCCATTTGTAGCAGTGGTAGTGTCTTTTCTATATGGACCTTCTTCCATGACGCTGGAAAATAGGAGGATTTTAAAGGGTCTGTAATAAACCATTCACCCACAAATTTTCACATGGTTGGTACTAACCGATTTCTAATTGTGTTGGAAATTCAGTCTGAATGTCGGCTTAGCTGTTTAATTTTTATGTTAAGCATATTTTGACGCCAAAAACAGTGTATTTTGCGTCCAGAAAACTTAAAATGAATTCCAATGCTAAGCATTTTAAATTGTATGTATGTACTATTTATAGAGATGCGAGCAGATACCATTCTAGACAATTACACATTTAATTCATTGACCTGTATAACAACAATCGAGAGCCAAAAAATAGGAACAAACTATCGTCAGCACGTAAGCTTCTGCCGCTGGGTCGCTTCAACTAAAATTAGTTCTTTACGTACCCCAATGTCGGTTTTTGGCAATAGTCAACCCAAAACTATAACAACAAAGCGTACAATCTGCAAATTGACGACATTAATGAAATTCCCAACAAAAAAAGATGGAATCGACCAGCACTCGCTTGCAGATCTGCGTCTCAGGCCGTGATTTTTTTTTTTTTTTTCTTCTTGATGTGTTTCATTCTTCTCGCAGTCTTATTAGACTGGTGGTCAAAGGAAAAACATTTAAATCTGCACAGAGATTCTAGAAACTAGAACTAAAAACAAAGGGAGAGAAAAAGTCAAGTAAAAACATATCAAGCAATTAGCCTAAGGAAATAATAAAATGGATGAGGGCCAAATTTGATTTAGTTCTTTGATAGCAATAGACTGCACTAGTCAACTCTTCTAGTCAAGTGTGTGGTACATTACATAAGTCTGTACGTTATTTTGAAAAGAAAATGGATATTTCTGTAAATCGGAAGAAAAATAATAAGAACAAGAAGAAAAATAAATCAAAATCAACACCAATAATTATTCAAAACAGATCTAATTGTAACGGGCAGGAGAAAAAAGCCATAAGTGATGTACTATTTTCAACAGAAGTGAAGTGTGATTTGAGTGAAAAACGAAACACGACGGTTGCAACCGTCGTCGAAAATTCTGTCAGTGAAAGTGTTAAGAAGTCTGCAAAAGCCAATGATCCTTTTCTAACAACACTGCAGAAAAAAGTGGAAACTGCTTTTGCTAACGGTAAGCTATACCTACAAGGTATGATTTGTTAAAAATAATTTTTATGTCAAAGTGTTCCCTTTACTTATTTCTTTTGACGATTGTAAAAAATAAAAAAAAAAATATAAAAAAATAAAAAAATAATAATAATAATATCTGCACCAAGCTCTTGTTCGCTAAAAAATCTCTCCTTAGGTGTGTATGTTCGTACAGAGGTTCCAAATTGATCGAGTTTAACATAGTGACTGAAAGAAATTTTTAAAGAAAATCTCAACTCGACAGCTGATTTTTCACAAATCCGTTCTGACTAAAAGAAAGTGCAGAAAATGCTGTTTATTTTTTTTTTATTGAAGACAACATCATCCAAATGCTGCCCATTTTATCAAACAAACTGCTTTAAGTGGTTCATCATATTTCGTGTACAGAGCAGAACCAGATACTCAACAACGGCCATTTTGTGAGCAAGCTAAATCAGACCGGTAAACCTCGTCGTTATTTTTTTTTTTTTTGTGGGTTGGTTTGAAATAAATTTAAAAAATTTAACGTCTTTTCGCTGTTTTTGGATCTGTAACAGTTGAGAATGTTAATAGCATCATCCGAAACTGCCGCAACAAATATTATTTGCAGTCAAACCGAAAACTTCTAAAAGCAATGGAAGTAATGAAACTCAATTACAACCGGATAAAGCCGTTAATTCAAAAAAGACGCTAACTTCGACTTCACCATAGAAAAAATTTGATGGAGTTTCAGGCAAGTTGAGTTTGAGGCAAGTGCGAGTTGACCCTCTGTATTATCCACTCTGTGATTTCGTACCTAAAGATGGCAGATGGCAGAAAATCAACATTTATTGGTTGAGTACAGGTGTGTTTTTGTCTCAGCTCAGCAATCCTATAATCAGCTCAGCAATACACTTTCAACTGAACACAAAAACAAATCTTACTGAGCTTAACATGCTCTGCATTGATTTATTTTTGTGTTCAGTGGTAAAATCGTTTGCTGAACTGATTTTAAGCTTGCTGTGCTGTTATAAGAACGGACCTTACATTGGTTATGTTTGCTACACAACGGAGGTAGTTTATACAGGTTGTTTTGCATACGATGTTACAAAAGCTCAAAGCGGATAAGTTGAGTCAAGATAAGAAAAAATCGTTTGAGAGGGGCGTCTATCTCTTTCCATAAGAGGGGGGGCCAAATTTATAAAAAATTGGCTCAATTTTTTTAATACAATTACTAAACAACAACTAAGCTACTGACTACCACATACTATAATTTTTTTGGAAGCTTATACATTGTTCTTTAATTGTTAGTTCAAGTTACTTTAGTGAATCATTTTCGAGTAGTCAAGTCTCAAAAACAAATTTTGAAAAAAAATAATCTATTTTTTTCTTCAACTAAAATTTTTACAAGATTTTGTCTCATTAAAAGTCAGTTTCGTATCGTATAAGAGCATTGATTTAAAGAGATCAATGCTCTTTTACGATTTCTTACTTAAACATAGAAAACCGAACAGTAAAATTTTTCTTAGGTTATGGCAAATTAAAATAAAACGAAAGCTACTTTTCTCTAGGTAACCGAATTTTTTGGATTTTCCGTTCATTAGACTTTATTCTCTGGGCAAAAAAAGCGTTTTCTGCACCTTCCGCTTTCTTTTAGTTTCCCAAAAATTAGAAAGGATTTGTTCGTTTTGGTCTACTGTGTTTGACTCAAAACCTATAAGTGCATTGATTATGCACTGACACTGCAAATGACACTCGATAAGGCAAAATTTTGTTAAAAAAAATTATCACACAAAGAAAAGAATTTAATTTTTTTTTCAAAATTTTAACTCTGAGACTGAATTTGAGACGAAATTAAGCAAAAACTACGAGGGCGGTTTGATAAGTCAGTGACTTTTTGAATTTCTCACGCAGTTACTCCAAATGCAACAGTGCTGCCGTCAACTGTAATCTATTAGTAGGCAACTGTCAAATTTTGAGCAATCTACGTCATGCAGTTGGTGTTTGATAGCCATTCAAAGCAGACAACCTCGTGAATTTTTACGAAAATGGAAAAAAAAAACGGAATTTCGTGTGCTCGTGTTTAATTACTTTTTACGAAAAAAGTCCATCACTGAAACTAAGGAAAGGCTTGATAAATACTACGGGGACTCGGCACTATCAATTTCAATGGTAAAGAAGTGGTGCAGATCGCCCAAAAGAAGTGATCACGCCGCGCCGCCGGCGCCGGAAATCGTCGATAAAATCCATGAAATGATATTGGATGATCGGAGAATGAAAGTGCGTGAGTTGGCTCATGCTGTAGGTATCTCAACTGAACGGGTACATCATATTTTACACGAATATTTGAACATGAGAAAACTCTCCTCGAGATGGCTGCCGCTATTGCTCACACTCGACCTTAAGCGCAATCCAAAAAAATGGCCAAAATCCACGAATTGAGATACGAACTGCTACCCCATCCAGCATATTCTCCAGACTAGGCCCCCTGCGACTATTATCTGCTTCCAAGCCTAAAGAAATGACTGGGTGGTAAGAGATTTGTGTCGAATGAAGAAGTCATTACAGAAACAAACGCTATTTTGAGAGCCTTGAGAAAACCTATTATTTCGAGGGAATACAAAAATTAGATAAACGCTGGACTAAATGTATCGAGCTAAAAGGTGATTATGTAGAAAAATAAAATGTTTATTTGCCACAAAAAGTTTGTTTTATTCAAAAAGTCACGGACTTATCAAACCGCCCTCGTATCACAAAGTCTAGATAAAGAAGAAAGATAGTGCAGACGAATATTAAACTTGCATATTTTTTTTTATTTGAATTGAAAACTTTGGTGGAGCTCAATATTTGATCGTTGTTCTCTTTTGTGGTACCCGTGGCGTAATGATTGGCATGTCCGCTTGTTACGCGGAAGGTTCGTGGTTCGAGTCCCAACAAACACTAACAACTGTTTTCTCAAAGGTACTTTCGAGGATAGTTAATTCATTGCCATGAAAAGCGCTTTCTCGAATAGCTGTTCGAAACTGGCAGAAAATTTTAGGTCCTGTCCATTCCTTCACAATGTAGGGGTGTGAGAAATACTCTAGACCCCAGAGTTTCCTGCTCTGTTGCGCCAACTTATGTATGTATGAATGTTTCTTTTGTAAAAAAAAAAAAATGTTTCTTTTGTAAATAATTAAAAATTGTGTTATTTGCTGTCATTGCTATTTTTAACCTTTTTCTTAGGGGGGTACACCATAATCGTTACAAATGTAGGTAACAAATCAAACCAATCAGGAATGCAGTTTACCCGATTAAATCTTCTTCTTCTTCTTCTTCTTCATTTTTCGGCGTTACGAGTAGTGATCTTGAAGCGATCACAACTCTCCCACTTTGCTGCTTCACACTAGTGATCCGCCTGTGGGGTACGCCGCGTTGACCTCAGAAATCGTCGGCAAGCCTCCCGGTTTTGGATTGTTCCATGTCTGAGGCCAACCAAATGCTGCTGTTTTTGCATTTGCTTGTACCAGGAGTGTTTTGGCCTGCCTTTTCTTTTCGTCGCGATTAAATACGCGTAGTTATTAGAGCAGATTTCCTCACCATTTAACCATTACCCTCACCATTGACACTGCCATCTATTCTGTACTCAGGGCAAACTTTTTTTGTTGTTTGCATGTTAAACATTTTTCTTCCAAAGGCTATCTAAAGCTGTCCAAGCAATTTCACCACCAAAAATTACACTTTAATGTGGAAAACCGCTGAAAACTGCCCTTGGACTCTGTGTAGCCAAGTTGAATTGTGTACCTATTTATATTAAACCTCAAGTTTTCTCAACAAGACAAAAACAAAAAAAAACAATGAAAAAATGCAAACCCTGTGCAAAGAACCTTATGAACTCCGAGTGAAGTGTTGTGACCAGCGGCATCACCCCTGCCTCTGCCTCTCATCATTCTAAACCAGCTAAAACCAGGCCTACTTACGACCAAATTACCCTGTATTGGTATAAAGAAACTATGAAATCCTCACGACAAAGCTTTGACAGGTAAGACCTGTCAAGAGCCAAAAACTTCAAAGCCGTTTACGAAAATGTTGTTTAAGTTGGCTTTGTTTTTACCGATCATTCTTTGAAATGATCTGGATCCAAGCAGATCTGGGACAGTTCTTTTGACAAAATTTTTTTATAAAAAAATATATAAGTACTAGCTGCGCGTTGCGTGGGTCTCATTTAAAAGCTTTGTTCACTAAAAATTGCTAAAAACCCAAAAATTGTTAGAAAAACCCGCTGGGGTAAGATGAATATTGTCTGAAAGTTTTAAGTTTCTTGTTCCAATTATCGTGAGAACTGTAATAAATAAATAAGACTGCGCAGGCGCAACAGAGCGGGGAGACCCAGGGCCTAGCGCATTTCTCGCAACCATGTGAGGAAATGGAGGGTACCTACAATTTTCTGCCAATTCCAAACGGCTTATCGAGAAAGCAGCGCTTTTCGTGGCAATTAATTTTATCATCGGAGGAAGTGTCAACTGCATGCGAAAACATTTTAACATTTGAAAGGCGAAAGAATTTTTAAAATCGGTCAAGCAGTTTCTAAGTTCCCGTGATTGTTCTTGTGTATGATCCCGTTGGAATATGTAAGCAAATATCATTCTAACTGTTACAGAATTTAGAAATTGGTCGAGCAGTTTCTAAGTTCTCTTTCCCGTTACTGTGGAAATATGTATACATAAAAACCTTTTTCTTGGGTCACTGTTTCAATTAAAAGAAGAAACCACATCAAAATCAGTTGTGTAGTTTCAAAGACTTTAAAAAAGCGTACAGGCAGACAGCGGAAAGCGACTTCATATTTTGCAAATATAATATAAGGGATAAGGAGGTTCAAATAAAAGCGGAATGATCAAGCTGCCAATTATCCAACTGTTGCAGATGTTTAGGCTCAACAATACGTGGTGTTATTGAATTGTGGCTTATATGACACGTTTGTAGGTTTAACATAGCAGTGCCATCTATTGTTTGCTTTCTCAAAAATCTATTACAATCTTTTGAAGCTAACAGATAATTGTGAATGTAAAACAAATAATTTGCAATAAAATAATATTGCCACTGTATATTAAGATGTAACCTATCCTATCTTTTAAGTTAGACCAAACTGCACACGGTGTACAAATTTTATGAAAATCGGTTAAGTAGTTTAGGAGTCCATCGCGGACAAACATTGTTGTAACACGTGATTTATATATATTAAGAAAATAACTACTACTACTACTACTACTACTATATTAGTATAACTTGTAACTTGAGTAAGAAAACAGATGATCCTTATCAATCTTATTTGCTGTATCAGGTTAAGAGCGTCTTAAACCTTAATACTAAAATATAATTTTGATACTGAATTCATAAATAAATAATACTTTACGATTTTGTCCTTGCCTATTTGCTGTATTTTAGGTGGTGCAGATCTCCCCAGCACATTGCTGGGAAACCTTCAAAAACTAATCAATCAAGAGCCCGTGAGTGATGTAGAATCCTCGGATGAAGATGAAGAATATGTGGAATATGTCTACAAACCAAGAAAATACTTCGCTACCTCAATTTGTAATGTAAAACAGCATTTATATATTATTTTCCTTGAACATTTTTAAAAATTTATTAACCTTCTCTCGAAAGCACTGCAAGTCTGACCTTCGCAACATAAAACTAACACAATGCAGCAAATGTAAGATGACATTTTATTGCTCCCCCGAACACATGAAGCTGGATGAACCACACAAAAAGCTGTGTTATGCCCTGCAAATGGTAGCTAGCGTTGTCTACGGTGAGTTGAAAATTTATTTTCTCCTATTAAAAGAACATAAAAGTAATTAAATTCCTTGATTCAATAAAACATGATCAGCAAGCAGAAAATCATCCAAAGTCACTCAAGCCATAAATTGAATGATTATTTAAAAGATTTCAACAAGTTATAACGATTAGTTTTTCAAACATATATTCAGATGCGCTTCGGTTTCTGTTGATGAAAGAAATGTAGATGTGCATTGATGTATTGCGCGTGTGTCTTTGAAAAGCATTGAATAGCTGGGTTGTAAATTTTTATTGGACCTATGTCAAGAAATTTCTCTTTCGGGAAGATATTTTTTACGTAAGAGATGGGCTAATGAACGCCATGGACATGTATACTTGTATAGTAAGACTCAAAATTAATGTGTACTTCCACATGAAAATGTTGTCCGAGTTGTTCGTTTTTTCTAAAATACGAGTTCTAAAAATATTTGATCAAATGGGATGGCTGAAGAAGAAATTATATGTCTCGATTTGTTTGAGCAACAGGTGTTGGATAAATTATACTGCTCGTGGCTTGTGTTTTATAATTTTTTTTATGATCTAGAATTTTTTTATGTTGCTGGACTTAAGTAGAAAGTATTTGGTTGCTTTAATCTGACCGAAAAGACATCGTTTGAAAACATCCTCAATTTTTTGATTTGTATTTCATTGATAAATAATTATTAGACTGTAGGTTTTTGGGGCGCCCCAGGGTGTATTGCAATAAGGTGTTTAATGTCACAAACTATTTGTAGGTGTGTTCAAGGACTCAGTGTGCATGCACTGAATAAGCTCCAGGTTTTTTTTGGGAGTACAATTTTCAGACCTGTGAACACTCAAATCAGCTGTTGGCGACAAGTTGCTCGAAGGGATTTGATTATACAGCAAAACAGCTGTACATGTAACCAAAGTATAAACCGTCTATTATATTAACGTCATGCAAATCTGGTCAGAATGGATTGCATGGCTCTGTTATTTAATTTCTATTTACAATGTGTCAGATAGCGCATCAATAACATCTGTTTTGAGAGGTACATTTTGGAAGCTAATTGGTTTTGAGTAGATCCTTTTAAGTGAAACTGTCCTTGTAACCTCTTCTTCTATTGATATAGTTTTCGGCAGACGGCCATGCTGATTTCGTTGCATTTGTCTGTAACAAAAGTGCTTTAGTCTGCCTTTCTTATTCTTCCTTTGTCGTATCATATATGTATATTTTTGCTTTTCTTCTTTTTTATTCAGAGATGTAAATCCCTGACGTTAATGGTAAGCCTGTCTCTCTGATAATTTAAATTGCAAGGTTAAAATATAAGAAACATAAAATATTTCTTTCACTTTCATTGTCTTTCGCGAAAAAACTTCATTCACATGAAAAGTGATGTTTCGAATCAGCAAAAAAATTTATGTTCCCTTCTATTTCTGACATATTGTTGTGGAAAAGCGCTAGACCACGGGTCTCTTCACTCAATTGCGTCAGCCTATTTATTTATTTTTGCCTAATTTTATCTCTTCCATAATTTCCTTTGACAAGTCTTCCAAATATTGGGCTTGTCGTATGCTATATATGATAGTTCGTCACTGCTCGTTATGTGTGCATTCGCGATTTGTAAATTTTACAGGTCTATTCTCCTGTATCAGGCCACCGACGCTCCATGGGTAAGTGTCGGTCGATTTACAATCCCATATTTTGCCTGCGTTTCTCCTGCCTTACATACCATTCTTGTTGGCTATATTTTTCTTCCTTTTATTATTATTAGTTTCATATGAGTCATTTTCTGAAAATTTTGGCACTGTTGTGGTTTTGTTTGGGTTGATATTCAGCCCTACCAATGCACACGATTTCTTTTTGACTGCCAATTCCTTTTGAATTATATCGCATATTGTAACTTTGAATTTCAAATAGGCTATTACTGCTATATCAACGGCAAAGCCAATGTTCCTCATGCCTTATGTGGTTGATAAGTTCTGCATTTAGTAGAAATCAAAGGAAAGGTAACACGACACAGGACTCCTACTTGTGAACATCTTCTCCTTGTACAAACTCTATGAATTTTTTGTTTCTTATGTCTTTTAGCTGTTATGGTACTAAGCAATAACACCAATGCCCTAGAAGCCATAAAGGGCATTCAACTCGACTACCTTTGGGGCAGACTGACCTCAGACAGTTTGGATGGACCATACAACCCTTGTAACCGAGCAGGCCTAGTTCATTGTATTATTTATTTACATTTCTGATCTTAAGACATATTTTCCTTAGTTTTCAGTAGAAATAAGATTTTAACTACTTGTGGGATAGATAAGATTTTATCCCTGATTCTGTTTATGTTAAGTATCGGATGTGATAAAACCACCCTTTGTCCGGTTGTGTCTCTGGGAGAAGATCGCATGAATTCCAGGAGACTTAAAAGGTTGCAATGAATAAATATCCCACCGTAGCCGTCTTTTTTAAACAATACTCATGTTGACATCATGACTTCAAATCCTGTTTACCAGTGCAGTTTACATTTGTATTGAAATAATAAATGCTTTCAGTAACGTGAAGATTGAGCAGAAATAATAATGTTTTTCAAAAATAACTTCTTAAATGAATAAACCTAACACTGTGGCGTATACGTAACTTTTTTTTAAATTAAAAAAAATATTTACTTTCTGTTCGTTTTAACCAAATAGGAAATGAATTGTTTTTATTAAACAAATTTAAGCGGTTCTTTCAATTACACTAAAAATAATAGATTTTCCTTTAAGGTGGACACATCTTTCACAAATGTGCAGACTTTTCACCAGAGCAGTTTCGCTCTTATCGCATAGTCGCAATTCAAAAGACAGAAGGTATTCTCAATCGTCAATTAACCGCTTCAGAACGAGAAATAATACTTTTTCCCAGAATTTGTTGTGATATAAAGTGTCGAGAGTATAAATTTAACAGACTCGTTGACTGTACTGATTGCGGTCAGGTAATATTGAGAAAAAAAAAATAAAATTAATACAAAATATTATAAAATTTCCTTGTCCTTTTAATAGGTGGCATTTTGTAAATCAAACCCTGAACATTTACCTAAAACTCATCATCTTTGGTGTAGGTCCTATCAGCTCTTCAAGGAAATAATTATGTTTCAGGAGAAATTTGGCAAAATAGATCCATCGATGCCATCGAAAATCTTAAGAGATTTGCCTGCTGCGTGTTCTAATATGAAACAAGTCTTCACCAAACTAGCAGTTGGTGAGAAATTGTATTTTTTTTTTTCTTTGAGTATTATAAAACGAAAATCTTTCCAGATACAAAAAGTGAATCTGAATATGCCGCAGTAAGTCAAATTGCCACAGGACCTCTTACAGCATGGTACGCATTAAAACTTTGTGATAGTTTACGAAAGGAGAATATTACTATTCACCTGATAGGTAATTGCATTGAAGTTAAATCAAACACAAATATTTATCAGCCTTTATAGGTGCTGAAATCGAGTTTGAAGTCGATCTACTTCATAAATGGGAGCTATTCTTCTTGCATATGACTCCAGCGGTTAAGGAACTGAATGTGGTGTTCATTGGGCCCGAGCTGAACCCAAGAAATATTTCCTTTGATCAACTGAAAAGAACAAAGTGAGAACATTTTTAACTCGTTGAAGTTGCCTATATTCCGAATAATATTTATTTGCAGGCCTTGCAAACAGTGTCGAAAGAACGGCAGAGTAGTGAAGTACCATTTTGAAAACAGGCTTTATCACAGTTATTGCGAACGGGAATCGTTTTTAAGTCCAGATCTAAGTAAGTAAAATTCTACGATGAGACTTTATTTGCCTATTCTCTGTAGGCCTTGGTCAGGAAAAATTTAAAAAAAAGAATCCATGAAACATTTAAGTTCTCACCAAAAAATCTTTTTGATTTTAAGTATTTCTTAAACTCATGTAGTTATGTTGAGACTGTGTGTATTTTTTCCCTAGTGTGAATACATGGCTCAAATCAAAATTAATTTTATGTCCTGCTTTTGTTCAATTCTTCTTAATAAACATATTTTTATTTAGTCTGCTTCTTCAACCCGGGTCTGCATCGCTTTACTGGTTTCCAAACAGAAGACTCATGGCCACAGACTATCGAGGCTGCTGCTAAGAAAAACTGTCCCGTTGTAATAACTTCCTACACACAACATGAAGCACCAATGGACTTTTCGCGATTCATTCAGGAATGCAATCGTCATTTGGATATTGTTGTACCGCCTACTATTAATCCATTTGGATCGATCAAGCCAGAAAGAAACTTTATTTCTGATGAGGAGGCACCACTTATGTATAAAAATTACTACTATTTTATTGTTGAATAAAGGACAGATGAAAAAAAAAATCAAACTGGTGTAAACTATCTTCGTTGCGCACATTCGCAAATAGGCCACTGTACTACTATTGTAACTACTGAGTTTTTTACTTACATCCACCTACTCAAACCATAGCCAAGTTCTGAACAACAATTGACGGTTGAACCACCAATGGAGCCTTCATTTACCGTCACATCATGGAAACCAACAGTTTTTCTGCTCCTTGCGTTGTTGGCAATCATTATTCACTCTAAGTTCTATAAAAACTCAATTAAAAGCCAGGATTCTATTCAATTTGGTATGTTTGTGCGCTAACCTAAAAATGTTCCTTTTTATTCAAAGTAGTCTTTTTCTTTAGGACACTGTAACTGTATTCTAACTGATTTTATAAAATATAAAAACCAATGGCCATTTTGTGAACAAAATGCGAGAGGCTAAAATTATTTTTCAGGTTTGAGCAAAAGAAACGAGAAAATGAAAAGCATTTATATGAGTTGCTTCTAAAACACTGCCAAATTAACACCTATGACGTACTTACGATTGAATAATGGCGTCACGAGTTAATATCAAGCGAAATCAACGAATTCATATTCTCTATGACAGACAGTGAACTTTTTTCAATATTTACCGACATTTTAATTGGATTAGAACTATAAACAATTTTTACGATTCAACAGTAGCTTCATTAAGTATCTTTTTGGTTTTCAAGCAATAGAACAATGGTATTGCAGACATAAAGTGAGAGACAAACTTCGAGTGATGACCAGCCCCTGTGCCCCTGCAAATGTTCTGCAACTATCGCATCGATATAACATCTATCGCGAAGAGTTGGAAATTGGAACGAAATTCTTCTAGATTTCTTCCAGTTCCCACCCCTTGTCGCAGGATTTCGTTGAGGCGAACACTGAGAACATGGCCAATAGTCTACACATGCCATAAATCTATCGCAGCAATCGTAGACCTCGATAAAGCCTGGCAGAAACCAACGCCGACCTCGATTACAATCTTATCGCCGTTAACTTGGTGAGTGTCAAGATCTACTCGGCCTGCGGTAAAAGTATTAAAACGCAGTGTCTGCGTCCTTTTTTTTATTCACTCCTATTCACAGCCACTCTCACTTAGCGCTATGCAAATGTAATTTGACAGCTACATTTGTCACTTTGGCTCAGGAGAACTTTCAAAGCTGCAGAGCATCTATAATAGCTATTAAAGCTACCATCTTGTTTATTTTGTTTGGTATAAATGTGTTAAAACAAACTGTATACCATAAAATGCAGCTGCTCTAACTTTTTGTATCTGTAACATTCCTACTCTTGAGGAATCTAGCCCCTGATCAAATTTAGATTACAAATTAGAACTTGAAAGCCAACAGCGGCAAGGTAGTGCCATTTTATCTACAAACTATATTAAACCGGGAGCCCACGTCACTTGTTATGAAATCACGGGCAGCGCAACAGAGCGAGAATCCATGTCGTGTGAGGGATTGAAGGGACCTACAATTTTCTGTCCGTTTCGAACGGATAATTGAGAAAGCTCTTTTCATGGCAATGAATTTAGGAACTATGCGATACCCAAGGAGTTTGTTGCAATTGAGAATTTTGAAATCTTCATTCAAAACTGCAGCAATAAACTTTTATTTGCCATGAATTGATAACAACCAATGCAACCACGAAAATAATTTAAGTGTATTTTAGGCAAGGAGGTATTACTTGACACTCTGTATTATCTTCTCTGTCTGTGGTGTTAGCCACAGTCTAGAAGTCAGAAATCGCACATCTCTAAGTTGATCACTTACTACTTTTTTAGTATTCCTTCTACTACAGAACAGTTTCCATGCAGTTGACAATTCAACTGTCACTTTTTCTTTACACGACAGAACACAGAAATATGCACGCAACTTCTTCACGTCAATCATCAAACGAAAACGAAGTCGAAAATTGCCAAAATCCGAAGGTTAGTTCTTAAAAAAAAAACTACCCGCGTGTGTGTTTCAATCTTTGTAAAGTCGTAAAAAACTAACAATTATTTCAACGTCATTTTTTTAAATAAATAATCAATTAACAATGTACGAGTTGAAAACCCTTTTGCCCACATTCGATATCGAACTACCGACCTGCATGTACGCCCTGAGGAGCAATGCCCTCTTGCAGCAGGATTCAACGACAATTTGCAATGGATCTGGACCAGCAGGACCAGATGTAAGTGAATGTAAAAATAAATTGAAAACCACATCACAAGCAACATTGCCAACAAGCAAAAAATGTGTTCTTCTCGATGCTGTCGAACGACAAATTCAACAATGCCTCAAGGTTATTTTCTTTTGACTAATCTTCATAAAATTACTAATCTTCGTGTGTTTGTTTGATCCACTAAATTGTAACCAAAGTACTTTTTAAGACCAGGCACAACGTGGGTACTAGGATTGTTTTTTTTAAGCACTTGAAGAATTTCACAACTGACCTCGAAATCATTTCATAAATGTGATCATTTCCAAGAAGAATTGTATTTTTAGAGAATAAATAAACAATATTTATGAAAACATTTGCATTTAGGGCTCCAGCAATACATCGGCTATCGAAAAACGACAAGAAAAGGTACTTCAGCAGCTGAGCGAACTTAAATCCCAACTGGCTGGAATACGATCTCAGCTGGGGTTGTGTCAAAAACGAATAAAACACACCCAGAGCCAGCAAAAAACGGTCCTAAACGATGCTCTGATAGTCGAAGTAATTTAAAAAAAACACCATCCTATAAGGAGTAAAACCTTAATCCTTATTTCAGGATCCCCTCCATGACATCGTCATCAATTCTCAACCCAGCTTTATACCATACTCTCTCCTGGCACTTAAAAACGCATGGAGTGGTATGTTTAACATAGAAGTGAAAGTATTTGCCCACTCGTCCATTTCGAACATCAGCGATGAAGCACTTAACTTCCAAAAGAAAGTTTGCGCCGGTAACAGTGATCCGTCGAAACGAGGCATCAAAGTAACGCTCATTTGGACAAACTGTAACTAGAGTCGTAACTATTTGTTTCAATTTATTTAAATAAACATTTGCTTTATAGGTGAGCACACTGAAATGATTATGTCTCCTACTATGTATGTGCCGATCTATGGAGAAGTGAATATCATTCGATACCTTGGACGGGTAGGTCCGGCTGAATACCAATACGAACAGACACCGATGTGCAACGATATTGATCTGGTCTTAGACATATGCTATGAACTCCTGAGATGCACAACGGCAAAATCAAAAGCCGATGTCGTTCGAGTTTTGAATACTCGACTGCAAAAAGACCAATTCTTTGGTGGCAGTAGACTATCTGTGGCCGATGTCGGGGTATACAGCACTTTTCTTCGAATGAAATTCAATGCTAAAGATCTTACGCCAGCACTCAAAGAATGGCGTGAGCGAGTCAAGATGGCAATACAACTTTAATATGACAGTAAAAAAGTTTCCAAATAAAAAGGTATGACTGAAAAGCTCAAAACTTATTTTTATATCATGGAATCATCTGCATTCCGTAACATTGTGGACGACTATCGTCCGATCTTCTATCGTCGATTGTATCGTCAAAAGATTGTTTGATGTAAAACAATTTTGGTACTTTTTTTAGGTTTTAAATTTTGGTATAGAATCGTTTAAAGACCTACCGCCGTATTAATAAACGCGGAATAGCTGGGCTAAGTATTATTCCATGGATTAAGTGGAAAATGCTATGGTATAAGATAATACAAGGGTGAGATTCTGTAACTAAAAAGCGAACAAACGTTTTCGTGTGTGCGAACGATTTCCTTCATGTTAACATAGGGAAATCGTTCGCACACACGAAAACGTTTATTCGCTTTTTAGTTACAGAATCTCACCCCAGTTCATGGAATAAGCCTTAGCGCAGCTATTCCGCGTTTATTAATACGGCGGCTAGAGTAGAGTCAAAAGCAACATCTTGCAAGCAAACGGAAATTGCATTGAAAGGGTAAAACCTGGGGTTGGATTGCCGCATCAGTGATCGAGTAAGTGAGTACTATTTTATCCAAAATTCGCTCTATATTACACAACATCAGTCAGTTGTTCAGTTATCGAATTTAGTGGGTTCAAATACTAATCTGTGATACTAATTAAGGAATGTTAAATTGTGGTGATCTGCTAAAGTGCTCGATAAGTTGAGAAGTAATGCCAAAAATACATAATTCAGATCGATCACGTGTGCGGTAATTCAAATCCTGTTGTTTGTCCTGTAGTACGTTCTTTTTTGATTGCGATGCTACGCGATGTTGTGTTTGTTCGACTTTGTCACAAAATAATTATTTCATTCAAAAACGATTGAATGTTACACTTTGTTGACCTGTCAAAAATAAGAATAATAAATTTACTAAAATGTAGGCCCAGCTAAAGGAAACTCATTTTTAATGAAAAAAAAAAGAGTTCTGAAATGAATTAGATTGAAAATCAATAGCTGTTCAGGGAATTTTGCAAGATTAATGAAAAAATAACCAAAACAAATCTGAACAACAACAATTTTAGAGAGTTTTGACAGACTAACATCGAAACCCAGGTCTCAGAATTGAATTGGAAAAAGTTACAAAACGTAACATTCTGATAGTTTAACATTGCATTTAGGAACGACAAGAACACGGGTGGCACAACAGAGCGAGGAGCCCCTAGGCATAGCGCATATCTCACAACCACGCCTTGTGAGTGAATGGAAGGGACCTACAATTTTCTGCCGTTTCCGAACGGCTAATTGAGAAAGCGCTTTTCGTGACAATGAATTTACTAACGGAGGACCTATGCCAATTCCTCGTGAAAGGCGATACCCGTGGAAAAACATTTTTGCCTCTGTTGGGACTCAAACCTCGAACCTCTGGGTTAGCAGGTGGACGTGCTAACCATCACACCACGGGTACCACTAAATCAAATAGAAATGTCAAATAGTTTCAAACAGCTGATCTCGAAAATAAGGTTCATTTAAGTTCACTTTGTGCAATGAACATTTTTCATTCAAATTTCAAAATAAACAAAGTTTATTCGAACGAGTAGATGAAGTCACTCGAATAGACGTTTCAATCGAATCTCAAAATAAGTGTGATGTGAAAATTTCGAATCGTTCGAGTTTCAAAATGCACTTCTTTCAAGTTCAACTAATGGCACTTTCCGTTGGACGAAAAGAATTGTCCAGGAGCGTCCAGAAGCATTCTCAAACCGTTCCATTGGTGCAAAAAGATCACTTCTCATGATTCTGAGGAGTGACAGCTGCTTCTCGATTTCAAGTGAGAATCGACCCAAGAAGTACTCATACATGTTACGCAAAAGTCAAAAAGAAAAGTTTCCACAGGAAATATTTTTTATGTGCTATTGGTGTTTCACTCACACAAAGCCAACACGTTAAGTTGAGCAAAAATAATTTTAGGTGTTCCATTGGTTTTTGAAATGAGTGCTTCCCCGAGTGAAACCAATGGAAAGCGCCATAAGACTGGTTATCTCAAAAAAAAAATTTCTGCACGATTGCAAAACTTTATAGTACCTATAATCGTAAATAAAAATGACACTTCAACCAAAAAAATTAATTCACCGTACCGTTTTCCGATGTCTATCATAATCAAATGAGCTTTGTCCAAACAAAAAAAAAAAAAAACAAGAGAAATACAAAAATTTTAAATCTCATAGGAATTTATTAAAAAAAAGCAAACTATGAAAACATAAGCAAATAAAAGATAAAATTCATCATACACATTTTAAGAAAATTGAGTTTGTGCATAGCATACATAGACTTATTAAAAAAATTCATAATCCTGTTTTAACAAATCTACTTCTTAGATTATTTGCTAATATTTGAATCACGACAGTTGACTTAAATTCACATAGAGTTATATCGGTACTCTTTAAACAACGATAATATTGCATTCCGTACCTTCAAAGCTTGGAAAAGTTCGGAACGACCTCTCAATTGGATTGTATTCTTGAAAAACTGATTGACCATGAATAATGAATCGGTTTTGAAAGACTTTGCATCCCTTGGCTTCAGAGTCTATTACATTTCGGGGAACTCTTTCAGTTAATCCCGTTGATAGGTTCAAATGGACAATTTCATCTTTGCAAATTGCAACAAAAATTTCTTTGCCACTAACAGACACCGTTCCCATTCCTAATGGTAATGATCTTGTTTGAAG
The DNA here is from genome assembly GCA_914767635.1 of Melanostoma mellinum. NCBI lineage: Eukaryota > Metazoa > Arthropoda > Insecta > Diptera > Syrphidae > Melanostoma > Melanostoma mellinum. The sequence continues at coordinate 246,948,037 of OU612058.1, read as the reverse complement.
CGAGTCGTCTGTCCATTTTAAAAAAGAATTATCATACAGACATAATGAATATGATCCCCCTCCATTTGCCTTTGGGTAAGAAACACACAGAGACGAGCCTTTTACACCAACACTAGGATTACTTATATTAATATTCATTGCAGTCGTGTATGACCATGTTTCTGTATTGGTATTATAGATTTCTACAGAATTAAGGGCACTTGTATTAAAGCCACAAACAGCGTATAATTCTTCATTCAATACTGCCATTTTGAAACCAAACCTTGCAGAAAGCATTGGAGGCAATTCAGTCCATTTTAAGGTTCTTAAATCAAAACAATCAACTTGGTTCGACACAACACCTGAACGAAGTTTTCCACCTGCTATGATTAGTTTATTATCAAAAATTGTGCTTGCAAATCCTGTGCGCATCTCTAGTGGGCATGGCCATTCCTTATAGATCCATTCGTTTAGTGGCGGATATAACAGCCCTACCCGCAGTACAGTCTTAGTTTGTTGCCATCCATCGATTGCTATAATAACGTCTTTCGAGCTTCTTAGTCTGAATTGCTCGGTTGGCAGTAAAGATGAGCGAATTTTAGGAATGGATAGCCATTTGAATGTTTTATAAAACAATTCCTTGCATTTTTCGGATGTGCACACATTTTCCATGACATCACAAATAAATGACGGACGCACGAGCGTCAATCGTACCCGCTGTAAGAGCCTATCCATGTGAACTTCACGATCTTTGGCAAAAAATATCCAACTACTTACAGCATTGAAAACTTCCTCTTCTGAAGGAACACGCAGATTATCATCAGCGAGAATTTTATCCAGAAAATCAACTTCCAAATGAAAGAACTCTTCACTTAACCGAATTTCCATGAACCTCTCAACAATTAACTTATGTGACGAATTATATAAGTTAGTGTAGTTATATTTGTCGGCCATCTGTATGATTCCAATGGCAGTGGTAACGTCTAATTCGCTTGTAAGAAACTCACAGCATGCGTCTTCTATGGGGGTCATTTGGAAGAGGTGTGCCGAGTTGATAACATACTCGATATTTTCAGAATTAAGTAGTATTGAGTTAGAATAAATTGATGTTATGATAGTTTTTAAAGTTCTGCCATCTATTTCAGGAAATGTTGCTTCGTCTTCTTCAGCTTCTTTGAGAGAACCACAGAACATGGCACGAAAATAATCACTTACACTTGATAGTACATTGCGATGTGCTTTTATTTTTACGCCATCACTAGCCACTAGTGTAATGTCACAAAACTGTTCATCCTTAAAAAACTGGAGCATGTTTGTGAGTAATTTGCAGCTATCACTCATCAAATTGTATTTTACAAAGTCACCTAAGGAAGTTTCCTCTAAGTCGTCAGTTGAACTTTCTTTTTTCGTGATGCCATTGCCAATTTCTCCAATTTGAAGCATTGCAGAATTTTAAATGAACTAGTTGTTTTCTACAGAAATATCAGACTTGATGATCTGATTTTGAAATATATAATTGTTTATAATTTTGTTATTGTACACTATAACAGAACTCAACCGGAACGTTGGGCGCGTTCGGTGCAATTCAGATTTTCAGATTAACTAACTATTCTCGGCCTCTGATTGGCCAGACGTTAAGTTTTTCAGTTGACAACTCATCAGCTGTTAGTTTTTACCGATTCAGTTTTTCAGTCAAGAAAAGCAGGCTGAAAATCTAGATTTAGTTTATTAAGCTGTCAGATACGATAAATAGCCTACATGACAATTGAACTTTACTTTGTATTTTTCGGTTAGCTTTTTGTGGAAACATTTTTGTAGTGAACTTTTTCATTAAACTGAACTCTAATTTATTTTTAGGCAATTTGTCGTATAATTAAAGATTATTAATGGAAACCCTTACAAAGGAAATAGATTTTTAAGAAAATTATTTGCTACATTTTCACTCGAAGCCTATTCAAATTGTAGTTACACGCATATTTCTAATCACAAATATTGAAGAGAAATGCTTTGGACTATAAGTTAATACTATTTTGAACCAACTACAAGAAATTATTTATTTCTTATCAAATCTTTCCTAGCAGAATTGAAAGGTGAATCCCAATACCATTCAAATCTGACAAAAAATTTAGAAGACCGTTCGACGCAAAACTGAATAAGTTTTTCAGTTAATCTTAAAATCTGAATTGCAACGAACGCGCCCGTTCTTTCCTGCAGTTCCAAAATATACAAAAAGATGACGTTTACCAAATTGTAGCCATAAGCCAATAGTCGAAGAAAACTTTTTAAAAGGAGTGTTCAATGACCTGTTCTAGAACAGTTTCAGACAGAAAAGATCAGGCTTTTGGTGTTCAATGGGAAATTTTCTGTTCTTTTTTGATCTTTTCTGATCTTTTTTGTGTTCAATGAGTTGTTCAAGAACAGTTTAGAACAGCATTTTCTGCACCTCCTCTTGAGCAAGTTAGTGCAAGTTTGGTGAAAACTGTCAAAAGCAGCTGTTGACTTTTTGCTCGTAGTTTTTAAGCGCACTGTAATTTTAATTTGTTGTGAAAAGTTCAAAAAAATTTTAAAAAATCAGGAAAATAACACCTAACCTTGTGCTGAAAATAAAATTACTTATGGTGGATTTACATGCATCTGCAAGTGCAGATGAAAATAGGAAAAAAACACAAGATGTAAAATTCATACTTGTCTGATAGAGAGGGAACGTACCATCTGCACTTCCTTAGTTATGACTGCAGATAAGAAATCATGGGTGCAGATGAACATTTTCATCTGCACCTATAGTTTTTCATCCGCAGCTATAATCCTATTCTTCTCTCTTTTTAACTTTTGTGCTTTGTAATCTTCATCCGTCTCGCTTTACTTTTCTGCACTTCTGCAGTTGCAGATGCATGGTTTACATGTATCTGCAACTGCAGAAATGCAGAAAAGTAAAGCGTGTAAACCATGCATCTGCAACTGCAGAAGTGCAGAAAAGTAAAGCGAGACGGATGAAGATTATAAAACACAAAAGTTAAAAAGAGAGACGAATAGGATTATGGCTGCGGATGAGGGATTATGCTGGACTTACATGCATCTGCAACTGCGGAAGTGCAGAAAAGTAAAGCGGGATGGACGAAGATTATGAACATGTTCATCTGCAACCATAATTTTTCATCTGCAACTACATATAACTAAGGAAGTGCGTTCTCTCTCTATCAGAAAAGTATGAATCTTACATCTTGTATCTTTTTCCGATTTTCATCTGCACTTGCAGATGCATGTAAATCCACCATTATCAGCCTTATTTATAAACCCGTATTATCGGCGGATTAAGGTTACTACGAGCTTAATACTCCACTAATACTCCAAACCTTATTAATAAAAAAATACACCAGTATTAGCGACGGATTAAGCTAATACTGGTTCATAGGAGTTTTAAGGGAGTATTAAGGTCGTATTATAGTCAAATGTCATTTTGAGAATAAAAGTTTGAGAAAAATATTGCTGAAATTTCTGGAGGAAAAGTGGAAAATATTTTGGTTTTCTGAATAATTTGAATTCTTTTCCGCCTTAAATACCAGATAAATAAATTAATAAATTAAAACTAGTATTTCTTGTTTTGTTTTGCTTTATATCCATTTTAGAAAAATTTCCGCCAACCACAAAAAAAAATATAAATCATAACACTCGGGTTCAACGCAATTTAGTTTTTCATGTAATCTAACTTTTTTTTCAACCTCTAATTGGTCAGAAGTCACGTATCAAAAGAAGAACTGAAACTCTGGCCAATCAGAGTCCGAAAGAAGTAAGAATATCTGAAAAAACTTAATGCGTTGAACGTGCACAATGAAGTCAGCTGGGATTTGTTTACGTTTATAGTAACCCTGAGCTACAGATGGGTGATTTTTTTTAATGAAAAATTTGACATAAGCAAGTATTAACTAATACGGGTTGGAAAATGTTTTATAAATAAGGATTCGCTCGACCTGGCGTAAGGGAGTATTAAGTGCTAATACTAGTATTAACTAATACCAGGTTGAACCGAGTATTAGTGAAATCTAATAAATAAGGCTGTATGGGTGCAGATGAACACGTTCATCGGCAACCATAATTTTTCATCTGCAACCATAACTAAGGAAGTGCGGATGGTGTGTTCCCTCTCTATCAGACAAGTATGAATTTTACATCTTGTGTCTTTTTCCGATTTTCATCTGCACTTGCAGATGCATGTAAATCCACCATAATGCTGGGTTTACATGCATCTGCAACTGCGGAAGTGCAGAAAAGTAAAGCGAGACGGATGAAGATTACAAAGCACAAAGGTTAAAAAGAGAGACTAATAGGATTATGGTTGCAGATGAAAAATTATGGTTGCAGATGACCATGTTCATCTGCACCCATAATTTTTCATCTGCAACCATAACTAGGAAGTTCGTTCCCTCTCTATCAGACAAGTATGAATTTTACATCTTGTGTCTTTTTCCGATTTTCATCTGCACTTGCAGATGCATGTAAATCCACCATAAGTCCACCATAACTGCGTGAACACAATGGCTTGCGAGACGCAGCCGCAAGAGATGTCAAAACATTAAATACAAGCGAATACAACAACAACGCAAGACGGAGCTGGACAAGTTAACTTGATTTTAACTCTTGCGGCTTCGGTTCCGTATGCGTATGCGTATGCGTATGCATTGTGTTCACGCAGTAAGGAATTCATTGCATAGAACCACATAAAAATATACTTTCAGCCGTATTTATTAGATTTTCTTAAGACGTCTCTTAGACGTTGATGAGTTAAGTTTCAATTAAAATTTAATTGGAACTTAAGAGAGGTTGATTAAATTCTTATCGATAATCGATTCTGCGCTGATGCTAAACTAATTGATAGTTGTGTCAAAAATAAAGTAGTAAAAAGAGAAATCTAGTCCAATTTAAACTGCGTTTTGACAACCATTCGTTTGTAAACAGGGTTGTAGGCACACGACGTCCATAGCGAAATGGATAAAGCATAGCTACTGCGTGGGCGTTCGACCACCATAAACATCCAAAATGATTTTTCTCTGGTAGGTATCACCTCAAGGCAGGAAAATATGCCATGAAGAATGCTTTTCCAATTTAACCTTTCAGACCCGCACACACGAGAATGGTTGTTGCGAGAGCAACGCGTTTGGCCTTGTAGCTCTGTGGAGCTTTTGTGCCAGCTTTTTATGTTTCTATTTATTAATCATGACATCTGAAAATTCTTAGCACATTGAAAACATTTAAATCGCGACGAAAATCTTCCATATTTTTATTTAAAGAAAAGTTTCATTTTATTTCCAAAACAACAGAGCGAAATTGACACCGATTTTCCCGAAACGTCAGAATGAATTTTTAATTTGGATTTAATAGACCTTTAAACGTCATTATTGGCATTTAAGTTAAGAGGGCTCTTAGCAAGGTTACTTAAATGTGAAATTTGATTATCGATACGGATTCGTTACTTAAGTGTTACTTAAGTGGCAATTAAATCTAATCGATGATTAATGGTGGATTTACATGCATCTGCAAGTGCGGATGAAAATCGGAAAAAGACACAAGATGTAAAATTCATACTTGTCTAATAGAGAGGGAACGAACTTCCTAGTTATGGTTGCAGATGAAAAATTATGGGTGCAGATGAACATGTTCATCTGCACCCATAATTTTTCATCTGCAACCATAATCCTATTCGTCTCTCTTTTTAACTTTTGTGCTTTGTAATCTTCATCCGTCTCGCTTTACTTTTCTGCACTTCCGCAGTTGTAGATGCATGTAAATCCAGCATAAAGCCTTGCGCAAACCAATGCGGTGAGATCGTACGATGCGATTGCGATAAGTCAATTCCCTATGCATTAAGTCAAACGTTTATGGACGTTTGGCTTAATGCATACGGATTTGACTTATCGCAATCGCATCGTACGATCTCACCGCGTTGGTTTGGCCAAGGCTTAAAAGTTCTTTATAGATACGGCTGAAGTTCTTTATAGATACGGCTGTTTGTGTTTTTGTCCCGGTTTCATACAATTTTGTTCTGCTGTTTTTTCAAGAAACGTCAAAAACTGACAAGAATAATAAATAAAATCAAACCTGGCATCACTGGGAAGTCACACAAAAATATTTTTTTAAAACATGGCTGCCGTCGAATTAGCAAGTGACGTGTGACCAAAATATTTTTTTCAAATTTTATGCAATTTTCATTTGAATTTTTCACGCCAAATATAACATCTTAAGTGCTTGTTTAAAAGTTTTATCATAACTTCTTAAAACCACTAATCGAAAGTGATGAATTTCAACACAAAAGTCAACAATGTCGCTGGGTAAACTAAGTTCACAACTTATGTGTTTGTTTAGGTTAACATAAATTACACGCATAAATCAATTGAAAAGCCTGTTATTCAGTTAAAAATAAAAACTTTAAAGACATGGAAACAAAATCTGAGTTCGATGGTAAGTAAAATTCCTTTTTAGAAATTTTTGCTACACCAGAAAACCGAAAATTCCAATAAGAAATTTTTTTTTCTTGACATAATTTGCATAGTAAAACCTTCAGTGAATATCGCTCATCATTCGGTTAGTGGAGGAGGTAGCAGCAGTGTTGGCGGCGGTGGAAGCATGAGTGTGGAGTTGTGCTTAGTATGCGGAGATCGTGCCTCTGGTCGTCATTATGGAGCTATTAGCTGTGAAGGCTGTAAAGGTTTCTTCAAGCGTTCTATACGTAAACAACTTGGTTACCAATGCCGGGGGGCAATGAACTGTGAAGTCACCAAACATCATAGGAATCGGTGTCAGTTTTGCCGATTGCAGAAATGTTTAGCCAGCGGCATGAGAAGTGATTGTAATTTTCAATTAATTAATAGAAAATCCACAAAACAAAAAAGAACATTTTTCATATTTTTGGATTTAGTTTTTAGAGCAAAAGAAATGTCTGTGATCTTCCGAGTTTAATGAGATTTTTCTTACATTTTCTTTTATAACAGCCGTCCAGCATGAAAGAAAGCCCATTTTAGATAAGAAGGAGCCACCATCTAGCTCTGTGAGCAATGCTAGTACAAACAATCCTTCGTCGTATCAGCGCGGGAAAAGTTACAATCATCAGAATACGTCGCCCACGTCGACAGCTGCTGCCCTAGCTGGTTCGGCGGCGGCTGTTGCCGCTACAGCCTTATCTATTGACAAAGGAGTTCCTTCGGGTGTTTTTTCTTCCATGACAGGATTCAACTTTGCTGATTTAACTCAGACTTTGAGTGAGTTACAATTCTTTTCTTTCATTATTTAAAATATTAACTTTTGGCTTTCTTTACAGTGTTTGCATCCGCTCAACAAGCTCAACAGCAGCAAGTTCCTAAACTTGAGAACTATTGCTATTCCCCCGAAGACGCCACCATTGACGAGGACTCTATGGACAACAGCACAATCTGTGCTCCGACCAATAACAACAACAATACCAGCACGAGCGCTTTAAATACCTCAGCCTCAGAGACTCTTCCCAATACGGCAGCTTCTTCGGTGCATCTTATTCAAACGTCAATCGACAAGGCCATCATTGGTAAATCGCTTGAGCTTCTGACTGCTATACAACTCCACTACGATCGCAGTGGAGGCTCTCAATTTGATGGAATTGTAAAGCCCGAAATCGACGATGACGCGGACGACGATAGTATGGACAATTGCGCGTTGCTTGATGAATCAATTTTTGAAGGCCCACTTTTGCAAGAACAGCAAACAGCTTTTATTCTGCAAGTACCCTCTCTGGTGTCAACGTATTTAAACAACCACTACGTTTGTGAGAGCAGCAGCCGAATCATTTTTCTGACAGCTTACTGGATGAAGAAGATAATGGCATTCGAACAACTAGATGAAAAGGTGCAGACGAAGCTAATGCGACGACATTGGCCGCAACTTTTTGCTATAGCTTTGGCGCAATGTAGTGTCCTTTCTATCGGCACCATAATGAGTACACTTGTGGCAAACATAAGACAATTGTCCGAGGTGGAAAAAATCGAGCCGAACAAAATACGTAAGCTTTGCGAACACACGTTGCGATTGCACGAGTTCATTGAAACTGTCAAAGCACTCGATATACAGGACTACGAATTCGCTTACTTGCGACTGATACTCGTCTTCAGCGCCGACGGAGCTATAAATATAAAGGACATGAATGGAAGGAACTATATTAAACGTGTGCAACTCCATGCAATGATAGGACTCCGCAACTATCTCAGCGAAACCTTGCCCATCCAGGATGAGATGGAAGAGAGATTCAGTAATATCATTTTGCGTCTTATGCCGCTGTGTGCCTTAGAAGCCGATGTCGTCGAGGAATTATTCTTTGCCAATCTAATTGGACAAATTCAAATCGAAAATATGATACCCTACGTACTTAAATTGTGTAGCAACGGAATTTGAATATAACAAATGAAGATGCAATCACATCCAATGCAATACATTAGACTAAACACAGTTTATACATACACAAGGTTTGTTTTAAACAAAACTCAAATGTTAAAAAGCATTGTCCAGAGTTTAAGAGAGCAAATCAATAATATTGTCGGCTAAGATATATGGACTGAGTAGATTTTATTATTAAGTTGAAATATAAATACATATATACATATATATATACATAACGCTAAAAGAAAGATATAAAGCGAACAAGTTAGTAAAAGCAATCGCTGTAAGACTTTTAAATTTAATTTTATTATTGTTACTTGTGTTGTACTTGTCTTTAGCATATAGACCGCTATATAATATTTTAAATAAAAATAAACTATTGTAGTTAGAAACAAATAATGACTTTGTTGACACCATTTAAAAACTAAAGAACATTCATTCGTACTTTAAAACCAGGGAGTTTCATTGCGAATCTGTGCCCCTGTTCTGTAACTGAACCGGAACGAAAAGCTACTAAATTCATAGAACTTCGTTCCATTTTCCACCGTTTATCGCTTGCTTCTATCGAGGCGATAGTTACAGAACAGGGACACTGACCATGAGGATAGAGCTTAAGATTTCAGCAAGCACAAAAGCTTTAAAAAGTTCTCTTCGGCTATTGGCTTATGGCTACTATTTTCGCAACCGCCATCACCATCATTTTGACATTTTGTATATATTTATTAATGTATTGTATTTGTTTGGAAGTAACTGGAAGCAAGCACGCACCGGTTGAGTTTGGTTAAAGTATACATATAACAAAATTATAAACAATTATTTCAAACTTAGATCATCAAGAAGTCTGATACCTATTCCTATAGAAAACAACTACTTCATTTAACATTCTGCAATGCTTGAAATTGGAGAAATCGACATCTTTGCCATGAAAAAAGAAAGTACAACAAACAACTTAGAGGAAACTTCCTCAGGCGGCTTTGTAAAATACAATTTGAAAAGTGATAGCTGCAAATTACTCACAAACATGCTCCAGTTTTTTAAGGATGAACAGTTTTGTGACATTACACTAGTGGCTAGTGATGGCGTAAAAATAAAAGCACATCGCAATGTACTATCAAGTGTAAGTGATTATTTTCGTGCCATGTTCTGTGGTTCTCTCAAAGAAGCTGAAGAAGACGAAGCAACATTTCCTGAAATAGATGGCAGAACTTTAAAAACTATCATAACATCAATTTATTCTAACTCAATACTACTTAATTCTGAAAATATCGAGTATGTTATCAACTCGGCACACCTCTTCCAAATGACCCCCATAGAAGACGCATGCTGTGAGTTTCTTACAAGCGAATTAGACGTTACCACTGCCATTGGAATCATACAGATGGCCGACAAATATAACTACACTAACTTATATAATTCGTCACACAAGTTAATTGTTGAGAGGTTCATGGAAATTCGGTTAAGTGAAGAGTTCTTTCATTTGGAAGTTGATTTTCTGGATAAAATTCTCGCTGATGATAATCTGCGTGTTCCTTCAGAAGAGGAAGTTTTCAATGCTGTAAGTAGTTGGATATTTTTTGCCAAAGATCGTGAAGTTCACATGGATAGGCTCTTACAGCGGATACGATTGACGCTCGTGCGTCCGTCATTTATTTGTGATGTCATGGAAAATGTGTGCACATCCGAAAAATGCAAAGAATTGCTTTATAAAACATTCAAATGGCACTCTTTTCCTGAAATTCGCTCATCTTTACTGCCAACCGAGCAATTCAGACTAAGAAGCTCGAAAGACGTTATTATAGCAATTGATGGATGGAAACAAACTAAGGCAGTACTGCGGGTAGGGCTATTGTATCCGCCAATAAACCAATGGATCTATAGGGAATGGCCATGCCCACTAGAGATGCGCACAGGATTTGCAAGTACAATTTTTGATAACAAACTAATCATAGCAGGTGGAAAACTTCCTTCAGGTGTCGTGTCGAACGAAGTTGATTGCTTCGATTTAAGAACCTTAAAATGGAATGAAATGCCTCCAATGCTTTCTGCAAGGTTTGGTTTCAAAATGGCAGTATTGAATGAAAGATTATACGCTGTTTGTGGCTATAATACAAGTGCCCTTAATTCTGTAGAAATGTATAATACCAATACAGAAACATGGTCATACACAACTGCAATGAGTATCAAAATCAGTAATCCTATTGTTGGTGTTGTTGGTTCGTCTCTGTGTGTTTCTTACTTAAATTTAAATTCAGGGGGATCATTTAATCTGTATGATCATACTTCTTCAAAATGGACAGATGACTGGCTTGACACCGATTCATTACCATTAGGGATAGGAACGGTGTCTGTTAATGGCAAAGAAATTTTTGTTGCAATTTGCAAAGATGAAATTGTCCATTTGAACTTATCAACGCTATTAACTGAAAGAGTTCCCCGCAATGTAATAGACTCTGAAGCCAAAGGATGCAAAGTCTTTCAAAACCGATTCATTATTCATGGTCAATCAGTTTTTCAAGAATACAATCCAGTTGAGAGGTCGTTCCGAACTTTTCCAAACTTTGAAGGTACGGAAGGCGATATTATCGTTGTATAAAGTTATGTTGGTGCTCTATATGAATTCAAATCAACTGTCATGATTCAAATATTAGCAAATAATCTGAGCAGTAGATTTGTTAAAACAGGATTATGAATTTTTTTTCATTATTAATTACCTACATACCTACCTATTGTTTTTATTACTTTGTGATGCACTCAATGAAAACTGAATTTTCTTAAAATGTGAATGCTGAATTTTATCTTTTGTTTGTTTATGTTTCCTTAATTTTTTTTAAATAAATTCCTATAAACTTTAAATTTTTTGTTTTTCTCTTGTTTTTTTTGTTGTTGCTTGGACAAAGGATTGACATCGGAAAACGGTAGAGTAAATTATTTTTTTTTGTTGAAGTGTCATTTTTATTTACGATTATAGGTACTATACAGAAAGTTTTGCAATAATAACCTGACTTATTAGGCTTGTTCGTTGAAGACCTAAGGGTGGCCTTGGGGTCGCCACAAAGCGTTTTTTGAGAAACCTAAATGTCAAATTGAGTGTTTTTTGAGCCCTAGGGTTGACCTAGGTTTTCCATAAACTAGTCCAAGGATTTTGATGTGCCGAGTTAAGGGCTGTCAAATGGCAAGTATTTTTTTTTCATGACAGGGACGTGTGGTGATTTTTGGTTTAACGTTTTTTGAGGACTGAAAAACCCAGGCTATTTTTCACCACTCATAGGGTTGTCAAGAAAACCTGGGTCAATCCTAGGGAAAGTTCAACGAACGGACCTATTATGAGTTTCACGTTAACAGCATTTTCCTCCAAAAAGAACCCGTTTCACTTTTCCCTTATTATGAGTTTCGGGGGAAAAATTTTCTACGTTCTAAAAATTTGCCTTATTTTGAGCTATTTTTCTCCATGAAATGTGAAAACGTTGAGAGCAATTTATGTCACTTATTTTTGTGAGGCGAACAAGTGAACAACAAAATCGGAACAAATGAAGTCTAGAATTTTGTTTAGTGGAAACTGATAATAGCTTTTAAATTCCGAGCGAACAAAAATGTTCCTGGCGAAAAGCTGTTCACGTGAAACTCATAATAAGGCTGAAGGCTGAACAATTAAACATGACATTACGATGAGAGAAATACAGAAAAGTGGGTTCTGTAATTCTGTCTGTCTTTATATGAACCTACAGCCTGAACCTCTGGACCGGTTTTCTTAAAAAACTTGCAGTTAGGGTATGTGGGCAGCCTTCAGAGGGGTTTTTGGAATTGGGTCTCTATGTCTTGAAATAATGGTAGATACCTGATATATACTACCGATATGATAATTCTTATTTTTATCTGAATTTAACGTAAAGGATTAGTTTTAGACTGCGATGCGACAAAAGCTCAGCACGGATAGGTTGTAGTAGTTTTATTACAGATTGACTTAACTAAAAAAAAAAATTATTTATAATCCACTAACCACTTATACTATCACATACTATAGTGTTTTTGAAAACTTATACTTTGTTCTTTAACTTTTATTTTAGCTTAGGTTGATTAGATAGTTCTTGAGAAATAAAGTCTAAAAAACAGGTAAAGAAAAATAAAACTTTTTTCTTTGAATAATATTTTTACAAAATTTTGCCTTTTTAAGGTTCATTTTTCTTCAAATAACCAATGCTTTTATTGGTTTTGAGTAAAACACAGAAAACCGAAACCGATTATGCTACTTTTCTTTTTTTCGCTCAATTAACTTTTTTTTTTTGAGCAAAAATGGGATAAATGGATCAGTTACATTTGTTTTGGCTTTTCTCCGAAGATAATGAAAGCAAAAACAAAAGACGGTATCTATCTGGGTCAGGGGCGTAGCGAGGCTCCAAGCCATGGGGGGGTGAATTTTAATGAAATGCCGACTAGTCTTCAGAATTTGCCGACTGCATCAAAAAAAAATCTATATACATATATAAAATAGGATGTATGTATGTTTGTATTTATGTCCGTTATAGATTGGTTTCTTATGAGATCTTCAGGGTAGACATAGTTCAAACCAGAGATGGTTCCTTTCAAGGTTTTATCTCCATACTCCCACAGGAACGGGGCTGGGAACGGAAACCTAGAAACTACTGAACAGATTTCAAAAATTCTTTCGCCATTGCGATGTCACATAATCCCACAGTAAAAAAAACCTATATTTTATACCCATATTCCTACGGAAGCGGAAAAACGAGAAAGGGAACCTTAAAACTACAGACTCGAGCAACACCGGGTGGCTCAGCTAATAAATAAATAAAACTATTTAAAAACGTAAAAGTGTTCATTTCACAGAAATTCATTTATTAACATAAAATCAGTTTATAATTGCAATATACCTAACGATATAACAACAAAAAAATTAAAAGTATTTATAAGAAATAATATTACAATATAGTATTTGGTATGAGAAAGAGTACATATTCTTTGATTTTAGTCTTTATAAATTTTATCATTATTCAAAAAAAAGTTCATCAATTGGAATTTAAACTCCAACTCTCCGGTGTTTTAATAATGCCCATTTTTTGACGACCTCACTAGGTTGAATATTATCAACAACATCCTTTGAGGAATACAGAAGCATTAATGAATTTAGCCTATCACTACTCATCGTCGTACGCAAATAATTAAGAACTATTTTAAGTTTACTAAATGACCGCTCACAAGAAGCCGACGTCACAGGAGCAGTTAACATGTAGCAAACTAGTCTAAAGGCTAACGGAATCACATATCTTAATTTGAATACCTCTTTGACAATATCATCGAAATTTGAGCATTTCTCACAAGTAAAAAGAAGAATTTGCAGTTCCGATAAATAGCAGTCCACATCTTCTTTAAAAAAAATGGATCTAATTCTATGATAGATTTGACTAGTTCTATGTTGGCATTTGCTCTGGAAGCTGGTGTTTTAAAAATTTTTAAGAAAGGTTCAAAAATGGTAAAATTATCTGTTAGATTATCTTTAACGTGCGAAATAAAAGTTTGAAGAACCCTTTTGAACTCTTTTCTATAAAATGTTTCTAGACCAAATGCAAAAGCAGTTTCAGAATTTTCATCAATTCTGTTTTGTAACCGACGCGTTCTATGATGTTTTAAAAAATCGTTTTCGGGACTTATCTTTAGTTTTTCAGCAAATGAAGAAGAACTTTTTATCAAAGTATTTAATTGAATGTCATCATCGTTCATTTCTTGAAATAACTCCAATGTGCTTCGAATCAGTAATGAAGCGTCAAAAACGTTTAACTCTTCCGCCTCTAGACTTTCGGTCAAATTTTAACTTCAAACATGACATTTTTGCAAAAATATAACGAACTAATAAAATCAAAATCTAAGATTTTTTTCAAAAGTCCCAGAAGCAGAGGTACGATTATTGTTTTCAAAAGAACTGGCATCTTTTTTTATTCCTTCTAAAGCATTTACAATGCCTTCAAAGGATATCCACACAGCTTTTACTGTTTCAGCTCTAGCAGTCCATCGAGTTTTTGACAAATTTTTCAATTGCAAGGAGTTTCAATGTTTTTGAATTTTTCTTGCATACACTGAAATCGTTTTGTACTACCATAGAAAAAAACAAACAATGCTTCCAAAGTATTAAAAAATTCTTTGATCAGCACTCTTGAATTGCGTGCTGTTTCAACGAAAATATTTATACGATGCGCTTGACATGGAATGTACGGGATCTTCTTACCACATTTTTCTGACAATTTTCTCTGGGTACCATTATACTTCCCGGACATATTTTTGGCAAAGTCATAGGATTGAAATACAATATTCATCACAGAAATACCTATTGATTGAAGTGTAGATATGATTTTTTGTGCCAACTCTTCTCCAGGCTTCCTTTGTTAAAACGACATCCATTTCCAAAATGCGTTCAATAGGAACAGGTTTCTCTTCGGTTTGGACTAAGTATCGAATGTTGACAGCAAGTCGATCTTGATGTGATGAGTCGGGGGTTGTGTCAACCATTACAGAAAAAATACCAGCTTTATTGATCTTATTCACGATGAGTTGTAGTACCCAAGAGATCAATAAATTCATTTTGGGTAGTCGGACTAAGATACGTCACACCTCGCGTCACTCGAGTCAGCATGGCAATCGGAAAATCTACTTTGTTTTTCTAACTTAATTTGTCGATTTGTTATTTTTTTTGGCAACAAATCCACTGTCACAAACACTTCCATTCGTGTCTTTTTGGTTGAATTGACTTAACTCGACAAATCTACTTTGTTTTTCTTCCTCGATTTGCCGACTCGGAAAAATCCCCCCACACCCCCCCCCCCTCGCTACGCCCCTGATCTGGGTAGTAAAAGTGACCGGTTTTTAGGTATGAATGCATACACTTAGTATTTAAAAAAATTGCAATAGAAAAAAATACAACCTCTAAAACAATACTTTTAAAGAAACTGGATTTTTAAAAAACCATTAAAAAAACATATGCTAAATATGCTTTTTGAATTATTCTAAAGGTTTTTTCAAACCGAAGCGTTTTTACAGTTACGGCATCTACAGAAACACTCCTGTTGTAGGTTTTGCGATGAAAAAAAAAAAAAAACGCGTGGGTTTGAATCCCGCTCTGCGCACCTACTTTTCTTTCTGCCTCCCAGTTTCATCTGGACGCCGCCCTTGAGGTTATATGTGAAATTACTAACACCTTTTTTCCATCTACTGCACCACAAAAAAAGGGAAGGGTGCTACTCTGTTAGTAAAATGAACCGGAAATTAAGTCTGAGTTCTCCAGATTAGCATTTGCCTCCTCTTTTTTAAAATTAACAAAAAAAAAAAAAAAAAAATCGAGTGTCCCTCCGACTGTAATTGAATATTGTACCGCCAGCATTAAGCATTGAAGACCGGTGCAGCAATACTAACAAACCATCAGAATTGCTGCCTCTGAGGTCCTGGGTTTCACTCGGCCCCCAAAAAAAATCACATGGTTCGAAGAAGAATGCGGGCAGGCAAATGCAGCCAATCAAAAAGCACGACAAATGTTGATGCAAAAGAGAATAGGGCTGCTTTCGACCAGTATAACGAGATTTACAGGGGGGAAGAACACCGAATTCTCATAAAGAACAAGAAGCAGCATGAGAAGCGCTCGTTTGAGGAAATCGAGAGACGCTATGACAGGAATAAGGTTCGAAAATGGCAAAGCTCGAACTCAAGCCTATGAAAACCAGTAGAGAAACATAGTAATAGAAACGTAGTCGCTACTGACGATCAGGAAAGACCACTTGTGCAGACTGCTTAACAGCGATGAAGACACTAATTCCGCTGTCTGGCAGAATGCCCCATTCAACTTGGACGATGATCAAGAACACCGTCCTCCCGAGTCCCGACCCAGAAGAAGTTAAGCTTGTCATATGCAAACATAAATCAAGTAAAACTGCAGGTGCAGAAGGCCTTAATGCCGAACTTTTCAAAGGCAGCAGGAGACCAGTTGGAAAGTACCATTCACCAGCTGATCAGCATGATAGAAGTCGGAAGAAAGTATGTCCGATGAATGGAAGTATTATTTATGAGGTCAAGTGCGCCTCCAACATCTATATGCGCCAAATTTATTTTCTTCTTTCTTTCTTTAGGTGGCTCAACTAGAGCGTGGTGCTCCTAGGCCTTGTCCAATATGCCCCTCCAGCCGGCTCGATCTCTAGCCTGCCGTGTCCAATTTTGCACTCCAAGTTGGCGGAGATCTCCTTCTCCCTGGTCGCTCCATCGAAGATGAGGTCTACCTTGGCTTCTGACTCCCTCTGGTTTGGCGTTGAAGACTTTATGCGCTGAAGCGTTGATGTCCATTCGCTCTACATGGCCCAGCCATCTTAGTCCTTGGGCTCTAACTTTTCTGGCTAAGCTTATGTCGCTGTACAGCTCGTATAGTTTGTCGTTGTATCTTCTTCGCCAAACGTTGTCTTCTCGATTAGCGCAAACAGGACCATAAATCGTACGCAGAACTTTTCTCTCGAAGACTCCAAGTGACTATTCATCCGATTCGGCCATGCTTCTGCACCATATAGCATCAGGGCCGGAATGATGAGTGTTTTGTATAGTGTCTTCTTGGTTCTTCTCGATATGGCTTTATTCCTCAATTGCTTATTTAACCCAAAAAAAAAAAAACAGCGATTAGCAAGAGTTAGCCCGCGTTTGATTTCAGCGCTGATGTTGTTGGCTGAGTTTACAGCAGTGCCCAGGTAGAAATTCACTGACTACCTCGAAGTTATACCTACCAATGGTGACATTTTGACCAAGTCGGTTGTGGGATTGGACTTCGTCTTGTCCTCGTTTATTTTCAGCCCCATTTGGTTTGCTGCTGACTCCATAATAGTGAATGCACCAGTTACTGCTCGCTTTGATCTTCCTATCACGTCTATGTCGTCTGCAAACCCATAAGTAATTGTGTGGATTTATTGAAAATGTACTGGCATGGGTGCTACGTAATACATTTTCAAGCACAATGTTAAAACAGCTGTATGGCAGTGCGTCGCCTTGTCTAAGCCCTCTGGTGGTTTCGAAGGTTTCAGTAGAGTCTCTACCAACTTTGACGGAACAGCTAGCGTTCTCCAACGTCATCCTGATAAGGCGTATCAGTAGCAGGGATTCTAAAGTTAGACATACCACGATACATTTCAACTCTGTTAACACTATCGTACGCTGCTTTAAAGTCGACGAACAGGTGGTGGGTGTCGATGTTGTACTCTTGGGTTTTCTCCAGGATTTGGCGCAATGTGAATATTTGGTCGGTGGTAGATTTTCCAGGTCTGAAGCCGCATTGATAAGTACCTATAAGATCATCAGCAAACGGCTTGAGACGTTCGCATAATACGCTCGAAAGGATCTTATAGGCGATGTTTAGAAGACTAATGCCTCTATAGTTGGCGCAGAGTCGGCGGTTTCCTTTTTTGTGGATCAGGCAGATGGTACTGAGGTTGCACTCATCGGGCATACTTTCCTCCGAAAATATTTTGCAGATGAGTTGGTGTATGCTCCTGACCAGGTCATCTCCAGCGTGTTTAAAAAGCTCCGCTTGTAGACCATCACAACCAGCTGCTTTGTTCATCTTTAATCTGGTGATGGCTACTTTGATCTCATTTTGGTCGGGCGGCTGCAGTTCGTGGTCGTCATCTAGATTAACTGGTATTAGTTAATCTTGGCGGGATTTTGGCTGTCATCGCCATTTAGCAGCTGGTTAAAGTAGTGTCTCCAATGGCTAACATCGCCTGCGTTTCCACTATGGTGTTTCCATCCTGATCTTTGCAGGGTCCAGGGCGACTTGTGAAACCCGATGTTGATTGTCTCACTCTTCTATAGAGCGTTAAGATCGATAGGTGATAGTTTTATTGTAGGACCAAGTGATTTTCTTGAAGCTTGAACATCCTCGAAACGTTACCAAAGTTGTACCAAAAAAAACATCCCACATTATCTCAAGGAACCGAAGCATTTTGCAGCATTTTAGTGCTTTCAAATATGTGGTGATTCCAATGAAGTTCATGGTTTGCACACATACGTACATATTTATATGAATGTACGAAGAGTAGCATTTGACCTTTAATAAAAATTATATTTCTGCTCTATTCTCATAAGCCCCATCATTTAATAAAGCTGTGTATGAAACCATCATCTGACATCTCCTATATCTTTTATGTTTTCTGGTAAATACTTGGCACTCATCAGATAAACAGGACGACAGAAAAACCCAAACAAATCTCTGCAGCATTAAAAAATCAAAAGAATTTAATTGCATTTTCAACGCTTCAAATGATAAGCCAATGCGACATACGATACTGGCTTTTAAAAAAAATCAAGCACATCAAACAAAAACTGCGGGAAGAATGCCGATCTGGGTCAGACAAAATCCCAAAAAAAAGAACATCATCAAGACCACCATCACACCTCTCTTAACGCCTCGATAAATAGCCACTGATGCTTAAATTAAATTCCTTCTGTCGCACTAACTGTTTTATTACAACAAAATGTCTACGATTAGAACGGGCGGCGTTCAACAAAAAACGGTTTATTTTCAACCTCCTTCCAAACCAACACCCTCTTTTTCATTCAATGACGATATAGCAAAATAGCAAACATCCCATGAAACAAGCGACTGTGTCAAAAGTTACAGGTCATCAGCGGATTGTCATAGTTGAAGGTTCAATTCCTTTGCACCATCGCAAGAATCTTAATAAAAAAGTAAAATAAAAAAATATTTCAATAATCGTCACTTACTTCGACTGCCACCCCCCCTCATTTACTCAGTTATTTGGGTAAATTTTTATTACACTCTCCAAAGAAAATAATTAGCAATTTTAACGTTTTAATTAAAAAAGAAGAAGAAACCCAAGGTACTTTGAGTGTTATCTTTGCAAAGAGAATAACAACAACAAAGATAGAAGTTTTTTGGAATTTCCATGCCAATGGGGGTAACCCCACTAAAGAAGCGACAAAAGATACACCGCTAAATAAAAAGATTCTTTTTTTTCCTATATTATCTTTTTCATCTCTGTGCGTCTTAGTTTGCTAACAAGGGTGACAGAGGGTGACAATGGATTCCAAAAGGACTTTAGAGACGTCTTATCAACTTAGGGGTCTTCGACTACTTGCTTTGTGTTGACTTTTTTATTGCTCTTTTTCTGAACAAAAAAAAAAAAAAAAAAAACAAGCAAGAGAGTAACAACATGGCTGGGAGATAGGACTAGAACATACTTCAGCGACTCATCTTCTAGTGACGTCTTCCCATATTTTGATGGGAGTTTCAGTTAATTTTTTTATATTCGAGGAGCCAGTTATGAAAGTAGGAGAAAATTTAGAGACCCTGTTGCATATTACTTTTAAGCTTGTCTGTATCGCAATCAAGGTAAAAAGCAGAGTCTGGTAAAGCATTCCACATGCGGATAGTGAGTCTAAATTACGAGTCTCTATATTTGACTGTATGAACGATATTGGGCTCAAGGTATAACTGATGACCATTCCTTATGAAGCGGGTGTGTCGACTAAATTGTTCCAAGGAAGGAACGCAATTGGGTTTTTTACTCAAGCACTGTTTGTTAAAAAAACGATAAAAAAAGATAGTGAAATAGGTGATATAAGAACAATGTTAAAGAAAATCGATCGGTCCTACAATGAAATTATTGCCTTTTAGTTTTAAATCTCTGTTTTGTACCATGTTAAGTAGGCGCAAGGATGTTTGAGAGAAACCTTGCCAAAAATCGGAGTTGTTCTATAGTTTAATGTTATTGTAGGTTTTATGAATGGCAACCAGATAAGAAGAGGTTAAAAAATGTCTGTATCGTTTTCAGAATTGCATTTTAGCCGATTCCAAATGTCATCTCCACACCTAAAGAAAGACATCACCGTGGTGAGGAAACAAAAAATACTTGAGGGCTGCCTGTGAGCTTTACAAGAAAAAAGAACAGAAGGGATGAATACAATGATCTCATCAAGAAAAAGAAAGAGCATGGAAAAGGGCTCGAAGCATTGAATTCTACTCGGTTCTTACGACCCCATGTAACATTGCTCAGGTCAGAATTTAAAGAGCTTTTCATACGCAACCGTTCTAGTTCCACATCCGAAGAGCAGGGACGTGAATTTGGAAACGAATATGAAAACCTGAGGGTCGAGTCGTCAGCAAAAAAGTTGAGAGGATTAGCAGTTTCAGACAAGAGATTATTAATGAAAATGAGGAAGAGAGTCGGAGACAAAACGGAGCCCTGGGGCACACCAGCATTTATGAAATGGGTATCAGACTTGAAGCCATCCAATACAACTTGTATTGAACGGTCGGAAAGGTAATTTCTTATCCAACGAAGAAGATACTAAAAGAGCCTGATGCCAAACTCTATCAAATGCTATAGAAATGTCAAGCGCAATAATCTTACTTTTTATAAAACAATGTAAAGATTGGTTCCACTTTTCGGTGAGATAGGCTATCAAATCACCAGTCCAATGTTTGCCATGAAAACCGTACTGACACTGACGGCCATTAAGAAGCTTTCGTTCTTCAATATTTTTCATAAGTTGACAGTTTATCAACGTTTCCGTTACCTTCTAAAGAAGAGATGTAAGTGCAATTGGACGGTGAGTAGAAGGGAGGCAGATTCGCCATTTTTAGGGACGGGCTGGACAAAAGCAGTTCTCCATCTGCTCGGGAAAATCCCAGCAGAATAGGAAAGGTGGAAAAGTGTACGCAGTGGTTTTGCCAGCGTAGAAGAACACCTCTTCAGAATAACGGCGAGGATACCATCTGGACCAGCGTATATTGAGATCTTTTGGGACTCTCGCAACCGAGCGAGTTCGAAAAAATATCTGTTTCATCACAGAATTTGCAGACTCAAGCTCAGGTGGAGCCAATATGCTATCAGGAAGTGTCGAGTTAGTAGCAATTTGAGCTGCTAGCAAATTAGCTTTATCGATGGAGCTCACATACGGAGAGTCATTGAAAACGAGCGTTGGGATTGATATCATGGTCGAGTTCTTAATGTTCTTCACAAAAGAACAAAAATTTGCTTCCTTTTGGACACAACAGTATTTTCTTCCTTACTTTTTGGTCATGTAAGAACATAGCCTTTTTTATTTGAGCATTACAGATATTTCTGGCCCGTTTGAACAAATTTTGGTTTTCTACAGTAAGTATAGGGTTATCCTTAAATCTTCAAAAACTACTTTTTCTTGAATCAAACCACGAATTCTCTTTGGGGATGATACTTAGTGTTTTGTGAGGAAGAAAATTTCGCTTTCCATTGGTTTCACTCGGGTAAGCACTCATTTTAAAAAACCAATCGAACACGTAAAACTATTTCTGTTCAGTTTTGGAAAATTACCTTTGTGTGATTGAAACAGTTATAATAGCTAAAAAAAAATATTCCTCAAGTAAAATTTTGTTATTGATATACGAGTTATATGCATTAGGGTGTCTTTGATTCGATTCTCATTTCAAATCGAGATGTGGATGTCACTTTACAGAACCATGAAAACAGATCTTTTTGCACTAGTGGAACGGTTTGGTAATGCTCTTGGACGCCCCTGAACAGTTCTTTTCATCTAATGGAGAGCGACATTAGGTTTGTTCGTTGAAGCCCTAAAGTCGCCCTGGGGTCGCCATAAAGCCTTTTTTGAGAAACCCAAAGTCGCCTTGAATGTCAAAGTGAGTGTTTTTTGAGCTTTAGGGTTGACCTAGGTTTTCCATAAACTCGCCCTAGCTTTTTGCTGTGGCGAGTTGAGAACTGTCAACTCTTTTGAATGACTTTTTTTTAAATGACAGGGATGTGTGGTGATTTGTGGTTTAGCGTTTTTTGAGGACTGGAAAACCCAGATTTTTTTGACAACTCATAGGGTTGTCAAGAAAACCTGGGTCAACCCTGTGGAAAGTTCAACGAACAGACCTATTGCTTAATTCAGGCGTTTCCACGAAAGTGGCATTTCGAGTTTTTTGCATACTAATCTTTTGTTTTATTTCTATACTTTTCACCCACAAGTAATTTCAACCACTCTGTTACTTTTTCTGCTATGCAACTGAACTTTAAATTAGATGGAATAACTTTGTTCCTAAAATCCTGTTTGCTTTCTTTTCATTTTGTGGAGTTTTGGGTTAAAGCTATAGTACTTCACTTTTAATTGTACATTGAATTTTATGATTTTTATTATTGCTTTACATTTCAATTTTTCATTTATAACGACAATGGCTCCTATTTCAAATTTTGGTCCTTACCACTGGCTGGCTTATTAAAACACCACTCTACTACTGCTCTGGTGATCATCAAGTAGAAAATAAATGTTTTTTTGTAGATGCTGCTCTTCGTTCATACGCCGGTATATCTGTACATTAATCATCGTTAGCCTCTGAACAACCAAAACCATTAGTTCTAATCACTTGTTTTATTTAATTCATTTAATTTTTATTACTTTTCACGTAAAAAGTACATTATACAAATACATAGATGAGTAGTGTCTTATGTTACAAGGCGAAAACAAACAATTTGTAAACACAGTAAATTGTATCTGAAAGCTTAGGGAGTGTTTTTAGTTCTCAATGAGGTACAGGCTTGCCACACGACGTGACTGTTGCCATAGACTTTTTCTACATCTATAAACTCAAACCGCCAAAATAGAGACTTTTTTGTATATTTATTTCACAGTCAGAGTCTGATTATTTATAACTAAAGGTAGGTACCTAACAGAAAAGGAACTGATTTCAAAAGGAGCGCGGCACTTATATGTACAAATGTTTACATAAGGCTCGTTTGTTGAACTTCACCTAATATGCTGCCCCAGGTTTCCTTGACAACCCTATGCGTTGTCAAAAAACCAGGGTTTTCGGTTCCGAGAAAACGCTAAACCTTGAAAACAAATGCTTGTACTTTGAAGAAAAATTCATGTCACCTGTTCGTCACCTGAACTCACCCTAGTAAAAAACTAATCCTATTTATTGCGACCTGAGGGCAAAACCAGTGCTCAAAAAACACTCGTCCTGAATGATTAGATTAGATTAGATTAGATGAATCTTTATTGGTACTAAAAAATAACATCGGTACAATTTTAATACAGATTTTTAAGCATGGCTTTTAAGCCGTCTGCCGGTAAACTTATAAAAGATCTTGAAGAGATAACAATTTTAGTTTATTTAAAATAAAAACTATAGTTTTGTGGATTTATCTTTTCTTGTACATAATTTAAAGGAAAAAAGGTAAAATTAGTTATACAAACACAAATTTATTTATGTAATAAAAATATAAATTTGTTTAATAAAATATAAAAAAAGAGAAAAAAGGAATTTAACATCGAAAAATAATGATTTTAAAGAAAAGGAAAAAAGAAAGAAGCAAAAGAAAAAAGAGAAATGCAAAGGGGAAAAGTCTGTTTGGTTTCAATAGTTAAAGTGGGCTTTTAGTTTAGCTAAAACAAAATTAAGTTGTGTGTATTACTCACGACAAATCCAAATAAGTATTTCTGTAGTTCATTGCATGTGAAATATATCCTACCAGCAACTTCCAACCATACTCTCCATTCAAAATGCTTTGACTTTCTTCTAACGTTAGAGAACTCCTATTAAAATAGAGTCGCCGTATTTCTTGCAAAATAGGACAAACAGCTAGAAAATGAAAAATGTCTTCGTTTTGCCTAAGATTACACAGTGAAAAAGTAGGATTAATATCTGTTCGATATGGTCTAAAATTAAGTTCTAGAATTTCCGTTCTAATTTTAAAAATAAGACTCATATCGGAGACAGAAAGGTCTCTTCTAAAATAATTATTCTCGCGTAGATTCAAATTTAAATTTCGATAAAAAATCCTGGAAGAAGATTCCCTCGCTCTTTCAATATCGTCTACCACTTTAATACAGTCATACAAAATACTTCGCCAATCTTCTACGTTATTTAGACTCAAGCTCATAGGAATATGATGTGCCGAAGCGAGATCTAGCCAGTTTTTGAAAGGAGTATAACCACAGCGAAGAGAAACTAACAGTAATTTTTTATGCAAATTGGTGCTGGGTCTTTTCATTATTTTGGACAAGAAATCTGCGCTAGCTTTCAAATTTTTTTAGTATATTTGTGGTAGACCGGACTCTACATAAATAGCGTAGCTGGGAGTATTTGCAGGTAATTTAAATATTCTTTTAAAAAAGTATCTCTGGATTGTTTCCATTTCTTCCATCCAATGGAATCCGTACACTTCATTGCCATAGCAGAAGCAGCTATTTATTGTGGCATCAAATACTTTGAACTTTGAAGTCAAATCAACAAAGGATTTCGCAAAAAATTGAGACCACATTGCATTGATTGCTACTTTAGCAAATGAAAGTTTTTCTTGTGAAGCCTTAATATTCAGATTTTGTGAGATTACGAAACCGAGATATTTAAATTGATCCACAACTTCAAGATTCCTACCGTCTAGTGTCCAGATCCTTAAATTTCTATCGGAACGACTTTGAGATCTAAAAACCATAACCTTTGATTTGGTAGAGTAAATTTTGAGGTCCCATAGATCACAATATTTTTTTAGCCTGAATGTCAATCAGGACGAGTTGAAGATTTTACAGGAAACTCTTTGTGGCGACCACAGGGCGACTCCAGGGGTTCAGCGAAGAAACCTATAACCTCTGAAAAATACGATATCTTAAGTTTTTCGCTTCTACTTTAAATGAAGGGAAACAAAATCTTCCACCTTCACTCTAAACGAAGAAGAAACAGCTAAAGCCTGATTCCAATCTGGGAATGAGGCTGGAAAGTGGCAGGTATTAAAAGATTAGGGCAACGTGCACACAGCTATCAAAGCGATGTAATGCTGATTCATGTTCACACATTTTTGGGGCTAGGCTACAAGTTCCTGACTGATGACTAAAAGTATCAGCTTACTTAGGAAAAGGTGGTTTTTACGAGTGGTTTTTGTGTTTAGACGTGTAGTTTTTAAGAAGGAATAAAACGCATATAATTCATTGTTTTGACCAAGAATTCAGATCGACTGGCTGTCTGGCTCGAAGAAATTCTAGCGGAGAGCACGAATTTTTGACGACTTTTTCCAGCATTTGATGACGTACGTCAGCAACAACGCACGGCACATTCGTTTGCAAGCCGTCAACCATGTTTAGCTTATCTGGTTTAGGCAAAAGACTTCCTATAGCCCCACACATAGCATAACACATAGTCCAGGGGAGGTAACTCACAGGTTTAAAACTCGAAATTATGTAAAAATCTGCATCAACAGTGATTTTGTTCCGAGACAATTAACCGAACGTACACAGTGCCCAAATAACAAACCAAGCAAAAACTATCAAAAAGACTAAACTTCAAAAAAGAATTGTCAGATTGAAAACCACACGTCAAAAAAAAAAAAAAAAAAATACCCTTTAGTAGAAGATTTCTTATTTTGTTTTTATTTTGTTCATTTTGAATGGAATGACCAATATTAACAGGTATTTTAAAGAACACAGAACGACACCTTCCGTTTTCCCATTTCGATTTTTCAATTTCTTAAAAACTTCATAAAAGTGAAAAAACATTGTAAGTGATTTCTGCCTCCGGCCAAATTTTAGAAAGAGTCAAGTACGTTATTGTTTCCCTGCATTTGCGGCGTATTAGTTAAACCTACTTGTAATTTGTTCAACTGCAATTATTTATTTTAATTAACAAAACGACCACAATTAATTACCTTCAACTGCGCGCAATGTTGTTTTATGTTTTTATTCAACCAACTAAATCCAATAAAAACCTACACCGCACTCAACCAATTAGAGACTCTGTAATTGGCCAATTTCTATTCACACCACGCGCACCAAATTCAACACACAAATCAACTGCCCTTTCCATATTTACCCACCCAAGCCCCGAGACCAATTGTTGTTAGTCCAAAACAAAACACAAAAATATCAATTCCAATTTAAATCGTTTTACAACTTCTTATTGATTCCAATTGATATTTATCCAGTGGTGAGATGGAAAATCGAGGTGTTTTCCGCACAACTAGAGTCTGTTGTTCAAAATTTATGATGGGGTGAAAATTTTCCCATCACAAAACAGAAAAAAAAACGCAAAACAGATGATTTCACCTGTAAACGATACTGAAAGTAGACGATAAACAAAAACACCATAACAACCCTTAAGCGGAGTCTTCTTCTTTTTATATGAATAGCACTCCACAGGATGTGTCCCATTTGCACGGTTTGAAGAGGAAGCCGAATAAAAAGAAAAGAAGAAATCTCAGATCCCAACCACTACCCTTAAACACAATTTATAAAAAGGTTACAAGCATTATTACAGAAAAGCCAGCCAGAGCCAGCCCCCTATAACAGCAATCATCCCTCAAGTTTATTCTCATCCTTCCCTTAAACGTTTTGTTGGGGACGCGGGTGATACAAAATTATGCACGAACTAACTTGGAAGAGTCCCGCAGGCAGTTTAGCCAACACGATTGTGATGAGATGATTTCAACAGGATTTGTTATACGATACAGTGTTTATATAGAACTGGGTGAGGGGTCGAGATTTACACCCAAGTTAAGCAAACCGATGAACACATCTGAGAAATCCTATTCTCTCATACCACATGATGCTTCTGCTACTGCTCTGCTTCTAAAAAATAGAAAACTAATAACATTGCAAATTTTTTCATGTCACTTAACGCATAGCTAAAAAAAATATCCTTAAACTGGTGTCAAAATCCTTAATACCATAATGATTTGTTATAAGGATTACCCACACGCAGTTCAGCTTCCAGTTTGAGCTTGCTAATAAAAAAAAACTCTGCTTGACTACTCCACACACATGAACATATGGATAAATTTTTATGAAATTACATATTAGCAGGGATATATGAGAGTCCTGCGTGCTGTATTTTGCAAAAGACCCAGGAACAGAACAGGACCGTGTTGTAAGCCGACTCTGACAGCAGCAGGTTGTTCTATGGTGGTTATGCGGTTGGTTCATTCAGAGTTTTTTTTTATGTCACTTTGTCTGTATCACCGGAATCATAAACAGGATTTGATTTAATGCCATTCCAATTTTACGTATTAGCATAAAAAAAAGAAAGCAGCAAGTTTTGTGTATTAGAGGGAATATGAAAAAGATTTGGACGAAGCTGAAAAAAAGTACAGGAATAAATACGCGGGAAAAACCATTACCGGTTTGAATTGTTCTAAGCGAAAGAGAAAAACCATTAATTTAACTTTTGAGAAGAAATATAGGTAGCTGTAGCTGGGTGCATCAATCCAAGGAAAAGAAAAAACGATTTTAATAGGAAATGCAGTGTGTGGTAGTGCTACTAATTTCTGATAAGAGATTGAAAAAAACAAAAGAATTTCAATGCAATTAATCTTTTTCATTGCTTATTTTTAACACAACTTCCCCTACGAGTTTTTGGAAAATACTCAGAGGAAAAGTAAGTTGTCAGAATAAAATGTACGTACACATCTGAAAACAAAACTTCGCTCAGCTTTAGCCAAGGTTGACCCAGGTTTCCACGACAACCCTTAAAATCTTGCCAAAAAACCTGAGTTTTTAGTCCGTTTTCTTTTTTGGAGCCTAAACTCGCCCCAGCAAAAACCCAGGGCTAATTTTTTTAATTTTGGTGGGGCTACCGCCCCATTTATTAGCTTAATACAAGCTTAAAATAACTTAAACATACTAAACTTAACTACTTAAAACTAATTAAAACTATTAACCTACAAGGATGAGAAATGGTTTAAAAGGAGGACTTTCAGGCAAGGGCTTGGAAGATTGAGGTCGAAAAGAGAAGGAACAGAATTAATCTTACTCATCATGCGGGTTAAGGGTTCGTTCAGACCATAGGATGTACGATGAGCAGGAAGGAAAAAAAATCGGGATGATCTTACGTTTCGGGGATTAGTGTTGAAAGAGATAAGGTCTAAAAGGGAGGAGCAATCAGTGTTACCAGTGAGAAGTCGGTGAACGAAAATGATGTCAAAGACATTCCTTCTGTTTTCTAGGGAGTGGAGATTAATGATTGCGAGACGTTCGCGGTAAGGAGGCAGGGTGAGAAAGTTTCTAACATCGTAGAGATCCCGAAGGGCAAATAGCAGAAAACGTCGTTGAACACTTTCGATCCTCGAGATATGAACCGCATGATATGGAGCCCATACTTGCGAAGCATACTCTAGGAGAGGGCGAACATAGGCAATATAGAGGGATTTCGTTACAAGAGGGTTATGGAACTCTTTGGACCATCTCTTGATAAAACCAAGGGCGGAATTAGCTCTTGAGACTACCTCGTCTATATGAGAACGAAAATTTAATTCGCTGTCGCATAGAACCCCCAAATCTCGGATAAGCTGCACACGGTTTAAAGGAATGTTCTGAAGATGATAGGATCTAGGGAGAGGCTTATTACTTTTACGAGAAAAAGTTATTGTTTCGCATTTGGCAATGTTTAACTCAAGGAAGTTTTTAGAACACCAAAAGACGAATGACTCGAGGTCATTTTGAAGCTGGAGAGAATCTCGATCGGAGGTGATGACTTTGAAAATTTTAGCGTCATCCGCGTAAAGTGAGATAGAAGAATATTGGATGATCTTTTCGACATCATTAATGGCCAGGATGAAAAAGAGGGGTCCAAGATGGCTGCCTTGGGGTACACCGGAGGTGGCCACAAAAGGAACTGAAAGAGTAGAACGGAAACGAACTTTATATAGGCGGTGTTCAAGATATGAATAGACCCATTTGAGTAGGATAGGACTAAATCCGAGGAAAGAAAGTTTAAAGAGGATTACAGAGTGAGAAATTTTGTCAAAAGCTTTGCTGAAATCTGTGGTGATCACGTCTACTTCCTTTCCTTTTTCCATCGCAGAGAGAGAGAAGGAAACAAACTCAACTAGATTAGTAGTTGTGGACCTTCCCTTAAAGAAACCATGCTGCTTGGAGGATATCATTGATTTGCACTGGAAAGAAAGTATTTCATACAGAATGCTTTCGAAAAGCTTAGGGATATGAGAGAGTTTGGCAATGGGTCTATAGTTAGAAATTAGGTTTTTGGGGCCTTTTTTATGGATAGGTGAAATAACAGATATTTTCCATAAGTCCGGAAAAACTCCACTTAAAAGGGATAGTTTGAAAAGGTTAGTGATAGGAAGGGCTAAACTGGAACAACATTTTTTAAGCAAAATGGCAGGAATGCCATCTGGACCTGGATTATACTCGTCTTTGAGTTTGAGGAGACCATTAAGAACAGTTGACTGATTAAAGCTAAGATTGGAAGGCCCAGTAGAGAAATGGCGAAGATAGGAAAAGTAAGTCTGGTCTAGATCAGGGGTTTTTTGAGCAAAAGACTGTTTAAAGTAACTTGCAAAAAAATTTGCGATTGTAGTTGGGTCGTTGGAAGATTGGCTATCGTAGTGAAGAGAAGGAGGGAAACCATCATTTTTCTTTTTATAGTTGATAAACTTATAAAACGATTTTGGCTCCGAAATTAGATTTGCTTGGGTGGTGGATGTAAAGTCGTTGTAAAGAGCTTCATTGAGGTTGGAAAACTTATAAAATACTCCAAGGTAATCAGAGTAATCAAAAACTGAACGGGACCGAAGAAATCTATTCCAGAGCTTATTTCTCTTGTTTCGCAACTCACGAAGTTTACGATTGTACCAGGGAGGGGATGTTGAGTAGGGCTTATCACGCGAAAGGGGAACATAGAGATTTATGCAATGCAACAATTTCTCGTAAAACAGACTAGTTGCATCATTCATTGAAAGCTAGTTAAGCCAAGGGCTCAATTGCAAATCAGTTATACATTTGGAGTGAGTTTAGGTTTTTCAAAAAGCACTTTGAGGCGCCCACAGGAAAACCCCAGAGCTTCAATGAACAAACCTTATAAGACTGATTATGTATGAACGATTTCACAACTGGCAGCGTTCTCGGTTTAAAGGTGATGCTGGTGATGCGAAACGTTCTCCACATCCACGACGAAATCATGAACGAACACTCAGCGGAAAATATGAGTGTAGAGTATTATCTGTTACTTAGAAAAAGTGTCAGTCAAAGTCAAGTAAAGTTCCCATTAGAAGTAATTAAGAAATTTAGAGCGAAATTTTCCGTTTACGATTCCGTCTTGTCATTTTTGTATGGGAATTTTCTTTTCAGAGGCAAAAATGTTTTTTCCACGGGTATCGCCTTTCGCGAGGAACTGGCAAGTCCTCCGTTAGTATTCATTGCCATGAAAAGCGCTTTCTCGATTAGCCGTTCGGAACCGGAAGAAAATTGTAGGTCCCTTCCATTCCCTCACAAGGCATGGTTGTGGAAAATGCGCTAGGCCCAGGGGCTCCTCGCTCAGTTGCGCCACCCTATTTATTTATTTTTTTAATTTTAATTTTCTTTTCGTTTCAGCAGCATACTAGGCTTAAAACTTAAATTTGCTTAACCTACAACTAGCAGCAAATCCTTCTGGCTGTAGCTTTGGTACTTGCAGGAATGGCTCTGCTGCAACAGTTTCATTAAATATAAATACAGCAGAAAAAATACAAGAAGGGCGACCAAGTTCCGCAAGTTAAAGACACGCAACATGTCCGACACGCAACTGACCGTCTGATCAGATGTAAGTAAAGGTTATTCTCAGTCCGTGATAAGTTGAAAAATGAAATAGAGGGGAAAGTAATCGGATGAAATTATTGGAAGACCAAACTCGCACAAATCTGGCGCTGCTTCAATTTTCAAGGTCTATTGGCCAACATCTTTCTGAAATGCTAAGATATTCTCGAAAAATCTACGAGTTCTTACTTACTTCTTTCTTCTTCTTTTTCCACTTGATTTCGCCACCTAAGACGATGTCTTCCCCTTTCACGATTTCCCTGCAATGTGTTTTCGAAAACTCGTCGAGCCAGAGTGTTTGGATTCATCCGCTCCACCAGGGCCACCCATCGCTGCCTCGCGATGCGTACTTATATGGCTATGTCCATGTTGCGGTACAGCATGTTATTCTATCTTCTTCTCCACACATTGCCTTCGCATACGGGACCAAAGATCATTCGGAGTATTTTACAACCAAGGGTTTCCTCATCCACTTTCGATAAAATCCACGTTTCCGCGCCGTAAAGCAAGATCAGCTTGATTAAAGGGTTGGAAAGAGTTATTCTCGATTTGATCTTCGCATCTGATCTGATGTTGTTTTCCGTGTCTATAGCGGATCCTAGGTAGACGAAGTCTTGTAGGTACTACCTCGAAGTTATATCTTTCTGTAACGTTTTGTCCAATTCATCGATGTTCGGTGTCCTTGTTTCATGACAACACATACTTAGTTTTACCCTCATTGAACATTGACAGTTTGTCACCTTGCCTTAAGCCGTTTTCGAAATCAAAGGTCTGGGTGAGTTCTCCAAAGACCACTAGCTCACGAACTTTTTGCAAACCAAATTGATTGAATCTAATGCGATGGCTGCTTCACCGCAGCGCTTCCATTGGAAATAAGTTTTCACTATTTAATTTAATATTTTACTGAATTTCTATGAAGATAACTAGTGGGAACCAAAATAGCTTATAATTTAAAAGAAAGAACCTAGATGTCCCACCATTGCGAAGACAAAACTGTAATTCAAAGGTAAATAAGTTAGCTGAGTTTAAGGGGGTATTCTGGTGTAAAAGAAAAAAATTGTTTTTTTTTTACTTATGTCTTTTTACTTTTACTGTTAAAGACCTCTCGAAATTCAAATAATATTTGGAGGTATAGGTTTTTTGCTAAAACCTTACATCCAAGCTGGCGCAACTTTATGACGAAACCTCAAACGCGTTTTTCTCGAAACAATGGCCAAGATTTGTCGAGATCTAGTGGACTGATTCATCTGATATTTTTAGAGTCTTCTTAATGGTCTTCTCTTTCGTCGGAACGACGCTTATCCCCCCAATTTTTTATTTTTTTTATTTTTAAGAAATTCGAAAAAGCCCAAAAAAAGTTGTAGAAAATTGTTTATTTTTTTAGGGAGTCGCCGTTTTGTGAAAAAATGTTCTTTCAACTTTTCCGAAGTTCCGACCATAGCGAGCATAGGCAAGGCAATGCACTGTCATGCGACTTCTTCTTCTTCAACATCTTTCTTGAAAGAATAGTGCAAAACTCCTACGTCAACACAAGAGGCACAATCTTTGAAAGATCCGTCCAATTACTCGGATATGCCGACGATGTTGACATAATTGGAAGAACGCAGCGTGATGTGAATGGCGCGTTTATGACGCATTGAGACGGATGCGAAGAAGATGGGTTAAGTGGTCAATGAGGGCAAGACCAAGTCTATGCTGTCATCAAGAAAGTACACCCAACATCGACGTCTTGGACAAAACATCACGAATCACGAAAGACAGCTATAACTTTGAGGTAGTTAAGGACTTTGGCTACCTAGGCGCCGCTATTAATTCAGACAACGACACCATCGCTGAAATTAAACGAAGAATAACTCTTGCCAATCGTTGTTTCTTCGGACTAAGAAGGCAATTGAGTAGTAAAGTCCTCTCTCGAGCAACTAAGGTGTCCCTGTGTATAAGACACTTATTATCCCTGTTCTTGTATATGGAGCAGAGGCATGAACTTTGTCAAAGGTAGACGATAACGCTCTAGGATGCTTCGAGAGAAAAATTCTTCGGATGATTTTTGGTCCCGTCTGCATTGATGGAGAGTGGAGAAGAAGATTTAACCACGAACTCTACGGGCTGTACAGCGACACTGACCTGGTCCAATGAGTCAAGGGCCAGCGGCTTAGATAGCTGGGTTTTGTAGAGGTAGAGCGAATGGACACCAACGCTCCGGCCTGGAAAGTTTTCGAATCCAAACCCGAGGGACGGCGCAGTAGAGGAAGACCGCGACTCAGGTGGCGCACGCAAGTAGGAGAGGACCTCAACCAACTTGGCGTGCAAAACTGGAGGCAGTTAGCTAGGGACCGAGCTGGCTGGAGAAGCATGTTGGTTGAGGCCCTATTCCGACCCGGACTGTACCGCCACCTTAAGTAAGTAAGTAAGTTTTCAGTTTTCGTACTTGTATTCTATGCCTTTTATAAGATTTTAATAACAGAGCCCACTGTTTTCCATATACAAAGTGCAGCTTTGAGAAACCTATTTTTCTAAACTACTATTTTTTTTTAAAACTCTAATGCTATCAAATTATTAGTTCAATTTCTTTATATTTATACTGTTAAGTGACTCAATATACAAACTAAATAATCTGCAGTCCTTCAGATTTCATATTCAGGTAAGGCTACACAATTTAAATCAATTTGGTACTTCAAAACCACGTGCTGTACCGGAACAAACTTTTTTTTACTGCCGCGCCCAACTTAATTCCATAAGCGTAATTGCCATCCACAAAGTTACCACCACTAACTGTCACAGTGCTCTGCACTCTCGGTCGCAGTTCTGTCGGAAGATGTCGAAAAAGGCACGGAAAAAAATCCCATAACTTCCTAAAACACCGAACTCAACGAAATGTGACTTGAATTCATTATGAGATTGTTGCAAGGCTGTTTTTCCCAAGCCTTGAGTTCCAACAGCAGTTGTGTGTTCGAAAAAAGTACAAAAAAATCAAAGCGAAAATCCCAATTTGCAAGGACGACACATTTTTGACAGAACTACTGGTGCTGCCATTGGCAGACTCAAACCAACAAAACTCGAAACACAGGCAATGACAATTTCCCGGCACAGTGATTTTTCCGCACACTTTAAGAGCAATTATAAATTTTAATATTCAAAGTTCATCACGCGTTGTTGCAGAGGCGAAAAAAGGACTCGTATGGTACAGTAATCAATTATCCTTTTTTTTTTGTTGGTCATTGGGCATTTTACTTGTGTTATGTGTTGTACTTCCTTTTTTTTCTACTCAAATTTTGAGGGTAACATTTGTTACTCCATTTGAGTGTGGTGGAATTTTTATTGCTGGTTGACGTTTGTTTTGCGTACAGTGTGGGATGGAGTTATGTCGCAGGAATACATAATAATTTTTCATGCGAAAAATTGCAACGATTGATTGGGAGGTGTAGTAACTCTCTTTTTTTGTTAAATTTAAATATATTTTGATCAAGCTAATATGCATATGAACTGACATCAAAAAGAGTTTACTGCATATGAATGACGTTGTTTTGCTGTGGACTTTTTTTTCGTTTTATTTGGAAGGTGAGTTCAAGCAGACCTGGTCCTTTTTTCTGTGACAGACTCGAATGACATTATGTTTGGTTTTCATTTTTATTTTGATGTCAATTAAATAAAATTTAAACTCCTCCACCACATGTTTTTGTAATTACCAATTACAGGACGAGTACAGTCTATCGGAAGTACGTAGTCTATTTTGGAAAAAGAGAGAGAGAACGAGATATAGAGTAGAGCTGCGGAAATGGCAAAACTTTCTATTGTACTTTTTTGTGTGACTTTTTATTTTTAGCAGCTCTGTTTGACATGAAAACCTGATCCGCCTTCCAATCATTTGCTGTTATAAATGAAATGAAAATATGTACTTGGTACTTGAAAAACATTCAAATAACTTATCCGAGATGAAGATGGCGATAAAAGAATTAAATTATGTCTCTAAATGGCAATAAAGAAATCTTGACTATCTTATACGCGTTTTGCTACTTAAAAAAATGTAATTATCTCACCCAAACCCACCCTAAATGAAGAAAATCCTTAAAGGGCAGTGAAAAACTTAGCACCCAGTGCAATAACCAGCGTGGAAGAAGTAGGTATCTGTCTACTTGATAAAAAGAATTGAAAACCATCATCACCATAATAATATGAACCAAAGCAGCAGTCCTTTGCTCGCACCACAAAGTGGTTATTATCTTTTTTATGTGCAAAAGAATCTCTTTTAATTTTCTTTCATATCTTTTTTTCGTTTTTACACAAAAAAGGCATTTGTGGTTGTTTTCCTTTATTATTTTTTCTTCCTCTTTTATTTTTCTGAATGGTCCCATTTTTCGTGTCTTTGTGTTTAAGTCGTAGTGTTGTGGGGACATCAAACAACCGATCTTAGTTTTACTAGTGCATAGGATTGTTGTGAGTGGGAGAACTGTTTCGATACAGGAGTGAAGAAATTATGAGCTGGTAATAAAAGGAAGAAATAGTAGGGTTAGAAGAAACATCTCAGGCTAATCAATATGGTTGGGGGAATGGTGCCAAAAAACTGCACACCGGCCAGTAAAACTTATAAGAGTAAAATGAATTAAGTTGATGTGGTATATGCCTGTTACGTGGAAGATTCGAACTCAAGTCCCTGAAACATCAAAGACAAAAAAGTATACATTTCCAAGGCTACCGCTTATTGCATGGATTTGACATGTCTTACGATGATAATTTCATTACCATTAAAAGCGCTTTCACGATTTGTGGTTCGAAACCGGGAAAAATTTAAAGGTTCCTTCTATTTCCTCAAGAGGTGTATGGGTATAAACGGTCCAAAACGCATTCATTGTTTTAATCAAGAGTAGTTATACCAAAACAGGTTTTTTAGAAATCAAGCAGAATTTTATAAACTTGCAAGTGAAAAAATATCGTAAGCGTAATCGAAATCAGTGTGGTAAATTATTGAATGAATAATTTGGGGTTTTGTATTGTACCTCGACCTGTTTAGATCTATTCCTTAATTTAAAGTACTTCATCCAGATTAGCTCGTCTGATGAAACTTAGTATCTGGGTTACACTTAGGAGTTTTAGCTCCCTCTTCTCTACGTAGTAGGATCCTAGGTACTTCTTCCTTTGGTGTATTAGAGCATGGGAAATTTTGTTCCTCACAGAACAAAAAGTATCATCCCCAAAGAGAATTCGTGGTTTGATTCAAGCTGTAAAGAGGCGATTAGGGATAGAGAAAGTAGTTTTCGAAAATTTAAAGGCAACCCTACAGTAGAAAATCGAAGTTTGTTCACACGGGCTAGAAATATCAGTAAAAGGTTAAGTTTTTACATGACCAAAAAATAAGGCAAGGAAGGAAACGTTGATAAACCGTCAGCTTATGAAATATTTTGAAGAACGAAAGCTTCTTAATGACCGTCAGTAATGCTTTCGTGGCAAACGTTCCACTGGTGATTTGATGACGTATCTCACCGAAAAGTGGAACCAATCTTTACATTGTTTTGGTGAAAGTAAGATTATTGCACTTGATATTTCTTAAGCATTTGATAGAGTTTGGCATCAGGCTCTTTTATCGAAAAAGCGTGCTTTTGGTATCGATGAGTGTCTTCTTCGTTGGATTAGAAACTACCTTAACGACCGTTCAATACAAGTTGTATTGGATGGTTTCACGTCTGATACCCACTTCATAAATGCTGGGGTGCCCCAGGGCTGCGTTTTGTCTCCGACTCTCTTCCTCATTTTCATAAATGATCTCTTGTCTGAAACTTCTAATCCACTCAACTGTTTTGCTGACGACTCGACCCTCAGCTTTTCATATTCGTTTCCAAATTCACGTCCCTGCTCTTCGGATGTGGAACTGGAACGGTTGCGTATAATAAGCTCATTGAATTCTGAAGTTGACAGCATTGTTACATGGGGTCTTATAAACCGAGTAGAATTCAATGCTTCGAAAACTCAATGCTGTCTCTTGTCGTTGAAGCTTAGATTTAGATTTTTTTCATTCCCCCATTGCCGTTATCCAAGAAACCGAAAAGTTGTCAGTACGATGATATTTGTCAGTAACGATGATCTTCTTTGGAACGACCACATATTTGAAGTCGCCAAAAACGCTGCTAAATGCTTAGGCTTCTTGAGACGATGCAGGAAGCTCTTCACCCCTTCTGATCTGGCTACAATTTATAAGGCTTTCATCCACCCAAAACTGGAGTATAACTGCCATATCTGGTCAGGTGCTTCTCAAACATCTTTGCACCTACTTGATAGGGTACAAAATAGAGCGTTAAAATTGATAGGTGACAGTTCAATCGTAGAACCTATTGATTCTCTTGAACATCGTCGAAACGTCACCTGTCTCTCTCTCTCTTTTATCGTTTTTTTCACAAACAGTGCTCTAGAAAAGTAGCCAGTTGCATTCCTCTCCTGAAACAGTTTAGCCGCAACACCCGCCTCGCTAGGAATGCTCATCAGTTCTACCTCGAACCCAACTTCGGACGTACAGTCAAGTATAGAGATTCATATTTTAGTCGCAACACCCGTATGTGGAATGCTTTACCTGGCACTGTGTTTCCCCTACATTATGATTCACAAAAATTCAATAGCAACGTGCATCGGTGTTTTCTATTAAACCCTCTTCTACTTTCCTAAATGCTCGCACTGTGTTTATAACATTATAAGTGTAGTCATAACACCTTGATGCGCGCGTTATGCCTAGTACTTTAAGGTGTTTTCTTAGTCTGCAGTGTCCGGTTAAGAACCCGGCTAGAATTCTTACATTGTTTCTACTAAGTTTTACTGCGTCTTTATAACGATTTGTGTTAAAAGTGCCAATTAGAAGTTTGGCTTGGCGCATCTTGGGGAGGTCATTCCAGTGTTAAGCTCTGTTGTCTTCCTCCGATTTTTTGATTTCTTTCTTAATGTGACTTTCCGTTATTCCACAAAAAGGTTCCGGTCCAATGAGTGGTGATCCGGCTCCTGTCTTTTGCAGTTCGTCTGCCTATGATTCCTACATGTCCTGGTACCCAATAGATTGTAACCTTATTGTTGAAGCCCTGTTTGTTCAATTTGTCTATGCATTCGGTGACAAGATTTGAGGAGATTATGTAGGATCGTAGGGCCTTAATTGCAGGTTGACTGTTCGTCATTATTGCAATATGTTTGTTTTTATATTTCCTGTCAATGTTAACTACCGCGCATTTGGAATATGCTTGACATTCTTCCCAAAGGTACTGAAATTTTTGTTCTTGACCCAAAAATTCATGCTCCAGTTCCCTCAAATCGAGCTATCGTTGCATTTGAGATGCTTCTTATTACCAGGTGCTTAGGTGTCAGATTCAGCAATACTTCCAACGCCGCAGTTGGACAGCTTTTCATTGTTCCTGATATGCATATGCACGCAAGTCTTTGTACTTTTTCTAATGCTTTTTCTAATGCATAGGTAAGGATCGGTCTTACCATCATTAGGTACATGCACCGAATAATGCTCGGTTTACAACCCCATGATCTCCCTGCTATACTTTTGCATATCATAAGGGTTTTCTTAGCCTATTCAGTTGCGTGGTAAATTTTTAGAACAGCTTTGTGTAGCATTTGGTAAAAAAAGGTAATAACAAATTAGCAAAAATTTTACTGAAAAAAAAAGAAAAAAAAATACTCAGCCGTCGAGTACTATTCGTGGAGGAGGTAGGTTTAATAAAGCATAAAATAAAGTTATGGTTAAGTGGACTCTGGACTTTCTTTTTCACTGATCTTAAGGATATTAGGCTTCATGAGAAAATTATGAAAGAGTCTTCGGTCTGTTATGTGTAAGATTAAGTTGTAGTAAACCGTGTGGATGACATTTGACTATGAGTTGAGTTTGTTCATACCATTTTTCAAAAAAAAAGTTGAATAGTATTGTAATACGTTGTTGAGATGGATTTAGTTTAAACCGTGCGGTGGCACTTTCTCGATTGGCAGAAAATTTTAGGTCTCTTCCATTCCCTCACAAGATACGGTTGTGAGGAATGCGCTAGGCCTTGAAGCACCCGCTCGGATGGATCGTCTATAGTTTCATTTTCTATTTGCAGAACATGTATTCTGATTTTCCTGAAGCTGTTGTTCCAAATCTCGCTTCTGTGTTGCAAAGGGGAAGAGAAATTAATTTATTGTCGAAGTGGATCCAAACTGTTATTGTAATCAGTATAAGTGCTATGTACCATGAACGAAGTTATGGAAACCTTGGGGCCTCACGCATTTCCAGGTTCTACAATTTTTTGCTGAACGTGTTGCTATAAACGCTTTTCATGACAGTGAGTAATTACCGTCGGTAGACTTACCGATTTCCCACGAAAGGGAGAATAAATATTTTTATATTGAAATTTCTGGGATTCGAGCATCGAACGGTTCACATAATTGAGAGACATGACTGGAACTTCTGCACTTCATATCGGTGGTTCCTTAAGACAAGCATATCATTTTTATAAGGCTGTAAAAAAAGAGCTCCATCGACTTTCCTCAGTGGTTAAGCGCTGATCTATTCAACTTGTTTTTGATTAATTTGTGTTTAAAACGCCTTGACGAGAAACACTCTAAATTGATTCGCTTTTTACTTCTAAAAGTAGATAAGCAAATTTCAATGAAATGAAAACACCGATCATAAGTTCCTCTAACCATAACTATTGCATGAAAAAAAACCGAGTAGAATTCAATGCTTCGAGAACGATGATCTTCGTTGGAATGACCACATATTTGATTTTAGACGATGCAGGAAATCTTCGCCCCTTCTGATCTGGCTACTATTTATAAGGCCTACATCCAATCTAACCCAAATATAGAATAGCATATGGTCAGGTGTTCGAAAAACATCATTAAACCTAATTGATACGGTTGAAAACAGAGTTTGAGGCTGACAGGTGATAAATCAAGTTTAGGAAGGATTGACTCTCTTGAACACCGTCGAAATATTACTTGAATCACTCTCTTTTAACGGTTTTTTTTTCTAAAGTGCTTTATTGAAATAGCCAGCTACATTCCTCTTTTTCCTCCTTTGTCCTTGTCCTTTGTCATGGTTGTGAGAAACGTGCTAGGCCAGGCGCCACGGGCTCTTCGCTCTGTTGCGCCACCCTATTTATTTTTTATTTTGATTTTATTCCTCCTTTGAAATAATTTGGCTACAACACCCGCTTCGCTAGTAATGCTAGAACCCAACTGCGGACGTACAGTAAGGTATAGAGATACATATTTTAGTCACACTACGAACCAGAACCAAAAGCATATGATCATGTCATCCGTACATGGAAAGAAGCCAGCACTTTATCGTTTGCAAAGATCACGAAATACGAAAAAAGGACTCAACTCATAGAAGGTAACAAAACTCTCGCTATTTTTGTGTGCAGTATACAATTTTCGTTGAAACATTTTGACGAATAAGGCTCCTTATTATCCGTTTTATTATAATGACAATAATCAATTACAACAAAATTCTTTAGGCTTTTCTAATAATGAACTGACTGAGGAAATTTATAATTAATTATAATTATTAATTATAAAATAAAAATGTTCAGCCTTCTTATATTTCATTTAGAATCCATTGATAAAACAGTATTTTTGATAATTTCAACACTCTCTTCCATCTGTGCTTTGTTGATGACAAGTGGTGGTGCAAATCGAATGATGTCACCATGGGTAGGCTTTGCTAAAAGACCATTTTCCTTTAACTTAACGCAAACGTCCCATGCATCGAATTCTATAAAAAAAAGTACAACGGTTTTGTAAAATGTATAGCAATAAGTCTTGAGATATTCTTACTTGGATTAATTACAATCGCGTTTAAAAGCCCTTTCCCTCTGACTATCGACACAATATCCTTTGGAAGTGTACTCAGTTCATTTCGAAGAATGTTTCCCATGGTCTCGGCGTTTTGTGCCAATTCTTCTTCCACCAATACTTTTAAGGCTGCCATTGCTACTTTGCATCCAAGTGGATTACCACCATATGTTGATCCGTGCTCACCGGGCTTGATACAGAGCATCACTTCATCATCTGAAAGTACCGCTGAAACTGGGTAAATACCTCCAGACAACGCTTTTCCTGAAATTCAATCAAATTTAGTAAATTGAATGTAAATGATTTTTGAGCAATTCAACCTAAGATCAAAATATCAGGTCTAACATTCTCATAATCAACAGCCAACATTCGTCCTGTTCTAGCTAATCCTGTTTGTACCTCATCGGCAATGAAAAGAACGTTGTATTTCGTACATAGCTCGCGGACCTTGGTAAGATATCCTGGATCTGGGACAACGACTCCGGCTTCACCTTGGATTGGTTCGACCATGAAGGCACACACATTTGGGTCTTTTAGAGCTTCCTTTAAAAATTGAATGAAGAGATATTTCAACGTTCAGAATCAATAAAGACAAAACTGTGGTTACCTCTAAGGCATTAGCATCGTTGTAGTTAATAATTTCGAATCCTGGCATGAAAGGTCCAAATCCTTCATAACTGCTGGGATCTGTGGAAGCTGACACCGCTGCCAAGGTTCGACCCCAGAAGTTGTTTTTAGCAAATACTATCTGTAACCAATCAGGATCGTTTTAAAAATACCATAAAGTTTGAATCGTCATTTTACCTTAGCTTGGTTCTTTGGAATTCCTTTCTTTAGGTAACCCCATTTTCTGGCCAACTTACAGGCCGTTTCACCACCCTCCACTCCTGTGTTCATTGGCAGTACTTTGTCATAGTTGAAGAACTTTGTTATAAATTCCTCATACTCACCCAAAACATCTGAGTAGAATGCTCTGCAATAAATAATTGAGAAAAATTATCGGTTAATGACTTGCTACGAGCATATTACAGATAATCTTATTCCGGACTAATCGAAAGTAGCCTCGAGTTCGGAAAGTTTTAAATATGAATACTGGGCGATAAGGTTTACTAAAAATAGAAATCGGCACTACTTTATCTTTATCGCTTACACATTAGCAAAATAATTTTTATGAGCTAATTCTCAAGGCCGTTTCACTCATGAGTGCTTTGGAAAGGTCGTTCATAGTGGAGAGATATTTTTGTTTGGAGTACAAATTCGCTTTACCTACACGATTGCATAATGATATGGATCCTCAACTAGATGCTTTTCTATAATCTACTTTATTCAATCCTTTAAAATGTGGCTACAATAAATAAACCAAAATGTGTTAAAGAAGTTATCAAACTACTAATTTCCTCCTTTTCATTTAAATATAACTTTTCATTTAGTAATATGTGAATTGGTTATGGAATGGACAAAATAAAACAAGTAAAACTTGCGCATCATTTTATGACGATACGATAAGTCCTTAAATTAAATTCTCTGGAAACAGCGCTAGCGTTCCACTTAGCCTTAGTAACTGTGGCGTATGAGTACTTTTTTTTAAAGAAGAATTTAAAATAATAGAATGAGAAAGGAGTGTTAAAAATTAATACTCTTCATTTAAGATTTTGCATATGTTTTAAATCGCCATTAGTGAGGGCTTGGCAAGTCCCCCAAAAGCATCTGCTATGAAAAGCGCTTCCTCATTTAGCAGTTCGGTTTTTAATGAAAGAATCAAACTGTCGCAGAGTGGTCAAGAATTGTCAAACAGTGCTCAAAACTCGTTTTTTCCGAACCCTTAATCCCTTAGATATGTGTTAAGTTCCTAACGAGAGTGTCATTTCTTGAGTTTTAAGCCCCATACCTCTGATTGCAAGACGGTGGTTGATCATTGAAGTATATATTTTTTTATTTTTCGAATCGTCATGATGGTAGGGGATAGTGAAAAAGTGTAAAAATTACACACTACTTAGTCTGCCAGCGTTCTCAGTGAGGGCTTCAATAAACGATTGGATCTGTGAAGAGCACAACCGTAGATGGAATGCCTCCATTGGATGCAGAAAAACCGAACGTATGCTCCCCAACGTTAGTAAGAAGACTGCAAAATTTTTGCTAGCTCGTAGAAGAAAAGACTGTAGAAAGCTTATTGGCGTTGCCAGCGGGCTCTTCTCTTTTGCCAAGCATTTAAACGTGTTAGGCTTAAGTGATACCACACTCTGTGAATCTTGTAAAGAATATGAGGACACTGCAGAGCACTTCCTCTGTGAATGTCTTGCTTTTTCTCGCATGAGGTTACAGATACTCAGCGCAGACATGGTGAGAGCTGGTAACTTAGGCTTCTTATCATGGCAGCGTCTTTTGGTTTTTCTCCGAACATCTGGAAAGCTATAACAAATAGAAGGTTGCTATCTGGTAGTACAATGGACCGGTATTTAAGTCTGGTATTTAAAAAACCTTCAACAGAAAAAACGGTGAGAGGTGATTGGGGTTCAATTGTCGAAGGCCGTGAAATTATGAAATTGAATGAATATAGGGGCATTTCAAGACAAGCGGATAGGGAAAAAAGTGAGGTTCTGAAATTTTTTCATATTTGGGGCAGTTATACTTCTAGTAGATATAAATACGAACACAATTTTTTTTTTTATATTATGTGAATTTGTTTAGTTATGGGCTCTTAAAGAATCGTCTAAATCGAAATTAAGATTTATTTGAAGAATTTTTTCGTATTGAAAATAATATTACAGTAAATTTTCAAAAAATGCGATTTGCATAAAAAATTTCCTTAGTCTTAGAAATCAAATTTGGAAAAAAAACTTTTTTTTTAGTTTCCTAAACCGGAAATAATCATTTCAAAATAAAATTTTCTAAACTTCGACCATTTTTTTTTTTTTTTTTTAAATATAGCTTAGACAATCTTAATAGCACACCAGAAGTTTTGAAATGGGATCGGCATTAGTTAAGAAGTTAGGTAAATTAATGTATGCAAATGTAGCAGTCGGTATAATGTTTGGTGCAGAGAAATAAGTTCCCAGGAACTAAGTCCACTGAGGGTATCAGTTTTCACTTAATGGGAACGAAATCCACTTTACTAAAGTGGCCTTTGTTCCCATGTACAGTGGGAACTTCGTTACAAAAAACTGTGGGTTTTAACCATTTTTCTATTTTTTGTCTCCAATTTGTGTTATATGTCTATGTTAATAAAATAAAAAACTACCAAATTAGTTTAAAAAGCAGAACAAAAATTTTTTTTTTAGATTTTTTTATTAATATAAGCTACTTTGCTTAATTTAACAAATTATTTTTTAAGTGAAATAAATGACGCGTTTCGAACTCTGTCCATCATCGTATCGACACGAAGCTTGCGCCCGATTATGGACAGAGTCTGAAACCCGTCGCCTATTACACTTAAAGAATAATTTGTGAAATTAAGCAAAGTAGCTTTATTAATTAAAAAATCTATAAAAATTTTGTTTTCTTTCTTAAACTAATTTTATAGTGTATTTGGTTTACATATGTGGGTTTTTGTTCCCTCTTTTTAATTTAAAAAAAAAAACTTTTTTGATTTAAATTGAATTTTGAAATACATAAACTGAATAATGAAATATTTTCCAAAACTCGAAAACTGAATTTCGAAATAAACGAGTTTACGAAAATATGCTTTTTGATTCAGTTTTCGAATTTTCGAAAATAATAAATTAGTGTCGAAAAGGTAGGTACTTAAATGTTATGCATTAGCGAAATAAATAATAAATTAGTTGTTTGTATCCACATGATGTGGGCACAACATTGAACGTCCCATCAACAAAATAAGGTTTTTGAAATGTGGCGGGCATTTCTCCTATTAATCTTGTAATTCTCTTAGCCATAAAAATGGTGTATGCAAAACCATTTTCCAAAACCGTGTGTTGGTAGAATAAGGCT
The DNA here is from genome assembly GCA_914767635.1 of Melanostoma mellinum. NCBI lineage: Eukaryota > Metazoa > Arthropoda > Insecta > Diptera > Syrphidae > Melanostoma > Melanostoma mellinum. The sequence goes on along the minus strand of OU612058.1, from coordinate 246,903,355 downwards.
TCATGACGAAATTTAGAAATTCCGCAGTGTATTGAATATCGACTATAACATACTAGTACTTATCAAATACCAGACATGACCTCTATTGAAGAAACACAAAACAGACTTTCGATCATACTCAACCCTTCTGATGCTCTCACCATGCCTCGAATTAAGAAAGCTCTAGATCAGCACAACAAATGGAAAGAGATATAAGATCGAACTAACTTCTTGTTAATTCATCTTTTAAATTTTTTTTCTAAACTTAATCACTTTTTATTTTCATTTTTATACTCCCACGACATCTACGGTCAAGTTGCCCCGATGTCTTCAATTTTATAAATAGCTTATTAAATTTACTTTGCAAGTTATTTTTTGTTAATAAATAAATAAATAAATAAATTATCAAGATAAGTTCAAGAAAACATAAGAAAAGGTCTCAGAACTAACAGTAGCTTCTCTCTTAAATTTTTGTTGTTGGAAATTCATTCTCACCTTATGCTTCCCAGTGTGTACTTATTTCCCACAAGGAAGTGGAGCACTCAATGGTATAAAAGGCCACTTTAGTAAAGTGGATTTCGTTCCCATTAAGTGAGAACTTAGACCCTCAGTGGACTTAGTTCCTGGGGACTTATTTCCCTGTACAAATGAGAGTTTTGTCTCTCAGCGGACTAAGCATTTATTTATTTATTTATTATTTATGGAATTGAAGCGCAACTGTATTAACATTTAATATTCTGTTCATGTTTGTTGAAGCTCTTACAATAATTAGGGGTACTCGGAACGAAGAATTGAGGAATTTTATTTTAGGGTAACCCGGTTACCCTGCACAAACAAGTAAAATTTACCCTACAAAAAAGTAAAAAAAATCTTCAGATACGTAAAAGCTCAGGGCAAATTTCACTATCGTGTATGGTAAAATTCAACCCAATGCCCGAACTGAGCAGAATTGCAGGGTAATTTTTCCTCAATACTTCTTTCTATATTCTTCTATTATTTTACTATTTTGTAAATTTTACTTGTTTGTCACATAAATGTCCCCTTATATGCTTACATTTTTAAAAGTACGCAACGGGTTTTGATGCGGTTTTTTTTTTAATGAATAGAGTGTTTCAAGAAGAAGGCTTATATTTTTAACACATGCATATTATAGTGGATAAATTCCGAGAAATTTAAAGATTTGTAATGTGATGTCGTTACAAACATATTTTTCTACGCTAATATTATATTGCAAACGCTGGCTAAACATGACGAGATAGATCAAACTAATGTACTACGGAATTGTATTTCTTAAAATGATAAATAAAAAATTCCGTGACAGCATATGTTTATCTCCTAAGGATAACCCACAGTACCCATTTTTATCATTTACATATTACAAAAAAAACATAATTTACATTTACATTTACATAAAAAAACAAGCTATTTTAAACGATATACATAAAGACATTCTGTAATATATCAATTGTTGTAAAATTAAAATAAATAGGTAAAAATGTAAAAAGTAAATAAGTAAAAATGTTGTGTATGAAAATTTCAAAAATAGCAGGAAATCTTCATTTTAAGCGTGCAGTCCACGGGCAGTAATGAATAAATCAAAACTACTGGATCGATCTTAATCAGTGAGTGACATAGACTAGTCTAGCTACATAAATTTTTAACGAAGGCTCCATCAAATGGGCAATATCCTCCCAACAGCCTTTCAAGGCGCCTGGGGAAGATAGTATATTTCCTGCTCCCTTGCAGTATGGAATTGATACCATAATCTGCTGACTTATACTTATCTATAGATCCAGTTTTGAATTAAGCTACATCCCTCAAACTTGGAGAAAGGTGAGAGTAGTATTCATACCAAAAGCTGGCAATAGATCAAACTCAGACCCAAAATCCTTCAGACCAATCTGTCTCACATCCTTCTTTCTAATGGTCATGGAAAAAGTGATTGATTTACACATTCGCAGTACGGCCTTAATAGCAAATCCTCTCAATGCTAACCAATTCGCTTACCAAACTGGTAAATCCACTGTTACAGCTCTCCATCAGCTGGTCAGCAAAATTGAGAATGCGTTTGCTAAGAAAGACATCATACTCTGCTCTTTTCTTGATATTTCTGGCGCCTTTGACAATACTACGTACTTGTCAATTCAAGCCGCTGCAACTGTCAAAGGAATTGACACACCAACCATTAAATGGATTGACTCTATGTTAAGTGGCAGAATCATCTCCACCACACTAGGTCAAACATCAATAACAGTTAATCCTGTTAAAGGCTGTCCCCAAGGGGGTGTTTAATCTCCTCTACTCTGGTCAATTATAATAGAGCAGCTCTTGGATGACCTCAATCAGCTGGGCCTTGATACACAAGGCTACGCTGATGACCTAGTCATCTCTATTCAAGGCAATCAAGAAGCACAGGTCACAAACCGTATGCAAAGTGCCCTGAACAAAGTTAATGACTGGTGCAATAAAGAAGGGCTTAAGGTCAACCTGGATGACCTCAATCAGCTGGGCCTTGATACACAAGGCTACGCTAATGACCTAGTCATCTCTATTCAAGGCAATCAAGAAGCACAGGTCACAAACCGTATGCAAAGTGCCCTGAACAAAGTTAATGACTGGTGCAATAAAGAAGGGCTTAAGGTCAACCTGGATGACCTCAATCAGCTGGGCCTTGATACACAAGGCTACGCTGATGACCTAGTCATCTCTATTCAAGGCAATCAAGAAGCACAGGTCACAAAACGTATGCAAAGTGCCCTGAACAAAGTTAATGACTGGTGCAATAAAGAAGGGCTTAAGGTCAACCCCACCAAAACAGTCATCATTCCATTCACCAGGAGACGTAAAATCGATCTCCAAACACTATCCCTAAATAGTGTTCAAATTAATTTTTCCAAAGAGGTCAAATATCTAGGAGTAACCCTGGATAATAAACTCAATTGGAAACCTCATCTAGACAAAACCATAGCAAAAGCAACAAATGCTTTCTGGGCCTGTTCTAGACTTTTTGGTAAAAAGTGGGGACTTAGGCCAAAAATGATTTACTTACCTCACTATTATCACACCCATCATAACCTATGCTTCGCTGATCTGGTGGCAAAAAACAGAACAAGTTTATGCCCGCAAATCTTTGCAAAAGTTACAAAGACTAACCTGTGTAGGTATCACAGGTGCAATGCGCACCTGCCCAACTTTAGCGTTAGAAAGTTTATTAAATTTTCCTCCGCTACATCAAACAAAACCATAGCAAAAGCAACAAATGCTTTCTGGGCCTGTTCTAGACTTTTTGGTAAAAAGTGGGGACTTAGGCCAAAAATGATTTACTGGACTTACCTCACTATTATCACACCCATCATAACCTATGCTTCGCTGATCTGGTGGCAAAAAACAGAACAAGTTTATGCCCGCAAATCTTTGCAAAAGTTACAAAGACTAACCTGTGTAGGTATCACAGGTGCAATGCGCACCTGCCCAACTTTAGCGTTAGAAAGTTTATTAAATTTTCCTCCGCTACATCAAAGAGTAAAGAAGACTGCTGCACTAAGGCTTCATCTCACTAACTACTCAAGAAAGGAAAACTTACAAGGACATATGAGTATTCTGCAGGCAGGGGCGTAGCGAGGCTCCAAGCCATGGGGGGGGGGGGGTGAATTTTAATGAAATGCCGACTAGTCTTCAGAATTTGCCGACTGCATCAAAAAATAAATCTATATACATTTATAAAATAGGATGTATGTATGTTTGTATTTATGTCCGTTATAGATTGGTTTCTTATGAGATCTTCAGGGTAGACATAGTTCAAACCAGAGATGGTTCCTTTCAAGGTTTTATCTCCATACTCCCACAGGAACGGGGTTGCGAACGGAAACCTAGAAACTACTGAACAGATTTCAAAAATTCTTTCGCCATTGCGATGTCACATAATCCCACAGTAAAAAAAACTTATATTTTATACCCATATTCCTACGGAAGCGGAAGAACGAGAAAGGGAACCTTAAAACTACAGACTCGAGCAACACCGGGTGGCTCAGCTAATGTATAAATAAAACTATTTAAAAACGTAAAAGTGTTCATTTCACAGAAATTCATTTATTAACATAAAATCAGTTTATAATTGCAATATACCTAACGATATAACAACAAAAAAATTGAAAGTATTTATAAGAAATAATATTACAATATAGTATTTGGTATGAGAAAGAGTACATATTCTTTGATTTTAGTCTTTATAAATTTTATCATTATTCAAAAAAAAGTTCATCAATTGGAATTTAAACTCCAACTCTCCGGTGTTTTAATAATGCCCATTTTTTGACGACCTCAAGGTTGAATATTATCAACAACATCCTTTGAGGAATACAGAAGCATTAATGAATTTAACCTATCTCTACCCATCGTCGTACGCAAATAATTAAGAACTATTTTAAGTTTACTAAATGAGCGCTCACAAGAAGCCGACGTCACAGTAGCAGTTAACATGTAGCAAACTAGTTTAATGGCTAACGGAATCACATATCTTAATTTGATTACCTCTTTGACAATATCATCGAAATTTGAGCATTTCTCACAAGTAAAAAGAAGAATTTTCAGTTCCGATAAATAGCAGTCCACATCTTCTTTAAAAAAAATGGATCTAATTCTATGATAGATTTGACTAGTTCTATGTTGGCATTTGCTCTGGAAGCTGGTGTTTTAAAAATTTTTAAGAAAGGTTCAAAAATGGTAAAATTATCTGTTAGATTATCTTTAACGTGCGAAATAAAAGTTTGAAGAACCCTTTTGAACTCTTTTCTATAAAATGTTTCTAGACCAAATGCAAAAGCAGTTTCAGAATTTTCATCAATTCTGTTTTGTAACCGACGCGTTCTATGATGTTTTAAAAAATCGTTTTCGGGACTTATCTTTAGTTTTTCAGCAAATGAAGAAGAACTTTTTATCAAAGTATTTAATTGAATGTCATCATCGTTCATTTCTTGAAATAACTCCAATGTGCTTCGAATCAGTCATGAAGCGTAAAAAACGTTTAACTCTTCCACCTTTCGGTCAAATTTTTAACTTTAAACCAATAAAAGTTAACAAATGAATTTTTGTTTGCCAAATTCGCACAAAAACGCAAAACATGTTTGTTAAAAACCAAAAGCAATTGTATAGAGTGGAAAATAAAAATATTCCGTAGTGAAATTAATGCAGGTAAACAATTTTTTTTGTTCGTTTTTTGTTAGTTTAGAAATGTCAAAAATAGGCCCGTTCACAAAGGTAACAAGGAATTTCTCTTGTATATTTTTGACTCTGTTTACATGCTGGGGTTGAACTCATATGAGATTGTGATTAATATGTGAGTTGGAAAAAATATTTTGTTGCTAGTTTCAAACGAATTAAACTATTAATAATAAAAAAATAAAACCATATTTATGGAATACTTAACAATTACCATTTAATCAACAATCTTTCCAATGAAATCTGTGAAACAGAAAATTATATGTGATGTATTATTTCAAAATAGTTGTTTTTTGTATGAAATGTAGTGTTGTATTAACTGTGAAACATGGGGTTAATTCCCGATCTGTGAAGCTGTGAAGTGAAAAAAAATATCATTTCAGTTTTCACACAGTTTTTTCATTTTATCACTTCACGAAACCATCTTAGCGATTCCCGATCTCAAAATGAAAAGTAGCTTTCAAACTGTGTTCTAAAAAGTACTAAAACGTTCTAAATGGTAAATTTTGACAGTTGTCTCCCATTTTCCGATTGGATTCCAATTGGATTTTTCCGCACTTGAGTTCTGCTGCCGTTTTTCATTTTCATAATTGAATTTTTTCACCAACTCATACGGCAATTAAAAGAAATTTATCATATGAAAAAAATTTGACATTTGAAGTTAGATTTTCACTAATCGAGACTCGAATTTTCGGTTAAGCTGTGATAAATGTTTTCACTTCACAGCTTCACAGATCGGGAATTGACCCCCAGGACCCTGATTATAGAATTACTAAGTTGAGATAAAAACGATTCCATTCGGGTCTTTCTGGTTGAGATCACTCGAGTTGGCATGGCAATCGGAAAATCTACTTTGTTTTTCTAACTTAATTTGCCGATTTGTTATTTTTTTGGCAACAAATCCACTGTCACAAACACTTCCATTCGTGTCTTTTTGGTTGAGTTGACTTAACTCGACAAATCTACTTTGTTTTTCTTCCTCGATTTGCCGACTCGGAAAAATCGTGGGGGGGGTGCTACACCCCCCCACACCCCCCTCGCTACGCCCCTGTCTGCAGGTGCTCCCAATACTGAAATCGCCTGCAGCACACTCCTCGGACTTTATGCATAAACGCATAATGTTACACCATCCCTTTGAAGTAATCTTTCCAAACCGCTCAGCATGGAAGAACCCTGTAATTCTTACAAATAACTTCCAATACATCTGGTATACTGACGGTTCAAAAACAAACAACGGTGTAGGTGCAGGGATTTACGGTCCCAACTTTGAATCATCTACATCCCTTGGTAACACAACTACTATCTTTCAGGCAGAGGTAATGGCTATAGAATTCTGTATTAGGGAATGCATTAGAAGAAACCACCGAAGATCAAGTATCCTAATCTGCTCTGACAGTCAGGCAGCACTAAAGGCTCTGTCCTCGACAAAAATCGAATCCAAACTTGTTTGGAACTGCCTGACATGTGTAGTTCAATTAGCTACTCACAATAAAATAACTCTTTCATGTACCGGGTAACGAAGAGGCTGACCGACTTGCTAGACTTGGCTCTCAGTCCCAATTCAAAGGCCCTGAACCCTACTGTGGTCTCCCAATCAGTAGCCTTAAAAACGAATCAACTACCTGGGAACGACAGAACATGAACAGCACCTGGAACAACTCAAATGGCCATCGTCAGTCAAAACTATTCATTGACTTATCCCACAAACGTATGAAAGAAATTCTTGACATGAGCAAACGTGACGCAAAGTTACTTACGGACTTCTTCACTGGACACTGCTCTCTCAAGTGTAATCTTAAAAACATGGGCACCAGCCAAGATGACACCTGTCGTCTCTGTCTTGAAGACATAGAAACAGCTGAACACATTTTATGTGAATGCCCTGCCTTAGCTAGATCCAGGCTAAAAATATTCAATAAAGGGTTCCCCTGTTCCATTGATATCAGAAACACCTCTTCCTCAAAGATTCTTAGGTTCTTACATGACCTCAGCTTCGAATGAGCTAACCTATACACTACGTGTTTTTAAACCTAAGGGAACAGCACAAAAGATCTTTCAGGTCGACGTGCTTGTAAAGGTAATTTTCACCTTCACCCTACATAATTTAAAAAAAAAAAAAAGACATAGACTATATATTTTATACCCGTGCCAAGCCATAGCGGGCCGCTGTGTTTTTATATACAACGTTCACAATTTTTCTGTAGTGTATTTAGTATCAGCATTGTACCCGTGCGAAGCCGGGCGGGTAGCTAGTTTAAAATAAATAGGGAAAAATATTAAAAAAACATAAACATAAGTAGACAAGTGAACAGAAAAACTTATCAAATATAAAAGGACAAAACTTTTTGCAAGAAAACTTTGAGTGATTTGAAAAACTCTGTATGCTTTTATCAGTAACTAGCTGAGCCGCCCGGCGTTGCTCGGTTCTGTAGTTTTAAGGTTCCTGTTCTTGTTCTTTGCTTCCGTGGGAATATGGGGATGAAATGTAATCTTTTTTTACTGTGGGATTGAGAGGCATCCCAACGCCGAAAGAATTTTTGAAATTTGTTCAGTAGTTTCTAAGTTTCTATTTGCGACACCGTTCCTGTTGGAATCTTCCGTTCTTGTGGAAATATATGAATGAAATATAACTCTATGTCACTATGTCGTTCCCGTTTCTGTTCCCATGAGATTATAGAAATGAAATATAGTTATAGTTAAATAAAGTTAATGATGGAGGAGGATAATGTAGCACCCCTAAGAACAGTGTTTTGGATATAACGAAAACTTACGCATTACATTAATGTCGTTCCCATAGGAATATTGGGATTAAAAGTATCCTATGTCCGTCTCCTGGTCCTAAGCTCCCTCCGCACCAATTTTCGGACAAATCGGTTCAGCCGTTCTTGAGTTATGGAAAGTGTAACTAACACGACTTTCTTTTATATATATATATATATAGAGATATAGAGATAAGGGAGTACTACTTTACTCAATTTTTTTAAATTAAAAAAAGAAACAGCACTAATAATACCAATGATGTGTGAAAATATTGCCTATTTAAACTCAAAACTTTTATTTACTTCTGAATTCTGGTTGAACCACATCCTCCGTATAAGCAAGTTTTTTTTATTTAAATGATTAAAAAGATTTATTTTTCTGGTATTTTTTTTTTTAAATTGCATAATGTCAATAATTGTAAGTTCTATTTTTTCTCTGACATCTTTTCAGTTTCCTTGTCTCAAACTTTTTTTACACTTTACTTACACAGCGACAAAAGTTCCATATAATTTTTTTTTAAATATAAAACTTGCAAAATAAACTAATTCTTTATTCTTATCTGCACTTCACACAAAGCATTTTCGTTTCTTAGCCAAACGATTAGATTGCAATCTGTTTTCTAATTCCGTCACTGTCATATAACCAATGCAACTGTATTGCATTAGAGAACAATACATTATTGTTTTTTCATTGATAAGAGAGAAAACTTCTTTCTATTACCTTGACGTCAACGCCAAACGTTTAGATTGCTCCACTAGGGCGCCAACGATCTTTGGATGCCCATGACCCTGATTTACAGCTGAGTATGCACTCAAATAATCAAAATATCTTTTACCCTCTACGTCCCAAACGAAAACGCCCTCAGCGCGACTAAGTGCCACCGGGAGAGGGTGATAATTGTGTGCTCCGTATTTTTCTTCACGTGCGAACACTTCTTTCGAACTCACAGATCGCGTTGCACTAATTGAACGAGGAATTACACTCCTTAGCAAAGCTTGGCTTACAGACATTTTTAATTTATGTGAATAGTTTTTGACTTTCCCAAAGTACACTCGGCAGAAAATATATTGTTTAAAGAACTGCTTCACTTAACTCAAACAATCGTATATGCGAACTGATCGAGGATACTTGAATGACTGACAGAACTGGAATATTCCGCTTAGTTTTATAAAGTGTCAATGGAAGCATGTTTGCTGGTGGTCTTGAACATTATCAATCAAGTTTATTTTTAAACTGCTTTTTTTTATTCAAAGCAAGAGCGTACTTTTTTATACATACTCATCTAGGTACGTATTGTTTTCTAAATTGAGGTGGGAGTTTTGTTTCGGAAGCTCTTAGAAATGTGTATAATGTTTTATGTTGACACAGCTGATTTTTGCAAAAGAATTGGAGAGAATTCTTAGAATGTGAGAAAAAAAACTAGTCGTCTGAGTAGATACACTAAATAATCAGCGTGTGTAATCACAAATCAGAAACAACATGTTTTTTTTTTTTTTTGGGCTATTATCAAAAAAGTAGAATGATTTTTTGTGATCATTTTGTTTCAGGGTTCTATGGGGAGGGGGGACTTTGTCGCATTGTTTGTGCATAAGTTTAGTCATTAGATAGGACAGATATGGGTGATTCTTATATGACTCTGATTTTTACAACTCAAAATTTTTAAAAATCAAAAATGCTTTAAAAATTGTGATCTGGGTGCTATTGGTCTTTTATTATGCTCAAAATTAAGCCTGTAACGTAGATCTTCTACAACTGCAATTGAAAAGAAGCTAGAACAAAAATAAGAAATTTCACTACCACATCAAAATGAAATATTCAAATTATTTGGCTAAATCTCTTAAAATAATAAAACAAATGATAAATTATAGGATAATTGTAAAAATTAGACAGAGACCTTCTTGATTTTAACAATCTTTAAAATTTACTAATAGTAGAATTAAAATAACAATTGTTATAATAGTCTTAAAATATAACAAAGTTTAACATTAGTTCAAGTTTTTAACAAATTAGAATATAAATTTTATAACACTAGATCAATTAAACATGATAATGAATTAAAACATCAAGGAAATATTCATTTAAATATTATCTGCTTTGCTTGCCATGGTACTGACATGGGGATGTATAATTACCCCTGTATGTGTAATTACCCTCATTTAAATTCTAAATTCTCACACGTATTTATTAAAAAGATTGGCCAAATAATTTTGAAGTCACACGTGAAATTAAATAATTATTTAATGTAATTGACCTAAACATTGTATTAACACGCGTTAATTTCAATACTACCGGTAATTTTACGACATACCTTTTAAAAAACACAACAAATTATTTCTGTTTTAACAGCCAGCATAACAAAGGTTCGAAGAATAATACAAGAAAGTGATACTATTCAAAGGAGGAAACTGAAAAAGAAACGTGTTTTGAAGCCAGTACACAAGGAGCATCGTAAGGACTTTGCAAGACATCATGTTGATTGGAGCAGTGAATGGAAACGCGTTGTCTTTTCGGGTGAAAAAAAGTTTAACCTTGACGGTCCTGATGGTTACAACTTTTATTTCCATGATATTAGAAAGGATGAGCTTATTTTGGCAAGAAATCATAGCCGTACTTCAGGTATAATGGTGTGGGGAGCTATAACCTACTATGGCACGAATAGTAGAATTGGAGTTGGAGTTTTTATCCACAAGGTTCGGTTAGGTGGAAGTGGCTGTCAGCCAATGAGTACATTGCCTGACACACTTAGGCCGCAAGGGCCTATTGTGATACCACAGAGATCAGCAAGTTAATTACCTACTGATCTCAGAAACCCGATATAAGATTAACGAGTTGATCACTTAATCACCTGCTAGTCGAACCACGCGGAACTTTTAATGTATTTCGAAAGACTTTTAGGGTCTATGTAAGCTAAGTCGCTACTCGCTAGTATCATCGAAGAAGAATTCACCGAGATGAGTTTTGAAGTAGTGCAGGGCATGAGCAAAGAAGGTGTTATCCACAACAATGAACGAAAATAGCTACAAAGGTTTGCTGGAACGGTCATCTCCAAAAATGAAAAACATTTTTGGACCTCTGACTTTTCAGCAAGACAATGCCCCAATCCACACTAGCAGGGTTGTCAGAAGCTGGATTCAATCAGAAGACGTGGATCTTTTGTCATGGCCGCCATCTTCACCGGACTTAAACATTATTGAAAACCAAAATGAAAAGTCCAAGTGACCTTCACTCCTTATGCGTTTCGCCCAGGTACAAACAATGGGCTCATCAGTTAGATATTGTTTGTACCTTTCTAAGACGCAATGTTTGGTCGATGTTTGTCGACACATATATAAAGTTTACAGTAAAAAAACACACTGTAAACTTTATATTTCTAGGGGAATTGGATTGCATTCTTGCACCTAGATATGTTTTGCCCGTGTTCTGGCCGATGTTTATTGAAAAAAAGAAAAATTATAAAAGAATTTATTATTTTCTTATGGAGTGTTGATTTTTAAAAATCAAAATGAAAAGTTCAAGTGACCTTCACTCCTTATGCGTTTCGCCAGACCACGGCTATTGATGCTATTCGTAGTGCCCGGGCCCAAATTTCATATGATTATTTAAAAAAAACTGTATCATTCTATCCTAAACCGTCTAATAGAGGTTATATCCAAATATGGCAGACATACTCATTATTAATGTAAAAGAAAAATGTTATTAATAAATATTATTAAACCATAAAATGTAAACTTTTCACTCATTTTGTTGTTTTTCCTAAAATTCAGCCTGTGGCCTCATCCTGGTGGAGCACATTTTTATACCTATTTTCAGTAGTTCATTAATTGATCATGGGAAATTCCAACCGTCGTCGTTTCGAATCAACAATTAAATTTTATGAATTTGTTTTGGAAAAATACGTATTTATTAACTAGTAATAAACTTTTCCGGGTACAGAACTTCCGCACCAGGTATAAAAAGCGAAAATCGATTGCAAAATTTGTGGCCTCATCCTAGTGGTTGGCAGTGAATATTTTATTCTGGATATTAGCTACACAGCCCGTTTCAACGTCAACTCCCGAAAGAACTTTCTCCTAATTAAAGAGAGTAAAAACAACACAAAGAAGCATAATCAACGAAGTGAGATTCTTAAAAATATGTCTTTTTTCATAACAGTATGATTAGGGATTGCAATCCCGAAAGGTTTTTTCAATCCCGGGATTTCGGGATTCAGATATGTCAATCCCGGGATTTAACTAGTTTCAAACTGTTTTTTATCTCGTCATTTTATGAGGTCTTCTTATAACTAAGAAACGTAAAACATTATGAAGGGAATGCACATAAGCTAAGTGGTTTTTTGTTTTGAAATTAAGTTTAAATTTAGACCATCCTTGAAAACAGCGATATTAGCACTCAAAAATCCAAAAAAAAAAAACCAATGTACAAAGGGGTTTAGAAAAAGAGAAAGGATACCCAAAAACTAGTTTACTATTTTTTTCTTTTAAGAATAGTCAAATAGATCAAAAACAATGGAAAGAATGGAAGTCTCGAAAAACATACGACGAAACATACGAACTAGTTTGAAAGTTCTCAAAACACAATCTAGTTTTCAACCATTTTTAAGTCTAGTAGATGCTCAAAATATGTTCTTGCAAATAGAATGCTTTAGCCTTTTATAAATCGAAAATCTGCTCTCAAAAATGAAAACAAGATATTTATTCACAAAGCTATTTTAATGCAATATGGATGTCCGATTAGGGCTAAAGTAGCTTTTTGGAATACAAAGAAATTACAATTATCACAAAATAAAGTTTTGAAAACAATGCTTAACCTCCCTTAGTACACTTTAACCCTAGATCTCGACAGAAAAGTGAATGTTAAGTCGATTTTTGAAAGAATTGCAAGCTTCGCTTAATTTTTAATTAATCTTTTCATTTTGAATACTTCACTATACTGATTGTGTGTTTCTCTTTTCCTTTAAATATTATTTTCATTTTGAATATTTGAACACTTTCTTCATGTGTTCTATTCATAATGTTTTGCCTTCATTATTATTACTTCTCTTATTATTATTATTTACTTGAGAATATTATAACGATATAAAGAGCTATACACACAGGAACGACTTTTTAACTTTGTTTTGGAATACACCCAAAGGATGTATTGACAGTGAAAAAAATTGTTATTAATTATTATTATTAATTCAAAACCAAGTGGAATCCAATTAAAAATTTTTTTTTTATCGGAAAAGTTTCAATTAGATAAAAATAATATTCCAAAATAATCAACAAATCAATCCCGAAAATCCCGGGATCTTACGATTCTAGTCCCGGGATTTTCGGGACCGAAAAAAGACTCGGGATCACGGGATCACATCATATCACATATCATATCACACTTAGGGATTGCAATCCCTAAGTGTGATAAGCTTAGGATGTTTACTTATTTGCAAGATGGTTTGAAGGATTTGGCTACTCTAGCTATTTATCGCGAAATACTTATAGCAGTAGACGAGGTTATTAGTGTTTTATCTAAAAAGGACAGACATAAAAAGGATTTTATTCTACGACTTATTTTTCTTATCTATCCCCCCATAGCGAAAAGCTATCTACGCCACTGAGTTATATCATTATTTACAATTTATGTTTGGCTCAAAAGTTTCCTTCTTCAATTACACCAGATTTCTGCAACTCATTGCAGCTAACACTTACAGATATAATTATGTAAAATCCTCAAGCCTAATATTCCTTTCAACATGTCCACTGCGTTTATTTTCATTGATTTGACACAAACATACTTCACCCTTTTACGATGGAACATTTTAGAAATAAAAAGTTACAGAAACCCTCTGTCCTTGAAATCTGAGCACCGTGTATATTTTTTAGGATATTCCTTATCAAATTGTGTGGAAATTGGTTTGTAAGGAAAGTATGCTGGATAACGTGTAGTTCGTTTGGCTGTATATCGTTTATTTCAAAGATGAAACGTCTATTTCAATTTTCTCATATTTATGTGTTAAGTTCGGCCTCTCAATCCCCTGTGATTTTATTGGGTCTTTAGTCCATCGATACTAGTTCTGATGGCCATCTTCATGAATCCTGTGAGTGCTAATGTAATAATGGCTTCTATGTTATTTCCAAATGCAGCATTGCAATTATTGCAAGACTTCGTCTAATACGGAAGCGCCACAAAACTAAGCCCTAAAACACTGATGTAAAAAAGGCGCGATCTTTTTTTTTATACCTAACTGACCCGTCCGGCTGGCGCACGTAGCTGTTCAAGTGGAGTAAATTATGTAAAGTAGTTGCCAAATGTCCATTCCAGTAGGAAAATTAGGATGATTATGGTTTTTGTAACTAAGGGGAAATGGAGGACTCTATCAGTGAAAGAATTTTTGGAATCGGTCCTGTACCTTCCAAGCCCCTAGTTATGTTGTTCCATTTCCGTTCCCAAGAAAATATGGAAATGAAATATAGCCTGTGTCAGTTCTCAGGTTCCAGACCAGTCTTGTTCCCAACTACATTCATATCGGCTCAGTAGCTTTGGAGCCTTTTCAATATATACGCTAAGATCTCGTTTACGTTTCCGTTTTCGTTCCCGTGGTAATATGGGAGGGAATAGCATTCTAACGGTGAAAAATCGTTCAAGCAGCTTCTAAGTTCTCGTGTACGTTCCCGTATCCGTTCCGGTATGAATATTAAGATGAAATATACAAATAAACCATTCTCTCGGCATGAAAATTTGTTGCGTTGTTTTGAAAAACAGCATACAGACAGCGCAAAGTAACTTTTTTACGCGGTGTAATGATTAGTGTGGTACCCGTGGCGGAATGGTTAGCATGTCTGCCTGTTAGTCTAGATGTTCGTGGTTCGAATGTTTTCCACGGGTATCACCTTTCGCGAGGAATTGACAAGTTGTCCTTTAGTAAATTCATTGCATGAAACGCGCTTTCTCGATTAGCCGTTCGGAATCTGCAGAAAATTGTAGTAGGTCCTCTCCATTCCCTCACAAAGCATGGTTTAGAGAAATGTGATAGGGCATGGAGCTTCTCGCCCTGTTCCGCCACCATATTTATTTTATTTTAATTTATTTATATTCTTATTTGAAGAAGTTCAAACTGATTCGAACTTTTCCTCAACACTAAACAAATGATTTCGAAAGGCATATGATCATAGGATGACCATGTAGCGATCTTGAAGCCTTCAACAACAACATTTCATTGTCCGGAGACAAACACTTTGGGGTCATTCCATGGTGTAACACCCGAAACGCGTACTTTTCGACTCATAAAACTGTTAATCCTTATGCTAAAATCTGCAAATCTTACAATGAAGATAAAACAACTAAAAACGTAGAAAACAAAAAATTTAGATCGCTAAAATATCAGCGTAAGGGCTAACGGTTTTATGAGTCAAAAAGTGTGCATTTCGAGTGTTACACCATGGAATGACCCTTTGTCAAGCACGTGAACACTCTAACCCACTACGCCACCGTCAAAGTTTACTTACTTTTAAGAAAAACAGCTGCTTTTACTAATCAAATCCTTTCATACCTTGCGTGTTAGTATTTTTATTTCTCATATTTAAATATAACAATAAATTGATTTATATATTTTGTTGTTTTTATTTTTTATTTATATTTTCTAAATTCATGTTTACATATTTTTATTTTATTTTAAATCATATTTATCGATTATTAATTTTTATAGCTCGTTTTTTTTTTTGCCAAAGCCATTGTTCGAAAATGGCTGCAAATCCTAAAAGTAAACATTATCGCACAAAGCCATACCGCAGTACCTACTTTAATTATAATTATTATTACTTTTTATTAATGTTCAATACTCTACAAAACATTTAGTTTAAATAAAAATTAAAAGAAATTAAATATATGTGCACTTTTAATATAAAGTAAATAAAAAAAATTATTTTAGTTTAATTACAGGTTTTTCCATCAGTTATTTGATGCATTATGCTGTTGCTGCTGCTGTTGTTGTTGTTGTTGTTGTTGTTGTTGCTGCTGCTGCTGCTGCTGCTGCTGATGTTGTTGTTGTTGTTGATGTTGTTGTTGCTGTTGCTGCTGCTGTTGCTGTTGCAATAAATGCTGATGATGTTGCTGTTGCTGTTGGATATCCTTACTCAATCGATAAGTACTCATGACATTCGCACAACTCTGATGGAAATATAAATTCCTCCCTCGGAAGAAGTCCGATGAGAATTCCTTTATACCTGTCTTGAGTAAATAATGAAAAAACAAATCCTTGTCAGTTTTGTTGGCATCCTTTGTCAACATTTGAAGCACATATCAGTATGTAGTATTTCATTTGCTAATTTTGGTTGTGTTAGATAAAAATACAAAATAAGGAATAGCCATGCAGTGAGATGCTAATTGCAAGCGAAACAAAAATTTAATGCAAATTTACCTTACAAATGAAACATTTGTATTCTTCGTCCGGTTTATCCGAACTTATCCCCACCTTTGAGTCCTGCATTAAGCCTCCTCCGGGAGTACCAGCAGTTTGTGCCGGAAGTCCTCCATTGTCCGTTTCGGGAATTTTCGAACGCAGTTCTTCGAAATTGTATTTGCTATTGTTGTTGTTATTGTTATTGTTGGGCATCTCAATATTTGGCTCTGTGCTGGTAACTTGTGGTTCAGAACGAGGTCGTTCGTCATCCGGGGAGTGGTTTTCATTTCTAAAAGAAAGAAAGAAGAAGTAAAGATATAGAAGCTTTTGAGGGTAGACTGAGTTGCTGAATGAACAAACCTGTTGCTGATAGTTTCTTCGAATTTGCGCTTTTTTGCGTTTAAAGTTTTAATGGACTCGTCATCGTCTACGATGACATCTTCATCGCTGTCATTATTGCATGTGTTTGTATCGATTTCCTTACTGTTACAACTACGCTCCTCACCACAGGAGTCTGCGTTGTAAAAGTGATGCGTTGTTGACGAAAGCTCATTGACATTTTTGACTGAAAATTGAAAATCATTCAAAATAAATTTCATGGCTTCAAGGCAAAAAATTTTATAAAGAAAAAAAAGTATCGATATTGACAGTATAATTCTACAAATAATGTCGGTAAAATCGGTTTTGCGAAGGATCTGGAGACACAGAAATGAAAATGTTATTCGATGGGTATTGGGTATCTCATTCGATAGTTTTTCTGAGTAAAATTTTCTAATTTTGGTTATTTTTTAATAGGAATAAGCTTTTTAAGTATTTATCGTTTTATAATTGGGCATGACAAAACTAATAAAAGTGGGTATGAAGCCCTTTAGAAAATGGGTTTGCTTCACCTTTTACAATATTTGATTGACAAGTCATTTTCTCACTCTTGACAATTATGAAAAAGCATAAAATTCACATACAAAGTTTGAGTTTGATGTTTGCGGTTCGATTTTTGGTTTTTAGGATTTCAAAATAATAAGCAAAAACCTTTTATTTGATCAGTTGGATAGTTTCGAAGTTTTTCAAAGGAGGTTTGGGCTGCTGGTCAATCGACTCTTATTTTTTTGTATTTGTTTTTGGTATAGACTTGCGTCTATACATATTTTGACTTTGAGGTATTAACAGAGACAGAGTTCCCATATGCAGCTTAAAATCTCTGTTAATTTTTCGGGATCAGCTCCACCGACTCATATTTTTAAAATATAAAAAATTAATTGGACGCTTGTATCACACTGTTTCACGCACAACTTTCTCGAAACGGAAAAAGCGATAGATAGCTCGTAGACTTGATGAAACGCATAGTTTCATAATATTTTGCATAAGGGGCACTGTTCCGTAAGCCAGTTAACAACGTGCTAGGGAGAAAAATAAATGAATTTATGTACTTCGATTTAAAATGCCAAAAAGTATGTTGTTTTGCTCTTAAGATATCATAAAGTGTGATTCAATCCTAAGTGGAAACGGGATGAAAGGAAAATTCACATACCAGTGCTGGGATCACTCATTGGTGATACATCGACTCATCCCTATTTCGTTTGACATTTTAATTGCATTTTAGCAAATTAAAAATCGTTAAAAATCCTCACCGGATTCATTGGGTAACCCCTATCAGTTGCGTGAGGTAAAACCCATAGCATAAGCTGCCGCAACGCTCCCATAGCGCTTAGGGAGGTATTCTAGTCTAGGGACCTAATTTTTCAGTAATCTTTAAAGTGTTGTAAAAATAAGAAAATCAATATTTTTACCATCCATTTTTTGTCAGTTATTTATTAATGTTAAAAGAAAGCAGAATTTTTTAAAAACAGTAAAATTGAAATTTGGAAATGAGGCTGGTTCCTGAGAAGGGACTATAAAGACGATTCCCTCAAAATTTCAAGTGAATCGGTCCAGTAGAACTCGAGGAATGGTGGGTATCTCGTTGAAAAAGTATGTTCTGAGAAAAACGCATTTAAAGTTTCACGTTAAGTGAAATTCTTATCAGTTTCCACATCAATAGACGGCTATAAATTCAGAAATAATTCGTATTTTGAAAAATCTTTTTAGAAAGATATTTTTGATTATCTAAACTATCGAATTATGATAAAATAAATGTCAAACTTTCATGCTACTGGCACCGGATGACCAGAAGGCTGCGTTCTCAGTCGTATTCTTTTCCCCCTTATCATTGAACATGTATCATTGTATCTAATAACACGTGTGGTGCTTTTTGTAGGAGATGTTGTACACAAAAAGACCATCTTACACTTAAGCTCCAAATTATTAGGATTAAGAGCTACTACGAGAAAGAAACGAAAGAATTGCAATGACTTCAAAAACGTTTACCCTCTGCAATTCCTGTGTTATAAGCAATCGTTCATGGCCCCAATCAAAGTTGACAGTTAATTTTTTGCGGTCCATTTGATGTGACACTTTTTTGGTTTCGTTCTCGTTAGCATTTGTGTCCTTTCCTTTATACGCTTTGGACTTTGGGTTCACCTGCAGATGTATGAATAGGCACGATCGATCACATAACAGGAATTGACTCCCAACATTACGACGCGAAGTTCAATTATAACCAAAGTCAATACCTTCTCCTTCTTCCTTTTCCGGCTTTATGACTTATGAGCATCGTGGTCTCTAAGGGATCAAAACTTTCACACTTAATTGCTTTATATTTAGAGGGGGGTCTCAGAAAGTGTGACACAGTGTGACACGGGGGGAGGGAGGGTTTGAAAAACGCTAATTTTAGAGTGACGTTTTTATGGACGGCCTTTCAAGTACATCGCTATGAATTGTTTAGAAGCAAAGCTGTTTGATTGCAATACTTTTTCTTTCAATAAAAGCAACAAAAATGTGGACAACGCATCTAAATTTAAAGTCTTCGACACAACTATCAGCAGTAGTATATATACATAGGTAGGTTCTGGCATTAGTAAAGGGGGTGCAAACACCACCTAACAGCTGTTTTGTTTTGATTATCAGTTGGATGTTCCAATTGCGGTTAAGAGGTTCTTATCACTTTGATGGATATGTGAAAGTTCTAATCGCTTTACATTGAATTGTGAGTGTTCTAATTGTGGTTTAGTTGTTTATTTTTATTTTTGAATGAATTGATATGAGCATGTTGACATATGTAGTTCACATTGACATTGAATTGTGGTTTAGTTGTTTATAATTATTAAACTATTATTAAAGCTCTTATTGTGTTTGGTAAAAGTAAACTATGTCTCGGTTTCGATAAACTATTAGAAGTTGAAAAATCTCTGTTGCGGACAACAAGATCGTTTCGTTGTTTAATGAAACGCATCTTAATAATGAGTGCACGCACATACATTAAAAACTTACGTTTTTATTTAAATGTTTCAGTCTTCAGAACTACGTTCGTCAAACTTGATCAACACATTCAATAATCCATATAACATAATAAAAATGGTAGCTTTTTATAAAAGACTCACCAGTATCAATCGAAACACAGTTGGAAGAGGACTAGTAGATAAATTAATAAATTCCTTACCGGTTGAACTTCACTTACCAGGCTATCAATTTTGTGGACCTGGCACTAAACTTAAAGAACGTTTAACCAGAGGCGAAAAAGGAATAAATCTTTTAGACGCTGCCTGCAGAGAACATGATATTGCTTATTCTCTACTAAATGTAAAAGAAAGAAAAGTTGCAGTACTGGAAATAAACTCTTTAAGATGGCTGTTAGAAATGCTAAAAAAATTTTATTTTTGAATCCAAAACATATCTTAAATTAAAATTCTTCTATTAATACGTATATGCATCAAGTACTCCTCTTATATACATATGTCAACATGCTCATATCAATTCATTCAAAGATAAAAATAAACAATTGTTTATTTTTATCTTTGAATGAATTGATATGAGCATGTTGACATATGTATATTTATAATTTTATTTTTGAATGAAGTGATAAGAGCAGATTGACATAAATGAGAGATCATTTCTAATTTTAGTTCAATTGTGATCTTCCGTTTTCTAATTATTAGAACACTCACAATTCAATGTCAAGCGATTAGAACTTTCACATATCCATCAAAATGGTTAAGAACCTCTTAAGTCTTAACCGCAATTGGAACATCCAACTGATAATCAAAACAAAACAGCTGCTAGGTGGTGTTTGCACCCCCTTTACTAATGCTAGAACCTACCTATATATTATACTACTATCAGCTCCTGTCCTTGCTATGCAAGTCAAAAAACATAGACTATAAGGGAGTGGAAGAATTTGAACGTGTGCATTGCTAGGTATTTCTTTAAACGCATATTCGAACTCCCTACACGGCCCCCACATGCCCAAAAAATACCACAAATATACGGTGCAATGCAATAAGCCCCGCGGCATTAAGACCCGTGGGTCTTATTGCTCAAAAAAATGGAAATAACACCCACGGACTTTGTTTCCACTTTGAAGAGGCAATAAGACCCACCAAAGAAAAGAATTTAGACCCATGTCTTTCGTTGCCATTTTGAAGCAGCATTTATATGAGTCTGAAGCACATGGGATCTTAAAATTAGTCTTCCTCTTCCTTCTCAGAAAGGATTGAGAACAAAGTGGATGCGCTAAATGTATATTTTCTAGTTTCCTTTTATTTGAAGGAAAAACGTTTTGAGGTAACGAAAAACAAAGCTCCAAAATTTTGGCACTTATTTCAGTTGTCAATGGATATAATTTCATAGCTCGCGTTGTCTCCCACTTCGTGACATAGGATGATGGGAGCTAAGTCCACTTTCTTATGCGCGCATAATAACTAAATCTACTTTCTTAATGTTTGTTTTGCTCTTAATAAAAATTCGCGGAAATTTTTATTTTTACAACACACTGACCGCACTAAACATATACTATATGATGCAAAGTTCCAAAGATATTACTTATGGACGTGTGTTCCTCTTTGATATGTCATAATCTGCAAGCAGAGCATGAACTTATGTCTAGTAGAGTTGCGTTCCTGTGCCAGTTAACTCACATTGAAAATAAGTTAAAGTGCAAACGGTGAGACTTCTTTTGATTGCGAAATGATATTTGAGTTCGCAGAAAAAGGAACTAAGAGTCGCGACTACCGAAACAAAGAGGAATTAAGACCCACGGTCTTATTCCCGCGGGCCTCAATGCACTACACCCAAATATACAACAAAAACTTCAAAGCAAACCTAAACACAAATCTACAGAGCCAGCTTCTTATATAAGCCTGAGGATGTAATTTATCACCTTTCTAGGAATGATTTGATTTAGCGGCGGACGCGGAGCAATGTATGGTCCTTAAAACAAATTTTACGATGGCATCACACAGATAGATCAGCACTTTTATGAAAGATGTCTCAGCTGGACGCCTTTGTCTGTACCTAGAACTCTATATAGAACGTTAAATCACTCTCTTGTTTCAAACAATTATTTCTGTAACAATTTGACAATCTATGAAATGAGCACTATATTCAAAATGAGGACGGATAAACACTGCCTTAGTTTTAAGACCGGATCAAACAGCGACTTTTAGCCTCTGTAATCCCATTATGCCGGAAAACATTTTCTACTACCTTGTAGAATGTCCAATTTAACTTAAAATTATATATTTCTCTTACGCAGTTTCCAAAAATATTCTGAACTCTTAAATGACAAAATTTTGTCACAGTGTTATGTTCATGCCTAGTTACAATGTTTTTTTTTACACTCACCACTGATATGTGGACTGGGGTTTGATTCCCAATTGTTTGAATTCGTCACATCGTCTTCCCCACTTTCCTTGTTTATCACACATGCTGTCCTATATAAAACTCCATCCAATTTTCCAGCGCTACTCGAACTATTCATTTCTGAGCCTGAATCGGGAACATCGTCATTGCAACTTTCCACATCGACAGTTTCGACTTCTTCTTTTGGTTGTTGTTGTTCCTCCTAAGAAATTCAATTATACAAAATCTGTCAAATCGAGCTAGCTAATTAGAAATTAAAATAATCAAATTTACCTCACTCTTTGTTCCCTCCATTGAGTATTTTCTTTTACAAATTGGACACGAACTGCAAAACAAATTATCTAAGAAATACATATCACTGCCGTATTTTCGTTTTCGGACTTTTATTCGCAAGCGATTTTGTCGATTATTTCGTATTCGCTGGAATGTCTGGAAAATAATAAAAAATATTTTAATTTAAACATTTTTTACGAAGTCGTATTATAGACCAACCTCCCATCGATTGTGACTAGTCCGGATGGCATTTTCCTGTGCGGGACATGGTGGGGCAAACATATAATTGGATTGTAAATTCGCTCGTTCCATACCCGCGCTCAATTTATAAAGCCTATCTAGTTCGGTAAGGAAGTGTGAGTTCCATTCCTCGGGGGTGAGTTTAATACCACAGACCGGACACACATCAGGAACATGACCACGTGAGTTGCCGTTTTTATTTTGTTGGCCACCACTGCTACTATGGACATCTGCAAGTGTATAGGCGTGTGTAAGTAATTAAATTTGAATTAATTGTTTTGCACCAGCAAAATGTTTTGAAAATCAAAATCATCACAAGAACATTTAAACAAACACAAAAAAAGAACAAAATAAATTTAACGGTCATTACATTCCGTAGTGAATAATCAACGAACCTTGTAATAGATAATAACCATTTAGAGAGATAAGCAAACTTGGGTGCAAAAGCATATGATGCGGCGCCATCTGCTGTCTATATTGTAGATTGCATTGTAAATTTGTTGCGATTGCATTTAGCAATATGGTTTGAGAGATGCAAAAATGGGGATGCGAGTTAGGATGATACTCAGCCAAGGATGCAGTTTATGCATACATATTTGGAAAAGTAGCGAAACAAACAATGTATTTAATGGTGGCAATTACAGTTGGAGAACATAAAACGAATGGAGACGACGATGAGCGCATTATCAAGGCGGGAAAAGTAAGCGGATATGCAATCGTTATTGGGAAAACGAAAGACAAAGAGTTCATTTATTTAAAGCAGTGTAGGGCAGCCCTTCAAACAAAACCAAACTGGCGCCCAACGTGAATACAACATGTGTATTGACAATAACCTTTAAGTCAATAAAGGTTTCTTGACTATGCTTTTCTTCAAATTAAAACAGAATTGGTCCCTAAGAAACTGTCTATTTTAATTTATTTATCTGGCTTAGTTCAAGCAACATAAATACTAAAGATTAGAGGATAATTTTTTTCTAAGCTTGCGTAGAAATCAAGAATATCTTGTGCACCATTGGCTAAGCGCAACATTAAAGTAATGGGGTTTAAATGGCCATAGTTAGTGCGGTGAGTGGGAAGGTTTTAAAAAGGGATGGACCGTAGACTACGAGGATTGGTATTAAGGTAAAAATTTAGAACGGGAGATTCAATCGCACCATTCATTATTTGGTGTAGAAAAAGTATGTTAGCAATTGCACGACGTTTGGCGGAGCTTTGTAACTGAATTAGTTGTAAACAATCTTCGTATGAAGATAGGATGAGAGGGTTTGACCACGGTAGATGGCGTAAGGCAAAGCGAAGGAATCTACGTTGGACGGCTTTAATTCTATGTGACTGAGTGATTTGATAGGGGGACCCAACCTGAGATGCGTACTCGAGGATAGGTCTGACAATGATTTGGTTACATAAGGTTTGGAAAATTCTTTAGACCACCGTCTTATGCCACCAAGTTAAGAGTTCGCCTTAGCGATAATTTGGTCTATATGGAAACGAAAGTTGAATTCCTTATCACAGTAAACTCCAAAATCTCGAATAGAAGAAAAAACTGGAACGGGTACCCCACAAAAGTCATAAGTCCGAGGGACGTTTTCGTGAAAAAGTAATAAATTGACAATTGCTCACATTAAGATCAAGCAGATTCTTATGACACCAGTTAAGAAAAAAATCAAAGTCATGTTGAAGTGAAGAATTATTACGAGGTGTCGATATTGACTTCATAATTTTTATATCATCTGCATAAATTGAAATATTTGAGTGCGAAATAATCATATGGACATCGCTTATAGCAAGGACAAAAAGGAGAGGACCGAGATGGCTACCTTGAGGCACACCGCAGTGGGCAGAAATGGGAATGGATAAGAAACTTCTAAACAATACCTCCTTAATGCGGTGTTCTAAATAGGATTTCACCCATTGGATAAAATGCAGGGGAGATCCAAAAGCACCTAACTTCAGATAAATTATATGGTGTGACATTTTATCGAATGCTTTCGAGAAGTCCATAGTGATTTCGTCAACCTCGTTGCCATGTTCAAGAGGACAGAGCGTTGTAGAAACAAATTGGGTTTAGTTTGTCGTGGTAGATCTTCCCTTTTAGAAAACCATACTGCAGTGGAGAAACAATAGACTTACAATAAAAGTAAAACGAGTCATTGACAATACTTTCAAAAAGCTTAGGAATAGAGGAGAGTTTAGCAATAGGACGGAAGTTGGAGATATCACTTTTACTGCCTTTCTTATGAATTGGAAATATGAACGAATCTTTCCATATTGTTGGAAAAACTGCTTGCGAGAGTGAGAGTTGAAATATGGCTGTTAGGGGCTGACAAAGTACGTTTTTACATTTTTTTTAGGAAAATGGCAGGAATACCGTCAGGACCGGGAGAAAAGTCGTCTTTGAGTGCATTGAATTTATCATACACATTGTCGAGATTAGCACCAATAGAAACAAGAGAGCTTTGAAAACAATTATCAAGATAACTGACGTATTCAAGGTCAGGTAGCACATGATTAAGGTTATATGATTGACTAAAGAAATTGGCAAATAGATTGGTGATTGTTTGAGGATCTGAAGAGGAAGTATTAAGATGGTTGAAAGAGGAAGGAAGCCCATCCATCTCAACGTTAATAAATTGATAGAAACGTTTAGGGTCATAGATAAGACAAGTCTGCATTTTATCAAAATAATTGTGATAAAGAATTTCGGACAAGGATGAAAAGCTATAGAAAGCTTGTCGATAGTTTATGTAATCAATATGAGAATTAGATTTTATATTTATTTTCCATAACTTATTTCTAAGGTTTCGAAGCGTAACTACGCAATTCTCTAGTATACAATGGGGGAGATGACACACTCTTTTTTTGTGGTAAATGGGGAAAAGTCTCCGGATGATACATTCGAAGGTATGGTAGTATAGAAGAAAGAGAGAGTGATGTTGATTGGAGTTCGAGGATTAAAGAAAAGGTTAAAATCGATCTGATTTAACAAGACATTAAGTTGATTAAAATCAGCTTTACGATAGTTAAAAAGTAGGAAGACTTCCGAATCTACTGTGGAAATAACTTTATCGAAGGAGAAGATAAGAGGAAGGAGGGGGATGGAAGTGGTCAAGGGTCGGTAGAAGATGGATACTTTCAGAAACGTCAGAGTTGAAAGGATCAGAAGAAAAAACAAGGTCTAGTTGTCTTCCTAAGTTGTTTTTAAGGCTTACTTAAGATTTGGAAAATCCCAAAGCCAGATAAGCGGTCACAAAAAAATCCATTCTTGCTCTGAGGTGGGATTACTGGGAACAAAGTTTGATTGATCTTCGGATGAAACCCAACGTAAGTAGGGTAAAATGAAATAACCATTAACGATAAAATCATCAGTTGATTCTGCAGCTTCAAAGATAGAGTCGTAAGAATCAACAAGATAAGCAAAAGTAGGCTTTGATCCTGTGATGGCTGACTATAACAGCAGAGAATATAAAAACATCGTTTACGAACCAACAATTTTATTCAAGTAAATTCGATTGGGAGCCAACAATTTTATACAAATGAATTGGATGAGTGGTGAACTAGATGATTCAACAAGAGCTGCATTCAATCTATTGTGTACTGCTAAAAGAACACCTCGTCCGGAGCGGCCATTTTCAGAGGTTTGACCATCTGCACGAAATACTGCAAAGTCGGAGGAAAATAATTCACAATAATCCACTCCTGGCTTGGAGTAAGCCAGTGCCTGTCCATATTACTCCCTACTGTTTGATTGAGCTCGGTATTGAGCTTGAGAATCTAATTAAACCCAATTCTAGTTCGAAACTTTTAAGGCTTTTCTACTTTAGAAGGACTTCACAGTTGCTCACCAGAACCTTGGACCGAATCACCAAAATCACAATCGATTTAAGCCACACGCGGAGCTAATTGTGTTCCAAAGGCTGCTTCGCAAACGAATTGACGATGCGTTTGTTATGTGCCTACATATGTACGTTGGCATTACACACATACCTCTCTAAATAATTTTCCTCCCAGGTCTACCAAACCCAGCAACCAATAATAATTCATTTCATAATATCAAAATTAATTTTCCAAATCCAATTTGTTATGCATCCACCATCTAAATTCATTCACCCCCATTCAAAAACGAAACATTTTTCGACAGCAATTAATAACTATAACATCGCATAATGTTCCACTTCAACTCACCCGGCTAATCACTTCAAATCTGTGCAAAGTCATCTTTCACCTAACTGCCTAACCACACAAACACGCACACACACAATAACAACTGTTTCGTTGAACGCTACCCAAAAAGCTCATTAAAACCGAATCATTTCACAAATAACAAGGCAAAATGGTATTGTGTACGTTTGCAAACTCTCACTCTCTCGCACTCTCTGAACATACCCTTCACTTGAACAAAAACAAAACTTCAAAACGTCAAAAGGTCAAAGAGTTTTCAAACACACAACGAGAAATAGGCATATATGTATAACTGTACTATAACCCAAACGTAACTAAGTACGTATGGCGGGTGTACCATTAATTCGCAAAGTTACATGGCAAACTCTATCTGTGTAGGTAAGATAGTATAGTCGTTTCATGTGGTACTCCACGAACTCACCCCAAAATGGGGTATAAGCACTGTTAACAGATGTCATTCTAACCCCTGGGTAGACTCATTTGAACATTGAATTCTATTCATTTGAGTTTAATTACTCGCAGTCGAGATGAATTTCGGTAATTTTCTAAGCTAAAGTGTGTCAAATTTAAAATAAATATTTGTGACAGCTCTTTCTGCTTTCATGACAAATTGGGTTAGGGTGGTGGTGGTAGTGATGGTGGTGGTGGCACCTTGCAGTGGGCCATGGAGTGGGTCACGCAGCTTGAATAACTGGTTTTGCCATGGCCGCAACAAAAAAGTAAGTGAAACCACCATGTCATACGTCAAAACAACACCAAACGAAACAAAACAGGGAGAAAAAAACTCCGATTTGTCGCTGAAAGACAGACACTTTTTGACAGTTCGTTGAATGTGTTATTCGCGGTTTGAACGTCAACAGCATTTTGAATTCCTGTGCTGTGGTGGACTTAAAAATATGATTTTTTACACCATCCATTGTAAAACTTTAAAATGGAGAATCGAAACGAATTCATGCGCTTGAATAGACGTCAAAAAGTTTTGGGTTTCATTTTTACAACCGCATTTTCCTACATGTAATACAGGAAATATTTTGCATACGCATAAATGTTGAATACATCCGCCACCGCTTGCCAAAAATCAACCAACCGACTATGGCGACGCACAGAACCATAATAACACAACGCAACGCTCATTCATCTGTCTAATTTTTCTGCAAAATCTCATTCCAATCGGCTTCTTTTAGCGAAACGTACTCAACCGACTTCATGGTTATTGTTTTGATATTATCTTTGGTTATCGTTTTGTTATATCGTTTTAATAAAAATTCCACATATCCATTGTGTGGCGTTGGCCACATTATTTATTCTTGCAATTGCAATAAAAATCCCTATTAGTCACATGAAAGTATAAGCATATGAGGCTCATATTTCTCTACTCCTGTGTGGTGTTTTTGGGAAGGGGGTTGGTGGTTGGAACTTGGAACGAACACCAACAACATCAGAAAGGATACAAAAGGACACTGGACTGATGTTCAGCACAACCCTAGCTCGAAAGTAGAAAAACTCATAACTCATTTCCCTTGTATAAATTTCGTTTTGCCTTGGTTATTGTTTGTTTGTTGAATTTTTTTTTTGTGTTTTGGTGTTAACACGTGTACTAATATCCTTGTTGAAATTGGAAAGGACGATGATGATGATGGAATGGCGGTTGTGTTGAAACATTGATAAAATATGCACTGCAATTATTTGATATTACAACTTTGCAACTTCTCGGTAGTGTCAGGTCGAGGAGAAAATTTGAGCTGTCATCGAGTATGTTGCCGATTGTAGATAGGCTTTAGCTCAGTACAAAAATTTGTGGAAAAAATGTTATCCACTGGGTCGCACCAGCTTACTATTAAGTGTTTAGAACAATATTTACAATTATTTCCATATCAATGTTTAATTTTTCTTTTCTCAAAGTTGGCCGAGAAGTTCTTTTCAACGGCTGGAGTTTAAATTTTCAACTTTTTAATTTAATTTAAGTAATTAATATAACAAATTATTATTAATAATTAAATTTTTTCTTTCAAGTTAAGTAGGTAAGAGTAGAATAAAATAGAAGCGGTCTATCCAAAAATTAAAAACGTTAAAAATATTTAAGAAAAACCAGAAATAAATGTAGATTTTGTGTTAAAAATAGAATGACTTACACCATAGGAAAAACACATGCTACTTATTTTTGGAAGATTTATTATGGATAAGCGTAACAGCTATTTTTGAGGACCATGATTTTAAGACCTAAAAATAAAACGGTGTAAGTTTCTATGTGAGCTTACCGAAAAACCTTATCTACCAAATACAGTGAAATCTCCCTTGGGCGGAGAGCCATGGTGCAGAAGTTTTTGTCCACCCAAGGGAGCTGTCCGTTTAAAGGAAATCGAACAAAAACACCAAATTTTAAGAAAATTAATAGCTGATGTTTTAAAATCTGTGATTCCTAAGCGCGTTACAACTTCTGTTGCCTGTTGTCGAATTGCACTCCCAGAAATCGGAAACCCTTTGTTTTGAGATGCATTATTGCATTGAATCAGTCGAAAACATTTTTATCAAGGCCGCTTGACGAAATAAGATCGCCTTTTAAAATGAGTTTCATTGTAGTTTGACTACCATTCACTCAAAAGCCCATTCTTTTTTTCAGTAGATCGGCAACTTGGATTTTTCCTACTTTAAATGCTGTTGCTTTTTCTCACATGCTTTTTTTTTATTTTGGACTAAAGCTAATTACGTCTACCTTTCCTTTAAATTCAAGTTCTCTTTTGGTGGCATCTTGAAAACATGTTTCAATAAAATCTACATCTGTTAAAATAATTAAAAGAATTTAAAACTGCCTAAGCGCAAAAAAAAACCTTTTTTACGCCCAAACAAGATCACCTCCACAATATGAACGAGAGAATAAAAATATAAAAAGTCCAACAGATACATGCCAATCCTTCAAATCAAATGCACATTCAACAGTTACACAAAATTAACACATATAATAGAGTTTCTGGACTGGCAGCTGGCATGTATGTACATATTTTTCAAAGAATTTGATGCTCGCTGTAAACTGCAACTTTTAAAAAATACCGCTGCCAAAGTTACAAGCGTGATGCCATGTTCAATCCTGCTCAGGTGTACGTCTAAGAGAAAATATTTTGTCTTTCATACGTGAAATTGCTGTCCGTGTCCGTCCAAGGGAATGTCCATCTAAGGGAAATTGAAAGCAATTAAACTTATATGAAGCAATTTTCGTGCAAAAAAATGTGTCCGTCTGAGGGAGATGTCCGCCCAAGGGAGGTGTCTGCAAAGGGAGATTTCATGTATATGAAAAAAGCCTTTAAGGCCGATTTTACGTATACGATCAGAAATACCGGTAAACTGAAAAACAGACATACAGCTGAAACAAAGAAACCGATTTATTTTGAAGTTATGTATCATCGAAATGTTGTTTGTTTTAACGTTCAATGTTGGCTCTTCCAACACCGTCGCCGTCGGGTTTTTGGCATAAACCAATGATTTAACGTAATCCCAAAGAAAATAGTTCAGATTCCAATCGCCACTTCTTGAGGTGACACCGTTATCAAACTTACTCTTCAATAAATCGATTGCAAGGTGTGCTGTTTGGCCTGTGGCCTGCACCACCCATGTTGAACAAGTCCATCTCTTCTAATCAAGGCCAAAAACAAAAATCGGTTATAATGGTCCAACAACGCTGGCATTTACAGTAACGTGACGACCGTTACCGTGGACGATAAAATATGGTCCAATAACGACTTCGGCATGGAAACTGCATGAAACAGCTATTTTTTGTTGATGAAGTTGTGATTCATTAAGTACCTACATGTGGATTTTCATCCGACCATTTTCGCATATTGACGAGCCCAAAGAGCAAAAAATGAGCTTGAAATTCATCATCTGTTGCATCTTTTACAGAGCCCAATTGGAGAACGTAAGCCACTTAAATGATGTATAACATGACAGACTGTTACGCGGGAGGTTCGTGGTTCGAATCTCAAAGAAGCAAAAATGTTTCTCATGTGTATCGCCTTTCAGGAAGAATTGGCAAGCCCTCCGATGGCAAATTCATAGCGATGAAAAACGCTTTCTCGATTAGCCGTTCGGAATCGGTAGAAAATTATAGGTCACCTCCGTTCCCTAACAATGGGAATAGTTGAGAGAAATGCGCTAGGCTACGGGGTTCCTCGCTCTGTTGCGCCTCACCCTTTTAATTTTTTAAATATGGCTTGCGTAAGCGATTGTAGTAAAATGACATGTTTCGTGGAAGAAAGTGCGACCTCACCGGTTCTATTTAGCATTTGCAGCGAGACTTCGAAGAAATTCTGGTTTAAAATCAATTTCCAGAAATCGGGAGGTTCGTGGTTCGAATCTCAAAGAAGCAAAAATGTTTCTCACGGGTATCGCCTTTCGGGAAGAATTGGCAAGTCCTTCGATTGCCATGAAAAGCGCTTTCTCGATTAGCCGTTCGGAATCGGCAGAAAACTGTAGGTCACCTCCGTTTCCTAGCAATGGGAATGGTTGTGAGAAATGCGCTAAGCTCCGGGGCTCCTCGCTCTGTTGCGCCACCTTTTTTATTTTTTAAATATGGCTCGAGTAAACGATTGTAGTAAAATGACATTCTTCATGGAAGAAAGTGTGAGCTTACCGATTCTATTTAGTATTTGCAGCCAGACTTTGAAGAAATTCTGGATTAAAATCAATTTCCGGGAGTAATTGTGTTCAGAATTTCGTTTGCTTTTACCTCGTGATACGAGAAAAAATGTTTAAATGCTTAAAATTCCTGATCATGGATGTTCATAACCTTTGGTTAGATTAGTATCTATATTTTAATAAATCTATGGAGCTGGAGGAGCATTCGAGCTTCCAAGGTAACTCAGCAGACAGCTTGACAGCAAGGTGGAAGTGATTTCCTTCATGGTTTTAAAAAAGCCGCTAAAATAAAAACTTCATAATTCATCGATTTTTCAAATCACTCGCGGTCAAAGAGGTTTTACTTCAATAGTGCTGCTTTATACTTAAGTTGAGTAATATGCAGACGCAAACATATGTATTAGAGGCAAACTATTTGCAAATTTTTTCAATAAATCAGGCGACGACGTTTGATAGAGATATTGATAGTCTTATAACGAGGTTCAGTAGTAGATATAGGTTTACCCACTATCCTACTTTAAAAGGAGTACACATATGAACTGTTAACTGCCATGCTAAGCAGATTACAGTGGGTTCGGTATGAAGAACATAATAATTAATGTGTAGTGTATCTCTCTCGTTCTCTTGCCGATTGAGTTGTGGTTCCTTCGATTACGTAATTTCGTTTCATTCACATTTCAAATCACAACGATTCTAAAACAATTTCACTTCAAAAAGAAAAAAGTTAATTGACGAAAAAGATGGTAATTTTTGCAAAAAGAAGCCAAGTTTCATCATATGTCTCATTTAAAGATGTGCGTTTTTTGTTAAGGATTAGAATTCATCTCATTACTTGAAAGAGAAATGATGATTTTGAGGAAGTGAAAGAGGGATGCGCAACGAAAACTCAACGTAATTTATTTGCTGTGTGCACCCACGATAGTGATTACTTTATGCACCAGCGCAAATCTATAACTGTCAGCGTGTTCTTAGAGACAGTACCGGCTCTAGTTAACATCACTCCAACTTTAAAATGAGGTCATTAATGCAAACGATTTATAAACTGATGCAAACATTTTTTAGGTTAAATCGTTTTTTTCTTTGACGGAGGTTCACTCTACTGCTAAAAAGAAAATTTTTTACTTGCGATTATACATAGATACTATAAAGCAAGTTTAGCAATGGTAAAGAAAAACTTTTTTTTTTTTGAGATAACAATTTAACATTACATTACAATACAAAAAAGTGGGTCTTGCAATTCTATCTGTCTGTATGTCAGTTTATAGACCTACAGCGCTACAGCCTAAACCGCTAGACCGATTTTCTTCAAAATTTGGAGTGAAGGTCTGTAGGGGTAGTCTACAGAGAAGTTTTTTTAATTGGGTCTTTAGGTCTTGAAATACCGGTACCTGACATACAATCGAAGTTGTCTTTCTTATGATTTGAAGAATATTATCGAAAAAAGTGTGAAAGCGGTACATCGCATAGCACCGTTTTTTAGAAACCGACTTTCTCGTTAATGGCTGTCCCGATTTTGACTTTATATTTATGAACTCCTAGGTAGTTTGAGAAAGATTGCAATTAACGTGTAAAAAGTTTTTGTCTTAAATTAAAATTAATTATAGATTTTATAAAAAAATTTCGATCTTTTGAAATAACTTCAAAGCTGTATCATTGATTATTTTAAAATTTTTGTCAAAAGAATTTCTGTGAAGACCTTAAGTCTTGATGTCTTAATACTTGATGTCTAAAAAACTGAAAAGGGTCATTCCAGCGAAAGCATACGCATAAAAAATAAATTACTTTATTTATACTTATACCTAAGTCTGGAGAATAGGAGATCATACATTCTGAAGTTTTTTTTTATGATGTTTAAGTAACATTAAATAATTCATTAAAGAGCTGATTTAAAGTTAATAGAAAAAAACTGTCTTTATAATTTTCATACATTTGTATGGCCAAATATTACTCGTTCCACCCGTCACAAAAGTTCTGTCCCACCCGTCACAAACATTAAGTAAGTAATAATTTTTGTTTTAAGGTTTATTTGCGTAAATTAAACTAATACTTAATCTGTGCAATATAAGGAACTAAATAAGATTATTCATATCTTGTTACCAATTGCGAATGGTATAAGTCAACTCGCAAAGAATAGGTAATTTGATGTCCCGCCCGTCACAATTTTTACATCAATTCCCCAAAATAATAATGAATCAAAATTTTTCCGATGGTTGAATATGCTTTGACTTTTCATGTATCTGATAATGACATATTCAGTACGAAAATCGTTGCCATGTAGGCAAAAAAGAGTAACAATGGAATGATCCAAAAGTAGAAAATAAAAAACCATTTATTACGATTTTGATTAAATTTTCAGCGTCTATGGCTTTATTAATAATTAAATTTTTTTCAATATTTTATGTGCCTTATTTCAATTTTCATAATTGATGTGTAGCTGGCACCCCTATAACACCAAATATTTTATGAAGAGAGAATACAAAAGTTTAAGGATGCAACCGAAAGGTTCGTGCGACCCAGTCGTACCCATTTTTTGTTGAAGTTTTCTTGATGCAGGTAGAAAATCCAAACTAACTGTAACCTTTAGGCTACCAGCTGCCAGCCAAATGTACCAACTGTAAATTGATTTCTGTCGTTCTCTTCACAGGGTAAAAGAATAAAGTGTAGCCAAAGAGAATTGACCCGTGGCAAAACCCACAAAACTCCTACAGAATTTTTTAAGAAAAGATAGCAAATAAGGAGCATACGTTTATTTTGTTCACATATGAGTCGTGTGAGAAAATCGTTCATAGAAGCCTCACCACAGACCAAGCAGTGGCTCAGTTACTGTAAAGCTGTCTGAAATGGTTGCTGGTGTGTTCATACACGATCACGTTTTGAAGTCTACGAATGGTTGTCCAACATGTGCACTAAATAAATAGTTCATTCATCTTCGAAGCAAAATCTTTTCACAGTTATTCGGCCCTTACAGTTGTTGCTACAGCACTTTCCCAAATCCTAAGTCAATATTTAATTAGTGTTTCCCTTCCCAACAATAACATCCATAAACAAGTGTCAAATGACAACTCCTACCCTCCTCAACTGAAACAGTCATTCACCTTAAAGAGTACCAATTTACAATTACACTCTCTGACGAGTTCTATTACAACTCTTTATCGCCCCCAACTCCATTCCAAACGAATTCGCAACGGAAGCGGCAAAGTTTACATTTCCCACAAAACTCAATCCGCAGAGTTCTCCCAACTGTCAGAATTCCAAAAATATCTTCACAATAAGTTTTGTAACACTTGTCAGATGAGGAGCGAGTTCCCCATTAAAAACATTTACAGCCGCATCATGAGAAGGGGTTATACACACAAAACGACAAACGAGTACAACCCCTTTGGCTTTCGCACAATATGCTCACATCTCTCTAGACTCCGAGCGATTAGAAATAATGATTGTAATTAAGAGATTCCTACTGTAAATGTCAGATATGGAACCAGTTCGCCTCTGTCAAATGGTGAACCATGTCACTGCCGTGCCGGTCCAACAGGAGATCCAAAGTATCTTTTATTGAAATTGAAATGAAAGAAAGTATCTCACTTTGCGCAAGCCAATGCCATGCCAGAGCAAAAGGATTGACAGGGAAAATTTTTATTTACAAAGTACGAGTATCTTCATCCAAGTGATGTCTATGCCGGATATGCAAAGGGGTGTCGAATCGAAATTGAACAATGGAAACTCATCTTCGCGGAGACGTCAATTTTTCGGGTAATGATTGTTTATTTGTTCGGCGATTAGCTTAGCGCGCTCCCAATGATACCATAAACACCATATGGATGCAGACATCAATGTTGGATGGGATTCGGGCGCTTCATCTTTGATATTGAGGATTGAGAATTCCGGTCGCGAGCTATTATAATCCAATCTCGGGTGCATGTAATATTGTTTCCCAATTTGTGTTGGTTTTGTTTTGATTACTCGCATGATGCTACATAAAGTCGTTGTATATGAGTGAGCGGGTGTATGCATACCGCGCGTCCACGATTAGCTCGCGTCTTCGTTGTCTTCATCGTGTATCATCATCATCAATCGATTAAGTAAAGTGGCACTTGGAATATTCTTTCTTTGAGGGGGTCTTCGATTTTCGGGATTCTTGAAATGTTTACGGAAGTGTGGCGGCAGAAGTGTGAACATGCGAGGGAATGATACCAAATATCAATAAAAATTCTCAAAGATCAGGGGTTGTATCGAGGTTGAATGTTAAACAAATAGACTATAGTATGGAATTTTTTGGGGGGCTAGGCAGACGATGGATGCCCATAAAAGGGCGATATAATTTTAAATTGAATGCTATAAATTTTAGACAATATTGGTCCTTTGCAGTCGTTTAGGTGGCACAGTTCAATTGAGCTATTGAAGGTAGGGTGAGGATTTTATTATTTTTTTTTTGTTAACAAAGCTATTCGATTGTAATTAATTGGCAATGAGCATTTGGAGGTGTTTTTGTGGGAATTGAGGTTGTTTGTCATGGTTGTAATTGAGAAAATATCCGGTTATTGATGAATTATTTGAGAGAAAGAGAGGCAACTAATGCCAAGAAGTTATAGCACTACGGTTTTTCCGAATCGCTTCATTTACATTTCAAACTTCATGTTTAGTCTGTGTGGATGATCCTGTAATATGGTGATGCCGCCAGACAAGAAACATTTTACAATGTACTATATACTTTATTGTTTGCTGTTTTGTTGCTTGATAGCAAACAAGGAGTACCAACTTTAAAAGATAAAAATCTGAACTTAGCATAGGTTAAAAAAGGGCGCTGCAAAAAAAAAAAAAATGGGCCAACTGGGTCGCACGAGCTTGCGATTGTGTGCTAAGTACAACACCAAAATTGAAGATAGAATCAGTTTTGAAACAAAAAAAAAAAAACAAAAAAATTGGTTTATATTTTTCACTATTTTTAAAAACTAGTTTTATAAAAATCTACTATTCAAAGTTTCAGATCTTAGCAGATGTTGTGCTTTCAAAAAATTAAAAAAAAAATTAAATATACAGCTTTGAAGCTATTTCAAAAGTTCAAAATTTTTTTTAAAAATCTATAAAAATTTCAAAAATTAAATTTTTTAAATGTTAATATGTCAACATTCTAAAACAACTTTGAACTTCTAAAATACAAAATTTCGCCAGCACCGTGTAAGCCATTAATGAGAAAGTCGGTTTAAAAAATAAGGCAGGTACCGTTAATTCAAAACCTAAAGACTCAATTCCAAAAACCCCTCCGTAGTATTTTCCACAGACCCTAACTGCAAATTTTGAAGAAAATCGGTTCATCAGTTCAGGCTGTATATGGATACGGACAGACAGACACACAGGTACACAGAATTGCGTGAGCTAATTTTTCGTATTCTCTATCATGGTATTGTCGTATGTTTAACTATTATCTCAAAAATTTTTTTCTGCAAGATGTCAAAACCTGCCTCATAGTACCTTTAATCGCAAGTAAAAATTATTGTGAAAAAAGTTTTTCTAAACAGCCAGTTACACTTCTCACTGATATTTTTCGCTGCGTTTCCGTGCAAGATTTTGCTGTGGAATGTGGATGTGGAGACTAACAACCGTTTTACATCAGCAGCATAATATAGCCTTCGAGCCTAGTACACTGTTAAAATAAAAAGAAAAATCGCATATAAAAATGACAAGACGGAATCGTAAACGGAAAATCTCACTTTCCTGTTCGTGGTGCGAAACTCTGCTGCTTTGCGAAATGGGTTCTGTTTTTGGATAGTTGTAATAGATTTTTTACAACAATTTTTAAAATTTTCCACACTTTTCCGTTAATTATTATTTATTTCCGGACGCAATTAAGGTTTTCTCAAACTAAAGCGTTTTTGCAGTTGCGGCAGCTGGAGAAACGTTGTTGTCATCATTTTCGCCTTCGCGACAGTAGAAATGTATGATTTTCTTTGTTCGGTACATCGGCGGGCGTCGGTGTAGGTATTCTCCTATATCGCTGTTTAACTTGATTTTAACAATTGCAAATGTGGCTGCTGCGACTCCGAAAATGCTTTAGTTTGGGAGGCCAATAAAGCATAGTACTCGCTTCCGCGTGAAGTGAATATACAATAACCAAACGCACTGCTGCTCACTACACAAATTGTTTTTCTTTTGTAATGGAACTTTCCTAGCTTCACGTCGTGTATGCATGATTCCCGTAAGTTTTGCAAGTGAATGAGGTTCAAGGCTCGTGAAAGAAAACTTTCCAATTTGGTTCAGATGCAAATGATAGCTGTAAGTTTTGTGCCCGGCAACGGATAGGGGTTACCCAAAACCCAGACGCGGTGTTTGGACATATAGAAATCAGTCAAAATGAATGAGAAAAAATAGAGATGAGCCTATGAGTTAACTGGCACTAGAGATGAGTGAGCCCTTCGTTAAATTTTCAACAGTTTTTTTTAATGTGATGTATATACTACTTCTTAAGGTTGTTATAAAAGTAACTAACGGATCAAGCAAGTTAATCACCTACTGATCTCAGAAACCCGATGTAAGATTAACGAGTTGATAACTTATTAATCTTCCATTACGGGACTAGCCGGTTAATCACCTGCTAGTCGAATCACGTGGAACTTTTAATGTATTTCGAAAGACTTTTAGGGTCTTATGCTTAAAAGTAAGTCGATAGTATCATCGAAGAAGAATTCACCGAGATGAGTTTTCCTCCTATGAAGTAGTGCAGAGCATGAGCAAAAGAGGTTGAGGGCTAACAAACTCTTTGAGCGTTTTGAGTCTACACACGGCCAAACTACTGCCCCCTGGAAGTTGGGGGTTGCGTGAAGTTGTTTTTCTAAGCAGATAAACCCAGATAATCGACACCTATATTTGAAGCGTTATTGCTGACATACGCCCCAAGGACTGCAAAAAATTATCGCTAATCGGGCATCTGGAACAGAAATATTAAAAAATAAAAGTCTTTAAAAAACCTTTTATATACTGTTCAATAGCATTTGGGAAGAGAAACACCTACTGAGTGGCTGAAAACTATCAACAGAAGTTAGGCCATGTGTGATGGCTTCGATAGCTTCAATGAACCAATAATTACGTCTGTAAATAGTAGACTGATTGAGCGTTTGATAGATGTCAAGTTTGTTTGAAATCATTCGTAATCATGACCTGAGTTCCTTTATTTTTGACTTAGTATTGAGCCAGTTATCTGAATGGTTTTAGTCAATTTGAAATGCTCTATTGGTTGATTTTTAAAAATCTGAAGTTTTTCGATAGTTTCAGAAAATATTTTTTAGAAGAATTCTTTAAATTCTGAATAAGGGTCTTAAAATCTTTCTGTCCTCTCTTTAAAACCGTTTTCGAGTGATCTATTAAAGCAACTTCTGTTTGATTTTCAAAAGCTTCTGCTGTTTGTCGTTCCGTACCTGGAATCTCAGGTTGATATTCATTGTCTAACTGTCAATTGTTTATTTCAAAAAGTGGTTCCATTTTGCTCGCTCACCAGATTATATCACCAAAAACCTCCACTAAAGCACTTTGTCCATAACAATTATGATTAAAAAAAAGCAGTTGAGGGTAGATAAAATGAACGTGTTTTTTTCTGACTACTGCTTTTCTTCAGTGCAGAATGAGGAAACTTCATTCAAGCAGAAGCAATAAGCATATTTTTGTCATTCAAGTTAATAATTATCTAAATTACAAAACTCATCAACAA
This sequence comes from Melanostoma mellinum, assembly GCA_914767635.1. Lineage (NCBI taxonomy): Eukaryota > Metazoa > Arthropoda > Insecta > Diptera > Syrphidae > Melanostoma > Melanostoma mellinum. The sequence continues at coordinate 246,864,269 of OU612058.1, read as the reverse complement.
TTCACAAAAAAGGAAGCAATCAGATGGTTCAAACGCTTTTTAAGTGCATTCAATGCATTCCTAGCCTAAGACTAACCAAAAAACGTCATTTTAAGTGCAAAATAATATAAACAACTAAATAGGTTGACGCAACAGAACGAGGAGCCCCGTGGTCTAGCGCATTTCTTACAACCGTTGCCTTTTTGAGGGAATGAAGGGGACCTACAATTTTCTGCTGATTCTGAACAACTTATCGATAAAGCAGCTCTTATCATGACAATGAATTTAATAATGAAGGATTTGGCAATTCCCCGAAAAAAGCCAATCCAATTGGAAAAATAATTATTGCCTCTGGGTTTGAGCCACGAGCCTCTGGGTTTACAGGCGGACATGCTAACCATCACGCAACGGGTACCATTACGCCTCGCATACCAGTAAAAAAAAAAAAAAACAGCTGAACTCTCTGCACCTCTTTTCTTCAGGTTGGAGATGATCTAGACAAAAGGGTCAATACGAGTTGACTGTCTGTTCTTTATATTCACGAGATTTCCTAACCTATGGAAAGGGGCCAAATAGTTTTCTTTGAACCTCAGAGCTGGGTAAACTATACTAATGGAATGGAAATGAAATGTCCGTCTGTAATCTATTACAGACTCATTCAACAGAACGTTCTAGTCGGAAATCTCCTCCGACTAAACGTCTTATAAGGAGGAGAGTTAGGAACTAAGAAGAAGACAATGAAGAAAATGAGGAACAAATAACAATATGACACAATAGCAAGCAACCTATACCTTTCTTTACGTCAAAAATATCTCTGAGCCGCATGCTCCTTTTAGCTGTTTCGCAAAAGACCATAAGAAGGATATTCACAGTTCTTAAGCTTTATGAAAATATTAAGAAAGACATTTGCAAGTGATCCAACTACATCTCCTCGCATCTATAATTGTCATCCTATTCCAAAAATATCTCTCTGGAATTGAAAGTTCCATTGACATCGATATCAAAGATATTACAGCTTTCAATCCCACGTAACGATATCAATTACTTTAAATACCGAGCAATTGATATCCAACGACACGTTAAACTAATGACGGACGAATTCAACTAACTTTCTCCAATTGGACATATTTACTTACAAAGATCAAAGCTGTCAAGTAAATCACTTTAGAATATTCTGACACCAAAGTAAAAAGTCGACGTTTATTTGATTTTTTTTCCTTCCTCAAATTACCCACTCCTCAAATGTTTCCAATTAAAATCACTTTGGTCAATCTCGTTTGAATTTGCTTCTGCCTCCCTGGAAACACCTTTCAACAGTTTTTTTCCTTCTTTGCGTTACATTTTTCCTCTAAATTAATTAAGAAAAGAATTCTCTCATTAAGTGATTTCCTTTCAACATCCTTTTTTTTTTATTTGTTAATCCATACGCAAGACCACTTGATAAAATGCAAATAGTCTTTCGTTCTATTTTTTTTTCTCTTTGGAGTTCTTTAAATTAAACAGCAAAGAAAAAAAGGACACCAGAAGTCGAGTTTAACAAGAAGAAGTGGAAACGAAAAAAATCAATTTGCATTTTTCTTTAATTTTTTCAAATCAAGAAAAGAAAAAAAAAAAAGATAAAGGAAGTATCTTTGTATCCAAAGAAGGGTGCATGGTGTTTATCTATGAACAGCCAAAGCCAATAAAAGCTATTCATGCGTTAGAGAGTACAACTTTTCCATATCATAGTCCTTTTCTCTCTGTTGATTTACATACACTTTTACCCCACAGAGTTTTTCTTTTCAAAATCAATTGCAATTTTTTTGTGTTTCTTTTTTTTTAGGTTTGGTTCGTTTGGAAAAGTATCTAAAAGTGTATCTCACAACTTACGTCTCAAATCCCTTGGATCAGAATTATTACTTCGTGGACTTTCACCCTTTTCACCGTCATAATCGTTTGATCCCTCCAAGGATTCATGTGATGTGCATGTCGGGCTGGCTGAATCCGTTCGAAACGATTCGCTGCTACTGTTGAATAAATTCTGTGAAAAAAAAAGACAAGGATGTTGATATGTGATAAATCCCGTTACCATAATTGGATTTTTACGTTCACTCTATCTCTCATCACTGCGTCTCTATGTTTATCTTCGACACTCACCTGATCCAAGGATATGCCAATGTATTTGGGAGGTGAGAATGCTGAAGGCAGTTGAAAATTCGTTAATACTGGTTTTGAAAGTCCTCGGTCGCTGGCAAAGTAGCTGGCTGGTCCGCCGTTTGCCAACATTCCGTGGTTGAGAGACTGCAGGAGATGCGGGTGAAAACTATGAAGGAGGTGGGTACCATAACTGCCCACTAAGGACATGTTGTGAAGGTCTTTGGCGTCAGGAAGCTGCATGAAACAAAAGGATGATGGTATGGTTATTGAATTGGGTTAGCCTCAAGTAAAGGAAGGGTTATTGTGCGGTGAACTTCTTAAGATAATTTTGTGTGTGTAAAGTTCCGAAAGACAATTGAAAGGAAGTAGTGTCCTTTTCATAGCAAATATAGTTTGTGGGAGCTTAACTAACCCCAAGAATGTTGTGAAAAGCTTAATCGTTTCTGGTTAGGGGGAAATATTTTTGGAAAATTTTTGGAACTTGTCCCTGAAAATGCAGGGTTATAAGATGGATATCAAATGCTTATTAAGGAATGAATAACGGTCATTTAATCGAGTCGCTTTGTGTTAATTGTAAGGCTATTTGGGAAATTTTAATAAATCTTTCACATTTTTTCAAAATGACTTCCATAAATAAAGCCTCGTCTGATTGGGAACAACTCTGGTTCATAGACATTTGGGACTAGCTTTCATTCCTCAGAACAGAAGACGACTTCCACGTTCGGAATAAACAAAAAACATAAAATTTATAAATATTTTGAGGCTCGAAAAGATCTGAGGCCTTCTGCGTCATCAAAACTGAATTTGTCTGTAAAAAGCTCGTAAAATCTATAATGACAACAAGAAATCCTTTAAGGATTCACAACAATAAACGTCCCCTTTCGATACTCAATCACCTGATAGCATCAACAAAGAGAATTTGTAGAAGAAGATAAGCTTTAAAAAGTCAACAAATCCCCCTGCGTCTTTCCCTTCTTCAAAATACATTACCTACACCCACTCCCAACAACCACGAATTACTTTAAACTTTGTAAATCTGCATCTCTTACTTAACACATCACCAGCATCAGCTCTGTGTGATATCCTTTTCCTCTTATCTCGAACGCACGCCATTAATATCCACATTCGGTTTTTGAATATGTTGTGTTCCCTAAACATGGCAAAAAAGACAAAAAGGAGAGCAAAAAAAGCAAATCTAAAAGTATTTTTCGAATGCTCTCAACCGTGTTCGACAGTAAAGATACAAACAGGCAGTATTATGCCAGCCACACATGCAACCATGTCCTTGACCAGTTTCATCTTTCCCTTTTTTTCCGCTAAATATCTTCACACTAAATCTTCTCTCTGCGCTAGCAGTCAACACGCTCTACTGTAACAAAAGAAATACCAACAGCCATTTAGCATTTTAAAACCATCATCCTTACCCATTCTCTCTTTGGGCCACCAGTAACTGTGGTCGGGTAAAGGACGTAAGGATTCAAAAGTGTAAAAAAAGAAACAATTTCAGAGGGTTCAACGATTACAATCTCACACTAAAAACCGAAAAAAAAGTACAAACTTCAAAAAAAAAGTATGGAGTGATATAGTATTTCAGTTCCATTTTGGCCATCAGCCCACAAACACCCACACACCCATCCACCTTCGAGCGATTATCCTTCTGGCCCATTTCATTTTGTTTCTTTTCTTGTGTATAGTGTGACATGCCCATTAACACCCCTAAACGCGGCCCAAACACATAAAATAAATGTTCAAAAATGATATGTCGTGTGGGTGTGTGGAAAACTCCCGTCTCCCCCAAAATAAAGATTACACAAAAAGTGTACCCAATTCCTCTTTAGAAAAGTACATTTTTGATCTTTTTTCTGAAACTGAACAGAAAAACAAGAAATACAAAACAAAACAAAACTATTATCTTTTGATCCTGTGTTTACTTATTTGTAACAAATTACATGGATATTTGCACATTTGTATGCAAATGTGTGTGTTCGTATGATTCTCTTTTTTTGCACCCCTCTCGAATAACGGAACTTAAATCGATTGGCAAATTTAACCGTTGATGAGGGAAACTACCACACCCATATGAGGAGAGACAGGATAAATATAAAAAAAAAGAACTCAAGAACCACAGAAAAAAAAATTAAGGGATAATCGGTGATATGACACTCCTGTCATATAAATTTCGCAAAAAAGGGGATTTAAAAGTAATTTTCATTCGAACATTCATAACAGAGTGTCGAATAAGTGTCAATTTGTAGATAGATTGGGGTCATGTAACTGGGAGTTGAGTTTTTAAGAAGAGATGGATGAGTAGAGATGGAATAACACAAAGTAGGCACTTAAATGATTCAGAGTTTGCTTAAGTTAAGTGAGTATACGGCCATTTCAAAGGAGTGCTCAAAATCACCAAGGTGGAAAGTTTGCTTCATCTTCAAATAAACTCTTTATGTAGGTCGTGACTTTACTGATCCTAGCAACACGAACAAACACGTACCACACTTAAGAGTATACTTGAGTTCTGGAATTAAAACATGTATTTAATTACACGTGTATTTTAGCACGTGTACATGTTGAAATGAGCCATTACAATCTCGCTCCACAGACCACCAAAATAAGCAAAACAACAACCTAACCTCCATAATTTGCTCCGAAAACCCCGCAGAAAAACAACAAAACAAACACACTACACTTTGTGGTGTGATGAATTTAATTTTCAAGTCGAGTTCCATTCAACTGTACAACTCACAGGGAATGCGGCCAATAAGGGCAATAAGCTTACAGTTAATTCAAACAAAATCAGTTAATTTTCACAATTCCCGAAAACATTCTGGATTTGACCCAAAGTTTGAGCTTTTTTGGGCTCCGGGTGGACCGGACAAAATATTAAAAAATATTAAAACCAGACCCATCAAAGAAAGGTTGCTCAAGGATCGAAGCTAGGACCTTCACCTCGGCCCAACCACAATCAGAAAACGCGATCAACTCTTTCTTTGCGGACGACTCCTTGACTTACGCGCAATCATTGGCATCCGTGAGTGCAGCTCGTAGTCAACCCTACAGACCAGATAGAGAAGTTATTCGAGTAATGCCAAAGATGGAGAATCAAAATAAACTCAGTAAAGTCCGAGGTAATTTGCATACGACGACCCACACTAGGACTAAGAACTTCGCGATCAGCCACAAACTGCCAGAACATCTCCATTAACCTCTTTGACGGAACACAGCCCAAATCAAAGAAGCAGGTCAAGTATACCACTTCAACGAACTGAGGCGTTTCAACCCTCGCACGATGCTGCAATTCTTAGGAAAGCTATAAACGTGTCCATCCTCTGATGCGGCGCAAAAGAAGTGGACTTAGCCAAAAAAAAAAAAAAAAAAAACAAAATGACTGCTGTACCAGCAGCTAATACGACCTGTCATCACGTTCGGGTATCCCGTCTGATTCACAATATCCACGACTGAATGCAAAAACTGTCTATATTCGAGAGGAAGGTTCTGCGCATCTACACATTACTCGGCGACAATCCGATACGCAGGAAAACCGTTAAAAATAGAAAACTCTGTGAAGAAGCTTGGAGCATCCTTTAGTACAATCGGGAAGACACCTGCAGGGAAACCGGGCGAACCTTCAATACCCTTTAGTTAGAAGGATATAGCAGAAAAAGCCGAACATGAGATATATATCGATGCGATAACTTTAATTGAAGACGACATAATTAATAACGATTAAGCAATGATCTTTTAAGTTCAGGCAGCGTCATCCCACTATCGTGGCTTGTTGGCCCAACACCTTCCACCTCGCCTCCCTACCAAAACTTTCTGCAAGGACAAAAGAAACTGTTGGTTAAAAAATCACTAAACATAAACTAAGTCAATCTGTGCGCCGACCGTGGCGGTCATCTAGGAGAGGTACAGGTGAGCATAATAGTGCCCAGTGCTACCCCACTGTGAATGTAGTGGCCTCTGCTATCTCAGAGTAAAGCTTAATGGACGTTCTTGTATCATATTAGGTATCTCCATACCGGGAGAGACTTCTAAAGAGACAGGAAGAACTTAGACCCAGAACCATCATCATTTCAGCGTAGTTAGCCGAACCAAATCGGGAAGCCGAGAATCATCGTCATCATCGTTTAAGTCCGAATCTCAAGATTTTAAACCCTGATGTGTCAGCATTCGAGAGCCTATAGTCCTGAAACCCAGAATCATCTACAGCCAGACGTGAAAGTCCAATCTTTCGCTTTTTGCAAAGAATTTTGCAATTCTTCTCGGAAGATGATACCCGTGGATTTTTTTAGGGCTCGATCCACTAACCTCTTGAGTTACAGACAGACATGCTAACCGTACCACCGGGCATCACCAAATATCTTTCGTTAGTTAAAATACTACGAAAATTCGGACAAATCTTTGAATCTCGGAGTAGATAACTTCATTTTATTTCGAACTTTCTTAACCATTATCGACCATTATCGACCACTAAAGCTATCTTCCAAAAAACGACTAAGCTTTTTTACAGACTTTGCTTCAATGGTTCCTTCCCGATACCTAAGCCCGACACCAGTTTTTCAGTGTTTGTTCACCATTAATTTTCGCCTTATCCTTTTGCCGAGGATTTTTTCCCGTTCTTGCACTCGTTTGTATAACAAAATGCAACATGTAAATTACCAACTGGTGTTAGGCCCTGAGTTTGCATTTTGTTCGGGGGAAAACATGAGAATAGCTGTCACACACACAACTACCAAAAAAAGTGTCTCTACTAACAAACTCCTTTCAAAAAGTTTCCAACCAAATTTGTCATCCATGTCGATGATTATGGGTTTATGTTTGTGCCACAGATGTTCAAAAACCATCATCATCGTCGATGTAGTTCCTCTAGCTAACAGTGTATACGTAGTATAATAAAATCCATATATAAACAGTTTACTCTGTGTATAAGCAAACACTATAAATCAAATTGCAGCAGATTAATTAACACCTTTTTAGGGCTGAACTGAACTGATTTAACCAGGGTTGGACGTTGGAGCTGAGTTGCGGATTAAAATGTATCTGTCCGCAATTAAGATGAAGGATGGTGTTGTGCTGGATATTCTTTTTTACATTTTTTTTTATTATTTTTGCTGCCATGACAAATGTAGTTAGTTAATGTCACAATAGCTTATAAGTGTATTTATGTAATTAATTGAAATTTATTTGGATGAAGTATTGACAGGTTTTTGGACATTTTTGGTTAAATGTGATTAATTGCGCAGCTCTTGGACATGCTGCAATTCCCACCGCTTACCATAAAAATTGGTTGCTCCAAAAATAACTTTAATAAACTTTGGTGTGTGTTCTCTTAAGCAATCCAATTTCACACATAACACCATCGATAAACCCTCTCAAATGAGGCATCCACAAGAAATGTCCTTGCGGTCAAGCATGCATATAAAAATGCAAAACATTTTACCAAAAAGGTTATAAACCCTCAGAATGAAGTTTCATATTTTTGGTGAACAGAATAAATTTCGATGCGTATGCAACATGCAGTGAAGGTTATTATTTGGCCCAACTCCTCATAAAAACTCAAAGAAATTGCCTGTTTATTCCTTCATTTCCTTGTGCAGGCATCAAAGACTTGGATTTGAGGGAAGAAAAGAAAAAAAATAATAAAGTTGATTTTTTACCACCACCATCGAGACAAAGTGGTTTTTTTTTGTCAGACGAAACATATAACAGTTACAACCTGGGGTCAGAAGTCAAAAAGAATATTCCGAGGATTGGAATCCAAATCAAATTCCTTCTGTCCATCCAATATAATATCCTTGTTGCTGGTTGCTGACGCTTCTGCCTCCATGGGCTGATGCCACTTTACAGTGTAAATCCGTTTCAAAAGTCGCATAAGCTTGGGATTAGGTGTGCGGAAGAATGGAAAATCCTTTTTAGGGATTTTTTTTTGCAGCTCTAAAACAGGGGAGGACGAAGCAGTGTAATGCACAGATGAGACAAGGCCTGGGTGGACAAAAAAAGTAAAAGAAAAAAGTATCAAGAAAAATCTAATTTTGAGGTTTGATTTTTTGGGGATGTAGGAAGTAGAAGAGTGAATTAATTTAAATAATACCGATGTCAAACGAGCACAAAATGCGAAACACGTCGAATTAAGAGAAAATGTTTTTGTGTCAATATTTACATGGATTACACATTAGACGGCTTGTTTGCCTGTTACTGTTTGGTATTTGGATAGAAAAACCGAATGTGATGGCTCTCTAAACTGAAAACATTTGATGTTTAAGAAAAAAAAGTTGCATTAAGTGTCATTGAGTCTTTATCTCACTGACTTAAAAAGTACAAAGAAACTGTTGAATATGTTTCAGCTTTAAGCTAAAAAAACAAATGTTGGGATGCCGAAAGAGTTCACTTTAATTACAATTCTATTTCTAATTTCTATCTCCACTTTCGATTTCTCTAGCAACTTAATAATTTTGCATACGACCTATAGCAGATTGTGTTTGTTCCCAAACACATCACTCTTTCCATCTTTTGCAATCAATGGTTCAGCCTTCAGCTTACTCAAAATATGACGCAGGATCTAGAGCGCGTGTTTGGGAATCTGAACCTGTATTTGTAACCCTTGTACCCTTGCCGAAATGTTTCAGTCCTTTCTGGTTACATTATTGAAAAAACTCAAGCCAAACTTAAGACAGTCAAGAAATTCAGTGATTCAATTGTTAGAGAAGTAAGCTGCTTTTCTATAACTTAACTGTGCTGCAGCGAACTAAACTTTTTCAATGGTTATGTCTCATCTTATGAATTACACTAGCTGTACCCGCGACTTCGTCCGCGTGGAATAGTGACTTTCGGCAGCATTCTTAATTTTTTAGGCTACTTATTTTGCAAATAAGACACATTCATGCGTTTTAGTAATTTATTGTTATTTTATTTTATTTTAGTATATGTTTGCACATGACGTTCTTATTTTTTCCATCTTTTGCGAAATAAAAAGGTTTTGTGGGATTGATATACGTGATTCTGCCACATAAAGTTGCCATGGGATTTTTTTTTAAACGAACACCTGCAACTTAAAGCGTCTGAGCCTAATTTATGATGTCCAATCAGTGGGAATTAAAGGAAAACGGGGAATCGAAACGTTTTCTCCTTTTTTCGTTCCAGTCATTATTAATGCCGCATCCCAGATGTGTAATTTGTAGCTGTGTACAATTCTGGATTACTCATTTTTGGCACTGGAACACCAACTTGCTGCCACTCCTAATAATCCTAAGAAATTGAGAAACTCTGTAGGGTATGATGTGACTTGCTCAGTGTCCATAATATTTTCTATTGATAGACATTCGCCAACGTCCCCCAATACGTCAAACATATTTTATTAGTTTATATGGTTAACTATCTCATTAGTCGGCGCCAAAATCGCCTTTCAAACAGCCATTCCCGATTGCCAATTATTATTTGAAGATCAAGATAGACATTTCTTCTCAGGTCTAATGTATTTTCGACAGTTTGACAGAAATCACCGCGCAGTGAAAGAACTTTTATCGACCCAGCAGTCTTAAGGTTCCCGTTTACGGTGTCGATCCCGTAGAAATATAGGGATAACTTATTAAGCCTATGTCTTTCCTCAGGCTCTAGGCTATCTCTTAATTAAATTCCACTTAAATCGGATCAGTTTTCTGGGCGGGAGATGGTAACAAAGAAACACGAACAGACAGAGTTAATTTTGGACTTGTAATATTAGTAAGGATGTCCATCTTCGGGTTCTAGACTATCTCTGTACCAAAATTCATATAAATCGGTTCAATAGTTTGGGTGGTAAATATAAACAAAGAAAAACAGACAGACAGAGTTAAATTCGGATTTATAATGTTAATAAAGTCTTCCATTCCCGTGGGAACATGAGGGCGTTTCCGGAGGATGACTTGAAGTTTACATTACTCGGGAATAGTGCAGTATTCTAACGGTGGACATTTTTTGAAATGGGTGCTGTATTTTCCAAGTTTCCGTTCCCAAGGGAATACAGGGATAAAACATATTGCATAACATATATGTCCATCCTCAGGTTCTTGACTGTCTCTGTACCAAAATTCATATAAATAGGTTCAATAGTTGGGGCAGTTAATGGTAACAAAGAGAAATAGACAGACAGATTTAACTTCGGACTTATAATATTAGTAAAGACTCCCGTTCCCGTGGAAACATGGTGACCGTTCCCGTGAGGGATATGGGGATGAATAAAAGCTTATGTTGCTCGGGGATTATGGAGCATTCCAACGCTGGAAGAGTTTTTGAAATCGGTGCCATAGTGTCAAAGTTTCCGTATACGATCCTGCTCCCCTGGGAATATAGGGAATAAATATATAGCGTATGTCCTTCCTCAGGTTCTGAATAATCATTGTAAAAAATTTAATTTAAATCAGTTTATTAGTTTGAGCTGGTTACATAGAACGACGGACAGACAGAGCTACTTTCACACTTATATTAGTAAGGACTCCCGTTCCCGTAGGAATATGTGGATGAATTAAAGTTAATGTTACTCAGGGATAGTGTAGCATTTTAACGGTGGAAAATTTTTTGAAATCGGTGTTGTAGTTTCTAAGTTCCCGTATACGTTCCCGTTCTCGTGGGAATATAGGTATAAAATATAAAGCCTATGTCCTTCCTCAGGTTCTGAGCAATCTTTGTACAAAATTTCATTTAAATCGGTTTATTAGTTTGGGCGGGAGATGGTAACATAGAACGACGGACAGACAGAGCTTCTTTCACACTTATTATATTAGTAAGGACTCCCGTTCCCGTAGGAATATGTGGATGAATTAAAGTTTATGTTACTCAGGAATAGTGTAGCATTCTAACGGTGGAAAAATTTTTGAGATCGGTGTTGGAGTTTCTAAGTTCCCGTATACGTTTTCGTTCCCGTGGGAATATAGGTATAAAATATAAAGCCTATGTCCTTCCTCAGGTTCTGAGCAATCTTTGTACAAAATTTCATGTAAATCGGTTCATTAGTTTGGGCGGGAGATGGTAACACAGAAAGGTGATCAGACAGAGCTACTTTTGCATTTATAATAATAGTGAGGACCGGTTCCCGAGGGAATATTCGAATGAAATAAAGCCTATGTCCGTCCTTAAGTTCAGTCCAATCTTTGTACAAAATTTCAATTAAATCGGTTTATTAGTTTGGGCGGGAGATGGTAACATAGAACGACGGACAGACAGAGCTTCATTCGCACTTATTATATTAGTAAGGACTCCCGTTCCCGCAGGAATATAAGGATGAATTAAAGTTTATGTTACTTTGGGATAGTAAAGCATTCTATCGGTGGAAAAATTTTTGAAATCGGTGTTGTAGTTTCTAAATTCCCGTATACGTTCCCGTTCCCGTGGGAATTTAGGGATAAAATATATAGCCTATGTCCTTCCTCTGGTTCTAGACTATCTGTGTACAAAATTTCATATCAATCAGTTTGGTAGTTTGGGCGGGAGATGGCAACATAGAAAGCCGGACAGACAGAGGGACTTTCACATTTATAATATTAGTTAGGATTACAAATATTTTTTACGCATAGACACATATTTGAAGTGACATTTAAAGCTGATGCAAACCAAGCTATTCACGAAACACAACAAAACAACTTGAATAAAGATGCAATCATTTTCAAAATGCCGCAAAAAAGAAGTGGAAATGCTCACGAGATTCGTTCACCGTAGTTCATTAAGGGCAGCTTTCATGTGGATGACCACAAAATTCTGCACAGGTGGTACAAGTATTGTTGTGACTTTTTGTACGAACAATTTCGTCGATTGCAGAACTCCAAAAGAGACAAAAGTGCTGGGCCAAAAAAGAAGGGGTCTTAGATGACTCGCGATTCTCATCTCCAAGTTTACTGGAGATGATAGTCTACCTAAGCAATTAAAGGAAAGTTACCTTCTTCCAGTGTACAAGGGAAATGGAGATACACAAAATTGCGGCAACTACCGTTCGATCAAACTGGTAGGTACTTTGAAGGTATTGGGTACCCGAATGCGGAAAAGAATGAAACTATCTGATAACCAATGCGGGATTGTCGCAGGGAAGTCAACATCAGATGCAATCCATACTATAAGGATCGTAATGGAAAAAATCGTGATGGGTGACTTGGAACAAACATTCGATCTTCAACGGAAAGTTCCAGACGCTCTATGTATGGATGATCAAGGATATGTGATGTTCAGCTGGTGTTACTGAAGTATTACAAGCGGGTGTACATCAAGAAAGCGGAGGACTAACTAGTCTTTGCTGACGATGGAGCTATTATGAGTGAGGATCCTACATCCGTGCAAAAATCACTTACATAACATATCGGTTAATGCCTTATCAGGTAGTGATCAGGTTTTCTGACTCAAATTGCCAAATTTTGCTGCCCATGTGGACCATCTTTTGTGACAAAAATGCTCCCTGAACTGAAGGGTAGACTGCACACCGCGGATGTGCGTCCAGTTTTCACATACATTTCACAGTGTGGGACAATGTACAAAAAGTATGAGAGTACGTTGACGGCAGTTTAGATGAAAATGCTCTATGTGACACCAGCAGTAACAAAACTTGATCGTATCAGAAGCATCAAAATCTGTGGTACAAAAACACAATTAAAAAAAAAAAAAAAAATAAAGCACAACCGATATTGTCGAGTTAAAAGGAGAGATCCAGGGAACCTTGCCAAAAAGGTAATATCATTCAACGTTATAAAAGGCAACACCAAAACATCTTAGACATGGAACAATCAAAAACCGCAGTCCGCAGCTTTTGGGGTCGGCAAACACTACAGGCGGATCACTAGTGTGATGCAGAGAAGTGGGAGAACTCTGATCCCTTAGTAGTCACGTTGCTCGTAACTCTTAAAAATAAAGTAAAAAAAAAGAAGAAGAAGAAGAAGAAGAAGAAGAAGAAGAAGAAGAAGAAGAAGAAGAAGAAGAAGAAGAAGAAGAAGAAGAAGAAGAAGAAGAAGAAGAAGAAGAAGAAGAAGAAGAAGAGGAAGAAGAAGAAAACGAAGAAAAGAAGGCATTTAAAATAAAGGATTACTGACATCTCCTCTCAAATACTTACTATGTGATTTCACCACCGTTATGGTTAATATCGAAAGGCTAATCGCAAGCCCTTGAAATTGTTAGCCATGAAATGTCTCTTTTTCTTATGGAATTGTAAGTAGGTATCTAACTACATAAAAATGGAAATCGAACGGTTATCAAAATACAGGCATATGTATATGTACCTTACCTACATATGCGAGGAGATATTGACTTTATACAATCCAAATGCAAATTTTTTCCTAAAATAGAAGTTAACACATTCGACATAGCTTTGTACTATTTTAGATCTCAGAGACAGAATGTCTGGGTCTATAAAAAGAGTTTTTTGATTCAAAAACAATGATAATGTCATGTATACAGGTGTTTCGTAAAAAAATACAGTCAGAGTACAGGCAGTCACTTATTTTCCAAATATGTAAGTATAAGTTTATTTAGTTGCTATTCTACTAAAAATAAAGTGCTGAATTTTTCCACCCTAACTTTTCACTCTTGATAGCTTGCGTGAACAAGTCTAGTCCGCAAAACCTCAAAAATTGATTGAAACAGAGATTAGTTGCCAAGTTCAAGGTATGGCAGAATCCATGTGTGTGTGATATGTATATTTTTGTATATTTGCAAAAGAAAATACAATTATGAATTGAGATAAACGTCGACTATCATCAGTTGAAGTCTAGGTTTTTGATAAATTCGATTTACCAGCGATACTAACGATTTGTCGGATATTTTCTTTAAGCTTTTTGAAACAGAAAATAGCTGCTGATCTTGCAAATGAATCATTTTTAAAACAGAAGATTAAAACAAACAGATTCGGTTATGCAAATACCCCAAATACTTTAAATCGGGGAATACAATTGAAATAGCAGTCAGTTTAAAAGATTATTAATATGTTTTACGGAAAAAAGGATGGGAATATTGCAGAGACTTTTTTCAGTTTCAAACATTTTTTACTTTCGATGCTGGAAGTATGAGTAATGAATGAACAGTATCAAAATGCCTTCATAGAGAACAACTTCGAAATTTGGCCCACGTATAGACATTTGTAGGTAATTTGTAAACAATGGTACGCTTTATTTCGATTCTAGCCTTAGCTCCCAAGGGCGACTACGACGTATTATATGATGATGAAAAAGCAAATGATATATTCCTAGTTAGAACCGCCCAAAATGTCAACTTTCAAGATGTGGTTTTCATATGGAGACTCATTTTAGCTTATTTTTAGGCTCTTTTTACAGTCTGTTTTCACTGAGTCAAGACTCAAGAACTTAATTTGTTTAGGAGGAAAAGGAGCTAAGCCTTTACCACTAGGTTTTGTTTGACGTCTCGACCACTTTTGCACATTTTTTTTATTTGTTGAGAAAAATCACTCGAAACAGCTTTTTTCAAGCTCCTGTGGTTGCAACACACAAGTCTCTATTACGGCACATCTTTTCCAATTAGTCTCACGCATGCAAGCAGTAGAACCCTTATAATACTTTCTTTAATATTTTTTTAAGTGTCAAAAGGTTCTGAATGCCCAGTTCCCAGTATATTTTCTAGAACTTTCTAGACGAATCTTTCGTAGACTCTTCCATTAACCACCAGCAGAGTCTTGTTTCCGCTGTAGTATACATTTGTCAGCTTTCTAATTTGTAATTTCTTCTCTAACCATCAATGCAAAAAGAATTGCAAAAGGCAAAAATTCAATTCAAGAATGAGTATATCCCAGCTTTTCGCAAAAGTTGTTAAGAGTAGCTGAGTTAAACGCAAAGATTGATCTTCCGAAAAAGTCAGATTAAGAATATTCAATGATTTCACAGACTTACATTATTAGTTTTAAGCTAAGAGCCTTCACTTTCTTCGGTAAGGACATAGCTTCAGCATAAAGATAAGGCTGACGATCTCTAGATTTTGAAAACCGCTTGCATGATATACAGGATCCACTTTAGACTGCTGTTAAAGAAAATCCCTAACTGACAATGAAATAAATTGGAGGGTAGATAATTTTAATAAGCAAGGAGAAAAAAAGTGGACCAACTAAAGAGCTTTCAGGGACGATCCTGCTGTTGAGAAAAAATACGAATCAGGGTCGGCCGGAGCTAAACTGGCGCCCTGTGCAAGATTTACGGAAACCACCCTTTTCTACCTCTACTGGGATTTTTCATTTTGTGATATGCTCGGTTGAGCTGTATTCTATGTTAAATTACGAAATTGCAAGTATTGTGAGTAAACGTTAAAAAAAAACAGGCACGGATCTTATGGATGTTGTTCCATATTTTGGAATAACTTTAACAAATTTTTTGCTTATAATTCAAATGGTATTGTAATGTACACCCAACATTTAACACCAATTTCCTAATCAAAAACGTTCAACCGAAAACACAAGCGCCAACACTATAATGCACATCTAATAGAAGGCGTTGCTTGTAAGTCAGTGTGTGTGAGTGTAGAAATATACCAGGAGGGGAAATGTTTCCACAAAATACTGGAATAGTCTCCGATGTGGAAATTACTGGAAAGTTCTAGATGTAATAACATTCTATATAAATAGGCCGCTGATGCAACCAGATGTCAGTTTTGATTATAGAGTGAAAATGTTAAGAGTGAGATAATGTGATTATTGGTAGAGTTGAAATCGAATAAAGTAGAGATCGAATAAAAGTGGTAGAATTAAATTGAAAGGTAATGTTTTACTATTACGAACTAAGCGCACGTTACAGTATTATTTGTTTGCACAAAATAAAAATAATTTTTCTTCAGAGTGATGTCTTATTTGCTGTTGAGAAATATTTTGTCTCACTTTTACCAAAACGCGCCCAGAACATGGCGCCTTCTGCATTTGCACATATTGCACATATGTTAGGTCCGGCTCTGATGGGGATAACTGGTGCAAGTTGTTTCTGGATTGTGGATGCAAATAAACAAGAAAACTCAACGAAATTGGTAAAAGTAACATTAAATTAAGTTTTAAGCCAGCATACTACTAATTAAAGAGTTTGCCAATGTACATGAGCTTCTATGCAATCTCAGACTGTTTAAACCAAGAAATTGATTTAATGTTCAACATCCTTATCACTGTCAATTTTCTTTGTCTTCGCAAAAACATCAATTTAACAAAATTCTCCACATTTCAAATGTGTAAGTAGCTCGTACTCGCATGGATTCTGATGAACCTTTAAAAATTCTTCACTTCCCAAATAATTACTTAGCCCTTCGTAAATTTTCCCTCTTAACCGCTGCCCAAAAACATGATTTATTCGACAAGTTTTCTCAATCCAATGTTAGCTATTTCGAGTCATTTCAAAATTACCACCTCAACGATAATCGAAGTTGCAACACATGTGAATAAATTGTATGTGAGTCCTTGCTCTCAACACTACTTGACGGCACTGAGGTGATGATAAATTTTATCGTCAGTCCCCTCTATAAAGCGTCTATCTTCCCAACTGACTTTCGCGAACGACCAAAAAAGGATTAATTATTTGATTTATTGCGAAAAACTACTCAGCGAACCCCCATGTGAAGGCCACACAAGGAGTATCTAAATCTCGTGCTGAGACTCCTGCCATAGATAAATCGGAATGAGTATAAGAGAAACATTTTATCATCCCTATCAACACTGGCACTGTTGTTTTGGAGAAGAGTGCGGAGAATATCAGCTCCGTTTGACACAATTTGGTTGTGCCGTCAATTTATCAACATGCATTCCTTCCATATACGTTTATATACCTACACATGCGGGGGATTTTCAACTTTCATCGCCCGCTCAACTCGACACCTCTAAATATTGACACATCACACCAGCTAACCCGAGAGAGCTTTGCTAATGAGTTTGACTTTTTCGTTGTCTGAAATAAGCTCCATCGCATCACATCGGTTAGTTAGAATCACCCTCGTGCGATATGGGAACACACCGAGAAGGGTAAGATAACATCCCTGGGGAGCCATGGGTAGGTATTGATTGTTATTGTTGTTATAACGTTTAAATTGATGTGATTAACGGATGAAAGTGGCTGTGAAATGAGGGTAGCATATGGCTGTTTGTGTCCGGCTGAAGTTTTGCTGGTCATTGCGGGCGCAACGGTTTCAATGTAACTTCCATACACGGCTCCTGGGTGCTGGCTCTCTAATGCCATTTAATCCTTGCATTTCGTTAAACGGATATATACAACGACATGCTGATTAAATGTGATTAGGTAGAGCGTAGGAGATATAGTGTTTGTGATGATGTGGGTGTTGGTTTGGTGGGGCTGATAAAAAACATGATGAATTTGAAGTTTGAACCTTATGGTGCTACGACCAAATGAGGTTTTGATTGATGCTCTGTTTGACCATACTTTGTGATGAAAAACTGCATTCGACTAGGAGAACTCTTTGGAGTTGTGTTTTAGATGGGTGGTGTGTCAATGGCTCGTATTACAGATGATGACGAGAAATAGTGTTTTAAGAACGAACTATATCTTAAATCTGTTATGAAACAAAAAACATAAAGAAGACTTCTCCTGAAATTTTTCAGTCCTGAACTGTTTTTTTCTTTACGAATTTCATTTAAAAGAGGAGAGGAATAAGTTCGAAAACCTTGCTAGTTAGGCTGTAAGCTCTCAATTTATAGTTTATACGGTAATTCTTTCTAAATTAAGAATATGCCTTAATGCCCATTCTTATCCCTCCATCACTTCTCCATTCTCCCATCATTTTAACTAATTGACATTATAAAGCCTTCTCTGCTGCTATAACCAATCCGAGATATATGTACGATGAATGTCCATAAGAATGTGTGTGTAAGAACCCAGGTTAAAGTATTACAGCTGATCCCCAACTTATTAACTTACTACAATCTAAGCCTAGTACGTTGCGTCATTTTTTATAGGTATCAACAACAACGGTGGAATCTTGAACGAAAACACAACCGAAAATACCTTTGTAGTATGTTATCAGCTTTTTAGAAAAAGTGACAGTCAAAGTCTAGTAAAGGTGCCATAAGCTTTTCCACTGTAATTTATTTTTCTTGGTTTAATTTTGGTTTTATCTTCTTTGATTTTTTTTCTAAAAGCTAAACTTCCATTTCGTAAGCAACGGGAGAAAAATGATGGAAGAAAAAGTGTGAAGAATCGTGGAAATTGTGGAGTCTACTACAATTATTCACCTATAGAAAGATGGCTTTTCACAGACCAGTAGCTTACTGCACAACAAAGAGGAGAGTAACATTTTCCGTTTACTAACTATTCCCTTTTCCATCTCGTGACTTTGTAAGGGATTTTTCTCTTCGTTCCAGAAGCCTATACTAGGTTTATGGTATAAAATTTGGGAATATTAAACTTCCAACTCTGGTTTCAAAGATATCTTCACTTTAAAATTGAAAAGGTCTCAGCAAAATCATTGAACTCCGATTATATGGCGAAAAGCCGATCCTTCATCTACTCTTTTTTTTTTGTTGAACACAGTGCGAGCATTTAGGAAAATAGGAGAGGATTAGAAAGAAGACATCGATGCAAGGTTGTTTTTGAATTTTTGTGAATCGTAATGTACAGAGTCAGGTAGAGCATTCCACATTCGGGTGGTGCGACTAAAATGTGAATCTCTGTGCTTGACTGCACGCCCGAAGTTGGGCTCAAGGTAAAACTGACTACTTTGGTCTCTTACACAGATTGATTTTACAGTTAGGGCTTTACCAGAGTGAAGCTGGGTCTCAGTTGACATCAGCTGCCAACAATTTCAATTTCGGGGAAGCTCTTGAGTTGTTCACTCTAAGCCGGTAAAAGTTGTCTCTCACTTAATTGCGCCACCTCTATAAATGTCTTCCCCGTTTCTGTAACTCTCTAGATATGTGCTTTCAATAACTCGAAGAATTATCGAGCGTTGGTGTCCATTCGCTATACATGTCTCAGCCATCGTAACATAGCGGCGCGTGCTATTTTGACTATACTCTGGTACAGCTCATTCCATTCTTTGTTGAATCCCCCTTTCAAAGCATCTTCGCAAAAGTGCGTAGTAAGTAAAATCTTATTTAGTTACTTAGGTGGACGCTAGAGTTTGAACCTGGGACTGGGACTCAACTAACATCTTTTGATTGTGACTTTGACTTCCGGCAAGCTCTCTTCAGTTTTGCATTATAAGTTGGTTGAGATCTTCTTCCAATTTATTGCGCCTCCTAAGATGAGTGTAACCTTTTCCGCTATTTCCCTGCAAAGTGCTTTCGAAAACCCGGCGATCCGAAGCATTGCAGTCCATTCGCTCCCCACGTCATGTCGCAGCCATCATAGTCTCTTCTAGCTATGCCGCAATGCCGCGGTAAAGCTCATATACAGCTCGTTGTTGTATCTTCTTCTCCACACATTGTTTTCGTATACAGGACCAAAAATCAATTGGACGAATATTTTTCTTTCGAAACAAATTTTTGTGCCTTATCACTTCTTGTGCATTTCCTTATTGGGAAATACATTGGCTATACCCATCCAATTTTTTCATGCAAAATTGTCACTGACCGGTTACAGCTCACATTCGGTTTCAGTGACAAAGTTAATGAGTAGAGGTGAATTAATCACTAAAAATCAGAAAAAGATTTTATAGGTTTCTAAGTTTTGTGGCTTGTTCTTAACCGGGCAAATAGAATTTACCTGATACTTTTTCTCGTTTCACCGCAAAAGAGATTTGATCGTTGTGGCTTGTGCTCCGCCGAGCGTTTAGATTCTCTTTACCTTAAGACGTTGCGTTTCTGTGAAGGAAATTCATTCGTTGTGGCATGTTTCCAGCCGGGCGTTTGAATTCTCCTTAGTAAGTTTTCTTTAACACTGCGTCATCGTAAAGTCAGTGAAGGAAGTTTAATCGTTGTGGCATGTTTCCAGCCGGGCGTTTGGACTTTCCTTGCTCGGTCCTTGTAGGTTTTACGGCTCCGTACAGGAAACTTAATCGTTGTGGCTTGTTTCCAGCCGGGCCGGGCGGGTATTTAAACTTTCTTTGGTTAGGCATTGCGTCTTCGTAAAGTAAATTGTCATCGTGGTACGTAATCGCAGACTTTTTCTACGAAATCCACCACCGCCCACAGAGTGTTCTGCCGTTTGATACAACGCAGACACTTTCTACGCAGTCTCCCGCCGCTGATAAATTGCTCTGTCTTTCACGCAACGTAGACCTTTGCTGCCGATAGAACGCCCTGCCTAACGCAGATCTAGATAGGAGTTTACCGCCGCCGAACAGAGGAAATAACTGCCGTGGAATATAACGGTATCGCCAGAAGAACCATCGCCACTACAACAGTGCGAGGATCGATACCAGCCATTCCGTGGACCAGCACCAAAAGTAGACCCTACTCAAGAAAACATTTTGTTTGATTTTTGAGAAGTTGGACCACCGAATCCAAGTCTTGCGTAGCTTCCTTGGGTAGACCCTGGACACCCTGAGCCTTAGAAAAAGAAGCATCACAAAGCATAGATCGCTAATAAATTTTAATATAGCTTTTGCAGGAATTTAAACTAGATTTTTTGATAGGTAGGTACCTAGAATTTATACGACGCGACAGCTGCCTTAAAAAGTTACGGAATCCGGAATCTCTGATGACTTGAAACGATTTTATTCAAACCAGTATTGGATTGAGGTCTATGGTTCTATCGTAATTCTTTTAACAAAATAGACTGCAGAAGACTAAACTACGTAATTTTCATCTGGAAGTATTTTGCGTTTAAGGGGATCAGGATCAGGTGCCACACATTCAGTGCGGTCTATTGTAGATGATAAGAGTTCCTTACCTATTTACTTTTCTTCGGAGAACTTTAAAAAAGAATCTACGCCAGGCCGTTAATCAATCTGAAAACTTACACCTCAGAAGCTGTAACATTTTAAGGCAGTTAAATTTGTTTTTTCAGGTGACCCAAATTTGTTGGTATCACAAATCTTTTTTAGTTGTATATTCATTCCCCTTGCCACTATAAAAAAGTGTTTCTTCTTTCGCTTTGCAAACTAACGAACGTGACAATGACAATGAGTTTATCCTTCAACGAATTACGAGTATTAGGGGAGAGTGGGGCAAGAAGGACCACTTAAGCTTTAGACACTCCTAATTTTTTTTCTAGTCCTTAAATGGAAGCAAATATTTTTTTAAATAATAGTCCAACCTTTGAACTTCATCATAGTAAACAATCAGAATAGTTGAACAGTTGTATATAGAGATATACACAATTTAACAAACTTATCTCGAAAGTCCGTCTTGCCCCACTAGCGGGGCAAAAAGAACCTATGAATGGGGCAAAACGAACCACTGATTTCTTTTAATAATAATATCAGAAACAATCTTCAGTATAAACACTTACAGCCTTATTCATAATAAAAAGATAATACACTGATGATCGGCTGACTAGTTACACACTGAATATCTTTTTAATCAGCTTCCTATTCATAATGCTTTTTCCCCTCCGAAATAGTTGGCACATACTTGTGTCAGAAAAAGTACCAAAAATTGTAAATCTATTCCATTTTTTTGACACAGCACAACTCAGCTGCTTGAAAAAAAAAAGAAAGTGTTTTGATTCTGTTTGTTGATTGATTCCTAAAGCGAAAAATAAATATTTTTTTTGGCCATCGCTAAGCGTCCATGGATTGAATCTGGACTTATATACTTTTCTCCTTCTTGGTCTTCCATTGAATGCATTTATAGCATTCAGGTCAGAAACGAAAGTGGAAAAAGAAAATGGCATTTTGATTTTTCCTATGGTATTTGAATTTTCGAAAGAAATTTTGAATTTAAAATTTAATTTTATCTATCAATTCAGATGCCAAAATGACAATTCACTTCAAAAACAGTTACTCAGAGGATAATCAACCTCCAACCGTTGATTATCTTTATTTGCCATATTATCAGGCTGATTATCTATTATGAATAAGAATTTCTGTTTTATCATCTGATTATCTTTAAAATGCGATTATGAATAAGGCTGTTATATTTTATTCACTGTATCAAAAAATGTAAATTCCTTCTAGGAACAATACAATAAATAAATAAAGAAAGTAAGCATTGAAAAATAAATAAATAAAAAGGAACTTTCGAACGAAACAAATACCGATTTCAATATTATTAGGTATAACTAGGCAACAAAAAATAAATAATAAAAAAAAAACAGAATAAATTCATTGAAATGACTGTCACTTTTCACTGCGAACAATTCTCGCAGTAGAAAAATTTGTCAATTTTTTCACAGCCAGCACACTCTTCATGGGCCCAGTTCTTGCATTTACAACATTGAATCCATCCTTCGCCTTTTAAGGATTTACTAAAAGCTTCGTTGCAATAAAGACAAGGACAGTCTTCGTCATCTGTTTCATCACTGTTTGGTTTAGTTTTTTTTTTTGTTTTGTTTTTTAATTTTGGCTTTTCGTTTCTTTTATTATAGAAGAGTTTTGAAACTTTCCGGCTACAGCTTGCACCAAGTTGATTCTCTTCAAGCTCACTTTTGTATGGGCTGGACGTCAGTATTGCTGATTTTCCTTTTTTCCTGCCCTTATTAATTATAGTGGGACTTGAAGAAGCCTTGGGAAGTTCATGGACCTGTGATACTGCTTTCCACGGAAATGAAGATATGATTGGTGTTTCATTTGCTTTCTCGTTGAGAATTGCAACTTCAGGAAGTTCTGTAGCAGCTATATCCGAATCGTTTAAAAACTCAACGGTTGATTCGCCTAATGTTCGCAACTTGTGGATGTTCTGTAGCAGCTATATCCGAATCGTTTAAAAACTCATCGGTTGGTTCGCCTACAATGTGCTGCGGAAGTTCAACATTTGTTGTCTCAGCTGGAAGATAATCGTCTTCTGAAAAAACGTTTGGGTCAACAGGATAGAGTCCAGTTTTCCTGAAACCATTTATGGCATTATTAGGAACTGCTGCCTTGAGGTATGCTCTTCCAAATAAACCGGCTATTTGGAATTGTGAGACCACTCTTGAAGGATGTTGCCTTAGAAATTTTTCGACTTCTTGGGAAAAAAATGTGTTTAGGGGTCCCATGAAGGAAACATCCAGCGGTTGCAGCTTGTGAGTGCAATGGGGTGGTAAGCAAAGGACGGTAACAAAATTTTCTCTTGCCAACTTTATAAAGGCAATATTTTTTGTGTGCGTGACATGACCATCAAGAACAAGTAGCACTGGGTTGTCTTTTGTGGGATTAGTGTTCTTTAAGAAATGACGAAACCAGTCAGTAAAAATTTCTGTTTGCATCCAACCACTTGGGTGGCAAGCATAAGTGGAGCCAGGTGGTGCACCATCCATCAGCTCTATCTTCATTCGCTTTCTCGGGAAGATAATCATTGGTGGTACAAAGTGACCTGAAGCGGACATGCATATTACTGCAGTTGACAACACACCCCTTTCAGCTGAGGTCAAAGTGCCAACCTGCTTCCGTCCCTTCAAGGCAAACACTTTAGAGGACTTCGTTTGCACCTAATAAAAAAGAAAATTATATAACTATGGTCTTGAAATTTGATGTTCATACTTACTGTCGTCACACCAGTTTCGTCCACATTATATATTTTAGTCGGGGGGAAGTGATGGTCATCATATGTCTTTGTCAAAAGCTCAAAGTATGCCGAAACGACAGGCTTATTAAAAGCTTGAGCTCTGGCTTTTGACGTCGGTTCAGGATTGCGCAAAGTGATTTCCGGGTTTCTTTTTTGAAAATTGGAAAGCCAGTCTTTGCCAGCCATCTTTGTTTGGTGGTCAAAGAGATGAGGTATTTTGTTTGTTTCGGCTAGCTCATAAGCAAGAGCTCGAACATCGCGAGTCGTCATTCCGAAGAATCTTTTTTCAAACTCTAGCACATGTCCAATCAATTCTTTTTCTTGCTCAGAGCTGAAGACTGTTGTGAACCGTCCAAGTTTTTTTTCATTGGTATCCAACTTTATTTTGCGAATTAGTACGGATTTCGGGATCTTAAAAGCCTTGCTAGCCTTCAAATACCCCATCTCTTTCCTCTTAATTGCTTCCATAGCTTTTTTTAATTCTTCTTTGTTCCAACTAGCACCCCTAGTCGTTTTTGGAACGTATGTTCGAACCATCTTTAAAGATGTTCAATTTTAACTTAAGTCCCTAAATACATAGGTAGGTAGTACATAAAATAAGTTGTGAAAAACATCCTCGTGAGGGTCATTTAGCAAAAGATACTTGTCTTCGGTTGTTGTTTTGCTTTGAAAATGAAACCAGTACGTAGTGGGGCAAAACGGACTACCAGTCCTTTTTGCCCCACTACGTACTGGTTTCATTTGCCCCATAAGGAGTTTTTTACAAAAAATCTTTATATTTTACTTAATATTATTTATTTACCTTTCTTTCCAGCTGTTAAAATAAGCACTAACGATAACAAAACACTCAAAATTATCAAAATCTTTGGTAGTATCAACTGGTTGCCTTGGATTGGTTTTGCAAATTGGAAGTTTTTTTAATAAATGGACCGTTTTTAAACTTTCATCATTTAAACCGGAACTAACTTCAGTTTTTCAGTGAAACTAAGGGATGTGTTGGAAAAGAAGGTTTTTTATTAGTTCTAGCTATTGAATATAAGATGGAGTTAGGAACCATGGTAAAAATCGGTTTGGTTCTTTTTGCCCCGAGGTCCTTCTTGCCCCACTCTCCCCTACTTTCTCTAGAGCTTCATCTAGTCTGGACTAACACAGACTCTGATGATCACTTTTTGTTGATCTAAAAGGGCAAACACGATCTGTCTGGATATGTCAATTCGTCGCCAAAGTAAAAACTAAACGCACACACAACACTGAAATTCTCTTCATCAGTTTTCCTCTAAAGTCTAAACTAAAAAACAGAATGTGAAAGTAACACATTCAATTCATGCTGCCAAAAATGTCTGAACCAAATTGCTTGAACTTCACTACCTTTACAACCTTCCTACATCTCTACTACAACACCCTACTCATTCCTTGAGTCTCAAATATCTCCACAAATAACAATGGTCAATTGTTGTTGTTGTTGTTGTCACAAGACAACATAAGCCCACAAATATGTATTTAGATAAAAAAAAAGAAAATGAAACAATCCAATCGACGGCATTATGCCGTCGGCACTTGGAATTGGGTCCACAAAAAATGACGTTTTATTGAACGGGACAGCTTGGATTGCTCTGCCAAAAATATTCCTTTTCTTCATTGTGTTTTTGGGCACTTTTTGGTGTCATCATTGTTGTTCACTCTTTGCACACACGCACACTATACACACCATGCGAGTCCCCTACACGGCCAAGAGGGAGTTTGTTTAAAAAAAAAGAACAACCGAACATCATCGGCGAATTGGTCCTTTCATCAGAAATTCAATGAATTTTTATTCGCGTTGGGGTTTTTTGTCATCATCAAGACCAGAGACGTCAAGAAGTCTGTTGCGACAATCGACCCTAAGAAGCCGTGCCGACAACAGCGCGAACATGTTTCCCAAAAGTAATCGCATCACATTTGGAGTCCAGAAGCTCGCTTTTTATACAAAATTTTGACAGGTGATTTCCACCAATTGCAGGAAAGTGGATTTTTGAACAAAACCGTTTGCCACAGCCCTAGAGAGAAGCAAAAATTAAAACAAAAAGGATTCAGTGCGGGATGTGACGTTGCGGTCGATCAATTTCTGAACACAGATTCTGGAGAGGCTGGGCGCGTGAGAGTCCTAAGCTGTGCTCTGTCCATCATTATGCGACGGCGAATCATCATCATCATCAACATCATCGCAACAAAAAGTAATTGAGTTGTTAACGATTCCGTAGTCTCTAAGCCGTTGACAGATGGCTGCTGTAGTGACAGAAGCTGCACCTCTCACCTCTCTCACTATCTGGAGGTTGAAATTCCAGTCCAAGTCCGAGTTTCAGTGAATTGTGTTGGAATTCTTTTTGCTCTCTGATATTGCTGCAGTTATTGGTTGATCTTGTTAACTTGGTGCTGCCTTAAGATCATCATCGACAGCGACATCAACATCGTCGTCGCGTCGGTCGTAGACAATTCATATCGATGACCGTTTTTGGTATTTCAATTAAATATCATGGACATTATGAAAGGATCATTATATTCAATCACAGGAGTTGAGGATGGTCTGATCATGGCACGATCATGACAACAACGACCATCATGATGATGGGTTAATTCTGCAAAAGGATTCTTATATCAACAAGCTCGGGGTTTTAATGATGTGCGATGTGGAATTCTGCAGCGCAGTGATGTGCTAACTTCAGCTGCTGTGCTGCGTTCTCTATGTGGCTTAATTAAGTGGAAATTCTTTTTCCCAACATACCTGTTGTCGATATTTTTGTATTTTTTTTTTTTTGTTGTTGTTTGTTTTTCTTACTCTTCCGCTTCGTGTTAAGAATCCTGTTTGGTGGTGACAATGAATTGTTATCCTTTTCAACAACATCCACCAGGCAGTGGAGGGTAATAAATCAAATCGAATTCGTTTATAACTGGCCGTTAATTGTTGGCGATCAATTCAGATAAGTGTCAACGAGTGCAATATTTTTTCGAGTGTTATAACTTCTCCCTGAAAGAAGGACGAAAAAATTGTTAATAGGGAGAAGATGCGTTTTTTTCATCGTTCTTGACGTGGAAGTATGCTCAGTTCCTGTATCACAACAATGAGCAATTATAGCTGTTTCACTAGTCACGAGAAGTTAATCAAAATAACTAACATCTACATTGCATGACTCTCAGGGCGAACGAGCGAATATTTAATTGACCATTACGTTGGAGTGGATTTGTTGCAACTGCATTTTTGTGTTTGTTGTGAAGAAAAACTTAGCAAAGCATTCAGTTGCATTGAGTGAATCTGACAGAGATTTGAATAATTCTTACATTTATTGCACTTGATTAAATTTAATTGGTTGTGGGAGCGGCTTAGAACGGTCACAGCGCAGCGCCGAGAATGATAATAGCTTTGGCACTTCAGTTTGTTGTCTACACATGCCTCTATATACTTCCTTAATAGTTTGAATCGATTTGAATCAACTTTAAGTGTTAATAAAGGTGAAGTAGTTTTTACCTTTTCAAGCAATTTCATTAGCTAGCTGTTTTTTTTTCGAAAAAATATTTCAAACATTTGTATCTTGTTACTTAAGAAAAACTGTTATAAACAGTGTTTCTGCCACTGCCGCAACCAGAACATCGTGTTGGTTTGTGTTAGCGTTACTGGTATAAAACCGCATTTAGAAAAATAAGAAAAGATTTAGGAGGAGACACCGATGACCATTGCTTTTAAACTTTTGCCTTTCGTAATCTGGTCTGGTAAAGCATTCCACATTTCAGTAGTGCCGCTGTAATATAAAACTCTATTACGATTGAAGCTTGGATTAAGATAAGACTGATAAAGATTTTCAAAAAGGAGACGATGGGGACTAGTTTCTCCAGACGAAAAAGCTAATCACTATTTCATATAAGAACAGTGTTCGTTCAAACAAATAATTTCAAAGGTGTGCGACAAGTAACGTCTCAGTTACGTCAAAGATATTTGAGGAGCACCTGACCAAATAAGGAGTGTCTATATTCAGTCAAAATGAGCAATGACGAGTCATTTGTGGGGTAAAAAAGTTATTGTAGTTTTTATTTATTCGTTAACTACGACCATTTTGAGTAATTTGAGGTGAGAAAAAATCTTGTAGCAGCTCGTGTCGGTTCGTTAAAACCGAAACCACCCAATCATTTCTTTTGAGAGATAATTGTTTTTCTTATTGCGCAGTCAAAACCGAGCTCATTGGTGTCTTTTGAGTTGGAGCCCATATTATAGTTTAGCTCCTGTTGGTTCTTGTTAAATGAAATCACTCAGTCATTTGTGATTAAAATGGTTTCCTTTTGGAATTTTTTGAATAACAGACTTGCAGTAAGAACAATAACGACGTTAGAATTTTGATTTACTTTAATTTAATTTTACCGCCCGCCCCATTTATTAGCTTAATACAAGCATAAAAAACTTAAACACTAAACTTAAACTAATCAAAACTAATAAAAACTAAATTAAACTACGAGGATGAAAAATGGTTTAAAAGGAGGACTTTCAGACAGGGACTTTGGAAGTTTGAGGTCGAAAAGAACAGAATTAATCTTACTCATCATGCGGGTTAAGGGTGCGTTGAGACCATAGGGTATACGATGAGTAGGAAGGAAAACAAATCGGAATGATCTTACGTTTCGGGGATTAGTGTTGAAGGAAATAAGGTCTAAAAGGGGGCAGGAGTCAGTGTTACCAGTAAGAAGTCGGTGAATGAATATGATGTCAAAAACATTCCTTCTGTTTTCTAGGGAGTGGAGATCAATGATTGCGATACGTTCGCAGTAAGGAGGCAGGGTGAAAAAGTTTCTAACGAAACGAAAACGACATACTCAAGGATAGAGCGAGCATAGGCAATATAGAGGGATTTCGTTACAAGGGGATTGCGGAACTCTTTGGACCATCTCCTGATAAAACCAAGGGCGGAATTAGCTCTTGATATTACTTCGTCAACATGAGAACGAAAATTTAATTCGCCGTCGCAGAGAACTCCTAAATCTCGGATAAGCTGCACACGGTTTATAGAGATGTTCTGAAGATGATAGGATCTGGGGGGAGGTTTATTACTTATGCCAGAAAATGTTATTGCTTAACATATTTGGCAATGTTTAATTCAAGGAAGTTTTTAGAACACCAAAAGACGAATGATCGAGGTCATTTTGAGCTGGAGAGAATCTCGATCGGAGGTGATGACTTTGAAAATTTTAGCTTCATCCACGTAAAGTGAGATAGAAGAATACATATTGGATGATCTTTTCGACATCATTAATGGCAAGGATGAAAAAGAGGGGCCTAGGATCGCTGCCTTGTGCCACGCCAGAGGTGTCCACAAAAGTAACTGAAAGAGTAGAACGGAAACGAACTCTATATTGGCTGTTATCCAAATATGGAAGATATCCATTTGAGTAGGATAGGGATGAATCCGAGGAAAGAAAGCTTAAAGAGGATTGAAGTGTGAGAAATGTTGTCGAAAGGTTTGCTGAAATCTGTGGTAATGACGTCTACTTCGTTTCCTTTTTCCATTGCAGAAATAAAGAAGGAAACAAACTCAATTAGATTAGTGGTTGTAGACCTTCCCTTACATCATTGATTTGCACTGGAAAGAAAGTATTTCATACAGAATACTTTTGAAAAGCTTAGAGACATGAGAGAGTTTAGCTAAGGGTCTATAGTTAGAAATTAGGTTTTTGTGGCCTTTTTCATAGATAGGTGAAACAACGGATATTTTCCATTATTCTGGAGAAACTCCATTTGAAAGGGATAGTTTGAAAAAGTTAGTGCTGAGGGCAAATATTTTGCTACCCTCAAGTTCCAATTCGAGAACTCGAGTTTTCAATTAACAATTTTCGAATTGCAAGTTCTGTTTAAGTTCTGATTAATTTCTAGATTAAACATTACTGTAACGAAAACTGTTTGGTTTTTTAATTTCGGAGGATCCAGTTCAGAGATATAGTGGTCACACAAAACGTATTTTTTGAGAATAGCTCCCGGAGATCAGCTGTAGCTCCTTTCCAAATAAATATTTTTTTAATACATAGTCTTAAAATACAGTTAAAAGACACCATAATATGGGTACAAATTTTAAAATCAATACATTTAAAAGTTTTCTCAGAAATTTTTTTGGAAAATTCGCTTTTTTTCGCCCTTCCAACTGAAGATATAACCCCTTAATGAACTCGAACTGACGGAGCTCATGTTTTTTATACTCGAACATATATCATCTACATATCTTAACCAAATTCTTGGAAAATTTACTTTACTTTTCATTTTGGTTTCTAAATGCGACTTAAATAAATTTGCTAAGAATTGGCTAATTTGTGATCCCATACTATACAACCAAATATTTGTTGGTAAAACTTTTCATTAAACTGGAACCAGTTTTCATTCATGCATAGTTTAGTAAGAATTGCAAGTTCATTTACTTCTTCCTCCTTAGGCGCATTTCCCTAGCCATTTTTCCAGAAAAACTAAAGTTTCATCCACTGGGACCTTTGGATATAATGAAACAACATCGAATGAAAATTGCTATTGGGAGTGGCAACACTGGTGCGAAAGTGACAAAACGTTTATTTTTTCTCGCTATAATTCTAAAAATTTAAATATCAATTTAATCATATTAAACGTTCATTTATTTGATAAGTTCAACTAAATAAATAAATCGCAAAAGAACTCGTTTAACAAAATAATTAATAAAAGTAAGTGACAATCCAAATTTTTCCATAATTTCCATTTTTCGATTGCCCGCCTTTGTTCAAATGAAAGATATCTCCCCTGTCAAAACGAAAAAAAGACACATAAAAGAAACCTCACCAGAAATGTCCCAAGAAACAAAGAAATCCTCTGGCACGAAATTATCGGAGCTAACATTGGCCGATCTGGAAAATATCTTTGATAGAAAGCAGTCTGACCTTGCCAAAAAAACTGACATCGACGAGATCCGAATAGATTTGGGAACGCTCAAAACAGAAAACTATGAGCTAAAACAAAGTGTATCTGGGCTTCAAAAAAAGTGCGATTTTCTCGAAAAACAAATCGAAATAATTCAAAAACAAAACACAGAGAATAACTTGTTTATCAGAATGGAAACAAATGACACATCCAACTCGAAACAGCAAGTAGCTAATTTTTGCAGCAACCTCACAGACGGACAAGTCTCTGTGCAAACAGGGCAGGTGCATGAGCTGGGTAAAGCAAACAACTTTTTGGTGAAGTTGGATAGTAAAGATAAAGTGCATATCGTACTAAAAAACTCGAAAAAGCTGCGAAACACTGGAGTCTCAATCCAGAAAGACTACCCAATTTCAGTGAGGCAAAGAAGAGGCTTCCTTCTGAAAGTACGACGCACTGTGAAAACCAAGAGTAGCACTGCAAAAGTCTTCCTTCGTGATGATCGGCTATACGTGAACGATGTTGAATTCTCCTGGTCAATACAAGATGGGCTCATGCATAAAAACACCTGTGGCTTTTCTGTATTAAATAAAATGCTCGGTTTTAATGAAAATACGTGGTTGGAAATTTTTCCTAACAAAAACAAAGCATTACAAAATCAGGTGGATGAAATGACAGGAACAGATTTTGACAGCACAAATCGTCCAGCAATGCAAAATGAAGTTGGCTGCAGTTCAAAGTCGTCAAGAAGAAGGGATGTGTTCCCAAAAAATCCAAATAACCAGCTATAGGGTAAAGCAGTCTGTCGTGGGCTTAACAGCTTTTCTTATTTAAAAATAGTATCGTATAACATAAATGGACTAGGAAATAAATTATTTAATACAGATTTTTTTAACTTTATTAATACTTATGACATTTTTTGCCTATATGAAACTCATGTTATTAGTAAAGCATTGCAACAAAATCACTTATCAGTTTTTGAAAAACGTTTTCCTGGCTTTAAGTGTGTGTGGATATCTGCTTTCAGAAGTAACTCGAGAGGAAGAGCAAAAGAAGGCTGCATGATTGGTTTTAGAGAAATAAATCTGAAAGATAGATGCAAGATAGTAGATTTTGAAGATACCTTCATTATTGAACTGCTTTTGAACAGAAAATTTCACATAATACCGCAATATTTAAACTGTACCAATTGGCAGTTTGATTTTGAAAAACTTCTTAATTTACTTATTCAAAAATCATTTGAAAATGTTCTTATTCTTGGTGACCTAAATGCGAGAATTGGCAATAAAGAAAGTGAGTTCAAATTTAACCAAGCACAAAGACAATCTAAAGATTCCAGTATAAACATCCAAGGGAAAAAGATTTTGTCCTTAAGTAACGCTTTCGGACTAAGTATTGTGAACGGATGTGCAGAAGGAGATCGAGAAGGTGAATTCACATTTTTAGGAGGACAAGGTAGCTCGGTAGTTGACTACTGTTTGGCCGGCGGTGATTGGCTTACCACCCTTTCAGATTTTGCTGTTATTCCAGCCATCTATTCGGACCATCTCCCGGTTGAATGTACAATCAGAATTGATGTGACCCGCATCGAGAAAGCTTCATTCAAATCAGCCGAAATCTCAAATCGTTTGAAATGGAACGATAGATCAGTTGAAAATTATCAACGCCGTTTAAGCGCCTTGCTACAAGAAAAACAAAGAACAACGATGGCGAGCTTCATTCCTTTGGGAGATTTGGAAAAATTAATCCTCAAAAATGAAAATTCTATGAGAAACCAACGCCAAAGACCGATAGCGAGAAAGGAAGAGTGGTTTGATTTAGAATGTGAGAACTTACGGAAAAGAACTATGGCATGGCTTAATCTATTCAGAAAACATAGCTGTGAATCCTTTAAAAGAGAATATTTTCTGAAAAGTAAAGAATACAAACTCCTCTGTAAAAATAAGAAGACATCATTCTACGAAGGCTTAGCATCGAGACTGGGACAATGTAAGGACTCTGCCGAATTCTGGAAGTTAACAAAAAAAATTAATGGAAACGAAAACACAAATAAAACTAATCTCCCTCTAGAATGTTTCAAACACTATTTTGAAAACATATCAAAAGTCAACGAAAACGTATGCCAAATCTCGTACGCAGCACCAATAAATTTTGTTTCAGAATTGGACCGAGAATTCTCAACTGAAGAAATTAATAATGCCCTTTCGCATATGAAAAATAACAAAGCACCTGGAAGCAACCGAATCCCTACAGAATTTTATAAAAATGCACCTGAAAATTTCAAAAAAGCTTTAAAAGATGCACTTAATATTATATACAAATTCGGCACTGTACCTGATTATTTTAAAGAGGGATTAACTATTACATTCTTCAAAAAAGGAGACCCGAACGATCCTGCAAACTATAGAGGCATTACACTTCTGAATACGGCAATGAAAATTTACGCTAAGATCCTCTCGGATAGACTGAGTAATTGGTTAAAAACAAATAATAAAATAAGCGAATACCAATCGGGCTTCAGATCAGGATACTTCACGGTTGATAATATATTTTCGTTATCTAACATTGTTCAGCTAAGGTTGATGAAAAAGAAAACCACATATGCCTTTTTTGTAGATTTCAAAGCAGCATTTGACTCCATTTACAGAAAGCTACTCTTTTATAAACTGTACAATCTTGGGGTTTCATATAGATTTGTGCAATCACTAAGAGTTCTCTACGATGATATAGTGTCTGCGATATACGATGGGAAAAATCTATCCGATCATTATAAAGTTGAGCTTGGCTTACGCCAAGGATGTAATCTAAGCCCAATCCTTTTCAACTGTTTTATTAATGACATAACAGAAAATCTACCCTGCGGTGTGCAATTAGAAGAAGACAATATAAAAGGATTATTATTCGCTGATGACGCTGTATTTTTCGCAGAATCCCCCGAGTCATTGCAGCTGATGATTAATAAAATTGAAACTTACTGCACGCACTGGATGTTAGAGGTAAACGCCCAAAAATCGAAAGTTTTAATCTTCAAAAATGGCTCAGGACAGCCAGCACGAAATGAGAAATGGAAATTTAGACAACAACCATTGGAAATAGTAAAAGATTATACTTATCTAGGCATAAAGCTTACTCATAATTTCAACATGGAAAAACACATAACCAGTAAGCTAGAAAAGGCCAAAGCTGCTATCGCAGTTAACTGGAAACGAGTTTTTAACAACAACTGCATACCACACCAAGCTAAATACAAAGTTTTCCAAGGAACTGCTAGAGCCATTATGTTTTATGGTGCACAGTGTTGGGGTTATAAAAAATACGAGTCAGTAGAATCCTTGCTAAGGTACTACGTTAAGAAAATGTTCAAACTACCTAGCACAGTGCCAAATTATATGATCAATCTAGAGACTGGCCTGTCTGAACTCTTTATGACTACCCTCAAACTACAAATTGATTATCTGCTAAGAGTTGTAGAAATGGATGATAATCGGCTTCCAAAAAGGACTGCTGTACAAGTCATCAGAAGCAACTCAATTTGGTTTGCAGAATGGCACAATCTAGCTAGGGAGTGTGGATGTGAGCTTTCTCTGGACCTTGCGAACCTCAATTCTTGGAAGCCCCAACTTTACCAAATGATGCAGAAACTGGATGATGCAAGAAGGCAAAACTTTATCGAACAGGCACAGAATTCCTCAGCTAGATTCATGTATGGAACATTAAACCACAACCTCTGCGAGAATAACTATTTCAACAACTCATTCACCATAAGTGAAATATCTACAATTTTTAAAGCATGGGGTGAACTGCTTAGCCTTAATTATCGCCCACATAGAACGGATCTGGAACAACAATGCAATTTGTGCAACTCAAGAGAGCGTGAAGATATCAGCCACTTCCTAGGAAGATGTCCTATACTCCAAGAAATTAGAAGGGTGTATTGGAATAAATCAACTTTAGAAGATGAAGAAATAAGACTGATACTCAATGGGAGTCAATGGAAAAGGCTGTTAGGGTTTTGTAATGAAGCACTTGCATACAGATTAAATGTTATAAATGAGTTTTTTTAAGTACTTATACTTATATTTGTTATATTTGTTGTAAAGATAGCGATTTTGTTTTTGTTTATTGTATCTACTCTCGTTTGATTACCTAGTCCACATAAATTATTATCATTATTTATATATCACTTAACTTATTGTTGTAATGATCATTAAATGTAAATAAATGTAAATTAAATTGTTTAAACTTGGCTCTACATTTAACGCCAACAACGAGCGAACAGGGGCGCTCGGGCGCTCTGTGCAAACCAAACCCCCATCGTCCTGGATGCATTAAATCCCATTCATGTTAAATGTAAAGTCCATGTTAACTTAACGTTAAATGTTTGAATATTGTGATATTTATTTAGTTATATTTATATAAAATTGTAATTGAAAAACAAAATATTGTTACCACTCAGACAGACGGCACTCGGCCATGTCTTGATTATGTACGTAAAACCAAAATTGCTATTTTAAGGTTCTTAGCTTTTTCTGCAAATTCAATTCCATTTTTATAGCGGCAGTTTCATATTTAATTGGGAGATTTATCAGTTTTTCTAATAACCAACGTTAAAATTTTGATAATATTGATCCAGTTGTGGATGTAATTGGTCTTATTTATTTTCCTGTGTTATGTAATTTCAATTAAGAATATAAACGGTATAAAATTGGATTGAAAACATAAAATTTTCTTGATAAATACTGACCATTAAAAACTTTTACTAATAAATATTGAAACGTAAATTAATTTTTGAATGTACTCAGTTAAATTTGCCAAAATTTTATTGAACACCATTTCATTTTGTTTTAATCAACTGGTAGAACCTATCATTTTCGGCATTTGAAGCTGCCAATTGAATAACCTTCCTTCTTCGCTGACCAATTGTATGTATACTAACTTCAGCTGCCATTTTCCATACTTTTTAATCAATGATCTCCGTAAATGCTGCACCTCCAACACAAAAGTCTTTGTCGTCTTATTAAAAATAATTAACTCCCTATTGGTCGGTACTTTACTACTCCATTGATGCAACATTCACTTTTTATTCCCGCTGTCCTCCATTCTCCATCATCATCGTCAATTTTAACCATGCATCGTTCATTCGTCTATTGCAGCACCACGCAAATTCACCACAAATTCGTATTCAAATCCAAACAACCAATTGTATTCGCATCCGCTTGACTGTCCAACAGTGTGCAAGACATTCAAACCCAACTCCCAATGGACAAATATCTCCATTTTGGACCCACAAAGCAACATCGTCCGCACTCCGGCTCCGTATACGTTTACGTATACAACTCCACAAGATGTATGCAAACAAACTTCAATGCTGAAAAATAAACCAAAAACTTCACACACAGAGTGAGTACAATCGGTGTGAGTACAGGTGTTCGATAATTTTTCAAAACTGTTCCATCCAGCTCCAGCAGCAAAGAGTCTCTCGTCCAAGAAGCCACTCCGTGAGTGAGTCAGTCTCTTTCTTGCGTCACCTTGCCTCCTTGCCGCGCTGCACTAAACTTCAAAAAATATTCTTTATTCACCGATGACAATAAAAGTATTTACATATTGCCATTTTGGGTGTAGGTACTCTTCGTCAAGGGGGAAACGGCTGAGGGCTTCCACTGTACAACTTACAACCCAACATTATTGAGTACCCTGGTATTACAATTCTTTTAACATATGTAAATCCTTTTGTGGTGGAGTATAGGTATACAGTATAGGAGCAAGAGAAGATGGACCAGAAAGTTGCTATCTCTTCGTTGTGATGTTGAAAAATTATTCAAATGTCACTTTGTCGACTGTTCGTTCCTCTGTAAACGCTAGATGGCGTAGTAGGGTAGGGGGAATGAGGAGAACACAAAACAGAACCCATCCAAAAAGGGTGTAATCGCTCTCCATCTCTTTATCGGAAGCCTATAAATCTGTTCATGCAAATTTTTTGCTGTTCCTCCACCACACGCTGCACGACACGATATGTTGCAACAGCATACATACGCTGTCTATGCAAAAGGAGGACAAAACCCCAGAAGCAAGTCGAAGCGGCGATCAAAAGTTTTGCATACCTACGGGTATCTATAACATAGTTGATACAGCAGGAAGGTTTTTACGAGTGCAAAAAGGACATTTTTACAAGCGTGCACGGGGTTTTGTGTTGACGACCTTACTGCCCCTTTGGACTCCGTCCCCATGTGTCGGGCGGGTAGTGATGACAATCGCGATTTAAATCTCAAAGTCATGCTTCTCGAAGTGGAAAGTGTAGCAAAACATGTAGATACACACTCCTGGCGGATGGTTGCACAAGTGAGCGAAGCGAACCACCGGAGGAAACCAAAAAATTACGCCACTGGGAATATACCTACTCCGGGATGACCATTGAGATTAGGTGAGCTGGAGTGTTGGACAATTTTATTCGTGCATTTCCTATACAGACGGGCTGTTTATTCTTTACAAAGATCTTCTGTTTTTATGCTCTTAATCTTTTTGTGATTCGTTCATTCCGAAGTTGGTAGCTAGAACTAAGTACAAACCATCGAGCATAGCAGCTATTGCCAAATTTGCTTTATAGCCATCAGATTTATGAAATCAATACAATGACCAGCCCGAATACATAATATATGCGGATATGTGAGCGGCAGACAAACGGACGACGACATTGGCGACAAAGACTATACCCAAAAATGAATCAAAGGTCCATCAGCGAAATTGAAGGACTAAAACCCCAAACAAAAAATGAACAACAACCGATGGATGGATTAAAAATCGAACATCAACGAGGCATACAAAATGTCAAAATTCGGCGATTTATTATCACAAATTGAGTTTTGAAAGAAAAACATCGTCGTAACGTGAAGTGAACGCGGACACAATTTATAGCCTCATCGGCTACCTCATGTAGATGTACATACCCTGGCCAGTATCTCAGTTCCAAAGATTTCTTTTTGAACCTTTTTTTATTTGAGTTGAAATCTCTGTGTCATGTCCTTTGGCAAAGTGAAATTACACTCGTGTGTGTATGGAGAAATTTATATTCTGATTGTTTTGGGTTCGGACATTTTGTTTGTTGTTTTTTGATTTTTCAAATCGTCCACCCGTCTCTCAGGCACCTTGTCCATGAAGGACATGTAAAAAGTGTCAATCAATTGACTTCTACACAGCTTCCCAACGCAACGCAACGATGTGTGCGCATTTGGAACAAAGATACAAAGATACACTTTGTTCGAAATGAAATTGAATTGAAATCGAAGAGCGATACATGCCACAAACAATTACACACCAGTTTTTTGTTTTTTTGTTTGTTTTGTTGTTGGCATATCTACAACTTCAACTCCAGCAGCAGCACTCCACTCAGCACCAGGTTTAGCAAATAGCCAGGCAATGGTAATAAATCTCAAAATGAATTACTAAACGATTTATTATTTGTGATCAATTTCTATAGGAAATTCAATAAAATGCGAATTTTTATGCGATCGCTGAAACATTACACGAACAAACGCGGCGTACTACAACGAACACAGACTGAGTGGAGCATTTGTCATTAGGCCTCGATCTGCACAATTAAGATGTCGATGTGGTTTCAATTTTATGGAGAGTCTGGGTGTGCTTATAGGTTCTTAGATAGTAAGCACATACTCGTATGTAGCGCTGGCATGCCCCAGCAACAGCCACTGTAATCGATATTGGTGCTCTGCTTGCTCGATAGAACACAATTGCTTAAGCATTGGTGACGCGAGACTTTTGACAGAATGTCGAAGCAATGAAGTTAATTAGATACTTTATTGGCAGTTGAAATTGCCCGAAGAGAGGAAATATTTTTCTTTGGTTAGTAGTGACAAATCAGTCAAATGGCAGCATTGTGTGTAAATGAGGCCGCTTTGGCAGCAGTTTGTAATGAGTTGCAATGAACGGAGAGTACTACTCTACATGGTACTAGGTTTGGTAAGTGCATTTATTGTCCACAAAGCAGCAAGTGCTCAAATGTACTTGTTGTTTTAAGGCTGTTCCACATTTGAAGGTTGGCCTCACAATAAAACTGAATTTTTTGATTTATGATTGGGGCTCTTTTTTAGTTAACAGAGTTGACGTTCCTTAACTGTTAAAAATAAGATGAACATTGTTAGAAGAGAATGGGAAAAATGTGTTAGAGGAACATATTTACAAACATTTTACTCCATCTCTTTTGAAAGTGAAACTTCTTTAGAATTGTATAGTAATTTGAAACTAATAAAGCTAAGGTCCAAAGAGATCCGAAACACTGTGACTCCAACAAAGAATCCCTAAATAAGAGGTATGGTAAGAGTTTGTTGTGGAAAAGCTTCTGCACCTCTGTCACAGATACATCCGAGGCTTCGAGACTTAGGAACATCATCTCAAAAAATCCAACGGTACATTCCAAGTTTTCTGAAAAAAGATGACGGTAGGTACCTGGACAAATTCGTGTGAAGAAACACCCAATTTGCTGCTGAATAGACACTTTCCGGGCAGCTCGGCCAATACTGGTAGACATAGCATAGTTATAGTAACAACATGCCATCAAACTACTTAAACGATCCCATTTCAAGGGATTATGAGCAATTAACAGCTTCAAAACTTACAAATCCCCGGGACCAGATAACATAACACCTGCTGAGCATCAGAAATCGTTCAATATAGATTTTATAACTTTGGAAAATATATCGAGTAGCTGCTTAAAACTGGCTCGCACTGAGAAGAAAAGGTCGTGTTTATACTAAAAGCTGGAAAATATTTCCAAACTAACCTCAGAGATCTCAGACCTGTCAGTCTATCTTGTATCTTCCATTGTGCTTAAAACACTAGAGAAGTTGATTGATATCCACTTACAAATCACACTTGACAAGTCACTTTTTTCTCAAGCCCAACATGCATATTGCAAGAGTAAATCAGTTTTAACGGCTTTACACAGGCTAGTCCGTACAATTTAATACTCGCTGCAACATAAGGAGTTCACTATAGTTGCTTTTCTAGACATCGAAGGCGCCTTTAACAACGTCGGAGTATCTGGGATCTCTCGATCACTTACAACTCTGAAGGTGGATCGCTCGGCGAGTTGATTGAAAGACTCCTTGAGAGTTAACACTGGGAGAGGCTTCTACCAAAAGAGGTGTAAGTAGAGGCACTCCGCTAGGTGAAGTCCTTCCTCCTTTTCTCTGGAATTTAGTGGTGAATGCACTACTGATAAACCTTGAGGGGGATGGCTACAGGGTTATTGCATATGCAGACGATGTTACCATTGCAGCCACATGCAGGAAAGCATCTTAGCACATTAAAAGAACACTGCTTCAAAATGCTCTAAACAAGCTTCAAAATGGACCAGTAAGTGTGGACTTGGAATAAATCCTCAGAAGACTGAACTTCTTCTAGCAAATGCAACATTCCGCACATAGACTCTCCTTTCATAAATGGCATACTACGACATAACTATAACTTTCTAAATTCTTGGGTCTAGTTTTAGATAGAAAGCTGAGTTGCTGGAAGCCAAATTTACAAGAAAGAGTGAAAAAAGCTACAGTATCACTCTTTTCATGTGAAAAGCAATAGGAAATAAGTGGGGTCTTCAACCCCGCATATCACACAATGGCTTTAAATCTAAGACATCATACCTAACCTCACTTACGGTGTTACAGTATGATGGACGGCAATAGACAAAGCATTTTACGGTGACAGTCTCATCAAAATCCAACGTTCAGCATGCATATGTATGAGCGGGCCACTCATTCAGCGGCACTGGACATCCTATTTCAATTAGTCCCACTCTTGACATCTACAGTAAACAAACAGCTGCGAGTTCGGCTATTCGATTATAAGAAGCCTCGCAATTGGCCATGCTGATATTCTGAACAAGTTCGGAGTCCCCAAAACAAAAACAGATTACGTTACAACTAAACTCGAATTTAGTAAAAAGTTCCTAGTGACAATTTCATCCAGTACTGATTGAGAGGACCAATAATTCCTGGAAAACGAATACGTCCATTTTTATACGGACGGTTCAAAAACAAATGAAGGAGTAGGTTTTGGTGTCTATTCAGGAAATGAAATAAAACATCTTGCTACGTCTTCCAGATCATTTTTTGGAATACTTTAAAAACAGAACTTTTGATTTTTTTTTTCGGTTTTTAAGATCTTTCGGCAAGATATTAAAACCTGCATACTTGATTTTTATAAAACTTATTTTGAAAAAAGTGAAAAATAAAAAAAAGCTGCTCTAACGATTTAGATTAAATTTTCAGTGGAGTTAAGTTTTTAGATATGCGCTGGAGACCACACACTGGGTCCGGTGGACCCGCTCCGACTTTGAACGGATGTACCGTACACCCATCACATTCAAATGCTAGTCTCAACGAAGCCTGTTGAAGTCTAGGGGTATAAGAATAGGCTTATATAGCTTACGCATCCCGCCAAAACGTTTAATAGCAGCCAGGCGTCCATCTGCGCAACAATTTTTTTTTCGGGTCCGCTTTTTTTCAGCGAACTTTTATAAAAGTATTTTTATCGTAAAATATAGCATTCAAAAAAAAAAAAAAAAATTTTAAGTTGAAATATTAAAAACTCAAAAAGTTACAAGACTTTGAAAAGAAATCCAATTTTACTCATTTATTTTTTAACGATTTTTTTAGATGTTTTTAAAATTTAAATTGACAGCAAGTATAATGCGAGAGTAAGTATAATGCAGCGCTCTTTGCTAAATATTTGTTACATACAGTTAATGTAAAAAATTTTGAAGTCATTTCATGCAAAAATAAAAGAGCTGTTGACATTTTTTCATGCTCGGGTCCGCTGGACCCATGTGTGTGGCTTACGTGATTTTTCGGAAGTGTGTGGTTAACGGGTTAATGCTAATTTATTCAATTTGCATAATTAATGTGCAGTTGGCAGCCCTATACTACCAAATATATTATGAAGATCGAACGCTATAACCTTGAACTTGATATTTTCGCAAGCTCATGCGAATACGCAGTCATGTGTGGGCACATAATATTGTAACGTGCGCTTAGTTCGCAAAAATAAAACTCTACCTTTCAATTTAATTCTACCACTTTTATTCAGTATCTACTTTCGATATACACTTTATTCGAACTCAACTCGTTTATTCAATATTCACACTATCACTTTCTAAATAAAACTGACTTCTGGTTGCGTCAACTCCCTCTTTATATAGAAGTGTGAAACATCGAGAGATTTCTAGTAGTTTTTCTATGAACCATGATGTCTAGACAAGTTCCCCTCCCGGTATTTTTCTGCACACACACACACTCACTCACAAACAACGTCTGCCATTATAGCACTCCATTATAGCGTTGCCAGCACTTGTGTTTTCGGTTTAACGTTTTCAATTAGGAAATCAGCATGAAACGTTGGGTGCAGATTACAATATGTATATACAATACATATGTCAGATTAATATAAACATAATTCACAGCACTGAAAGCGTAACTTAAGTAACCACAAATTTGTACTTGTATTTTGCATCTACAAGTTTGTAATCCGCTTTTTTTGCTTCAACAACTATCTACAAGTTCATAATTCACAAATTTGTGATGGAGTCTGACAAAATTGTAGGAAAAAGTATTGTAGCTCACAATTGCTAAAAATTTACGGGATCTAAAAAAAACCTGCAACTGGTTTTGTTCACAATTTGGTGTTTGTGGCTCAATTTTTGGAATGTCGGCCTGTTACGTGGGAGGTTCGAGGTTCGAATCTCAGAAACCAAAAAAAAAAGGAATGCTCTTCGTCTTCACAGGTATTACATTTCGATTGGAATTTGTATATTCTCCGACAGTAATTACTCACAGCCATGAAAAATGTTTTCTAACTAAAAAAGATCAATATGAACAAGAAAAGAAATGTAAACATATCATTTCTTTACAAACTTGTAAGAAAAGTTGCACGTAAATGTTCACCTGTAGAACACTTTGCTGATACACCACAAGCAATTTTATTTGCAAGATGAACAACTTATAGAAAAAAATACCTAGTGAGTGAAAACAGCAAGCAATTTAACAAACGTGTCCCTATCTTGTCTCTTAAACTTCTAATGAACTTTAACATTGTCGTTATATCAACTCTTTCCCCCTTCTTGTCGCTTTATCCAACTGGCCATTTCAACTATTGCGCAAAGCTTGTGAATTGATGAATCGAAACCGTGTCAGTTTCTCAAGAAAAAATAAGAACCAGGCCCGAAATCAAGGGGGGGGGGGGTCACAGGGGTTATGACCCCCCCCCCCCTCCA
Source organism: Melanostoma mellinum (assembly GCA_914767635.1). NCBI lineage: Eukaryota > Metazoa > Arthropoda > Insecta > Diptera > Syrphidae > Melanostoma > Melanostoma mellinum. Next base: position 246,821,453 of record OU612058.1, on the reverse strand, counting down.
AAAACAGCCCGCATTTCAAAAAATAGAGCTAAACCAATCGAAACTGAAACTGAAAATCAAAAAAAAAAAAATAACCGAACAAAAACTAATTTTTTTAAACTTGAAAAACGGAAACTAACCAAGCGACCAAAATCAACTTACTTTATTGCACTATGGAAAATTTGCAATCAAAAAATGGCTGGCTCAACATGACTGACTCAAAATTGAATAAATTTCTCACACAATACTGACTTTTGTATCAATTTCTCTATATTTGGATAGTAGCTTTACTTAATATATTAACATTTGATTACAAGTTTTAAGTAAAAACAATTTGTTTCGCAAATCTGTTGATGATCGCATCGATGTCCAATTCAATGTCGTGATGAATGTGTAGCAATGCAAGACCGGTGAGTCTGTCTTCTGCCATAGTCGATCTCAACCTAGTTTTGAGGCGACGGAGAGTTGAAAAGCTCCTTTCTGCAGTGGCTGCAGTAACAGGAAGCGTCACCAAAATCCAAAGCAGGGTATGATTGGTGATTATCTCGATGTTTTTGACGAGAAACAACGCGTGGTACTTTCAACTCGACACCCAACTGTGTTGCAAGATTTTCAGTTTCAGAAAACAACCGTTGGAAAACAGAATCAGCATCGCTTCTTTTCTTCTCAAGCACAGTTAAAGTATCTTGTATGTTTTGATTGCAAACTGATGTGAAGTTAGCCACGATGCCACAAATGGCGCGAAGCGAAACGAAGGAAACGTTTCAGAAAAAAATTTATTGGCTAAGACATTTCTTACTTTTAAAAGTACATTTTTTATATAAACAATTTATAATTTAATATAAACAACACTTTATTTTTGTTATATTTGATTTTTTTTTATTCCGTGACCCCCTCCGGAAAAAAATTCTAGATCCGCGCCTGATAAGAACTTAGTCGATAGGCCCTTAAAATGGAAAGAGATCCTGGTTGTCCCTTTTCCATCGTTATTTGAAATTGGGCATTAGAAGTTATGTAGGTCTTAAGCTGTGTCCACACTATATGACGAGCGCAAAACCGAGCAGCAAACGTTTGGTATACGTTCATTTGTTTTGAATTCGGATAGGATTTCGGTGAGTAGGTGAACCAATCGGGAAGAGCACACCATATCGGCATGGCGCGACGGTCTATCTGTGGGGAGTGGTACGGAATCTCCAAAAAAAATCCCCATCGGTTAAAATCCCCAAAAACTAAAATCCAACTTGCTAATATCCCCACAGACATAATGCACATGGATGAAATCCACACCTAAATAATCTTTTTTGCCAAAATTACCACGAAATCTCCAAATCCCCAGAGTCTGCTTACATCTAAATACTAAATTATGTGCACTTAGTTCTCAGAAAAATCTCATGAAATTATGTCATTGTGATACTAATTAATAAGTGAGTAATGACTAACAGTTTCTTATGAACAACTAATTTCATTATTAGTTATAAGAAACAAAATATTTTTTTTTTTTTTTTTCATTATAAAACATTAACAATGAAAAGAAACTTTTATTTTGAATTTTTTATTTTCGTTTCATTTGACACTTTGAAAGGGACCTTTTTTGTTAGCTTTACTGTAACATATTACGTTTTTGAGTATTTTTTATTCACTTACAAATTTTGAAAATGTATCTTCATTCAATAAACATAACAAATTTTATAAAGAATCTTATGTTAAATCTTTGTATTACATTTTCCTGCAAACATCCCCAAAAAAATATGTTCAAGTAGTGAATCATGCGATAAAATCGCGCGCGCGATAATCTGGACAAAACTTTTATGGCTTTTAAATATTGGTTGACTCAAGCCTTCCAACCATCGGAGACTCTCTTTTGCGTTGAAAGATTTCCGTAATTTCTTTATAGCGATCATAATTGGCCAGCAATATTTAGTTATTAAGGCTTGTTCTTTGGAACCAACAATCGACTGAGTATCTCAAAGATGGCATTCGTGCAGTTATCAAGCAAAAATAAACTCGTATATAAAAATGAAAAATATTTTGGAAGACTCGTTGGAAGCGCAGTTTAAAGTTTTTGCAATTGGTAAATCTAAGAGTCATAGAATTTACAATACACGAACAACACAGACTTAGAACGACTAAAGGAAACGTATAATACGTACGACGTGAAAGCTACATGATCGATAGAAACCTTTAGATATAAGTAGAAGTAGGCATACTATGATTTTGACATCAATACAATTAGGTATCTTTCTTAATTTTTCTCATCACCTTGAAGTGTCTACTCCGCGACCTAGATCAACAACGAATCCTCAATGAAGAAGCACCTCTTATCTCAAATTCCCTAGGAGTCATAAAAATACTCCACCCTAGCTTAAAATACCTCCACCGACCATAAAACAACTCGCGACTTCGACTTCTCATAATAACTCCACCCAACAACTATACAACAATAGAGTTTGACTTCCAGTCATTGTCCACTAATTATATCCACAACAATATCCTTATTAGCCATCACTGTAGCACATCGCAGTCTTATAACGACATCTACCCGACCATTGAAACCCGTTGTTAGCGAGAATGGTGGCTCCATTCTCACCAAGCCACCAAGTTGTTGTTGTTGGGTGTATTCCCAACTCCGCCATCATCTTATTTATGAAGTTGGGTGCGGAATTTTATATGAACTTGCACGGCGCAAAGTGAACATAGTATCAACCGAGTATACATTTATATCCCACTGCGCGCGGTCTGCTCCCGTTTCGACCGATGCGACGCGACGGTTCGATGGGAACAAGCGCATTACGATGAAGGTACGCTTTTGCCAAATACCGTATATGATGGGCGCATAAAAACAAAAAAGTTCTGCTGCTGCAGCAGCAGCGGTAGCCTCTCGGACTCAGTTAAAAACATGAGATATCATTCTATTGTTGTCAAAAATGTTTATCATATAAAGTGGACATATTGTTTGCATTCGTCGTCCTCGATATGGAACTTTTGTTGCGGCGCAACCGTGAGTGAAGAAATTCACTCTTTGAGACAACGTATCCCAGCAGGAAAGACATAACCTATAAAGCAGCGGAAAACAATATGTTTAGTGGCACGCTGATTTATTGCCGTTAATAAACCGCTCTCGGGGATTCGAAAAACGAGTGCAAGCGGTAAGTCTTCTCCTCCTCCTGGCCACTGATCTCGTTCGCTTCCAAGAAAGAGAAGTCCACCGCTGCGCTGTGCAGTGACAACAACTCCACTATGATGATGATGATGGTTGTTGGCAACACAACTGTGCGAGCCCCAAGAAGTCCTACACCAAACCGCTGTGTCCTTTTTACGGGTAATATATTGATTCTCGAATCCTAAACACGAGTGGAAAGGTTGCCACCATACACACTTCGTCGTTGTCGCTTGAAAGTCCCCAACGTAGGTTTATAGTAGTAGGTACGAGTACCTCTGAGGAAAATGTTTTATTCATGGATTTGCAATGTGAACTCTGGCGCGTTGGGTGCCATGCTGTCCTCCACCTTTAGAGCACACTGAAGTTGGGCAGAACAAGAGGAGTACATGAATGGCTTCTGGATTCATACTGCGCTTTGGGGCCTTCAGGTACCCTTCTTCTGTATAAGTAGTGCGGCGGCATGCTACTGTGTGTGCGCAGCGCTCATAGCGCAAACTCTCGCCTCTTCGTGATCTCAAATTACGAATTTTATTGTGTTCGGAGATTATGTCCGACAATGTCCGACAGGAATTCGCTTTGCTTTATGCAAATTCCAAACAAATCGATTTGAACGTTTGTATTGAGAGTTTTGTTGTTTTGTTTTGTTTTTATTTTCACCTCTGTGTTCTTTTATCGGAGGGGGTGTGCTGTGTGGAGCTTCTAGGAAATAAAGGAAAGCAATCTCAATGGGGTGCAAAATGCACGAGCTAAATCGCTTTTAACTTCAAAGAGTTGTTTGTTGAAATAAAAGACGCACGACTGTTTAACTTTAGGTACATAGGTGAGTTAAGGTGAGGCAGAAATAGCCAGGTACTTGGCTTTTTCTTGTATAATAGGCGCATGTGTAAGTTTCAATTGTACGGCCTAAGGTTTCCCGATGAATTTTTAGAGATTTTAGAATTTAAAGAACTGAACATTAGTCTAGTCAAAATGTCACAGAACTCTGCTCCTGTATCAGGAGAAAACTACGGCAGAAATTTCAACGATATTTTTACGTTGCAGCTTGCACCTTCTCCAGGTAAGTTATCATAAGTTGCATAAGTCGTAATGTCTTTCAAATAAAAAATTAAATGGGCGGACCCCACAAGCTCTGCCACGGTCGAGGCCCAGCACATTTCTCTCAACCATAACTTATGGCGAATGGAAGGGACCTTTAGCGTGAAAGCCGTTTCGTTGGAGTGCAATAACTTTGGGAGGAATGGCCAATTCTTATAGGAATAGCATTTGAGATATTTCTGGCCGCTCGAAATTTGTCACGCACTGTAAGTGGAGATAGCGTTAGTATTTCAATAACTTTGTTTTGAAAACGAATTTTGAAAACGAATGCACACTTTTCATTTTTTTCGTCTGGTAAAAAAACAAAGAGATAAATATTTAAAATTTTTTGGTTTTTATTCAAATAGGTACATATTTGAATTCAATAAATATTTTTGATCAGCTGATTTCTCAAATAAGAAAGAAGCCAAGTTATTTGTTGGGATAAATTTTTGTTAGTGATAAAAAAAACGAGAAAAAGAAACACTGTGTGCTTTTGTTGCTAAAACATCGATTGTTGAACTGTTCGATGGTATTGATTGTTTAAGAAAAAAAAAATCGATTAATCGATAGTTCTGTTTAGCAGCAAAAAAAAGTTTTGAATTTGTAGCCTACTATTGGAGAGGACTCTGATAAATTAAGAAAAAATATTAAATTAAAGACAACTTCAAGTAAAGCATAGATATTTTTATTTGAAAATAGTTCATTCCTTTCGTAACTTCCTTTGTGTGAGTGAAACACCTATGGCTCTTAAGAAATATTGAAGAAAATTTTCTTTTGACATTTGAGTAACATTGTGTTAGTGCTTCTTGAGTCGATTCTCACTTCAAATCGAGAAGCGGCTGTCACTCCTCAGAATCAAGAGAAGCGATCTTTTTGTACAATGGAACGGTTTGAGAATGCTTCTGGACGCTCCTGAACGGCTCTTTTCGTCCAACGGAAAGTGACATAAAGTTTACTTCTTATTGTTATGAGATAGACGCTGAAACAGAAATGTCAATGAAATGTTGGGTATGTTCAACAAATCTTGGCACAGTTTTTGATTTCGTTTCCAACACTCCAACAGGTTACATTAACAATCGGGACTATCGATAGTTTGAAATAAACAATCGAGGTTACGTCCAAAGTCAAATTCAAGGTAACCATCGGATTCCTCGTTGAAAAATACGTCGGATATAGGGTCTTTGATTTTTTTTTCAACGCATATTCTGCCATATTTCCAGGGGTTTCCATACTTTTTTCGCACCCCGGTAGTGGAAAATCATCAAAATTGTGATCTATACATTTTGGTCGGTCAAGGGTACGACGCCGACGGAGCAAACAATATGTCTGGTCGATACAATAGTGTTCAGGCAATTATTATACAAAAATTTGCTTCGCATGCTCTGTATATCCAATGCGCAGCACATTCTTTGAACTCTGCTATTTATATTTCCAGCAAAATACCAGCCATTAGAGAGCCTTACCAACAATTAAAGCAGTTTACAATTATTTTAATACACCGAAAAGAAAAGATATGCTGCCAGAAAAAATAAGCGAAAGCGGCTGAATCTGACGCGATAGATCTCAAAATAGCAAGCAGTTGAAGATTTTGAGGAGCTATTTCCGTTTGTGGTTGAAATTCTTGAAATAAGAACTTTGGAAAGTGAGGCAAAGAACTTAAAAAACGGTAGGACTTCTTCTCGATTAGCTTAAAAGTTATAAGTATGGTTTACCAACTCTCTTTCTCATTTGGCCGTGAGTTTCAAAGAGTGAATTTAGAGTTGGTCCTAGCTATGGATCTCGCCAAAAATTTAAGGGATCAACTAAAAATTAAACGCTATGGCGCAATTTTTCTGGACTGAATATATCCAGTGGAAAATTGCAGCAACAGATAAAATCACTCTTTTATCCTTTCGGGACAAGAACTATACACATTACACAATAACGCAACACAACAAGTATTAACAAACTTCAAGTTTCAACACATACTTACTATGCTTACAAATTCAATCGTAATATAGGTACCTACATCTTATAAAGCGTTCCTTTTCATAACGATTTTTTCATTGCACCCTTTCTTGGTAGCTTATTAGAGAAATAACAACCAAGAGGGTAAACCTCAAACACACCACACACAACTGCATCCGCCGCCCGCCGCCCAACGCCCATACAATTGACTTTAAAAACACCACTTTATATTCAGCTACATACGTTTATTAAAGATATATCCAGCGTTGCCGAAGTGGCACAGTTGTGCCATTTTGGCACCCTTCAGTATCGATTGGCACCTTGGCACCTTTAACTCTCATTTTGGCACCTTAAGAGCTTGATACATTTTAATGAAGAAAACTTAATAAAATCATTTAAAAAAGGCTGAAAGGAATGTTTTTTTTTTTCAAGTAGTGAAACATACATATCGTGTGTGTGTGTACTAATTCATGCCCAAATAATCGTAATGATACTTTATGAGAAAGTAATTCAGTCGTATTTATAATCCCATTCCAAAGTATGTCTAACTTTGGACAGCTCTAAGAACAGTGTCCAAGTCCAAATCGTATTTATACACACTTTCATCGCTGTCTAAGGAATGTCTAACTTTAGACACCGAAATTGGTTGTCTAAACTGTGGCTAAAGTGACATTAAATACAACAACATGATGAACATGTTATAAAACACTGTTGAGTTTGTTAAGATCCAAAAAAATAAGTAGTTTGAGGTGCAAAAACACTACCTTCAACAATTTCATTTATAAACTGCACGAATTTCTTCATTTTATGATACTTGGAAAAGCTGTAACACAAAGTCAAATCAGCTGTTTTTTGGTCTAGTTCAAATCATACGCCACACTGTTTCGGAGCCTTTTAGTTGTTGTACTCGTATATTAAAATACAAAAAATGAAAAATGAACGCCACCATTGAGTTTTTCGTTCAAAGTTGACAGTTTGAGGGGTTGTTTAGACAACTGTTGGAATGTATTCATAAATACGAAATTGGCTAAGGCTTGCCCAACTCTTTCGACGCCCGCCGTCTAGCTGCACAGTTGTCTAAAGATGTTCTAAGCAAATTTTATAAATACGACTGTTTGTTTTTTGTGTTTTTAAATATCTCTCTACCTTTGAAAGGTGGCACCCAGTTGGCACCTTTGGTTACCGAAAATGGCACCTTAAAAAATTTTACTGCGGCAACGCTGGATATATCTAGTTGTACAAAAACAACAATGTAAACAAATAAAATTAAGAGATTTTTCTGCGATACAACATACAAGATACAAGCATCCATTTCCATCAGCCAACCAACAGACCAACACCACTATTTTCAGTTCTCATTATTCTTATCAAAAAAATATCTTGGTTTCTCTTCTCTAAAGAAGAGAATATAGATAAGAGTAAAGAGTCTCAATTGCGCTGTGGTATCACAATCACTGCGCCATAAGTGTATCATTGCGCTATTGAGTTACAGCTGCGCTAGTGTATCATTGCGCTATTGAGTTACAACTGCGCTAGTGTATCATTGCGCCATTGAGTTACAACTGCGCTAGTGTATCATTGCGCCATTGAGTTACAACTGCGCTAGTGTATCATTGCGCCATTGAGTTACAACTGCGCTGTGTGTATCATTGCGCTATTGACTCTTCTATAGCGCAAAGACACACTGGCGCAGTTGTAACTCAAATGCGCCTTTGGTTCTGTTCTCTTAATGCTGTGCTATCGAGTACACTACTGTAGTATTGTGTGTGAGCTAAGGGATGATTGTTGCCTGTAACTTGTGTGTGATGCTGTTGGAGTGTTGGCTATGGCTCTTGGTTCTGTGCTGTGCTGGGGCTGAGTATGTATGAAAGCGCTTGAAGCTCAATTTGCAATGCTTTTGGGTAAATTTTATGTTGTATATCGCATCTGGTTGTTGTGTTGCTATTGAGTTGCAATTGCGCCACTGAGTTATTGGCGCAGGCAAAAGTGTATCAGCGCACATAGCGCAGTTAGTGCGTCAACGCATTGCGCTAGCGCAGCGCTGAGTTACCCATGTTTAGAAGACGACTCATTTGCGTTTAATATTGCAAAAAAAAAATAGCTGAAGTCCTTGACATTGGCGTTAAACATAAGAGAGTAGTGAACCAACAAAAGAATCGTTCGAATCCTTCAGTTAAAAGTACAGAAGAATATTTTCGTGTTACTGTTTTCAATCCTTTTCTCGATTTCTTTGTATTGGACCTTGGAGAAAAATTTATACACTACGAAAACATACTAGAAGGGGTTTCGGTTCTTTTCAAGGATTCTTCGTCAGAAAACAAAACAGCAAAAAAATTTAATGAAACCGTTGAGTTTTACCATACATATTTGGGTGCCGGACCATTTTCTGTTCTTGAAGAACTAAAAACTTGGAAGAGATATTTGATCCAAGGGAATGGTAGTTCCTCTAAGTATTCGTTGGAAGCACTCGATAGCTGCCCCGAAGAAAGCTTTCCTTATAAATATATATATTTTATTAAAGATATTAGCTACACTGCCGGTATCAACTTCATTCCCCAAAAGAACTTTCTCCTGTTTAAAGAGAATAGAAACAAAGAAGCATAATCAACGAAGTGGGATTCTAAAAAATAAGTCTATTTTTATAACAGTGTGATAAGCTTTGGATGTTTACTTATTTGCAGGATCGTTTGAATGGTTTGGCCGCCCTAGCTATTCATCGCGAAATACCTATAACGGTGGGCGAGGTTATAAGAGGTTATAAGGTATATCTAGAAACAACAGACCAATAAACTTTATTTTGTGATTTATTTTTTAGATTAATATTATTTTACTTATTACATGAATATTAATTTTAGTTCATATTCAAACTACGCGTAAAATATAATAATCTTTAGGAAATATAATTTTTTATGGCATGCATTCAATGAAGTATTGTTATTTGTTTTTGTTATTAATTATTAAAACTTTCAAAAAAATGAGCGAACTTGAATTATTCCCCCCATTGCGAAAGATATCTACGCCACTGCTCCGGAGTCCCACAATCTCTCGGTGAGTACGGGAACAGAGTGACAACATTGTGCGGATTTTGGTTGCATTATGGTAAAAGCTATTATTTGAAAATTAGGTTTGGAACAACCTTTCGGTCAACGGTGAGCGTTACAGATCCATGATAACCGACGTTTTATTACTGAAATAGATGACGTGAATTTAAATAGTTTCTAGTTCATGCCAGGCTGCTATGAATGCCATAATTGATTTTTTTTTATGCATCAAATCGCGCAAATCATGTTATAAGCCGTCTTCGTGATTTCAATGGCCAGCTTCAAAGCTACATTTTGGCTCTTTTGGAAATTTTTTGTGAGTTGTGACCTTGATGTTAGCTCAGTACCGCTTACGATTCTGATCTTTTTCTCCTTCCTTTTCTCTTTTCAGGCGTTACGAGAACGTGATCTCGAAGGGATCGCAGCTATCCCTTGCAATTGCTTAACAATGTTTATCTGTTCGTGCGGTAGGTACTCCGTTCCCGTCAACAATAGTAATTAAAAACAACTTGAATAGTTGGAACAGTAACATCGTGTATTTCTACTCTTAAAATTTTACGTGTCTACATGCACCTTACACAGGTCGTTTGGAGAGAAGAAATAGGATGATTAAGTTCGTGCTCGTTTCCTTAGAACGATCGTTTTGATAAATTGGAGCAGAAAAAACTAATCGTATTAATCATGTCGGTTTCGTCATTGAAATGCACAGTAAAATATATATACATATATATAAATATATATATTTTTTTGTTATGACACGACTTGCAGTTAACTGCTAAGGACTCGCGTGACAACATGAGATTTTCATCTAAAACGACTTCAATGAGCATACTTTTTTTTACCAGATATAACTTAATCAATTCGTTTAAAACGAACCAACACGACTCACACGATATGTTTTTTCCTCTCAACGAAATGTGAGCGTTACACGACCTCAACGTTTTACACAACTGAATCGACTTCAAAGGGCTCAGTAAAATTGTAGTTCGACACTTTATGAGAACTTAAAATATCTTTCCTTTTCAGATAAGCTCAAAAGCTTTCCAAATGTTTTTTCTTAGAATTTCAGTTCATTGCTTTAGTTTGTTTTTTTTTTTCAAATAATTTTGCAAAATTTTCTTATTCGAGTTTAGAGTCGTAAAAGATATCTCGTTATAATACGAAAATCAGAACATCATCCAAATGAAAAAATAGTAGGTATCTATGAGCACTTGTATTCAATATCGAATGCAGATACTTACCTTACTTTTATCAAAGTATTTGTTTTCAATTTAATATAAGGAGACCCCAAACTTCTTTTTTGAGACTCTCGCTTTAGTTTAACTGTACCTCCTTCTTTTCTTTTCTTATTGTGCTTCTATATTGTCAAATTCAACAACGCTCAGTCTTGCGACATTTCACTTAATTCGCTCATAACTCCTTTTTAATTTTGCCTCCGAAATGGAAAAAAAATTATTCCCACCCAGCTCCGGTAAAAGTATGATGCGAAAATATTTCACAGTAGCTAACAATTCAGTTAAGTTTTCCTCACACATGGTCTATACTACTAAAGGGGAGTTGTGAATTCGGCATAGGTAAAATAATAAATCTGAGTGCTTAGTCCTTCTTTTCTCCGAACACAACTCAGTTTCACAAAAATTATTATATTTTTTTTTAGCTTGATAAAGCGAATTACAAGTGGCTTTTCGGTCTTGGGCTTGCCGATGCCACTATACCACTGCGCCGCCATTTAATAACTTAACTGTTGTACAGCGAACTTGCAATGAATTATTATATTTAATTTCCTTGGTACTTTCGTTGCGGTTATTAATATGAGGTTGAGAGTTGTGAGCATAAAAAAAAAACAAGAAACAGAACTCCGGTATAAACCAACATTGTGGCATAAAGCATTTGTGAGGTGGTTGGGGAGGGGAGGCAGCGGGTGGTTGTAGTTGGTGTACATGATGCATATGCCACATACAATACACATTACAAGGGATGACGGTCGAAAGGATGTCGCGTGGAATTCCACATATTAAATTAAAGTGTAACTTATGAGTTATGACATGAAGGAAATTTTGTTGTGTGATGGTATGTAAATGGGTGCAATTTTGATATTTCAAAAGATTCAAATACGCATCCCATGTATGGAAAAAATGTTTCGCTTCTGAAATTCGTCGATATTTGTGCAACTATCGATTGGATGTGATGTTTTAATCAAGAGGTTTACTTTAGCTTTTCAATTTCATTCCCTTCTCATGTTATTTAAATTTAGGTAGACTACCAACAACATAAATTGTCTGTCACAAGAAATTGGCAAGTCCTGTGGAAGCCTGCTAAGCAAAGCTCTCTTCTCAGATACTGTATAGGCCCCATTCAATAATCTCAAAAGTTATGGTTTCAAGAAATGCTTCCCTTTTGCTAGTAAACTCAAGGATCTGTCTGAGTTTTGAAGTGTCAGGATTCAGTTTTTTCTTGGATGAAATGCCCGCAAGCCTAATTATTCCTATTAGAATCATCAATTTTTTCCTACCACAAAGGTTTCAAACTAGATTCGACATTCTTCGATGATTTATCAGCTTTGGACACCTAAAATCAATAAATCTTTTTACTATAGGTATCGATTTCGTTATTAAACAGCAAGAGTACACTCTAGAAACGAGTAATACCTTTTTGGAGATTTATCAATTAAATCTTTACATTTGTTCTCGAATGTATGTTGTTGAGAAATTTGACTTCTTTTGAGATTTACGCTAACTAACACTCTTCATATTTTTATAGAAACAACAATAGCAACCTACAACTTTTAGCCTATACTTGAACATAAAAAGTGTAAAAATGTCTGATTCAAGATAAATACATACATACAAATAAGGAATAAGAGTGTCCAGTCATGTAATTCGTGTTACATTACATACTTTGGGATGACATTCTTGGTCATATTCTTGGAAAAAATAAAATTGTTCTACAATCACACGTACAAATACGTATGTGAAAAGTTGCAAACATGTTACATTTTTTCACAAAGTGGTTCCTTCATAAGTTATCCGCGATTAAAATTGAAAAAAAATTAAACATTCTTGTTTTTTTCGTTGTTGTTTCTTTTTACTTGCGATTATAGGTACTATAAGGCAAGTCTTGCAATCGTGCAGAAAAAAAATTTGAGATAACAATTAAATATGGCATTACGATGATAGAGAATACGAAAAAAGTGGGTCCTGCAATTCTGTCTGTCTGTCTGTCTGTCTGTCTGTCTGTCTGTCTGTCTGTCTGTGTGTATATGGATCTACAGCCTGAACTTATAGACCTATTTACTTCAAAATTTGCAGTTAGGGTCTGTGGAGCAGTCTACAGAGGGGTTTTTGGAATTGGGTCTCTAGGTCTTGAAATAACGGTACCTGCCATACAACCGATATGATAATACTTACTTTTCTCGAAAGCGGCTCCAACGATTTTGATAAAATTTTGTGTGAAGAATTTATTTTTGATTGTCTTTCTTATGATGTAAATAAAAATTTTGGAAAAAGTATAAAAACGGTACCTCCCATAGTACCGTTTTTTTCAAAACCGACTTTCTCGTTAACGGCTTGCACGATGTTTACGAAATTTTGTATTTTAGAAGTTTTAAGATGTTTAAGGAAAACTGCATAACAAGATTTGAAAAATTTTAATTTTTGAAATTTTTTAAAAAAATTTAAAAAATTTAGATTTTTTGAAATAACTTCAAAACCATAACTTAGATTTTTCTCAAATTTTTTGTCAAATTAACTTTTGCTAAGGTCTTAAATTTTGCATACTTGAATTTTACAAAACTTTTTTTTTAAAAAAATGTAAAATAAAAAACCGTTATTTTTAAAACTGGTCCAACGATTTTGATAAAATTTTTAGCGTTTTAGAAATTGCAAAAGAATGGCGTTTTTAGATTTTCGCTTGAGACCTTTGGAATATTTAATTGAATTTTTTTCAATATTTTTCGTGATTTAATAAAATTTTCCTAATTAATGTATAGTTGGCAACCCTGTACCACCAAATATATTATAAAGAGTTAACACCAAAACCTTTTACTCAGCCCTAAGATTTTGATATCGTATTTAGAACACAATCGCAAGTTCGTGCGACCCAGTCGTGCTAATTTTTTTTTACTCAATGTAGCAAACTGATAGTCGAGATCATGGAAAATCAGCATTAATGTCTCTATTTGACTCGGTACTAAAAAATGTAAAAATAAATAGTAAATAATTAAAAAAATCGGAGTTAAACACCAAAATCAAGCAGAAAATATGAGTTAAAATCAGAAAATTTTAATGACTTTTTGAAAAAAGATATTTGTGACTTCGTTTCAAAGAATCACTCACACAATTAAAAGTCTTCGATTTACTGCATGATTTTATCAATGAAGAAGTACACACGTGGTCCAAAATTGATAGTTGTAGATGTAGCTGAACTTGGTGTTGCGTTGATTGAAGCGTATATAATAAATGTCTGACAAAAAACGAAGAGCAGCTTTAGTTCTTCTTTTTTTTGGCCCAGTCTAATGTAAAGGGTTTTCCAATAAGAGTGATATGGTTTCTTTTTTGAAAAAAACACACTTTTTATTAAGGAAATTCAAATATTTTTTATTCAATGTGTAGTTCAATCATTACCATTAAATTTTAAATAAAACGTCATTCAAATGGCCACCACGACTTCTTCTGCAGCAACAAATTCGATGACCCCAATTTTCGAGCACTTTTTCCACTAAATCAAGTCGTATATTATTAGTGGCACGTTCAACTTGTAAAGCTTTAAGGGAATCTGGTTTATTTTGAAAGACCAATGACTTCAAATAACCCCACAAAAAAAGTCTAATGGTGTGAAATCACAACTTCTTGGAGGCCATTTAATATCACCATTTCTTGAAATAATCGAATCACTATAAATATATATATATAATATATATATTATATATATAAATATATATATAGGTGAATGTAATGGTTTTTCATGAATATTTTGTGAATTTTCATCGCACCAGAATCGACAGTTTTGTTAATTTACTGCACCAGTTAAATGAAATTGAGCCTCATCGGAAAAGATGATTTTCTTAAAAAAAAAAAAAGTTGCAACTAGAGAACGATTATTTTGATAGTAAAATTGAATAACTTGTAACCGTTGTTCTTGCGTATACTTCTGCATGGTGAAATTGTAAGATTTTCTGAAAGCAATAAAAAACAAATGACAGGTCATGGTATACTAAATGGCCGAAACGCCTCTGCAAAATCATATCATACCTTTACCTATTGGAAAACTCTTTACATATATTAAAATTAAAGAATTTTTTTTCTGTCCAATACGAACAGTGTATGTTTGGGTATACAAGTAATTACGGGGAGTTGTGGTAACGACGAAACGTAAAATATTTATACGTAGGGTAAACGCACTAGTACCCAGACAACTTTTTACTCAACTTTGACTTCAAATAATTTTGTAACCATAAATGCTACCGCGGAAACTTTTATTGATTGTAAGAATATAGACATTTCTCAATAGTATGGCGTTCAAATAAACTGCAAAGAAATCATTGTTAAAATGAATGAAATAACAATTCAGAAAAGTTCCATTTTTGTTAGTATCCGGACAACAAAATTTAGTATCCGGGCGCTTTTGTTTTAGTACCCGCAAGCAACAAGCCTTGTCCGGATACTGAAAATACATGATAATCGAACATTGTTAGTATTCAGACAGCTGGTCGCTGGTCTGGGTACTGAAAAACATCTTCAATTTTGGTTTTAGTGTCCAGAAAGCACAAAAAATGTCAAAGATTTTGTGAATTTTTGTTTTTATACTTTCCATTACAATAAATTATCTATTACTTGTTCAATTGCTAACTGCTTAAAACTGTTCCCACTATTTTTTTTTACACAAATCGACAACGCGACCGCACCTTCCAACCTTGAGCAATAAAATGACGCGTACTTAGTTTTTGAAATACGCATTTCGAGTACCTGAAATCTTGCATGCATGCGTATAGGACACATTGAAGGACCCATGTTTGTTGAAGTTTGTGGATTTTTTTGTGTGATTTATCTATTAATCGCAAAAAGGTCAATATGTCCAGATACTAACACTGTCCGGATCCTAGTGCGTTTACCCTATACAGGTTATAAATGTTGCTTTCTAGGCTCTAGAAGGCCATCTCTTTTCCGAGTTTCTTTCAAATTGGCCCCAGTTAAGAGCCTATTCAACATGTAATGCAAGTAATGTAATAATGTGTTTTTTATTTAACTTGAATTTCGATTTGCTTTACAATAAATCACAATAGAAAGCATTGGCTTATGCCGTCAGCCCAGAAAAAAAAGAGTATATTCTAAACAAAACAAAATTATAATTATTATTAATCATTTAACATTTTAAGTAAAGGCTCCTTTAAAATTCGTGATCTACTTAATAGATTTTTGATAAATTTGATATTGCTTTATGTAGTTTAAAAAGCTTCGTTTTATTATTTGGTTTCGGTATCTTATTGCAGTGCTTACGAAGCTATATAACACGTTCCAATTCTCCCCGTTTAGTACTTCAATAACTTCGTTGAAGTACTAAGTTCTTCCCCAATGAGCTCGCCGAATTGACGCAAGGGTAGGGCACGTTCCTAAGAAATGAATTACATTTTCCGTCTCTCTGAGGTTACAAAGGGAGCACTCCAGATTTTCTTCTGCACCATAGGGTCGGTAGTTTAAGTGAAGTAGCTCTCCTCTCGTTTTAAAAATATGTAGTAGAGATTGTATCTATACTGTACCGATCGTCAAAGTAGTTGTTTACGCCAAGATTGTGTTGGAGACGCTTGTAGGTGTTTCGAGTTTCACTTTGTTGGGCCCGCTCCATAAAACTTGAGAAACTTGTCTGTTCAATCTTTGTCAGCAATTCTCGAAAGCGTTCTTCCCAAGTTTCCCAACCTCTCTCAACCAATTGAACGTTGTGTAGCAGCTCCAGTCGTGACCATTCAGTAAAAAACTGTGATTTTTGTTGAAGTATTTGCCTCGCAATAATGTTGGGCAGCCGGTGATTTTCAAAAGCTTTTTTGATGTAGCTGAGATGCAGTTTGAGCGAAAATGTATAGAGTGGAGCAACGCCAGTCTCTAAATGCAGCATGTATGTAGGGGTATTTTCGGGGAGCCGGAACATTTTTTTTTACAAATTATCGTAGCAGTTTTTCTACCTCCTCATACTGCAAAAAACCCCATACTTGCCCAGCATAGCACATGATCGATCTCATCACCGCTTCGAATAGTTTTTATTATTTTGGGGCGACATGTTGTCTACTAAGAACTCCTCTCCAATTACAGTTAATGGCTTTTTTGGATTCTGCCAATTTTCCCTCAAGATACTTTCTGAAAGATAGCTTGGGTGTAATCAAAACTCCAAGGTACTTGTACTCCTTTACTACCTCCAAGTCCCTATTTTCAAACGTCCATTTCTCCTCTCTGGCGTATCTGCCTGTTCCATTTCGGAAGATCAATATTTTCGATTTAGCAGTATTAACCCTAAGATTCCAAAGTCGACAGTAATTCTGGAGTCTGTTGATCATTATCTGCATCATATGTGGAGTTTCCGCAAGTATGACTATATCGTCCGCATACATCAGTGTTTTGATACTTACACCAGCGAAACGAATACCTCCAGGAAGGACCGTTGCAATGTCCTCCAAAAACAGTGAAAACAGAAGAGGGCTTAATAAACAACCTTGTTTGACGCCCGACGTCGATTGAAACCAGGGAGAAGCTTCATTTCCGTCCAATACTGCAGTCATATTGTTTTCGTATAGACACTTTACAATGTTGAGCATTTTTGTCGACATTCCTAGACAACTCAGTTTATAGAAAAGAGCTTTTCGGTCAATGGAGTCGAACGTAGCGAACGTAAAGTCCACAAAAAAAGCGTATAACTTTATTCCTTTTTCGAGATATGACCTAGCAATGCATGTCAATGAAAAAATGTTATCTACCGTTGAATAACCCTTCCTAAAACCGGCCTGATACTCGCTGAGCAACTTATTATCATGTACCCAGGTTGTAAGTCTGTTGTGTATTATTCCAGTAAAGATTTTCACCACTGAGTTCATGAAGGATATACCGCGGTAGTTATTCGGGTCGTATTCATCACCCTTTTTGAACAGGGGGAAAATGATATTCCTACGGCCTACGGAAACTTTCTGGTACTTCCGCCATGTTATATGCCGTAGTTACCTTTTCTATGAAATTTTCAGTGGCGTTTATGAAGAATTCGTATGATACTCGGTCATCTCCTGGTGCCTTGTTAAGCTTGCATCGGTGAATAACATTCATGACTTCCTCAACTGAAAAATCGCTATCAAGATTTTGATTTTCAATATATGGACAGGCGTACAAAATTTGGTTCTGAAATAGTCGTGTGCTAATTAGTTTTTTAAAATGTTCGTTTAATAAACTTATATCAATTTTGATACTTTTTGCGAAGGGAATACCGTTAAGTGATCTGGCAAGCTTCCAAAAGGAACGGCTATCCCTTACTTCTGACAACTTTTGCACTAAGTTATGGGAATAATGTCTTTGCTTTTCCTTACATAAAGTTTTGTACTCTTTATTCGCTTTTTGGTACATTTCTTTAGCAAAAATTTAATTTGTCGTTCTCAGCAGTCTTAGAAAGCCAAAAGATTTTTTCCTAGCAGAATAGCAGTCCGCATCAAACCATGGTTCCTTCCATGTCTGCCTATTCAACATAATCAAACAAGCAAAAACTCTTTTCTCTTTATACCTAATAGTGTAAGGATATATTTACATTACAATGAATCCAGATCTTATCTAAAATAAAGTCTATTCGTGAAGTTCACCTTTCGCTCGCCAACTTGGTCTTTAGTTATTTATCTATGAATATACTTTTAAACTTAAGTAGGATTTTTTTTTTTTTTTTGTGAAAACTTGTTTTTTTCTGTACAACGACGTTAACATTTTTTTTTTTTTTTTTGATAATTCATCCAATTGATTAATTAAAACTTTAATTTGGTGAGGAAAAGCTAAGTTGTCTTTATATTCCATTAATTTTTTAAAGCCTACCTAACTATAAATTTTTTTTAATTTTAATAAACAAAAAATTTCAGGACCAGTTTTATTAAAGTAATGTCGTTTTAATACAAGTGACGTTCCTCATTATAAACATATAGGTAGGTACTTATTAATTTATAACATCATAAGGATTCCCTTCTCATATTAGAATCAGAGCTGTATACTCAGTACATTCACCTCAAAACTCGACACATTTCCTTGAATCCGAATTTGCGCCTTTCAATCGATATCTCATTTTCTCAGAAGCATAAAAAAGTAAAAAAAAACCAAATTGACGCCTGAATCCAAGAAAATGTTCTCATGCAAGAAATGTCCTTAAAATTGTGTTATTGCATCGACACACAAAATAAGGAAGTGTGATGATAAAAATAAGAAACATCACAGAAAAAGAAACCAAAAATAGAATAAGAGAAACGATTTGACCCGCAGCCATGTAACCGCATTTTTAAGTCAAATGGGCGGTAGTCAAAGTACCCGTCCTAATACAGTTATCGTATACGAATACGAATACGATCCCACCCCTTCCATGAAATTCTGTTTCTTCTTGTTATTCCTTTTCATTTGGTGGGAAGTGTATTTCAGATATCTGGTTTGTGCTCCATACTCCAATGCAACTCGTTTAAGGATCCACTATCAAAATGAGTGTGGATATATAGACGGCATCTTCTTCCTTGTGGTATATTTTTCTCCAGCTCATTCGTGTTCTCCTTTTCGCGCTGTTAGGTGCAGCAACATCAGATAAGTTGGTAGAAGGAGAATGTTCTTCTTCTTCATTCACGTCGGCCTTTTGATGATGTTTAACCGAGCGTGAAAGGAGTTTCCACAATCCCGGAAAATCTAATTTAGTTTGTTCCGGATGCAGGGCAATACCACGAAGCTGGTGGCATTTGAAAAAAAAGAGGAGAAGATTGGGTTGATGATGAGATTGTAAACGAGACCGATGAGGTTAGAGTTATGAAAACCAAAAATTGCGGGATTTTTATATAATAAGTAATCGCTTTCTTGGCTTTCCTGGAAAGATTTTATTTCTCATTTTGACATTTTGAGATTGGAAACGACTCCTTTTTCGTTTCATTCTGCATCCGGTTGTGCGATAGCGTTTTGATGGGCTTTTATACTACTGCAGGCGATTTGTACAGGAAATGGGTAAAGTTTAAAGTGTTTCATTTTTGTTTTTGCGTGGGTAGGTATAGGTTTAGTGATTGAGAAATTGAACTTTGAACTGAAAGGAATACCTATTTCCTGACTTAAACTAAAGGGATTCAAGTTCTTCGGATAACGATGATGTTGTGATTCCAAAGATTGGGTTGGTTTGCCTACTAGGTTCAGACCTATAGGATTAGCTAAATCTGCGTCAATGACAGAAATGCGTCAACACGGTAGGTATGTTGATTTGGAAAACTGTTATCGTGGCCCGTTACTGATTTTAATTTTCGTACTACCTACAGAGAAGTAGAAATTAATCCCAAAAACATGTTTTGTCTGTATTAAGATCTGTGCATGTTTTCTTCATTTTCTACGCTAGAAAATACAAATGACGATGTGACTTCGAAATGGAGATAATTATGTCAAAGTAGACGTTCATTGTAGCACCGTTTCTTAAGAAGATAATGTCATTCTTTCAGGACTGGGGGTAAAAATCTATAAGAATTTTTCAGACTAGGTACGCACAAAGTAAGAAAACTTTTTAAAAGAAATTGGGAGCATTCATCAAAAGTTAGTTTTTTAACTTAGTTAAGTTAGTTGGCTAGTTAAGTTTTTCAGTTGACAATTCTGTCAGCTTTTACAAATTCGATTTTCAGTCAAGAAAAACTGATTCGAAAACTAACAACTGAAGTTCACTCTGTTGGTAGAGTAGCCTAATTGCGTGCTTCTCCAGTGGTCGGTAAGCTGTCAGAAAATTCGATGTAACTAAGAGGTCAAGGTATATCTCTGTTATAGTCTCAAAGATTTTTGTTTTAAATCTTTCGAATTCCTTAACGCAATCCTTGAACAAATTATGCAAAGCAAAGAGTTAATAAATGCCGACAAAAAGAAGAACGTCCCACAACGTAGCACATTTTTTTGTCTGCAATTGAAAGTGAATTTGTGCAACTGTAAAAATTACATGCGAACTTTTAATTGCATTACAGATGATGTTTCGAAGTTTTTTAACCAACTTAGCAAGGCTTGCATTTAAGAATTCGTCCGTAGTTTCCTATTGTCGGTCGACCATGGCCGGAAATAGGCAACTTGTTTCCTTAAAAATTTTTTTAACTGAGCACACAAAATGAAATATGTATAAACCTTATTTGGACGTCTTTTAGATCAAAAAGACGTGACATTTAAAAATTTTTCAGTGCTCGACCACTTGTATTCAAAGAGAAGTCTTGGTAATAACTCTGTTTTAGCTTGGGATTGAAGGGTTAGATACCTTTTCTGGGGCTCAAAAAATAGAAGAAAAAATTAAGACTTATTTTTAATGTAGATACAATTTTTCTGCAAAATTTCATCGAAGTCGGGGTACTAAGTAGACCATAAGATACGGCGGTTTAAAGCGCGCAGTTTCATGACTACTTAATGTCCAGTCCACCTAAAACTTTAAACGCAACGCGATTAGGTATCTCGGAATCGTATTTTTGAAAAAAAAATGCCATCGCGGTGAGCACGATATTTCGATAACTACTACATCTATCAATTTGAAAATTTAAGGGGATGTTTGTACATACAATAGCTAGTTCGTGAACAAAAATCTATTTTTTGCAAAAAACTAAATTTTTTCGACCTCAAAAAATCGGCTTTTTTGGAAAAATGATCACTGTAACTGTAAGATTTTTTTTTGTTAAGTCCTTCGTTCACGAACAAGGTCACACTATGTACTAACGTAGCTTTTTTCTTTCATCTGAGCGGTTACTTTGCTTTCATGCTCGCCGTCAGCCACTACTAGCAAAAGGAGTTATGCAGCAACTTCCCCGATTTTTCGAATTTTCACTCAAAGTTTAATACAAATTCACATAAGGCCATGTTCTTTTATAAGCATTGTAGGTATTGCATTTGAATAAAACTATGGTAACATGCTTAAGAAAAAAACGTTATTTTTACATTTTATTCCTTGATAAAAAAAACTATTATATTTAGCAATTTAACAATGCCTCCCAGAAAATTATTCTATACAAACATGAACAAGACTTAATAGAAATAAGTAAAAACCAAATGACAATTAAAGAAGCTTCTAGAAGATTTGAAATCCCTAGACAAGTCTTCAAGGCCGAATTTCCAAAAGCACAGCTGACAGTTTTGGCAAATTTGGTCCTTGGTACGGTACTCTCTGCTGAAGAAGAGCTTTAAATTATAAACTGGTTAACTAACTTGCCAAATCTGGCAAAAAGCAGTACTACAGTTTTATTCTACGCCATCCAAATTTAAGCTTACAAACGCCTGAAACGGTTTGAAAGAGTCCAACGCAGATCACAGAACTAGGAATACGAAAATTGTTCAGAGGCCTTGAAGAACATATTGCTCAAGAAGATGATTTGGACATCCTTGAGAACGCTTCACGAATTTTCAACGCCGATAAAACAGAGTTCAGCATAGCGCCAGAAACCAGGCCTGTAATCGCATCAAACGGAATAAAAAACCGTCATTAAGTAAAGGCTGTAAATGAAAAAGAAAAACTTTTTGTTCTGTGACTTTTTTCACCGATGGAAGGCTGTTATTCCTTATCAGAGATCAAAAACCTGGCTGAAATCTGTTGAAAGTAGGAGGTCGGACTGGGTTTGAGGCAAAGCCGAAAGTTGGTGGATGCCTATAGAAACTTTTTTTTCTCTAAATGAATGAGAAAAGAGGTGGATGTTTGGATAGCACAACAAATGGGCGCGTTCATCAAAAGTTAGATTTTCAGATTAACTAACTCTTCTCGGCCT
This sequence comes from Melanostoma mellinum, assembly GCA_914767635.1. Taxonomy (NCBI): domain Eukaryota; kingdom Metazoa; phylum Arthropoda; class Insecta; order Diptera; family Syrphidae; genus Melanostoma; species Melanostoma mellinum. The sequence continues at coordinate 246,799,291 of OU612058.1, read as the reverse complement.
CTGATTGGCCAGAATTTAAGTTTTTCAGTTGACAATTCATCAGCTGTTAGCTTTTTCAAATTCAGTTTTTCAGTCAGGAAAAGAAGGCTGAAAATCTATATTCAGTTTATTAAGCTGTCAGATGCGATAAGCCTTGTTCACACTGTACAATTAGTTGGACAGACTTGGGCTTGAAAGACCAATGTTTGATATTGTGAGCCCCTCAGACAACTGTCCAACTTGTTGGATGGTTTTCAAAATTTTTCGAAAATCTAGAAGTTGACTACAAACTTGATAAGTCTGAACGCAAACTACATCAGACCATCCAACTTCCATTAAACGAAGTCTGCCCAACTAATTGTACAGTGTGAACAGGGCTATAAGTGACATCAAAAAATTATATTTGTCAAGTGGTGCTGATTTTGTTGTGCGTGATTTTTATTGAAAAAATACAATTAACTAATTCTAACTCCATTACTGCTTGTTTTTTACGCTTATGAAATAGTTATCGCAGTAAAGTCAACAAGTACCTAATTGAGTTTTTTTTACTTATGCAAATCAAAAGTCGCACCTGACATATCTTGTTAGATAAACGTCTAATGCAAATCTGAATAAGTTTTTCAGTTAGTCTTAAAATCTGAATTGCTATGAACTATCCTTTTGTGTGTTTATTGTAGAAGCCTTGATGTAAAAAATATTTTTGTTTTATTTTCTTATAGGCATGAAAATAGAGTTAATCAGCAACTTGACTCAAATGAGATTTTGAGATTGATTTTAGGGCGTACTCGGGGCCTTTTTTTGCTTAAGAATAATTAAAGAAATTCTTTACTCTTTTTTTCATTTTCTATATAATTCTATGAATTACCCTTTGGTTTAATTAAATAAATTTTACTTTTGAAGACATTTAAATGTAAGAAAAAGTTTCCACCTGAATTAAGTTTTTTAATATATTATTGGAAGTCAAAGGATAATATGAATTAATTAATTATTCACAAGTTAGTTTTAATTATAGACTTTCAATTTCAAAAAACAAAAGCAGTTTAAGTATTTCATTTTCTTTATGGCCGATGATGGCACACTAGGTGGCCGGAAATACAATACCATGGGCCGGATATTGAAAAAAAATGAGTTTTTTTTATCAAAAACCCAATAAATAATTAGTTTTACAGTTTTTGTTAGTATATTTCTTATTTCTACGATTGTAAAATTGACTAATCTCAAGAAGGGACAAGGGACAAATCCTTAAGGCACCGCCACTGGCGACTCTATCCAATTTTTCGGTTAGTTTTTTGTCGACCCATTTTTATCGCGAACTGTGGCGTTAAAGAGTGACTATAATTTATTTTTCGTTTTATAATTCGTTAAGTAAAGGATATTAATAAAAAACCAGACAAATTAAATACTTTTTAAAAGAACTGTTTAGGTACTGAATTTTCGTCCGAGATTCACTGAAATTATGAAATTATTTTATGCTCGTAAGAATTCTAATCGTCAAGTATGCAATCGTCCTGTTTGCATTTGCAGGCTTACATTTGACCAAATAGTCAAATATTTTTTGATGTTTTGGACTACTATTTAAAACGACCAACCACTTTTTCAAGAAAACTATAACTTTGAATAGAATGGTTTTGAAGACTATCATACTCAGTAAGTAGTAGGTCACTTTCTTCGCTACCGGGTGGTGCGAGTCAGGTTGTGAATTGTACTAAAATTTGTTATTTTATTCATGATACAAAAACAAAATAAAATAAAATAAATAGGGTGGCGCAACAGAGCGAGGAGCCCCAGGGCCTAGCGCATTTCACACAACAATGCCCTGTGAAGGAATGAAAGGGACATACAGTTTTCCGCTGATTCCGAACGGTTTATCAAGAAAGCTCTTTTCATGGCAATGAATCAATAAACGGAGGACTTGCCAATTCCTCGCGAAAGGCGCCGATACCCGTGGAAAAACATTTTTGCCATTGTTGGGATACGAACCACGAACCTCTGCATCGAAAGAAAAATCTTGGTAAAATCAAACAGGAAACTTGTTTGTTTTTGCGTCAAGCAGGAACATACTTACCTAAATTAAACAAGCTGGCATTTTCATTTTATTTATTGAAATGCTACAATTTTCATTGCTCAAATCAACAACGTCATTTTCAATTTCATTGTTAACCAGCAACGGTTGTGATACTAGAAACATACATGTCCATGATACTTTAACAACGTTTGTGTTTCGTCAACAATTTTGAATTGTTGGTAAAATATGAACATTGTTGACCAAGTAAGTTCGTGAGAATTCAGCCACGTTTTTATTTGCTCAACAGTTTTAATGTAAAATTTCTATGATAAATGCCTGAATTGAAGTTTGACCCATACATTTGATAGGTCATACTTCAATTCAGGCATTTATCATAGAAATTTTACATTAAAACTATTGAGCAAAAAAACGTGGCTGAATTCTCACGAACATACTTGGTCAACAATAAAGAATAATTAATTATATTGAAGTTCCGTTATGCGACTTCACGTTTTCTGTGGGCTTAAGTATGAAAAATTTTGGAATTCAAAATGTTACTGATACTTTAACTATTCTTTGTTGATTAAAGAAGTATGAACATTGTTGATCAAACATATTGGTGATAGTTCAACAGTGTATTTGTTATTTCAATAATAAACGTGATAGTTTTTGTAATTTCAGCCTTAATTGTTAGTTAAATATGTTTGTTGTTGATTAAGCATGAAATCAACAATCACGTTGTTGATTAAAAATTATAACATATTCAAATCAACTACGAACATACTTAATTTAAACATTTTTATGATACTTACCTGAAAAAAAATTGATCACGGCAGCATACTTGATTTGAACATGCGTTCTTATTTGAATTCATTACGAAACTTGGAAACTTGGTTAATTTCACAACTTTAGATGAATTGTTGATTAACAATGAAACATGTTTAAATCAACCAAGGTTTTTTCTTTCGGTGTGGGTAAACAGCAGACATGCTAACAATAACGCTACGGGTACCTACAACATTCCTGATAGGTATGAATAATATCAGCAATCCCAATCTTTTTTAGGCAGGTAGTTGCACCGTGTAAGGTCCAAGAAAGATGTAGAGTGAATAGGTTTTCGAAGATATCACACATTCCAAAACCTATTCACTCTGCTTTGCCTTTCATTTCATTGCTTTTATTGTATTTTGTCGAAGTATTTCCCCAGTTGGGAGTAACCTACTGGGGAAATACTACATCAAAGCATTTGAATGAGCTTATAGGACATTTTGAAGTGACCATAGGTACCTACTTAAAGGTAGAAAGTGGAAGTAATTTTGTCGAAAGAAACTTTAGAGTCACAATTATCACAAGAATTTTTCAACCGTTGGCCAACTGAAAAATTTATCGGCTCCATCTGTGTACAATTTAAAAATTTAATGATTCTTAATGCACTTTCGAATGCTATTTTGGAAAAAACGAAATAACCATACCAAAAACTATGTCAGAAGAATCCTTATACTACGTTTTTATAAGAAAAGAAATAAAGTAGGTTTGAAAAAGAGATGCATGCGTCCGTCGGCAAACCTGCCGGTTCTAAAGCTATGTACGTGAGCACGGTTGCCTAGTCTGAAAATATTGCCGGATCTGTTAGTGAAAAATTTGTCTCGAATGGCTGACAATCCTCTACTCTTAGCTTAAGCAGTTCCATCTGCAAGATTTACTAAATCCAAAAGTTGTTTTCGTACCAGAAGCGTTAGGGCTCGCACTTCTTTTTAAATTGAATTGCTATAAAAAAAGAGCACGTAGAAAGCTAAAAAAAAAACTACCAAAAGAACTTAATGACTTTCATATGATTAGCAAAACGAATTACAGCACACGTGATCGAGTAATAAAACAATAAATAAATAGAGTGGCGCAACAGAGCGAGGAGCCCCTGGTCCTAGCGCATTTCTCACAACCATGCCTTGTGAGGGAATGGAGGGGACCTACAATTTTTCGCCGGTTCCGAACCGCTAATTGAAAATGCGCTTTTCATGGCAATGAATTTACTAACGGAGGACTTGCCAATTCCTAGCGAAAGGCGATACCCGTGGAAAAACATTTTTGCATTTTGCCTCTGCTGGGATTCGAACCTCGAAACCTCTGGGTTAGCAGGTGGACATGCTAACCATTACGCCACGGGTACCACCGATCGAGTAATACGTAACTGAATTATGTGTTTTTGCTATTACTTCTCACATCATAGCTTAAGTATCACAATTTGACGTTCTTTCATCAGAATTTGAACGAATTGTAGTCGATAAATGAGCAGCAGACTGATGTTGTGTAATAAAAAGCAAATTTTATATGAAAAAATATAACTTTGTTATATAAATAATATATTTTTCTTAATACCTCTCCTAGTAAATATTGACAAACTTGGCAGTCGTGTAAACCAGTCATAAGTGCTTAGAATTGGACTGAAACTAGCCGTAATGGTAGTTTAGTAAAATGGGATAGTGGTTTTGCGGATCGATATTACAGTACATTCGCGGAATCCAGAATTCGATGCGGATGCGGATGACTTGTGAATCGTATGGTGTCCGTGGGAATGGATAAGTTAATAAGTTAGTAGAAAGGTAAATATTTCAAGTCACTCCGTATTTTGAAGTTAGGTAGTATGTATACCTATAATGTCCGACCTCCGACGGGAAAAATCAGAGTTCTTGTTATGAATACTTGAATGGAACCGCAATGTTGAAAAGTTTATCAATAAGTACATACTTAACTTGGTGCAGAAGCGGAGATCTGCAAGTTCCTACCTCAGATTTGGTTGGTTTGAGTAGGTACTTCAACACACTGGTGTCGGTAACTGGTGAAACTGGTTATGAATATGACAGAGCTGTCAAGATATTTGATATGCAAGGTCGAAATTTTAAATTGGCACGTATTGTATAAGTTAGCAGCTGTGTAGTGTGTAGGTTAGTACCTAGTCTAAGAAGTATAGTTCCAGTAACGACTACCTACACTATTGTCTTCAGCGAGTGAATCCGCCGACGCCGACGGCAGCGTGCGTCGATCGTTCGACACAACAATTAATGTGGTGTTCTAGTTTTTGATTATATAAATTAAATACTTTTTGTAATAAGCAGGTTAAATCAGAATCTATATCTCTTCATAAAACAATAGGACATCTCGTAGGTAAATGTCCTTTTTCGGTTCCCATCTATGGGCAAACAAATTTGTGGAAAAACTCCTTGGTAGGTATGTCGTATGTCTGAAACCATCAAAAACCATACCAATGATTAAAATTGCTTTCGAGTCGTAAAAGTTCAGTTCGGAAGGATAAGACCATGTCTCCTTTCAAGGTATACCTAGGTAAAATAGAACCAGCACTTGAATAGGTTTAAACACGAAATGCAACTGTCACAACAAAATAATCCTTACTCTGGTTGGAAAGGGCCGTTGATTCCGTAGCGCTTCATGCAATCCAGATGCAGCTTCCGATAGTACAACCAAAGCTTGCGATGGCAAATGATTTCCTCCAAATGTGTTACTTTCCATAATAAAAATAATCCTTCAATTCAGTTTTCTATCTCTCACACTTTAAGTTCTTTCTATCCAAATCGACGGCTCATCGAACTAACTTCACTTGTTTATTTATTTTTTTAAACTTTTGATGCCAAACTTATTTTATCAAATTATTCTATTAGGTAGATACATAGGTAGGTAGGTTGGTATGTGGAACTACATTTCACTTTCGCCCACGTCCATACGAATCACATGCATTTGCTGGCTAACACCTGGCGGAAACAACAAACACCACACTTCGTTCGCGTGTGTGAATTTAAACAACCCACGCACGAATTATATCTTTAATTGATTAATAAGACTTTTCTTTTTAAATATATTCATAACTTTATTTTTCACAACTTATGAGACCTAGTGTTTAAGAGAGGAGTCCACTTCAACTACTGACCACCATCCAGTCACTTTCTTGATCATGAACCCATTCGCATCTTTGGTGGTCGATACTCAAACAGTCGTATCGTTTTATGATATTATAAACAAAAGTGGCAAACTGCTTAGTTTGCGGTTTGTCAACGGAGAGTATCGTTTATCAAATGACTTTATAAACAAAGACACATTTTGCTTAGTTGCAAGTTGGTGTGGTCTTTTGAAATATTATTCTGATACTCTTTTATTTACATAACAAAGTGTTTCGTTGCAACTTATTCTTTTATGATTATATAACTCCTCCTCTCTTAGAGTAAAGATTCTCCTGAATCTTATTTAATATAAATTTTAACATATATTTATATAGTTACTTTATGAAAAGAATATAATTGATTGTTTAACAAAAATCAAGATTTATTCTTAATATTATATTGATAATTCAATTCCCAGTTCCTTAAGGAATTCATCTTCTTTCTTCTGTGGTTTAATGTTTTTTATATCTATTTTACTTAAATTGATTTCTTCAATATTATCTGAATTTACTTCGGTAGTTTTAAAAGGTAGTACCGTTTCGAAAATTTTGATTTTCTTACCATAATACAAAATTATTATAATCACTATTATAACAAGTACAAAAACAAAGATTGAACATGCATAATTAATATTTTTATGTGTTTTTAGTTCCTCAATCTGTTTTATGTTGTCTACATTCGTTGTTATTATGTCTTCTAAAGTAATTTTTGGAATAAATGTCACATTATTATTTGTAACAGGAAAGATAAATTTTTCACTGTAACTATTTCTTTTGTTATTGAAAAAGTGATTTAACATTTCGAAAGAGCAATTGTTGAAGTGTATTAAATAATTTTTATTTAGAATTGTATTTCTGGAATTACAATTTTGTTTTAAATTAACATTGTTTCCATTCTTTAGAATGATAGTCTCTTCGTCTATTTTTAGAATTTCAACATTTTTGTTAACGATAGTTTTACAATTATTGTTAACGACACAGTTTTTACTTAATTTAAATTCATTTAATGTATTCTTTTCATTGTAAGTGTACGTTTGATTACTAAAATCAATTACTGATTCTATTTCCTGATCGATTTCTCTCATTTCTTTATTAGGTATTGGAATAATGTTCCTAACTTGAATCTTTAAAAACTCTTTTGGAACTTTTAATATAAATAATAAAAGATTGTTTTTGTATTCTACAACAGCAGTTCTGAGAAATTTGAGTTTGTTTAAATCTATTTTATATGTTTCGATCTCTTCATTAGTTAAGATATTTGGATGAATTAAACCATGTTGAGCAGACACAACATTATCTTGAATATTTTCTATCAAATTTCTAAGCAAATTTAATTGTATAGTTTTATCAAAATATACCGTTTGAAGAACTACTTTTTTTAATACTTGGTCTACTGAATTAAGGCTGTTTATCCAAAGTTGTCGTTCATTGAGTATGTTCTTTTTAATAAGCTCTATTGATTTGTTAAAGTATTCATTTACTTTGACCTGTTGATTTAATACAGTAATAGTGTTATGTAGATTAGATTCTACTAAACCTAAATGGTTAGTTATATCTTCTTTATCAATGTCATCCATTGTTCCGAATAAGAATTTTGCTGTTCTTCCAACTATATTTATTAATCCTCGTTTATATCTACGATTTTCTTTGGGAACTAAAGTATGTAATTTATTTCTTAAGACTTCTATTTCGTTTAAGATTATTGTTTGATGATCAGTATACAAAGGTCCGGTATTATTTTCAATTTCATTTAAAACATCAACTATATCACTTGGATTAATTATGTGAACAATTAAATCGGATTTGATAACTATGTCTTCAAGTTTACCATTGATTTCTATGTATCCGTTTTGATCTAATATTGGTTGAACATTAATCGTTGCTGTTATGAGGTTCAGGTTGTTCACCAGCAATAATATTAGGATTACCTGCAAATTTATATTTACGTTTAATATTTGTCGAATGAATATTATCTAAACGTGCAAATCTATACTTTGGTTCTTCCTTATGTCTTACAGCTTTGTAGTTTTTGATATATGCCTTTTCTCTATTTTCTATATATTCTTCCCTTCCTTTGTTAACTTTATTTAACAAATTAGTTTTTGTTTTCAAAATATTGTTCCTAATTTTATTGTGATCTACTATGTGGTTTTGTACCTCAGTTGGAGAATATTTGATCGTACTATGTATGCGACTATTATATGTCTTAACTGCTAATTGTATTATTCTTCTTGTTGACAACTCTTTCTGTTCTTGTTTAATAATTCTAAATATTTCAACAATACTGCTGTGAAATCTTTCTACATCAGCATTTCCCGTATGGCTATTTGGCTTTGTGTAATGAACTTCAATACTTTCCTTGCTTAAATATTCTTTTATTATTATTGTTTTAAACTCATTATCTGCTATGATTTTAACTGGTTTTCCTATTCTTGTAAAATGTTCTTCTAGAGTTTCTAACAATGTACTTGCATTTCTATCACTAAGATAGTACGCAAAACCGAATTTTGAAAATTTGTCAATTATGGTTAAGAAGTTTTGCTTCATAATTATATACGTGTCAATATGTATTATTTTATTTATTGTGTCGGGTGTTTCAGTTAAATTAAAAATATCTTTTATTGGTTTTCTATCATATTTCACTTCATTACATCGATCACAATTGTTTATAACTCTCCAAATGTAATCAAGAATCTTCGGAAAATAAATTTTATATTTAATATTCTGATACGTTTCATTGATTCCAGAGTGGTAACTTTCTCTTGTATGGTATAAAGCTATTTGTTTTATTAATTCTTCTTCTGTTTTTATGTTTTCTGCTCTGTATGTACATCTTATAAATTTAACAGTTTTACTACTGGAATAAATTTCTCTGACAATTTTTTGAAAAATATTATATTCACTATCATTTAATTCTGTAAATATACCAACAGTTCCTTTCAGGTTTTCTAGTTTAAGTATATCTGCACACTTATTAAAGTCTCTTTGTTCAAAATAAATAATTTTGTTTCCATGGATTATTTCCATATCCAAAAGTTTTTCTTTGATTAATATTATTTGAATTCTATATTTATTTATAATTTCTTCCTTAATTGGAATGTAATCTAGTAAACTTTCTGCGGCTGAATGTATTGTAACTAATTCATCTGTAAAAATACTATCATTCGAACATTTTGTTGCATTTGCTTCACTATATTCAGAATCTGAATCTGATTCTAGTTCTTCATTGTTAATATCTATTTCTGTACCTGTTTCAATTGATTTCGGATCATTACAAGTTTCTTCTTTTATTCTCGATAAAAAATCTGCTACCTTATTGTCTTTCCCTTTTAAATACTCTATTGTATAATCATACGCATTTAATTTTATTAACCATTTTTGATGCCTAACAGATAGATCCTTTCCTTTGTATTTTGTTACTAAATATTTCAACGGTAAATGGTCACTAAGAATGTGAAATTTTCTGCCGTAGAGGTAAGGTCTAAAATATCCTAGAGCCCATACCACAGCTAAAAATTCTTTGTCTGTAGTTGAGTAATTTCTCTCGTGTTTATTGAGAGTTCTAGATGAATAGCATATAGGATGATTGTCTTGTGTTAGAACAGCTCCTAAAGCATAATCGGAAGCATCAGTTATTACTGTAAATGCTTTGTCAAAATTTGGATACTGTAAAATGGGATGATGAGTTATTATTTCCTTTAATTTTTCAAATGAATTAATATAGTTTGGATCTGATGTATTAATCTTCGTATCCTTTCTTAGGTACTTAATCATTGGGTGTGCAACTTGTGCATAGTTTTTGATAAACTTTCTGTAGAACCCTGTGATTCCTAAAAAGCTTTTTATCTCAGTTTCAGTCTTAGGTAACTTTAATTCTCTTATCACTTTAATTTTGTCTGGGTTTGGTCGTAATCCTTCTTTAGTTAACATGTGACCTAGGAATGCCGTTTCTTTTTTCATGAAACTACATTTGTCTATCTGTATTTTCAGATGATTTTTATCTAAAACCTCTAATATCTCTTTAATATTATTTATGTGTTCTTGTAACGACACACTAAAAATTAAAATATCATCCATGTAAACAATACATGATTTATTTATGAAATCCCTCAAGATTTCGTTCATTAATCTCATGAACGTTGCCGGAGCATTTTTTAAGCCAAATGGCATTCTAATGAATTCGTATAAGCCATGTGGTGTAACAAATGCTGTCTTTTTCCGGTCTTCTTCCCTAACCATTATTTGGTGATAGCCTTTCGCTAAATCCAAAGTCGAAAAGTATTGGGCTTTCCCCAATTTGTCTAGAATAGCATCTACTTTTGGAATAGGATACTTGTCATCCTCCGTGATGTCATTTAATTTTCTATAATCGATAACAATTCTATATTTTTGCTTTCCTGAATTATCGATCTTTTTCGGTATTACAATCAAAGGACTTGTATATTTAGAATAACTCTTCCTAATAATTCCTTGCCTTTCCATATCGGTTATTTGCTTTTTCACCTCTGCTTCGTATTTTTGAGGATACCTATATATTTTTGAGTTTATTTGTCTGTCGGTTGTAGTATTAATTTCATGTTCTATAACATGAGTGTGTGTTAGTATATCGCCTTCCTTGAAAAATAAATGCTTAAACTTTTGTAATAGCTTTTCCAACGCCAATTTTTCTTCTGCACTTAAATGGTCAGTTTCTATTATGTCTGTATCAATTATAACTTCAAGAATTGTAATCCTATTAAATGGATCTTCTTGAAATCTAATATTTTGCCCGTTTATAACTACTGTATGATTTTCCATATCAATTTTTGCGTTAGTATATCTCAATATATCTGTGCCTATAATGAATTGATATTTTCTATCTGTAACGAAATGGTGTACTTTCCATTTAACCATTGCTCCTTTTGGAAGCTTAAATTCTGAAGGACAACTTGTGTGAACTTCAGCACTAAATGCATCTTTTTTATTTATTGTTGAATATGAAACTTTTGAGATTTTAATTTTATTGAAGTCTTTCACTTTTGAACTTATCAAGCTAACATTTAATGCCCCTGTGTCTACTAAAGCTAAGTATTCTTTATTGTCGATTGTAATTTTTATTATGGGAGACCTGTATTCCTCCCCGGATTGATAAAAAAATTTCCTACTTCGATATTATCTGCATTATCTTGAGATGAATTTTCTTGTTGCACCAATTGATGATTATTTGATTGCCTTCTCTGAGAACTATTCTTAACAGATATGTGATCCACCTCCATTGGAACCACAGCATTTTGACCTTGATTATTAGAATTACCATAATTTCCAGATTGATTTCTATAGTGATTACTTTGATTTTGGGAATTACTTCCTCTCAGATATTGGTACTGATTACTATTATTATTATTTCTATAATAGTTACTATTGAAATTTCCTGACTGTCTTTGATAGTTATTACTTTGGTTATAATTGTTGCCTGTTCTTTGGAAACGAGTATTTTGATTAAAATTGCTTTGAAAAGTTCTATTATTATTTTCTCTGACATTTGGAACGTTTGATTTGTTATGATTGGAAGTTCTAAAATTTGTTTTAAATTTATTTAAATTTTGTGTTCTTTTTGCGAAATGATTATTTTTGTTTTCAAAAATCCTATATTCATTTCTAATGCAATTATCTTCAAAATCTACACGGTCTAACTCATCCACAATATCTTGAAAAGTATTCTTTTTTTTAATAGCATAAGCTAACGTACCTTGTGTAATTCGTTTAGTGGTATTAACCAATAATGATTCTATTCCTGTCAAATCTATATTTTCTGTGTCTTTATAATACAATCGAAGCTCTTCAGCTTTATTCTTATATGTGTGTAATTTTTCTAATAAATCACTTACCGAATGAACTTTTATATTGGAAATTTTATAGTATAAATCTTCAGGCATATACTCCGGTTTGTACTGTTGCTTCAATTTGGTTTTGATAATCTGCCAATCCTCAATGTCGCTTATGTTGATTACTGCTCGTTTTGCTTCTCCTTGGATTTTCTCTAGAAAAATTGTTGCTACTGCTAGTCTCTTATTTGGGCCCTCTTCGAGTCGGTTTAAGTAGTATTCCACGGCTTGTATGAAAGCTGCTACTTGTATATTTTTTCCACTGAATGGTGTTAGATGCTTAATTTCTGTTAGTGTTCTTTCTCGCACTGATGCGGGATTAGATAGTATATTTGCTTGTACTCTAACAAGAGTGTTTAACACTGCTTGTGTTTCTTGAAGAGCATGTACAATTCCCTCCATTTTAGATAAAGGTCTTTATTTTTTTTTTTTTTTTCAAGAAATAAAAATTATAAAATAGTTCACTGTTACTTTATGTGTCGCAAATTCGAGTTTATTTCAATGAAATAATTTCACACTTTTTATTAAAAACGTATTTTTGGAGTTAGATTCTACCACGACTGCGCCAATTATATCTTTAATTGATTAATAAGACTTTTCTTTTTAAATATATTCATAACTTTATTTTTCACAACTTATGAGACCTAGTGTTTAAGAGAGGAGTCCACTTCAACTACTGACCACCATCCAGTCACTTTCTTGATCATGAACCCATTCGCATCTTTGGTGGTCGATACTCAAACAGTCGTATCGTTTTATGATATTATAAACAAAAGTGGCAAACTGCTTAGTTTGCGGTTTGTCAACGGAGAGTATCGTTTATCAAATGACTTTATAAACAAAGACACATTTTGCTTAGTTGCAAGTTGGTGTGGTCTTTTGAAATATTATTCTGATACTCTTTTATTTACATAACAAAGTGTTTCGTTGCAACTTATTCTTTTATGATTATATAACTCACGCGGCTGTATCAATATCACAAAATTAAATTTATTATCCGTTCGGGCTCCACAAAATTAAATGCAAATCACCACCAAATGATCATCAAATGCAAATGCATAATTTTCTAATAACACAGAGAGAAAGAGAATCCGTGACAAAAAACACGAAACGCACACTGCACACACAACACGCAATTGGATTTTACGGAACAAAAAATCAACAAAAAAGATACAAATGTATCTAGTGCAATTCAACACACCCGTTCGAGGGTTCAACGTTAACTGGAACGCCGCGCAAAAACCAGAAGTCAAAGCGAAAAGCTGCTGCTGTTAGTTGCTGCTGCAGCCAAGATGAAAGGATTCGCATTTGGATTCGTTGTCCGCTGCTGCGCAGTTGGATACGCCTTCGTATGTCGTATCTCGCAGATACATTCGCCCCACTCTGGCCAATTGTATGAGTGTGCGATGGGATTGGTTGACGGAACCGGTTTGCAGTTCATTGTTCCATCGACCAATGACAGAGATTAACCGAGTGGAGAGTGAGTTTTTTTCTGCTGTTGGTTTTTTCTCAAAATGGAACCTACAGCAAATTACACGAGGGAGAGAAAGATACTTAAGTATCTCAAGTCGGAGTCTCGAAACTCGGAGTAGGTATACCTACCCAGTGGGGGGAGACAAAGTGGAGGGAAAAAAACTAGGCGTAGGAAGTTGTCTGCATCTAAAAGTGATTTTAGTACCGTCCGAGAGTGTGTTAACATGGAGATAACTAAATAAAGTAGGTATCTTGTAGATACTTTTTTTTTGTTTTTTTTTTTGTGCTTTGTTTGTGTCCGTTTTTGGAAATTTCAGCTTTTGTGTAGATCGTAGATAGGTAGGTATGTAGAATGTAGGTTTATAGCTTATTGCCTGGCAACCCATTCCACGCCACCCCAAAAATAGAGCGTACGTAGGTTGGTATATCTACGGTATGGTTGGTAATTTAGCCTCCTCAACCGAACCAAACAATTTCTTGCTCATTAACTCGACGAATAAATGACATTAATTTGCTGGATTGTGGCAGTTTGTTATGGATTCCATGTTGGTATGTCGTATCGACGAGATACTCGATAAATTTCCAATAAAAACAATGCCATACTCTGAACAAGGCAAAGCTTAAAATAAAAAATAAAAAAAACTCAGCACTCCTCGCTTTGCGCATGAGTATCTTTTGCGATAACTAAAGTAGATATCTTTTGTAAGTAGGTAGGTAGGTATGTACATATATTTGATAAAAGTATGAGGCGAGGCGAGGTGTGCCTTCTTTGTCTGATGGCTGTTCTGAGAAAATTAAATACTAGTCGGTACTGTATAGGTACTCGGACTCGGACTGCTAGTCCTACTGCTGGGGACTTTCTTTTTTTTAAGTTATTTATATTCTCTCTCGCACTGGGTGTCATTTTATTTTTTATTTGCCACTAAATACTTGCGAGTCGGCAGCTAATTTATGGAGTGACCAACAACTTTTATATATAAGAAATCTTTATTTCGGATTTTCGCTTCGAAATGGCTATGAGATAAATGGCACAGCTGATGCTTTGTTATGAACATTGTTACGTAGGTATACTCATATGTACATATGTATCTTCAAATTTTGGCATATACCTACCTATCTCGTTTGGGGCTGTTTCAATAAAATATGGTAGATACCTATATCTTATGGATATTCGAAAGGCAGAGGTATTACCTACATACTTATTAGATGGCGTTTGAGTGGCCAGAACTGTGACCGAAGAAAAGAATTTGTGGATTATCTCAATTTTATGTTGTTCTAAACGACATCTATTTCCACATCAAGACATTCTAATGAAATTCTGAGTTGTGATCGTGGCCGTTGTGTTTTAGAGAAAAGATAATAAAGCTTTATAAAAAGACTTGTGTTACACATAGTTGGCAGGACTTGATGTTGCATTTTGCATGTGCAATTAAAGTTTTAAGTTTAAAAAAAATTGTTTTTTCCAAATTTCGAATGCTAATCCGCCTTTCGCATTATCGTTGGCCGAATTTCATGCTCTTCGAAAATGCTTTTGGGTTTTTTCCTGTATCGGCGCGAGGATACCTAGGTAAAAGAATTCAATTAAAAACATTTTTTAAACAAACAACGACTGAACCAAAATTGGAATTGCTACAACTTGAAATTGACATGTTACGAACTAAAACATGGTATAGGTAAGAACATTTTTCTATAATTACAGTTCAACCAACATCCTTCGCCAACAATTTCGATTTCGAGCGAGCTTTCTCCAGTTCTGCACTTTAAGTCGGTTTAGGTTGCGCCACCTAAAACGAGGTTTTGTTTTCCGCGGTTCCCCTGAAATGTTTTTTCGAGGTCGGAAGAAAGCATGCCCGGTGAATGGAACCTTAGTATCGTATGCACGATCCTAAGAAGGGAGATCCTAACAATTGCGCCAATTATAGAGGGATAAGCCTCCTTAATGTCGCCTATACTGCTGTAATATATGTAAACGTCTGAAACCCCACGACCCACGTCAACAACTTGATAGGTCCTTATCAATGTAGTTTTAGACCAGAGAAGTCCACAATAGACCAAATTTTCACATTGCTGAAGATCTTGGAATAAACCCGAGAGCATAGTATCGATATTCACCATCTTTTTATCGATTTCAAGGCCGCGTATGACAGTATCTACAGAGACGAGCTGTACAGAGCCATGTCTAGTTTCGGCATCACTGCAAAACTCGTACGACTATGCAGGATGACTTTGGAGAATTCACGCTGCTCCGTCAAGGATCAAGGTCGGTAAAGAACTCATCGAGACCTTTGATGTCGAAAAAGGTTTTAGGCAAGGCGACAAACAGTCATACGATTTCTTCAACATCATACTTGAATAGATTGTAAGAAACGTGCTTTTTCGTGTACTTATTGAAAGAGATGCGGCAAAAATGGGTTTAATGGTTAATGAGGGCCGAACGAAGTATGTGTTGTCATCAAACAAGGTACAAGGACACCGAACATCGACGACAGACATAACTTCGAGGTAGCACAGGACTTCGTCTGCCTTAAATCCGCTATAGACACGGAAAACAGCATCAGTGCGAAGATCAAGCGGAGAATAACTCTTGCCAACCGTTGCTTCTTTGGGTTAAGAACGCAATTGAGAAACGAAACACTCTCCAGAAAAACCAAGGTAACCCTGTATTAGATCTTGATCATCCCAGTACTGCTTTACGGCGCGGAAGCATGTACCTTATCGAAAGCGAATTAGGAAACCCTTGGTCGTTTCGAAAGAACAATTCCCCGAATGAATTTTGGTCCCGTATGCCAAGACAATGTGTGGAGAAGAAGATACAACAACGAGCTGTATGAGCTCTACCGCGACATACTTTTAAACATAAATGTCCCAATGCCCTTGAATGTGGGAACGAGCTTGACTGCATTCACACTGACTTCTCTAAGGCGTTTGACCAATTTTATCACAATATTATGCTATATGGTACTTAAAAGCTTTTGAATTTCGTCCAATATTAATTGTTTGGATAGGTCTACTGAAGGCAAATTCCGTAACGTTTTGTCAAATTCCTTTAACGCTTTACCTATCGAGCCACAAGGAAGTCATCTTGGTCCCTTACTTTTTATTATTGCAATAAGTAATGTAATTTCTTGCATCTCCTACAGCAGCATTTTTATCTTTGCCGATGGTATGAAGATGTTTAAAATCACCAAAAATGATTTAAACAGCGACTTCTTATACAAAAGATATTGACGCAGTTTTGTTCTATTATGTGCTAAAGTATGACTCCCGCAAAAGACCGCCGGGTATAAGCGTCTTTTCAATATCGCAACAATCCCTTTAAAAAGTTTCTAGATTATAGACCTAGGTAGGTGTTATTTTAGTAACAACCTCGAATTAATGGAACAAATATCAACTTTATTATAATCAAAGCAAATTCAATGTTAGGCTTTATTAAACGATGGGCAAAGAAATTTAATGAAATTTAATGTTAAAAATAAATACATAAAATAAATAGGGTAGCGCAAGAGAGCGAGAATCCCCAGAGCCTAGCGCATTTCTCACAACCATGACTTGTCAGGGAATGGAGGGGACCTACAATTTTCTGTCGGTTCTGAAAGGCTAATCAAGAAAACGCTTTTCATCGCAATGAATCTAAGTTCGGAGTATTTGCCAATTCCTCGCGAAAGACGATATTCGTGGAAAAACATTTTTGCCTCTGCTGCGATTCTAACCACGAACCTCTGGGTTAACAGACAGATATGCTAACCATCACGCCACGGGTACCACAATGACTTCTATGTTACCTCTTCCTTATGCAACTGTTATGTTCGTCCCCATCTCGAATATGCTTCTCAGGTTTTATCTTCTCTATATGAGGTACATTAATCTCGAATCAAAGATCCTTTCATTCTCCCTCCTTATGAAAATCATATTCGCGTATTAAATCAAAACCTCTCACAACGACGAATAAGCAAAATCTTAGTATTTTTTCTTCAACTAATATATCAGGCTCAATCGATGCTCCCGGCGGCGTGCTCTGACATATTAGATTCAACATTCGTAGATCCGGAGATACTCTAAACGCCAAAGATCTACTCCCATTTGGTTGGGAGATCTACTCTGAATTCACGCACACAAGCAAAAAGATTTGTTCTGTCAAACTTCAAATGGAAACTAATTTGCTTATTTTCAATTGGTTGTGCCAGCGTTGGGTTCAAAATATTGCTATTAATTGTGAGGAAACAAGTAAATAAAATAAAATTCAGTTATTTGCTGAAGAAAACAAATTACAAAATATGAAAATATGAATTGCTATATGTGAACATCAATTTAACCGCCAACACCAGCAAAAATCTTAACATGTTCCATTGAAAGGAGTAGTTCTCGATTTGAGAGTAAATCTATCGAATTTCAATGAAAAACGCTATAAGAACCATTTGTTAACCTTTTTAACCTTTTAGGCCGTGTGTGAATTGCGTTAAAACTTCTACCACGATTAAAATTGGACGTCTTGTTTTAGGTGGGATCAAATTTAACCATTTGCTGTGTGAATTGCGTTAAAACGGTTATTTTAATCAAGATTTCTTCGTAGGTTAAAAAAATTTCCCTCGATAATTTTTGACATTTCCCTGAACAAAAATTGGTTTTCTTTTTCACGGAAAAATAATTTCTCTTACAAAACATATTTTTAAGAAAACAGGGTTAATAAAAAGTCCCTGAAACTAAAAAAAAATATTTTTTACTTATTGTTCTCGATTTTAATGTCATATTTTAAAACAACAATAAAAAATATTCAAACAAAATTCCCATTTTGATTAATTGATTTATTCGGTGTGGTAACACTGAAAATTAGTTTTCACGGCTGATATCTTTTATATATTTCAAAAGATACAAAACAATAAATTCGTATTTGGTTTAGAAAAATGAGAAGTTGAAAGTATTTTATATTATTTCTTGTTTTTTTTTAACCAGACATATCCTAATTTCAATTAGCTTTATTTTTTCTTCGTGAGACCCTAGAAAACAACAGCATTGAATTTATATAAATTAATTGATTTCAAACGTACATTTAATGTATGGTTTTCCAGCCATCCTTCGTTTTTTTTTTTTTCTATTCACCTCATTAAAGTCAAATTTTAACGCGGGTTAAATTTTAACACACATTTTAACGCAATTCACACACGGCCTTAATTTAACTTTGTTCTTTGTTAATAATTGTAATGTTTTTTATCTTATCTCCGTATACGTTCTCTTTGTGCTTGTGTTGACGTTATTTGGTAACCACTACGCTTGCATCAATGTTGAAGAGCGTAGATAAGTGTGTACAAATGAACTAGCTCTAAGTTTGGGCCAATGTTGTCACTTTACTGCAATTGCAGTAGATCTACTCCATTTTTTCCTAAAATAAAATCAGAAAGAATTTGTTTTTTTTTTTTAAACTTAATTATAAATAGTTTTTTTTTATGTTTTGAAAAGAGATTGATGTATTTATTTGTTTCTTTGAAAAAAATCTACTGCATAAAAATGTAATCTAGGTTCTACACTTTTTTTGTAAATCGATTCGATTTTTTGAGAAAAAAAGCGACGCATACATAATGGTAAAATAACCCTCAAAAAACAACGGTAGAACACATCTTGATTACCTGTCCACAATTCCAATCGCCGCCCACAGGACCGACCACATTAACTTCATCAAAAATCCTTTACCTAGAAAATCGTCTAAAAACTATAGAATTTTTAAAACAATGTAATTTGTTTAACAAAATATAAATTATTCTAGAATATGCAAAACAAAATCATACAAATGTAACTAAACATCATTATCTTGTAAACCTTTTCTTTCAAATTTGAAGCCAACGCTCAAATGGGTTATTTCTTAGTGCCTTAATGCTTCATTTTATGTAATTTTTAACATTGTATCAAATATATAAATATTAATAGTAATAATAATAATAATAATAATAATAATAATAATAAAAATTGTTAAAAAATCTTTTTTTTTTTTTAAAACACTATTCAATGCTCACCTCATAAACCATGTTCAGAAATAGTGTTCAAAATTTCAAATAGACTAGAGCATAGTCTTAAAAGCGTGAGTTCTGGGGAGCACGCTTTATAGCTACTAGGTTACAATAGCACAATCAGGTTGAGCTAAAAAACATTCGTACATATGTTTGTAAATTTTACGATCGATTTAAAATTTTGACACGATATTCTTAGGTACCTTATAATAAACTAAAGAATAATAAAAAAAAAAAAAATTTATAGTCCCCCCGCTCCACCCCTTAAACTTCCTTCGATTACAAACAATTTACCCGTTCACAGAAATGCGGTTAAGACAAAACTTACTTTTCAATGGGTTTCTATAGTGGAGCTCTAAGTGTGTAATGGAGACTAATTGTGTGTATTTAATTACAAGAAAATATTGCTCGTTTTTAAAAATACTTGTGAAAAAAATTAGACGTGTATTTACAAAAACGTGATTTTTTTATATCCGATGGGTTTGTGATTTAGTCTATCATCAAACATTGCTAAGCCATAGAAATATTGGATAAAATAGGACAAAACTTGCATCTCGGACAAAATGATTTTTAGTAGGTATTTTGGTATTTTAAACGTTCCTGATCATTTGTTTTTCCCAAGCCCCCCAAAACCAGGGGCTGAATTACAACTCACGCTATCAGGTGAATGAGTGGCTTTAGTGATCGAGTGAGTTAGTGACCGATTTGAAATTACAGCATACGTGATCTCACGTAAGTACATATCTTATATTTATTTTAAATTGTAATGTAATCAAAAATTCACTGGCATATTTCGAGTTTCTTTTAATTCACAGATGTCACTGCAATCTCTTTAGACTTATTTATTCGTTTTTTTTTGTTTGCGAAATTTATTCATTTGTAAAGCTACGTGCAGACGGCATATAAAAGCCGCACACGTTTGCGGTTCTGACGTCATTTTTACGTCATAATTTGCGAAAATTCACGCATATCGTCTGAACACCCTTTTGGGACACTCCGCACATGCACGCAAATTGTTTGCGGATGATGTGCGACGACGAGGCCGCACATAAATGTGCGGCTTTTTCGCAAATCGTCTGAACACCCTCGCACATTTTTTGTGACTGTTTGCGTGCATGTGCGTGCATGTGCGATCTTCAAAATCATGTGCGGTGACACGAAAATAGGACAACGCAAATGTGCATATTTTACGCAAATCAGTAGTGGTTGTACAGTATAGTTGTGATCGGTTTTCAATAAAAAAAAAAAAAAAAAAAAATGAGCGAAGCGAAGTGTGTTGGTAGTATGCTGTTTTTCTGTTCATGTTCATGAATACAATACGAAATATGTACGTACTGAAATAATTATCGGGTCTTTTTATTATGATTTTTTTTTTTTTGTTGTTGACTTGAGTATGTATTTTAATTATTCATTTAGCTATTTTTTTCTACTGATTTATTATGAAAACATTAAAATTGATTGCAGATAAATCATATCCAACGCCAAAACAGCCCTAGTACTCCACTTTCTCTTCGACATTTTCAAATAATTTCAACATTTTAAATTTATGTACGGATAAGCTTCGTCAACAACCACAAACCATGAATAAAACACAAAATTCAAACAATTTATTGAATTAACGCAAACCTGCATATGAACGCAAATGGGTGATGTGCGGATATTTCCGCATATCGTGTGAACACGTCGCACATCGACCGCAAAATTTGCGTAATCATTTGCGTACACTTGATGTGCGAGCAAATCAACGCAAACTATTATGCGGCTTTTGGGACAGATTCTGCACATCGTCTGAACACCCTAATATCCGAGTTTGCGTAAACTGATTTACGTATAGCATTTGCGTTGAATTTTCAACTTTTTATGTGACGTCAGAACCGCACATATGTGTATTATATGCCGTCTGCACGTAGCTTAAGAAAAACACAAATTTTAGTGAGAATTCCAGAAAACAAAAACATTAAATGCAGTTGAGTGGTGTTGTTTAAAGATTTTTCGTTAATTTCTACAAAGACTACTTCTACTACCTTTTCGATATGGTTGGCTCCTTATTTGTATTGATTAAGCAATTGCTTATTAATAAAATTATTTCGACTGCGATAAAGTAACCTGTCTACGTAATACATTATATACCTATACAAGGAAAAACGTTCACAAAGTTTCTTATATTTTCATTTCAAGAATAAATCTGTGAGTACTTCATGCGTCGAATGAAACTCCGTTCGATTACTGATGAGACAATGTCAAATTATGATACTAGATAACTCGATAACGTGAGTAGTAACACCAAATTCACATAACTCCGTAACGAATAGTTCGATAACGTGAACCGTAATTCGGTCCTAGGTTTTTACTCTATTTTTGTTTCCAAAATTCAAAAGCACGGAGAGGAAGCTAATCACATAAATCTATCCTTGGACAACGAGGAAGTAAGAAACGGCATAAAAAGGACTAAGCATTTGTTCATATAGGGCTTACAACTTAATGCTGAAGAAATATGAATTACGTAGACTGTCTCAAGCTTTTCTCATAAGAAATCACTTTTCCGATTAAAAAATAAAAGAAAAAGGTTTGCCACTTGGGATATTTCCTCAACAAAAATTGGTTAATATTTGGACACAACAAGCTCAGGATTTTATTCTTCCCATTGCATTTCACTTTACCATGTCCGTTACAACTGAAGGTGATCTACAACATTCTTATGGGTCCGAAAGAATAGGTCAGAAAATATCCTTGGAACTTGTGAAAGGCGACTACCATGGATTTTTTTTTTTTTTTTTTATAATTAACGCGCACATCAAGGGGTTATGAACACCCTTATAATGTTGTTAAACACAGTGCGAGCATTTAGGAAAATAGGAGAGGATTTGAAAGGAGACACCGATGCACGTTGCTTTTGAATTTTTGTGAATCGTAATGAAGGGGAAATACAGAGCCAGGTAAAGCATTCCACATTCGGGTGGTGCGACTGAAATACGAATCTCTATACTTGACTGTACGCCCGAAGTTGGGCTCAAGGTAAAACTGATGAATATTCCTAGCGAGGCGGGTGTTGCGGCTAAATTGTTTCAGGGGAGGAATGCAACTGGCTACTTCACTAGAGCACTGCTTGTGAAAAAAGCGATAAAAGAGAGTGAGACAGGCAACATTTCGACGATGTTCAAGAGAATCAATTGATTCTACGATTGAACTATCACCTATCAATTTTAACGCTCTATTTTGTACCCTATCAAGGAGGTGCAAAGATGTTTGAGAAGCACCTGACCAGATATGGGAGTTATACTCCAATTTTGGGCGGATGAAGGCCTTATAAATTGTAGCCAGATCAGAAGGGGTGAAGAACTTCCTACATCGTCTCAAGAAGCCTAAGCATTTTGCAGCATTTTTGGCGACTTCAAATATGTGGTCATTCCAACGAAGATCATCGTTTACACACATACCAAGTACTGACAGCTTTTCGGTTTCTTCGATGCAGGTACCATTCATGGATAATGGCAATGGGGGAATGTTAAGCTTCAACGACAAGAGACAGCATTGAGTTTTCGAAGCATTGAATTCTACTCGGTTCATAATACCCCATGCAACAATGCTGTCAAGGTCAGAATTCAATGAGCTTATCATACGCAACCGTTCCAGTTCCACATCCGAAGAGCAGGGACGTGAATTTGGAAACGAATATGAAAAGCTGAGGGTCGAGTCGTCAGCAAAACAGTTAAGCGGATTAGAAGTTTCAGACAAGAGATCATTAATGAAAATGAGGAAGAGAGTCGGAGACAAAACGGAGCCCTGGGGCACACCAGCATTTATGAAGTGGGTATCAGACTTGAAACCATCCAACACAACTTGTATTGAACGGTCGGAAAGGTAGTTTCTAATCCAACGAAGAAGAGACTCATCGATACCAAAAGCACGCATTTTCGATAAAAGAGCCTGATGCCAAACTCTATCAAATGCTTTAGAAATATCAAGCGCAATAATCTTACTTTCTCCAAAACAATGTAAAGATTGGTTCCACTTTTCGGTGAGATAAGCCATCAAATCACCAGTGGACCGTTTGCTACGAAAGCCGTACTGACGGTCATTAAGAAGCTTTCGTTCTTCAAGATATTTCATAAGTTGACGGTTTATCAACGTTTCCATGACCTTGGAAAGAAGGGACGTTAGTGCAATTGGAGGATAATTGGAAGGGGAGGAAGATTCGCCTTTTTTAGGGACCGGCTGGACAAATGCAGTTTTCCATCTGCTCGGAAAAATCCCAGCAGAATAGGAAAGATGGAAAAGTTTACGCAGTGGTTTTGCCAGCGTAGAAGAACACCTCTTCAGAATAACGGCGGGGATACCATCTGGACCAGCGGATTTATGTATGTTGAGATCTTTGAGGACTCTCGCAACCGAGCGAGTTCGAAAAAATATCTGCTTCATCAAAGAATTTGCAGACTCGAGCTCAGGTGGAGCCACTATGCTATGAGGAAGTGTCGAGTTGGCAGCAAATTGAGCTGCCAGCAAATTGGCTTTGTCGATGGAGCTGACATACGGAGAGTCATTAAAGACGAGCGTTGGGACCGATGACGTGGTCGAGTTCTTAATGTTCTTCACAAAAGACCAAAAGTTTTTACTTCCTTTTGGACACAAGAGTATTTTTTGCCTTACTTTTTGGTCATGTAAAAACTTAGCCCTTTGTATCTGAGCATTACAGCTATTTCTGGCCTGTTTGAACAAATTTTGGTTTTCTACAGTAGGGTTATCTTTAAATTTGCGAAAACTACTTTCTCGATCCCTTATCGCCTCTTTACAGCTTGAATCAAACCACGAATTCTCTTTGGGGGTGATACTTTTTGTTCTGTGAGGAACAAAATTTCTCATGCCGTTGAGAATTACGTTAGATATCATATCAGCTGATGCATCAACGTTTCCGTCGAGAAAGCACAATGACCAATTAAAATTTCGAAAGAAATTATTCAGGCCGTCCCAATTGGCTTTCTCGTATTGCCACACAGTTCTTTTAGGGACTTTATCTTTTTTTACCGTGACGGAAAGCGAAAAATCTACCGATATGACACAATGGTCTGATTTGCCTAAAGGAGATGATACTACAACCCTGTATTTTTCGGGATGAGAAGTGAGAAATAAGTCAAGAGTGTTGGCCGCATGGCCTTCAATATCTGGAACCCGAGTGGGCTCATCAACAAGTTGAGTTAACTGGTTAAGCTCAGCGAAGATCTCAACACACTTTCCTTCGGGTGTTGTCTGGCCAGAATGTCGAAGCCAACCAGAATTGTGTACATTGAAATCGCCCGCAATTGCGATTTCAGTGTGAGGATACAGGGAAACAATTCTTACTATGGAGTCAGATAGCGCATCAAATTCGTTGGAGGTTGAATTGCTATCTAAATTGGGGCTTCTATACATGAAACAATAATGAATGATATGCTTACGGACGGTGAATTTTAACCACATGAAATTAAAGTTCGTATTAGAACAGAGGCCGTATTGTGGTAGAAGCTGGTAAGCAATATCATTCCGGACATATACGGCGAGGCCATGGAAAGAAAAGAATAATGGCACTAAGCTATACCCAGGCAGGTTGAACTCTGATGAATCAGAATTAACACCCACCTGAGTTTCACTCAATGCCAAAACAGCTGGCCTGCATTTAGCAGTGTGAGCGTACACAGAAAAAAAATTCGATCGCAACCCCCTAATGTTGCTAAAATCGACTCTAAACTTACCCGACATTACGATCCACAAAAACACACAAAACAAAGTATCAAACGCAGACGCTTAATCTAAGTACAATCAACAAGTGAAGATTTAATTGGAAAACCAAAAACAAGTTACTAGCGGTGTTATGCCCAGCCAGCAACTTGGATTTAGTTAACCAACGGAATCAACACCGTTGATTGACTATTCGCCTATCAAACTCACAGCCTCATTGTCTGCACACACTGCTTCGATAAGATAAGAGATCTTGTAGAGAAAATGTGTGCAGGCACTGAGACTGCGAGAGTGGTGTGGGGGAGGAAGGAGATGAAGGTAAGCACTAGTGTTTGGTTTTAGTTTTTTTTTTTTTTGTATGTATATATGGTTGGGTGGCACACAGAACACAGCACTGAATGTAATTAATAAACTGAAGTGAATTTATTAAACACACGGCGCGGCAGGAAAGTTTCGATTGATTTATTGGCAGGGGTTTGGATGGTGAATTTTAATTTTATCTATTTTGTTATTTTTTTTTTTTGTTATTGAAAGGAGCCCAGAAAAAAGTTGTAGGGAAAAAACACAGATTTTTGTGGCGGACACTAGCGCGGTGCGTGTTATTGCGACTGATAGCAGATCGGCACTGATACAGTACGAATAGTTCATGAGTAACTGCTCAGTCTTAAATTTCGCCTTAGTAATAGAAAACATACCTTAAAGCCTTTAGTTCTTACTTTTCACATTAATCAGCCCTATCACAGATTCCATCGTAGAAAACTTCCACACGGAAAGCTAAGTTACAATCTACGAAAATATGTGATCACAAAATCCGAATGGAATCGAAGAAAGCATTTCCAGTTGCCACACTAAATACCACCATGCTGGTTTTCGAAATCAGCTGTTTTACGCCAAATGTGCAAGATCATTCAAATTTTTCTGCAAAACACAACTTTTTTCGTATATAAAGACGACGATTTTACATTCCACTTGGATTGGGTAATACCGAATCTACGAATTTCGAAATTCGTTCCACTCCGAATGGATTATGTGATAGTTACATCGGGAAACTTAAACTTTTTTCGATTACGATGGAATCTGTGATAGGGCTGAATGCAATCATGAACATGGAAGTGTCTCAAAAATATATTTTTTTCACGTTTTATAGTTTTTTGTATTTTTTTTAATATCGAAAAACCTGACAACCTCGTAGAAAAAAAATTCCAACTACAATCCTACACGTGCTATAGGTATGTAATAAGCTCTGGTTAATAACTACTAATCATTAAATAATACTTTAAATTCAAATCAAATTTTGTACTAACAAAGCTCTACAATTGAAATATCTCAATCCTTCTGTTGTCAAATCTATTTTCAAAGATGTTGGGTGTAAACTGGATTGGAGATATTTTGAAAATCCTTCTGTCACCCATATCCACGAAAGCTTAACGTTTCAATGGTTTTTGGTTTAAGTTTCCTCTTAAATTGAAGTTTCTGTTGATGAATAACTTTTTAGAACTTTTTAGATAGTCATTTCCTTTCCGAACCTAATCAGCTCAAACAAGCCATTTTAAACAACGACTATATTTCCAACAACATATACAACTCATTAACTTTTACTTCATTCATTTCTCGACTGCACCCACCATAAACGATCTTATATTCCCGGAACACACCCGCACCTCAACCTATTCTTAGACTCTGCACACCATACATTGCAACTTATGTATGTATAAGTCATACGAACACTATGTGTATGAATCAGCTACATAAGTACTCCATTTAAACTCCCCCAACTTCTCCAATCATAAACTGTTAGTCGCACCCCTTCTTCTGGAATCGATTGCTGCGCGTAACGTCACTGCACGATGGTTACGTGGAGATAGTAATTGAGTCCCGCCGCCGACGGCGACGGCCGAATAGAACTTACAAATACAACACGCCCGTCCTCCATCGATAAACTCTTTGTCGATATGTATAGGGGCAAAATGCATGAATAGATTTGAAAGGGGCTGAAGCTAACTCAAAGTACAGCAGTTTCGGACGATTGATCAAAAACACGGGTGGAGGACGAGGAAGAACACAGTTGGAACACCGACATCCAATGAAAGCTAATTTAAGACGCTTAGCTTCGAATACATCATTCGGTTATCATAATCGAAGAATCGCGCTTCAATCATTTGAATTTCAAATTATCAGTCGTATGGTGTAGCGAAGCGAAGAGCAGAAGAATGGCAAGTTTCTCAGGAAGCTATTGGTGGCCATAAATTTACCCGAAGGCAAGGCGAACCGATGGAATTTATCATTTCGTGTGTATGTGTGGGATGTTAAAGCGGTTATCTAGTTCAATAAATTTTAAGCGAATAACCCAGCAAGTCAATGCTTATAGAAGGAATCCGCTTCTTAGAGGTAGGTGCACAGGCACAAAATAAAAGTATCTACAGTTGTACTGTACTGATGTATCTACATTCTACACTCCATATCCACAGTAGCTTTGAATTGAAGTCATGAGAACGCATGCTCTACACTCCGATATCAGAAGGAAAAGGAAACGAAAATTAAAAGGAAAACTCTGAACTGAGAACTTCTGGGCGTGGAAGTTTATATAGGTTCCGTTGCTCCTTCATTCTTTATGTAGGTATAGGTACCTCCAAGTCGAACCGAAAAAATGCACACATCCCCAATTCGTATTAGTACATAAGGAGAGTCCATCTATCTCTAGCTCGTTTGTACCTGTGGAGCAGTTCGTTTAGCAGCTGCTGGTGTCTTACAAACTAACCAGTTGTGTCGGTATAACCTTGAAGCTGGATTATGATGGAAATATTAAAGTTGAACAAAATCAATATTCGAGATAGACTTCGAGGTTGGGCACTTACTCCTTGTCGGTTTCGAGACAGGATAACATGTCACCGCAATGGAACTGGTGGGCATATAATGAACAGCTGCCAGACGACACGGTGCTGTTAAAATAAAAAAAAAAGTGAAAATAAACCATGACACGCATTGGAAAGTACGTGCGTTGCATATGTTTTCGCACGCACTCAGCAGCGCTAACTTTATACTCAGACAGTGCGAGGTACCGCATGGACGGTTAAAAAGGCTTTGTTGTGTTTCAGTTTATGACGGGTGAATGAAGACAGAATGACGGGCTGCTGCCAATTGATCATAGACTGTAAAGTCAATTGGATAAAGTATTGGGTTCTTAAGAGCAGGTCATTATAACAGCGAACCAATTAGTTTGTTGATGTTAGACTGTGTGGTTTTAAATTGGCTTGAAGTGACTTATTGCATCTAAGACGTAATAAGTAAGGTTTCATACTGCATCGTGCTCAAATGGCAAATAAACTCATAGAGTCATATGTTCGAATGTACCTGCTGCAGACAATCAACTTTGAAACAATTCATTTGTTTTTAAATCAAGCACGCTCGATAGGTCAAGTATACGCCAGAGTTCTCGAAAAAGTAATCATGGCGGCTGGTAAAAAATTTTTTATTAAAAGTTTTAAAAGTGGATCATGAAGTTTTGAAGTATTTTGAAGTAGTAGTATTGGTAGGGGAGAGTGGGGCAAAAAGGATCACTTAAGCT
This sequence comes from Melanostoma mellinum, assembly GCA_914767635.1. Taxonomy (NCBI): domain Eukaryota; kingdom Metazoa; phylum Arthropoda; class Insecta; order Diptera; family Syrphidae; genus Melanostoma; species Melanostoma mellinum. The sequence goes on along the minus strand of OU612058.1, from coordinate 246,770,745 downwards.
TTAGACACTCTTAATTTTTTTTCTAGTCCTAAAACGGAAGCAAATATTTTTTTAAATAATACTCCAACCTTTGAACTTCATCAAAGTAAACAATCAGAATAGTTAAACACAATTTTACAAACTTATCTCGAAAGTCCGTCCTGCCCCACTAGCGGGGCAAAAAGGACCTTTGAATGGGGCAAAACGAACCACTGATTTCTTTTAACATTTTTGTATGGGCTGGATGGCAGTATTGCTGTTTTTCCTTTTTTCCTGCTTTTTCTAACTATAGTGAGACTTGAAGAAGCCTTAGGAAGTTCATGGACCTGTGATACTGCCTTCCACGGAAATGTAGATAAGATTGGTATTTCATTTGCTTTCTCGTTGAGAATCGCAAGTTGAGGAAGCTCTGTAGCAGCTATATCCGCAGAGTTTGAAAACTCAACGGTTAGTTTGCCTAACAGTGCTGCGGATGTTTGAACATTTGTTATGAAATATAATCGTCTTCTGAAAAAAGTTCGGGTCAACAGGATAGAGTCTAGTTTTCCTGAAACCATTTATAGCATTATTTGGAACTGCTCCCTTAAGGTATGCTTTTCCAAATAAACCGGCTATTTGAAATTGTGAGACTACTCTTGAAAGATGTTGCTTCCATAGCTTTCTTCAATTCCTTATTTGTGTTGTGATCCGAGAACCACAACTATTCCCAACCTCCAACATTCATTCAGAACCAACCCATTCATAAAAACACCAACCAGGCATAATTTCATTTTCGTTCTTAATGTAGAACAACGCTTCACGTATGCACGTCACTATGACTCAAGCCATATGCGCGACTCTATTGCATATGAGTAAACAGCTGCAATGCAATAGAGTATGTCAAGTGCAATATGTAATACGAGACCTACAAACTGCGATCGATGAAGACACACCCAGAAGTACTTGAGTGGGTCACCATACGATCGGCACATAGGTTTAAGCGTGTTCTACGTAATGACCAATGAAGAATTGTGACCATGGTGTGTGGCCTAGTTCGGATGAACTGAATGAGGTAACATGGTTCTGACGATGGTAAACGGCTAGCTAAGTAATAGTAATGAATAAAAACCAATAAATAGAGAAGCGAATGGGAAGAAGGGCAGAGTTGAAATTTGAGTTCATATAGTAAAGGTTGCAGCCAAATGCATTGAGACAGCGGGCCTTCTACTACATTCAAATATATTCAAATAAAAAGAATTTAAACAAAGTATTATCTTTTGTTTCGACTCTCCGTCACCTGCTCTTCCTTTTTGAAGCACGGCAGAACGTAACATTGGTGGCAGCGGTGGGATTACTCAATTTATCCCAGGATAGTTATTATCCCTACCAAAACACAAGAGGTCTATATTTTTCTTTTTGACTCTTGAGGCGTACTGGGGCTAAACACCAGTAAGTAATTTTTTTTTGTGTAAAGTTATTGGTGTGAAAAAAAAAAAAAAAAAAAAACACCATTAAGTGATTTGTGTTGTGAAAAAAAAAGCCCTATAAACATAAGACCTGGCGAATTCCCAAGCGGACGCCGGAGGCAAAAATTAGGCAGTGAAAAGACCAGGCCGTAATTGACAGCTTTAGGGCGTGAAGCCTGCCTGGCAAGTGAAAATCAGCAGCAGCAACTACATCAACACCAACATCAGCAGAAGAAAAAAATCAACTTCAACAACTTTAACATCAACAACATTAACAGCAACTTCAACAACTTTAACATCAACAACTTTAACAGCAACTACAACAACCCCAACAGCAACCACAAAACAAGTAAATTCTTTTTTATTATTTATTATTTTTATTAAAATCAAAAAGATTTAAGTATATTGAAGCGAAATCAATTTTTGCTTTCTATTGACTTAATTAAAGTGTTCAGTTCAATTAAACAGCACAAGTGTTAATTAAATAAAGTTATTTATCTTGTCTTCTACCCGAACCCCAAATTAAACTCTTTGTTTTCTCTCGTCTCTCGATACACTTCACGACTTCACAATTACTACCCGCAATCAAAAACTTAAAGTTAGTTTATTCAAGGTTTTGCCTTTTCATTTAGTCTCTGACATTTCGGAAATGACAGAATATAAAATGAATTTTAAGGATATCATTAATATTGTCCCGACTTTCGATGGAAAGTCGGAAAACCTAGGGAAGTTTTTAGCGTGTGGAGATATTTTGTTCAAGTCAGTGAAACCTGACGAGCACAAACTTTTCCTCAGTATAGTAAAAACCAGGCTTGAGGGACCAGCTTTCGAATTGATACAATTCAAGACTGTGGAAAGATGGGAAGATCTTTGTTCAGTCTTGAAAATGGAATATTCATCGGTAAAGTCAAGGTCCTCAGCTCAAAATGAGTTGATTTCAGCTCGACAACGAGCAAAAGAAACAGTTAAAGAGTTTGGCGAACGTATAGGTCAACTCTTAAATGCTTTAAATTCGGCAACATACGTCAGCTCAACTGAGGAGGCCGTTAGAAATTTTCTTTTCAAAGAAAACGACAAACTGGCTATACAAACTTTCGAGGATGGCATCCGAAATCAAAATCTCAGGTTTATGGTCCAGGCTCATGGAGAAACAGATTTAAAGAAATCCATTCTCTATGCAGAGGAGCATTTGAACCGACTAGAACGCATTAGCCCTTCTACAAGTTCTGCAAACATTCCGCCCTCGATACGTCCAACGTGTCAATTTTGTAACAAGGTGGGTCACACAAGTGCACACTGTTATACTAATCCCAACAGGACATCACAAAACACAAACCAACACACAAATATAAAAAGGGAAATACAACGGCTCACTTGTGGGTACTGTAAAAAACCCAACCATCGAGAAGTAGATTGTAGGTTAAAGCAGTCTCAACTCGGTTCGACCAAACCTAACCCATTTAGGGACAATTCGCAAAACAAAAACAATCAAAATTTCTCCAACATCCGGCGATACAACGCTAAACAAGGGTATAGGAACTGGAATTCTGGTGAGGAGTTTTATCCTCAAAATTCGGGAAACGACTACGCTCGGGAGGAAGAGATGGGTTATCCATCCCGACTGAATCTAAATACCGACCCACAACAATAAAATCTAGTTTCTTAACTGTTTCCTTTTGTCCAGAGTTCCATGAGCCGGTAATACGAATTCAGTTCGAGCCGTCTAACAAAAAATACTCTACTTTTTTAATAGATACCGGAGCAGATATTAGTTTGTATAAGGACAAATTCGGAACAAATTCTAACCCAGGAAAAAGACTTACTATATCTTCAATTTCTGGTGATTCTGTTTTCACTCTAGGGGAAATAACTGGTTCTTTTATAATTAATTCCAAGTATAATCTCTCACTCACACATCCCTTCCATCTACTCACTCCAAATATAAACCTGCCATACGATGGTATTTTAGGAAACGATTTTCTTTCCAAATACAGGTGTAAAGTAAACTATAAAGAAAATGTTTTAGAGGTTTACGACATTCAAATCGAAAACCCTGTTATCAGAGAAAGCATCCAAAAAGCTACCCCTCACGAGGTGGTGCCTACGGGCTGTGATTTGGAAACAAAAGGTGATGAAAAGGCTGAGGAGAATAATTTTGTTCTTAAATCCAATAAAGCCACCATCAACCGAAATTCCGATAAGCTTAAATTGAATGCTAGCTCCGACAACAAAGAATTAGATTTGAATGAATCATCGGTCAAAGTAAAAAACGATTCAACACATAAGACTACATTAAACAGTGGTGGAGCAGCTAAAATTAAAAATAAGACTTTAGAAAACAACAGCCAAAAGAGCAAAGAAACTAAAGCGTCTACTGATAAAGATGCAGCAATACGTAAGACTATACATCTGAAACAAACCCTTTCAAAACAAATTTATGTTTTATCCTCCCACCTAGGAGTCAACAAATGATCGAAATTCCCTTCAAAAAAGCTAACAAAAAATCTGTAGACATTTTGATCAAAAAGAAACAGATTTGTCCGGGAGTTTATGTTGGCGAATCCATAGTAAGGCCTATAAACAATAAAATCAGAGTTCTAACCATGAATACTTTAGAAACAGAGAAAATACTCTATATAAATAATCTTAATTTGAATTTTGATAGTTTAGATCAGTACGAGCAGTACAATATGAAAAATTTTAGTAGCAAAGTAGAAAAACGAATGGAAAAATTAGAGTCCATGTTGATATTAGACCATTGCAACGATGAAGAAAAGAATTCTATCCTCAAGATTTGTAGAGAGTACAACGAATTGTTTTATCTTGAGGGTGATCATCTCACCAACACCGATTCCATGACTCACAAGATCGGTACTGATGAGAGTAAACCCGCACTTTATGTAAAACCTTATCGACTCCCTGAAAGCCAAAAAGAAGAAATCCATAAACAAGTTCTAGAGATGTTAGACGACGACATCGTACGACCAAGCTCGAGTCCCTGGAACTCACCCCTGCTACTCGTTCCCAAAAAACCTGGAAACGATGGAAGCAAACGTTGGAGGGTAGTTGTAGATTTCAGGAAACTAAACGATTTAACCGTCGGCGATGCATACCCATTACCAAATATCAGTGACATATTTGATCAATTGGGTAGAGCTAAATATTTCAGCACCTTGGATCTGGCTAAAGGATTCCATCAAATCTTAATGGATGAAAAAGATCGATGCAAGACCGCATTCAGCACTCCCTTTGGCCATTATGAATATAATCGAATGCCATTCGGTTTAAAGAACGCCCCTGCAACCTTCCAACGCCTAATGAACACTGTTCTCACTGGCTTACAAGGTTTTGATTGTTTCGTTTATATGGACGATGTAGTTCTATACGGATACGACCTTAAAGATCATAACTCCAAATTATTAAAAGTTCTCAACCAACTAAGCATCCACAATCTGAAATTACAACCAGAGAAATGTAATTTTTTAAAACACGAACTCATGTATCTAGGTCATCTTATTTCGGAAGATGGACTTAAACCAGACCCCGAAAAGATCAAAGCCGTTAAAACTTACCCTACACCTAAAAATGCTAAAGGTATAAAATCTTTTCTAGGCTTCGTTGGCTACTATAGAAAATTTATAGAAAATTTTTCTACGATAGCAAAACCTCTTACAAAGTTACTAAAGAAAAACTGTGTTTTCAAATGGGATGCCTTCTGCGACGAAGCTTTTAGAGATCTAAAAAATAAATTAATAAACCCCCCAGTCTTAGCTTACCCCAATTTCAAAGAAGAATTTATTGTGACCACAGATGCAAGCGATGTCGGCATTGGAGCTATTTTGTCACAAGGGCTAATTGGAAAAGACAAACCCATATCCTTCGCAAGCAGAACGTTGAATGACTCCGAAGTCAGGTATAACACAACCGAAAAAGAACTACTTGCAATTGTCTATGGCATACAACAATTTCGTCCCTACCTTTATGGCAAGGCCTTCACTATTTGTACGGACCATCAACCTTTGCAATGGTTATTTTCTCGTACCGATCCTATGTCCAGACTAGCAAGATGGAAAATTTTATTATCCGAATATGAATATACCATTAAGCATAAGCCGGGGAAAATCAACTTAAAAGCTGATGCTTTAAGTCGAAATATAGGAGAAAATAATATATTGGTTGTAACACGAGGGCAAAAACAAAAACAGATCGAAGATAATATTCAAGCAAATGCAACTATGGCTCCTAAAAGAAAGCCAACCTCTAAGGAAAAGAAGAACAACCTTGCCATATCAGAACAAATTCCTGAAGGTGAAATAATAACTGATTTGTCCAAAACATCATGGAAAATCGGACCGTCTATAGGCATGGGAAGTCATGGTCAAATATACTCAGCGTGTAAAGCTTCGAGTTCACCAAAGAAGCCGTCCGACTATGAATACGTCGTCAAATTTGAACCACATGGCAATGGAACTTTGTTTGTTGAAATGCACTTTTGTATGCACAATGCTCGTCTTGAAGACATTACACAGTTCAAACAGCAGCGCGGACTTAAATCTTTTGGGATGCCTTATCTAGTTGGTAAGGGATCACACGACATTAACAATGTGAAACATCGCTTTGTTGTAATGCCACGTTATGGAGACGATATTTGGAAGCTTTTCTTGGAAAACGGAAGAAAGATTCCAGAACACACAATTTATCGTCTTGCCTTACAGATGTTGGATGTGTATGAGTATATTCACGGCCGAACGTATGTCCATGCCGATTTAAAAGGAGCCAACATCGTATTAGGTTATGGAAAAGGTGGTGCTTCTCAAGCATATCTGGTAGACTTTGGTTTAGCTAGTCACTACACCCAAAAAGATTTCGAGCCAGATCCAAAGAAAATGCACAATGGTACAATTGAATACACATCCAGAGATGCGCATCTCGGTGTAGCAACAATGCGAGGAGACTTTGAGATCCTTGGGTATAATCTAATCGAGTGGTCAGGCGTGATGCTGCCTTGGGAACAAGAAAACCTGCTTAAAGTTCCCATTAAAGTCCAGAAGTCTAAGGAAACTTTTATGAGAGATGTAAGTACTGGTTTGGAAAAACTATACCCCAAAAAAGTGCCAAATCCAATAATGGAATTCATGAAATACGTCGCTGCTCTGGATTACAACGAGACGCCAGACTATGAAAAATGCCGACAGATATTTCAATCGGGACTTAAAGCCCTTAACGCTACTAACTCGGGGGACTTAGAATTCAAACTGAAGTCAACAAAAAACTCTAAAACAGGACCCGAATGCAATATTATCGAAAAATTCGAATCTATCTTTATAAACAAAAATTCCGACTATAAAATCGTAATATTACCCCTAATAGACTCGATAGACGAGCAATCCTTAGTAAAAAGAATTCAAAACTTTACAAAACCCACTATAGGTAAATTTGATGTACATGATTCTTTGATTGTCGTTACACTACCCTTACCGTTCCGTACGACAAATGACGAAGAGATAACCGAAAAGAGTCTCCGAACAATTAAGGAACGCACTAAGTTCAAAAAAACTATTTCTTTTTCATTACCTATCCCAGATAACCAAGTTAAACATACTTTCAAAAGAATATTGAATGAAGTTTTCGGAGATATGACATTAGACATATACCTTCACATTGATGAAAGGATATCCTTGACTGATCCAGAGATAATTTCTAAGATTCTGTCAGAATATCATGATTCCCCATTCGGAGGCCACCAAGGTGTTTCACGGATGTATAACCGAATAAAGGCGAAATACTTCTGGCCAAACATGAAAGCTGATGTACAAAAGCATGTGAGCATATGCACGTCTTGTCAACGGAATAAAAGTAGAAAAAATCCACCAGTCCCCATGAAAATTACAACTACTAGTGTTAGACCATTTGAAAGAGTCGCTCTAGACATAGTTGGACCACTTCCTGTTAGCTATGGTGGAAACAAATATCTACTCACCTTCCAGGACGACTTGACAAAGTTTTCGGAAGCTATGCCAATACAAAACGCTGAAGCTTCAACTGTAGCTAGAACATTCGTGGAAATCATAGTATGTCGCCACGGAATCCCTCTATCTCTTTTGACTGACCAAGGGACAAATTTCTTAAGAAATGTGTAGCCTATTGAAGATAAAAAAATTGAATACAACGCCATACCATCCTCAAACTAATGGAGCATTAGAACGAAGCCATAGAACATTAGCCGAATATCTACGACACTATGTGAACCAAGATCCTTTGTCATGGGATACATGAATCCCCTATTCTATGTTTGTATACAATACAACACCACACAGTAGTACTGGATTTTCACCCTATGAACTCCTATACGGATTCCCTGCTAATATTCCAAGCGTTCTGTCACAAAAACCCAAGATTTCTTATAACTATGATAACTACGTTAACGAACTTAAGGCTAGATTACAACACGGATATGAGACAGCAAATTCAATTCTCAAAGAAAAAAAGGAAAAATCAAAAACTCTTTACGACAAGAATGCTAGACCAAAAATATTTAACGTTGGAGATAAAGTCCTAATAAAAAATCAAACCAGACAGAATAAACTTTCGACTCTGTGGGACGGACCATACGAAGTCATAAGAATCCATTCGGATGAAAATACTGTAGTAAGAGTAGGTAAGAAATCAAAATTAATTCACAACAACAATTTACAACCTTTTAACGAATAACTAACTATACAAAATTAACATTTTTACACGCACGAAAAAAAAAAAAAAAAAAAACCAACCGACCATTTTTTTTTTGGCATTATAGATAATGGGTCCACTAGTGTACTTCCTGCTACTACCCTTGTTGAGTAGTGCAACTCTCAAAATAAGCCAAATCGACCAAAATCCGGGAATTTACTTCGAGGAGATGGGCAAGGTCGAACTCTTCACAACACAATGGAAGCTTGTAGCATATTACGACCTAACATTGTTCAATGGAGCTCTAAAACAGGCGGAGTTCTACGTTAACGAGATAAACAGTCTGTGTGAACAATTGAAAGGTAAACCGAATTTTGACCTTCTCTGCAGTAGCGCGGTAGCGGAAGTATCACACCTAATGAATGATATAAAACTAAAATTTAGCTTAATACAATCCAAACCCAAACCTAGGAACAAAAGAGCATTAGTTAATGTTATAGGAACAATTAGTAAATCTCTGTTCGGAACAATGGACGAAGACGATGCTAAATTTTACGACAAACAGATAGAAAAACTAAAGTATAATGAAAATTACCTTCTAGAGCTCGTGAAGAACCAAACACTTATAATAGAAACAACGACCAATATGTTTAACAAATCAGAAATTACTATTGAATCCCAATTTAAAGCTATAAATTCAAAAATTGAAGACGTTAAAGATGCAGTCGATAGACTCGTCAATCAAACCTCAGATCAGTCTACAATTTTAAAAATAGAATCTCTTACCTCACTTTTAACACTCCTCATCATAAGATACCAAAATACTATTTCTGACATACTCGATGTCCTAGTAAACGCAAAAAACGGCACACCGCATCCGACCATCATTACACCGGATTAGCTTAAAAATGTTTTGCTAAATATAAAACAGGAACTTCCTGGTGATCTACAGTTACCGTACTTGGGAAATGAGAATGATATTCTCCCACTCTACGAAATAAGCAGTATGAGTGCAACGATAAAAAAGGAAAAAGTAATTTACGAATTCAAAATTCCTTTACCTTTCAGAGACAGTTTCCAACTTTATAAAGTTATCCCCCTTCCAACTCGTTTGAATGACAAACTTGTATTTATACAACCAACTTCAAAATACCTTATCATTGATTACAAAAAGGAATACTACTACGATATAGAAAGCCAAGAGCTGAGTCATTGTAAGAATTTAAATAACAATTTCTTATGCGAAATGTCACACCCTTTATTTAGCACCAATAGCAAAAACCCCAAATGTGAAATCCAACTTTTGCAAAGAATTCAATCTTTTCCGACTTCTTGTGACATTAAAGAGTCGAACGTATCAACAGTTTGGATACAAGTATCACAACACAATACATGGCTATTTTCTTCTTTAGGAAAATATATAATAGACGAAATTTGCCAGGATACTGTTGTAACGCATACTCTTGAAGGAACAGCTATTTTAGAACTCACTGGAAACTGCTTCCTAAAATCAAAAGATATCACTATACGGTCTAAAAACGAAAAATCTTCTTTTGTTTATAATTCCTTCATCCCCGCTTTAAATATTTCCGAAATTAAGAACAACTATCCGAAAAACGAAGCAAAACCAGAGGTTACATTCATTAAATATTCTAGTCAAGACGAACTAAAACTTCTATCAAAAAGTTTACAATTTCAAAAAACTAAAGAATTAACGCCCTTTTTAACAATAGACAAGCACGACGTACACCACTATACTGTCATATATATAATCTTCACAATCCTCTTAATATCACTTTGCTACAGACGATACAATACGTATAAAGTCAAACAAGAGAAAACAAATAGTTTAGGAAAAGGTAATGTTGTCCATATGAACAAGAAAGAAAACGAAGTACCAATTTTTGTGCTTAGTAATTAGAAAAATATAGTATGTCATTCTACCATTATTAACTATAAATCATTGTTAATTAATACGATATAAAATTATGTAAAAAAAAAAAAAAACAAAAAAAAAAAATTTATTATTAATTAATGCAATATAAAATTATGAAAAAAAAATTTTTTTTTTCTCAAGGATGTTTATGCACATTTAATACATATATAATACCTGTAAGACATGTAAAGCTATTTAGAAATTTTTTACATTTAATATATTAAAAATATAAATCTGTTTAGAAAATTTTTACTACTTATAATCATAAAACAGTAAAGAACAATGAAAAAAATATATATCTTTACTGATTTATTAAATATATCTATGTATAATTAAATAAACTAATTAATAACAAAAATTTGAAAACAAACTTTGAAACAAAAATTCACTGATTTATTAAATATATCTATGTATTACCACCATATACCATATTATTATCTATTATATAATCTAGTAATAAAAACAAAAGTTAATTTTGTAAAACTCTGACTTCTTCGCATTTGCTTCAACTCTACACGTTTTGCGAAAATTCCTAACCTTTTTATTGGCTACGAATTTTCTTTTTTCAAGAGGGGGAGGATGTTGTGATCCGAGAACCACAACTATTCCCAACCTCCAACATTCATTCAGAACCAACCCATTCATAAAAACACCAACCAGGCATAATTTCATTTTCGTTCTTAATGTAGAACAACGCTTCACGTATGCACGTCACTATGACTCAAGCCATATGCGCGACTCTATTGCATATGAGTAAACAGCTGCAATGCAATAGAGTATGTCAAGTGCAATATGTAATACGAGACCTACAAACTGCGATCGATGAAGACACACCCAGAAGTACTTGAGTGGGTCACCATACGATCGGCACATAGGTTTAAGCGTGTTCTACGTAATGACCAATGAAGAATTGTGACCATGGTGTGTGGCCTAGTTCGGATGAACTGAATGAGGTAACATGGTTCTGACGATGGTAAACGGCTAGCTAAGTAATAGTAATGAATAAAAACCAATAAATAGAGAAGCGAATGGGAAGAAGGGCAGAGTTGAAATTTGAGTTCATATAGTAAAGGTTGCAGCCAAATGCATTGAGACAGCGGGCCTTCTACTACATTCAAATATATTCAAATAAAAAGAATTTAAACAAAGTATTATCTTTTGTTTCGACTCTCCGTCACCTGCTCTTCCTTTTTGAAGCACGGCAGAACGTAACATTTGTGAAACTAGCACCCTTGTCATTTTTCGACCGTATGTTCGAACCATGTTCAAATATATAAATGTTTAATTTTGGTAAATATTTAGAAGTGGGGCTCCAGTCCCAATCGGTCCAAAAAAATTTTCTAACAATTCTGGATTATTTTATAGTATAAAAATAGATGTTTTGAAGTGGGGGAAGACATTTTGAATTTTCAATAAATGTTAAGAAATAGAGTAGTGAAAGTATGAAAATTCGTCAGGCAAGTGCTTATGTGCAATTAATTTCCGTATGCAACAGCTTTCCGCATGGCTCATTATTTAAACCCTTTTTCCGCAGGGTTAAGCTGCTCATGCTAAATATGGAAATAGCAATTGTTTTCTGTAAGCAAAATGTCTTCCCCCACTTCAAAACATCTATTTTTATACTATAAAATAATCCAGAATTGTTAGAAATTTTTTTTGGACCGATTGGGACTGGAGCCCCACTTCTAAATATTTACCTTAATTTTAACTGAGTACCTAAATAGGTAGGTAGTACATAAAATATACTGTGAAAAACATCCTCGAGAGGCTCATTGAGCAAAACATACATTGTGTTGTTGTTTTACTTTGAAAGTCGAACCAGCAGTAAGTGGGGCAAAAAGGACTGGTAGTCCTGGTACTGGTTTTTTTACAAAAAATATTTTTATTTTCCTTTATATTATTTATTTACCTTTATATATAGCTGCTAAAAAAATCACTAATGATCACAAACAATTTAAAATTATCAGAATGTTTGGAACTATCAACTGGTTGCCTAGGATTGGTTTTGCAGATTGGATTTTTTTTTTATTGATAGACCGTTTTTAAACTTTCATCACCTTTCATTTTCAGGGATGTGTTGGGAAGGTTTTTGAAGAAGGTTTTTTATTAGTTTTAGCTATTAAATGTTAAATGGAGTTGCGGGAACCATGGCCAAAATCGGTTTGGTTCTTTTTGCCCAGAGGTCCTTCATGCCCCACTCTCCCCTATACCCATTCCTAAGAGCATGGAGGTATTTCCAATTATAGAAATAAAAATCATCTTACTGCTAAAAGTTAAGCTCTGATTCTTCCACGATGAAATGGCAAACAAAATTGAGCATAAATTAAGTGACAACTGACAAAGTGACCAACTCCCTAAAAGTATTGTTAGATTGAAAACCATACGTTAAAACAACCACGTACGTCAGTCGATTCACACATCATGAGAATAGTTACATACACAAATGTTTTGATTTATTTAAATGCTTCAACTAAAATGACAACAGGCTCACCGAAGCCGAGTGGTAAAGACAAAATTGATGCAAGAAAAATTTATTGGAATAAAGAAAGAAAAAGTTATCCACTTAAGCCAATTATTTAACTTTTCAAATCATTAACTTTTTCCAAATTTTTGACCTATTCCTTTCGAGATCTCGATGATCTTAGCGCCATAAAAGAAAAAAAGAGGGAAATGTCCTTGCCCAGAATATGGAAAACTAATTATAAGAAAATATTTTCTTCATATTACTTCTGTGCATAAATTTGTTTTCCCAAAAAAGCCGCAAATGAAGTAATTCGCTCATTAAATGCTTCGGTTTCTAAAGACGATGCAGGAGGTTCTTCACCCCTTCTGATCTGCATACAATTTATAAGGCCTTCATCCGCCCAAAACTGGAGTATAACTCCCATATCTGGTCAGGTGCTTCTCAAACATCTTTGCGCCTACTTGATAGGGTACAAAATAGAGCGTTAACATTGATAGGTGATAATAGTTCAATCGCAGAATCGATTTATTCTCTTGAACATCGTTGAAACGTTACCAATCTCTTTCTTTCTTATCGCTTTTTTCACAAACAGTGCTCTAGTGAGGTAGCCAGTTGCATTCCTCCCCTGAAACAATTTAGCCGCAACACCCGCCTCGCTAGGAATGCTCATCAGTTTTACCTTGAGCCCAACTTCGGGCGTACAGTCAAGTATAGAGATTCTTATTTTAGTCGCACCACCCGAATGTGGAATGCTCTACCTGACCCTGTTTTTCCCCTACATTACGATTGTCTATTACGTGGGTGTTCGAGGTTCGACTCCCAACAGAAAAGCAAAACCAACAAAAAAAGTTTTTTTTTACGGGTATCACCTTTCGCGAGGAATGGCAAGTGCTCTGATATAGTAATTTCATTGCCATGAAAAGAGCTTCCTCGATTAGCCATTTGGAGTTAAAAAAAAAAGCAGCTTCATTCCTCACTAGTTATGGTTGTGAGAAATGCGCTAGACTCTAAGGCTCCCTCTCTGCACTATTGCGCCACCCAAAGGAATTTTTTTAGTCATTTTGAGATCCAGAGAACTCCGTCAGAAAGGCAACACCATTCTACGTTCATACACTTTCGCTAAGGAGCAAAAAAGTGGCAGACCACAACACTCCTTATACATAAAAATAATAAAAATACAACCACATCTGAATATGGTTGACCTCATACATAGGACAATCCAAAGCCAGGAGGTTTGCCGACGTAGTCTGATGTCGATGCGGCGTAACCCACGATCAGATCACTAGTATATGAAGCAGTTAAATTGTATAACTCTGATCTCTTCGAGATCGCGATGCTCTTAACGCCGGAAAAGTCCGAAGCAAAAAAGCTCATACAGCTCTTCTTCTACACACTTATCGTTTTCTTTACCGACCTTGACTTAGCATCGTGAATTCTCCAAACCAATCCTGCCGAAACAAGACATGGCCCTGTACAGATCGTCTCTGTAAGCACTGTGATATCTATCAATATTGTGTTAACGGGTTTCTCTCAAAATCTGCCGTATCTTTACCATTATCCAATTATACAAATCCTATAAAATAGCAGTGTTATACAAAAACAAATAATTATTGAAATAATTATTAATATTAAAACAAAAAAAAATTAAAAAGAACATTTTGTAACAGAAATCACAATATTTGTCTATGTATGGGGAGACGACGCGTAGCCAAGCTATATCGATTTTTTTAGCCTTTATGATGTAAAAGCTATAACTTTCTGCCGGTTCCGAACGGCTAATCGAGAAAGTGCTTTTCATGGCAATGAATTTACAATCGGAGGACTTCGCAGTTCCTCGCGATACCTACCCGTAGAAAAACATTTTTGGCTTCTGTTGGCATTCGAACCAAAAATCTCCTGGTCAACAGGCAAACATGCCAAGCATCACGTCACGGGTACCACAAAACCACATTGATAAGGGAATATCAAACTGCTGAAATGGGGTTTCAGACGTTCACAAATCTCGGCATACACGATCTTGTGTGCGACTTTAAGGATTCGTATTCCTCTATGATTGGCGCAATTCTGAGGGTCTATCGGACATACGAAATACTGTACAAGGTTCCATTAATCGGGCACGCAAACATATGATGGAAGAGGATTCGCTTAAGATCTAAATCCCTTACTTAATAAAAGAATCGCTAAAAAGTGCAGCAAAATATTGGTTGGCAGTGTTTTTCTTATGTAATTGAATTTATAATTTATTATAATATATTCCCCTAATAAAGAATGTTTTTTTAGACGTGTGGTTTTCAATCTGACATTTATTTATGCTCAGTTAAGTTTGCAATTTCATTTCCAGCTCGGCAAAGCGTATCACTGAGCGCACTGACTACGTCTAGTAAATTTACTCCAAATAGAATCACTTTTCACACCAATTTCAACTAGTAACTTCCAAGATTATATTTTCTGGGGTTATGTGAATTGGTTTGTCTATACGCAGATAATCCTGAAACGATTGACACCATGGAAGACAATATTCACTGCGTTATTGCTGACATACAGCTCCAAATGCTGCAAGAAATGGTCGAAAATAGAGCTTCTTGGCTGGGATTTATTCAAGCCAGTCGCGGCGGGCGGCTATTTACCCGAAATCATTGATAAAATTATAATGGCAGACCCTTATCTTTTAACATTAGGTAAATTCTTGGCCATAACAATAAATTATAAGAGTTTTTCCATCGTGAAACCATACGTCTAAATAAACACCTTCTTAAGAAGTTGTCAAAGGCCTGATCGATTTGACCGCCTATATTAAGTGAGTTCTCCTTTTTGACCATTTTTTCAACAGCTTCTGCTTGTTTCCAGAAGCTAAATGTCTCTAATGAATCTGTACTACAACTTTAAACCTAACTCTTAATGAAAAATCAAATAAAAAAGCCATTGATCTAATTGAATAAATATAATATTTCTAGTCAGAAGTTAATTCAGGCTGATAAAGTTCGCTCTTTGCTTAAATGTTATAACGTGTTGATCTAACTCGTCAAAACCACCCATATCAACCATGTCTTCAACTTATTCTTACACGAGGTATGAGAACTGGCGGCGACCACGTCATTCGACTTTATTATATTACCAACCACTTCCATTCGTAAGTAACATCTGTTAGCAACCGCCACTTAATCTGAAGTTTTCCAAAAACAAAATGATAAATTCCTGCAGTCATCTAAACTTTACGAAAAACCTCTTTAATAAACACAACGCATTTTTGTCATTTTCTTCGTCATGTCAAAAGGAAATTCCGCCATCATCCCTCAATTTGCTTGCAATATGTGTTCGGTAAACACCCCCCAATCCCAACAACAACTTTCCTCTGACATTTATGACTGTAATACATCTTTAATAACTTCGTCAAACAAAAAGTGTAGTTTGACACCATAACTGGCACACTTTGCAACAGAGCCAAAACTTGAGGCTTAAGAAGTTTGTCAATAATCCGTTGAACGTTGAAACATTAAAACTCACCACTGATTCATGTGCTGCCGTGCGGCATCATCATTAATTCGTCACTGCGGTTATTTGTTTATTTCTTGGAGCAAAAGTTTTACTCAAACAGCATCCCGATTTCAATGTCCAGACATACAAAAAAACAAAAGAAGTTCACATTGTCTTCATTGTCACCCAATGGACAAGCCTTACCCTCACTTCTTAGTCTAGATTAATGTTTTTGTCACGATTTCTTGTGGTTCCTTTTACAAACACATATGTTACCCTTGTTTGGTGGGGGGTGGCTGGGTCACATGTGCTGGACAAAGTTGGTTAATCTCACATAGATTGGATGTTCGGATTGAAAGAAATCTTGTAAGGAAAATGAGTGTTCAGAAATAGTAGCGTTTTTTTTCTTGACCTGGTTTAACCCCAAATGAACTCTTAGTTTTGTCAGTTTGAACTCAAGGGATTGGGTCAGTCTTGCAACAAGTTTGCAGATGTTGAAAATTTCGTAAAAAAGGAGTTTCTTATGTGGAGTATTATTTGAGCTTGCTATGAAGACGTACAATACCTTACTGTACTTTCAGTTACTATACGTAAATGCAGTTGATTTATTTTGGCCAATAGCTGCAAAAATCAAAACATCGAAAGCGAATAATTTGCTGCTCACGGGAAATAACTTCAAAAAAATGTTTTTCAAAACTTTTTGGAGTGTCTAACAGCAAAAGCAAATAGAAAACTAAATTTTACTTTAATTTTAATTTTAAGCATAAACTTAAGGAATACTAAGCCTAATGGCAATTCAAAACTTACACAAATAAAAAGGCTAAACTATAGAGCAACATTTTTTAAGTAAAATGGCGGAAATGCCATCTGGACCTTTATAATACTCGGCTTTGAGTTTGGGGAGGCATTTAAGAACCGTAGATTGATTTAAACTACTTTTTTTTATAATTAGCTCGCACATCAAGGGGTTATGAATACCCTTATAATGTTATAGAACACAGTGCGAGCATTTAGGAAAATAGGAGAGGATTTAAAAGGAGACACCGAAGCACATTGCCTTTGAACCTTTGTGAATCGTAATGCAGGGGAAATACAGAGCCAGGTAAAGCATTCCACATTCGGGTGGTGCGACTAAAATAAGAATCTCTATACTTGACTGTACGCCCGAAGTTGGGCTCAAGGTAAAACTGATGAACATTCCTAGCGAGGCGGGTGTTGCGGCTAAATTGTTTCAGGGGAGGAATGCAACTGGCTAGACTAGAGGACTGCTTGTAAATAAAAGCGATAAAAAGAGTGAGGCAGGTAACATTTCGACGATGTTCAAGAGAACCAATCGGTTCTACGATTGAACTATCACCTATCAATTTTAACGCTCTATTTTGTACCCTATCAAGTAAGTACAAAGATGTTTGAGGAGCATCTGACCAGATATGGGTGTTATACTCTAGTTTTGGGCGGATGAAAGCCTTATTAATTGTAGCCAGATCAGAAGGGGTGAAGAACTTCCTGCATCGTCTCAAGAAGCCTTAGCGTTCAGCAGTGTTTTTGGCGACTTCAAATGTGTGGTCATTCCAACGAAGATCATCGTTTACCCACATACCAAGTACTGACAACTTTTCGGTTTCTTCGACGCAGGTACCATTCATGGATAATGGCAATTGGGGAATGTTAAGCCTCAACGACAAGAGACAGCATTGAGTTTGCGACGAATTAAATTCTACTCGGTTTATAAGACCCCATGTAACAATGCTGTCAAGATCAGAATTCAATGAGCTTATAATACGCAACCGTTCTGGTTCCACGTCCGAAGAGCAGGGACGTGAACTTGGAAACAAATATGAAAAGCTGAGGGTCGAGTCGTTAGCAAAATAGTTGATAGGATTAGAAGTTTCAGACAAGAGATCATTTAGGAAAAAGAGGAAGAGAGTCGGAGACAAAACGGAGCCCTGGGGTACACCAGCATTTATAAAGTGGGTATCAGACTTGAACTTGACAACTTGTATTGAACGGTCGGAAAGGTAGTTTCTAATCCAACGAAGAAGACACTCATCGATACCAAAAGCACGCATTTTCGATAAAAGAGCCTGATGCCAAACTCTATCAAATGCTTTAAAAATATCAAGCGCAATAATCTTACTTTCTCCAAAACAATGTAAAGATTGGTTACACTTTTCGGTAAGATACGTCATCAAATCACCAGCGGACCGTTTGCTACGAAAGCCGTACTGACGGTCATTAAGAAGCTTTCGGTCTTCAAGATATTTCATAAGTTGACGGTTTATTAACGTTTCCATGACCTTGGAAAGAAGGGAAGTTAGTGCAATTGGACGGTAATTGGACGGGGAGGAAGATTCGCCTTCTTTAGGGACCGGCTGGACGAATGCAGTTTTCCATCTGCTCGGATAAACCCCAGCAGAATAGGAAAAATGGAAAAGTTTACGCAGCGGTTTTGCCACCTTTGACACCTCTACAGAATAATGGCGGGGATAACATCTGGAGCAGCAGATTTATGTATATTGAGATCTTTGAGGACTCTCGCTGCCGAGCGAGTTCAAAAAAATATCTGCTTCATAGCAGAATTTACTGTCTCAAGCTCAGGTGGGGCCAATGTGCTATCAGGAAGTGTCAAGTTAGCGGCAAATTGAGCTGCTAGCAAATTAGCTTTACCGATGAATCTGACGTACGGAGAGTCATTGAAAACGAGCGTTGGGACTGATGACGTATTCGAGTTCTTAACGTTCTTAACAAAAGACCAAAAGTTTTTGCTTCCTTTTGGACACAACAGTATTTTTTGCCTTACTTTTTGGTCATGCAATAATTTGGCCTTCTGTATATGAGCATTACAGATATTTCTGGTCCAGTTTGAACAAATTTCGGTTTTCTACAGTACGGTTATCTTTAAATTTTCGAAAACTACTTTCCCGATCCCTAATTCCCTCTTTACAGTTTAATCGAACCACGAATTTTCTTTGGGGATGATACTTTTTGTTCTGTGAGGAACAAAATTTCTCATGCCGGCCGTTGAGAATTACGTTAGATATCATATCAGCTGATGCATCAACGTTTCCGTTCCGTCGAGAAAGCACAATGACCAATTAAAATATCGAAAGAAATTATTCAGGCCGTCCCAATTTGCTTCTCATATTGCCACATAATTCTTTTGGGGACTTTATCTTTTTTTCCGTGCCGGAAAGCGAAAGATCTACCGATATGACACAATAATGGTCCGATTTGCATTGAGGAGAAAAAACTACTTACATAAGGGCCTGAAGAGTAATGTGGAAGATAAGGAAAATATATTAGGTCTAGATTAGAGGTAATTAGCGAAAAAATTTGCGATTGTTATTGTGTCATTGGATGTTTGGTTTTCGAAGTGAAGGATAGGAGGGAAACCATCATTTTTCTTTTTGTAGTTGAAAAAACCTAGGCTATTAGACGTTTTACGCGAGATTAGATTTGCTTCGGTGGTGGATGTAAAGTCATCATATAGTGGAAAAATTTATAAAATACTTCAAGGTAATCGAAAAACTGAGCGGGAGCGAAAAAGTTTATTACAAAGTTTATTTCTCTTGTTCCACAGCTCTCGTAGTTTATGATTGATGATTGGACCAAGTGGAGATGTTTGAGAAAAACTTATCACGACAAGGAAGTGGAACGTAAAGATTTATGCAGTGCTGCAATTTATTGTAAAACAGACAACTTGCTTCATTCATTTAAAGATTTTTAAAGTTGAATGAGGCTTGGGTGAGATGTTGATTAATTTTAAGTTAAGCGAAAATTTGCCAGGACTATAAGCAGAAAAGGGAAAGATTTTTTTAAATGAGATAGTGAAAGGCGGACGAAAATTGTGAATAGCAGACAATTGGGATGAGCTTTCAAACACATATGATTTAATAGGATCGGAAGTGACGATAAGATCTAGATGTCGGTCAACACAATTTCTAGTACATTTTGCTTGGGAAAGGTCAGAGTCAGTAAGGTCGTCAACGAGAACAAATTCTTTCATAGAAACGAAATTTTGACTGAATAAAATTATAGGTATCTTCCGAAGTGTTGCATTGAAGATAGGATAGATTGAAGTGTCCGAAAAATATTGTGCTTCAGAGATATCAAGCACTTTGTCAAAAGCATCTACAGCAAACTTTTATACGAGTCTGTTGGTTGGCTTGGAAGAACGTATAGATAATATGTACACATAAGAACAGACCCCTCTTTACCACTGGGCCCACTGGGCACATGCCCAGGGCCCCGCACTTGAAGGGGCCCCCAATTGCTGAAACATCACTTGGCCTTTAAAAAAAAAAAAAAAAAAAAAAAAAAAAAAAAAAAAAAAAAAAAAAAAAAAAAAAAAAAAAAAAAAAAAAAAAAATTGATAGAATTCTTTTATTAGCAACAACCTTTGTTGAACATTTTAAATCACATTTCCTCCGAAATTATTTTCAAATTAAAACAAGAAAAAAGAAAATCTGGTCACCCAAGTAATGATGAAGGCAGCGAAATCATACACACACTTGTGTTCGTTTCAGGGTGCTTTTAAAAATCCAATCAGAAAATACATCCTTTCGTGTATCTTACGCTCATTGTGTTGTGATTGGAAAACCTCTTGTGTATCCTTCTGACGTTTGCGATGGCCCGAAAGGGTTACTATTAATAATTTTTGCCTGTTTTCACTAATTGTGGGGTTTTTTTTTTGCTGTGTATTGTTAAATGTAGTAGTAGGAGTTGCATTTGTGTAGAGATGAACTGCACTCAATTTTTTAAGATTTCAAAGTAAAGAAAGAGGTTTTGTTTTTGTGCAATGAGATATGTAGATGAAAGATAGCGCTTCTCACTGTTTGTTCGATCGTTTCAGATATAGGTAGTCTGGTAGCGTTGTTATGCGACTTTGCCCATTTGATTTTCTTATCATCGTTCTTTGTCAAGTTTGTAGTGTATTTTCAATTCGTGCTTTTAGTGTTTTTGGGGTGTATAAAAATATACTTTGTCAAATTAAAATATGTCTAAGCGATCATATGTAAGTGGATCCGGAAAAAGAAAAAAATCAAAACAGCAGAAAGAATTTATCGAAAAATTACCAAAATTGACATCCTATTTCAATTCAACTGTAGGAGAAACTTCCGTAAGTAATCAATAGTTAAAACATTAATCACTACACTCATCTACCTCTTATTGAAAAGGGGCTTAGATAGTCAAAAAATTGTTTCATATTAGATTTATCTAATGAATAAAATTAGGCATGACCAATGACCATAGAATGTATTACAATTTCACATAATAACTGTTTGTGCATAGTGCAGATTGAGACTTGTGAGTAGCGTCATCGTACATTCTTACATTATTGAAGGCACAAGCAGTCTTTCCATTTAATTTTTCAGCAACGAAGCGCCGCAGATTTTACGGACTTTAAACACAAAAACGAAATCTCAAAGCAGCTACTATGTGAAATTATAATACAAGGAACATTTTTGTTTATGAAAAACAAACATCATTGTATTCATATGTATTCAGCTCTATTGTGAGTTTCACTTTTATAGATTTCTGTCCGGAAAATACGTCAAATTACATAAATTATATGTCGTCGGAAAATGATAATAGTGAATGAATTTTTTTGATTGAAGTGGCATTACGTTTCTTATGCTAAAAAAAATTATTTAAAATCAACCAAGCAACTTACTACCACATATTATAGTGTTTTTGAAAGCTTATACCTATTTAATAACTATTCTAGTTCAAATAGTTCAATTTCTACTAGTTTTTAGAAAAATACAGAAAAAGTTTTGACTTCCTAATTTTTAATTATTTATATTTTACTTGCAAAATCAATTACAAAATTTCAATTTGCTTTGATGTCTAATATCCAAACTAACCTTTATTCTTTTCAAACATTCATACTCTTTTCATTAGTCAGTTTCTTCAGAAATATTAATACATGTATTTTTATTTAAAAAGGGCGAACTATATGACGATAAATCGTCACCTTTTCAAGATGAAGAAATTTCGACTGTCACATCTTCACAAAATTCCGCAGGTGAATCAAAAAGCCAGGGTCAGGGCACCAGTCATGAAACTGCAATACAGCATAACATTTTTTATTTAATAATATAGGGGCCCCATTTTCAAAAAGTGCCCAGGGCCCCCAAAAGGGTAAAGACGGCCTTGCATAAGAAAGAGGGTTGTATTACGGAATGTTCAATAGAAATGTAGTCTAGAAGCTTAGATGATGAGGATGAAACGAAGGAAGAGTCGAACCGACTGTGGAAAGCTATAAGAACACCTTTTCAAGAAGATTCACTATGAGATTATTCGTCATCTCGAAAGGCATTGAAGAACGTAGGAAACAGTTCTTTGTTTTTGACGTCCTTAGAAAAATTTGTTTCTGTAGGCGCAAAGGGAAGATTATGAGACTGCGAGTAAACGTTTGTGCGTTTTAGAACGAAGACCTCTAATATTTTGGTAATAAAAGGAAAGAGGGTAGAGGTTAAGGTGGATTTCCAAATGTTGTATTAGGAGCAAAAGAACTTATCCAACTCTGAGGATCGGATTCTTTGAAGGTAAGAAATTCTTTTAGGCTAAACAGGAGGCTTGAGCCAAAAATATGTTCGCCTGTATTTATCACTTGGTAAAAATCACTAGCATGTAGGTTAAATTTATGAGACTAATCTTAAAGTCGATAATTTTATCTTTAAAATGATTTATTTATTTATTTAACAAAAAGTAGCTAAAGTGTCCCGCATTCTCCCTCCGTACCTATCTATCTATGATCGAAAGTCATTTATGTTCGTTGAATGCCGGTGTAGGTGCTGCGGTTGAGCTCTAAGCATTATCTTCGATTGTGTACGAACCAAACAAATTAAACAGAACAATCGAATTGCACAATTGAAACTGCTGAGAGTTCACGTTAAAATTTTATGTTTTCACTTTAGTGATGAGTAACGTTGTAGCAATGATGCAATTTCTAGTTCTGAAAAGGACCTTTCTTGAGCTGTAGCTGCAGTGAAAAACGCTCTCAAAACGCCATTAATACTTTTTCAAGCATCTTCTAAACAGAATTTCTTTCATTTCAACTGAGAAATAAGCTTCACTTGTGGACAAGATTTTGAAATAATTTTGTATCGATAACGAAAAACAATCTTAAAAAATTAGGGGCGTAACAGAGCGAGAGGCCACTATGGGCGACATTTCTCGCAACCATACCATGTGAGGAATGGATAACCCTACCATTTTTTTCCGACTTTGGACGTGTTATCGAAAAAGCGCTTTTCGTGGCAGTTAAATTACTATCGGAGGACTTACTACTTAATCACGTAAGGTGATGCTGATGCACGTTAAAAAATAATTGAATAATAATTTCTGGGATTCTAACGTTGAGCACTGACAAAATTTAATGACTGATTCTACCTCAAAGTTTAGTATTTCAAGCAATAAAAGGCGAACTTAGTTACGTTTGCTTCAAATCTATCCCACTCTAGATTGCGGTAGCAGGCTGGCAGCATCAAAAGCTATCTCATTGCTAATTTATTTCCTAGCATTGCTCCTTACCAGGGCCGGTCCCCGCTAAGTTTGCGCCCTGGTGCAAGATTTTCTGAAAACGCTCTCATCTGATCTAGTCATTTCAAGTCTCTCTCATATTGGTGAAGTTTTAAGTCTCTGCTCCGCAACTTTAAGTGAGCTTTTTGAAATTAAACACAAAAACAAGTAAGCCCTAAGCTATAAGCCGAAATATATGCGGAACCATTTCGAAATTTTGGTTTCGCATTTTCAAGCCGTAATTTAAACGGGGTTTGACCGTGTCGATTATATCGTAAGAGTTATGATACGCATTTGCAAAAAGGGATTATTTTGATTTGTTTTCAACGTGGACACCACCCTGTCAAAAAACTGCCCATTATATGCCACGTCGCACATAGTGTTAAATATCGAATTCTGGCGGAACCTTATTCCAAATTTTGCTATTAGTATGTTTTGTAGCCTAATTTAATAAAAAAAAAGCATTTTCGTGCATGGTAATGGAAATTTTATATTTTGATGCTGGTAGAACATAATTAAATGTATTGCTTGGTTGCAAAGAAGTAACCAACTAACAAGAACGTTTAATTATTTTATTTTATTTTATTATTTTTGATATTTTATTTGGTTGTTCGCTACCAAAAAGACCCAGCTTCCTCATATTGCAGTATGAAAAAATGTGGGGACTGCAAACCCGGTATGTGATTTTGTTTTTATACATATGTTTAAGCAATAATCAAAGAAACAACAAATTCAAAAGTGGACTTATGTACACTTGTCTACAATTTCTAAACTTTAACCAAAGTCCAAGGTTTCGATTGTTTCCCCTTTTTCATGCTTGAGTCAAAATTTACCCAAAAAAAGTGCAATACAAAAATTTTAAAAACCGTCTTCACCTTTGAATAAAGATTTAATATTGTAAATATGACACAGACAACAATTTTCTCTCCTTTAACAATCAAAAACATCGACCGTCAAAGTAAACTTGGCTTTAACCGCTAGCTGAACAATGAATAATGATAATATGCCAGCAAATATGAGCTTAAATAACCGGATTGTTATATTAGGAACTAAACAAAAACGTTTTCTACATGGCAGACCAACTTAATTTTTTGAATAAAGAGAGTTCCGCTAATACGAAAGTTTCTTTCAGTAGAAAATACATAAGATTTAAGAAATGCTTTCTATGACTTCACCTCTCTTATTGATGAGAAATTGTATAAGCCTTTCCTCGAACGAGTAAGGGATACTTACCGACAACTCAACCGTAGCCTCGGTGAAACTACTATTTTAAAAATTAATTTTCTGAGTTTGAAATGAGTTTAATCTTTAAAGCATACGAACCGAAATGTTAGAACTCAGTTATAGGCCTCATAGAGAACCTCACTGTAATCACAATCGAAATGAAGATATTTTTCATTTCTTGGCGTTCTGTACAATTCTACAAGAAATCCGTCAGCTTCACTTGAATTCAAGTTATCCAACCTTAGTAGAATGTATCGAAGTACTAAATGGAAACCAGTGCTGGAAATCACTTATTGGCTATGTTGCACCGTTGTAATTTTTACATGAACTCTGAGTCACAAGTTTTGTTTACCCTTTCGGAAGGCTGGATGTACACTAGGTTCTCTCGGTGCTTAGGCACAGGGCGGCATATTCTGGGGGCGGCAAAATTTGAAACGAAAGTGAAAGATTCTTTCAGTCATAAAAAATTTTCGGGACAAAGGTGGCACATACGCCTGAAACACATCACATTATCACTGTGATTTTCCGAAATTCCGATTATCTTAGCATTATTCATTTGCAGTGAATTTTCTACATCTTCCCGAATTCAACTGAGTAATTTTCTAACAGTGGTTAATGAAAGTGACAAAACAAAGTATTCAACATTTCACTTTTTTGATATCATCTAACACAATTCAAATTCAAATCACGAGCCTTAGTATAAGAAGAATAAAACGCATTGATACACTCGTCATCAACGATATATGTACTCGTCTTCCTTGAGCTGCCGCCTGTGCTACTGTTTAGTCGTGGTAGTAGCGGTGAGTGTATGTATACGCTACCACGACGAAACAGTGGTAATGGACGGCAACTCAAGGAAAAGAAAACCGATGTATCGAAGACGAGTAACGTAACGATCACGAGGCAAGAATCAAAAGGACTTCGAATTCAACTTAAACTACTGGAAACAAAATTCATGCTGATTCTTTGGCTTTTTTTACTTTCGAGATTCGATGCTGTCAGCCAAATATTGCAAAAGGTTGGTATCAGCATAGCTGATGTGATATATGACTATCGTGGACTGATCAAAGTAGTAGCTGATGCACGAATGGAATTTGAAGTTTATGAAAAGTTAGCTTTAGAAATCTCAGAGGGTCAAGAGTACCAGACAAGTATTTCAAGAAGACGAAGGAGAAAGTTGCAGGCTAATGAATCACGAGATGGAGATGTTCAATTGCCAGGAAGGGATAATTTTCGAGTCAACACTTTCAACGTCATTGTTGACAATCTTGATTCTGGATTGCGAAGAAGATGTCAAGCATATAACGAAATTCACGGAAAGTTTTCAGTTATCACTGAATTTGGCGGTTTGAATTCCTGCGGAATTCGTAAGAAGTCGAAACATCTTAGGACAATTTATACCTCGGACCTCGAACATTCATCGGATGACGAATTGGTGCACTTCCACGCTTTTTACTCCGAGAAAAAATTAGAATGTGATTCACCATCCAAGCTACTAAAACTCTTGAAAACGAACGACTTACATATATACTGAGTTCCCATACGTAGAAATAGCATATCGAATATTTATGACGTTAGCGGTGACGAATTGCAGCGCAGAACGTTCATTTTCATGTTTGAAAACAGTCAAAAACTATTTTGTTCAACTATGACGAGCAGTCAGTCGGGTAAAAGGTCTAGCGATTCTGTGCATGGAGTCGGATTTGCTTGAACGCTTGAATTGTGAAGAATTAATAAATCAGTTCGCGGTAAAGAAAGTGAGGCGTGTTTGCACTTCTTGAAAAGTGTACCAGAAATCCATCAAATCCATTGTAATTTTCTTATACAATTTGAAATTTTCGATGTCTGATAATTTTATTTCTTCTTTGGATAGCGAATTTCGTCGAAGATTAGAATTACCACACTCCGCCATACTCAAACCGTTCAATGAACAATTTAAGCTAATTATGTAAAACAAGGAATTACAATTACTCCTCGAAAACGATTATAAACATCCGTAGTTATCTTGTATGTCAACTTTGAGTTTTATTTTCTTATAAAAAAGCCTTATGTGAATATTCTTTTACCATGAAACAATGAATGACTTCAAACTTTACGTTTTAAACTTATTTCGTTCATAATTATATAGTTAACAATCTCACTAACATTTTATATAATTATAATTCAATAATTAAGGCGGCATTTCTTACAGTGCCCAGAGCAGCACTTTAAAGAAATCCGGCCCTGCCTTTCGGTAACTTAGATTAATAAATTAAATTTTTTTAAATTTTTTTAATTTATTTTATATTTATACACATATTTTTTCGTTTAAGCTCTACTCAAAGTGTCTTTTTATTGTTTTTTTAAATTAATTAATAATTGAATATAATTGTTGTAATTTTTAATTTTTCTGCTAAGAAATGAGAACTTGTCATATAACATATACTTTCATCATTTTTAATGTGATCCACTTATGACAACTTTTGTAAAAATGTAATGTCGATTTCCTTTCACCAATTTGCAGTCGACTGCAGTCGCTACTGAATTCGATTCTTTTTTGGGTATTTAGGAAATTAAAAAAGTAACGATTTTCTTTTTTATGAATTTATGTGTGTCCATCTGACTAATGAAGAAAACCAAGTACCATGAAACAAAACAATTACATTAATATTGTTAAGCACACAATTTTTATATTTTTTTCACCAAATTCACAACTAAATACAAAACAATTGTCTTTCCATTAATTTTTTTCATATGCTGATGTTTTTGTTTGCCGTTTTCGATCTGTCAAAATTGTTTTGTGTGTGAAAATCTGTGTGCAAATCCGTCCCAAAAAAGAGATTGACTGCAGTCGATTTTTTTTCCTCCTAAATGAATTCCTTTGAGAAAAAAAATTTACTGCAGTCGATTTATTTTTTTTGAAAGGAATTCCACATACTAAAATAAAAAACCTTTCAGTATAATGTGTCAACAATTTTTTTTTTATTCTTTTTTCACATGTCAGACGTCTCTCATTATGGCCATTCTATTATTGTTTTTTATATTAACAAATATTATGAACAAATAAAGGTAAAAAGAAAAGAAAATTTATAGCGGAAAATATTGAACACTTATAATGCAAAGAATGGATATTTAATTCACATTTAACTAATGGGTTAGATAGACATTAGAACATCGAATAACAGTTTGCAGGGATGTAAACTTACAATAGGCAAAAAGTGTTTCACACAGGAGCCGCTCAAATAGATCCGCCGCCGCCGCCCCCACAAGCCACAATTGTTTGCTGAGTGACACTAGCAGAGTACAGCCTTTTATTCAACACTTGCTGACTTATAATTGCAAACAAAAACACACCTAATGAAAGCAGAAATTATGCAATATAGATAAAAAGTTCAAACATTTTGCACTTCCTTCGTTCTATCGTTATGAACCTAGGCAAGGGATATCCCTGTACCAAATAAACAAGTTGTGCCCCACACTCAAGCCTTTATCAGAGCCACTGAGAGTCCATAAACTGGCCATCATTTCAAAAATGCTTATTTTTTTAAGCGAGAAAATTCTTCGCGAAAGAATAAACATTTTAATCCTGTTTTAAATTTCAAATTGATTGACGCTACGGCTACACCACCCGACGGCGATGTGTGTTCTTTTTGTTTTCGAAAAATCCAAAACCACAACAAAAATTGACAAGCATACCCTAAACGGATTATTTCGAGTTCGTTACACCTGCATTGTTTAAGGGCGGTCCAACAACGGAATGTGATGCAAAAAAAAAAAATAAACGTCAACAGAGTGTTCATGAAACACCAGGATAAAACTTTGATTGCTGGAGAATGGCCACAAATCCAAACACAAATTGACGCTTCTCTCACACCACATTCAGCGAAAACCAAGGAGGGACACCCAGGACACTGTGTAAATATTTAATTAACGAACGAGAATCCAATTTCCATCTACATCCAAATGGTTTGGCCAACGAATCCATTGCCAATCAAAGAGGGAGATTCAAAATCACAAAAAAATACAAATGAATATTTATTCGTGATATGGTTAAAGAGCAGAGGAGAGTTCAGTTTGACGACGATTTACATCTCAAAAAATTAATAAAATTAATTTCACAAGAACCCTCTCTTCATTTCGGTAGATAACTAATGAAAAAAGTATTATTTTCCGTGCCAAGGATTCCATCATTGGTGACATCCTTAAGAGTCCTGTTTGTCTATCGGTGCATTTATGAAGATTTTCCGCTTGCTTGCTGCGATTGCATCCTCAACAGACCGTGCCGAGTTCAGATAAGCTAAGAACACTCAACACAGATGAGACTGGTGGATTGGTTCACGTTCGTGGAAAGGATCTTCCGCTCAAGGTGTACTCTAAGGTGCGCCACTTAATTGCCAGGCACACAGAAGAAGCAAAAGAAACAAAAAAAAAAAGAAACAAGAAGCTAATTTCATTACGGTTGACTTTGATGCTTTGCATCCATATTGCGTCACCTCACCTCTCTAAAACGAAAACCCCCAATGAACAGACAACGAAGCACAAGGAGACACTCTCAAGAATTCAGCAAGAAAGACAAAGGACGAACATTTTGTGCGGTGGGAAAGTGCTACTGAGGGTGAAAAAATGAAAATCATCTGGTATCATAATTTCATCGTTCTTTTTTCGGTTTATTTTTTTTTTTTTTTTTTTCTTATTTCTCTTCTTCCTTCGGGATTGCTTTTTTTATTTTTATCCTCAAAACAAGTTGAGTGTGGATAAGGCGGAAAATATTTGCTACCCTCTTCGCGCGGCAATGGTGAATTAATTTGCATGCGTTTATAATCTCCTCGTTGTTAGTCTTTTGATTTTGCTAACACTGATGATGGACAAAGGAGGTGGGATTCTTGTTGGTTAACAGCTGGGGTATCATCGACCTTAATAAGCTGGTTGATAATGACTACGGATGGGCAGTGTTTTTAATTTTTTTTTTTTGTCTTAAGCCCGTTTAATGAAAAATTTTCGCCTTTTTAACCTCAGATGGGTAAAGAATTTTTTTTACCATTTGAAGGAAATTGGATAAATCATCTGAAGAAATCTGGAGCCTTTGATGAAATGGCCAACAGCATTTCATAAAGCATTTGGTCTCAATAGCTATTTAAGAGTTGTACAATGCTGCTTGCTGCTCAATGAATGAGTTATGTGTACGTCACAATAAACGCTGCTTAGACCGTCCTAAGCTCATCATATTACGAGGTTAAAGTTTTTCTTGATCTAAAAAATTGAAGTCCTTATTTTTTGACCGTATGCTCAGTTTGTTGAACTCGTTGAATTACTGCTATCCTGTACACGCAATACTTCACCTCAACGTCAAAGTCGTATTTATAATCCCATTCCAAAGTATGACTAACTTTGGACAGCTCTTAGAACAGTGTCCAACTCCAAATCGTATTTATAAACACTTTCATCGCTGTCAAAAGCGCCCTACAGACGATCAATGTTACTTGACAATATTACTTGGAGCTTCTGTTCAAGTAAAACTGATCGTTTGTAGGCTCTTCAATGTTACTGTCAAGTAAAATTGAAGCAATGACGAAAATCAAATCTGATTTGGTTTTCATCAAGTTTCACTGTCACTCGTGTCGTTGTGTAGTGCAATAAGGAAACTACAGAAGGAAAAAATTGTCAATTTTCATTGAACGTGTGGTGGCGATTGTTCATCAATTTTACTTGGCAAGAAAAAACATCAATAATATACTTGTCAAGTAACATTGATCGTCTGTTGGGCGCTTAAGGAATGTCCAACTTTAGACACCGAAATTGTTGGAATGCATTTATAAAAACGAAATTGACTAACGCCTGTCCAACTATTTAGACACCGTCTAAGGATGTTCAAATTCAAATTTTATAAATACGACTGATAATGTCTACATATAAAGGGTTTTCCAATAAGAGTGATATGATTTTTTTTTGAAAAAACACACTCTTTGTTAAGGAAAAGGCCCCAGGTTTTTCAAAGGCGACCAAAGCTTCAACGATCAAAATTTGTTCTTGCGCTGTACATATTTATTTTTTTCAGATGGTTCAAAGTCAAAATTTTGCATGGAGAATTTCAGTCTTAAATTTAGTGAATGGGGAAAGGCGAAATGGAAATCTACTGTTTGAATCGACACAAATCTACTGTTTGAATCTTGTAGAGCAGAATATTGGCCAATTTATAAAAAATTATTGAACTTTATCCAAGTAGAAGCATAAAGCCTTGAGCAAACCAACGCGGTGAGCGCGGGCGATGCGATTGCGATAAGTCAAATCCCTATGCATTAAGTCAAACGTCCATAAGATTACATAGGGATTTGACTTATCGCATTCGCATCGCCCGCGCTCTTCGCGTTGGTTTGCGCAAGGCTTAAGCTTCTACTTTGAGGAATTCAAGCTCTTCATATAAAATACATTAAGCAACTATGTACAGTTTACAGTGGGACAGGATATGGCTTATCGAACTAGATCAAAGCAGATTCCCAAACAACCAACTTATTTTTAATGGAATTCATTTAATTTAAAAAAAAAAATATTCTAGCTGTTGACATAAATAGAAAGTCAAAACAAAGTTTCATCTAAATTAATTTACGTTCAAGACTTAATCTTATATATAAAAATGAATCGCAAAATGTGTTGGTAAGCGCATAACTCAACAACGCCTGGACCAATTTGGCCAATTCTTTTTTTGTTGTGTTTGTTATTGTCAGGAGAAGGTTTTTATGACATAAAAAAATTTAAAAATTTATATTCCCACAGGAACGGGTTTGGGAACGGAAGCTTAGAAACTACTAGACAGGTTTCTAAAAAGATTCGAGCATTAGGGGTGCTACATTATCCCCCTCCATCAGTAATTTGGATTATATTTCATCCCTATAAACCCACGGGAACAGAAACGGGAACGATTACCGAAACCTTTAAGTTACTTGACCGATTTAAAAAATTCTTTCAACTCTTGGATGTTACATTCATACCTCAGTGACATAGACTTATGAATGATTCCTGTCAAGGGTTGATCCCCATATTCCGACAGGAACGGTTTTGAGAATGGAAACTTATAAACTACTGGACAGATTTCTATAACATTTTCTGCATTAGAATTGCCACATTTTCCCCCTTCATTAGTAATTTAGACTGTATTTCATCCTTATAATCCCACGATAACAGAAACGGGAACGAGAACGGGAACCTTAAAGTTATTTGACCGATTTCTAAAATGCTTTCAACTCTAGGATGTTACATTATCCCTCAGTGACAATGACTTATAAATGGTCCCCGTCAAGGTTTGATCCCCATATTCCCACAGGAACGGGGTTGGAAACGGAAACTTAGAAACTACTAAACAGATTTCTAAAATTCTTTCGGCACTAGGAGTGCTACATTATCCCCCTCCATGAGAAACCTAGACTATATTTTATCCCTATAATCCCACGAGAACGGAAACGGGAACGAGAACCGATAGCTTATCCTTACTTGACCGATTCCAAAAATTCTTTCAATTCTGGGATGTTACATTATCCCTCAGTCACAATGACTTATAATTGGTTCCTGTCCCTGGCTTATATTTCACATATTTCCACGGTAACGGAAGATTCCCACAGGAACGGGTCTGGGAATGGAAACCTAAAAACTACTGGACACATTTCGAAAATTCTTTCGGCACTGGGATGCCACATAATCCCTCAGTAACTTAACCTAGACTATATTTTATCCCTATAATCCCACGGCAACAGAAACAGGAATGAGCACGGGACCCTTAAAACTACAGGCCCGAGCAACGCCAGGCGGCTCAGCTAATGAAATAACAAATAGTAATAAGATTATTGGATTGTTTGTTTTTGGGAACTCTTTTGATTTTCACTTGGTAAGAATAAAGATTTAAACTTTTTTTAGTTAAAAGTGTTACTTTCACAATAATCCAAACTATTTTTTCATATGAAATGACCGCATATTGAACTTTATTTACATTCGCTAAACAAAACGAACTGATTTAAAGTGATACTATACACTTTGACCTAAGCAATGACAGCGTCTTCTAGGCCTTTGGTAGAGATAAGGATCTCGAAGGGATATAGGGTTCGAAATGAAGTAGAAGTTCTTTGGTTATTATGTTGTTAAGAAGAAATGAGTAAAGTAATAAGGACTCGAAGAAAATTTTAATTTTGGCTCAGACCAAATGAGGGTATTGTAAAACCACTTGGTGGTCTCTGTGACCATGTTGAGTGGTGCAGATGCTGACACTTTGATGTACTCAACAGGTGTCACAAGCTTCAGCATCGGGACGGGAACAACAACATTAGCGGGAACTTGGAAAATATTGGACCAACTCCCGAAAATTTTTCAATGTTTGAATGATTCATTGCTCCTGAGTATTAAAGACTATATTTCCTTCCATATTCTTATATTCTTTCGGGAACGGAAACGGTAATGGCGATACAAAAATTCTTTCACTGTTAGAATGGTTCATTGTCCCTGAGCAATCTAAACAATATTTCATCGCCATTTTCCCACAGGAACGGGAACGGAATTAAAAAAACAACCTCCTACCGATTGCAAGTCGTATTTCACTTTTACAGTACTGGGCCGATTCCAGAAACTATGTCATCGTTAAAGTGCTTAACTGTTCCTGAGTAACATAAACTAAATTTCATCCCTATTATCCCACTAGAATGGAAACTTGGAAACTACTTAACTAAACTTACTTAATTCGATTGACGTAGGGCCTGAGCAACGCCGGGCGGGTCAGCTAGTTCGATATAAAATATAGAATTGAAGTCTGTATAATATTTTCTTAATGATCCGTAACTTTGCTTTTAAAGCCTTGCGCAAACCAATCCGGTGAGTGCGTGCGATGCGATTGGTATAAGTCAAATCCCTATGTAACCTTATGGACGTTTGACTTAATTCATAGGGATTTGACTTATCGCAATCGCATCGCACGATCTCACCGCATTGGTTTGCAGTGTCCAACAGCCCCCATTATGCTATCCAGCTAAATGTACAATGTCCAATTCTTACAAAGTCTTTATTTCAATGTGCCCAACAAAGAAAAAATATTCCTTCCGTGAGATGTGCACTACCTGAAAACATTTGAGAAATGAAATTTCTTGCAAGTTTGACGAGTAGCACCATCCAAGATCCAACAAGTTGGACAAGCGATCGTCTGAAGAGTTCACACTATCAAGCATTGGTCGTTCAAGCCCAAGTGTGTCCAACTAATTGTACAGTGTGAATAGGATTAAAGTATAGATATAAGAGGCAGATCCTTCTTAAAATTGGGATCTGCAAAGCTGATCCAAATTGAATAAAAAAATCAATTATTTTTTGCCAATGGATTGCAAATATTTAATGTCAAAATTACCATTCCGTTCCGACAGATTTGGACCAAAAACGGATTGATTCTTTTTATCAATTAAAAACCATATAAAATACACTATTAGTTGCTTCAGTGTCTTTTTAAGCTAGTCTGATACAGAGGCTCATTTTAAGGCGATTTGAAATAACTATGAATTTGCGTTTTAATCCCGCAAGGAGAAACAATTGTCATCCATTACCGTGTTTTATTGGAAATTTTATAGTAATCTTCACAGATACGCTCAA
The DNA here is from genome assembly GCA_914767635.1 of Melanostoma mellinum. Lineage (NCBI taxonomy): Eukaryota > Metazoa > Arthropoda > Insecta > Diptera > Syrphidae > Melanostoma > Melanostoma mellinum. The sequence continues at coordinate 246,736,436 of OU612058.1, read as the reverse complement.
TAAAACGCTGTACTCACTAATGCAACTCTATTGATCTATTCCATAAGCTTCATTTACCAGCCATCCCTGCTGTTCTTATTTTTAGCCGTGTTTAATTGGGAATTTTTATATTCACTGCACTTGCGAGTCTCAATAAAACGCTTTTTTGGCTATATTCATATATTTGGCGCAAAATAAATTTCCACAAACTTAAAAACAATCTTTTTTATGAGTTTCGGGAAGATGTTTATTCGTGTTCCGATGCTTCAAATGCCTACGATATTTTTATTGACTGCCTTAAAAATCACATTCTTAATTGTTCTTCAGTTCTGCCCTCTAAAAAATTTATGAAACGGTTAAAACCTTGGATTTCAATGCATCTCTTGATTAAAATAAGGAAAAAAACCATTCAAAGAGTAAAATGCAGAAAGCACCCTTATAATTTGTGTTTAAAACGTAAATATAAAAAAAATGTCCGAAGAAATTAGAAAAGAGATTCCGATTTGTCGAGCAAATTATTACCGTAACCAATTTAATTCCGTTAAGGGAAATTTAAAAAATGAATGGCATTTAGTTAACAACTTGCTTGGTAAGTCTCGCGTTTCAAAAAAGCCTCTAATTTTACGTGTTGATAACGTGGAGGTCTCTGATAAACCTGACATTGCTGAGGCATTTAGTTGCTATTTTTCAAACATAGCCAATAGTCTACAACCTTGTTCAGTACTGCCACCCTGTTCATCCTGCATATCCATTTCCAATTCTGCTGAACCTACACAAGAAAACAGTTTTGTATATGAGCCCATAACACCTCTTGAGGTATTAAAAGTTATTGGTTCGTTAAACAATTCAAACTGGTGCTGATGGGATTTCCAATGTCCTTCTAAAAAAACTTGCTTGTTTCCTGGTGAATGTTTTGGCTGATATTTTTAATCGATGTATTTTTGATAGTGTTTTCCCAGAAGCTCTTAAATGTGCAGACATTGTGCCACTGTAAGAAAGGTTCTTCTTTTGAAATAAGTAATTATAAGCCAATATCTCTTCTTCCAGCTATTAGTAAAATATTCAAAAAACTAATAAAAGATAGGGTAGTAAGTTTCTTGAATAGAACCCAATTCTTCAACTTAAATCAGTTTGGATTCCAGAAAGGTAGATCCACTGAAGATGCGCTATTGCAGTTCTGTGCTGAAATAATGTCTAACCTTGATGGAAAAAATGTTTTGGTGGTTTATTTATTGATATTACCAAAGCATTTGACACATTCAACCATAGAATTTTGATTACAAAATTAAAAAAAAAACTGGCGAGGCTTATTATTAGATTGGTTTGAGTCATACCTAAAAAATTTATCCCAAAGAGTTAAGTTTGATGAAATTAAAAGTGAAATTAAGTTCTTTAATTTAGGTGTGCCGCAAGGCTCTGTTTTGGGACCTATTTTGTTCCTAGTTTACATTAATTCACTACTTGCACTTAATTTCAAAGGAAGACCAACTGCTTTTGCGGATGATATAGGATTTGCTTATGGTTTGCAGTAAGCTTAAGTTGAGGGCGGCCGTGGTGCAGTGGTAGAGTGTTCAGTAGGTAGGCCGGATGCGTGGGTTCGAATCCCGATCTGGGCATCTACTTTTCTTTCAGCCTCTTAGTTTCGCCGCCCTTGAGGTTATATGTGAAATAACTAACACCTTATTTCCACTACTGCAACACAGAAAAAAGGGAAGGCTGCTACCCTGGTAGTACAATGGACCGGTAATTAAGTCTGAGTTCTGCAGGTTAGCATATAAGCCTCTTCTTTTTAAAAAAAAAAAAAAAAAAAAAAAAAAAAAGCTTAAGTTGCAGTAAAAATTGTTTTCCTATTGAGAATGTGAAAGAATTTAAATATTTAGGTCTAACGATTGATTTTAAAATGAGTTTTTCGAATCACACTGAAGCGCTGAGAAAATATATTCACTGTGCATTAAGGTATTTCTTGTACTTACGCAATATTTGCTCGACAAAACTTTTAAAAACAATTTATTACGGAATTATACATTCAAAGCTACAATATGGAATAGCTTGTTGGGGTGGTGTTTATCTTAATAAAATTCAACCACTGTTAATTTTGCAGAAATATGTTGTACGCAAAATATGCCGAAAATCTAAAAGACACCCGAGTTTACCACTGTTCTATTCCCTTAAAATTTATCCTGTTCGACATTTATACTGCTTTAAGGTGTTCAAAACCTTCTTTTTTATGTCTGGCAATCGCAATCATCGCTTTAATTCTCTTTATAATTTACGTGGGAATTTGTCTCATATTGTATCTGTTCCAAACTTTCGTACGACAGCATTTCGTAATTTTTATTCAGTTTCAGCAGCTCGTTTATTTAATAAGCTTCCTATATCGATTAGATCTATTACAACACCTGGAATGTATTTAAAACTTGTAAAAAACTGGCTTTTTGACTTGGAATATAGCAATGTTGAATCTCTTCTTTCTGATATTCTGACTTGATATCAATTGTAATCGTAATCATTGTATTTTTTAAGATTCGGTAGGTAAATTGCTCTTGCGTTATATAATCATTGTTAAATTTTGGATGAAATTATATATAATATTTGATGCAAATTTGTATTTTTGAATTTTTTTGAAATATTTGAAATGTAAATTTAATTCTTTACTTTCTTTACTTTTGAATGGAAATTGTCTTAATAATGTCACCCCACCCAAAGCTTATTTTTATATCTTTTAATCCATTTAAGTGGCATTCAACACTATTTTTAATACTTAGTATAAAAAATACAGAATGTCCCAATAATTTCTTATATTTTTATATAACTATAATGAATCATGTTAAGCAATTGTAAAAATTTATAAGAAATAAACATTATCTATCTATCTATCTATCTATCTAAAGTAAAGCGGGATGGATGAAGATTGTAAAACACAAAAGTTAAAAAGAGAAACGAATAGGATTATGGCTGCGGAAGCGGGATTATGGGTGCAGATGAACATGTTCATCTGCAACCATAATTTTTCATCTCCAACCAACTCCAACTAAGGAAGTGCAGATGGTGCATTCCCTCTCTATGAGACAAGTATGAATTTTACTTGTGTCTTTTTCCGCTATTCATCTGCACTTGCAGATGCATGTAAATGCACCGTTACGGCTCGCGTACACTGAATCCGATTTATCGACCGATATCGGATCGGAACTGTTCGGACGACAATCTCGGACGTTCTCTGCATACACTGCTGCCGTTCTCTGACGATAGCTGACAGACAGCATGTTGTTGAATTTATTTATTTCAGGTCAATTGAAACATTTTTCCAGAGATTTTTAGTGACATCTATATTATTATACGTCTTAGGCGATGTTCATACATAATAATGTTTGACCATCACATTGTTCAACGAATTGACCGCAAGTCAATACCTACAAATTGGTGTAACAGAGAAGGAGAACAAGAAAACAATCGCATTTATTCGCACGAAGCTTCAACAAATCGACCTATGTGAAGTTCGTCTTAGAAAACTTATTCCACAGTGGTGTCCTACTAAAAACGAAATTTACTAAGAAGGCTTTAAGCCTTGCGCAAACCAACGCGGAGAGTGCGTGCGATGCGATTGCGTTAAGTCAATTCTCTATGCATTAAGTCAAACGTCCATAAGATTAAGTAATCGTACCAAAAAATATGGTTTACCTTACAACCAAATGCGCATTTTACTTAAATCATATTTTATTTCATACTTTTCCGTTATCAAATACCTTATTTTCATGGTTTACATGATTCTTCACGATTTAAATAGTTTCTAGTTTACTTTATCAGAATTGTCTGTAGAAGTTCAAAATCATTCCTGTGTTACAAAAGCAACAATATAATGGAAGTTGTGTGGCAAGAAATTAAGCGGATTCCATTTTGTTCTATACCACTCTATGCATCAAACCAAGTCTGTCCAACTAGTTGACCAGTGTGAACTGCGCTAATAAAAAAATATAATAAACGTCAAATGAAAATAAACTCACCTCACACACACTTTCATAATTTATTGACGCCATTTTTTTCAGCTCGCACGTATTCACAGACAGAGGATGGATTACAAAAACAACAATTGTAAACAAATGGTTGTTGGTAGGCAAGAGAAGTAAAGGAAGGTTTGCCATCTAATTAATTTCTTATCTCTGTGTGGTAGGTCATAATGACAGATAGGCAAATAAAAACAAACATTTTGGAAAAGTTTCCCAAAAATAGCCAACTTTATTAATTATCTACTCTGTGATTGAAACTGCAAGCAAGCAAGCCCAAGCAGGTGCCGGTTGAGTTATAGTTATAGTATACAATAACAAAATTATAAACAATTATTTCAAACTTAGATCATCAAGTCTGATACCTATTCCTATAGAAAGCAACTACATAGTTTAAATAAAATTCTGCAAATTGTAGAAATTGACATCTTTGCCATGAGAGAAGAAAGTCCAACTGACGACTTAGATGAAACTTCCTTAGGTGAACTTGTAAAATACAATTTGAAAGGTAATTGCTGCAAATTACTCAAAAACATGCTCCAGTTTTTTAAAGATGAACAATTTTGTGACATTACACTAATGGCTAGTGATGGCGTAAAAATAAAAGCACATCGCCTTGTACTTTCGAGTGCAAGTGATTATTTTCGTGCCATGTTCTATGGTTCTCTCAAGGAAGCTAAAGAAGGCGAAGCAACATTTCCTGAAATAGATGGCAGAACTTTAAAAACTATCATAACATCAATTTATTCTAACTCAATAATACTTAATTCTGAGAACATCGAGTATATCATCAGCTCGGCACACTTACTCCAAATAACCTCCATAGAAGACGCATGCTGTGAGTTTCTTACAAGCGAATTAGACGTTACCACTGCCATTGGAATCATACAGATGGCCGACAAATATAACTACACTAACTTATATAATACGTCACACAAATTCATTCTTGAGAGGTTCATGGAAATTCGGTTAAGTGAAGAGTTCTTTCATTTGGAAGTTGATTTTCTGGATAAAATTCTCGCTGATGATAATCTGCGTGTTCCTTCAGAAGAGGAAGTTTTCAATGCTGTAAGTAGTTGGATATTTTTTGCCAAAGATCGTGAAGTTCACATGGATAGGCTCTTACAGCGGGTACGAATGCCACTCGTGCGTCCGTCATTTATTTGTGATGTCATGGAAAATGTGTGCACATCCGAAAAATGCGAGGAATTCTTTTACAAATGGCTATCCATTCCTAAAATTCGCTCATCTTTACTGCCAACCGAGCAATTCAGACTAAGAAGCTCGAAAGACGTCATTATAGCAATCGATGGATGGCAACAAACTAAGACTGTGCTGCGGGTAGGGCTCTTATATCCGCCACTAAACGAATGGATCTATAAGGAATGGCCATGCCCACTAAGGATGCGCACAGGATTTGCAAGCACAATTTTTGATAATAAACTTATTATAGCAGGTGGGATATCTCCTTCAGATGTTGTGTCGAACCAAGTTGATTGTTTTGATTTAAGAACCTTAGAATGGACCGAATTGCCACGAATGCTTTCTGCAAGGCATTCTTTCGAAATAGCGGTATCGAATGGAGAATTATACGCTGTTTGTGGCTTTAATAGAAAATCTCTTAATTCTGTAGAAATTTATAATACCATTACAGAAACATGGTCATACACGACTGCAATGAATATTAATATAAGTAATCCTGTTGGTGGTGTAAAAGGCTCGTCTCTGTGTGTTTCTCACCGAAAGTCAAATTGGGAGGGATCATTAAGTCTGTATGATCATTCTTCTTTAAAATGGACAGATGAGTGGCTTTACACCAGATCATTACCATTAGGGATGGGAACGGTGTCTGTTAATGGCAAAGAAAAATTTGTTGCAATCTGCAAAGATGAAATTATTCATTTTGACCTATCAACGGGATTAACTGAAAGAGTTCCCATCTATGTAATAGACTCTGAAGCCAAGGGATGCAAAGTCTTTCAAAACCGATTCATTATTCATGGTCAATCAGTTTTTCAAGAATACAATCCAATTGAGAGGTCGTTCCGAACTTTTCCGAGCTTTGAAGGTACGGAAGGCGATATTATCGTTGTTTAAAGTTATATTGGTGATCTATGTGAATTTAAATGAACTGTCATGATTCAAGTAATAACAAATAATTTGAGAAGTAGATTTTTTAAAACAGTACCTATTAGTACCTAGATACATACCTACCTATTATTTTTGTTACTTTGTTATGCACTCAATGAAAACTGAATTTTTTTTTAAATGTGAATGCTGAATTTTATCTTTTGTTTGCTTATGTTTTCTTAGTTTTTTTTTTTTAATAAATTCCTATAAGTTTTAAGAATTTTGTTTTTCTTTTGTTTTTTTCTTTTGCTGTTTGGACAGAGCTCATTAGATTATGATTGACATCGGAGAACGGTTAGTGAATGAATTTTTTTGGCTGAAGTGTCATTTTTACTAGCGATTTTAGTGTAGAAAAAAATTTTTGAGATAGTAACTAAACATGACGATGATAGAAATACGAAAACAGTGGGTCCTGCAATTCTGTCTGTCTGTCTATATGGATCTGCAGCGAGTGCAGCCTGAACCCCTGAACCTATTTTCTCATAATTTGCAGTAAGGGTCTGTGAGCATCCTCCAGAGGGGTTTTTGGAATTGGGTCTCTAGGTCTTGAAATAACGGTACCTGCCATATAACCGATATGATTATTATTATTTTTATCTAAATTTTGTGCAAAGGATTAAGTTTTAGACTTTCTTTCAATTGATGTAAAAAAAAAAAATTGGAAAAACTCTGAGAACGGTACCCCCATAGCACCGTTTTTTTTTTTTTTTTTTTTTTCAAAACCGACGTTCTCGTTAATGGCTTATACAATGTTGACGAATTTTGTATTTTAGAAGTTCTTAGTTGTTTTAGAAAAATGCCGTACCTATCAACATTAGAAAAATTTTAGTTTTTGAAAGTTTTATAGATTTTTTTTATAAAATTTTATATTATGGCGCTTTCCATTGGTTTCACTCGAGGAAGCACTCATTTTAAAAACCAATGGAACACCTAAAATTGTTTTTGCTCAACTTAACGTGTTGGCTTTGTGTTAGTGAAACACCAACAGCACATAAAAAATATTTCCTGTGGAAAATTTTCTTTTTGACATTTGAGTAACATGTGTTAGTGCTTCTTGAGTCGATTCTCACTTCAAATCGAGAAGCGACTAAAGTCACCTAAAATCAGTGAATTCCGTCCATTTATCGTTTTTTTGCAAAGAAAATAGATTGCTAACAAAACAGTAAAACCTCTGCAGTCCGCACTCTAAAAATTTCTGAAACTAAAGTTTCTTTGGTTAGTCAAATATCAAACGAAAACTGTCACACACACTTTGTTGAAAAGTTGCTGTGAAGTTATTGCAAAAGTCGTCTTCTGAAAGATTTTAATCCCCACTCCTGAGAAGATGTCAGTTATTAACAAACAACTTACATACATACTTACAATTTCACAATTTTGTATTATTTTAATAAACAAATTTTTGTTAAAACTATTAAACATTAGTAAATTGACATTCACATCAAAAGAAAATGATTTTTTATCGTTTGCTTGTTTAATTTGAAACCAATATTAAAAGCTTTTAAGGGCGTATGATCTTGGTATAGAAATAAAAAAAAAACGGATTTTATTTTACATATTTTCAAAGATTAACTACAAAGTTTAATCTACAAGACGATTGTTCAAAATTCCAATTATTTTTTTCTTGGCTCGGCTTTGAAACGAAAATTTTAACGAATTTTTCGCGAAAATGTCGTTTTTTAAACCCTGTGGTTGCCCTGGGGGGAAGGGAAGGGGGTAGTTAAGGACTTTGTCTACCTAGGCGCCGGCGCCGCGCCGCTATTAATTCAGACAACGACACCAGCGCTGAAATCAAACGAAGAATAACTCTTGCCAATCGCTGTTTCTTCGGACTAACAAGGCAATTAAGTAGTAAAGTCCTCTCTCGAGCAACTAAAGTGTCCCTGTATAAGACACTTATCATCCCGGTTCTTATATATGGCGCAAAGCATGGACCTTGTCAAAGGTAGATGAGATTGCTTTAGGATGCTTCGAGAAAAAAAAATTCTTCGGGTGATTTTTGGTCCCGTCTGCAAAGATGGAGAGTGGAGAAGATTTAACCACGAACTGTACAGCGACACTGACCTTGTCAAACGAGTTAAGGTCCAGCGAATGGACACTAACGCTCCGGCCCGGAAAGCCTTCGAATCAACTCCCGAGGGACGGCGCAGTAGAGGAAGACCGCGACTCAGGTGGCGCATGCAAGTAGGAGAGGACCTCAACTAACTTGGCGTGTAAAACTGGAGGCAGCTAGCTAGGGACCGAGCTGGTTGGAGAAGCATGTTGGTTGAGGCCCTAGTCCGACCCGGACTATAGCGCCACCTTAAGTAAGTAAGTAAGTTGCCCTGGGTTTGCTCTCAACTCGCCCTAGGTTTTTGATGGGTAGAGTTTAGGAAATGAATAGGGCTGTCAAATGGCATGTATTTTTGTTCAAATGACAGGGTACAGAAGTACTTCGTTGGCTTACAAGCAAAACTGACCAACTGCCAAAATTTGTATTTTGTATCTTTAATGTCAAGTGTAATAAAAAACCGAAAAACAAAATTCTGTTAAAACTGCCTATCTGATATTTTGTTTAAGAATATGCAAAACAGTTTTAATTGTTGGTTGAATAAAAAAATTATGGTTGACTAAAAAAAATTCAGGAAGAACTGACCAAGTTCAGATAGTCATATTTTCCATTTTTGCAGATCAGTCAGTTTTGCTTATAAGCCGACGACATACAAATTCATAAACGGATTGAAAATCACTTCGTAATAGACTTGCACTTCGAAACGAAATACAGAGTTGGGACCCAGGCAGTGTTTTTAGATTAAAAATTTAAATTACCACGGATGACAAATATTTAAAATCGTTTGTTGATCTTATAAGAAGTTTTAGTGTGATAATGATATCTGTCCTTTGATTGAAAATTGAACAACAAAACTGCATAGCCCTTTTCACGGTCAATAGCTTAACGCGAACTGATTTTTACTAGCAATTTAAGAATTTTCATGCTAGAAAATGAAACAAAACAAAAATTAAACATAACTTTGACATTTTTGAGCACTCTACAAAAAAAATTTAGTGGATTTTACGTAACGACTTCCAGATTTTCAATCGATTTGTTAGCGTGTAAGAAATCTTCTCTAAAAAAGTTTAAAAATAAGATTCCGTATTCTGTAGCTTTTTCAAACAGAAACAAGCATCTGGATGTGTAGTTTAATTTCGATTAAATGCAAGCAGAGGTAATGAACTATTCAAATAGGCCTTTGCAAAAGCCAACTATACATTCTAGACTGCTTATACTAAATTGAGAACATGTTTACGATTCATTTCTTAGTGCACTGTTGATTGCTTTCAGTATATCAATCTGCAGATCAGTAAAAGCCATGGCATTCATATTTGCTTTACGTATTTTCATGGCTACTGCTTTGAAAAAAGTCCCAACTTCATCGTCATCCTCTCCAGCTATTGGTGCTAGACTTTCTCTGGTCGCTTCCTGGTCAATTGGTGGGTCATTGGTTCTATCATCTTGGATGTACGCAGAAGTTTGTTCTTCGATGCTGTCTCTAGAATACAGACCTTCTGTAAAAGCTTCTGACGTTTCACCATCACCCAATATGTATTGAGTCATTTCATGGTCCTCGTCCTCATTTGGTGTTCCCATTTGCCCCTGGTCCAAGTGTCCAATGGGTTTCTCGATAGCCACAAAGTTGTATTCGCTGGAGTTAAGACTTTGAATTTCAATTGTTTGGTTTTGAAATACTGCTCGACATTACTTACTTCCTTTTTCTCATATACTTTTCTAGAAAACTAAGCTCATCGTAGTGCTTCCAGCGAGGTGCAGTTTTTCCGTTGTTTGGTTTTTCAATGGCCATGTATTTGAGACGCTTGTGTTCTCGTATGAACTGATCCCGAAGAGCCTTCCACTTCAATCGACATTGCCGCACTAAAAACGGAAAATCAATTATGAGTTTTTGTTTTTGTTGATAATTCAACTTTACCCGTCTTTTTCAACTTTCTGGAAATTTCCTCCCAAGTCCTCATTTTTATTTTGGCATTTCTGTATGACTCATGATCAGGATTGTAAATAAGTTCCTCCGATTTGATCATTGTAATGAGTTCTTTCTCAAAATAACTTTCAATGTTTAAAAACGTGTGGATTGGATCATCGTCTTCATCATCTTGTAGTTCTTCCTCTTCAGCTACAAGTTTGCCTTTCGATTGGGATAGTTGAATTATTATTTCTGATGTTACATCGGAGCAGTCGTTCATTTGACTCGAGTTGTCGCAAATCTTCCAGTTTTCAGTTTTTACAGATGAAATCAAGTTACTCTCTTGTATTGAGGACTCATCTTGTTCTTGGTAGTCTTTAGCATCATCTAATGTTTTAGGAATTCTTTGACGGTAGCTAAAAATGAAAGACAAAAGTCTAATTAAATGTAATTTATTGTGTTTACACGTACTTCCTGGACAACGCATATGGCCTGAGAAATTCCAAGTGAGAAAAGTATTTCCATTTTATACTCGCTTTGGGATTATCTCGCGCTTTCTTCAGTTCTCTGCAGTATTGGTCTCTCAAGGCTTTCCATTTATTTTTGCAATAAGTTTCTGAACCATGATAAAAAAAAACTTATTTTATTGATGCTTAAAGGTGTGACTATAAACTGTACCTGCCCATCCAACGCGTTGTGAAATAGTTGACCACAGTTCATCTTTCTTTGAACAGTTCCTGTAGAAGTCGTGTTTGTTATTGAACAGGGCCGGGTGCTGGGATATCAAATTTATAAGTATCATCTGCTTTGGCATAGCAATCATCGTTTCGAAGTTTCCCAAAGAATCACTAGAAGTCTCTTTTAAAATTGACGCCTTTGCATCTTGCTGCTGGGTCTGCTCGTCCTCCTGGTCCATAGGAAGCGTTTGGATGGGATCCATTTAGGCAGAGGGATGCTTTCACTTTTTTTTATTGATTTAGGACAAATTTACTACGGTCCTAACAGCTCATGAAAAATAAATCCTTTTTGTTTGGGAAAAGTAAAGGTTTTTGTTATTGAAAACAAAGTTTATACTTTTCGTTTATCAGAAGAGAAAACAGAATGAAGAGCAGGAAAATAAATTCTACGAATGTCATAACAAAATGAAATACTCAACATCTAACTGCGTGAACACAATGCATACGCATACGCAACGGAGCCGGAGCCGCAAGAACTGTCAAAATATTAAAAAGTAGCAAATCCATTGATGTGAACACAATGCATACGCAACGCACTACGCGCCGCAAGCCGCAGACGGAAGAGTTGGCTAACTTTTAACTTTTACGTGCGTACTCAATAAAGTTGTTTTGGTTTTAAAGGCGGTAGAAGATGGACCAGTCGGAAAAAATTATTGAAGCAGTGCGAAGCCGAGAGATGTTATGGAATTTGTGTAACAGAAATTATAAAAATGTTAAAATGAAAGCCAAGGAGTGGAAAAACATATCTGAGGAATTGAATTTTTAGTTTCATAATATCCTTCGGTTTTTCTGTTTTGGTACAATGGTCGTACCCACCATCTTCGTTCTTTTTCTTTGAAATATTGTAAAGCCAGATAACAAATCTGGATTACACCCATCAAAAAAACCATCTCTTCATTTTCTCTTTCCATTCTAGCTTTTATTTTATTTTCACAAACTCAAATTTGATATACTCGTAAATTAGATTTCATGCAGTCAGCTGACATCAATACAGACTTTATGTCAAAAAACACGTACGACGTCCAGCTGCATTGTGTGCAGTTTTTAAAAAACACGTACGACACAGTTTGACAGCTCTGGCTGCGTATTGCGTCTGCGGCTCCCATTGTGTTCACGCAGTAATGCGAATCAACGAAAGAGAAAATTGAAAACATTTTAGTTCTGTTGGGAAGTGTTTGGAAAGCAAGACTGAGTTTTTGAAGTTTGATAGAGAGATGTCGCTTTTTATAATACGTTTTAGTTTGAATTTTGAATGCTACTTTATGCCGTTTTCGTTTGGTAAAACTAGAGTACCCTTTTTTTTTTAGAGTACCCTGATTTTTGACAACTCAAACGAACATGAAATCAGAGTACTCCGTTTTTGTCAATGTATGTGTGCGTTTGACATTTAGTTTGCTTTCATTGCAATTGACTACTTTCAGAAACATATCTCTGCGTATTTCATGAGCAATTAAGTAAACATTTTTTGAATGGAGTAAAAACTGACAAAAAGAACTTATATCTAAAAAAGATAAGTAATAAACTTCATAAATGTCCAGATTGATTTTATACAAAGGTAATTTAAGGCAATAAGAAATTTTTTTGAGCTCGGACAACAACAAAAACAGCATGGACAAGTTATGCAAACCAAAACCGATAGGTTTGTGAACGCCCGCGTGAACACAAAATTCGAAATGAGATGCCAAGAATGACAAACGAGAAATGTCATTTATGTTGGTGTGAGTTTACTCTGAAAAAATTTCTAGAGTAGCAAAACTTGCTCTGAGGGTAATTTCAGATTACCCTGAGAGCAGCCAAACGAACACAACGTCACTCTGACAGCAAAAAGAGTACCCTTAGGGTACTCTTTTTTCCCAAACGAAAACGGCATTAGATGTGTTCAATGGCTTTTTTCTAGATCAGAACAGCACAGCACAGCACAGAAGCAGTGAAAAACGTCAGGCAAGTTAGAACAAGCAAACTTGTCAAAATAAGCAACAACAAAAACGAAAAAAAAACAACCACCAATTTTTCTTTTTCTGATATCAATTTAATTTAGCGTATTTTCGTCACGAATAAGTAATTTTATTTTCAGCACAAGGCTAGGTGTTATTTTCCTGATTTTTTTAAAATTTTTCTGAATTTTTCACAACAAATTAAAATTACAATTCGCTTAAAAAACTACGAGCAAAAAGTCAACAGCTGCTTTTGACAGTTTTCACCAAACTTGCACTTGCTCAAAAGGAGGTGCAGAAAATGCTGTGCTAAACTGTTCTAGAACAGCTCATTGAACACAAAAAAGATCAGAAAAGAACAGAAAATTTCTCATTGAACACCAAAAGTCTGATCTTTTCTGTCTGAAACTGTTCTAGAACAGGTCATTGAACACTCTTTTTATTCCTTGATGCAAGCTCTTGCATTTGAAAGAAGCTGAATCTAAACTATTTTTTTTGCTTGTGCGATTATCTACTCCCTGCACATCCATTTTTCCGTGAGAATTTTTTTTTATTTTGTGAGTAAAAGGGGAAGCGAAATTTACCACCGGTCAGTAGGAGGTTGTGGTTGAACAGAAAAAATTCGCGTGAACGACCGCGCTATATTTATAGTGAAAAATATAGTTTGTGTCATTGAAAATAAATTAAAGTGATTAGATTTCTTTCCATTGCGAAGAGGTATTGGCGTCCACAGTCTTATTTCCAATTTAAATTGCTGGGTTTTACTGCTACAGGGCTTATTAGGTTAGGTTGAAATGGTTGTCAGGAAAACCAACTGACACACTTAGACCAGTATTTGGTCCGTTGTGATACCATAAGAATTAAGTGAGGAAGAACCCCACTTAACAAAACCATTTGGAGCTTTTTATGGAGCGAAAGAGATGAAGGATATCTGTGTTCGCCAGATCGTTTAGATCATCGAGGAAATATTTTCCAAGATGCCGTTTTCTTTTAATGGAGAGTGCAGGACATGAGCAGAGGAGGTGTGGAATATTTTCTTCCTCCTCCTCATCTAAGCAACTTCTACAGAAATCATTTGAGGGAACACCAAGTCTTATGGCGTGTCTGCCTAACAGACAATGTCCTGTAATGACATTGATTACGGAGCTAAAGTGCAATCTGGTTATGGATACCAAATGCCTTGTGCGTTTTGGATCAAGTCCCGGCCATAGCTGTTTTGTTGCCACACACGTGGTGATACTGTTCCACTTTTCCTCTTGCTTCAGCATAAGTTTACATGTAGCGATTGGTATACCGATATTCAACCTGCTGGTTGATATCGGTAGAACGGTTCCTTTTCTGGCGAGTTCATCGGCCTTACAGTTGCCCGCGATATCTCTGTGCCCCGGCACCCAAATAAGGTGAATATTGAACTGTTCAGCCATCTCCTTAAGAGACAGGCGACAGTTAAGGGCGGTTACTGAGTTCGTGGAAACGGCGCCGAGTGATTTGAGGGCTGCCTGACTGTCTTAGAAAATCCGGATATTCGCTGAGGATATCACATTTTCTTTTAGCCATGATAGGACCTCTTTGATCGCCAGAATTTCCGCTTGGAACACACTACAATGGTTTGGGAGGCGGAAAGAGAGACTTACGTTAAGTCGTTTTGAGTACACTCCGCAGCCAACCCCTTCCTCGGTTTTTGACCCATCTGTATAGAAATGAATTGAATCATCTCTCAAAAATTCTTCGTCTTCCCAGGTCGTTCTCGTTGGGATTGAGACATGGAACTTATTATCAAAAACCAATTGGGGGATGGTGTAGTCAGAGTGCCAAGGGATTGATCTGAATGTATTCAGGATTGTGGCATGACCGATGTTGTTATCGGTCCATTGGGAGATAGCTCTGATACGAGTGGCCGTACTTGCGGCCATTTGTTTACTGAAGATATCTAGTGGTATGAGATTAAGGAGTATATTTAGGGTAGCTGAGGGTGTTGATCTCAGTGCTCCGCTTATACATAAACAGGCTGTTCGTTGGACTTTGCTCAGATTATCGCAGTAGGTCCTTTTATCAAGAGCGGTCCACCATACCACTACTCCGTATGTGAGTATTGGTCTGATGACCGCGGTGTAGAGCCAGTGGGTGATTTGGGGGGAGAAGCCCCATTTTGTGCCAATGGCTTTTTTGCAGGAAAACAGGGCTACGGTTGATTTCCTGATTCGTTCCTCTATATTGGCTTTCCAGTTTAGCTTTTTGTCTAGGATAATACCTAGATATCTAGCTTCGTTGGAGAGTTGAAGTGGGATTCCATTTATTGATGTAGTTGTTAGTTGAGGAATTTTGTATTTCCTGGTGAAGAGAACGAGTTCGGTTTTCTGAGGGTTGACCCCTAGATCACTTTCTCTCGCCCATTTTACTAGTTTATTTAGAGCGGTTTGCATCAGATCCATAAGGACGTGAGCATATTTGCCGGATACCGCAATGGAGACGTCATCTGCATTATGCAATCACTTTGAATCCCTCAGCTTCTAGGTCAACTAGAAGTTCATTGACGACTAGATTCCACAGAAGAGGGGATAGAAAGGGCTTATTGCACTGAAACAAAATTTATACAATTTGTTTTTGTAGTGTAAGGTTGCAACAACTCAGGTAGCGTCTAAGTTTGTGTATTTGTCGATATGAAAAGATGGAAATAAAGTGGAATAAGTGAGGGTTCTGGCCGCATGACCAAGAATATTTTGAAGCCTAGTGCACTCATCAGCGAGTTGAGTTGAATAATTTGACTCAGTGAAGATCTCAACATATCTGCATTCGGGTGTAGTTTAACTGAATTCGTTGATGAGCCCATTAGGGTTCCAAATATTCTTGGTCATGCGGCCAACACCCTTTCCTATTTTTCTTTGTTTCTCTCTTTTCATCCCAAAAAATGCAAAGTTAAGCATTTCATTACGTCGAAATCGTTTCAAACCTGCCCATACACTCCTATTCATCTCCTGCTTTTTAATAACTAACGTACAAATCAATAGGTTATAAATACTCTTACAATGATATTGTAACGTGAACCCAACATTTTATACCAATTTCCTAATCGAAAAACGTTCAACCGAAAACACAACTGGCAACACTTTAATGGAATGGTATAAATGACAGGCGTTGCTTGTAAGCCAGTGTGTGTGAGTGTAGAGAGACAGACAGACAGAGAGTAGACAGCAAATGTGGAGACAATGTAGAAGTTACTGGAGAGTTCTAGATGGCATGTCATTCGATATAAATAGCCCGCCCGAGGCAACCAGAGGGCAGTCTTGTTTATAAAGTGATAAAGTTAAGAGTAAATACAAGTGATAGTCCAAAAGTCGAGTTGAGTTCGAATAAAGTGTATATCGAAAGTAGATACTGAATAAAGTGGTAGAATTAAATTGAAAGGTAGAGTTTTATTTTTGCGAACTAAGCGAACGTTACATTGGTGTCAGAAGTGTAAATAAAACTTAAGTGTAAAATAAAAAAAAAAAAGTAAAAGGAAAAATAAAAACAATATACAGTGAAAATGGGTAAGTTGTTAGAAGAGCTCAACTGCATTGAGCTTAAAAGTGAGTTAGGTAAGCGAAATCTTTCTAGAGCGGGATCGAAAAATGAGCTCGTCCTGCGCTTGCGTAACTATTTGGAACAGCAAGGTGAAGACGTTAACACTTTTGTCTTTGAAGCAGAAGTGGAAGAAGAGGAAGGAAATGAAAGTGTAGATTTTTCTAGTATAATGAAGATTTTATTAGAACAAAACAAGCAACAGCAGAATATTCTCGGACGTCTGGAAGAGCAACGAAACGATCAAAAGAAGGAACAGCAGAATGTTCTCGAACGACTCGAAGCACAACAAAAGAATCTGGAAGAACAACGAAATGAGCAAAAGAAGGAACAGCAGAATGTTCTTGAACGACTCGAAGTACAACAAAAGAATCTGGAAGAGCAACGAAACGAGCAAAAGAAAGAACAACAGAATATTCTCGAAAGACTTGAGGCGCAACAGAATGTTTTAGAAGGTCAGAAAAACATTCTAGAAGGAAAATTGGGTAACATTGAGAAAAATGTATGTGCCCTTGACGAACGAGTTGAAGGTGTGGAAAAACAGCTTTCTGTTGTAGAGAATCGTTTGGAAAGTCGATGCGATAACCAGTTCTCTGTTCTGTCCAAGGAATTGGACCAGATCCGGAAAATAAAAATTCGAGAATCTGCTGGAGAATTTGCAAGGAAAAAGGAGATGAAACCCCCAACATTTGATGGACAGTCATCTTGGCCAGTTTACAAGAGACAATTTGAGGCAGCCGCGACAACAAATGGCTGGGATGACGAAGACAAGTACATTGCATTGACTCTTGCTCTTAGAGGACCAGCAGCTGAATTACTTCAAACTGTTCCAGCTGGTAAGAGCGGCGATTTCAGTTCTCTCGTGGCAGCTATAGATAAACGCTTTGGAGATAGCCACTTAAAAGAAGTCTTCCGAGTCCAACTCAATAACAGAGTCCAGAAAAGGGGTGAAAGTCTACAGCAGCTCCAAGTAGACGTCGAAAGACTGGTTCACCTGGCATACCCGGATGCTGGAGAAGAAATCATCAACCAGCTCGCTGTTGAGTCCTTCGTTCGTGCCATTTCCGATATACATCTTCAGAGGTCTGTGCGAACTGCTAGAACACGTACTCTTTCCGAAACTTTAGCATTCGCATTGACAATTGAAGCAGCAGAACAGGCTTCTCAGGGAGTACATCGACTTAGAGAGGCCATAGTCGAAGAATGCTCGTGCCAAAGAGCTGAAATACAAAAGAACCGGAGCGGACTAGCAAGATGTTGGAACTGCAACAAGACCGGGCACTTACAACGTCAATGCCGACTACCACCAAACAAAGCCAGTTGTCAACATTGTGGAAGCAAGAGATCCAACCCAGAGCAAGGTAACAACAACACCAGCGTTGCCTATCAGCCCGTAAGAACCAACTTCGAGGGGCAGAGGCTGGTTTCTTGTATTGATGGCCCCAGAACCACCATCCAGGTCTCTCAGACCAAACGAGACAACAAAAGTCTGACTGTGGACACTACTATTAACGGGAACAAACATGTGGCTACCATAGACACCGGTGCCACAGCCTCCATAGTACGTCGAGACCTGGTAAAGACGACGTGGCTTCATAACACCAATAGCTACCGTCTAAGAACCGCAACGGGAGAAGCAGCAAGAGTATATGGAGAAGTGTGTCTTAAGATCCGACTGGCCGACCTAGTGTTTACTCATCAATTCCTGGTGGCAGATATATGTGACGAGTGCATCATTGGAATCGACTTTATGAAACAGCACGGAGTTATTTTGGACATCGGTAATCAGGTTTTGAAGTACCAAAATAAGGAACTTCCAATGACTTATTCGAACGAAAGTACGTCGACACTGAGAACTGTCATCAGGGAAGATCTTATTCTGCCTCCTTCTTCTGAAGTGTTCGTTTGGACAAAACTGGAAGGTGAGTTTGGAAGCCTTCGATACCTCATGGTGGAACCAGACCCAGAGTGTTCCTCCCAAAGCGTCATCATTGGGAAAACACTGGTAGCACCGAAGAACAAAATGGTCCCCGTACGATTACTAAACACCAGACCGTACGATGTAAGGTTGAAGAAAGGAGAAGTCGTTGGACGTTGCGAATCGGTTGCAGCAATTACGAAGATCACAGATGAAGCTCCGAGAAAACCTATAACTCCGGAGGAGCTCGAAACCATCAGAGCTAAAATACTGAATTCATCCAACCTTGATCACCAACAAACAAGGATGGCTGAAAGTCTCCTACAAGAGTACACTGATATCTTCGCATCGCAAAAGGGGCAATATGGTAGGACACAGTTGGTGCAGCATCGCATCAACACAGGAGATGCAAGACCGATTCGTCAACCTGCAAGACGTCTTCCACTGGCCAAACAAGGTGAGGTTGAGGAAATGATAACAGCAATGAAAAAGGACGGTCTTATCGAAAATTCCAAAAGTCCTTGGGCGTCACCAGTGGTGCTAGTGAAAAAGAAAGACGGAAGCACTCGTTTTTGTGTGGACTACCGAAGGCTGAATGATGTAACTAAGAAGGACAGCTATCCCCTGCCGAGAATCAGTGATACCCTGGATGCCATGGAGGGAGCGCAGTGGTTCTCGACGCTGGACTTGAAGAGCGGATATTGGCAAGTTGACATCCACCCTGATGATCGGGAAAAGACGGCGTTTTCTACAGGTAATGGGCTCTGGCAGTTTAAAGTTATGCCTTTTGGGTTATGCAACGCTCCGGCAACATTCGAGCGTTTGATGGAGTGCGTTCTTCAAGGACTGACGTGGAAAGCTTGCCTAGTCTACTTGGACGATGTCATTGTTTACGGGAAAACATTTGACCAACATTGTAAGAACCTTAAAGCCGTGTTTCAGAGACTTCGAGAGGCTAACCTTAAACTGAATCCAGAAAAATGTGCACTTTTCAAAACCGAAGTCAAGTATTTGGGACACATCATCTCATCCCAAGGAGTAAAGACTGATCCTGAAAAAGTTGACTCCGTCAAAAATTGGCCAACACCACAGGACAAACATCAACTCCGAAGCTTTCTGGGACTTGCCACATATTACCGACGTTTCGTTAAGAACTTCGCTGGAGTTGCAAAGAGTTTGCATCAGCTCACCGAAAAGGGGAAGCAGTTTAAATGGTCAGGTGAGTGTGAGAAATCTTTCCAGGAACTCAAATACCGCCTCTGTAACGCTCCAGTGCTGGCACATCCAACACCTGGCAAAACATTCATCGTCGACGCAGATGCAAGCAACGTTGGAATCGGGGCGGTACTATCCCAAGTGCATGATGGCGAAGAGAAAGTGGTGGCATACTACAGCAAGGTCCTATCGAAACCCGAAAGGAACTACTGCGTGACCAGAAGGGAACTGCTAGCTCTTATCTTGGCAACAAAGCACTTCCATAAGTACATCTATGGACAGAAATTCCTTCTGCGAACAGACCACGGTGCTCTGAGCTGGCTGTTGAACTTCAAAAATCCAGAAGGTCAAGTCGCAAGGTGGATAGAAAGATTGCAGACCTATGACTACCAGATCCAACACCGCAGAGGAAAGCTGCACTCAAACGCCGATGCATTATCACGAAGACCTTGCAAAGTGGATTGCAAGCATTGCAAGCGGCAAGAAGACAAAGAAATCATTACCGCTCAGCGACTAAGAGCTGACCCCATAAGCGGATGGAGCAATGAGGAAGTGAGGACTGCTCAACAGGAAGATCCAGATATCGAACCCATTCTCGCATGGAAAGAAAATGAAGAGAAACCGGAATGGGGAGACATTTCTGACAGGAGTCCAGTTCTCAAAGCCTATTGGGCACAGTGGGACTCACTATATGTGCAAGAAGGTGTCCTCAGGCGAAGATGGGAATCCGCTGACGGTAAGTCATATGTGATGCAGCTGATCGTACCGCAATCGAAAGTCAGTGAAGTTCTTCAGGAGATGCACGACGGACCTTCTGGAGGCCACCTGGGGGTAAACAAAACACTGGAGAAGGTGCGACATCGGTTCTACTGGTTACATGCTAGAGATGACGTGGAGAAGTGGTGCCGAACATGTGACAAGTGTGCTGCAACCAAAGGACCTGGTAGGAAGATTCAAGGTAAGATGCATCAGTACAACGTTGGATCGCCTTTTGAGAGGATTGCAGTAGATGTGGCTGGGCCTTTTCCAGAGACCAACGCTGGAAACAAATACATTCTGGTTGTAATGGACTATTTTAGCAAGTGGCCTGAGGCGTATGCCATCCCAAATCAAGAAGCCAAAACGGTGGTCGACCAGATTGTGTTTAACTGGGTTAGTAGGTTTGGCGTGCCTATGGAACTCCATTCCGACCAAGGGAGGAACTTTGAGTCAAACATCTTCCAAGGAGTGTGCGGACTACTTGGCATTAAGAAGACGAGAACCACACCACTTCATCCACAATCTGATGGGATGGTTGAAAGATTCAACCGGACCTTGAAAGAACACCTCACCAAGGTCATAGGCGACTACCAAAGAGACTGGGATAGGCACGTACCGCTATTCCTGATGGCCTATAGAAGTGCAGTACATAGCTCGACAGGACAAACACCATCTGACATCCTGTTCGGGAAAACCATGCGGCTGCCCAGCGAACTTAAATTTGGATGCCCCACAGAGGAGCCACAGGACACGAACGAGTATGTGGACGACCTCAAGGAGAGACTCGCTGACATCCATAAAAGAACAAGGGAACGGATGAAAGCCTACAGCGACCGGATGAAGACACGGTACGACACAAAAGCGACAACGTCAGGATTCCAAGCAGGAGATCGTGTTTGGCTTTATAATCCTCATCGTCAAAAGGGATTGTCACCGAAACTTTAGCAAAACTGGGAAGGTCCTTATACTGTAGTCACGAGGATTAACTACGTGGTTTACCGCATCCAAAGAGGACTAAGAGGCAAGTTAAAAGTAGTTCATTGTGACAGGCTGCATCGATATAGTGGCGAGGCTGCAGATGGAATTATTCGGGACGAACAATCCTAAGGAGGGGGCAGTGTAACGTGAACCCAACATTTTATACCAATTTCCTAATCGAAAAACGTTCAACCGAAAACACAACTGGCAACACTTTAATGGAATGGTATAAATGACAGGCGTTGCTTGTAAGCCAGTGTGTGTGAGTGTAGAGAGACAGACAGACAGAGAGTAGACAGCAAATGTGGAGACAATGTAGAAGTTACTGGAGAGTTCTAGATGGCATGTCATTCGATATAAATAGCCCGCCCGAGGCAACCAGAGGGCAGTCTTGTTTATAAAGTGATAAAGTTAAGAGTAAATACAAGTGATAGTCCAAAAGTCGAGTTGAGTTCGAATAAAGTGTATATCGAAAGTAGATACTGAATAAAGTGGTAGAATTAAATTGAAAGGTAGAGTTTTATTTTTGCGAACTAAGCGAACGTTACAATATATAAGGTGCGTTTTTTTGCACGCGTATATACGCTTGTTAAAATGTTTGCATGCTAAAAACAACAACAAAATAAGCGAATAGCGAGGATAAACATCTACGTTTATTTCTGAAGCGAATATAAACTGCAAGTGCTACCAAAATGATGTAGATGAATTTTTGGAAATGTCAAAAAATTCATTCAAAATTCATCCGTTTGACAAAGCAAATATAAACAAATTCGGATGTTTTTTTTTCATTTGTCAATGCCTGAATCCTGAAATGCTGAAACTTAAGGACTACCTCAGCGGTGTTGGAGACTCCCTGGACGTGGTGGTAGTTGGCGGCTAAATTGGCAAAGGAAAGCGAACCGGGATCTACGGAGGCTTTCTATTCCCCTGCTACGACGCCGACAACGAGGAGTACCAGAGCATTTGCAAAATTGGAACAGGTAAGATTACCACAGTGTCTCTATTTCAAAAAAAAAAAACTTCTAAACCGCTCTTAAAGGTTTCAGTGACGAAGACCTTCAAACGCATGCTGAGTTCTTCAAAAAGCACGTTATCAAGACGCCCAAGTCATACTACCGCTACGACAGCTCCCACGAGCCGGACAGCGTGAGCATTAAAAAAAAACAAGAGATGATTTAATAGGAGACACCGATAGATTTTGCTTTTGAATCTTTGTTAATCGTATTGCCGGGGAAAAACAGAGTCTGGCAAAGAATTCCACATTTGGGTTGTTCGACCAAAATATGAATCCCTATACTTGACTGTACATCAGAAATTAGGCTTAAGTTAAATCTGATGGGCATTCCTTGCGAGGCGGGTGATGCTGCTAAGTTGTTTCAATTGAGGAATACAGTAAGCTATTCCACTAAAAAAGAGTGAGACAAATAACGTTTCTCGAATCAAACGATTGAACCATAAACTATCAGCTTTAATGCTCTGTTCTACTGTACCCTATCTACTAGAAGCAAAGATATTTGAAGAGCAACTGACCCGATGTGGGCGTTGTACTCCATTTTTGAGCGGATGCAGGCTTCATAAATTGTAGTGAGATCCGTCTGATCTCTGGTAAAGAGATTTCTGCATCATTTTCTAAAAACTTTTAACGACTTCAAATATGTGCTCATTCCAAAGAAGCTCATCGTTTACACACATAATAAAAGTACTGACAGCTTTTCGATTTCTTTGATGCAGGTGACAGGCATCACTATATTAAGGACAGCATGGCAATGTGCTCAGGCTATCGGGGTTATGTGATTCAACTCGCTCTTTTATGTAATCCCTTCAGAGAATTTGGAGCAACTTTTTAAACTATTTCATGATTATGCAATCTGTGTGAGTTTGAAATGGCCTTTTTGTGATAGAAGTTCTTGATTTTTCTAACATAACTTGGTAACAGATATGTAGAACGCTGTGAAGCTCCAAAGTATAGAAAAGAAGAACATTTTACGCTGGGTAGTGATCACGTAGTTTTTTATTTCATATACCGTCGATATTTTATTTCACCTCGTCGCGTATCATGTAACTTCACTCTCTTAGCGATTGAAGAATGGCTACTGCCGAACTTCTCTAAGAAGTTTTTCGTTTTTTCAGTACCTACATTTTTTAAGATAGTCGTCTTGAAAGTTCTTCGAACCTGGCCTTGGGTTTTCATGGGAGGGTCGAATCTGAAGGAAAGCGTTGTCATCACAAACATCGGTTCTTATACACCATATTTTAAGTACGATTTTCCTTATTGTGTTTAAGGATAGTGCGCTGCTGATGCGATACGAAATTTTTTGTTGGTCTTCAAATCCACGACGAAATCGTGAACGAACACTCAGCTGAAAATATCATGTGTAGACTGTAGAGTTATGATCAGCTGTTGAAGAAAAGTGATAAACAAAGTAAAGTTCCTATAAGAAGTAGGTTAAAAATTTAATTTGTATGAACAAGATGAATTCACAAAAGCTTTTTTACACAGTTATTTGTTTTTCTTGGCTTATTTTTTATCTTATTTTTTGTTTTGGATGTACTTTGATCCATTTTTCCGAAAAATATACTTCCATTTTGCTAATGTTGTTATTGTTGTGGGCTGGCCAAAGTTCAAAGAACGGCTAGTCTGTGTATTAGTAGCGCACTGAGGACAACCTCATCGGACGCCCTCAATGTACTACCAGATCTCACACCCCTAGATATATTCAGCAAACAAGTCGCAGCTAGCTCAGCTACTCGACTCACAGCTATATCACAGTAAATCAATAATCAAATCGGCCACACTACCATTCTAGATAAAAGATAACTTTAGATTCTTATACTGAATCGGTCCGATTACACCAACCCCAAGTAACCATAACCATACCAAGTAACCATACCTTCAAGAGAAGCGGAAATTCTGGCGATTAAGGAGGTGCTGTCTTGGCTCAAAGAAAACATCATATCCTCCATATATATTCGAATCTTCTCGGACAGCCAAGCTGCCCTTAAATCTCTTTCCTCTGTCTCTACAAAATCCATCACGGTCCAAAATTGTCAGATGTCTCTGAGGGAAATGTCAAATCAGTTCAACATTCAACTTTCATGGGTGACAGGGCACGGAAACATACCAGGCAACTGTATGGCAGACGAACTAGCCAAAAAAGGCACGACCACTTTCCTACGCTCAGAATGGAACAACACAGGTGCACCTATCGCTGCAAGTAAACTCCTACTTAGACAAGACGCTTCGAGGATAACAAACACTTGATGGACTGAGAGTAACAACTGCCTTGCAACCAAAAAAGTTTGGCCGTGATGTGTAGACTCAAAACGCTCGAAGAGTTTGTTAGTCCTGAACCGCCTGTATCTAGGTTCTACCATAGGTGTTCTTACGGGACACTGTCTAATAGGAAGACACGCCAAAAGACTTGGTGTGTTTCCCAATGATTTTTACAGAAGCTGCATGGACGAAGAAGAGGAAGAAACCGTTCAACATCTTCTTTGCTCATGCCCTGTACTACTTCATAGGAGTAAAACTCATCTCGGTGAATTCTTCTTCGATGATACTAGCGACTTAGCTTACATAGACCCCAAAAGTCATTCGAAATACATTAAAAGTTCCGCGTGGGTCGACTAGCAGGTGATTAACCGGCTAGTCCCGTAATGGAAGATTAATAAGTGATCAACTCGTTAATCTTACATGGGGTTTCTGAGATCAGTAGGTGATTAACTTGCTGATCTCTGTGGTATCACAATGGGCCCTTGCGGCTTAAGTGTGTCAGGCAATGTACTCATTGGCTGACAGCCACTTCCACCTAACTTAACCTAACCTATTCGTGTGGCACAAAATAAAAAAATCAATAGAACTGTCAAAATTTCCCAAGCCTTAATTGTACCGGGAAATAAATGATGGATGAAAAAGTGTGGAGAACTGCAAAAATTGTATTAAAAAATCAACTACAATCTACAACACTATCTTCAAAGAGAACCCATTTCGCCAAGCATCAGCGTACTGTACGAAAAGGAGAGCAAAATTTTGTGTTAACGATTCCGTATTGTCATATTTGCATTTGATTTTTCGATTCGCTTCAGCAGCTTGTACTTGAAATGAAAAAGTATTACTTCCGAGTGCCATGGTTCTCTCCTTCTTCCTTTTCCAGTGATTCGAGGTTCGTTATCTCAAAAAGATCACGCCCTCTCACTTAACTGTGCTTCACACAGGTGTATACGATCGTGGGGTACGCCGCGTACCATGTTACTCTTCCTTTTTTACAATTAACAGCTTTAGCTTTTTTTAATAGCTAGAACTATATTCGCCTCGTTCTCAAGCGTCGCTTGGACGCTGCATTTTAAAATGGAAACTAGGGTAATTTTTGAGTCATTGCGTCTATGCAGTTTCATTATACAGTGGTGGTCTAGTATAACGAATGCCGATATAACGAATGATCGATATTACGAACACTTTTTTCAAGTCCATTAGGAGCTCTATACAGGGTGCGACAAAAGTATCGAAACCCCTGGAAATATGGCAGAATATGCGCTAAAAAAATCAAAGACCCTATATCCGACGTATTTTTCGACGAGAAATCCGATGGTGACCTTGAATTTGACCTTGGACGTAACTTTGAAGCCCCAGCAACCCAAAAATCGATTTTTCAAATGGAAACCCCCATTTTTTATTGCAGATTTGGAAAGAGCACAAAATTTTACGAAAAAACATGTATTTTTTTTATTTTGCGATCTTCTTCAAATTCTGCAATAAAAAATGGGGGTTTCCATTTGAAAAATCGATTTTTGGGTAGTTGGTCAAATTCAAGGTTACCATCGGATTCCTCGTCGAAAAATACGTCGGATATAGGGTCTTTGATTTTTTTTAACGCCCCATATTTCCAGGGGTTTCCATACTTTTGTCGCACCTTGTATAACGAACAAATAACGAATTTCAGACAAAATAGCACTGAAAACTCTAAAGTCTTATAGTCCTAAAAAGTTGAAAGGAAGAGGCATTCAACAATAACATTCACCCCGAATAAACAAATGCATATTAACGATTCTTTTCTTAAATTTGAGTACAAATTGACTCTATGAACCTTAAGATTTGAATGACAAAAAGGTCTCGATACAACGAATTTTCGATACAACGAATTAAATCGTTCGTTATACTGGACCATAACTGTATGTACAATTATTTTAAAACTTAACTTTTAACTTAACAATCCAGGACTTTTTTTTTACAAAAATAAGCCAATAGCTATACTTAAAAAAAAGGATAGTTCGAATTTCCAACTGAAATCTAGCTCACGTCATTATGACTTTTTTTTGCAAATAAATCCTGAAAAGTCAGTTAAGCCAAATATCTTTAAAAAGAATTGACTTTTTACCTCTTTTTTCAACTTAATAGTTTATTTGTATCTACTTTTTATTTGCTAATATTTACAATTGCACATCTTAATGCGGTAGATTGACACTGACTTAAATCTTACTGTACACGAAACAACTTTCAATTACTAAAAAAAAAAAAAAAAATATTTAACACTTTTATATTACAAGGAATTGAGTGACTATAAGTCCTTATTCTGGTTTTGATATTGCAAATTAGTTTGATAGTTTTTATTTTGATTGAAAGAACTCGAAAACCAAACTTCAGAAGACTGGTCTTTTCCACTAAAGATTGCCATTCATTGACCATTGAAAATCGATTCTGGATAATAACTTGGCGCATTGAACATTCTTGGAAAGCCGGATGCGTCTAACTGGTTCACCGGAAGTACCGACATGATGTCACTGGAAAGAATAAAAGAAAAAAATTGTTAGAATATTCAACTGGAGTTCAATTCAGAAGTTTTTTCGAAGGAAAATTTGTAAGGAAAGAGCTGCGAAGCACTGGCAATACCACACAAGTGGAACAGCAAACGCCACGAACTCTTTTTGCACTCATAACAAAAGTCTGGGCAAGAAACAACACAATCCTTGACCATTTGGCCTCCCACGTAATGAAATGCTGAATAGTAATTATCAACATCACTTGTTACAGATCCCTTAAACCCCGGCACATCACGCGCGCACTTGTTAGTTGATACCATTGCCGAGTCTCCCCCATACTTTTGAAGTGTTATAAGTACCGAATCAAATCACAAGAGTGCGTAGATATATAAAATGCAATGTTTATGGATTTTCCAAAGAAACCTTCACACTAAACGCATACCACGTGCACGTCAAACACCATACAGCCTATCCCTTAAACCCCAGAACACACTTGACCGGCATGCAGTGTTGAAATTTCTCGCATCGACTTTATCTTGGGTTGGAAAGGAATAATTTTGAAATAGCGCATGCCTTGTTTGCCCTGCACCCAGGGAGATTCTCGGGATTCGAAATTACGAATAAAAAAGACCATGGTTCTAAAAATAAAATAAAAAACAAAGAAAAAAAGCCGAGAACGCATGCAAAAAACAAAAGATCGCCATAACCAATGTAAAGTCATTAAAACCGTTCAAAAAGCATATGTGGACCAGAGACCGATCTCCCGTCGATTGATTGGGACTAAGACCGAGTGCGTTTCGGATATGGAGCAAAAGTAGGTAGTAGTTAGTAATTTGAGACAGCATACTTGCTGTGGAACACTTTAGATACTGTTGTACTTTTTTTATGATTTTCTTTTAGCTGTCACACGTATTGAAAGATAAAATAGAGTTTGCATATGGGCGAACCAGGGTTTGTTGTTGTTGAGTTTGACCAAGATTTTGGGTCGGTCCCTTGACTGTTGCAGTAACTTTATTTCTTTTGTAATTCAAGAGAAACTGTTTCACGAAGCGAATGTACTTTTAATAGGTTTGCTCGCTTTTTACTGACTGAAACCGATTTAGGATGAATGGACTGGAAAGTTGAACTAAATCGTTGACGTATTTTCATTTTTTATGTAAAAATTCTCAGAGAAATTCAGCCCTATTATCGTAACAGATCGGAACGAAATTCATTCCGATTTGTACGAAATGTAAGATATTTGTATTATGGTAACGTTTCCGATTGCTTGATCGGACGTATCTCCGAAAAGAACGAAACAATGCGATGAAAATGTCAAACTCACCGCAACGCGTTTAGAATTCGTGCGATGCATGGCGATTAAATGTGAAAATGGTGGGAACGCATTCGGAATTCATGCGATGCACGCCGATTTATTGGTTTTCTGTTCTATCCGATGTCTCCGACAGCAAAGTAGTCCTGGAAGGGTTGTTTTATGTCACCTACATGCGTCAGTGTTTCCTTTACGAAACAGATACCATAAACAATATAAATGTTACGATCGGAACTTCTCTACGATCGTATTTTCCTCCGATGATAGGGCTCATTATTGACTTTCTGGGAAGCACTCATTTCAAAAACCAATGGAACACCTAAAATTGTTTTTGTTTAACTTAAACGTTTTGGCTTTGTGTGAGTGAAACACCAATAGCACATAAAAAATATTTCCTGGTGGAAACTTTTCTTTTTGACATTTGAGTAACATGTATTAGTGCTTTTTGAGTCGATTCTCACTTAAAATCGAGAAGCGGGAAGCGGCTGTCACTCCTCAGAATCATGAGAAGCGATCTCTTTGCACCAATGGAACGATTTGAGAATGCTTCTGGACGCTCGTGGACGGTTCTTTTCGTCCAATGGTAAGTGACATAAAAGTGTTCGCTTAGCATCAAAGTATAGCTCTACTCTGTGTAAAGAAAGATGAGCTCCAGCGTAATTGCCAACAATCATATTAGTAGTTCAAGAGATACTTTTCGCCTAAGAACCGATAAGAAAAGACAAAAATGAAACTTCAACTCTTGACTAAAAATGTACTCGAGAGCTTAAGTATTTGCAGTGACTTTCAAATTTCTATTATTTTTACAAGCACTCATTGTTGCAGCTTGCAGTTATCCAATTCAAAGTTCACCATACCTTACTTCCAAAAATGAAAGGTGAAAGCAAACAAAAAAGTCTTTGCTTTGAAACTTTCAACATAACTACCAATTCATTTGTTCCTGAAACTCTCGAGTTCCACAGTCTAAAATAACTAACTTTGCGTTGTTTGTCAACAAGAGCTCTGAAAATAAGAATAGCTCTGTTCGTTGAACTTTCCCCAGGGTTGACCTAGGTTTTCCAGTCCTCAAAAAAAGCTAAACCACAAATCACCATACATTCCTGTCATTAAAAAAAATACATGTCATTTGACAGCTCTCAACTCGCCACAGCAAAAAGCTAGGGCGAGTTTATGGAAAACCTATGTCAACCCTAGGGATCAAAAAACACTCAATTTGACATTCTTTATGGCGACCCCAGGGCGACTCTAGGGATTCAACGAAAAAAACCTTCCCAAAAGCTTTCCATTTTAACTGAAAATTTTAAAGAAATTGTAGAACTTACGTTCTTTGTTGAGGCGTTCGATCCCTTTGTCTTCGATTCTTAAACCAATTCGACACTTGCGTAAGTGTCAGTCCAGTCTTTTTGGCCAAAGTCTTTTTCTCATCGGGCGTTGGGTAACGGTTTGTTAAATAGCAATCCTTCAACGCATTTCGACTTTTCTCTTTGAAACAATACACAGTTTCCTCTCCATCCCAGATTGTCTTCGGCAGCGGGTACTTCTTTCGCAGTCTGTATTTGTCAACAGCTCCCAAAGGTCTCCCTCGCACCTTTTCAGCCTCTTTGTAGTGAGCCTTGAACCAAAGATTCTGCAACTCTGGATGATACTTTGCGGAAAAGCAATGCGACTCAAGTAGGTTGTATAGTTCATGATAGAGGCCTCTATGGTAAGAGACTATTGCGCGGGCTCTACTTGAAAATAAATCAAAATTTCAATACCCTCGCAAAGATGATGAAAGAAGTTTGATCGATTTACCTGAGAATACTTTCATTGGTTTTGAAGAGTTCACTTGGCGGGAGACTCCACAGGAATGTAGCTAACTTTTCTATATCTCCTCTCTGCTGAAGGGCTTCACACATGCACTGGATCTAGAAAAAGAGTTCAAGAAATGTTTGTTTTCAAATACAACAACTCCAAAACATGTACCTGATCTGAACTAAAAGGAAGGCACTTCCTTGTGATATCAAAGTTTGGTGTTCCATTCCCTAATCCATTGACGTATTGTCCATTCGTTCTTCCATTCTGATGTATTTCCCCAACTGATATCGCGTTTTTCACCATTGTCGTTGTATTTCCATTGAGATCACCAGTTCCCTCAAAAATTGCATTCAAATTCGGATACGATCCAGGAGGTGATTTGTCAAATTCATTTGTGATATCATGAAACCTTCGTTCGATTTCTTTTTCATTTGAGTAGGGTGAGAACTTTTCCAAGTGGAGGACAGTCTTACAGGAAATATTGCCCCGGTAGCCTATATATTTTCGAAATGATTCATAGAAAAAAAAAGAAAATTTGGTATGAGTTATAAATGAATAGTGATTTAGGAGGAATTGGTGACTAATATTGAGACTTTGTCACGTTACCCAGTCTCGAAAGTGCATGGAGGGCACAAAGGTAATGTTACAAAGGTAAAACGACTGTTGGCTCTGATAGACTTAAGAATTTGTCAATGGCACAAAAAATTTAAAGTACAACAAACACGGGCTGGTTTGAAATCAAAGATGTCTAGAGCGATGGGTCAGAAGGAATTTGAGAACACGAGACACCGTCATGGCTTTTAAATTCTTAGTGTAAATTTATATAATTGTTGTCGTTGGCGGCGCTTGATTGAATAAAACTTTCTTTCAGAGATGATCAAGCATTTTTTAAGTATCCAGGAGGTCAAGCATTTTTATGATTTCTGGGAAGCATTTTGAACAGCAACACAATAATTTAAACCGAAAATATTTGACAAGTATTTTCTTGAGCTTGTTCCCTTTTTTTTCATAAGGTGCCAGTTATAGCGATCAGGAAAACGAATCAGGAAAAGTTTTCAAAAGGAATAATCACTATGTTTTCGTTACAATTGAATAACAAATGTTATACCAATCAATAGTAAACAGCTCAGAGAATTTTTTTGCCAAGAAAATGTTCAATTGAACAAATACTTTGCCGTAAATTGTATTTTTCTATTTTCCTGATGGAATTGAAACAGGAAAATAGAAAAATACAAACTAAACAGAAAATATTTGTTCTATTATATCTTTTTTGGGTACAAAAAATACTTTGAGTGATTTGCCATCGATTGGTATAACATTTGTTATTCAATTGTAACGAAAACATAGTGATTATTCCTTTTGAAAACTTTTCCTGGTTCGTTTTCCTGATCGCTATAACTGGCCCCTAAACCAGATTCAGCAAAAATGACTTACGAAGGAATAGCTGTTGAAGTTAATATTGAATTAACTCTTTTAGCTAAATCTTTCCTGTGAAATAGCGGAAGTGGGGGCAAGACCGCACTTTTAGTGGTTGACTGCCCCCAAAACCATTATAAAAAATCTTTTCATTAACATAAAGTCTTTATTCACATAATCTTACATTTTATCTAGGAACTTTGATTAAAAAAAGCTTTAAAAAAACATCAACAAAAAAACGGTCTTGCTCCCATGTGGGAACAAGAACGCCCTACCAAATTTTGTTGGGACAAGACAGTTTTTACCATTAAAATTTAAATTTACTGTTTGCAAAAGTCGCACATAAATGTGACATCTTCATCTTCTCCAACTCCAGCACAAGATTCGTGAGCCCACCCAGAACAAATGCTGCATTTTCTCCAGCCATTAGTTGGGTTTGATTTGGAATAAACCTTCAAACAGAAGATGCAACTGCAATCTTCAACACTAGTATCCTCAGCCTCACTTTCGGCAACAGTCCTTTTTGCCTTACGCTTAATTTTTTGGCGGTTTTTATGGTGACTTTTTTTATTTTTGGTAGCAACAACTAGAGCTTCCAACTCAGATCTATACGGTCAATATTGCCGTTTCTCCCCTCCTTGACTTTCTCTGCGAAGAAGCTCTCTTCCCAAAAGGTACCTTAACAATCTCCTTTGGAGAAGAGAAAATGAAGGCTGTAGCTGTTGACATTAGCATCAACAGCTAGCTACAGCCTTCATGATGGAGTGTTGTCTAGGGCAGCTAAGGCATCGACGAAGTCAGTGTTAACATAGTTTCCTTGAGTGGAAATTATTGTCATTGTTGAAACTTCTTGTGATGGAAAATTTGTGATAAGCTCTTCAGCTACTTCTGTGGCAAGATTGTTCATCAGAAAAAGGCTGGTTGGTGGATTCTGCTGGTTCAAACATCCAGTCCTCATACACGTCACTGTTTAATGGATAAATTCCAGTCTTTTTGAATGCGTTAACTGCGGTCTGAATGATGGTAGATTTCATGTAAGCGACGCCGAACAGTTCAGGAACTTGATGCTCAGTAACCATTGATGGTGAATTTTTTTTCGCATCCATTTTTTGACATTGAAAAAATAAGTAAAATAGAACAAAAACTATACCGTAAGCTACCGAAAACATCGGGGCCAAGACCGCATAGGGGCAAGACCGTCCATATTCGGTTTCGCCCCATTCGGGACCAACCGTACCTTCTTGAGTTTTCGGACAAAATTGTTTTCTTTTCGATTGATTTCTCACAATAAATGATTTTCATTATCCACTGTGTTGATATCAAAAAGGAAAAAATAACAATATTCAGAAATTTACTGGTAAAAACAAAAATTACATTGCACCTGAACGATAGCGATTTCACGAAAAACCACAAAAAGAACCGTAACTTCCCTCCGTCTCATTCGAACTGACTCATACTTTCAGACACAATCGATCATACCATAAGACACGTGTTTTGTTTAAGAAGTGTTGCCATTCAAACTTTTTTTCATACAAAAGTTTTTGATGGACTTAAGCTCACATGTGAAATAAGAAATCAATTGCGCTCTGTGTAATTATTTTGGTTGTTATTTTCGGGAAATTTCGTTTTGAAAAGTGGTTGGTTTGGTATAAATAAATTGCAGATAAACGGAAAAGTGCAAAGTTGTGCCTAGAATATTGATTAATATGAATGACAAAACTGACTCAATAAAGTGTAACAAATTGTCCACAAAAAACAAATTAGACTGGCAAAATGTAAAGCAGATAAAGGAAAAATGAATGAATATATAAATAAAAAATAATTTTCGGTAAACTTATAGCATCTTATAACATCTATCAATGATGTTCATTAAAAACAGATTCACAAGTTCATAAAAAACTTCCAAAACCCAAAACCCAATCAGTTGTATTTACAATTCCATTCTTGAGTTTGTTTAGCTCTTAGAAAATTGTTTCGGGTCCTGAATGTTTTTCAAACATTTTTCTCGTTACCGAAAAAGTATTTGACTTTAAACATTGGAAGAGTTTGCCTAAACTTTGGATACAGACCTTAAGTGTAACAAAAAATATGTTGTTACTGTTATGTTCTTGACAGACACAAAAGAAATTAAATATTTTTAGGTACAAAAATATCAGTTTTAAAAATTTAGTTTATTAATTATACGAATCTTACAAAACCGACAAAAAACATGCGCGATGAATGGTACCTCAGTATCGTATGCCCGGTTTTATAAAAGGGAGATCCTCATAATTGCGGCAATTATATGGGAATAAGCCTCCTCAGCGTCGCTTATAAGATCTTGTCTGCTGTAATATGTAAACGTCTGAAACCCCATACGTCAACAACTTGATAGGTCCTTATCAACGCGTGGTTTTAGACCAGAAACGACCACAATCAACCAAATTTTTACATTACGGTAGATCTTAGAAAAAACCCGAGAATATAATATCGATAAAAGCCATCTTTTTATCGATTTCAAGGCCGCGTATGACAGTATTTACATCAGAGACGAGCTGTATAGAGCCATGTCTATAGTTTCGCAATCCCTGCTGCAAAACTTGTGCGACTATGCAGGATGACTTTGGAGAATTCACGCTGCTCAGTGCAGGTCGGTAAACAACTGAAAAGATTGTGCAAAACTCAAACGTCAACACCAGAGGAAAAATTTTTCAACATCGATGAATTGGACTAAACGTCACAATAAACAGACATAACTTAGAGGCAGTACAGTACTTCGTGTACATAGGATCCGCTGTAGACACAGAAAGCAACATCAGTGCAGGCAGAAATCAAGCGGAGAATAACTCTTGCCAACCGTTGCTTCTTACAATTGAAAAACAAAACCTTCTCTAGAAAAACCAAGATAAGCTCCTGCTTTACGGCGGGCGTAAAAGCGTGGACTTTATCGAAACCGGATAAGGAAACCTTTATTATTCGTTTCGAAACAAAAATGCTTCGAATGATCTTTGGTCCCGTATGCGAAGACAATGTGTATGTGTGGAGAAGAAAATACAACAACGAGCTGTATATGCTAAGCCGTGACATGGGCATAGCCAGAAGAGTACGCATCGCGAGGCTACGGTGGCTGGGTCATGTAGATCGGATGAACCCTGGCTGCAGGGTAATCGAGAAAGGGGAAGACCTCGTCTTAGATAGCGCAATCAAATGGAAGAAGACCTCAATCAACTTAAAGTGTAAAACTGGAGAGAGCTCGCCTGAAATCGAAATTGTTGGCGTAAGATAGTGTTGAGGCTCAGGTCCACCCTGAAGTGTAAAGTAAGTATAGGTAAGTACGCCAGTGAGTATTTTTAATCTTACTAAGACAACAACTTCGACTAGATAAACTACATTTGGATTGGGCTTATAAAAACTTAGTTAGCTTAGACTTTCCTCACCCTATTAAGATCATTCATTCCTACAAAATCTTTGTAGCTGCTAGCTGGTTTAGTCCGTGTTTTAAAAAAAAAAGTTTTTCATTTGCACCCTATAATTTAATAGCACTTTCTGTTTTTTCTCTAAAATTAACCCATTAATCGATTCATGCAAAAAAAAAATTCCATTCAATTTCGAGTTCCTTAAGAAATGGCATAATCAATAGACTACATAGTGATCTCGCCCTCATACTTCTGGCTGAATAACTTTTGTCTTACGGGATGTTTGGTCACTCTGTTTTGTCTGACTGATTGAATATAACTTTTAAACAAATACGTCAATAACATATTCAAAAATCAGTCATGTGAAAATAAGTAAAGTTCAATCATTTTTTGGGTAGCTTTAAAGTGTCTGACAAAAGCTCTATGGTCAAGCAAAAGTGTCTGACACTTATAATATTACTTTAAAATAATATTCTACATGATATATATAAAAATCAGCCATGTGAAAATAAGTAAGATAACTCTCATTTTTAGTTACCTTTCTCACCTGGTACCTGCCCAGGTGTCACTTGTTCAAGTTCCACAAGCGCATAAGTATTCAAGGCACACGATAGCCTACTGAAAACTTAAGGTTTTATTCGTGTGAAAATAAGTTAGGTCTTATCGCTGTGGGATCTTACTCTATTTGAAGACTGGAAAAGTCTTTGGTGTCCGACCAAAGCTTCGTCTTCGGCTTCGGCCACGTTCGGGTAAAAAAAACTATAATCGGCTAAGCCTTCGGCCAAAATAGGCCGAAGTTTTGGCCGAAGCCGAAGGTTCAGTTATTGATTGTTGACATGCGTCGTGGTTGGGGCTGAAAAAAAAATCAATTTCGTTTTTCGTAGAGCGTAGAACCATGTTGACTTATTTGTTGTTCTTTTCCTTAATTTCAAGAAAATGTTGATATTGCTAATAGTTTAATTTGTTATTATTTTTAAAGTCAACTCAATTCATCCCGTTAATTTGTTTGCTGCATGCATACATTTGGGTCGTTCGTTGAACTTTACCCAGAGTTGAGGTCACCGCACACCTTATATTTGTATAGAGGATTAGATCCACACAGAAGGCAGCTAGCAGCACTTCAATTTGAAATGAAAATACATGCGAACAGTGTGATAAATGTGCACCTTGATCCTCATCATCAGCCACAACCCACAACACCAAAAATTACAGTTTCGATATCTGTGTGTTATAGCTTATAAGCGACCGGATATGGAAGAAGGACTTGATTTCCACTCAGAGAAGTGCAGAAAACGAATAAATGGCTAAATTTGGTGGAGAGTAAGTTTAAACCTCCGCGTCAGCCGTAGTTGTAATATTCCTTCATTGCAAACTGCCAGCCCAATAAAAAGAAAAATTAGAGTTTATTCTGTACGCATTATTCTTTGGAGTCGAGTTTATGCATCCAGTGGACAGAATAAAATATAACAATTTCTTTTAAGCTAATTAAATACTTTCTTTTACCAATTAAATCAGCAGACTCACTAAGTAAAACCTCCTCTTTATGAAATATTTAATATTCCTTGCGGAATTTTGTTTTTTAGTCTTTATCTGCTGGTCGCTTGGAACTCTATAAGCACGGAAAACAACATCAGTGCCTTGCCAAGATCAAAAGGAGAATAACTTTTGCCAACCGCTGCTTCCTTGGGTTAAGAAGACAATTCAGAAACAAAACCATCTCTGCGAAACCAAGTTAACCCTATCTAAGACCTTGATCATCCCAGCCCTGGTTTATGGCCAGGAAACTTGCACTCTATCTAAAGCGAAATAGGAAAACCTTGGCCATTTCGAAAGAAAAATACTCCGAATGGTCTTTGGTCCCGTAAGCGAAGACAATGTTTTTAGAAAAAGTTGCAAGATATTAGCTGTGCCGCGACATAGGCATAGCTAGAAGAGCGAGACTTCTATGGCTGGACCATGTAAGCAGATGGACCCAAAGACTCAGGTTAGACGGGTTTTCGAAAGCACATTACAGGGAAATCGTTCAAAGGGAAGACCCTGGCCTAGCTGGCGCAATCAAGTAGAAGAAAACTTCAACCGACTTAGAGTGCAAAACTGGAGAGAGCTCGCCCCAAATCGAAGTCGTTATCTTTGGATGTTGGTTGAGGTCCAGCTTCACCCCGAACTGTAATGCCCCCACCTTAGTAAGTTAAGAGCCTTTATCTAACGGTACAATATGATAAAACAAAAATTGGATGATCCTGTAGCTTCATAAGGCTATAATGAATGCGTAGTGTGTTATCTGAACTGTTTGCTCAAAGGCTTCATATTATCACTATAGAAAATTTCAGTAAGTAAGTACCTACCTACGTTCATTTATGTCTTGTCATTTTTACAAATTATTTAATTGAGGTATCATTTCAATAAATTACTAAGCTAGGTAGGTACCTATCACCAAGCACCCATACCTATTTTGATATACAAATGTGCCTTTCTGCCTTTATAGATATTTGAAGTAGGTATCTATACAAATCCTCCATTTTCTTTACAATCGCAATTCCCACCCGCAAACACCTTATACTTAACCCACCTGAGTTTGGGAGAAAAATCGATCCATATGATGACGGTGACATCAAATCCTGATTAATCGTCGAATCTGATGCTGTGCCGCCAGAACTCGTCGAATCCAAGTCACCATTTAACGGTGATGATAAAGTGGTATCCATATTCTTGTCGAACATTTTGAAAGTACATAGGTAACTCAGAAACTTCACTCAAATGCGCAACATATTCCGTTCACGAAATAACGAACGACTTTTTTTTATATACTATTTAACTTTTATAATAATCTTGTTTACATTTGATTGCAGTTTTGTTTTTTTTTTATTTCAAACTGTACACTGTACCTATAGCTATAAAGTTATAAATGCTTGCAAAATTATATGCACCCGCACGATACAGCCGAATCAACCGATCGCGACGAATATTCCTATTGAACTAAAATCTAAAAGATTTGAAAATATGTTCGGCAGAATGGAAAACCGAAAACCACTGAGAGCGAGCATAAAGGGATGGTTACCGTTTGCCGTATGGCGTATGCCATTGACGGTGGCCATAAAGTGTTGTTGTAGGTGTAATTTATGTTGAGCAGTGCATTTTCTATAGGACCATGTAGAATTGAAACGAATATACAATTTATAGGTACTGCGCATGGATTTCATTGAAGGGGTGAAGAATTTATCATAAGGGTGAGTTTAGAAAGGCGTTTCCTTGAAATATTTGGGCGCCATTTCTTTTTCGTGTTAGATTTGTTGGTGCTATTTTTTCTATTTTCGATAGAGAAAGAAATTTAATAATAGTACCTAAATTTTAAGTGGTTTTTTAAAGGAAGGTGTTGGATTTTTCACCTTGACCCAATGAAACCAATTCCAAATAAAGTAAAAGCCATTTTTGCATCAATACGAGCAAGTGGAATTTGGGTGTAAGTTGAGAATTTGTATTGATTGTAAGTAGGTATGTAGACATAGGTAGGTGTTCATAGGTTGTCGACTTTGCAGAGAACAAGGAGAAGTTGTCTAATTTTTTTTTTTAAACAACAAAGTGAAATTTATTTTGATTGGTATTTATTATATTTATATTATTCGTCAATGGGATTGCAGACACCCACAAAAGTCACAGGAGAGCTCAAAGTGTCAAAATCGGGTTGTTGGTAGTACGAGGAAGAGTTAATGATTGAAATCTATCTTAGTAGGTATAGGTATAGGTACCTACCTACCCACAACATTTTTTCAGCTGGTGTTATTAAAAAAGTTAAATAAAAATAATAGGTAGACAAGTAACACCATGGCTCTCAATTCCATGAAAAATAAGAAAAAAATTAGGTATATTTAAGAGGTTATTTAGACATGCCTATTAATAACTGGAAAGCTATATGAATCCTTCTATAATTCTATTTTCCAGAGACTCCTATAGATTTTAAAGTAGCTTGCGAAACGGTAAACGATATATTGAAAGACTTTCTTGTAGAGCGATTCAAAGCTAAAAAATATAATATGGTAGGTACGTACCTATACCTACTTCTAAGGAAAACGATTTCAAGGGTGTTGTTCACAGGTTTCAGCGTGAAGAGCGTTAAAAATGTAATTTTTCTAATTGAGGAAGGTATCTACCTATATACCTACCTACTTGTTAGACAGGTTAATGACGGATAGGTTGGATCAAGGTTAGGAAAAAGTTTCTTTTCTTATCTGGTATTTTAGTTAAAGTAAATTTAGTGAAAAGTTTTTGAGTAATTTAGTTTCAAAACCAGATTTTGAAGAAGAAAGGCAAATTCTTCTAAAATAAAGTTAGCATATTTTAGGGTAATTGTTTATTATAAAAAATCAATGTATTCATTAGTTCTGTTTTCCTAGTTTTTGACAAATTAATAAAAAGGCAAAACTTTTTTCCAGAAAAGCCGGTTTTTGGGTTTTCCCTTATAACAAGTCTTTTTGATTGGCTTCATGAAATGCTCAGGTCAGTTTTATTGAATAAAACATGTGTTAAAATGAAAAAAGGGAGTAACATTTGGCAAATCTTAGTTAGTTTTTTATTTTGTGCTAAATAGAATGGGGAAAACCGAAGCCCAGCGCATTTCTCACAACCAGGCCTTGTAAGGGAATGGAAGGGACCTGCCGTATCCGAATGATCTGATCGAATGAGCTGATCGAGTGCTTTTCATGTCACTGAATTCACTATCGGGACTTGCCAATCCCTCGCAGAAGTTGATGCTAGTGAAAAAACTGTTTCTGGTTTATGTTGGGACTCGAACCACGAAACTCCCGCGTAACATGCAGACATGCTAATCACAACGCCAGGGGCACCATCAAGAAAAATTTAAAAAGGGAAAATCTACTCTTAGAATAAAGTCCAAACAGAAGTTAACCCAAAAAGGTATTCTGAAAAAAAGTAAATAGCATTTGTTTTCAGTTTTTCAAAAACTAAAATTCACGTTCGGCTTTCTGTGTTTGTCCCAGAACTAAAAGGAGCATTGATTAAAAAATTAGCAAATGAGCAAACGCACTAGTACCCGGACACTTAACTTTTTCTCAACTTTGACTTTAAACCATTTTGTAACTATAAATGCTACCGCGGAAACTTTATTGATTGTAAGAATATAGACGTTTCACAATAATAAAGCGTTCAAGTAAATTGTAAAGAAATCATTGTTGGAATTAATTAAACAACAATTCAGAAAAGTTCCATTTTCGTTAGTATCCGGACACCAAAATTTAGTATCCGGGCTCTTTAGTTTTAGTACCCGGACACAATCATTTTAAGAGAAAAGCCCTGTATGGATACTGAAAATATAAGATAAGCGCACAATTTTTAGTATCCGGACAGCATATCCGGATACTGAAAAACATCTTCAATTTTGATTTTAGTGTTCGGACACCACAAATAGTGTCAAAGATTTTATTAAATTTGATTTTTTTTGCAAATTGTTTTAATTAATCATATTTCAACGAAATCAATGACTTTCCATTACAATTAATTAATTATTACTTGTTCAATTGCTTACTGCTTAGAACCGTTCTCACAGTTTTTTTTTACACAAATCGACAACGCCACCGTGGATTTTTTTTTTGCGTGATTTATCTATTAATCGAAAAAAAGGTCAATGTGTCCGGATACTAACACTGTCCGGATACTAGTGCGTTTACCCTATTTATATTTTTTTCTGAGACAATCCTCTCATACAATTTTTATTTCTGTTGTCGACGCAAACTATCTGTTCTAGCCATTTGTTGCCACTTATCCAAAACACCCTGCATAGTATTTTTGTCACAATAATATGGTATTCCTTTCGCGATTCCTACAAATACCATAGTAAATTAAGTTCTGTGCCGATCAAGCCAACGACATTACGACAATTTAGCATTAAATCTCGAAAACACTAGCACAATTCTGAAAACACTGTATTACGATTATTCCATTGCAATAACGGCAATTCCTTCGCAGTTACGGCATTTTTGTCATCATCGTAACAATGTTGCCGTGATTACAAAAAATCTAATTCTGTAACCCACAGCACTGGCATTTAGTTGTTTTGAAAAATATAAAGTTTAGAAAAAATTATTTCCTCTAATTTAATACTAAAAAGTTAGGACCAAAGACCAAAACTGCATTCGTATAGATAATCGATTTTTATGGGTTTTCCGCTGATTGAACTTAGTTCTTTGAGCAAAAATGAGTTGTCTGGAGGAAAGTACATTAGGCCTTTTTTAAATTTACCAAAAACTAAGAAAGTTTTTGTTGTTCGGTTTTCTGTGTTTGACTCAAAACTAATAAGATAATTGACATCCCAAGATAACGACTTCGATTTCGGCCGAACTCTCTCCAGCTTTGCACTCTAAGTCGGTTGAGGTCTTCTTCCACTTGATTGCGATGGTTTGCAAGAGTTATTCTCAGCTTGATCTCCGCACTGATGATGTTTTCCGTGTCTTTAGCGGATCCTAGGTAGACGATGTCCTGTTCTACCTCGTAGTTATGTCTTGACTTTTTGTTCAATTCGTCGATGTTCGTTGTCCTTGTTTGATGACAACATATACTTCGTATTGCCCTCATTAACCATCAAACCCATTTTTGCCGCTTCTGTTTCAATACTCGCAAAACCACCTATGACATCACGCTTTTTTCTTCCCATTACGTCAATATCTTC
Source organism: Melanostoma mellinum (assembly GCA_914767635.1). NCBI lineage: Eukaryota > Metazoa > Arthropoda > Insecta > Diptera > Syrphidae > Melanostoma > Melanostoma mellinum. The sequence continues at coordinate 246,694,915 of OU612058.1, read as the reverse complement.
TGCGTAGGCGAGTAATTGTACAGAATTTTGAAAGATTGTTCCCTTTGGTGTTGACGTTTGAGTTTTTTACAATCTTTTCATGTATATGATGTTGAAGAAATAGCATTACAGTTTGTCGCCATGTCGAAAGTCTTTTTCAACATCAAAGTCTCGGTAAGTTCCTTACCGACCTTGACGGAGCAGCGTGAATTCTCCAAAGAGAATTGATTATTGAAAGAAAAAAGAGTTAAATTTGTAAAAATTTATTTAAAAAAAAAAAATTGGTCTTTTTCTAAATTTTTACTTTTAGACTTGATTACTGAAATACCATTGACTTAATTAACTTAAGGTAAAACCTTAATGAAATAAAAAAGCCTTAGCTTCGAGAAAAACTAAAGCATGAGGTAGGAAGTAACTTTGCTTATTGTTAAATTTTTTAAAAATTTCTTAAAAATTTAATAAATTTTTATTAAACTGCCCTCTCTCGCCTAAATGCAGGGATATGGACTCTCTTCCCATACGATTTTATATTAAAATATAACCAAGAATTAAATACCAAAGTATGTAATACGAATTACGGGGTGCCTTGTGTATGGACAATAGACTGGGCCAAACAAACTTTTTTGGCCTTTAATCGCGAATAACTTCTGAAAGAAGCACTTTGTGGAAAAGTGTAGAAAAATCTATTTTTTAGGAAATAAAATTTCCTTTAAAGAACAGTTTACAAACTTTCACATATTGATTTGTAAGTGAGTTAAGAGACTGCAAAATAAAAGAGCAAAATAAAAAAATCATACCATTTTTGAAAGCTTGATTACTCGGAGACGGTTAGTCTGAGAAAAATTTTTAAAAAGACTTTTTTTTAAAGGAAATTTAATTTTCTACTAAGATATTTTTTGTCGTTTAATTTGTTGGGCTCAAAATAATTGAACAGTTTTGACGCTCAAGTAAGGTTAGGCTTAGAAACATAAAACACGATTGATAGGCCTCTAAATAATTTGTTTTTGAGTTTAAATATTTTTGAAATTTTTTTTAGCTATCCCAAACAATATTTTCAATGTGGTTTTGAAACAAAAAAAATTTTTTTTTGCCCAGTCTAATGAACAGTATTGTATTGGTGATATGGACTATATATACGGTAACAATCTGTAAGTTAATTTAATTATCATTCAATGAAAAACATATGCAAAGCTGAAATACTTGTATGGCAATCTGTGACACTGAATTATATGAAAAAGGAGTTGAAACAAGGATTTGTATTGTGATTCCTTTTTTGAAACGAGCAAAAGAAAAGAAAAGAAGCTTGGGCTGAAAAAAATCTGCAAGTAGTTTTTAAATGGAAGTGAAGACTTTGAAAAAGTAATTTTGCGATAAACGAGATTAAAATTCAACGTTCGAAGCTGTTAAAGTTTGAGGACAAGAGACAATAACTTCAAGTATTTCGCTTAAATCGGCTTGAAATTTTGGGGCATGTTCTTGAAATTTAAAAAAAAATTAGATTAGACAAAAGAACAATTTTTTCGAAAGTGAAAACCAACATAATATCGCTTACTAATTCAAAATTGGCCTGAAAATGAAAGACTTCTCCCGCACGGACATAGCCAGGTTCAAGTTTCGGGGGGTTTTCACTCCTTTTCGTATATATCCGACGCAGGAGTGTTAGCAGTGATGGATTAACGCATAGGCCCGTGAGGCCCGGGCCTAGGGCGGCACGATTTGGGGGGGCGGCAAAATTTTCAGAACGTTAAAATTTAAGAGCCGTAGAATATACCAAAAATTAGTTTTTAAACTGGCTCTGTTCTTTTTTTTTTAAATTTATTAAAAATTTTCTATGGACTATAATATAATTTATTTTTTCATTGACTTTTCAATTTGAGGGTGCATCATTAATATTTTGATGGAATAAATTATAGTCTATATCAAATAAAGAAACAATCAAATTGATAAGCTTTCTTGCAAATAAGTAAACATTTTTTCACTTCTGTATCTTTGGTGAGATTGCTATTACATATATTGAGCCTCTGAAATTACTTACAGGATTTTAGCTTAGTGCCGCTTTTTCTTTGAAAATTTCAAAAATCGAGTTCTCATCGGATTTTCACACTTTGAGGTCTTAGGAAGCTATTCTGAGTAGTTTCAGCGTGACGTCCCGCCGCGCCGTGTTTGTTTCTGAAAGCTATAATTTTGTTGCCCGATATCTCAAGGACGAGTCAACCGATTGAGATATCGATTGTGCATTAAAAATTGCGCCGAATGCCGCCAAGCGGATCAATATCGAACGACGCGTTTCAAAAAATCGCAATTCAATGTCTTACAAAATATCGTTTTGAATAAGTCTCAGGTTTTGACTAAAAATTTACAATTATATTACGAGCTCAAAGAGTTCGGAAAATGAGCTCGAAGATCTCAAAAAACAGGAAAGTCATTCTTTTGAGCTCAAAGACCTCAATAATTTTAGGGATGTTTTCGAACGCTTTGATCTGGAAATAGCGGGAAGTTGTAGGGATGACCTGCAGGGTCAACCGGTTTCCAGATTTTTCAATTTAACTTCTGTGTTTGACGAAAATTTAAAAAAAAAAATGAAAATTAGTCGAAAAAAAAAGAATATTTAATTTATATCTCAATCAAGAATTTGTTATAGTAAAATTTTATCAAATTGGAAGGGAATAATATTAAAGTGATCTGTGTAATATAGTAACATCTATATAAAGTGTTATTATCATAACTCATAAGTATAAATAAAAAAATTTCAATACATAATTTTTAATTCAAGTTTTTAACTTTATGATCGTTATTGCAACAACTCAAGTAGAGTGAGAGTATATTGTATGTGATTGAGAATGAGTTCCGTTGATGGGGTGAGTGTGTTACACATGTTTACAAAAAATAAGAGCGCTATGAGTAGCACGTAGCAGGTATTGACAAAGTTTGACTTTAACGTATTGAATTAATAAGCGTTTTTTGTCTGCAAGCGAGTCACAGTAATTATTTCAGTTTTACTAGTGCCGTTTCAGAAGTAGAAGTCTCAAACTTGTCTACGACGGTTAGGCATTTCCATAAGAAATACGCGATCGCTACATGATAACAACGAAAATTAAAGCATCTAGAAATGGCGATTTTGGTCATGGTTGGTCATGGTTCATAATGTTATTTTAGATCGTTTCAGTGCTGCAAGTAAGAAGCTTCAAGAATCTCATGCGGATTTATCATCTGTGGTAAAAATTTATGGTTTTTTGGCATTATTTCTTCAAGATATGAGGGACAAACAATACTGTGAATATGAAGAAAAAGCAAGAGCACTGTATGGAATGGAGTTAAAGTTAATTATCGTTATGAAACCAAGAGAACTAGAAAAATTCAGGCAGATGAGTTACGGGTGAATGAAACAATACCTTCATCTGGTCACGAAAATGTTAGCACAAATGTGTATTACCGAATTTTCGATACTTTAAGCGTACAATTGGCCGAACGTAAAAGTGCTTATAAAAAACTTTACGAAAATTTTAGTTTTTTTGATAGTTAACCTGACATAGATACGATTGAACTGAAAAATCTTGCGAATAAACTAGTTAAAAAGTATCCCTATCCCTAGCAAATACGGAAGATGTACGCTCCGCACAAGAAATACACAATGTCATGCTTTCTCGAAATCTTCGAGATGTTTATCTGAATGTAGACATTGCTCTGCGTATTTTTTTGAGTATTCCCGCTACACATTTTTCAGCAGAAAGATCTTTTTCTACCTTAAAAAGGGTTAAATCTTATTTACTCGCAAGTATGGGCCAAGATAGACATAATACTTTAGAATTATTGTCTAATGAAGCTCAACTAGTTCAAGAAATTGATAATGATGAAATAGTTGATGCTTTTACTCGGACAAAAGTCAGGAAGAAGAGATTTACAAACTAGGCGATACATTATAATTTGAAAAAAAAATGGTTATTTTTATTTGTTATGCTAGCTAGAGTTTAATAAACATTTTTTTGTATTATTTAATAATTATATTTGAATAAAAAATAGAGCACTCTCTTATGATTCGCATTATGAGTCGTGTAAAAAATAAAAGCTATTTTTTAATAACAATTGTGATTCAAAACATATAGAATTTTGTTGATCAAAAAGGGCGGCGTATCAGACAGGGCCTAGGGCGGCAATAAGCCTTAATCCGCCACTGAGTGTTAGAGCTATTAAGTTGCCTCCCAACGATACGTGGCATTTGCAGTTTCTTCAAACATCACATTTGCTTCTTCATATAGATGATTGTAGGGGTAACCGGGGCTAGTTGGCTCAAGGAGCAAGTAGACTAATCGCCAATAACTTTAAAATAAACTGGTCACTGGTTTCGGACGTCGTTCGGGTATTATCCCAAAAAACAAGCTTTTGCGTTCGTCAATAATTTTTTTATTTCCCTTTCTTTTTTTTTCTTACTTAAGGGTGTTTGTGTCCAATGTAATTTTTTTTTTTTTTGAAAAAGAGTACAGTTTGTGTTGCTATTCTTAAAAGCTGGGAGTTGATTTTATCTTGATTTTAGTTTAGAGCTAAAGGACCGAACGGGGCTTTGTAAAATTAGGAAAAAAAAATGTCTCAGTATTAACAATGTTTAGAAGACATTTTTTTTTATAAAACAAAAGTAATGTTTTATGTATAACAAGTTTTTTTCCGTTATATCCCTCTTAGTTTCTTTGAAAAAAAAGAAAGATTTTTTGGTCAACTAGCCCCGGTCTCCCCTACTATTTTTCAACTTTATTTCTAAAAAGTTGCAAGGCATTAATAATTTTATCCACGTGACTGAATGCTATTATGAGATCGATGTTACCTGTTTGCAGTTGTTTTGATGGCGACAATGTAAAACTCATGACTTTCTGAAGAATCACTAGGCACATAAGAAATAGGAAGATCGAAGTGCGTTAAGCATTTGAACAGCTGTTCGATGTTTCTTTACTGTGGCTAGTTTGGAGTTCTTCGAGTGCATTGCTGGATAAACGCCCATGCTTCTCAGAATACGGTGAGGTGACTAAATTCTCTAAAATTTCCGTCACAGGAAACTGTGTTTTCGCAGGCTTTGCACTTTACTTGGATCTTCATGTGAACCTGATCATTCCTTTCCTTCTATAAGCCACTTAGAAACGGACTTAAGTAATTGCCATATGTATAATGAAAAACCGGTCGGTTGCACAAGTTTTCAAAACATGTAAGAGAATATCTCATCTTATGAAGCCCAATCAAGATAAATGATATAAGCTCAACGCAATAAGCCACTACTTTTCCTCTCTTTACAGGCATTAGATAACACTGACGATTATAGGTAGGTATTCGTCCTTTATTAGTTTAAGGAGATATGATGCTTATTTCGGTCTTAAAACTCAATTGTCCTTCAAATTATTAAGAACTCATTCTTATGGTATTACCTTACTTATTGCAAAATTCCAAGATAGCATCAAAAATTTCTATCATTCCATTCTGTAAAAAATTAACAATAAAATTACAACATCCCAAACAATTCACAGGATTTCGCTGCAGAACTTATACAATCTCCCTCTTCCTATCTGTTTCTATAAAACGACAAGTCCTTATCCTCTCTTTTGTCACCTGGAATCAAATTACACACCGTCGAGAGTCGACAAGGGCATCTAGAAAAACAATTTTCGCATTTTCCATGCGGGATTTCATTTGTAAAGTACATCAGCAACGTGTAAATGGGTAAATCGTTGGTAAAATTGTCACCTCTGCATTGTCAAACAATATAATATTGAGGGGTGGACGAGTGGTATATAAATTGAATTTAAGAATAAAATTCCCATCTAACTAAATGAACAAGAAGACACACACCTCATCCTCAACTACAACGATGATAACACCCTTGGGAAAAACAACAAAGACTATGAATTCAATTACTCGCGTACAGCCGGTTGTTGCAGGGATTTATTTTGTTAGTTTTTTTTTTATTCCTGATGTGAAATGTCAATTTGATTTGATGATATAAGCCTTGATGGATCTAAATGTGGGCCATTGCCTTATTAGACACTTGAATAGTTTATAAAAAGAAGATGGTCCAAACAAACAAGTGTATTCAAAAGGGTTGACCTAGCAACCCCCTTTCTGCAATATGTTGGTATGTGGTCTTATTCGTTTGCTAATTAGAGAGCGTGCTAAAGATTAAAAGTTGCTACAAGTACTAACAGAATGTTGGTTGGTATCTACACAGTTGACTAAGTCAAAATGAAAGGCGTGAAGAGAAGATTAACATAATCGGACCATACAAAGGATAAGTACATGACAACGTTATTGTAATGTCAACGTTGAATGGGAAGGATAAATAGATCAACAAAAAACAATGTATGTATAAAGCAATTGCGAGGTATGTGTATATTTGCTAGCTTGCAAAAATAATTTAATTAATTAATAAATTAGCACACCAATACCGATGAACGGCTAGCTTGTTTATGATAGGTAAATTAGCTATGTTCTATGAATAAATACAAGTAAACTTACTTCGAAAATGTAAGTTTGTAGGCAAATGACTAAATATAGTTTTGTTGGTAGATAAGAATGTAAAAAGTTTGTAAACAAGTAGATAAGTGAAAAAGCTAGTTGGTGCGTTAGTAAGCTAGCAAGGAAGTAAGTAAGTATAAAATAAATAAATAAATAAATAAATAAATAAATAAATAGGGTGGGGCAACAGAGCGAGGAGCCCCTGGGCCTAGCGCATGTCTCACAACCATGCCTTGGGAGGGAATGGAGGGGACCTACAATTTTCTGCCGGTTCCGAACGGCTAATTGAGAAAGCGTTTTTCATGGCAATGAATTTACATATAACAGAGAACTTGTCAATACCTCGCGAAAGGCGAAAGCCACCGTGGAAAGCATTTCTGCCTCTGCTGGGATTCGAACATCGAAACTTTGGATTAGCAGTTGGACATGCTAACCATCACGCCACGTGTACCACTAAGTAAGTAAGGTAAGTGAGTATGCAACTGAGTATCATACCAAAAGCCGGCAAAAGCTCCCATGTAAATCCAAAAGATTTAAGACCTATTAGTCTATCATCCTTCCTCCTTAAAACACTGGAAAGAATGATTGACATACAATTAAGACAAGAAATTAAATCTAATCTGATCTCAACGGCGCAGCATGCCTATACAAAACGGTAAATCAGTGGAAACTGCACTACACTCTCTGGTTTGCATCATTGAAAAATTCCTGCACTACAAAGAATACTCTCTCGTCGCATTCCTATAGACATTGAGGGTGCATTTAATAATGTTAACAATACAGCACTCACTAATGCTCTTGATATGGGCTGCTCATAGAAGAGCACATCAAGAACTTGTTAACAACAATTCTCAGCAGCAGCATCATTAGTTCCGAATTGGAGAACTACAAAACAAGCAGAATGGCCAATAGAGGAACCCCGCAGGGAGGAGTTCTATCTCCCCTACTGTGGAACCTGGTCGTTAACAAATTGTTAATCGACCCAGAGGGCGAAGGTTTCAAAACCATAGCCTATGCCGATGATGTAGAAATTGCCGTTTCAGGCAAGCACCCACAAACCCTAACTGAGCTGCTACAAACAGCACTTAACAAGCTTAACAATTGGGCTGTAGATTGTGGTCTGAACATCAATCCACACAAAACGGAATTAGTTCTCTTTACGAGGAAATACAAAATTCCGGACTTCAGACCCCCAACTATTAAAGGGGTAACTCTCACGCTGTCAAATTAGGCTAAATATCTAGGTCTCATTTTTGACAAAAAAACTGACCTGGAAAACCAATATTGAGGAAAGGGTAAATAAAGCCGTGGCACTCTTCTCTTTTTCTTCATTGGTGGGAAACGGGGTTTCTCGGTAATTATACCGATGCATACATACGGGGTGATAGTCTGGTGGACAGTACTAGACAAGATGATCAACTACAACAAGCTGGCCAAAGTTCAAAGAACGGCTAGTCTGTGTATTAGTGGCGCACTGAGGACAACCCCATCGGACGCCTTCAATATACTACTCAAATCGGCCACACTACCATTCTAGATTACTTTAGATTCTTACAGAATCGATCCGACTACACCACCCCAAGTTGGTGTTTGACAAATATTTCCAAGTAATCATACCTTCAAGAGAAGCTTGGGAAAATGGCACTCTTTTGGAAAATGAAGCAATACACTTCTACACCGATGGTTCAAAAACCAGCAAACTTCTCAGAAAAACTGAATCTCAGTATTTTCTTCCGCCTACCCGATCATTGTAGTGTGTTCCAAGCGGAAATTCTGGCGATTAAGGAGGTGCTGAATCGGCTCAAAGAAAACGTCATATCCTCCATATGGATATTCGAATCTTCTCGGACAGCCAAGCTGCCCTTAAATCTCGGGAGATGTCAAATCAGTTCAACATTCACCTTTCATGGGGGCCAGGTCACCAAAGACATACCAGGCAACTGTATGGCAGTCGAACTAGCCAAAATGGGCACTACCACTTTCCTTCGCTCAGAATGGAACAACAGGTGCACCTATCGCTGCAAGTAAACTCCTACTTAGACAAGACGCTTCGAGGATAACAAACACTTGATGGGCTGAGAGTAACAACTGCCTTGCAACCAAAAAAGTTTGGCAGTGTGTAGACTTAAAACGCTCGAAGAGTTTGTTAGCCCTGAACTGCCTGAATCTAGGTTCTACCATAGGTGTTCTTACGGAACACTGTCTAATACGCCAAAAGATTCGGTGTGTTTTCCAATGATTTCTACAGAAGCTGCATGGACGAGGAGGAGGAAGAATCCGTTCAGCACCTTCTTTGCTCATGCCCTGCACTACTTCATAGGAAGAAAACTCATCTCGGTGAATTCGATGATCCTAGTGACTTTGCTTATATAGACCCTAAAAGTCTTTCGAAATACATTAAAAGTTCCGCGTGGTTCGACTAGCAGGTGATTAACCGGCTAGTCCCGTAATGGAATTGGATTAACTTGCTGATCTCTGTGGTATCACAATGGACCCTTGCGGCCTAAGCGTGTCAGGCAATGTACTCATTGGCTGACAGCCACCTCCACCTAACCGAACCTAGCAACTGAGTAAGTATTTAGTTATGTGAGTGAGTATTTAAGTAAGCAAGTAGCAAGGTTAGTAAGTATGCAACCTGGTTTTTTCTGCTACCTAAACGAATAAGCAAGAAAGTAAGTTACTAGGAAAATAAGAGTTAAGTTAGAAATTAAGTAAATAAATAGGTAAGTAAGTTGGTAAGTAAGAAGATATGTAAATAAATATCTAAGTAAGTTAGTATCTACTTGCTAATTAGTAAGTAAGTAAGTAGTAATAATTAAGTAGGCAAGTAAGTAAGTTTAAGTAAGTAAGTGAGTAAGTAGGTAAGTAAATAAGTAATTTATTAAGTAAGTAAGAAGCAGGTTAGGAGAAGAAACTAACTCCACATCACTCACGTGTTTTACTCGAATAGAGTCAACAATTCTTTCTATAAATTCCAATTCTAACATCCTGCTGCTGAAAAGTGACATCCTTTGTAATGTCATTGTCCATCAATTTTATTACTCCCAAACAATAAACTAAAACCAACATTTCAACAACAAATACAGCATCTTTCTTACAACTGGTGGAACGGACCTCCAAACAACCTTCACCTCAATTCGTTCCAGTAGAATAATAATGTGTTCAACTCACTAAATTTTATCAGAATAGAATCAAAAGAGAAAAAAATCTGTTTGGGAAAAGGGAAAGTATTCTTTTATTCCAACATTGTGTCATCCTTTCATCATCATCATCACCATACTCTCTTTTGAAATAATCCACATCACTGCTCCACGAAGACAAAAAAAAAAAACTATGACGATTGCGAGGTGTGATCACGAAGGTCCTTTTGAGTCATTGTTTGCTCTTCAAGAGGGTAAACAGGGTTTACACACAATTACACAATGCTTCATTTGTCTACCCGTCTACCGTCTATCCCCTCACAATGTAATAATCCCCTGATGAAGTGAGAGGGATCATCAGCTTAGCTAGAGGGACTTAAACAAATTTCTCCTATGCATGTAGGTATATGAAATATGAATGGCATAATGAAGTGGCAAATCTATTCGTGTTGAATGATGTTATTCTCTATCGAACGACAAACTGGTGACATAATCGCTACTGAACTGCTCTTTTGTGTTTTGCTTGTTTTTTTTTTTTAAAGAAATAAGTTCATTCATGACTTTTGGGACAGTTTGTGAAAAATTGAAGATTTTTTATTCAAAATTCCTCAAAGTTTTTTGTTTTGTCGAGATTTAGCTATAAAATGAATAGTGAAGTGAATTGCAGTGATACTAATCACTTTCTATCGAAAATCGGGTTTCTTAGTAGGTACCTACTGTTCAGTGACTGAGTAAGTGGCCTTACGAACATCGCGATTTCTAATGAATTAATGAATCTTCCCATCAACATCTGCATCATTATCATTGATCTGCCCGTGTGGAACGTCGAATTAGCTGTCAGATTACTCACCTAATATATTTTAGCAGTGACTATGATCAATCAGTCATTGCAAAGTGGGACTATTAGTTTGCTCTCCGTACAGTGGTTTGCGTTTTCACATCTTTTTAATCAAACCTCTTTCCCAATAAGGCTGTGAGATTTCATGATTGTTTATCAGATCACCGAAACCATTTCCACATTATTGGTCTTTGAAAGTGAGTGAAAATAAAATGCAGCAGGACGCACTTTTTCGAATAATCTCTTCCAATTTTACCCAGAGAAAGTCTTCCACTGACATCAGGAAATGCAAACAATCAAGCAAATCCTGATTGAGGATGCGCGATAGGATGTCCTCGATTTGTAACATTTCATTCCAACGAATTGCCCTTAACACGTCCGTCGTCAATTGCAAACAAATGACCATTATGTGAACATGGCAATGATGTTATCACATTGGTTTTTACAATTTATTTTTGGAAATCTTCACTCGATCTGGATTTCGGTAGCACTAAATGCTCTACTTTCCTACTTTATTATCCTTTGGCCAGACACATAGACGGGCCTTAAACTGCATTCGTTTTTGTGGTGCTCTAAATATTCGGGATTATCCCTGGAATCTTTGAAAATGTTCTTATCATAAAATCCTTAAGACGATCAGTGAGGAATCATTTATTGTTATTGGGGTATAGGATTGTTTGCAGGTACAGGTAGGTACCTACCTATACCTATCCACTCATAGGTATGCATGGACTCCACGACGAAAGAGGTTAATTAGCTTAGAAACGTAATTGAATACCTACTTAGAATTTGTGGTTAGGTCGCAGGTTTACGTATACCTACTACTCTACATGTGAGCATATGTCAAATGTTTTATCTAATTGGATGAAATCAAAGAGAAAACATATGGGAGGGTGTATCGGTGTATGTATGGGATCGGGATGAGTGTCAAAAAGGGGTGGAAAAATATCAAACCTCCCTTGAAACAACTTTACTTTGCAGCATCATCAACGCACTGATGTAAAATGACCCGCAACTCACTGATTTATTAGTCAGGGATTTGATGGGTGTCCTTTTACATGTTTCGTACTTTCGTGTCGTCGTTAGTTGGAATATAGCTAAAGGGACGACTGAGGACTGACTGACTCTGTAGAGTCGAGTATAATGTAGTTTGTTGTTTGCCGGGAGAATACTTTCACTTTTGTTCTTGTGTTCCGAGTAATAATAATAATTAGTTTGTGGTTGTTTTTTCTCCTAGAAAACCACTAATTTAGATTTATTAAGATTAATTAGGGGGATTGTATTCTGGAAGAAAGGGTGGTGGTTAATATGCGCGTGTTCTCAATTGATGCAAGTGGTGCCGATGAAAAATTAAGTTTTTTTTTATGATTTAATTTATGGTTTCATGTTCAGTTATGATTTGATTATCAAGTTGAAGGGATTTAAAAAAAAAAAAACGCAGACAGAGCTCACCAACGCTTTGTGCTTACATTGTATTGTTTTTTTAGTACTTGAGACTGGCATAGTTATAGGTGTCTTGCAGCCACATGCAGTACGTCAGCTCTTAGAACTGTGTCCAGCTCGAAATTGCAATCTTTAAAAATCTTCATCACTGTCTTTGAGTAATGTTTATCTTCAGAAACTGATCTTGGTGGCCTTAGACTTAGAAAACGTAATGACGTGACGTATGTTTTAACATGAATAATGTTATGCCAGTATGAATGAAATCGAAATTATTATTTTGACAACAACTGTTGGAACGGGTGGGCATACCTATATGTAATATGTTTATAAATACAGTGGTGGTTGGTGGTTCAGTATAACGAACGATATAATGTCCAGAGTAAATTCGATATAGGTATCGATAATTCGTTGCATCGAAACTTTTTTTTGTCAATTTTGTTTCATACTTCATAAAAAAATAAATACCTACATACTTCACTTAATAGAATAAAAAAACTGATTAATCTTCATTTACATATAACGAAACATTTAACAGCCGTAAAGAACTTTTAATCATTGATTAGATTTAATTGCCCTACGAATCCGTATCGATAATCCAATTTTACATTTAAGTAACCTTGCTAACAGCCCCCTTAACTTAAATGCCAATAATGACGTTTAAAGGTCTCTTAAACCCAAATTAAAAATTCAATTAGACGTTTCGGGAAATTCGGTGCCAATTTTGATCTGTTGTTTTGGTAATATAATTTCTAAAAAGAAACTTTTTAAAAATATGGAAGACTTTCTTCGTCATTTAAAAGTTTTCAATGTGCTTAGTTTTTTTTTCAGATGTCATGATTAATAAATAGAAACCTAAAATGCTGGCACAAAAGCTCCACCTCCACAGTGCTACAAGGCCAAACGCGTTATTCTCCCAAGGTCGCAACAACCATTCTCGTGAGTGCGCCAGTGCGGTTTTGAAAGGTTAAATTCGAACAGCATTTTTCAACGCATATTTTCCTGCTGTTGAGGTGATACCAGAGAAAAATCATTTTGGATGTTTATGGTGGTCGAACGCCCATACAGTAGTTACGCTTTATCCATTTCGCCATGGATGTCGTGTACCTACAACCTGAGTAAAGAAATTGTTAGGGAATTTCAGTTTTGCTTGGCAAAGAATGATTGTTCCATGGTCGCACGGTCGTTTTGCTACTCATAATAAGGGCCTAAAACCAACAATGCGTTGCGTTAGTTTTAAATGAAAATTCCAAAGAAATTCTCATCACAATTTTGGTTGGTGATACTCGTACATAGTGTTTTTTTTTTTTTTTTTGATAAGCAAAAAGGCACCACATTTGTTTACAAACGAGTGGTTGTCAAAACGCTGTTTAAATTGGACTAGATTGGTTTAGACTTTTTAGTTTTTTTTTTTAAATTGTGTACAATAGTACCTACATACTAATATTTGTAAATTTAAAAAACCAAATCGTTAATATTCATTTGTATTTTTGGGCGTTGAATGTAATCTATATACAGGGTGATTCGCATAAGGTGTGACAAAAAAATAGGGTGTGTTGGTTGGACCTAGACAAGCAAAAAATCGTATGGGAGGGGGGGTCCATTTTCCCCCGTTTAGGCGGGAGGGGCAATTTAAGAAAAAAGTCACTAAAAATTGTTCAAATAAATAGTTTTTGAAATATTAATTTTCAAAGTCAAAATTTTGAAAAAAAAAAAAACATAATTTTTTTTCTTAAAACCACTTTTTTCCAAATTTTACGTAATTAAGTAGTATTTTTCTGGCTTATTTTCAATGCTCTTATTTATTTTTGATCAAACACAAAAAACCGGATGTCAAAATAACTTGTAGTTTTTGAGAAAACCAAAAATTACAAAAACGGCTTTTGTGAAATTTTTTTTTTTTAAGTTTTTTTTTCGTTATTGGACTTTTAAGTGAATTCTCAATAAAAAAAAGTAAAGAGAAAATTCATCCTTTATTTCGTAAGTTCACTTAAGAATCCAATAACGAAAAAAAAAACTTAAAAAAAAAAATTTGACAAAAGCCGTTTTTGTAATTTTTGGTTTTCTCAAAAACTACAAGTTATTTTGACATCCGGATTTTTGTGTTTGATCAAAAATAAATAAGAGCATTGAAAATAAGCCAGAAAAATACTACTTAATTACGTAAAATTTGGAAAAAAAGTGTTTTTAAGAAAAAAAATTATGTTTTTTTTTTCAAAATTTTGACTTTGAAAATTAATATTTCAAAAACTATTTATTTGAACAACTTAGTTTTAAATTTAAATTATTGTTTAAGTTTTTGGCTTTTCAAAATGTTATAGTACGACTCTGTAGGTACTACCGTTATTTTTAAATAATTTTTTTCCAATTTTTAGTGACTTTTTTCTTAAATTGCCCCTCCTGCCTAAACGGGGGAAAATGGACCCCCCCCTCCCATACGATTTTTTGCTTGTCTAGGTCCAACCTACACACCCTAACTTTTTGTCACACCTTATGCGAATCACCCTGTATATAAAAGAAAGTCGTGTTAGTTACACTATTCATAACTCAAGAACGGCTGAACCGATTTGTCTGAAAATTGGTCGGGAGGGAGCTCAGGACCAGGAGACGGACATAGGATACTTTTTATCCCTGTATTCCTATGGGAACGACATCAATGCAATGCGTTAGCTTTCGTTATATAGAAAACACTGTTCTTAAAAAAAAAAAAAAAAATTACATATTGTGAGAAATAAATTTGATTTTTGTATAAAATCAATAGAAAAAAAGCCATTGCCTTTTCAATAAAATGAAGTGGACTATAAAAGGTGGTAAATCAAAAACGCATCAGAGTTGTTATAACAAAACGCACATCTCGAACTCGAGCAGGTAAGTTATTTTGTGTTTGAATGAATGGTTGAAAATTTGAGTTTTGAAATAAATAAATTTTCAAGTGAATTGAAGTGAAGTGAAGTTTGATTAAAAATGCCGCCACCAAGACAATCGAATCTTTCCCGACAAAGCCGTAATGCAAGAAGGACATGAAGCACTGCAAATGAAAGCACTTAAGAAATTGCACGTGAACAGCGCCGCGTTAGTAGGGCACAACTTCGTGCTTCTCAATCACAAGAGCAAAGTGAGGCAGCCCGTGAAACAGCTCGGTTGGCAATGCAAAATCATCGAGCGAACAACAGAGTTCAACAAATTGATAATTTGCGACGCAGAACAGGATATTTATCAAGTGCCGATTTGAATCGAGAAGCGTTTCGATACGATTGCAGCAATGATTACAGCTTTTATCCTAGCGTTTGCATTGGGCAAATGCACGTTGTTTGCGAGTATTGTGGTGCATTAAAGTTTTTTAGTGATAAAGTGAAATTGCCATTGTTGACTCAGCCACCTGAGCCATTGTATTTATTGCTTTGTGGCGAAACACCAGAATCACGCCACAATCTTGCAAACACCCGAAAATGCAAGGGTTGTATGTATCCGAATGACGTCATTTGGGGCAGATATTGCCGAAGAACGAGGATTTTATCCGACATTTACTTATTTTTTACTTACATAGAATATAATTAATGAATAACTTACTTAACTTATTCGTACGTATTATGTTTGTTAATTCTGAACTCTACTCTCACACTGGTTTTTATTTTGTAAATACACGGACAGATTCACCATCAAATTGGATTATTACTACCTATCGAAGATACACAGCATACATTTTTACAAATATATTTCATGGGCAACATGGAAGAACAACTTGATCGACGTCGAGAGATCGATGCAGCAACTGCAACTGCTTCATGAACAGCATGCGTTGGTCAGGTTGTTTAAGAGTGATTTAGAGCGCATGCCAAGTGATGACCATAAAGTTGTTATCAGTGCAGATAAACGACCATCTGAAACACACGACCGCACATTTAACGCTCCAACAATTGATGAAATTTTGAAGATGAAGTTGGTGAACAATTGGAAACACACGACATTGTGCTTACACGACGCGATACTGAGAATTTTAGCGGCTAAGAAAAAAGATGTAGATGACCTGAACTACATAATTCAAAATAAGATCATTGGAACAATGCATGCATTCAAATCTATTGACTGCGTCACAAACGAAGATGAAGCCACGAACTATCCAATTGAGTTTTTAAACTCCTTGGATGTCCCTGGCTTACCACAGCACAATTTGCGCCTAAAGGTTGGTTCCTTACTAATCATGCTTCGAAACATAAACCAACCAAAACTGTGCAACGGCAACGGTACGCGTTTGGTGGTTAGAAAATTGATGAACAATGTAATTTACGCGACGATACTGAAAGGAAAAATCAAAGGTGAGGAAGTTCTCATTCCAACCATCAACAAATCAAAAGGCCAATCCTTAAAGGTTTGTGGTTTAAGTCTAAATATCCATGTTTTTCCTATGGTCAATTATATGTGGCATGTTCAGGGTCGGAAGATCATCTGCGTTGTTTGTTTTTTGCGCCTTATAATAAAACAAAAAATGTCGTGTATCACAATGTACTTAAGTGAAGGGCAACCTATGTACTAAAATACAGAAACAATAATGAATGATTAATGCAGCTACTTAATTTTTTTTTTGTATTTTTCTAATAAGAAAAAAACTTAATAAATTCAAACATCTGCTTACTTATTGCCTTTGAGGCGGAACAGAGGTTTCAAAAATTCTTTCAGCATTATCCTCCTCCATCAGTAACTTAGACTATATTTCATTACTATAATCTCATGGCAACAGAAACGGGAACGAGAATGGGAACATTAAAGTTACTTGACCGATTTCAAAAATTCTTTCAACTCAGGGATGTAACATTATGTCTCATAGACTTTTATTTCATTCACGTATTTCCACGGGAACGGAAGATTCTCACAGGAACGGTGTCGCAAATGGAAGCTAAGAAACTACTGAACAGATTTCAAAAATTCTTTCGGCTGGCGGGCGTTGGGATGCCTCATAATTCCACAGTAAAAAAGATTATATTTCATACTCATATTCCCACGAAAGCGAAGACCAAGAAGGGGCAACGGGAACCTTAAGACTACAGACCCGAGCAACGCCGGGTGGCTCAGCTAGTTAATAATAATTGAATGTGAATGCCTATTTTCGTAAACTTCTTAGAACTATGACTTTAGAGTTTTCAATGCCATTTTGTTTGAAATTCGATATTTGTTATATAGAATTCCTAATAGACTTGAAAAAAGCGTTCGTAATATCGATCATTCGTTATATCGGCATTCGTGGACACCCACTGTATATGTAAGTTGACTTTAACCTTTCCAACTTTTTAGAAAACGTGTGGACAGCTGGGTTCTAAGTAAATTTTATAACTACGACTACTCACAACTAATCAAGGTAAATGGATCAGATGAATCAGAGCTATCTAATGTAGAAAATACATTTTTATGAAACTTATATGTGCCGCACCAGCACAAGCGTCGTTTTTGTCAGTGGGTAGATACCTGTAAGATAACTTTTTTTTTACCAAAAATAAAGACAGATTCACTTCATTCGTCACCGGAATGGTTATTTAGGAAAGATCTTGAACTTTTTGCATTTCAATATAAAAATTGAAGAACTTTTTTAGGAAGTTTCAGTGATCCGTCCAGATACAATCACGTACCTACTTCGTATTTCTTCTTTTTTTTTTGTTTTTAGGTTTTAGTAAAAAAAATTAGCGCTTTTATTAATGGGTTCACAATTATCCTCACAACTAGGAAATAAGCAACGTGTCACAGCTGAGAAAATGGCGGAAGCCTGCAACTTTTTTCGATTCAGAATGAATTCAGCCAAAATTGCAGGCCTTCGCCAAAAAAGTTGCACGTCTCCGCCAAAATATTTTTATGGCTCATATTTTATGTTATCACACAACTCTTAGTGAACTTGCCATTTGTCAAGCGAAGGGCAATACTAATGAAAAACAAATGGTTGTTTGTAGGACTCAAGCCTCGAACTTCAACTTAACAGAGAGATATGCTAGCCATTATGCTATAGTATCATTTTTTCGCAAACAATTTCTTCTGATTTGCTAAATGTATCCGACTAGCGACTGGGAAAGATTCAAATTATAATTCAACATACATTTGGTACAAATCATACGAGTTACCTGATTGGTAAGTATGAGGTAGAAATCATACGTTGGGTGCGAGTGTTGTGAAAACGCAATTTTCGCATTTTTTTTCAACTTTCCGGAAAACTAAAAGCTTTTCCAAAATATTCAAGCTGAGACTTCCTTTTTTCTTTCAAATTGGCAATTTTAACATTTTGTTGAAAGTTTAGTAGTTTTGTTACCTTAGAATAGCTTCAATAAACTTACTAATTTCTTGTAAGAAAGGCATGCATTGGATTGCGAAATGTAAAAGAAAAACGCCTATGCATACTGTTTTACATTTATCAAATTAGTGTTTCCCATCAGAAGCAAAAATGTTTTTGCAATGGTATCGCCTTTCTCGAGGAATTGGCAAAGTCCTCCGTTGGTAAATTCATGGCCATGAAAAGCTCTTTCTCGATTAGCCGTGATGTTAGCAATGATTCACTCTTATGGTGAAAGAATTTTTGGAATCGGTTCAGTATTGTTTAAGCTTCTAAAGAATATGGAAATGAATCATAGCCGTTGTCATTTCTCAGGTTGTAGACCATTTTTGTTCTTTATTTTTCTTTAAAATTGGCTCAGTAGCTTTGAAGCCTTTTCAAACAAACATAAAGTTCTCTTTTTTGTTCCCGTTTATAGTGTTTATACACATATTTCTTCCTCCTCCTCCTGCGTGAGTTTTAAGGATCTAAACTCCTGAAACTCTTGTGGTGATTTTGTTTTTACAACTAAGTTAACTGATGATTTGACGCACAGTGTTATCGTACCTACTTAGGTTCTATATGCGACCCATCTACTCTCACACTATTACACTATTCTTGTTGCAAGTGTTTTAAAATATTTCGACACACACTCCTTTAGTATCCCTTATTGTTTTGAAGATGGGTTCTTTAATAAAGAAAAACACTTAAACTGTTTTACTCTTCTGAGTAAAAACAGTTCTGTCCAACCATGGACATTAACTCAAATTATTTGCAAAGTGGCAAATTCAAAAAGAATCTAACTCGAAATATCAAAAAATGAAATTTTTATTAGAACGAGAGATAGGGCGCTCTCTCTAAATCTTGCACAGCTTATATTCCAAGGTGCAATTTCATTCCAATGAACGAATCTCTGGTTCGTTGGATTTGGCCGTTTAATTTTTGACAATGCAAAAAGTATTTTCAAAACTCAGATGTGGCTGCAAAGTTAAAGTAAAATTTTTATATCTGGCCAGACTTTCTGGTTACTCACTTGCGTCCCTAGAATAGAATTCAGAATAGAGCGTTGAAAAAGATAGAGAGTGGGATAGTAACGGAAACATTCATTTTGCTCAATCGCGAGAGGTTTTATCTCTTTCACTTTGTTTCATCGCAGAAATGCTAAATCGAAATATAACCATCAGTTGCATTTTTACTGCGGTCCTCCGGAACAATTAGCTAGAAGTAGTTACCTGCCCTATAAATAATGGGCATTATTTTACCTTTGAGTCTTTTTTTCAGACGTGCTGATTTAAATGTTTTCAATGTGTTTTTTTTTTAGATGTCATGATTAATAAATAGAAAGCTCCACAGTGCTACAAGGCCAAACGCTTTGTTCTCGCAACAACCATTCTCATCATGAGTGCGCCAGTGCGGTTCTGAAAGGTTAAATTCGAACAGCATTTTTCAAGGCATATTTTCCTGCTGTTGAGGTGATACCAGAGAAAAATCATTTTGGATGTTTATGGTGGTCGAACGCCCACACAGTAGTTACGCTTTATCCATTTCGCCATGGATGTCGTATACCTATACAACCTGAGTTAAGAATAGGGAATTGCAGTTTTGCTTGGCAAAGAATGATTGTTCCATGGTCGCACGGTCGTTTTGCTACTCATAATAAGGGCCTAAAACCAACAATGCGTTGCGTTAGTTTTAAATGAAAATTCCAAAGAAATTCTCATCACAATTTTGGTTGGTGATACTCGTACATAGTGTTTTTTTTTTTTTTTATAAGCAAAAAGGCACCACATTTGTTTACAAACGAGTGGATGTCAAAACGCTGTTTAAATTGGACTAGATTGGTTTAGACTTTTTAGTTTTTTTTTTAAATTGTGTACAATAGTACATACTAATATTTGTAAATTTAAAAAACCAAATCGTTAATATGCATTTGTATTTTTGGGCGTTGAATGTAATCTATATATATAAAAGAAAGTCGTGTTAGTTACACTATTCATAACTCAAGAACGGCTGAACCGATTTGTCTGAAAATTGGTCGGGAGGGAGCTCAGGACCAGGAGACGGACATAGGATACTTTTTATCCCTGTATTCCTATGGGAACGACATCAATGCAATGCGTTAGCTTTCGTTATATAGAAAACACTGTTCTTAAAAAAAAAAAAAATTACATATTGTGAGAAATAAATTTGATTTTTGTATAAAATCAATAGAAAAAAAGCCATTGCCTTTTCAATAAAATGAAGTGGACTATAAAAGGTGGTAAATCAAAAACGCATCAGATTTGTTATAACAAAACGCACATCTCGAACTCGAGCAGGTAAGTTATTTTGTGTTTGAATGAATGGTTGAAAATTTGAGTTTTGAAATAAATAAATTTTCAAGTGAATTGAAGTGAAGTGAAGTTTGATTAAAAATGCCGCCACCAAGACAATCGAATCTTTCCCGACAAAGCCGTAATGCAAGAAGGACATGAAGCACTGCAAATGAAAGCACTTAAGAAATTGCACGTGAACAGCGCCGCGTTAGTAGGGCACAACTTCGTGCTTCTCAATCACAAGAGCAAAGTGAGGCAGCCCGTGAAACAGCTCGGTTGGCAATGCAAAATCATCGAGCGAACAACAGAGTTCAACAAATTGATAATTTGCGACGCAGAACAGGATATTTATCAAGTGCCGATTTGAATCGAGAAGCGTTTCGATACGATTGCAGCAATGATTACAGCTTTTATCCTAGCGTTTGCATTGGGCAAATGCACGTTGTTTGCGAGTATTGTGGTGCATTAAAGTTTTTTAGTGATAAAGTGAAATTGCCATTGTTGACTCAGCCACCTGAGCCATTGTATTTATTGCTTTGTGGCGAAACACCAGAATCACGCCACAATCTTGCAAACACCCGAAAATGCAAGGGTTGTATGTATCCGAATGACGTCATTTGGGGCAGATATTGCCGAAGAACGAGGATTTTATCCGACATTTACTTATTTTTTACTTACATAGAATATAATTAATGAATAACTTACTTAACTTATTCGTACGTATTATGTTTGTTAATTCTGAACTCTACTCTCACACTGGTTTTTATTTTGTAAATACACGGACAGATTCACCATCAAATTGGATTATTACTACCTATCGAAGATACACAGCATACATTTTTACAAATATATTTCATGGGCAACATGGAAGAACAACTTGATCGACGTCGAGAGATCGATGCAGCAACTGCAACTGCTTCATGAACAGCATGCGTTGGTCAGGTTGTTTAAGAGTGATTTAGAGCGCATGCCAAGTGATGACCATAAAGTTGTTATCAGTGCAGATAAACGACCATCTGAAACACACGACCGCACATTTAACGCTCCAACAATTGATGAAATTTTGAAGATGAAGTTGGTGAACAATTGGAAACACACGACATTGTGCTTACACGACGCGATACTGAGAATTTTAGCGGCTAAGAAAAAAGATGTAGATGACCTGAACTAC
The DNA here is from genome assembly GCA_914767635.1 of Melanostoma mellinum. NCBI lineage: Eukaryota > Metazoa > Arthropoda > Insecta > Diptera > Syrphidae > Melanostoma > Melanostoma mellinum. The sequence goes on along the minus strand of OU612058.1, from coordinate 246,673,251 downwards.
ATAATTCAAAATAAGATCATTGGAACAATGCATGCATTCAAATCTATTGACTGCGTCACAAACGAAGATGAAGCCACGAACTATCCAATTGAGTTTTTAAACTCCTTGGATGTCCCTGGCTTACCACAGCACAATTTGCGCCTAAAGGTTGGTTCCTTACTAATCATGCTTCGAAACATAAACCAACCAAAACTGTGCAACGGCAACGGTACGCGTTTGGTGGTTAGAAAATTGATGAACAATGTAATTTACGCGACGATACTGAAAGGAAAAATCAAAGGTGAGGAAGTTCTCATTCCAACCATCAACAAATCAAAAGGCCAATCCTTAAAGGTTTGTGGTTTAAGTCTAGAATATCCATGTTTTTCCTATGGTCAAATATATATGGGGCATGTTCAGGGTCGGAAGATCATCTGCGTTGTTTGTTTTTTGCGCCTTATAATAAAACAAAAAATGTCGTGTATCACAATGTACTTAAGTGAAGGGCAACCTATGTACTAAAATACAGAAACGATAATGAATGATTAATGCAGCTACTTAATTTTTTTTTTGTATTTTTCTAATAAGAAAAAAACTTAATAAATTCAAACATCTGCTTACTTATTGCCTTTGAGGCGGAACAGAGGTTTCAAAATTTCTTTCAGCATTATCCTCCTCCATCAGTAACTTAGACTATATTTCATTACTATAATCTCATGGCAACAGAAACGGGAACGAGAATGGGAACATTAAAGTTACTTGACCGATTTCAAAAATTCTTTCAACTCAGGGATGTAACATTATGTCTCATAGACTTTTATTTCATTCACGTATTTCCACGGGAACGGAAGATTCTCACAGGAACGGTGTCGCAAATGGAAGCTTAGAAACTACTGAACAGATTTCAAAAATTCTTTCGGCTGGCGGGCGTTGGGATGCCTCATAATTCCACAGTAAAAAAGATTATATTTCATACACATATTCCCACGAAAGCGAAGACCAAGAAGGGGCAACGGGAACCTTAAGACTACAGACCCGAGCAACGCCGGGTGGCACCAGCTAGTTAATAATAATTGAATGTGAATGCCTATTTTCGTAAACTTCTTAGAACTATGACTTTAGAGTTTTCAATGCCATTTTGTTTGAAATTCGATATTTGTTATATAGAATTCCTAATAGACTTGAAAAAAGCGTTCGTAATATCGATCATTCGTTATATCGGCATTCGTGGACACCCACTGTATATGTAAGTTGACTTTAACCTTTCCAACTTTTTAGAAAACGTGTGGACAGCTGGGTTCTAAGTAAATTTTATAACTACGACTACTCACAACTAATCAAGGTAAATGGATCAGATGAATCAGAGCTATCTAATGTAGAAAATACATTTTTATGAAACTTATATGCGCCGCACCAGCCAGCGTTGTTTTTGTCAGTGGGTAGATACCTGTAAGATAACATTTTTTTTTACCAAAAATAAAGACAGATTCACTTCATTCGTCACCGGAATGGTTATTTAGGAAAGATCTTGAACTTTTTGCATTTCAATATAAAAATTGAAGAACTTTTTTAGGAAGTTTCAGTGATCCGTCCAGATACAATCACGTACCTACTTCGTATTTCTTCTTTTTTTTTTGTTTTTAGGTTTTAGTAAAAAAAATTAGCGCTTTTATTAATGGGTTCACAATTATCCTCACAACAAGGAAATAAGCAACGTGTCACAGCTGAGAAAATGGCGGAAGCCTGCAACTTTTTTCGATTCAGAATGAATTCAGCCAAAATTGCAGGCCTTCGCCAAAAAAGTTGCACGTCTCCGCCAAAATATTTTTATGGCTCTTACTTTATGTTATCACACAACTCTTAGTGAACTTGCCATTTGTCAAGCGAAGGGCAATACTAATGAAAAACAAATGGTTGTTTGTAGGACTCAAGCCTCGAACTTCAACTTAACAGAGAGATATGCTAGCCATTATGCTATAGTATCATTTTTTCGCAAACAATTTCTTCTGATTTGCTAAATGTATCCGACTAGCGACTGGGAAAGATTCAAATTATAATTCAACATACATTTGGTACAAATCATACGAGTTACCTGATTGGTAAGTGAGGTAGAAATCATACGTTGGGTGCGAGTGTTGTGAAAACGCAATTTTCGCATTTTTTTTCAACTTTCCGGAAAACTAAAAGCTTTTCCAAAATTTTCAAGCTGAGACTTCCTTCTTTCTTTCAAATAGGCAATTTTAACATTTTGTTGAAAGTTTAGTAGTTTTGTTACCTTAGAATAGCTTCAATAAACTTACTAATTTCTTGTAAGAAGGGCATGCATTGGATTGCGAAATGTAAAAGAAAAACGCCTATGTATACTGTTTTACATTTATCAAATTAGATTAGATCAGAAGCAAAAATGTTTTTCCAATGGTATCGCTTTTCTCGAGGAATTGGCAAAGTCCTCCGTTGGTAAATTCATGGCCATGAAAAGCTCTTTCTCGATTAGCCGTGATATTAGCAATGATTCACTCTTATGGTGAAAGAATTTTTGGAATCGGTTCAGTATTATTTAAGCTTCTAAAGAATATGGAAATGAATCATATAGCCGTTGTCATTTCTCAGGTTGTAGACAATTTTTGTTCTAAATTTCATTAAAATTGGCTCAGTTGCTTTGAAGCCTTTTCAAACAAACATAAAGTTCTCTTTTTTGTTCCCGTTTATAGTGTTTATACACATATTTCTTCCTCCTCCTCCTGCGTGAGTTTTAAGGATCTAAACTCCTGACACTCTTGTGGTGATTTTGTTTTTACAACTAAGTTAACTGATGATTTGACGCACAGTGTTATCGTACCTACTTAGGAACTGAGTAGATTCTATATGCGACAAATCTACTCTCACACTATTACACTATTCTTGTTGCAAGTGTTTTAAAATATTTCGACACACACTCCTTTAGTATCTCTTATTGTTTTGAAGATGGGTTCTTTAATAAAGAAAAACACTTAAACTGTTTTACTCTTCTGAGTAAAAACAGTTCTGTCCAACCATGGACATTAACTCAAATTATTTGCAAAGTGGCAAATTCAAAAAGAATCTAACTCGAAATATCAAAAAATGAAATTTTTATTAGAACGAGAGATAGGGCGCTCTCTCTAAATCTTGCACAGCTTATATTCCAAGGTGCAATTTCATTCCAATGAACGAATCTCTGGTTCGTTGGATTTGGCCGTTTAATCCTTGTTACGGTTAATGGTTTTTAGTCTGATGCTCACAGAACAGCCAGCGGTGGTGGTATTAATGCTTTTAATGACCCATGAGTTGCATGCATGAAAAAAATTTTTAATAATAAAAGAATTTTATTATTAGTTGGAGTATTGTGATTTAAAAATAAAAAAAAAAAAAAATAAAAAAAAGACCATTGTGTTTGCAATGTAAACTTTATGTGGGTGTCGGTAAACATCGACCAAACATTACGTATTAGAAGGGTGCAACAACATCTAACTGATGAGCCCATTGTTGCACCTGATGGGCGAAACGCATATATGAGTTCCATGGCTAAACAGCTTTTCAGCTTAGGTATGTGATTTGCAATCCACTTTCTTTTGATTTCGACAAAAAAAACCGCAAAGTGCAGTGGTAAGGACAATGCAAAAAATATTTTCAAAACTCTGATGTGGCTGCAAAGTTAAAGTAAAATTTTTATATCTGGCCAGACTTTCTGGTTACTCACTTGCGTCCCTAGAATAGAATTCAGAATAGAGCGTTGAAAAAGATAGAGAGTGGGATAGTAACGGAAACATTCATTTTGCTCAATCGCGAGAGGTTTTATCTCTTTCACTTTGTTTCATCGCAGAAATGCTAAATCGAAATATAACCATCAGTTGCATTTTTACTGCGGTCCTCCGGAACAATTAGCTAGAAGTAGGTACCTGCCCTATAAATAATGGGCATTATTTTACCTTTGAGTCTTTTTTTCAGACGTGCTGAGCTCCCAAGCTTAGCGATATACAGATACTCAAAGCCCATTTGTGAAGCAACAGTTTGAAAATCTGAATTTCCAAAACAAAATCCCCTGACACACCCATCCCTTTTCTGGTGCTATGGTGCCTAATTCAATTTTATTATATTATGCGAAATGTGCTTACCCAAATTAGTGCAGGTACAATTAAACAAAGGAGGTATTTATTACGTAAGACATTAATTAACTATCTGAAATAAATGTTCGCAGCTCACGCCGCAGGTAAAAACAATGTTCAAACCTTAATTACATTCAATTAAGAGGCAGGTAGCAAACCTTTTATAGATTGAATACGGAAACTATATAAAGCAATGCGCATCCTTAAATTTATCAATCACCTTCTAACTACAGAACCTAGCTGAACTAAACAGAAAAATAAGTATATTTTTTAAATATTCTAAATAATATTAAATTCAGTGCGAAAATTGTGTAAAATATTTCAAAATGGCGCCGATAACTCAGTCGCTTGAAAAGTATATAAAGCCTTTGAAAGAATGCCTAGATAAAAAGCTAATTGCTGCTAGCCTAGGAGAATCTAACCCAGAAAACCTTCATTGCGATCGTTTCCAAATCGATCGTACAAAACTTCGGAAGATGATGAACACCGCTTCGAACATTCAAGGAACAAGCAGCGCCAAGCTATACTTCGACAGCATAATGAAGACCACAGCGACTTACATAAACTGGCCGCGGACTTACACAAACGATCCCAAGTGCAAAAGGAATCCTTTCGTTCTTGTTTATGGAAAGCAGCAAGAAAATCTTATATCAGCAAGGAAAATGGTTTTGGCAAGTCTTCAAATCAACTTTTCCATTTTGAGACTGAAACTAGTTATACCAAACCTCGATCAAGGATTCATTGCAGGAAAAAATAGCAAAAACCTGAACCGCATAATGGACGACAGTGAATCCTTTGTTCAATTTCCCCATAGCAGTGAAATGAAGAAAGGAAACCAAGTTATAATACACGGATCGCTTAAGAACTTGGAGAGAGCCAGAGTTTTGCTTCGTGCATCTTCACCCATTCTGATGTCTTTTGAAGTGCCAGCGAACCATCAAATACCATCAGTGAAGGAGATCAGCGATGACTTCAGAGTGCAAGTGACGTGTTCAGTGAATGCACAGTCAAACACCTCAGTGGTTTTGGTAAAAAGTTCTGCGAGAAAAGTAAACATCGTGAAGAAAGCGACACGAGTACTCTTCAAATCTGTGTTCGGTAAGTTTGCAAAAGATAAAAAAATCTGTTTGCAGCTGGAAGTGCCTCCACAGCAGCACGAGGAAATCAAAGGAGAGAGCTGCTCACGTCTGATTGAAATTATGGAGCAGACAAACACGAAAATAAGTTTCCCAAGAATTGGAAGTAAAGGAAACAAAAGATCACAAGTGACTATAATTGGAAGCATTGATGGAATTTGTGAGGCAAGGCTGAAGCTTCTCGAACACTTCCCGGTTGGATTGACATTCGATATTCCAGGAGAAAACCAGAGTGCTGCTGAAATAATGAGTCTGGGAAAGAGGTCTGGAGTGTACACAACAATTTCTCATAAGGAACGAGAGAGTGGCATGTCGGTCACTATTAAAACCTCTGAAAGATGTATTGAAAAAATCTACGATATACATGGGCAAATAATGCAGCTGTTGGATGTTGCAGCTGTGGCAGAAGTCATCTCAAAGGCTGATGTCACAAAGGATCAAATTTTGCACCCTGTAGCTGTTGAGAGCGTTGAAAATGAAGTAAGAAGACAAAGTTTGGCAAGTAGTCTATATTCTGAAGAGATTGTTTGTCAGGACGTGAAAATTTTGCCAAATTCGAGTTCCTTAGAACCGCACGAGTCGGACAGTTGGACTATCTTAAAAACTCCGGAAGTTGATTATGGAAACCGTGGAAGAATCAGTTTTGACTCAGCTGGAAAAATTGAAGAAGTATCCCAATTCTTTGATTCCTCAAGATATGGTACCGAAGCTCTGATAGCAAACGATCTACATCAAAGACAAGTATTGGATTCTCGCAATGAAGGATGGGTTATGAGTTACGTAACCCCCGCTCCTTTCTTAGATGCTCATATCACACATCCTCAAGCAACATTGAATCACACCGATCACCATTCACATATCGCTTACGTACCCGAATCCCATTCACCGCAAGACTGGAAAATATTGGGTTTCCAAGGAATAGAGGCGATCCACCACATGAGTGTGCAACAAATAAAAGCCTATGTTGAGGACTATGGATGCAATGATCAAAACAGTCACTTCGCTCAGGATCCAACCACCACTGACTACTTCGAACCTGAATTTACTCAAGATTTCGAACCTGAAGCTCTCTCCTCGTGGTCCCCCTTAGGATTTGAATCACCATTAATTGTTGGAACGGAAGAATCAGTCGCAGAGAAACTTATTTGCACCGGATGGGGAAATGCTCCCAATTTTATGTAAACTAAGCTAAATATTTTTAAGAATGAACTGTTGAGATATCAAATCAAATTGTTTATGCAGCCGTCCTTATATAATCTCAATAAATACTTAACAAAATTATTTACATCTTTTTGAATATTTTTATCTACTCATTTCTACAATCCAAAATTTCATTTGTTGTTTCTGGTAAGTATGACAATGCTTTAGATTTGTGGATAGCCAACAAAAGTTGGTTCAACAATCTTAATTTATCAGTTTGTCCAAGTGTGCGTAGGTACGTACCTATACCTTGACTGGACTTCATTCAAATCTCCATCAACAGTTCCTATCAAATATCACTGTTTTCTAAGAAAAAATCAGATTAGTTGCATGAAATTCTCAACACCAGCTTCCTCCACGATCATTGAAGTCTGGCTCTGGAGTCTTATCTATGTCATGAATGCAAGGTTGTACAAATTGCCATAAGGAACAGCACATAGCTCAGGAAATTGTATTTACAATGCAAAACTGTCCATTGATGAGTTTAGATATGATGCAACACGAAATCCGATAGATCGCCTAGAACAAGAAGTGTAACAAACATAAAGTATTCCACTCTGCATTTTTTTTTTATTTCTAACTGCACTCTATGTTCCCTTTCATGGGGACACCTACCGACATACGTATTTGCAGTTACAATAATAATATCGCTGTGTGGGTTTTTATAAACCGGACACCACAATCGTCTGTAACATCAGCGAATTTCCAAACTGTGGGAACGTTTTGAAAAGCTTTATGCATTCTTGTTGTGGTTTCTTATTTTTGAATTATTTTGTGTGTGTGTAGTTGCTTCGTAACGGAAAACAAAACAAAAATAAGACATTAGGTAAGTAGGTATAGGAACCTGGAAGAGATAAATGAGGAAGACAACAATGTTGGAGAGCTGGGAAGTCAAAATCACTGTTGAAGTGCATGGGTCGTTTAATTTATCTGACTCAGCATATTTTACCAACTTTCTTGTTGTTTATGTTTTACCTGATGTTTTGAAAGTGAAGCTTCACCCTGAAGTGTTAATTATAATTTGCGTCATACTTCTGAGCAAAATTGTTATTTATAAACAACTTCTTGGTCAGGGCCGGTCATTTATACGATTCTGTGAAGAATATGAAGCTTTCAAGACCATAACCATTTTTAAAGGAGCTAAATTATTTGTTAAGAAACCAACTACCAATACATACCCTGAGGAAGGAATCCCAAATCATCCCTTGTATTTGATATCTTTTGCGGCCTTAATTGTGTTTTGCTGAATCAATTTCGCAGGTATGACTTTAGATACTTATTAAAGAAGTTCTATAGAATAGAAAGACTGTCCAGAATCTAGCAACTAAAATTATTGATATTCCCATTACAGGAAAACGTTTTAATTTAATTCATCCCACAGACCCAAGTTAAGTTCAGTGCCAAAACGAATACAAAAAAAAAAAATTTGCAAGAAAACAAACAAAAATAGTAATTCATGCCTGTCGCATATTTCAATCACCTATGGCTGAGTAAGGGAAGTTGGAGTACTTAGAGCAGCACTGCCAGATGTAAACATGTAACCAGAGTAAGAACTTGAAGATTTTGTGGATCAGAAAATTTACAAAATTAAATTCTGTTTTTCAATCAAACTGCATATAAACTACTGAACCGATTTAAATAAAATTTGGTATATCGTACAGAGATAGCTTAGAGTCCAAGAATGACTATAGGCTATGATTCATCGATTGATCCCCACATTTCTTTTACACCGTTACAATGCTACATTAGTCGTGTTTTATTATCACCGATTAACATAGACCATATTAAGTCTCCATAAACGTAAGCTAGAGCTTTGAAACTACTGGGCCGATTTTAAAACTTCTTTCAACTTTAGATATAGTACATTGTCCCTAAGTAACATAGACAATATTTTATCCTCATACGGCAATGGGGAAAAAATTTTCAGGCGCAATGTTCAACTAAGCGCAGTGGATGAACAACGCTTTGAAAAACTTGCACCCGAACAACGCCGGAAGGTTCAGCCACTTCGGAAGTTCAGGTTGAGAAGAATATGTGATAAATGATCTTTCCGGTCATAATATCCACCCTTCGCTAATCCGATGATTGGAGTCGTCATCACAAATTGCTTGAATGGCGACCATATATCACAGATACTTTTAAGTTTTTTAAAATTGTGATGCAAATTTTTATTTCAATAATATATTGTCGGAAATAAAAATCAGGAAACAGTTTTTGCAGTCGACTATCTCATTCTCAAAAATCTTCACAATTTTATGAATTTTAGCTCGGAAATATTATATTGCATTTCTCTTCATTTTTGTGGAATACAAAAGCGGTGTTCGCACAAAATTGTAAAAAGCTGAAAATTGTCAGGAAAACCGCTGGTCTAAGCTTATAGTTGTATAAAAGATGAAATGTGTTTTGAGATATTCAAACAAAATTTAATATTCTACGTGACTACGTGTTATTTTTAAAAACATAGCATTTTAGCGTTTTCATGGTGAAATAATTTTTGAAGCTCCCTTATAAGTTCTCGTCCCCATTCCCGTTCCCTCGGGAATATGAGAATTAATAGCATTCTTACAGTGAAAGAATTTTGAAAATCGGCAAGCAGTTTCTAGGCTCCCGTGTATGTTCTCGTTTCCGTTTTCCGTCTTTACTTGAAAATTGTCTGGCCCAGAATATTTGCCTTTTTCGGGCTCTTATAGCCGCCTCACTATCATCTTCGGCGCTTAAGGTCCTTCTTAACTCTCTAACTACTTTAAAAGTGCTCCAGCTGGTATTTTAAAAACCTCCAACAAAAAAAAACTATGAAAGTGATCCAGGAATGCAAGAGCTCTCTGAATTCGGTCGGAAAGATTAAATCCCTTGAGTCTCATTTGGGTTCCAGGCCATCACGACATCACTGGAAATGAGATCGCCAACAGCACAAACGTAGATGGCACGCCTCCATTGGATGCAGACAGACCATAAACATAAATAAGAAGACTACAACATTTTTGCTATCACGTAGCAGAAAAGACTGTAGAAATCATATTGGCGTTGCCAGCGGGCACTTGTCCTGCTTTTTCTCGCATGAGGTTACAGATACTCGGCGCAGACATTGTGAGAGCTGGTAGCTTATGCTCCTTATCATGGCAGCGTCTTTTGGCTTTTCTCCGAACATCTAGAAGGCTATATCAAATAGAAGGTCGCTATCTGGTAGTACCCACAATGGACCGGTATTTAGGTCTGAGTGCTCCATCAGGTACATATTTTAAAAACATACAACAGAAAAAGAACATCTTCGGTTGGACTATCGAATACTTCCGTAAAGCTATGTTCTGTCCTTTCTTTCAAAAAACCATCCTATTAGCGTCGCCATATAATTAACATTTTGTCTTTATCCTCCAAGAGCTATTTATAAGCACCGTTAATGAACGTCATTTTGCAGGGAAGAGGGAAGGAATATTTCGGAGCATTTCCTGTTCTTTTAATGGCTTTTTTGCTGCCATATTTTGAAGATAGTAGTTCTTTAATAACGTGGCTAGAGCATTCGCAGTCGTGGTCAAAAATTTCTTCAAGTTGCTGTATGACATAATCCGGTAGTTTAGAGCACTTCTTTTTCGATACTCTCAGGTTCAATATTCCCTTTCGAGGAAAGCTCTTCCAAAGCATTGAAATAAGATTTGCTCTTATTTATCATTCTGATTTAGCTTTATTATTAAACCAGCCCCATTTTTTGGGTTTGTTAATAGTGTCCCTTTGAAACTCATTGGCTCTTCATGGGCTGCAAATTCTCCCAATAACCCTTTGAAATATTTCTCTCAAGATTTCATATAAATTTATCTACCGAATGGCAATCAATTTTGGTATTTCGTTTTCACCACTGCTGTGAGTAACATCGTCTTGTTGGATGAACTTAGTACACATTTAACACGATAAGGGCGTGTAACTTGCAAATACTTAAAAAAAGTCTTAACCACAGAGGTAAGGAAATTTTATTGTATCTTTTGAGTTTTAGGAAGCGGCTCTAATACCTACCTATACTATGTTTCCACCTGAAGTAAAACTAAGTTTCATATATGAAAGAAGTTTTGATCAAAATGCCAGAATCGCAATCCAGCCCGGCTTCGGCTTCAACCCCGTTACGGCGAGTGCTTTTCGTTTGCTTTGACTTGACATTTTTAATTATGTAGTTTTTTTTTTACCGTCAAAGCGAGCAAATTTTGAACCAAACTGAGCATGTTTGGAATTAACAAGCTATGACCCTGTGACAAGTGACCTTTCCACAGAGGAGAACTTATTTTTTTCATTTGCTTCTTAAGCGAACCCTTACCTGCCTACAGCAAACGCGAAAAGAGTTTACCTTTTACCTATCTAAGTGTACCTAGCAATTTTCATTTTGTAATCGTAGGTATCAGTTTTTAACTGCATTCTTATTTTCAAAAACGTTGCCTCTGCAGTTGTTTTAGAAACTCGATCAGCATAATTCGATTGTTATGGCCCGCACCATAACCACCCATTAAGATTAATAAACAATAGTCAGCCAAAACTGCCCCTCAAATTATAGCCACCACAAAATGAGCAACAAACTTTCTATGATGCTTCGCATCGGTCTTTTTGTTGTTGTTGTTGTTGTTGTTCCCGGGGGATGCAATTACTATTTCAAACCAAACGATTCATTTAGAAAATCTGTTCTACCTCAGAAAACCAGCAGGGCAACCAATTCCATACGAAAGTGATTTGCTGTATAAGGTAGTTCAATTATGGAGGACCGTTCTCCCGATGGTCATGACATGAGAGGGTTGCAGGAGCAGCTCGGGCCGTAGCCATAACAGTAGTTTGCACATAATAAACTGTCCACAGAAAAAAAACAATTTCAATGTGAATTCTCTCTCTGCTGTAATTTGATACCTTTGCCATTCTGTTGAATGTAGCCATGACAGCGGTTGTTGTGTAAGGGTTGTTGGGAAACAGGTTTCCTCTTTTTTCTAACAACTTTTCCCTCGACTAAAGGGGATGACTTTAAGGAACTGCCACAGGGACAGGCTCCTCCTATTTGTATCAATTTTGGATTTTGTGAGAGAATGCGAGAGCAGAGATTGGAACGATATTGAAAATGGAACTCGTTCCGTTCGCTTCACGTTTCTGAAGAATTTCATTCGCACTTTCTAATTAGCAATCGCAAAGAGTGATATATTCAACGGCGCGTTGCATTGTTGATGATAGAAAAAACAAATCTTTTTATCTTTTCTCCCTTCGTAAGAATTCATTCGCTTTGAGGAAATGAGTGTCATATTTCAATTAAGGAAGATCTGGAGTTAGTCCTCTGAGCTCTGATGATGCTGAACAATTGAATGTCAAAGAAGATGGCGATTGACACGTCTGTCTATAGAGGATAGGTAGGTATGTATTTAGGTGCGGAGAAAGCAATTATTTTTAAACTGTACCATTCCAACCCGTAATGGCTCATGCATTTGTATAATTTACAATGCATAGCTGCGTTATGTAGGTATAAATACTTGCTATCCTTATTTGTGTTTGACTTATTCGATCCATAGCTTTATGTGTACCTACTAGTAGGACCATTGTGTGTAGTTATGTATATAATGTAACACTAACACCCTTACTATATATTTAAAAAAATTGGTTCTATCTACTTAGAGCACAAAAAATTTCCAGTGGATCAACAGATCCATAAGCTTTTCAGAACATTTTTAGTAGGTAGGTATGTTAACACATGCCGTGTACGAATTGGAAGCCGCATAGCCTTTTTCTGGCTGATAGAGAAATCGATTTCTTAAAAACAGATTAAATACTTAGACAGGGTGGTGCAACAAAGCTGTGGATACCTCGGGGCCTAACAGATTGCAAAGACCTAGGTAGATATATAACCTTATTGAATGACATACATCTTCTTGATCAGTGTTGTTTTTCGAAGTCTGGTAAAGCATTCCACATGGGGGCTGTACGGCTTAAAAAAGAATCTCCATACTTCACTGTGCATCCTAATTTGGACTCAAGGTATAACTCACAAGGATTCCTGGTGTGGAGGTGTGGACATGCAACATGCTATTTCATTGGTACACTGTTTTGAAAAAGAGATAAGTGATAGTGAGACAGGTACCGTTTCGATGATGTTCAAGAGAATCAATCTATTCTACGTCTGAACTATCACCTATCAGAGTCTTAACTCTCCGTTTTGTACCCTATCACGTAGCCGCAAAGATGTTTGATGAGCACCAAACCAAATTTAGGAATTATAGGTACTCTATAGCTTTGGATGGATGTTCCGTCTTATAAATTGAGGCCGGAGCAGACGGGGCAAAAAAATTTCATGCACCGTATTAAGGAACCTAAACATTTGGCAAGGTATGTGTTCATTCCAACAAATGTACCTATGCACGTACAAATAAAAAAAAAGTTCAACAGATCGCTGTCGTAGGCTGGTCTTGTTTCATTGGTTTATTAACACTACCTTGTCTTTCTAAACATAAGAGTGTGGCAAGGGAAGCAGAGTTTTGCCTTTATTTACTATTTCAGCAAAGGTTCTTCAGTTTTTGTCTTCGTTTCAATACCACGAAAAAGCTCTTTTTAACTTAGCCGCCCGGAATCTGCATAAAATTGTAGGCCCTTGATATGCTTTAGACCCCGAAGATCCCTAACCATTGTGGCGGCACCTTATTTATTTTCTATGTTCAATTAAAATAACTAATGAATAACACAGCTTTGCAAATGAGAGATGTTTAAGCATAAAAAATAAGCAAAAGAAGACGGTCAATGACCTAGCAAAAAGGCCAGGGCTTATCGGTATTTCAAAGTCTAATATCCGTTGGGAACTCTTACAATTAGCAAGACCTTAAAACCTTTGAATAAGGTTCGACGTAATAGATAGCATGTTTGCCTGTTACGCGGGAGGTTTGAAGTTTGAATCGCAAAACGCTTTCTCAATTAGCCGTTCGGAACCGGCAGAAAATTGTAGGCCCCCTCTATTCAATTTACGAAGCAGTTCCTTCCAGCATTGTTAATAGCATGCTTCGTAGTTTTCTGGAGCGGGCGATTTTGTTCCCATGGTGAATATTCCACTATAGGTATACTAGTTGAATTAGTGAGACATCAATATTGAAATAGTATATAAGATACATTTTTGTTGCCCAGCAGTGCGTTGCACGTACAAGTTCAAGTTTTGATTATGGCAACTCAGGGTTCTTTGATAAGCGTGTGGAAGAATTCTTTTTGAATCTCTATGCTCTTGGCAGTTGCGGTAGGGTCTTTAGAATGAAAAACCATAAAAGCAAGAACTTGATGAAATCGGTTCTCGTGAAAATCAAAGCAGTCAGCGGTGGTCTCCATCTAAGCACCTAAATTGATATTTCGACTTCTACCCCATCCAAAAAATCAATATAATATATAGGTATAAAGTCTTGGGAAAGCCCGTGGAAAACTAGTGTCAAAACATTTACCCCGATTCCAAACGGCTAAGTAAGAAAGAGCATTTCATGGCAGTGCTTTACTTTTTTGACTGCTGCAGTACTACAGTCTCACTGCGCATCTACCGCGCAGCTTTACTGCTTTGCATATTTTTTTACTTTGCATTAGTATTACATTTCGGAACGCATTTAAAATAGCAGTCTGGGAGCTAAAAGTGAAAGATATGACATTTATTTTCAATAAGGGTTTTAAGTATGACATTAGATCTCAGAAGAAATGTTTTCAGAATGTGTTTTGGAAAACTTGCAACATGATCAAATTTTGAAATTATTTATTGTTTTTCAAACCCTACGGATGTTATGTAACAGCTAACCTTATTTGTCAATGAAAACGTTTTCTTTTAGCAGTAAAAACTTTTTTTTAACTATCGTCAAATGAAAGCATGCAAAAAAAGTGGATGCGTTCTCTGCGCAGTTACTACGCATCGTATACCTTAAAACTGCGTTAAGAAAGTCGTGACTTTGTATAAATTTTCTTTTTTAATTTTTGGAACGCATGACTTTGCAGCATCTGCGTAGTTTCTGCATTTTGGAACTCAGCTTATATATGAGCCAATCTTGATTGTGATTTGGTAGTTTAAAAAAAAGTTTTCGAATCTGGGCAGTGTAAGGAACATGTCTAATAAAAGATTGATTTGAAAACACGCTTGTTCAAATACTACCGACCTCCTTACCTAGCCCCATCAACACCTTGTACGCCGCTCTGCCGTAGGATGTTGGCAAGATTTTAACGCGCTATCGAGGATACTAGAAATTCCAGAGAAAGGCCTCACTATTATTTGACGGGAGCTTTTAAAAAAAATATTTTTTCAAGTTCTCACAGCTTTATTAAGCTAGAAAAAAAGATTTTTTTTTTTTTCAAATCGCTACTGTTTTCTAAGATTTCAAAACCTCAAAAAGCCTGTGTCTAACCGTAGGCGGATTAGTAAAAATTTGAAAAAAATTGATTATTTGATTAGCGGAGTTCACACTGTACAATTAGTTGGACAGACTTTGGTTTGACCGACCAATGTTAGATACTGTGAACTCTCAAGCAACCGCTTTTCCAACTTGTTGGATAGTTTTCAAATATTTTTGAAAATTTAGAAGTTGGACGGAGTCGGGATGTATATGACATAAGGTTGCACGACAAATCTGATAATTCTGAACGCAAACTAGATCCGACCATCCAACACCAACATCCATCA
The DNA here is from genome assembly GCA_914767635.1 of Melanostoma mellinum. Classification (NCBI taxonomy): domain Eukaryota; kingdom Metazoa; phylum Arthropoda; class Insecta; order Diptera; family Syrphidae; genus Melanostoma; species Melanostoma mellinum. The sequence continues at coordinate 246,658,171 of OU612058.1, read as the reverse complement.
AACGAAGTCTGTCCAATTATTTGTACAGTGTGAACTCGGCTATTTGAATTTTTGAAAAGCAAATACACAAATTCTGGTACCCATGGTGTGATGGATAGCATATCCGCCTGTTAATCCAGAGGTTCGAGTTCGAATCCCAATAGGGGCAAAAATGTTTTTTCCACTGGTATCGCCTTTCGCGAGGAATTGGCAAGTCCTCCGTTAGTATTCATTGCCATGAAAAGCACTTTCTCAATTAGCCGTTCGGAACCGGCACAAAATTGAAGGTCCCTTCCATTCCCTTACAAGGCATGGTTGTGAGAAATGCGCTAAGCCCAGGGGCTCCTCGCTCTGTTGCGCCACCATATTTATTTATTTTATTTTTAAATACCCAAATTCTGTCACAGATTGCTTAATTTACTTACAAAGCTATATGTAAAAACGATGAAAGCAGGTACAAAAATATGAAATTTACTTTTTGGAAAGCTTTCTTGCGCAAAACCAATGCGGTGAGTGCGTTCGAAGCGATTGCGATAAGTCAAATCCGTATGTAATCTTATGGACGTTTGACTTAATGCATAGGTATTTGACTTATTGCAATCGCATCGCACTCACTCACCGCATTGGTTTGCGCAAGGCTTTAAGCGTTTTGCAGAGACATTTTTTTCTGATTTAAATCGCTGGCAAAAACTAGAAAGAGTCAAACTATAACTTTCTTTTGTGAACAAAGGCTTTCGAAGTGCATCATTTTTTTTTAGATGGAAGGAAATCATTCCGCTTTTGAAGATTTATCGATTAAACAATCAAAACTGCCGCTCACCGCACCGCAACAACTAAAAATGTTTGGAAAAGCTTCTTTTTTTTGACGAGTCAGTGTGCAATCTTATAAATGTAGCTGTATAATCTAATTTTGACAGCTGAATTTTCCGCAAGCCGCTTTGATTTGGGAGAAAATTTATTTGGATGAAAAGTACTATGAACCTTATAACTCAGATCCAATTCCATACTACGTTTTCACTAATGCAAATCAGAGGCCTAATTACCGCATCGGTGATCGAATGAGTGTATGAGTGAGTACTGTTTTTCTATCGAAATTTGCTCTCTGTTACACAACATTAGTCAGCGGTTCAAAGTATCGAGGCCAATTTGTTCAAATAAAGATGAGCGAATGTCAAATGTTGGTACCAAAATGCTCTATAACGTGAGAAGTAATGCCAAAAAAATCGATCACGTGTGCCGTAATTCAGCCCCAGGTTATAATGAACATTATTTCATGATCAGTTAATTGATAACTTACATAATCACCGTTGTAAAATTTTCAAAAATAGCTGAAACCCTAAGCAATCTAAAAGAGCCTGGAACGTGTAAACCCGTTTTCTCCTTCAGGACCTCCCAAACGAATATGTTTTTGCAGTCTTGGGGATTGTAGCTGTCCAAATATATTGTAACGTGCGCTTAGTTCGCAAAAATAAAACTCTACCTTTCAATTTAATTCTACCACTTTATTCAGTATCTACTTTCGATATACACTTTATTCGAACTCAACTCGACTTTTGGACTATCACTTGTATTTACTCTTAACTTTATCACTCTATAAACAAAACTGCCCTCTGGTTGCCTCGGGCGGGCTATTTATATCGAATGACATGCCATCTAGAACTCTCCAGTAACTTCTACATTGTCTCCACATTTGCTGTCTACTCTCTGTCTGTCTGTCTCTCTATACACTCACACACACTGGCTTACAAGCAACGCCTGTCATTTATACCATTCCATTAAAGTGTTGCCAGTTGTGTTTTCGGTTGAACGTTTTTCGATTAGGAAATTGGTATAAAATGTTGGGTTCACGTTACACTGCCCCCTCCTTAGGATTGTTCGTCCCGAATAATTCCATCTGCAGCCTCGCCACTATATCGATGCAGCCTGTCACAATGAACTACTTTTAACTTGCCTCTTAGTCCTCTTTGGATGCGGTAAACCACGTCGTTAATCCTCGTGACTACAGTATAAGGGCCTTCCCAGTTTTGCTGAAGTTTCGGTGACAATCCCTTTTGACGATGAGGACTATAAAGCCACACACGATCTCCTGCTTGGAATCCTGCCGTTCTCGCTTTTGTGTCATACCGAGTCTTCATCCGGTCGCCATACACTGTGGCCCATGTCCCTGTTCTATTAGGTCTATCTGTCAGCCTACCCACCTCTATGTTTGAATCACAGACATAACAATTTCGGAACCACTTCTCCACGTCACCTCTAACATGCAGCCAGTAAAAGCGTTTTCGCACATTCTCCAGCGTCTTGTTGACTCCCAGGTGGCTTCCTGTAGGGCTTCTATGCATCTTTTGTAAAACCTCTTTGATTTTCGATTGAGGAACAATAAGCTGCATTACAAAGGATTTACCGTCAGGAGATTCCCATTTGCGCTGCAGTACGCCTTCTTGCACGCGAAGCGAGTCCCACTGTGCCCAATAGGCTTTGACAACAGGGCTTTGGTCAGAAATGTCATTCCAGACAGGTTTTGTGTTGTTCTCTTTCCATTTGAGAATCGGTCCGATGTCTGGATCCTTCTTTTGAGCAGACCTCAATTCTTCCTTGTTCCATCCGAATATGGGTTCCACTCTCATCCGCTGAGTCTTGGTCTCTACTTTCCGCCAGCAATTCCATTGAGGGTTTTCTACCTGATGTCCAATTCGGTATTGATAAGTCTGCGGTCTTACTCTACAGCTCGCGGATTGATTTTCTTGGACTTCACAACGTCGACAAGCAGTTTCAGTTTTAATTGGTGGCAACCGGCATTGTCGCTGTAAGTGCCCCGTCTTATTACAATTCCAACATCTGGCAAGTCCGTTCCGCTGGTTCCTTTGAAGCTTAATTCCTGGGCATGATCCAGCCTCGAATATGGCTTCTCTTTGACAATGTACCATTTGAGAAGCTTGCTCAGATGCTTCCATCATTAATGCAAACTCTAGAGTCTCAGAAAGAGTTCGTGTTCTAGCAGTTCGCACAGATCTCTGAAGATGTTTGTCAGAAATGGCACGAACGAAGGACTCAACAGCCAAATGGTTGATGATTTCTTCTCCAGCATCCGGGTATGCCAGGTGAGCCAGTCTTTCGACGTCTGCTTGGAGCTGCTGTAGACTTTCACCCCTTTTCTGGACTCTGCTATTGAGTTGGACTCGGAAGACCTCTTTCAAGTGGCTATCACCAAACCGTTTATCTATAGCTGCCACGAGAGAACTGAAATCGTAGCTCTTACCAGCTGGAACAGTTTGAAGTAATTCAGCTGCTGGTCCTCTAAGAGCAAGAGTCAGTGCTATGTATTTGTCTTCGTCATCCCAGCCATTTGCTGTCGCAGCTGCCTCGAATTGTCTCCTGTAAACTGACCAAGACGACTGTCCGTCGAATGTTGGTGGTTGTACTTCTCTTTGCTTTAGACAATCTCCACAAGTTTTCCGTAGCTCCATTTTCCGCATCTGGTCTAGTTCTTTAGCCATGTTTTCAATTCGTTTCTCCAAAGTGGCAAGCTGACTTTCGCATTGACTCTCAAGCTTGGAAAATCGTTTCTCAACACATTCAATGCGTTTTTCTAGGCCACAAACATTTTTCTCAATGTTACCCAATTTGCTTTCTAGAATGTTTTTCTGACCTTCCAAAACATTCTGTTGCGCCTCAAGTCTTTCGAGAATATTCTGTTGTTCTTTCTTTTGTTCGTTTCGTTGTGCTTCCAGTTTTTCGAGAACATTCTGCTGTTCCTTCTTTCGCTCGTTTCGTTGCTCTTCAATCATTTTCTTTTGTTCGTTTCTTTGTTCTAATAAAAGCTTCATTATACTAGAAAAATCTACATTCTCACTTACTTCCTCTTCTTCCACTTCTGTTTCAAAAACAAAAGGGTTTACGTCTTCCCCTTGCTGTTCCAAATAGTTACGCAAGCGCAGGACGAGCTCATTTTTCGATCCCGCTCTAGAAAGATTTCGCTTACCTAACTCACTTTTAAGCTCAATGCAAGTGAGCTCTTCTAACAACTTACCCATTTTCACTGTATGTATATAATTATTATTTTCTTTTTACTTTTTTTTTTTTTTTTACACTTTACTAGTCAAATAAGTTTTATTTACACTTCTGACACCAATGTAACGTGCGCTTAGTTCGCAAAAATAAAACTCTACCTTTCAATTTAATTCTACCACTTTATTCAGTATCTACTTTCGATATACACTTTATTCGAACTCAACTCGACTTTTGGACTATCACTTGTATTTACTCTTAACTTTATCACTCTATAAACAAAACTGCCCTCTGGTTGCCTCGGGCGGGCTATTTATATCGAATGACATGCCATCTAGAACTCTCCAGTAACTTCTACATTGTCTCCACATTTGCTGTCTACTCTCTGTCTGTCTGTCTCTCTATACACTCACACACACTGGCTTACAAGCAACGCCTGTCATTTATACCATTCCATTAAAGTGCTGCCAGTTGTGTTTTCGGTTGAACGTTTTTCGATTAGGAAATTGGTATAAAATGTTGGGTTCACGTTACAATATCTACACAGCTCACAGCCACTTATGAGAATACCCCCAACGATACGCACAGAAACGCTGTTGTTATCATTTATGCGGTCGCAACGCTTGCAAAATATGAAAATGATTTGTTTTCTGTTGCGTTGGTGTGGGTACTCTTCTGTGACGCTGTATAACTTATGCCGTTTATGTTTGGTAAAACTAGAGTACAATTTTTTTAGAGTACCCTGATTTTTACTCTGAAAAAATTTCTAGAGTATCAAAACTTGCTCTGAGGGTAATTTTTGACAGCAAAAAGGGTACCTTTAGGGTTTTCTTTTGTACCCTTACCCCCGTATTAATAAAACGCGGAATAGCTGCGTTCCATGGATTAAGTGAAAAATGGTATAATGGTAGCTTTAATTAAATGGAAAATGGTATAATGGAAACTTAATCCATGGAATAAGGCTATTCCGCGTTTATTAATACGGGGGTTAGGGTACTCTTTTTTCCCAAACGAAAACAACATTAAATTTGACAATTGCAATTAGCGGTGCCGCGACTTCAAAAACGCTTTGATTTGGGAAGACCCTTTTAAGCCCTGCGCCAACCAGAGCGGCGCCTGAATGCGAGCTCCAGTATCAATAAATCTAATTTCAGTTTGAGAAATAAAAAACACAATAAGAAATTTGATGCATCAATCAGTATTATTTTGCAGTTTTGTTGTAGTGCACATGTCTCTGACTGGTCGAAAAGTGGTCTGACTGAGAGACTTACATTCGAATATGCATAACTCATTGCAATCCAGATGGAATAATGTGAACATCGCAAAAAACCTCAAACCCGATTTCAATTTATTGGATTGTTCGACGATTGATTTATAAAACATAAATGAGAGCGAAAAAAGAACAAAAAAGTTTTCTGTAAATTTCCTGAAAATTGTGTTGTTGCGAAGGTGCCTTAAGTTAACTCTCACCTGCAAGCCCAGTTAGAATCCACAGCCGACATCTTGATTTTTTGCTTGCCTTCCATTACCCTGTGACATCTGTCAACTGTCACTCCAATCCAATTGTCAAGCAAAAATACAGAACAAAACTCGAAGTCAAGATCTGACCATAATATTCGTGTACGAAGAAAAATTGTTAAAGTTTTGTTAAATATTTTCATTCGCTGATTACACACTTCTGTTAAATAGCTTTTATTTAAGTTCATTGCTTTAGTTTCACGATATTAACAAACGTAGTCAGCTGCCATCCCACACAGTTTGTCCGAATTGGTTGTGATTTTCTTTTTTTTTGTTTGTTCCCATTTATTATTTCTTTTTTATATTTATGTGCACTTATTAAACATTTGATCTAAAAGGCGACTTTCGTTGGCACTTTGCTCATAAGCCTAAACAAATAATTGTAATCTTGCCAGTATTTGGGTATTCGGGACCATCCAATGCTATCGAGCTTGTGGCGGCGTCTTACGCTGTGTGTAGAACAAAATTTAACAGCTGCATATTTTAGAGGTTTGTTTTCTGTTTTGCAAGAAAAAAGAGTTAGATCCCCTATTTTGTTTGTTGCATGTTTTGGTTTTACTTTGTGAAAAGAGTTTAGAACAATTTGGAGAAAAATCGTTATCACAAGTGGGATGTGGGATGTTTTTTCGTAGAGTCGATAAACAGCTGTTCGTTTTTGGACGGTTTTTGTCTAGTCTGCTGCGTGTTTAACGCAGTCAAGAACAGATGTCGCTAGGCATGTGGAATGCGTTCCACTGGCCGTTAATTTGAATTGAAAAATGAAAAGTGTTCGTGTACTTTCAGCTCAAAAACTACGCAAAGTTGGTTACAGAGGAATGCATAGCTCAATCGAAGAAGTAAAATTGTCCGATATGCACGTGAAGATCCTTCCAGCATTGGAGGATAACTTCATGTACTTGGTGAGATTAATTCCAACCATTGAAATCGTTGATTTGTTTGAAATAACTTTTGTCTTTCAGATTATCGATACTTCCACGAGGGAGGCAGCAATTGTTGATCCCGTCGATCCTGAATGCGTCATCAAAGCAGTTGAGGATGAAGCTGTTAAATTGACCAAAGTTCTTACCACTCATCACCACTGGGACCATGCCGGAGGCAATGAGAAGTTGGTAAAGCAATTCCCAACTCCATTGGTAGTCTATGGCGGAGACAATCGTATCGGTGCACTCACCGACAAAGTCACCCAAGACGATAGTTTCCAGATTGGAAAATTGAATGTTCGTTGCTTGTTCACTCCTTGCCACACAATTGGTCATATTTGCTACTATGTCGAGTCACTTAGTGGCGAGCGGGCTGTCTTCACTGGTGACACTCTATTCCAAGGTGGTTGTGGTCGATTTTTCGAAGGGACAGCTGAGGAAATGTATTCGGCACTGATTGAAAAACTGTCGGCTTTGCCTGACGATACCAATGTATTCTGTGGACATGAATATTCTTTGCAAAATCTCGCATATGCTAGACATGTAGAGCCGTTGAATGAGAATGTCCTTAAACGCATTGAATGGTGCAAGTTGAGACGTGCGGAGCAAAGTCCAACTGTTCCATCCACAATTCAACAAGAGAAGTCTTGGAATCCGTTTATGCGAGTTCATGAGCCATCTGTTCAGAAACATGCTGGGGAAAAGGATCCCATATCGACAATGAGGAGCTTGAGGAAGGAAAAGGATACTTTCAAGGGTTAGGTTGAGGTTTTTAGGGTTGGAATAATGTAAAACGCACAAATAGATTTGATTTTACTTTTGTATGGGCTAATTATCACTTTGGGAAGTCTTTATAACCTTTTGTTTGTTGTTGTAAATAATGAAAATACATCCGTTTGGAAATATTTGTTTGTTTGGTTTGTGTCAGGCTTCGGGAGTTAAAGTTCAAGCGAACTTGGTTCGATGGTGAACTTCAATATCTTACAATCTAATGTCGTTGGAATCACTCGAACGCTATTTAAAAATATTAAAACCAAGTGCCTTTTCCAAGCAATTGTAGCAACATGAATATATGAATATCGATATAAAACAAAAAACTTCCTTCCTAGATAACTTTCTGACACCAAAAAATTGATAGTTGAACTAAGTGCACTGGCTCAGACGAGTAAAATCAACCCAAACTTTTTTCAAGAAGTTACCCAATAGCCATAGCTTTGTGCTGCTGAAAAATGGGAAAGAATACCCCGGTAGCATATACATTGTGTTTGTGGTATCCAAGACTGTATATTTATGTCCGATTGGTTTTTGACAGCAAGGATTGAGTCCAAGTCAAGGCGCACAATGTTCGATCGTACGCGGAGTCGTTAAAGAAAATGATTGGGTAGTTTTAAACAAGAAATGCCATTAGGGTTGCGCCGAGGAAGGAGTCGGAAATTGATACTTATAGCATGTGGTTGAAAAATAAAAGATTAGTGCCACAAGCGATGGATATGCCGAGTCTTAAGAAACTTTTCATCACAGGATGAAGAGAAGGTTCATTTTCTTAAAGAATAAAAGATAAAAAACTCGCTGGAATATTTAATAGGTCTATTCGTTGAACTTTCCCCAGGGTTGACCCAGGTTTTCTTGACAACGCCATAAGTTGTCAAAAAAACCTGGGTTTTCCAGTCCTCAAAAAACGCTAATGGTGGATTTACATGCATCTGCAAGTGCAGATCAAAATCGGAAAAGACACAAGATGTAAAATTCATACTTGTCTGATAGAGAGGGAACGAACTTCCTAGTTATGGCTGCAGATGAAAAATTATGGTTGCAGATGAACATGTTCATCTGCACCCATAATTTTTCATCTGCAGCCATAACTAGGAAGTTCGTTCGTTTGAACATGTTCATCTGCACCCATAATTTTTCATCTGCAACCATAATCCTATTCGTCTCTCTTTTTAACCTTTGTGCTTTGTAATCTTCATCCGTCTCGCTTTACTTTTCTGCACTTCGGCAGTTGCAGATGCATGTACCAGCATTAAACCACAAATCGCCACACATCCCTGTTATTTAAATAAAAACACCTGCCATTTGACAGCCCTCAAATAGCCACAGCAAAAAGCTAGGGAGAGTTTGGGGAAAACCTATGGCAAACCTATGGCTCAAAAAACACTCAATTTGACATTCAGGGCGAGTTTAGGTTTCTCAAAAAACGCTTTGTGGCGACCCTAGGGCAACCCCAGGGCTTCAACGAACAAACCTAATATAATTCCAAACTTGGTCAATGGTCAAACCTTATCAATTCTACTGGAATATTTAAACTCGGAAAAAAAGTTTTAACTGAAAATTTTTTGGATGGTTGTCCTCTGAGCAAAACTTATATGTCAAAAGGCAGAGTGGAAGACAAAGTCATGAGTGGTTGAAAACAGGTTTAAATTTAATTAGCGAGAAGTAATAATAATAATAATTATTTTATTGAACGTAATATATATACAATTGATACTTATACTAGATATTTTTTTTTTTTTTAGTTTAGTTTAGTTTATTTAGTGAATGCTTAACAACTGTAAGATACAATATCTTTTAAGGTATGTAGCATACAGGCTTATTGTGATGCAACCTTAAGGAAAGTGAAGTTGGTAGCATTGTGATTTTTAGTGTTCATGTAGAGTTTTATTAAGTTCGTGAGAGATGATGTCATTAGATAGATAGCAGCCAACGCGACAACATAAGAATTTTGTAAGATAAAGAAACCGAATAAAAAGTAATTTCAATATTAAGAAAAAGCAAACATTTTTATTTATTAAAAAGTAATATACAATTTAGCAAGATTGTACATGGTGTCAGGTGTAAACTAAATTTGAAGAAAAAAAAAAAAAATCAAAAGAAAAGTGTACAAAAGTAGGAAAAAAAAAAAAAAAAGTACAAAATGGTGGATGAAGAAGCTGCTGTCGCTGCTATCCCTATGCCCATAGCATCCTCGGCGCCAAATAATTTGCATGGGCCACCGCCCATGAATTTTGATAATGCTGGCAGAGAGTGGTCGTTGTGGAAGCAGAGATTTAGCATTTTTATGCTGGCTTCTGGACGCAGCAACGAATCCAACAATGTTAAAGTCGCGACATTTCTTCATTTGATTGGAGAAAAAGGAATTGAACTGTACTCCACATTGTTCAATAAGGGTTTTGATGGTGAGCCATTGCCGGGAGGCGAAGATGAAATAACGATGGAAGAAGTTCTAAAAAGATTCGAGAATTTTTGTTTACCACAAAAGAATGTGGTGATGGAGTCATTCAAATTCAACTCCATAGTCCAAAAGGAACGCCAGCCTTTTAGTGAATTTGAAACTGAGCTGCGCTTGCAGATGCGTCACTGCAATTTTGTGTGCAGTAATTGCCAGATGGCGTATTCTGATCGAATGCTGCGAGATCGCATTGTCCTGTGTGTTGGTGACAAACGCCTTCAGGCTAAATTATTGGAAAATAGTGACGACACACTGCAGCAAACCATTGACAAGTGCAAAGCAGCCGAATTAGCAGCTGCCAACAAAAATTTGCTAGATGTTCCGCATATGAAGCAAGATATGATCCAGTACCAAAAAAAGCGAGCACCAATCAAAAAAAGTGGTTATGAGAAGCAATGTCTACGCTGTGGTGGAAGTGCGAATGGGAACCATGAGAAGTTTTGTCCAGCACTAAAAGAAGGAGCAAAGTGTTACAAATGCCAACGCTTGGGGCATTTTGCAAATGTGTGCCGATCAACAGACGACCAACTGATGCGCTATCAACCGGGGCAGTTTGATAAAGGTAATTCGAAATTTTGTAATTGGCTGCTTAGGGATTATAGCTTAGTTTTAAGTAGTGTACTAAATACTAATTTTGTTAATAGCATAAATAAACCATGGTGTCAAGACTTCGCTTTTAATGATGTTAAGGTCAACTTCAAGCTGGACACGGGCGCAGACGCTAATTGCATTCCATTATTAGTTGTTAAAAAAATGAAATTTGATCATTTAATTCGTAATTCCAATACGCAATTGTTAAGCTATAATAATACTAAGATAAATACGGTTGGTCAAATTACTTTGTCTTGTTTTGATTCGGCTCAAAAGAGAAAACAAAATATATTATTTGAGGTGGTGGATGGTGATCTGCAGCCTATATTGGGTCGTGAGGCTTGCTCAAGTTTGGGTCTGATCAGTCGAAATGGGAGTATTGATTCGATTTCAGTAGATGGAAAAATAGAAGCTGCTAAGCTTATTAAAGAGTTCGATGATGTCTTTGAAGGACTAGGTAAGCTACCAGGGACATGTCACATTAATCTCAAGCCAGACTCTGTGCCTGTGCTCAGGTACAGAAAAAGAATTCCAGAAAGCCTGCATGAGCGTTTAAAGGAGGAATTACAAGTGATGGAAAAGACAAAAGTAATTTCACTTATAGATTATCCCACAGAGTGGGTTAATAACCTACAAATTGTAGAAAAACCGAATGGATCTCTCAGGTTATGTCTGGATCCAAAGCCGTTAAACGAATGTATCCGCCGGGAGCATTTCATGATTCCAACAGCTGAATCAATTATTGGAAGACTGGCCGGGATGACTGTGTTTACGGTTATGGATCTAAAAAATGGGTTTTGGCATTTAGAGTTGGACGATGAAAGTGCTGATTTAACAACTTTCATGACTCCGTTTGGCCGATATCGATGGAATCGGGTCCCGTTCGGACTAAACAATGCGCCGGAACTATTCATGCGTAAGATGGTGCAGCTTTTCGGAGATATTCGTGGCGTTGAACTGTACTTTGATGATATATTTATATCCGGCCGTACAATAGAGGAACACAATCAAGTACTCAGAAAGGTGTTACAGATTGCACGAGAAAACGGAGTTCGATTCAATAAAGAAAAATTACAGCTAGCATCAGAGGAGGTTCGATTTATGGGTCAACAAATATCAGCGTCGCAAGTCAGACCTAATAAAGAGTATCTTGAAGCAATTACAAGTTTGCCAACACCTGAGAATAAAACAGATGTTGGTCGATTTCTTGGAATGTTGAAATACTTGAGTCAATACCTACCAAACTTGTCACAACGAACGGCAAAACTTCGTCAACTAACGCGAGCCGACGTAGATTGGCATTGGAGCAAGGAGCATGATGATGAGGTGCTGGTTTTAAAAAAGAACCTCACTGAAGGGCCTGTATTAAGAATTTTCGATCCATCTCTGCCAATAGTGATCCAGACTGACGCATCGAAAGACGGATTAGGATCGGTGCTAATGCAACAAAACCAACCAGTAGCATATGCGTCTCGGAGCTTGACTAAAAGCGAGCAAAAATGGGCACAGATTGAAAAGGAGCTCCTGGCGGTTGTTTTCGCTTGTGAGAGATTCCACTATTTCATATATGGCCGTGAAGTTGAAATCCAATCGGATCATAAACCTTTAGAGACGTTAATTAAAAGAGAGATTGATGATGTATCTATGCGATTACAACGACTATTTCTGAGACTTTTAAAATATCCGTTTATTACAATTAAATATGTGCCTGGGAAAAATATCCCAGTGGCTGATTTTTTATCAAGAACAATAGTTAAACGAGATGAAGAAGATGATAAGGAGTTGCAAGCGGTGATTCATGCAGTTAGAAAACGAATGTGTTTGTCAGATCAGAATCAGTTGAAATATTCTCAGGCAACCCAAAATGATGAGACGTTAATGTCAATTGTCAAGTATTTGGAAAGTGGGTGGCCAGAATTCAAAAAGTTAATCGGTGAAGCTAAGCAATATCATAAATTAAGGGATGAACTGAAGTTTGAAGAGGGGCTGTTATTTTTTGGAGACAAATTGGTCATACCAACATCTTTAAGAAAGGAGGTTTTGACAATGATTCATGAGCCGCACTTGGGTATTCAAAAATCACTGTTGAGAGCTCGACCACTGTTTTACTGGCCAAAGATGGCAGGAGATATAGAACAAGAAGTTAAAAAGTGCCTCGTTTGTGAAAAATATACACATGCTAATCCAAAAGAACCGTTAACACAATATGAAATTCCAGAATATCCATGGCAATCTCTGGGAATCGATTTATTTGAGCTAGCTGGAAAAGACTATGTGGCAATAATTGATGCATATTCAAACTGGCTGGTAGCTGACAGGATCAAAGACAAATCCATGACCACTATCATTGAATATTTGGAAAGTGTCTTCAATAGATATGGTTATCCTTCGGAAATAAGGTCTGATAACAGTCCTTTCAATAGTCGACAACTAGCTCAATACGCTGAAAAGACCAACATTAAGTTAATATTTTCGAGCCCAGGATATCCTCAAAGTAATGGACTTGCTGAGAAAGGTGTTGCAATTGCAAAGAATTTGTTAAAAAAATGTTTGGATGTAGGTCGCCCTCATGAATTTTGTAATCGTTTGCTTGAGTATAATGCCTCTCCATTGGCATCTATGATGATGTCACCTGCTCAAATGTTTTTTGGACGGAGAATCAAAACAAAGACACCAATTAATAGTACACTTTTATTACGTGAACAGTTGCCAGAGGAAATTATCAAAAATAAGTTAATTAAAAAACGTGAAAGACAAAAGTTATATTATGATCGTCAAACGCGTCCGTTGTCCAAGCTTGACATTGACAACAAAGTAATATTTAAGAAAAATTCAAAATGGTGTTATGGTAAAATAGTTGGACAGGTTAATGATCATTCATTTTTAGTTCTAGATATATCGACAGGTCAGATATTTAGACGTAACCGTCGACATTTAGCAGTAACTTTAAATAGTAAAGAAGATATATTAGATGACACTGATGATATCAAATATAGTAATAATGGTAGTAATGCTGTCCCAAATGGTGGTTTAGTTGATGAAGCTGAAATAAATGGAAATGAGGGTGCTCTGTGTGCCGCAAATCCTGGACCATCTCGATCATCTGGTGCTGAACTCGCCGGTGATGCTCATTATAATAGAGGCCGCTCAACTGCAAAAGAGCCTGCGCCGAGTTCGGAGTCGGCTGCTGGAGATGGGGGCTTTGGTGGTCCACAGCGGTATAGTTCACGTTCACGTCGCCCGCCTGATCGCTATGGGGACTGGGAATATGAAGACTAATATAATGCTTACAGTTTTAGCTTATCATTTCATTATGTAATAAAAGGAAAAGCGTGTAGCATACAGGCTTATTGTGATGCAACCTTAAGGAAAGTGAAGTTGGTAGCATTGTGATTTTTAGTGTTCATGTAGAGTTTTATTAAGTTCGTGAGAGATGATGTCATTAGATAGATAGCAGCCAACGCGACAACATAAGAATTTTGTAAGATAAAGAAACCGAATAAAAAGTAATTTCAATATTAAGAAAAAGCAAACATTTTTATTTATTAAAAAGTAATATACAATTTAGCAAGATTGTACAAGGTACTTAGTTATAAGCTAAATTTTGCAGAAATGAGCTAGATAGAAAAAGAAAATATTAATCAAAATTGAAAATTAAAAATTATGAACAAAATTTTAAATTCCAAATAAGATTTACAAAATCATTTACTTCATTTTCATTTTTCATTTCATTTATTTAATAAATACATCTTTTACATTGGGCCTTATGGCCTATAATTATTAGTAAAAGTTAATAGCAAAATCTGAATTAAGTTAATTTCAAGGTAAATAGGTATCAATATGTTAAGAAGAATGACAAGATTTAAAGATTTAACAAAGAATTTAAATTTTCATTGAAAATATTTTATACAAATTTAGTTTAATTTTAACTGAATTATTGTGCTGCCAAGTATCTGAAAAGAGCCGCATCAAACTGCTTGGTGCCGCGAAGTCTTCTTAGAGAGTAGGGTAAATTGTTCCACTGCCTGACAACGTTCACGAAAAATTGACGCTCAGAGTTTCTACAACTGAATCTCGGTTGTAGCAACATAAAAGAGCGAGGTGATCTTGCGAAATGTATTTTTGCAGTGAGATATGATGGTTCATTGATACTAATAATATTATTCAGTGTTTTCAGAGAAAAATAATTGAAGTATTGGTAAAGGCTACAGCCAAGAATATTATTCAAGTAGTTAGACACGTGGTCGTATCTTCGGAGATGGTAAACATAACGACATACATTATTGAAAGCCACATTTAAGTTTCTTTTAGTTTCAGAATTATGGGCACTGAAAATTTGGCAACCGTGTGTGATGATCGGTACGACTAAAGTTTTCGCTAAGTAAAGTCGAATAGGTTGAAGGGTGAAATGCTTTGATAGGGAAAGACTTCGTAAGGCACCATATATTTTGCCAATGACCATTTTGACGTGATCATCCCAAGTGAGGCTTGAGTTAAATAAGATGCCAAGATTTTGACCTTCTCAACATACTCCAGTTGTTCTGTTCCAAGATAAAGTGCAGGAAGATAGCTGAAATCCAGTTTGTTTTTATAGATTACAATGCATTTAGACTTCCTAGGATTAAGGCAAAGGTTGTTTGTTTCAGACCATGCTAATATGATTTTCAAGTCAGTATTTAATTTATGAGCCCCATCTTCAATCATACCTAGCTTGCAGCTGAGTCGAACTTGAAAGTGATTTATTAAGACCTTTTTAATTCTTGTTGCGTTTTGGATTTCTCTAACATGTCGCGGTAACGAGTTCCAGAGACCGACGGAATTAATAAAGAATTGACGCTCAGATGTTAAACACGAATGGTGAGGATAAATTAACTGACGAGATCTTAGCGAAGTCGCGGTAGTAATTTTATCAAAACAATATTGTGGTTGGCGTGTAATGAGTATGTCAGAAAGCAAAATTAAATTTCGAAGCTCAACATATCTATCAAAGGAAATCCCCAGCAACATTTTAGGCAAATTAGATAATCTATCGTATCGTCGAAGGCCAAAGACGAAACGTACGGTACTGTTAAACATTGAGTTTTCGCTTGCTGTACATTAAGATCGGAATGACTAAAGTCTTTGCAAGAAGTAAACGTGTTTTAAAAGGTATAAAAGTCTGAGTAACCGATAATGTACGAAGTACACCATACACTTTGCCAACAAGTGTGTTTATATGGTCATCCCAAGTCAAGACGCGGTTAAACGTCACGCCGAGATTTTTTGCAGTATCTACATAATTTATTGGGTAATTATTCAATACAATTGGAGGAAAATACTCAAGACCAAGACTTTTTCTTGAAATAACGATGCATTTGGATTTTTTCGGGTTTAAAATGAGACCGTTTAGCTCGGACCAGCTTTGAATTTTTTCGAGATCTTTGTTGACACAAAAAGCTCCATGCTCTATGAGCCCAAGGGGACAGCTAAAATACAATTGGACGTCAACTGCGTACATATGAGAAGAGCAATTATCAAATAAAGACGGGAGTTCATTAACGTACATCGAAAACAGTAAAGGACCAAGTATAGAACCGTGTGGGACACCTGTAATGTTAGAGAGGAAACTTGACAATCTACCATCAACTTGGACTGCTTGTTTTCTATCGGTTAAATAAGAATAAATAAGCTTAGTGGCACTCAATGAGAAATTGAATTGATTTTTAAGCTTTTGACATAAATTAACGTGGTTGACTGCGTCGAAAGCCTTTGAAAAATCGAGCAGAACCAAAAAATAACCTCATCTCTATCCAAGGATTGTCTTATATCATCAGTTACGTTTAAAAGAGCGGTAATACAGCTGTGTTTTTTTACGAAAACCAGACTGCTTCGGTGTAAGCATCGAGTTTGTTGATATCTGCAGCCGTTTTCCTTATTGTCAATTGATCTAAGGGCATCACTTTGGCTTTCTCACAAACTGGTTGCTGTAGTGTCTTTGGCGTTGGTGGTTGTCTTGGAGATGGCAAAGCAGACTGGGCTGCCGTAGTTGATTACGGGTCTCAGCAGTTGCTTGTACATCAGAAGTTTCGTTGACTGACTTAATCCTGTTTTTCTTCTCATCAAAGGGTAAATTCGATGGAAAGCGAAGTTGGCCTTCTTCAGTACAGCGCGTGAGTGCGGGTTAAATTTAAGCACCTCATTAAAGTTGATACCTAAATACTTCGCGTTCAGTTGGGCAGTCAGTCTGGTTCCATCGGGTAGCGATAGTGATGTTGCTCTGCATCTTCCAGCAGTACGGCAGCCTCTATAAACTCCAGGCCTTCTGAAGCAGACGAGTTCAGATTTGGTTGAGTTGACCCGTATACCCCACTTACTATAATGGGCATATGGTCTGTGGATGTGAGTTTCCACTCTCCGTGCAGAAAAAGATGCGCAGTATGTACATATGTTAAGGAGTCGTCAGCGTAAAGCAAGTTTTTGCAGTCCCTTGGGATAGGTTGGTCCGACGTCATTATGTTGAAGAGGAATGGCCCTAGCTTCGATCCTTGAGCAACTCCTACTCTGATACTTTTGGTGGCTAATTTTGCGCTTCCGACTTGAACGAAGAAGTTCCTGTGGGAGAGAAAGGAAAAAATTATTTTTATTAGCGGAGCTGGAAAATTTAGTAGGTGGAGTTTATGGATGAGACATGAGAGCATCAATCCATACGGTGTCGAATGCTTTTTCGACATCCAAAAAGCAAGCGACCGACGCCGACGGTGACCCGATGGCTGTTGAGGGCTGCGGTGACGTCTTTGTGCAGTTTCATCAACGGATGTAGGGCTGAATGCTTTTCCCGGAAGCCGAACTGCATGTCTGGGATGATGTTATTTTCCCGGCAGAACTTCTTTAATTTCTTAAGTAAAAGCTCCTCCAGGAGCTTAGTTGTTAGCTGTAGTAGACGATGAGATTCCGATCGCCTTTTTTCGGAATCGCCACTATCTTGGCCGTTTTCCCTTTCCCGGGAAATTAGTTGTTATTGACGCAATTATTCATTATGATGTCCAGGAATATCATAACTGTCTGTGGGAGCCTCTTCAGGATGAAATTAGAAACACCATCTGGTCCTGTTGACTTCTTTGGGCTTGGTTGATTATTTCCGCAATTTCTTCCGGATTGCACAGGTTTCGACAGTTGACTGGGTAACTCGACAGGTTGGTGTTGCTGAAAGTGGTTTCATCATTGTTGGGCCCAAGGGTCAGTTGAACGGATGTTTCGATTTCGTTCAGAAAGACAGGGTCATCGGTTGGTGTGGGCACAAAGTTGCCTTCAAAATATTTTGCGAACGCTTCCGCTTTCTCCTGATTGGTTTTAGCATCTCCTTCGTTGGTTGTGATGACTTCCAGGATTGAATTCTTACAACCAACTATCCTGTTGATTTTTTTGAACACATCTGGTCCAGGTTTTATTTCTTGTAGCCTCTTTTGGATTTGACCATCATTGTAGTGACGGATCGCATTCCAGAACATTATATTGACTTGCTGAAGCTCGCCCCAAACTGTTCGGTAGCTGACATTGGTTGGTGGATTCGCTGTAGTCTCTTACGCAATACTTGCCTGTGCTTGTACAGGTTGTTCACGTAGTCAGGAAGATGCTGGTATCTATCACTACTCTTCTTCGGTTGCTTTTGGCGGTCAAGTGCGCTGGTAATTGCGTGCTCTAGCGTCTCAACAGCAGCGTCAATTTCCGAATCGAGCAGGTTCCTGTTTTGGTCAGGCAGTACCCAAGTTTCCTCAACGTCCCTTTTTAGCTTCTGTGGGTCGAGTTTCTTGTAGTTGATGTTCTGGCGCTTCCGCGGCTAAAAGAAGTGCCTGGCGCAGCTTTATGTTTACTTGAACTGCTTTGTGTTCTGTGTCACTGTATATGATTGAGCAGGTGTAGTTCTGCAACTCTGGAAGGAGAAAAATAAAATTTGCTGTTATCAAAAAGAAATCAAGAGTGTTGATGGCGTTCTCGGGAATGTTGGTATTTGTTGGGAGACAACTGCCAGTGAATGTTCAGAGCCAAACGTATCCAGCCAGTCTGTAACCGCTCTGCCTGCTGGACTTATGATCTTGTCGTGCCAGCGGGTATGTCTGGCATTAAAATCGCCGCCAATGACTCCATACGTGCTTCTGCAGATGTTGTTGTTCAGGATATGAAGATCACTCTGGATACTTCTTCTAGTTGATTTGCATTTGAAGTATACTCCGATTATTGAGAGAGATTCATCATTTTCTAATTGGATTGTGACGGCTGTTGCTTCGCTGGTCAGTAAGCCTGTGACGAAGTTTCCTTAGTGCTGGCAACTATGTTATTTCTGACATAGATTGCTGTTAAAACGCGGTCCTTGGATTTATCCTGTCGGAAGGTTTTGTATCCTATGACGTCAATGTAATTAGCGAGAAGATGGAACTTGATACCACAATAATTTCAACCAAAAACTAATTGGGTTTTTCTTAGTGATGTATCAACTCGGTTTCATAAACCGAGTCAAACCGAGTTGAACCCAAACCGACTTGACTCGGTTTACATTTTTTCGAACCGAGTTGGCAAACCGAAGAAAAAACCGAACAGTCAACCAAATAATTAAAATGAAATGAATGCAAGCAGACCGAGTTCACTTGAACATAACCCAAACTTCCATCCTTTAGTTGCGGTGTGTGCCAAACATCCCAGTAGGAAATTTGCTCACCAGTGAAAAAAAAGGATGAATTCCTCGAGGAATTCATCTGGTGCTTTCATAAGGGAAAAGGTCATCAATGAAATCACTAAAAAAAAGTCATGCAATTGGTAGGCAGTCTGCAGTTCAAGTTGAATCTTGTGCGTTGTTTTCAAAAGAAAGAAAAGAAAACACGTTTCATAGCCATATCCTCTTTGACATCATAAACGCCGATCAGGTAGCTACAAAATAAAGTATGAGAAAACAACCTTTTCTTTTCTCTTTCTTTCGTTTATTGGCTTTAAAATATCTTTATTTTTGTGTCACATCTCACATGTTGCTTCAATGGGTCTAGGATTTAGTTTCAATTTTGTGATCAAGCAAGACAGTTGTGCAGTTTATATGTACATTTGTACATATAACTCACAATATATGTATGAAATAAACAACAATGGACAATGAGAATAATTCAGTAATAATAAATTCATTAGATTCTTTTTCTTGGTTTTGAAATAAATTCATAATATTGTAACGTGCGCTTAGTTCGCAAAAATAAAACTCTACCTTTCAATTTAATTCTACCACTTTATTCAGTATCAACTTTCGATATACACTTTATTGAACTCAACTCGACTTTTGGACTATCACTTGTATTTACTCTTAACTTTATCACTCTATAAACAAGACTGCCCTCTGGTTGCCTCGGGCGGCTATTTATATCGAATGACATGCCATCTAGAACTCTCCAGTAACTTCTACATTAGGCGTGTTTTTTTCACAGCACTGTTATATACATAACATCATTTTACATGCAAAGCAAAAATAACATCCCCGACAACCGATGTTATGGATAAAAGGATGGTTAAGATTTGGTCGGGGATAGAGTTTTGACGTTTAGTCGAGTCTCGAATGAGTTTTTCGACTTTTCATTTCTAAATGTTGGTGCGTCTAGAGACTTTCATGTATCTCGAACAAAAGCAATATGGGTGTCAGAAGGTCTGTTCACAAATGTTGAACTGAATAAAATCCTCTGCCCCCTCTTACACTCCGCAATCTTGTTGCTTAAATTTTTTTTTTTAGAATTTCATTGATTTCAGGGGTAGGATTTGTATATTTATATAAAGATACATTAAAGAACGTAATAGCAATTAAAAAAGGTCTGTTTTGTGATTGAAAGCACTTTTGGCATATTTTTTTCACATTTTTCTGTGAATGTTGACATTTTTTCAAAAGTAATTGTTAAGTAATCCATAAAATTGGTTTTATTATTTTATCATTAATAGTTTAATTCGTTTAAAACAAGTAAAGAAATAATTTTTCCAACTCTGAAATAAATCACAAGTTTCATATGAATTCAACCCCAGCGTGTAAACAGAGTCAAGAGAAACTCTTTGTTACCTTTGTGAACGGACCTATTTTAAACGCTTCTAAACTAACAAAAAACAGACAAAAAAAATTGCTTACCTGCATTAATTTCACTACGGAAAATTTTTATTTTAAACTTTATACAATTGCTTTAGGTTTTTAACAAACAGTTTTTGCGTTTTTGTGCGAATTTGGCAAAAAAAAAATTATTTGCTGCCTTTAATTGGTTTGACAAAATTAAGAACACCAACCCACAAATAAAAAAAAACGAAGCGTTTTTTTTGGATATCATGTTATGTACATAACATCCTTGTGAAAAAAACACGCCTATTGTCGCCACATTTGCTGTCAAGCATCTGTACACTCACACACACTGGCTTACAAGCAACGTCTGTCATTTATACCATTCCATTATAGTGTTGCCAGTTGTGTTTTCGGTTGAACGTTTTTCGATTAGGAAATTGGTATAAAATGTTGGGTTCACGTTACACTGCCCCCTCCTTAGGATTGTTCGTCCCGAATAATTCCATTTGCAGCCTCGCCACTATATCGATGCAGCCGGTCACAATGAACTACTTTTAACTTGCCTCTTAGTCCTCTTTGGATGCGGTAAACCACGTCGTTAATCCTCGTGACAACAGTATAAGGACCTTCCCAGTTTTGCTGAAGTTTCGGTGACAATCCCTTTTGACGATGAGGATTATAAAGCCACACACGTTCTCCTGCTTGGAATCCTGCCGTTCTCACTTTTGTGTCATACCGAGTCTTCATCCGGTCGCCATACACTGTGGCCCATGTCCCTGTTCTATTAGGTCTATCTGTCAGCCTACCCACCTCTATGTTTGAATCACAGACATAACAATTTCGGAACCACTTCTCCACGTCACCTCTAACATGCAGCCAGTAAAAGCGTTTTCGCACATTCTCCAGCGTCTTGTTGACTCCCAGGTGGCTTCCTGTAGGGCTTCTATGCATCTTTTGTAAAACCTCTTTGATTTTCGATTGAGGAACAATAAGCTGCATTACAAAGGATTTACCGTCAGGAGATCCCCATTTGCGCTGCAGTACGCCTTCTTGCACGCGAAGCGAGTCCCACTGTGCCCAATAGGCTTTGACAACAGGGCTTTGGTCAGAAATGTCATTCCAGACAGGTTTTGTGTTGTTCTCTTTCCATTTGAGAATCGGTCCGATGTCTGGATCCTTCTTTTGAGCAGACCTCAATTCTTCCTTGTTCCATCCGAATATGGGTTCCACTCTCATCCGCTGAGTCTTGGTCTCTACTTTCCGCCAGCAATTCCATTGGGGGTTTTCTACCTGATGTCCAATTCGGTATTGATAAGTCTGCGGTCTTACTCTACAGCTCGCGGATTGATTTTCTTGGACTTCACAACGTCGACAAGCAGTTTCAGTTTTAATTGGTGGCAACCGGCATTGTCGCTGTAAGTGCCCCGTCTTATTACAATTCCAACATCTGGCAAGTCCGTTCCGCTGGTTCCTTTGTAGCTTAATTCCTGGGCATGATCCAGCCTCGAATATGGCTTCTCTTTGACAATGTACCATTTGAGAAGCTTGCTCAGATGCTTCCATCATTAATGCAAACTCTAGAGTCTCAGAAAGAGTTTGTGTTCTAGCAGTTCGCACAGATCTCTGAAGATGTTTGTCAGAAATGGCACGAACGAAGGACTCAACAGCCAGATGGTTGATGATTTCTTCTCCAGCATCCGGGTATGCCAGGTGAGCCAGTCTTTCGACGTCTGCTTGGAGCTGCTGTAGACTTTCACCCCTTTTCTGGACTCTGCTATTGAGTTGGACTCGGAAGACCTCTTTCAAGTGGCTATCACCAAACCGTTTATCTATAGCTGCCACGAGAGAACTGAAATCGTAGCTCTTACCAGCTGGAACAGTTTGAAGTAATTCAGCTGCTGGTCCTCTAAGAGCAAGAGTCAGTGCTATGTATTTGTCTTCGTCATCCCAGCCATTTGCTGTCGCAGCTGCCTCGAATTGTCTCCTGTAAACTGACCAAGACGACTGTCCGTCGAATGTTGGTGGTTGTACTTCTCTTTGCTTTAGACAATCTCCACAAGTTTTCCGTAGCTCCATTTTCCGCATCTGGTCTAGTTCTTTAGCCATGTTTTCGATTCGTTTCTCCAAAGTGGCAAGCTGACTTTCGCATTGACTCTCAAGCTTGGAAAATCGTTTCTCAACACATTCAATGCGTTTTTCTAGGCCACAAACATTTTTCTCAATGTTACACAATTTGCTTTCTAGAATGTTTTTCTGACCTTCCAAAACATTCTGTTGCGCCTCAAGTCTTTCGAGAATATTCTGTTGTTCTTTCTTTTGTTCGTTTCGTTGCTCTTCCAGATTCTTTTGTTGTACTTCGAGTCTTTCGAGAACATTCTGCTGTTCCTTCTTTTGCTCGTTTCGTTGCTCTTCCAGACGCCCGAGAATATTCTGTTGTTGCTCGTCAATCAGCTTCTTTTGTTGTACTTCGAGTCTTTCGAGAACATTCTGCTGTTCTTTCTTTTGTTCTAATAAAAGCTTCATCATACTAGAAAAATCTACATTTTCACTTACTTCCTCTTCCTCCACTTCTGTTTCGAAAACAAAAGTGTTTACGTCTTCCCCTTGCTGTTCCAAGTGGTTGCGCAAGCGCAGGACGAGCTCATTTTTCGATCCCGCTCTAGAAAGATTTCGCTTACCTAACTCACTTTTAAGCTCAATGCAGTTGAGCTCTTCTAACAACTTACCCATTTTCACTGTATATTGTTTTTTTTTTTTTTTTTTTCTTTTTTTTCACACTTTAATAGTCAACTCGTTTTTTTTTTTCAAATAAGTTTTATTTACACTTCTGACACCAATGTAACGTGCGCTTAGTTCGCAAAAATAAAACTCTACCTTTCAATTTAATTCTACCACTTTATTCAGTATCAACTTTCGATATACACTTTATTGAACTCAACTCGACTTTTGGACTATCACTTGTATTTACTCTTAACTTTATCACTCTATAAACAAGACTGCCCTCTGGTTGCCTCGGGCGGCTATTTATATCGAATGACATGCCATCTAGAACTCTCCAGTAACTTCTACATTGTCGCCACATTTGCTGTCAAGCATCTGTACACTCACACACACTGGCTTACAAGCAACGTCTGTCATTTATACCATTCCATTATAGTGTTGCCAGTTGTGTTTTCGGTTGAACGTTTTTCGATTAGGAAATTGGTATAAAATGTTGGGTTCACGTTACAATATTCTTTAATTTACATCTCAAATGAACAGGAGAAGAAAAGAAACGAACAAGAGGCCATGAAAAAGAAGATGCCATGGGTATGGTGATTTCCTTACATCTCAGTCCTCGAGAAAGTGTGCAGGTGCTTCTTGCCAATGACAAGCCCATGTTAAATTCAGCAAAGGATTCAGTAGGAAATTGACTAGTGCAGCTACTTTTCCCTGAGGAAAAGGCAGCATTTTCAGTAGTGAATTTTTGGAAATTTCCTACTGGGTTGTGCAGGCATACAGAAACACACACATCTAATAAACTTGACTCGGGATATTTTACAGAAAATTAATGAAACCGCAGTCCAACTCGGTTTGACTTGACTCGGGATCTCCGTAACCACCCAACGGATTTGTATGAAATTTTCAGGGTAGATATAGTTTAGTCCATAGATGGTTCCTGTCAAGGTTTGATCTCCATATTCCCACAGGAACGGGATTGGGAACGCAATAAATAAAACTAAAAGTAATTAAAAACGTAAAAGTGTTAATTTCACAGAAATTTATTTAATGACGAAAAAGTATTTATAAGAAATAATACTATAATATTGTAATGTGCACCCAACATTTCATGCTGATTTCCTAATTGAAAACGTTAAACCGAAAACAAAAGTGCTGGCAACGCTATAATGGAGTGCTCTAATCATAGTATAAAGAACCTATAGTAGTATGTCTGCTATTATACGGAGAAATTTGTTTCATGAAACAACTTCGAATTCTTCTTTGTTCTGTCATTCCGTGTCGCAAGTGTTATTATTACCTCGTTTCCACTTAGAATTGAATCACACTTCAATTCGAATTAGTGCCAGTGTATACCTAGATCGAATTGAAATAGGATTACCCGATCCGATACACCTCTTGTAGCTGGATCGATTCAAAATAGTGTGTTGTATACCTATATTACTCGATTCAGTGGGTAAGTAGATACCTGCATCGAAATCTGAATCATAATCCGATCCGATTACCCGATTCTAAGTGGAAACGAGGTATATACGATGAAATCCAGTTTCATGAAACTAGTTTCACATTTCTCTTTATCTTTCATTCGCTGTTTTTATTTTTGGGGAAAAATAGTTATCTAGTAGTGCCTGGTTGCTTCAAAACCTCTTCTATTGGCGATTGAAAAACAAAGAAGTCATTATTATTAGTATTATTACTTATTTTTGAACCAAATGAAACAGAATAAACAAAAACACGAACAAAGACAAAGAGAATAGTGATGTGTCGGTATCATGAACCGAGTCAAACCGAGTTGAACCCAAACCGAGTTGACTCGGTTTACATTTTTTCAAACCGAGTTGGCAAACCGAAGAAAAAACCGAACCGTCAACCAAATAATTAAAATGAAATGAATGCAAGCAGACCGAGTTAACTTGAACATAATCAAAACTACCCTCCTTTAGTTGCGGTCTGTGCCAAACACAATGCACTTTTGCATATAAAGTCCATAGTCGACCGGTAGTAGTATTTAAAGCATCAAAGCAAGTGAGTTACTTGCGCAGGCATACAGAAACACACACATCTGTTAAACTAGATGTTTTTTTGTTTTTTTGATTGTCGTCTGTTAAAAGGTAGACGGTTTGAATGTTTTGGGTACATATCTACTCGAGTTAGGAATTAATTGTCTGTAAAATAGCCAGAGTCAAGTCAAACCGAGTTGGACTGCGCATTGCGTTAATTTCTTTCTTGTGTGACTTTTTCTTTAATTCATTTTGATTAAATCCGTTTATTTTGATTGAAAATTTTGCTTTGTTTCTATTTTTCAAAACATAGTATTGAAGGAAAAAGCGCAAATTAATTTTTGTAAACCGAGTTAGCTAACTCGAGTTACAACTCGGGTTAATCAAAATCCAACTCGGATTAACTCGGTTTGTAAATTTTACGGTTTGGCACATCACTAAAAGAGAAACGTCAAAGCTGTTTCACCAAACCATAGCCCATGCGACACAGGGTAGCTCATTGTCCATCTCTCTTTTTCGAACTATCGTTCTCTTTTGCACTTATGGTGTTCGAACAGTTTCATGAAACAAATTTCTCCGTATAATAGCAGACTATCATGGCGGGGAAAGCGATGGTATCGCCGTCTGTCGACCCAATTAAACATACTACCTTCTCAATCGGATCAAATTTATCGTAGAACCATGCCAACATGCTGTCAATATGTCATATATTATTGTTTTTTGTTAGGGCAGCTTTGCTTCGTAAATGTGTTAGCAAATATAAAAGAGTGATATGCGAGTGATGCGCTTTTTGATTCTTAATGATAAAAAGTTTGTTGTTTTGCATTTGGCGTGTCATGACATTATTTAAAAATCATTCAAACGCGTTTATTAATTGATGAAAATACCATCCACAACCATTAAGGACTATTCACATGAGCACGACTAACGAACGACGAATAAATCAAGAAATGTGATTTTGAGTACCTTACTAGCATAAATCCCTCACGAATTTTTTCGGAAACGATGGAAACACAGTTCATACTTATTTTTAGGTGGATAAACTTTTAGTTTTGTGCCTAAAATTAAAAAAATTGAGAAAAAAAGTTTATTCGTTACGAATACACATCTAGTAGGTACGAACTGTCAGACTTTATTCTCGTTCCACATACAATCCACACTGCAACGAATAAATTTTTCGAGCGTGCTTAACCTCAAAATCATTCCCCATTTTCGTTTTGCATGCAATCTGCGTTCGTTATTCGTGACGAATGTAAAACACTCATGTGAATGAAATGTCAAAACTAACGAATATTCGTTCATTCGTCGTTCGTTGTTCGTTCTCATGTGAATAATACTTAAAGCATCCGAAAAAATACCATCCACATGCCTAAGTGAACAACCACAGCAAAATTTGCAGAACCGATAAAACGTTAAATTGGGTCGACAGACGGCGATACCATCGCTTTCCGCGCCATGATGCTACTATAGGTTCTTTATACTGTAACGTGCGCTTAGTTCGCAAAAATAAAACTCTACCTTTCAATTTAATTCTACCACTTTATTCAGTATCTACTTTCGATATACACTTTATTCGAACTCAACTCAATTACGTTTATCCAATATTCACACTATCACTTTCTAAATAAAACTGACTTCTGGTTGCGTCAGCTCCCTCTTTATATAGGAAAGTGAACCATCGAGAGATTTCTAGTAGTTTTTCCATGAACCATGATGTCTAGACAAGTTCCCCTCCCGGTATTTCTGCACACATACACACTCACTCACAAAAGACGTCTTCTTTTAAACCACTCCATTATAGTGCTCCCAGATGTGTTTTTCGGTGGAACGTTTTCGATTAGGAAATTGGTATTAAATGTTGGGTGTACATTACACTGCCCCCTCCTTAAGATTGTTCGTCCCGAATAATTTCATTTGCGGCCTCCCCACTATATCGATGCAGCCGGTCACAATGCACTACTTTTAACTTGCCTCTTAGTCCTCTTTGGATGCGGTAGACCACGTCGTTAATCCTCGTGACAACAGTATAAGGACCTTCCCAGTTCTGCTGAAGTTTCGGTGACAATCCCTTTTGACGATGAGGATTATAAAGCCACACACGATCTCCTGCTCGGAATCCTGCCGTTGTCGCTTTTGTGTCGTACCGTGTCTTCATCCGGTCGCTGTAGGTTTTCATCCGTTCTCTTGTTCTTTTATGGATGTCAGCGAGTCTCTCCTTGAGGTCGTCCACATACTCGTTTGTGTCCTGTGGCTCCTCGGTGGGGCATCCAAATTTAAGTTCGCTGGGCAGCCGCATGGTTTTCCCGAACAGGTAGTCAGATGGTGTTTGTCCTGTCGAGCTATGTACTGCACTTCTATAGGCCATCAGGAATAGCGGTACGTGCCTATCCCAGTCTCTTTGGTAGTCGCCTACGACCTTGGTGAGGTGTTGGCCAATTTTTGACGGAGTCAACTTTTTCAGGATCAGTCTTTACTCCTTGGGATGAGATGATGTGTCCCAAATACTTGACTTCGGTTTTGAAAAGTGCACATTTTTCTGGATTCAGTTTAAGGTTAGCCTCTCGAAGTCTCTGAAACACGGCTTTAAGGTTCT
The DNA here is from genome assembly GCA_914767635.1 of Melanostoma mellinum. NCBI lineage: Eukaryota > Metazoa > Arthropoda > Insecta > Diptera > Syrphidae > Melanostoma > Melanostoma mellinum. The sequence goes on along the minus strand of OU612058.1, from coordinate 246,630,570 downwards.
TACAATGTTGGTCAAATGTTTTCCCGTACACAATGACATCGTCCAAGTAGACTAGGCAAGCTTTCCACGTCAGTCCTTGAAGAACGCACTCCATCAAACGCTCGAATGTTGCCGGAGCGTTACATAACCCAAACGGCATAACTTTAAACTGCCAGAGCCCATTACCTGTAGAAAACGCCGTCTTTTCCCGATCATCAGGGTGGATGTCAACTTGCCAATATCCGCTCTTCAAGTCCAGCGTCGAGAACCACTGCGCTCCCTCCATGGCATCCAGGGTATCACTGATTCTGGGCAGGGGATAGCTGTCCTTCTTAGTTACATCATTCAGCCTTCGGTAGTCCACACAAAAACGAGTGCTTCCGTCTTTTTTTTTCACTAGCACCACTGGTGACGCCCAAGGACTTTTGGAATTTTCGATAAGACCGTCCTTTTTCATTGCTGTTATCATTTCCTCAACCTCACCTTGTTTGGCCAGTGGAAGACGTCTTGCAGGTTGACGAATCGGTCTTGCATCTCCTGTGTTGATGCGATGCTGCACCAACTGTGTCCTACCATATTGCCCCTTTTGCGATGCGAAGATATCAGTGTACTCTTGTAGGAGACTTTCAGCCATCCTTGTTTGTTGGTGATCAAGGTTGGATGAATTCAGTATTTTAGCTCTGATGGTTTCAAGCTCCTCCGGAGTTATAGGTTTTCTCGGAGCTTCGTCTGTGATCTTCGTAATTGCTGCAACCGATTCGCAACGTCCAACGACTTCTCCTTTCTTCAACCTTACATCGTACGGTCTGGTGTTTAGTAATCGTACGGGGACCATTTTGTTCTTCGGTGCTACCAGTGTTTTCCCAATGATGACGCTTTGGGAGGAACACTCTGGGTCTGGTTCCACCATGAGGTATCGAAGGCTTCCAAACTCACCTTCCAGTTTTGTCCAAACGAACACTTCAGAAGAAGGAGGCAGAATAAGATCTTCCCTGATGACAGTTCTCAGTGTCGACGTACTTTCGTTCGAATAAGTCATTGGAAGTTCCTTATTTTGGTACTTCAAAACCTGATTACCGATGTCCAAAATAACTCCGTGCTGTTTCATAAAGTCGATTCCAATGATGCACTCGTCACATATATCTGCCACCAGGAATTGATGAGTAAACACTAGGTCGGCCAGTCGGATCTTAAGACACACTTCTCCATATACTCTTGCTGCTTCTCCCGTTGCGGTTCTTAGACGGTAGCTATTGGTGTTATGAAGCCACGTCGTCTTTACCAGGTCTCGACGTACTATGGAGGCTGTGGCACCGGTGTCGATGGTAGCCACATGTTTGTTCCCGTTAATAGTAGTTTCCACAGTCAGACTTTTGTTGTCTCGTTTGGTCTGAGAGACCTGGATGGTGGTTCTGGGGCCATCGATACAAGAATGATGGGAAACGGGCTGATAGGCAACGCTGGTGTTGTTGTTACCTTGCTTTGGGTTGGATCTCTTGCTTCCACAATGTTGACAAGCGGCTTTATTTGGTGGCAGTCGGCATTGACGCTGTAAGTGCCCGGTCTTGTTGCAGTTCCAACATCTTGCAAGTCCGCTCCGCTGGTTCTTTTGTATTTCAGCTCTTTGGCACGAGCATTCTTCGACTATGGCTTCTCTAAGTCGATGTACTCCATGAGAAGCCTGTTCTGCTGCTTCTATTGTCAATGCGAATGCTAAAGTTTCAGAAAGAGTACGTGTTCTAGCAGTTCGCACAGACCTCTGAAGATGTATATCGGAAATGGCACGAACGAAGGACTCAACAGCCAGCTGGTTGATGATTTCTTCTCCAGCATCCGGGTATGCCAGGTGAACCAGTCTTTCGACGTCTGCTTGGAGCTGCTGTAGACTTTCACCCCTTTTCTGGACTCTGTTATTGAGTTGGACTCGGAAGACTTCTTTCAAGTGGCTATCTCCAAAGCGTTTATATATAGCTGCCACTAGAGAACTGAAATCGCCGCTCTTACCAGCTGGAACTGTTTGAAGTAATTCAGCTGCTGGTCCTCTAAGAGCAAGAGTCAGTGCAATGTACTTGTCTTCGTCATCCCAGCCATTTGTTGTCGCGGCTGCCTCAAATTGTCTCTTGTAAACTGGCCAAGAAGACTGTCCATCAAATGTTGGGGGTTTCATCTCCTTTTTCCTTGCAAGCTCTCCAGCAGATTCTCGAATTTTTATTTTCCGGATCTGGTCTAATTCCTTGGACAGAACAGAGAATTGGTTATCGCATCGGCTTTCCAAACGATTCTCCACAACAGAAAGCTGTTTTTCCAAACCTTCAACTCGTTCGTCAAGGGCACATACATTTTTCTCAATGTTGCCCAATTTGCCTTCTAGAATGTTTTTCTGACCTTCCAAAACATTCTGTTGTGCCTCAAGTCTTTCGAGAACATTCTGCTGTTCCTTCTTTTGCTCGTTTCTTTGCTGTTCCAGACGTCCGAGAATATTCTGCTGTTGCTCTTCAATCAGCTTCTTTTGTTGTACTTCGAGTCGTTCGAGAGCATTCTGCTGTTCCTTCTTTTGCTCATTTCTTTGTGCTTCAAGTTGTTCGAGAACATTCTGCTGTTCCTTCTTTTGCTCGTTTCGTTGTTCTAACAAAAGTTTCATCATTCTAGAGAAATCTACATTTTCACTTACTTCCTCTTCTTCCACTTCTGTTTCAAAAACAAAAGTGTTTACGTCTTCCCCTTGCTGTTCCAAATAGTTACGCAAGCGCAGGACGAGCTCATTTTTCGATCCAGCTCTAGAAAGATTTCGCTTACCTAACTCACTTTTAAGCTCAATGCAGTTGAGCTCTTCTAACAACTTACCCATTTTCACTGTATATAATTATATTTTCTGTTTTTACTTTTTTTTTTTTTTTACACTTTACTAGTCAAATAAGTTTTATTTACACTTCTGACACCAATGTAACGTGCGCTTAGTTCGCAAAAATAAAACTCTACCTTTCAATTTAATTCTACCACTTTATTCAGTATCTACTTTCGATATACACTTTATTCGAACTCAACTCAATTACGTTTATCCAATATTCACACTATCACTTTCTAAATAAAACTGACTTCTGGTTGCGTCAGCTCCCTCTTTATATAGGAAAGTGAACCATCGAGAGATTTCTAGTAGTTTTTCCATGAACCATGATGTCTAGACAAGTTCCCCTCCCGGTATTTCTGCACACATACACACTCACTCACAAAAGACGTCTTCTTTTAAACCACTCCATTATAGTGCTCCCAGATGTGTTTTTCGGTGGAACGTTTTCGATTAGGAAATTGGTATTAAATGTTGGGTGTACATTACAATACTATGGCTACAATGGAAGACGTTGTTTGTGAGTGAGTGTGTGTGTGTGCAGAAAAATACCGGGAGCCGGGAGGGGAACTTGTCTAGACATCATGGTTCATAGAAAAACTACCAGAAATCTCTCGATGTTTCACACTTCTATATAAAGAGGGCGCTGACGCAACCAGAAGTCAGTTTTATTTAGAAAGTGATAGTGTGAATATTGAATAAACGTAATTGAGTTGAGTTCGAATAAAGTGTATATCGAAAGTAGATACTGAATAAAGTGGTAGAATTAAATTGAAAGGTAGAGTTTTATTTTTGAGAACTAAGCGCACGTTACAATATAGTATTTGGTATGAGAAAGAGCACACATTTTTTGATTTCAGTCTTTACAAATTTTATTATTGATTAAAAAAAAAATTCATAAATTGGAATTTAAAGTCCAACTCTCCGGTGTTTTTATGTAGCCCATTTCTTGACGACCTCACCAGATTGAATACTATCAACACTTCTTTCCTTTGAGGAATAAAGAAGCATGAATGAATTTAGCATATCACCCTTCACCCATCGTCGTACGCAAATAATTAAGAGCTATTTCAAATGACCGCTCACAAGAAGCCGACGACGCAGGAGCAGTTAACATATAGCAAATTAATTTGAAGGCTAACGGAATCACATCTCTTGATTTGAATACCTCTTTGACAATATCGTCGATAATTGAGCATTTATCACAAGTAAAAGGAAGAATTTGCAGTTCCGACAAGTAGCAGTCCACATCTTCTTTAAAAAAAACCGATCTAATTCTATAATAGATTTGACTAATTCCTTAAGTGTTAAGTGGCATTTGCTCTGGAAGCGGATATTTTAAAAATATTTAAGAAAGGTTCAAAAATGGTAAAATTATCTGTTAAATTATCTTTAACGTGCGAAATAAAAGTTTGAAGAACCATTTTGAGCTCTTTTCTTTAAAATGTTTCTAGATCAAATACAAAAGCAGTTTCAGAATTTTCATCAATTCTTTTTGGTAACCGACTTCACTTTCGCTTCCACCTAGCCTAACTTTTTGGTAACCGACGCGTTCTATGATAATTAAAAAAATCATTTTCGGGACTTTTCCTAAGTTTTTGAGCAAATGAAGAAGAACTTTTTATTAAAGCATTTAATTGAATGTCATCATTCCAATGTACTTCGAATCAGTAATGAAACGTCAAAAACGTTTAACACTTTCTAGATTTTCGTCCAAATATTCAACTTTAAACTTGACATTTTTATAAAAATATAACGAACTGATAAAATCAAAATCAAAGATTTTTTCAAAAGCCCAGAAGCGCAGGTACGACTGTTCCTCATATAGTATTTACTTTGCCTTCAAAAGATATCCACATAGCCTTTACTGTTTCAGCTCTAGCAGTACATTGAGATTTTGACAAGTTTTCCAATTGCAAGGAGTTTCCAATGTTTTTAAACTTTTCTTGCATTTATTGAAAAGGTATTGTACTACCATAGAAAAGCACAAACAATGCGCTTCCAATTTATCAATAAACTCTTTGATCAGAAACAAGGTGCTAGATATTGAACGTAACGGATTTTCTTATCACAATTTTCTGACAATTTTCTTTGGGTACCATTCTACTTCCCCGACATATTTTTGGCAAAGTCATCGGATTGGAATACAAAATTCTTCACAGAAAAACCTTTTGATTGAAGTGTAAATTTGATTTTTTGGGCCAACTCTTTTTTTGTAATAATGAAATTCATTTCCAAAAAGCGTTCAATAGGGACAGGTTTCCCATCGGTTTAGACTAAGTATAGAATGTTGACATCAAGTCGATCTTGATGCGATGAGTCAGGAGTTGTGTCAATTATTACAGACAGAAAAAAATACCTGCTTTTTATTGATCTCATTATGATTTTTTGAGATTTAGTATACCCATCAATATCAATCAATAAATTCATTTTGGATAGTCGATATAAGATACGTCACACCTCGCGGCCTTTTTGAAGACCCGTCCAAGCATTTTTTCATTAATGGGCAATGTCGTGAAATCAGTAAAATAGTTTGTCGAAAATTTCCATCTTCCTCATCGAACTTCTTATGACCACAAAAAAGGTAATCGTTGCCCTCCCAAAGTTCTCGCAACATCTATTAACATTTACAGCACTTTTGAATGATACGCATTTTCTTGTTCTTCTTGAATGCTTTGTTGTCTTTCAGTTTTGTTCAGCAAAACGTTGACGTGAGCTCTTATATTCAGCCCTATCACAGATTCCATCGTAATCGAAAAAAGTTTAAGTTTCCCGATGTAACTTGTGAGGATGCTTTTTGTCAAAGGCTGAGGTAGGCTCAGCGGATCCAAGGTCTTCTAAAGAAGCAGCCAAAACTTTAGTTTAATGAAGTTAGTTTTATTTCCGATATTTAAAATTGTAGCTTTCTTATAATATTTTGTACAATGGTTTTAAGCTTTAATAATTTCAGTTCATGTTTTAATTCAGGTTTCTATTCGCAATCGTTATGGGTAGATTCCAAGTAGGCCTCTTCGGATGAGGGGAGTTTCACTTGGGGTTCGGTTGGGTGTGGTCTAGTCCGGTAGTTACGACCAGGTTCTCGTATGGGTCTTCAGGCCAATCGAATGATGGTCTCCTGTCCTGGATTATGGGAGGATTGGTCTTCGGGACACTCGGTGTACTGTTTCCTGTCCTGGGCTTCCAGTTCCTGGGCTCGGATTTGAGGTCACGCTGGGTACTTGGTAAAGATCTGGAATGATACTCGGAAACGAGAGTTAATGGTTGCTCTGAGATAGCAGGAGCCACTAAATTCACAACGAGATAGCGTTGGACACTAAATTCACAACGAGATAGCGTTGGACACTAAATTCACACCGAGATAGCGGTGGACACTAAATTCACAACGAGATAGCGTTGGACACTAAATTCACACCGAGATAGCGGTGGACACTAAATTCACAACGAGATAGCGTTGGACACTAAATTCACACCGAGATAGCGGTGGACACTAAATTCACAACGAGATAGCGTTGGACACTAAATTCACACCGAGATAGCGGTGGACACTAAATTCACAACGAGATAGCGTTGGACACTAAATTCACACCGAGATAGCGGTGGACACTAAATTCACAACGAGATAGCGTTGGACACTAAATTCACACCAAGATAGCGGTGGACACTAAATTCACAACGAGATAGCGGTGGACACTAAATTCACACCGAGATAGCGGTGGACACTAAATTCACAACGAGATAGCGTTGGACACTAAATTCACAACGAGATAGCGTTGGACACTAAATTCACACCGAGATAGCGGTGGACACTAAATTCACAACGAGATAGCGTTGGACACTAAATTCACAACGAGATAGCGTTGGACACTAAATTCACACCGAGATAGCGGTGGACACTAAATTCACAACGAGATAGCGTTGGACACTAAATTCACACCGAGATAGCGGTGGACACTAAATTCACAACGAGATAGCGTTGGACACTAAATTCACAACGAGATAGCGTTGGACACTAAATTCACACCGAGATAGCGGTGGACACTAAATTCACAACGAGATAGCGTTGGACACTAAATTCACAACGAGATAGCGTTGGACACTAAATTCACACCGAGATAGCGGTGGACACTAAATTCACAACGAGATAGCGTTGGACACTAAATTCACAACGAGATAGCGTTGGACACTAAATTCACACCGAGATAGCGGTGGACACTAAATTCACAACGAGATAGCGTTGGACACTAAATTCACACCGAGATAGCGGTGGACACTAAATTCACAACGAGATAGCGTTGGACACTAAATTCACACCGAGATAGCGGTGGACACTAAATTCACAACGAGATAGCGTTGGACACTATTATACTCACCTGAACCTCTCCTAGATGACCGCTCACTTGCCACGGTCGGCGCAGACTGATTTTTCATGAATTGTGTTGGTTGTCTTATACACATTTCGGTAACATGTGGGTGTGAGTTGTGAAAAATGAACGAACTCCAACATGCCAAATTCCATTCACCGCATTGAAATTCAAATGCCTGTAGTGTTGTTGTGTTGCGGTATGTATTGGGCATCGTATGATTAAGTTGTTTTCGTTGTGTCGTATAGTTGATATGGGGTGAATTTGTAATGGTTCATTACATTCCCCCCTTTCTTTCGGAGACGAGAACCTTCTCGTCTTGACTGGTGGTCCACGGGTCATGGACGAAAGTGTAGCTGATAAGCTACAACCTTAATTCCGGAAGGGTGGGGGCTCCGGTCCGGGACGTTGCGAGCCTCGTTTCACGAGTGGTTGTCCTGCAAGACATATAGAAAAAAAATTTTGGCCCAAGATGTCCATTCCAAGGATCGCATCGTTGGTTAATCCTGGTAAAAATACGACTTCTCCTTGAACCGAGCAACCTTCAAGCCTAAAGGTGACTGAATAGACCTCTCTGGTAGTGGTGTGACTTCCGTCGGCTAAATGAATTTCACGTTCCTGGTAGCGCACAGGAATTTCCAGAGCTCTGAGCTCGTCTCTTATTGCTGGGCCGACAAACGAATTCGTAGAGCCGGTATCCACTAGCGCGTTGAAAATCTTTTCTTCGACTTTAATTGGTATAAATTTTCTATTTTCAATGCTTAGTTCTGTATTCGGTTGCTTCGATATGTTTTGTTGTGGCCCTTCTTTGCTTGCTGATGAATCCATCTCATCTGCTTCGGTATGTTCATTTTGCATGCAGCGTTTATTATGCCGTGCCCACAAACGGGTAAATCGACTGCCTGTTGTAGACTTCCTTGGTTTCCTCTTGCTTCGGTTCGGTCTTCGTTTAGATATAGCATCAGATTGAGGCATAAAAACAGTTGCTATCTGGTGAAGTCCTGTATTATTTGTTGGATGATGCTCAGCTTCAAATACAGCAGCAGCTCGATTGTTCCAGTTTTGGGTCGGCTGGGTGTGGCGCTTGCAAGGGCAGTCTTTGGTTAAGCGTCCGTCTTCTCCACAGTTTGAGCAAAAGAGTCGAAAGGGTCGGTGGCAGTTCCTCTTCTGATGTCCTCTTTGTTTACAATTCCAACAATGTGTGTTGCGGTCATACGGCACCGATATTGCTCCAAATTGTGCTCGGGGTGTAGGAGGTGGACCCAAGGCGGGTCTCATATTTCTTTCTTCGTTTTTGACATACTCGTATTCTTCTGCTAGGTCCGTCAGTTCCTCCAACGTCTGGAAATCCATCCTTCGCACAGCAATTCGGTATTCTGGGCGGAGGCTGTCATATATCCGATCGATGTTGTCTTCCTGACTCATCTTGGGATGCTGTCTAATGAGATATTGCATGGCCCGGATGAAGTCTCTGGCCTTCTCCCGCGGCCCTTGTTTCTTCCGCCAGATCTCCTCCTCCAACTTGTGGACGAAACGTGGTGGTAGGAAGTATCTGAGGAACGCTTGGCGAAACTCTTCCCATGTCTGAAAACTTCCTCTGTGGATTCGTAACCACTCTAGGGCGGAACCCCTGAAGATTTCAGGGAAAGTTCGGAGGATGTGCTCTGCTGGTATCGAGTAGCAATGTACCAGCTCCTCGAGGCGCTCCATGAACTCTAGGGCGTTTCCCGAACCGTCAAACTTAAGTCCCCATTTACGGACGGTGTTCATGGTCTCGGCCTCGGGACTTCGGTACATTCTGTATGGACCGGGTTGGTTGCTACCCTCTAGCTCTGGATAGTGTGGGGGTGGACGTACTGTGCTTGAGGTTAAACTTGTTGCGGAGCCGGCTCCAGTGGTCTGGTGGTACCGCCCCCCTACAGCTGGAGGTACGTGTAGTTGGAGCTGGACGCTAGGCTCTTCTGTTGTCTCGGTGGTATTGGCAGGTTGCGGTGGTGCTTCGGCTTCATCTTTGTATTCACGTTCTTGAACCAGTTGTGAAATTTCCGAGCACAGGTTCTGTGTCGAACGGTGAGTCCTGGAGTCTTTGATATACGCGCTCAAGCGGGATCGTAGTGTGGACACAGTGCCACTGGTATCCAATCTTTTGGAAGCCATCTTTTCAATGAGCTCCGTCTTTTTGAGCAAGTAGATGGACGCCAGATTTTCTTCGACGTCCATGTCGATATTATTGTCGGTATTTGCCATGGTCCTATGCCACTGGCAACGGTTTAAAATTTAAGCTTTCTTTCTTATTTTCTGGCTCGGTAGTGAGTTCCTCTGGTTTTGATCGGTCGGTATCCTCGGTGTATGACAGGTCGGTCGGTATGATCCCTCAGAGAGTTATTTCTTCTGGAACGGTCGGTCGGTCGGTAAATCTGGATAAGAAACAACTCCTCTGACTGGATCAATCTTTATTCGGTGTAATACGGGTCGGTCGGTATGGACTTCTAAGCAAGTTGATCCTTCTGGAACGGTCGGTCGGTAAATCGGTTAACCAACTTCAAAGAAGTCCCTGCTCGGGCGCCATTTGTGAGGATGCTTTTTGTCAAAGGCTGAGGTAGGCTCAGCGGATCCAAGGTCTTCTAAAGAAGCAGCCAAAACTTTAGTTTAATGAAGTTAGTTTTATTTCCGATATTTAAAATTGTAGCTTTCTTATAATATTTTGTACAATGGTTTTAAGCTTTAATAATTTCAGTTCATGTTTTAATTCAGGTTTCTATTCGCAATCGTTATGGGTAGATTCCAAGTAGGCCTCTTCGGATGAGGGGAGTTTCACTTGGGGTTCGGTTGGGTGTGGTCTAGTCCGGTAGTTACGACCAGGTTCTCGTATGGGTCTTCAGGCCAATCGAATGATGGTCTCCTGTCCTGGATTATGGGAGGATTGGTCTTCGGGACACTCGGTGTACTGTTTCCTGTCCTGGGCTTCCAGTTCCTGGGCTCGGATTTGAGGTCACGCTGGGTACTTGGTAAAGATCTGGAATGATACTCGGAAACGAGAGTTAATGGTTGCTCTGAGATAGCAGGAGCCACTAAATTCACAACGAGATAGCGTTGGACACTAAATTCACAACGAGATAGCGTTGGACACTAAATTCACACCGAGATAGCGGTGGACACTAAATTCACAACGAGATAGCGTTGGACACTAAATTCACAACGAGATAGCGTTGGACACTAAATTCACACCGAGATAGCGGTGGACACTAAATTCACAACGAGATAGCGTTGGACACTAAATTCACACCGAGATAGCGGTGGACACTAAATTCACAACGAGATAGCGTTGGACACTAAATTCACACCAAGATAGCGGTGGACACTAAATTCACAACGAGATAGCGGTGGACACTAAATTCACACCGAGATAGCGGTGGACACTAAATTCACAACGAGATAGCGTTGGACACTAAATTCACAACGAGATAGCGTTGGACACTAAATTCACACCGAGATAGCGGTGGACACTAAATTCACAACGAGATAGCGTTGGACACTAAATTCACAACGAGATAGCGTTGGACACTAAATTCACACCGAGATAGCGGTGGACACTAAATTCACAACGAGATAGCGTTGGACACTAAATTCACACCGAGATAGCGGTGGACACTAAATTCACAACGAGATAGCGTTGGACACTAAATTCACACCGAGATAGCGGTGGACACTAAATTCACAACGAGATAGCGTTGGACACTAAATTCACAACGAGATAGCGTTGGACACTAAATTCACACCGAGATAGCGGTGGACACTAAATTCACAACGAGATAGCGTTGGACACTAAATTCACAACGAGATAGCGTTGGACACTAAATTCACACCGAGATAGCGTTGGACACTAAATTCACAACGAGATAGCGTTGGACACTAAATTCACAACGAGATAGCGTTGGACACTAAATTCACACCGAGATAGCGGTGGACACTAAATTCACAACGAGATAGCGTTGGACACTAAATTCACACCGAGATAGCGGTGGACACTAAATTCACAACGAGATAGCGTTGGACACTAAATTCACACCGAGATAGCGGTGGACACTAAATTCACAACGAGATAGCGTTGGACACTATTATACTCACCTGAACCTCTCCTAGATGACCGCTCACTTGCCACGGTCGGCGCAGACTGATTTTTCATGAATTGTGTTGGTTGTCTTATACACATTTCGGTAACATGTGGGTGTGAGTTGTGAAAAATGAACGAACTCCAACATGCCAAATTCCATTCACCGCATTGAAATTCAAATGCCTGTAGTGTTGTTGTGTTGCGGTATGTATTGGGCATCGTATGATTAAGTTGTTTTCGTTGTGTCGTATAGTTGATATGGGGTGAATTTGTAATGGTTCATTACAAACTATCACATAATCCATTCGGAGTGGAACGAATTTGGAAATTCGTAGATTCGGTATCACCAAATCCAAGTGGAATGTAAAATCGTCGTCTTTATATACGAAAGAAGTTGTGTTTTGCAGAAAAATGTGAATGATCTTGCACATTTGGCGTAAAACAGCTGAGTTAGATAACCAGCATGGCGGTATTTAGTGTGGCAACTGGAAATGCTTTCTTCGATTCAATTCGAATTTTGTGATCACAAATTTTCGTAGTTTGTAACTTAGCTTTCCGTGTGGAAATTTTCTACGATGGAATCTGTGATAGGGCTGATTTACAAAACTGCAATAATCAAGAAAAGCCGCGTATTGTGATTCAGAAGTCAAAAATGTTGAAGCGATTTTGTGTACCCCGTCTCTTTATTTAATGCCGCACTGACGAACACCCACCGATACCCATTCCGGACTAGCCAGTTGAGTTGTCTTTGAATTCCTTCTGAGAATAAAATGCAAGCAAAGCAATTCATTTCATAAAATTAAAAATTAAAAAAATCAGGCATGATTTGAACATAACTTGTATATTCTTTTATTCCACATTACCATATGGCCCATTGTGTAAAAAAATCAAAAAACCCCAGCGGTTGGTTTTCGTGTAGTTGGCTGCCCAATCTTTAAATCCAATTTCCGAATAACTTTAAAATGGCCTATGCTATGTCCGCACCTGATAGATAAACTTGTTTAACTCAAAACAATCCCAAACCAACATGATAACCAAGTGGTTTGCCATACAAAACGAAACCTTTTAAGTCACTGGGTTTCGTGATAACCTACTCGAAACCAAGCGCGCTTAATGCACTATTTCCAACATTCCATTGAATTTGACATTTAAGACAGTGGAAGTGAGTGGAGAGAGAATGAATTCTCTCATACGTCGTTGACGTTCTGCTCACACTTTATGTCTGTCTCTTCTTAACTTAAGACAAAAAGATAAACTTAAAACTTTTTGGCATATGCGGACACTACTTGGTTTACTTAAACCAAACTGGAACGAAACCCAGGTTAGCTTCAGGTGCGGACATAGCATTAGTCACTGGTTTTCGTGATAACCTACTCGAAACCAAGCGCGCTGAATGCATTATTTCCAACATTCCATTGAATTTGACATTTAAGAGAGTGGAACTGAGTGGAGAGAGAATGAATTCTCTCATACGTCGTTGACGTTCTGCTCACACTTTATGTCTGTCTCTTTTTAACTTAAGACAAAAAGATAAACTTAAAACTTTTTGGCATATGCGGGCACTACTTGGTTAACTCAAACCAAACTGGAACGAAACCCAGTTCAGGTGCGGACATAGCACTATACGGCAAAGCGACGACTTGCATATGAATGTGCCTGTCCACACGTGTTATGCCCATAACGTTATATCGGTCGTTTCTAGGCAAGAGGGGTGAGGAAGAAAGAGGCTGGATGCGCAAAATGAAAACTGAATTATCTGCGCAAGCAGTACACTTTGCGTGTCCAGACGTGTTATGCTCATAACGTTATACTTATTTCAATACAATTTCCAACAACAAAATGGAGAATTTTTGTGAGGAATTATAACAACGTCTGGACACTAGCAGCCTTATTTATAAACCCGTATTATCGGCGGATTAAGGTTACTACGAACTTAATACTCCACTAATACTCCAAACCTTATTTATAAAAAAAATACACCAGTATTAGCGGCGGATTAAGCTAATACTGGTTCATAGGAGTTTTAAGGGAGTAATAAGGTCGTATTAAGGTCTAAATGTCATTTTGTTCAAATTTTTGGAGGAAAAGTGGAAAATTATTTTGGTTTTGTGAATAATTTTAATTCTTTTTCCGCCTTAACTACGAGATAAATAAATTAATAAATGAAAACTAATATTTCTTGCTTTGTTTTGTTTAATAATTTTGGAAAAATTTCAGCCAACCACAAAAAAAAAACAATCATAATGCTCGGGTTCAACGCAATTAAGTTTTTCAGATAATCTATAACTTTTTTGGCCTCTGATTGGTCACAAGTCACGCATCAAAAGAAAATCTAAGACTCTGGCCAATCAGAGCCCGAAAGAAGTTAGGTTATCTGAAAAAACTTAATGCATTGAACGTGCACAATGGCATTTGTTGACGTTTATAGTAACCAAAGCTATAGATGGGTCATTTTTCTTATGAAAAATTTGACATAAGCAAGTATTAACTAATACGGGTTGGAAAACGTTTTATAAATAAGGATTCGCTCGACCTGGCGTAAGGGAGTATTAAGTGCTAATACTAGTATCAACTAATACCAGGTTGAACCGAGTATTAGCGAAATCTAATAAATAAGGCTGTAGGTGTTATGGGCATAACGTTATGGGCATACCACGTCTGGACAGGGACAATGGAAGTAATTGATGTGAAGTATGGAAAATGGAAAAGGAGTAACTCTTTTCTTCAATGAAAAACGCTTTTTAGTTTACTGTAAAAAACAATCTAGCTATAATAATAATAAAAAAAAAACGGTTCAAATTTGTTTTGTGATTCTCGCCTGCCCTCGTCATGCCCAAGTTACAGTTTTAAACATAGTTGGCCCTCTTATACGTATACTGAATAACTAGAAATTTATAATTGATTTTTTAATATTGCTTCAATACTGACGCAAAAACTTTGCTTTGCAAACATTTAAACTGTTTATTGAAGCGTAATTGGATTCAATTGTACTTGTAACACATTGTTGAGCACGTCGAATATGCTCATCAATTTGGAAACAGTCGTATTTCAGTTCTGTACAAACACAGAGAATTCGTTCGCATAACAAAATGGGTTTCATTCGTAAATTCCCCATGTCCTTATTCATATTAGGCTTTTTGGTCATAGAACTTGTTAGTGAGGTAAGGTATATCTCTTGCAACTTTAGAATCTTACTAATGTATTTTCTTTTTGTAAGCGTGATTTCACTATTTACCTGGACTATGGACATTGCACTCACAATCCAGTTTATGTCATATCATCGAATTGTTCTGTTGATGAAAGTTTTGACCCACCACGATCATACTTCGACGTACAGTTGCAACGTGAAATACAAAGCTTGTTCTTCAAAGTCCAGATTACTTTGAAAAACAAGAAAAAAGTTAGAAAGTTTGTTAATTCGAAAAGTGAAAATCTATGCGATTTTATGGAAGGAAAACCTTTAGCTTTCCTTTTTGACATTGCTCGAAATGCTTTGAAGAAGTATGGAAAGTTTCCTGAACGTTGTCCAGTGCAAAAGGTAAATTCATTAATTTTCAAGATTATTTACATACATAATTTGCATTTCTAGGACTTTCATTTTTTGTTTAAGGACATGTTTGTTGACCCGGAATATTTTCCAGTATTTACACCGAGAGGAAATTTTTCGATGGTAGTTACAATAAATTGTGGAAAAGAATTTTGTCTCAAATATGAATACAGAGGATCCATTAAGCAAAAATAAAATTATCATGTACCAATCAATCAATGACTATATTTACAGTGGTGGCCAAAATAATAAGAGTTGACTATTATGTTTTCTTCTTTAATTGGAGCAAAATATATACATACGAATTTTCTTTGACCTGACTGTTAAACATTTCCAGTGCTACCAAACATTAATGATGGTAACTTGCAATGTTATGCAATGTTGTACCGTTAGTTTTACTTAGAAATTTCAGATTTGCAATGGTCAAAAATATGAGAGTGCTGTGTAGAATTGCATTATTTCTGGTCTTTTTCACTTCCAATCGTAATTTAATTATTTAATTTACCGTTAAACTTGTGTTTAAGTGTTTAAACTCATTAATTTTAATTATATTAATAATAGGACGCGGAAAGCATTGCTCTGAGGAAGAACGCCGTTTGATCCTCCAAATAGGAGATCGAGGCAAAACATTAAATTTATTCAAGATGTTCTTCGCCGATCTCAAAGTGTTGTTGCTATAGTGCTAAAGCAGCGGATCAACCAACAAATTTCACCGAAAAAAGAGTACGCTCAAAAAAACAAAAACTTTGCTGGACAAAAGGATTGTAAGAGAGGTGTTTAAAAATCCTTTTGCAACATCTGGCGGTAAAAAGTAGATCTATATCGGGGAATACATGATACAATTATCGTATGCGACTTGGATCGCATACGATCGAGTTTGGTTTTGACTTTTGAGTTCAAGGCATTCGACATTGCAACATCGGTACAGCGGTTCACTTCATGCACACACACGATACAATCATCGCATACGACGTACGATTATTGGTACGATAATTGTATCGTGTATTCCCCGCTTATCATTGGATATCAGCTCATGCACGATCTGCAGACGTTTGCAGGAAAAAAATTTACCTGGTCGAATTACGATGAAGGTTCTAAAGCGGGGAATACACGATACAATTATCGTATGCGACTTGGATCGCATACGATCGAGTTCGGTTTTGAGTACAAGGCATTCTACACTGCGACATCGGTACAGCGGTTCACTTCATGCACACACACGATACAATCTACCATACGATGTGCGATCATCGGTACGATAATTGTATCGTGTATTTCCCGCTTAAGAATATAAAGCAGCTTATACGATTTGCAAAAGTAAATCCTTCACAATCGGCTTACAGAAATTGGCAAAATGTTTTTTTAGTGATGAAACCAAGATAAATTTATTTGGTTCTGATGGCAGAACTTATGTTAGAAAGAGACCCAATGAAGAGGTAATGGAAAAAATCGGTTTCACTCTTATTATTTTGGCCACCACTGTGTTTATAATTGGGTTTGCCCTGTGGTCACCACAAAGCGTTTTTTCAAAAATTTCAGCTATCCCTGAACGTCAAACTGAGTGTTTTTTGGGTTTGTTTTCAACTCGCCATAAAGTAGCCCTAGGTTTTTGTTGGGGCGAGTTCAGGTTATGAACATGGCTGTCAAATGGGATGTATTTTACTTCAAACGGCAGGATGATTTTATGTTTTTGAGAACCGAAAACCAAGTTTTTTTTTTTCAACTGATAGGGTTATCAAGGAAACCTGGGTCTGTCCTGGCTAAAGTTCAACGATAGAACCTTTTGTTTTGTGTTTTACAATCAATTCACCATAGAATCAATTTAAAACTTACGTCAGGTGTTAGTTAGGTTTGACTGCAATGCTTTTTTAAAAAAAATTATTTTTGATTTAATAACTTCCAAATATAATCACAAAATACTTGGCAAAAGAGATGTGCCCCGTGACTTTCCACATTCTTTTCTGCTACGAGATAGCAAAAATGTTGCAATTTTCTTATTGACGAGGACGAGGAGCATACGTTTGGTCTAACTGCATCCAATGGAGGCATGCCATTTACGGTTGTGCTGTTAACACACCCAATAATTATTGATTGAAGCCTTCACTGAGGACCTCCGCAGACCAAGCGCTGTTTCAGATCCTGAGAAAACTGTCTGCGATCCTTGCCTTGTTAGTTCATCGCCGATCTAGTTTCAAGTATTGTCAACTAGGCAGACCATGCTTTTGTTATTTTTGATCATTTTGTACCTAATCAACTTGTAAACAACGTTAACGAATAAAATAAATAATAAAATAATACACTTACAAGGAATAAAAAATAATCTTTTTAAAAAAGTAAGTGAATTTCTTTTAAATTAAGATTTTTTTTTTGTCTTGACACAACCTACCCATCCTAAGCATTTGTCGCAACCACCAAGAACATACCAAGTAGGTACTTGCCATCGCTATTGTTTTGAATCAAAAACAAAAAAAGCTGAGCTTTTTTTTATCAAGGTGAAGTTGGCAACCCTCTTCGAAACTTGAGAATTTGAAATTAATAATTGATTTTTAATAACTTGCTTACAAACAAGCTATCAATAGTTTGTTTTGCAAACAATTAAGCAACTTGTTGGAGCGTGACATGTTACATGTAAAACATTGTAAAACACATCAAACATGCTCATTAGTTGAGAAATAGACGGGTTTTAGTTATGTTCTAAAAGACTATTCGTCCGCATTGCAAAATGAGTTATATTTATGAGTTCCCCATGTCCTTGCTGATACTAGTCCCTCTTGTCGTGAACGTTGCTGGAGAGGTAAGGAATATCCTGTTTGGTAGATCTAGACTTTACTAACTACTTTGTGTTTTTTTGAAAGCGCGATTTCAATGTTTTCCTCGACTATGGATCCTGCACTCACAATCCAGTATTTGTCAAATCATCCAATTGCTCTGTTGATACAACTTTTGATCCACCACGAGCATATTTCGACATACAGATGCAACGTGAAATACAAAGCATGTTCTTTAGAGTCCAGCTTACTTTTCAATACCAGAAAAGTATTAGAAAGTTTATGAATACGAAGAGTCAGAATCTTTGCGATTTTATGGAAGGGAAATCTTTAGCTTTCCTTTTTTTGAATGTTCGAAAGCTGGTGAAGAAGTATGGAGAGTTACCTGAACGTTGTCCAGTGAACAAAGTACGAAAAATGTTTTTTTTTTTATATTTTTGATAGTTTTTGTCATTATTGAAAACTAATAATCCTGTCTCTATAGGATTTTCGTTTCTTATTCAAGGATCTGGTGGCTGATTCGGAATATTTTCCAGTATTTACACCGAAAGGAAATTTTTCGTTGAGAGTTACAATAAATTGTGGAAAAGAATTTTGTTTCAAATTTGAATACAGGGGATCCATTAGACGAAAATAAATATTTATGCTGTGCCGATTAGGTCAAATGAACATAATAGTTTTGTTTGTATAAAATAGAAATTGCTGTTTACATATACAGAGGTACTGTTTATCGACTTTTCCAAAAACATCGTAATAAACAACTTGAAACAATTCCTTTACACAAAATTTAATCGAAATCGTTGGAGCCGTTATTTTAAGACCAAGATACTCAATTCTAAAAACCCCTCTGTAGGCTGCCCCACAGAGCCTCACTGCAAATTTTGAAGAAAGTCGGTTTAGCGGTTCAGGCTGTAGATCTATATACGGATAAACAGGATTGCAGTGCCAATTTATTTCGTATTCCTTATCACCGTAATGTCATGTTTGATTGCTCTCTCAAATTTTTTTTTTCCGCGCGATTGCCAAACTCGCCTTGTAGTACCCATAATGACAATGACAAGTAAAAATACTTATTTGAGGAATTGAAAAACTCAAGCTCAGATGTGGCCAATTTGTTACCAGGAGGTGTCCGTTTATTTATTTAATTTTTATATCAATATCGTTAATGCTTAAGAACTGTAAGATTAAAAATCTTATAAGGTAGTTGTGAGCTTATTTTACAAAAAAAAAAAAAAAAATTTTGCGCGAGATAAAAGAAAAAGTTACTTTAATTTTCAAAACTATCATAAGAAAATACATCAATTATTAAATATTTATATTGAAAATGAAAATCTAATCTTTTTATGCTTGTTGCGTTCAGATCTTGTTTTATATTACGAGGAAAAGTGTTCCAAAGCTTGACAGAATTTACAAAAAACTGATGTTCCCATGTTAAATATGTGTAAGGAAGGATAATTAGCTTACGAGATCTGGTTGAGGACCCAGTTCTTACTCGTTCAAAACAATATTGTGGTTAGCGTGTGAGGAGAACATCGGAAAGCAGAATCAAACTACGAATTTCGAAATATTTTTAGTGAGGCATGCCTAGTAAGCGCGGAGCAAAATCAGATATCCTATCGTATATACGCCGCCCGTCCAAAAACGTAACAAACGATTGAGTTGAAAGCTACGTTGAGTTTTCGCTTGCTCGCGAAATTGCAGTTACAATAGATTTCACAACCATAGACCAGGATAGGAATTACCAAAGTTTTAGCGAGAAGCAAACGCGTTTTTAGTGGAGTGAAATATTGTGTTACCCATAACGTACGAAGTAAACCATAAAACTTGCCAACGAGTCCATTGATATGATCATCCCAATTCACAAAACGATTAAAAGTCACATCAAGATTTTTGCTGTAACCACATATTCGATTGGAGCATTACTCAGAACAATCGGTGGAAAATAAGAAAGGTCAAGAGATTTTCTATATATGAAAAGACATTTAGATTTTTATTGGGTTCAAAATTAGTCCATTTGACAATGACCAATTAGCCACTCTCTTCAGGTCTTCATTGACGCAGAAAGCTCCATGTTCAATAAGGCCAAGTGGACAGCTGAAATACAGCTAACGTCATCAGCATACAAATGAGAGCTACAATTTACTAATGAAGATGGAAGTACATTTACATAGGCAGAAAACAAAAGAGTAACCAGTATTGAACTTTGAGGTACAAAAGTTACGTTCGGCAAAAAATTTGACAGAGAGTCACCAACTTGCACTGCTTGCTTCCTATCAATATGTGGCGTACCCCACAGGCGGATCACTAATGTGAAGCAGAAAAGTGGGAGAGTTGTGATCGCTTCAAGATCACTACTCGTAACGCCGAAAATGAAAAAGAAGAAGAAGAAGAAGAAGAAGAAGTATGAGCTTTCTACATAGATTAACAAGGTTAACAGAATCGAAAGCCTTCGAAAAATCTAACAAAAGTAGAAATGCAACCTCGTCTTTATCCACCGCTTTTCTAATGTAATCAGTAACATTTAAAAGGTCAGTGACACAGCTGTGTTTCTTCCGAAAACCAGATTGATAATGGCTGAGCAATGAGTTAGGTGCTAGATAAAAAACATTAATTTGCTTTTGAAGTATCCTTTCAAAGACTTTTGATAAAAATGGCAAAACAGAGATTGGTCTAAATTCATCTCTTTTAGCGTTTTTGGGAAGTGGAATGATTTTAGCAACTTTTCATAACTCTATGTATAGACCGGTCGTCAAAATAGTATTAAAAGCAAAAGTGATATATGGTAATACAAGTGGCAATATCAAACACAAAAATGAAGGATGTATGCCATCGAGCACAACACCTTTTGACTTAATGGAAAGAACACTTTCGAAAACATCAGTACTATATCTACAGCAGAAAATTCAAAACCAGGCTCGTTACGATTGCGCTGATTAGTGAAACAAATTGGGAGTTGTGAGACCTGTGACGGTAGAGAAGAAATGAATTGTTGATTAAGTTTGTTGCCATCAATTTCCCCGACTCCGATTCTGCGCAGGTCTTTCCAGAGCTGGAGACCATTTGAACTTGCGTTAAGCTGTTGCAGCTCGATTAGTCAATACCTTTTCCAATTCCTGTAAGCGTCATCTCGTTTTTGCATCAAACCTCTAATCGCGAACCTCTAATTGAACAATTTTTGTTTTTAAAGGGACATGGATATTGAACAGCTCAGAGATATTTTGTGTTAAATATTCAGTCTGGTCATTTTCGGTAGTAAGCGTTAATGTATCAAATGCGGAGCCCACATTTCTGCCCGCTCAGGATTTTCACCATCAAACGTAGTTCCATATTGTTGGACATGGCTTACCACAACAAGACACAAAAAAATGCTTATTCGCAGAAAAATAAGAATTGAAATAGAAAAATTTAGAAAAATTACAGCAAAATATAATGAAAACTATAAAAGTTAACAATTTATAAAAGCAAATATTAAGAAGAGTGGAAAAAAGGAAAATATAAAGAAATAAGATTATAATTGAAATAAAATGAATAAAGTGAGAAATGAATAGCAATTAGTAATAGAAATGTGATAGAATTAATAATTCTCATTCGTTTAATGTTGATCTGGCAACGTCTTCGACTCCCTCGAGCCTCGATGCAATCAATGGGTACAACAGTGTCATTCGCTCCCCGTTTGATACTAAGAGAATTTAAAGAACAAGAAGGAAAACCATTACGTCTCTTGCCCCGCAACTTCCATTTATTACATTGTTGTTTTTGTAATCGCAGCCTCCATCTATGAATACGTGTGAGCTGCAGCAAAAATACTCTATTGTGTCCTGCAAGTTTTTTAATAGTTTACCTGTAGAAATACGACGATTAAGAACTATATCATCGTTTTTGAAAAAAGTAAAGTTTTGGCTCCTCGATTTAGACCATACACAACTTGAAGTTTTGCTTTCTTACACTGTTTAAAAAATAGATAATAAATAAATAAAATAATAACTACCCAATATTTATCCATAAAAAAAAAAAAAAATACCTAAATTTTTGTTCTTGTAAATTTCGTTTTTGTCAAATAAAAACATTAAGATTCACCCCACAATATTGTACTATGTTCTTATATGAAGTTTTATCTCTTATAAAGTTATGTTTTTTGTTTTGTTTCTAAAACAGAAGAAAGAAGTGACATTAATACTATTTTATAAATTTAAATAAAAATGTCACTAATTATTCTTATTACACACTAATTGTTAGTACTTGAAAGTAATATTATATTTTTGTTAAGTAAGAATAAGAAATAAATAAATAAAATAAATAAATAAAAAGTTGTGGAAGTATATGTGCGGTGAGTTTATCTTCATTTGACGCTTGGCTATTTAAAACATAACCTGAAATTTAATTTTCACCACACTACTGAAAAATTCGTAAGGGCAGGGTTTGAACAACATCAAAGTTATAGTTTCTTAAAAACTCCTTTTTTTTGTAAAGCTGGGCAAAATGTGAAAACTCATAAACATGCAACTATACTGATTCTATTGGGATTGGGACTCATTATATTGTGATTCGCTCCCTTAGCTAGGTTATTTGTCTTAACTTTTTATTAATACCAAAACTATGTAGACATTTTTTAAAAAACTGATCACAGTCAAAATTTTGAAATGCATCAATCTTGTAGATATTATGCAGAGCTCAGAAAGCTTTCATTAATCTCTGTAGCACAATTATTAACAAAGCCCAACACTTTAAGTTTTAATTTCTTTGAACTAATCGAAAGCGGACATCAAACTATGAACACATTTTTTGAAAAACTTATCTCAGTCAAAATATTGAAATGCAGCAATCTGGTAGATGCAGAGCTCAGAAAGCCTCCATTCATCTCTGTAGCACAATTACTTACAAAGCGCGAACACTTTAAGTTTTTATTTTTTGTTTTTATTAAAAGCTTATTAGAAATTTTTTTAAAAACTTGTCTCAATCAAAATCTTTAAATGTGGAATTTTTGTCCACGTTGTGTTGAGCTCAGAAAGCCATCATTCATCTCAGTAGCATAATTATTAACAAAGCTCCAACACTTTAAGTTTTACAAGATTGCTGCATTTCAATATTTTGATTGAAATAAGTTTTTCAAAAAATGTTTACATAGTTTGATATCCGCTTTCAATTCTTTTACTTTTGATTTTTTTTTTAATTCAATTAATTAACTGCTTAAATTTTAAACACAGCTTCAAGAAGAGAATCGAAAGCTTAATGCTGGATTTACATGCATCTGCAACTGCGGAAGTGCAGAAAAGTAAAGCGGGACGAACGAAGATTATAAAACACAAAAGTTAAAAAGAGAGACGAATAGGATTTTGGTTATGGTTGGATGAGGGATTATGGGTGCAGATGAACATCTGCAACCATAATTTTTCATCTGCAACCATAACTAAGGAAGTGCGTTCCCTATCTATCAGACAAGTATGAATTTTACATCTTGTATCTTTTTCCGATTTTCATCTGCACTTGCAGATGCATGTAAATCCACCATAAGTTGGAATCTCTTTCAGCAAACAAATGCAAAATGAATTCATATTTATTGGTTACTGTTTTGCTTAAGTATATATTTTTTAAGCAGTCATACTTTTCTGTCTATTTCTCCTAAGAAAGGTTTTTTAAAAAAAGGAGAAATAGAAGGGAGGAGACTACTCAGAGAAATCTTTAACAAAAAAGAAAATATTTTAATATTTTGATGCTTAAATTTTTATTTCCAAATACTTAAAAAGTATATAATCACAAATAAATTTTATTTACAAACCCAAAAAAAAGTTTCAATTCCAAAAATTCTGCCAGACGTAGCCTTAAGGTGACTAAAAGTAAAAAAAGCCGGTTTCCAGACGAGAATAAAGTAGTATTGGTACAATTTTTTGTGTAAGCCCAGTGTATGGATCCGAATATACTACTTTGCCTATAAGCAATTCTAAGGGGCTATATTTAGTCACTCTACTTTGTGTGCAATTTATTGCTAATTGAACATCAGGAAGGGCATCCTGCCAAGCGCGATTACTAGTTTCTACTGCAGTGCGCATGTTTTTCAATGTACTTATTACGAGCTCAACTTGGCCGTTAGCACGAGCACTTCCGGTTGCTACTAAGAAGTGTAGTTTAATACTATGCGAACTACAAAATTCACAAAATTCACGATTAGTGAAACAACGACGCTGATCGGCAATAATTCGTATTGGAGCATCAAATAAAGCGAGTGCTTGTCTCAAAGCTGCAAAGCTATTAACATTATCAATGCTTGCGGCATGATGCAACAAAACGTATTTGGTGAACGCATCTATCAACACAAAAATATACTCTTTTCTATCACTTTATCCGCTTAGTTTTCCTGTTGCGTCCATATGTAAAGTGTGCCAAGGAATTGAAATTTTGGGTATAGAATGCAATTCAATCTGAAGTTTTCCTGAGTGAGTCTTGGAAATTTTGCACGTTACGCAATTGTCGACAAATTTTCTCACAAATTTAGACATATTCTCGAACCAATCATTTTCGTATACTTTCTCTAATGTTTTCTCATAGCCGAGGTGCATTAGTGCTTCATGGGTATTATTGATAACAGACTATTTTAAGGACCGATGAACTATTGGCAAACATCGTTATCTACCATTACGTTGTATCATTCTATAGAAAATATTTGATCGAATATCATAAGTTTGAGAAATGTTATCACTAAGCCCTTTCTCAGTTATGTCGGATATAATTTTTATAATTTCGTCGTCTCGCTGTTGCTCTGCTAAAATCCAATTATCAGACAATTCAGCAAAGTTAACAAATTTGGGCTCAATTTTCTCATATATGCTAACAGAAGAAGGCAGTGGATTCCTTGAAAAAAAGTGTACATGACATATCTGAGTTCGTTTTCTATAAACAACTTCAAACTCGAAATCTTGTAAGAATGCCCACCACCTATGGACACGAGGAGTAAGATCCAATTACTTTCATGAGGCTTGCAAGAGTTACAGTCAGTAACCACAACAAAATTACGACCATGTTAATAGTGCCTGAAATACAGCGAGAGTTTCTAACTCGTATGAGTGATACTTAGACTCAGAAGCCGAAGTTCGCTTGCTATAATAAGCAACCAAAGAGCACTTAGTGTTTTTTTCTGCATTAAAACAGCAGGTATGAAGTTCTATTGGACAAGAAGGATCGAATATAGCTAGTACAGGTTCCGAAGTCAAAGCAGATATTATTTGTTGTCTTATAGTTTCATGTACAGGCTCCCAAAATATTCTACATTTACTAGATGTCAAACCATATAATGGGGCCATTACTTGAGAAAATCTGGGAGCAAACTTCCTAAAGTATGACGCAAGCCCTATAAATTGACGTAATTGCGTAACTGTTTCGGCCGAGGCAAAGCTGTCAAAGCTTCAATTTTTTTAGGGTTTGGTTTCATTATACCATCACTGATTTCAAAACCAAGGTACTGTACTTTCTGTTTGAGAAAAGAACACTTTTTCAAATTGAGTGAAAATCCTTTATCGGTGAGCAGTATGTACATTACGGAGCCTTTCTAATGCCTCTCCAGCATTAGAAGCCACTATAAGAATGTCATCCATATACACAATAACAAACGAGTTTACCAAACTACCTAAAGCATTCATTACTGCTCGTTGAAAGACTGATGGTGCATTTCTGAGACCAAACGGCATGGTAAGAAATTCATATTGACCATCAGGGGTTACAAATGCTGTATATTCTATCGACTCAGAATGAATAGGAATCTGGTGAAAACCCGAAGCCATGTCTAAGCTTGAGAAAAAGAAAGAACCATGTAACCTCTTGATCTGATCCGAGATAAGCCGTAATGGAAATCTATCTGGAATAGTATTATCATTTAACTAACGATAATCTACTCTGCGTTCCTCAGTGCTTAATCGATATGGACGTCTATAAACTGTTTTGTTAGGATCTTTTAGTCGTATTTGCACTGGTGTTGTATCAGCATAAATTTCTAGAATAATGCCATCGACTTCAACACGCGTTAAAATTTGTCCAATCCCTGTCATTGTCACTACATTTAAAGTACGTTTACTACTAAACTTACAACTCACAGATTCTTGCATAATCGAACATTCTGAACCTGAATGATAAAAAAATAAAAAGTTCTCACCAGAGTGATTCAATGTTCCAGTGGGTGTACCGATAATACATACATAAGTCCACTCGTCGTTCCATTGAAGAAATGTCATCTTTCATCTTTTTTTGCACACTGTTTGGACAGCTTGATGCATAATGACCAGGCTCCAGACAGTTGAAACACGTCAAATTCGGCTTCACCAAATTTTTGAAAGTATCACTGTTGTCTCACATAATAAACACTCACCGTCCTTAGGTCGACCACCGTTGTTTAAGTTAGTAAAAAATGCTGCTGCGGTTTCAGGGCAGTCATATCGAGCGGAAAAAAAATCCTTGAATTCTGCCCAGGTCATTTCTGGATATGAAACGTGGGCTAACCAGACGGATGCCTGTCCTTTGAGAGCTCGACTTAAAATATTCATCAATGCTGCTTTTTGAGGTGGCTTTTCCGAGATGCACATATCATATTGCGACCCAAGCACGAGCATCGGCATTATCAGCATCTAGATTAAATTCGGGTAGATACGTATCAACGCCAGATGCTTTATTGCTTCCAGAAGAGCTAAAAAGCTGCGATTTTGTTGTTCGAATATGAGACGACATTTTTCTTCGCTTGAATCGTGTAGGGCATTTTGGGCCAATCCCACTTCTGATGTCGCGTTATCATTTTCATTTGGCATGTTACTTTCCATATTTGTCCAAATCGTTATTAATTCAAATCTTTATTATTTTTATTCATTTAAAAATAATTTCAAAATTAATTTTTTCTTACAATTTAAACGAAGCAGTCTCGATCTGCTGTGATTCGTCTTCATATCTGATTATTTTCTCGCAGTCGATTCTCCCCAGGCTTTGACATAATAATCCCGCCTGCCGTTTATATTGTATACCAAGTATTCATATCTCCGACATATATATGTATACAGTATACATATTTAAAAGTATTGTAATAAAATTTTGTACAGATCCGAGCAATAAAACTCAACCTTTGGGTGGCGTTTACGTAGCTACCTGTAGGACCCCAAATATCACGATATCGTAAAAGAAAACTTTAAACGCGTTTTTTCTCGGACTGAGGTTTTCAGATTGTTGATAAAATCTCCGAAACTATTCAACGGAACCTAATCAAAATCAATACATGTTCTTTATACCTACAGCTAGAACCCACATCATGGGAACTTCCAAATCTTAAGCGAAACTATTTCTTTTTTGGCAAAAACCATGAAAATCAGTTTCTTAGGTTTTTGGAAAAATGGCTGCCATATGCCATTTCGTCGTTTTTGGAAAAAGCTAAAATCGTATGATATGCACTTTAGCTTAGTCAGTCATATACAACATGTGGTAAGGCTCAGATCATCCATTTCTTATTTTTCATCAACGCTTTTTTTAGACCAGCCTTCTCACTAATTCTTTTGGGTAAAAACTGAGCAAAATAAATGCTTACAATTTTTATTTGTAGGTATGATTTATACCGGTGTCAAAAATTCGTGAAAATAGTCTTTTTTGCCAGTCGAAAGAGAGATGTCCATTTTAATCAAAGAATTTGATTCCGTAGATCTTCAAACTAGTTTGCTAGTTCTATTCCAAGGTCTGAGTCAGAGAGGAAACAAAATTGTAATTCTGAAATCTATAACTGTCTTGAGTCC
Organism: Melanostoma mellinum; assembly: GCA_914767635.1. NCBI lineage: Eukaryota > Metazoa > Arthropoda > Insecta > Diptera > Syrphidae > Melanostoma > Melanostoma mellinum. The sequence goes on along the minus strand of OU612058.1, from coordinate 246,603,204 downwards.
TGTGGACGTTCTTACATATTGTTGTGAGGGGCCGAGTTACCGTATCAGTGATCGATTGAGTGAGTACTACTTTTCTTTAAGAATTCTGTGGCTGTTCGTTTATCGACTTCTGTTCGATCAAGTACTGATGAAAAAATGTCAAATTGTGGCACTAAAGTGCTTGATAACCTGAGAAGTAGGGTGGTCGTTATTTGTATGGATGAGAAAAAAATGTTTTTGTTTTTGTTGCGTACCCTTTTTTTATATGCTATTATATTTCAAAAGTGCACAAAAAAAATTTTTTTGAGATCGGAATAAGTTAACACGTGCCGCAACAGCCTTGAAATCTCAAGTCCTCCCTTCCATATATAAAAAAAAAAATTCAGATAATTTTTTTTTTATTTTTGAAGGTGTTTTTTTCATAAATAGTAACATATTTTTATGATTTTGTAATGAATACATTTATTGGTAATGTTTTTAGGTGTAATTATTGCACCGACCGAAAATAGATGTTTTCATGATATATTTGCAAAAATTCAATTGAACGCAGGCTAGTAAGTTTTGATTGCCAGAAGTAAAAAAATGATTTTTGAGTTCCATTTACGCCTACATAGTAAAAGAAAATTAATGCAAGAAAGAGAAAGTAGCATATACAATGCAAAAATGAACCTCCATAAAAGCGTCAGCTTTAAGCTCAATGCGGCTCGTGTTAATGTGGTCGTAAAAAAAAAAAAAAATTGTGTAATGTTTTTAGAAGTCAAGGAACAAGAAAAAAGGGTACTCATTAAAAAAATCCAACTTTTGAAAATAACGACCACCCTACTGAGAAGTAATGTCAAAAACTTATAATCCAGTCAAGTATTACTCGACTGTGTGCTAATTCAGCCCCAGATCAATAAACTCAAGTGAAAATGTTACCATTGTTTGTACCAACACTTGTTGGCAACCTTATTTAATGCCGAAAAAGTGATTTAGGAAATGTAAACTGAGGTCAACCCGCAACAGTGAGCTTAAAAAACTCATTAAAAATCACTTTTGGAGAATTTGGCCGCAATCGGTTTTACAAACAATTAAGCTAATTTTGAGAATATAATAAAATAGAAAACAAAACTGTAAAATTATTATCCAACACATCCAAGCAAGGTGTGTAGGTAAAATAATAGTTAATATTCTGTTTTTCGTTAAGAAGGACCATTTAGAGGTCGAACACAAAATGAAGTACCACAGATTTCTGTTTTTCCTGATGATTTTGACCGCTCTAATGACAGAACTCATTGGAATGGTATGACTTCTGTATACTGCAATAAATCCAAAACATACGAGTATACATATAAATATATTTCTTTCACTCCGGAAGCGAAACTTTATTGCATCTATCGACTACTTATCCTGCACTCATAATCCGAAATATTTCAAATCCTCCAATTGCTCTGTTGATAAAAGCTTCCATCCAACAAGAGCATATTTGGACGTGTATCTGAAACGTGACATAAAAAACGTATTCGGGGCGATTGAAATTACTTTGCAACGTAACAAAACTATCAGAAAGTTCTTGAATTTGAAGAATCTAAACTTTTGTGATTTCTTGACTGGCGAATCTCCAGCATCATTTCTTTTAAATATTCGAAATATTTTCAAGAAATTTGGAGAGTTTCCGAAGAAGTGTCCAATAAATAAGGTACATAATATGTTCTTATTCATATATAATTTGTTTGTTATAGCAACCGTTGATAAAAGAAAATTATAATTGTGCTTTTAGGATTTTCACTTCTTGTTCAAGGATGTAGTTATCGATGCGGAATATCTTCCAGCTCTTACACCTGATGGGAACTTTTTATTTAGTATCACAGTAAACTGCGATAATGAGTTCTGCTTTAAATATGTCAATGGAGGGAGTATTCAGCGAATATAGATTTTTTTTATACTGTGTACAAATTCAATATGCGATATAAATAAATCTCCTTGACTATTGAAGAAAAGTTCGACAGACTTTGTTCATTGAATGTTAAGTTACTTTTTGTTATTAAATTTTCAGTAAAGTTTTTTGGACTTGTACCATATTTTTGGTGATAGGTGTTGGGTACACCTATGTTTTAAATTCTGTTTGTGAAAATTTTGTTCCTAAAAAGATTATCACTTCTTCTAAAGCCCCTCCCTGGTACGATAAAATATTAATTAACTTAAAAAATCGTAAAAATAAAGCTCATCGCAAATGGACAGCCTCTGGTAACTGACAAGCTGAACGTGGAGCTGATTTCAGTTTTAAGCGAGCATCAACATGGCTTTCTTAAAGGTAGATCTACAACTGTCAAGTTTTGTGATGTTTTGTCACGTCAGATTAATGTAACTTCTGGTGTACCCCAAGGTAGCCATCTTGGACCACTTTTATTTCTCCTTTTTATAAATGACTTGCCCTTACTGTTTGAAGGTTGTAGATTTTCGATGTATGCCGACGACCTACGTTGTTCCATACAGTTAAAAACATTGCCGACACGAAATTATTGCAGCAATGTTTAATCAGCCTAGTTAATTGGTGTAAAGCTAACGGAATGATGTTAAATGTGGAGAAGTGCAATATAATTTTTTTTTTAAGAAAAACATGTTGCAATAAATTTTGACTATTCCATTGACGGACAAGAGTTAGTAAGATTTGATGTAGTAAAAGACTTAGGTGTTTTAATTGACAGAGAACTAACTTTTAAACATCATATTGATAAAGTTCATTCCAAGAGTATGTCTATGCTTGGTTTCGTTAAGCGAAGATCCAAAGAATTTAGTGATCCTTATATCACTAAAGCTATATATGTATTGTTCATTGGTCCGGTCACTGTTAGAGTACTGTAGTGTAATATGGTCTCCGTTGTATGCTGTTGATATAAAGAAACTGGAATCTGTCAATTTTTGTTGTTCGCATTGAGAGGTCTTGGATGGAACCCCGACAGTTTTGTCTTACCTCACATCGACTAAATCTTATTAATATGTGCAGCCTTGTAAATCGTAGAAAGTTTTCTTAAGCTTTATTTGCGTTCGATCTTTTAAATGCAAATATTAACTCACCATTTTTGTGTTTCAAAATATCTGTAAGTCCTAACGTTCGTATTTTACGACATACCAAATTTTTAAAGGAGAGCAACTCAAAGACTAATTATGCTTCTCATGAATGTTTCAACAGATGTTCAAAAACATTTAATAAATATTTTGACTTGTTTAATGTAAATATAAATAGGGAAAACTTCCGGAGAAAAATCCTAAATAGAATGATGTTTGAAGACTCTTCTTTACTTTGTTTTGTGTATTTTTGTATTAAATAAAACTTTCATAAATAGTTAACTACATAAGCAATGTCCAATTTATATAACAAATCCGTTTTATTAATGAAAAAATTGGATTTATATAATACTTAGTACAACAAATGTATTCTAATTTATTTTTAATGTAATGCAATCTTTGTTAAATCTCTCTTATATTTTTAAAATTTTTTAATTTTTTTCTTACTTGATGTTGTCTTATTTTGGCAAAATAAACTAAACTTAACTAAACTAAACTAAGCTAAACTAACTAATTTAAACTAAACTAAGCTAAACTAAACTAAACTAAACTAAACTAAACTAAACTAAACTAAACTAAGCTAAACATAAAAGTTTCCATCCATCGCGAACATATTTGGAGGTATGTACAGATGCAACGTGAAGTGTAAAGCATGTTTTTTAAAATACAGGCCACTTTTCGATACCAGAAAAGTGTTAGAAAATTCATAAATTCGAAGATTTAGAGCTCATGCAATTTCTTTGAAGGAAAACCTTAGCACATTTTTGAATATTCGAAAGGCATTGAGAAAGTATCGAGAGTTACCTGAACATTGTCCAATGAAAAAGTAGGTAGAAAATGATTTTTTTCCATTAGCTTATATTTTAATGAATGTACTGTGTATTTACAGGATTTTCGCTTCTTATTTAAGGACGTGGTGGCTCATGCAGATTATTTTCCAATTTTTGTTCCGAAAGGAAATTTTTGATTGAGAGTTTCAGTTTTTTGTGGAAAAGATGCTTGCTTTGATTATAAATATGGAGGGGAGATTAGGGAAAAATAGTTTTTTTCTATTATAATTTCTCATTGAAATAAACAAATGTAACGGGTCGTAAAGTCGCTGCGACCACGGCGGCATACCTCCATCAGATGGTCAAAATTTTCGATGACGCTAAGGCATAATTGAGGTACTATGTCGCCTATGTACCGAATTATCTCATCCTTTAGCTCTTGAATTGCTGTTGGCTTAACAACCGACACCTTTTCTATCAAATAACCTCAAAGAAAGAAATCCAAGGGTGTCAAATCACATGAACCTGGCGGCCAATTGACATCGCCACAACGTGAGATAACACGGCCATTGAATTTGCCGCGCAAAAGAGCCACTGTTTCGTTAGCTGTGTGGCAAGTGGTACCATCCTGTTGAAGCCACATATTGTCCATATCCATGCCTTCCGATTCTGGGCATAAGAAATTTGTTATCATCTTACGATAGCGAGCAGCATTCATAGCAACTGCCTACCACCCCCATTAAAGAAAAATCGACCTGATGATGCCACCAACCCTTAAACCTCACCAAACTGGCACTCTTTGTGTGGTTTGCATTAATTTTCCGAAAATCACTCTTGGATTATCACTCGCCTAATGCGGCTATTCTGCTTATTGACGAATGCACTGAGGGGAAAATGTGACTCATCACCGAATATAATTTTCATGGAAAATTTATCAACCACTGTTGACATTTCCTGCCACCATCTGCCCATTTTGGTAATAGCCCATAATAACTTTACGCGTTTCTCGATTTCGTATCTTTCTTGGTTCAAATTGAATTAATTTGAAACTGCGAGATGTTAAAAAGTAGGTATTCAATTTGTAGATAGCAATTTGCTATGCTTTTTATGAGACTGTTTTTGTTTATACTGAAACTGTGTGTCTCAAATTGCGTGAGTATTATAAGTTGGCAGGCAATAAGCGCTCAACATTGTAGTCATTCATTCAAGCGTGGACTTTTACCGCATCAAAAAATCTTGAAAAGCGCAAATAGCCTTGCAGATAGCTCGTTAGAGTCAAGTCACGATTTTTCCATTGATTTTTAGCTAATTAGGATTTACTTCTGAGTCAAGAAGATTTTCAAATTGAAGACAAAGCGACAGCCAAAAAGCGATATAATAATCGACAAAAAGCGGCGTGATAAAGACACACTACCAGTCCAAAAGACACAAGGCAAACGAGGACGAATAGCCAAAAAATGATACTATTGGGACGTATCGACATCCGGAAAGTGACATAATTAAGCCAGCAGTTTCCTTTAGTAACATATGAGGTAGAATGATTTGTCCAAAAGATTAGCCGAGTTCACACTGTACAATTAGTTAGACAGACTTCGTTTGCTAGAAGTTGGATGATCGAATGTAGTTGACGTTCACACTTATCAGGCTTGTCGTCCAACTTTATGTCACATACTCTTCCACTTCGTCCAACCTCTAAATTTTCAAAAATACAGGGTGTCCCGTACTTGATGTATTATCCTTTGGGGTGTGCTTCTTGGTCACATTCTTAGAAAAAAATTGTTCTACAGTAAAGTCCGTTTCCTAACTTTGACATGACTTTTTGACAATTTAAAAAAGGCTAACTTTGGTGCACCCTGACCTGTATTAGATTCGATATCTTTGTCAATACTGGTGATAGAGACTTAATCTTTGATATAATTTTTTTGTACACCAAAGTTGGCCTTATTTTAAATTGTCAAAAATTGATGTCAAAGTTGAGAAACGGACTTTACTGTAGAACAATTTTTTTCTAAGAACATGACCAAGAATCACATCCCAAAGGATAATACACGAAGTACGGGTCACCCTGTATTTGAAAAACATCCAACAAGCGTTCGTTTGAGGGTTCACACCATCAAGTATTGGTCGTTCAAGCCAAAGTCTGTCCAACTAATAATTGTAAAGTGTGAACCCGGCTATAAAAAAAAAAATTGAAAACCCAAAAAAGGCATTTGCGAATGATTTGATTCAAAATTTAGACAGAACTTGGAAAGCCCAAAAAGGAACAGCTCTTTGCATAGCTGTGTGTGTGTGTAGTGTGTACTATAGTGGATGTGATTGCGATTCTTACATTCGTTGTGATTTTCATTTTATATTACCTAAAGCTACCCACTCGACGTTCTTTGATGGGCGTGTTGTAGTGGATAGAATATCTGCCTTTTATGTGGAAGGATCCAAACTAGAATTTCATGGGTTCTTCCATTCCCGAAGAATTGGCAAGTCTTCCGATAGTAATTTAATTGTCATGAATAGCGTTCTCTCGACTAGCCGTTTGGAATCGGCATACAATTTAGGGTCAAAAAAGGTGATTCTTAAAAGTAGAATATCCAAAATTATCAGTTTGTAGACCAATACTTTATGCTAAACTATGTCCAGTGCATTTTCAACATCTGAAAAAACCCTTCTTGTGATTTTCTGAAGTACCATGTTTCTGACATGGTTTTTAATGCATTATATAAGCTTTCCAGATTTAAACAGTAATCAGAACAACCAAAAAAGAATGGCTTTTAGGACAGAGAATGGTAACAGTTAACATGCAAAGAGCTTTCTCAGGTAACAGGTCCCTCTCAATCTTCACATGGTATGGTTGAGAGAAATGTCCTAGGCCACGAGGCTGCTCGAACTCTGGTTGTGCCCCTTATTTCTTTATTCATTCAAAAAGCGAAATATTTGATTTTTACTTTACCAAAATATCTACAAACTTTTGTTGTAATACTTTCTGAAAGCGATTAGAAAATGTTGACTGCATTCCGCAAGAGTGAGCTTTATAGAATCTCATTAAAAGTAACTATTGCAGAATCTCACCCGAATCAGTTTTTTGAACCAATTAAGCAAATTGTTGGATTATGACAAAATATAAAATAGAGTTGTGAAGTCATTGCTAGATTGGGCCGACATGATGTGCAAGTAAGCAATTTTAAATATTTAGTTTTTCACCCCATAAAGGTCAGTTTGGTCGCATAAAACACAATGGGACTCTTAAAAAAGTGTCTGTTCTCCTTGCTTGGTGTGACCTTTCTAATCACAGAACTCGTTAGTGAGGTAAATACAGCGAGAAAAAAAAATTTATATTAAAATACATAATATGCATTTTTTCTTTTTAAAAGCAAAACTTTATTGCAACCATCGACTATGGATTCTGCAATCATAATCCGAAATTCTTCAAATCATCCAATTGCTCTGTTGACAAAAGTTTCAATCCACCAAGAGCATATTTCGACTTGCATTTGCAACGTGACATAAAAAGCGCAACCGGGACGATTCAACTTACTCTGCAACGCAAAAAAACCGTCCGAAAATTCTTGAATTTGCGGAATCAAAATTATTGTGATTTCTTGACTGGCAAATCTTTAGGATTATATCTTGGAATTATTCGAAATATTTTCAATAAATTTGGAGAACTCCCGAAAGAATGCCCAGTAAATAAAGTATATAACTATTTAAGCATGTGTGTCTAGCATGCGTTTACTATTAAAAGAAAATTCTATGCTTTGTTCTTTTAGGAATTTCATTTCTTGTTCAAGGATGTTGTTCTCGATGCTGACTATATTCCAAGTTTTTTACCGAATGGAAACTATTCATTAAGTATGTCAATTAAATGCGAAAAGGAGTTTTGCTTTAAATATGAGTACGGAATGGGCATTAGGCGAATAAATAGACCTACTTGATAATCATCTTGACAACAAGAAAATGTACAACAGGCCTTGGAAATATGAAGAGTGGTAAGTTTTAGGTTAAGCAAAATTTTGTATATAAATTTGCAATAAAGCTGTTCGGGTTAATATGCTGCATTTGGTGTCGGGTATGGTTTGAAAATTTGTAGAAAATTTCCAGAAAAATGTTAGAAAACTTATGAATACGGATATTCAGAGTATGCATACATATGTGATTTTTTAAAAGAAATCTCAAGCTAGCACTTTGTGAAACTAAAAGTCTGAATCGTGAGGATGCATCATAAGAGTGATTTTGATTAGTGATGGCACGTTCTCTTGAAAACTCCTTGGCTATAAATTTGCGTCAAGGATTTGCAATCTGGAAATTCAATTCGAACGAAAACATAGTTATTAATATGTTTTCGTTCGAATTGAATGAAAAATGTTATGCCAATCAATACTTACTTACTTAGGTGGGCATAACAGTTCGGTGTGAACCTGGGCCTCAACCAACATATTTCTGTAACGACTTCAATTTCGGGCGAGCTCTCTCTAGTTTTGCTCTCTAAGACGGTTGAGGTCTTCATCCACTTGATTGCGGTCTTCCTTTTCCGCGATTTCCCTGAAATGTGCTTTCGAAAACATATCGAGCCGGAGCGTTTTGGTCCATCCGCTCTACATGTCCCAACCATCGTATCCTCGCGATGTGTACTCTTCTGGCAGCTCATACAGCTCGTTGTTGTATCTTCTTCTCCACACATTGTCACTCAAAAGAATAATAATAACTAAAACACCATCATACCTATTTAAAAAAATAAAATTATCTAGTTCGTCTCGGTCTTTTACCATATTACAACCCATCTTTAGCTGCAGAACTTCAGAAAATCAGTTTTTCGTAGATGTCATAAGGCAATGGAACAATTTACCCATATCTATTAGGAGACAGCGTGGTACCACTCAGTTTGAAGCAAGCTTGTTTAATTATTTGGCATTAAATTAAATGTTTTAGTACAAACTTTTTTTTGTGTTTATTTTATTAAAATTGATATTAACCCTTACAAAGCTTAATATTCCTTATTAAATTCTTTTTTTTGCTATATACTTAATGTGTCATATGAAGCTTATAATAAGGTAATGTAGATTAATAATTTTAAGAAGCATTAACTTAACTTTTGCTAATTTAAGGACTTTGAAGCCTATTGTAAAAGATTCTTGTAATTAATAAATAAAAAAAAAAATGCTACATACTAAATATTTATTTAAGCTCAGTGGCTAAAAATTATTTTCTATTGTAAAAATTGTTAATAAATTAGCTACTATTTATTTGTCAACATATCTACTGAAATTCATACGGATATTTAAAATTGTATCAATAATTGTCTTCGCATACCGGACCAAAGATCATTCGGAGAATTTTTCTTTCGAAACGACCAAGGGTTTCCTCATCCGCTTTCGATAAGGTCCATACTTCCGCGCCGTAAAGCAGGACTGGGATGAATAGGGTCTTATACAAGGTTACTTCTTCTTTACAAAAAGAAGCAACGGTTGGCAAGAGTTATTCTCTGTTTGATCTCCGCACTGATGTTGTTGTCCGTGTCTACAGACGAAGTCCTGTACTACCTCGTAGTTATGTCTGCCTATTGTGACGTTTTGTCCAATTCGTTGATGTTCTGTAACCTTGTTTGATGACTGCATAAACTTTGTTTTGCCCTCATTAACCATCAAACCCATTTTTGCCGTTCCTGTTTCAATATTCGCAAAAACACCTATGATATCACGCTTATTTCTTCCCATTTTACGTCAATATCGTCTGCATAGGCGAGTTATTGTACAGATTTTTTAAAGATTGTTCCTCTGGTGTTGGCGTTTGAGTTTCTTACAAGCTTTTCGAGTATGATGTTGAAGAAATCGCATTACAGTTTGTCGCCTTGCCTAAAGCCTTTTTCGATATCAAAGGTCTCGGTGAGTTCTTTACCGACCTTGACGGAGCAGCGTGAATTCTCCAAAGTCATCCTGCATAGTCGAACGAGTCGAGGGACGCCGAAACTAGACATGGCTCTGTACAGCTCGTCTCTGTAGATATTACATCAGACAAGATCTTATAAGCGACGTTAAGGAGGCTTATCCCTTTATAATGGGCGCAATTGTGAGGGTCTCCCTTCTTTAGGATGGGGCATACGATACTGAGGTTCTTTTTTCCGACCATATCACGCAGATTAGCTGGTGCATGCTCCTTTCCAACTGGTCTCCAGGTGCCTTGAAAAGGTCGCATCACGGCCATCTGTACCTGCAGTCTTATTTGATTTAAGTTTGCATATGGCAAGCTTAATTCCTTCTAGGTCGTGAGGACGTAGTTTTTGATCATCGTCCTGATTGCTGAATGGTGCAATCTGCCTGACAGGCGATGCAAAAGTAATCTTACCAGATCCTCAGTAGCGACTGTTACTCTACAACTATATTTACCTGCTGGTCTTTACAGACCAGCCATAAGAACGACACCAACGTTCTTATGGCACTGGTTGAGCCAATGCATGCAAGCCTTTGTATTTTGGTCGTGACTTAAGGTTTGACAACAAAAATAGGGTGACCAGATCATTCCTCATTGAAAAGATGACACGAATCTCAATGTGAGCAAAAAAAGAAAAAAAAAAAAAGTTGAGAGGTGTCAAGGGACACCCGGATGAAACGAAGTTCCTTTCGATTAATTAGTGAAAGAATTGTAATAAAATTTAATTTTTTTTAAGTTATAATAATATTTTTTTATTATTAACAAATATAATGTTATATAAACTTAATCAGTAGGCTCGATTTTCGTAATAATTGGCTTGTGGTAACTGAAGTAGGAAACATATGTTTGGGATTCTATTTTGTTTAAATGTCTTGAAAAAACTGCATCAATGGTAGTATTATATTTTGTTGTTGATTCTGCTGGATTATTTTTAATTCTTAAATTAAATTCTTCCTCTAGAAACTGTAGCAATGGTTTTGATTTTTCATTACTAAAGTTGATGTTAAAATCACCGGCTAAAATGAGTGGCACTTTATCTAAATTTTTGTTGTATCTGCTAAGCGTTCGAGATACATCTTTAGAATACTCTAGCAGTGCTCGATGAATGAACTCCTGAATATCTATTAATTTGTTATTTGGTGAGACATATATGACTGCCATGATTAAGGTAACACCGTTTTCCATTACACACTCTGCTGCATATAAATCTGCAACACTTGTACGTCTTACGTGCAAGTTCTGCATATTGTTCATTATGACCGACATATTTGGTGTTAAAAGATTGGTTGTATCCTCTTCCCCTTCCTTTCCCCTTCCCCTTCCCCTTCCCCTTCCCCTTCCCCTTCCCCTTCCCCTTCCCCTTCCCCTTCCCCTTCCCCTTCCCCTTCCCCTTCCCCTTCCCCTTCCCCTTCCCCTTCCCCTTCCCCTTCCCCTTCCCCTTCCCCTTCCCCTTCCCCTTCCCCTTCCCCTTCCCCTTCCCCTTCCCCTTCCCCTTCCCCTTCCCCTTCCCCTTCCCCTTCCCCTTCCCCTTCCCCTTCCCCTTCCCCTTCCCCTTCCCCTTCCCCTTCCCCTTCCCCTTCCCCTTCCCCTTCCCCTTCCCCTTCCCCTTCCCCTTCCCCTTCCCCTTCCCCTTCCCCTTCCCCAGAAACATGCGACGCCGCAAAGCTTACAATAGCTTACTATAACAAACGTGACAACTTTTCGTATGAATTTTTTATGTCGTTTTATGTCGTGACAATTTTTCGTAAGAATTTTTTCCATCTAGCCCCCTTTCATAACGCACAGTATAAGTTTTAGTATTTGTATTAGTATTCCTTCCCCTTCCCCTTCCCCTTCCCCTTCCCCTTCCCCTTCCCCTTCCCCTTCCCCTTCCCCTTCCCCTTCCCCTTCCCCTTCCCCTTCCCCTTCCCCTTCCCCTTCCCCTTCCCCTTCCCCTTCCCCTTCCCCTTCCCCTTCCCCTTCCCCTTCCCCTTCCCCTTCCCCTTCCCCTTCCCCTTCCCCTTCCCCTTCCCCTTCCCCTTCCCCTTCCCCTTCCCCTTCCCCTTCCCCTTCCCCTTCCCCTTCCCCTTCCCCTTCCCCTTCCCCTTCCCCTTCCCCTTCCCCTTCCCCAGAAACATGCGACGCCGCAAAGCTTACAATAGCTTACTATAACAAACGTGACAACTTTTCGTATGAATTTTTTATGTCGTTTTATGTCGTGACAATTTTTCGTAAGAATTTTTTCCATCTAGCCCCCTTTCATAACGCACAGTATAAGTATTAGTATTTGTATTAGTATTCCTTCCCCTTCCCCTTCCCCTTCCCCTTCCCCTTCCCCTTCCCCTTCCCCTTCCCCTTCCCCTTCCCCTTCCCCTTCCCCTTCCCCTTCCCCTTCCCCTTCCCCTTCCCCTTCCCCTTCCCCTTCCCCTTCCCCTTCCCCTTCCCCTTCCCCTTCCCCTTCCCCTTCCCCTTCCCCTTCCCCTTCCCCTTCCCCTTCCCCTTCCCCAGAAACATGCGACGCCGCAAAGCTTACAATAGCTTACTATAACAAACGTGACAACTTTTCGTATGAATTTTTTATGTCGTTTTATGTCGTGACAATTTTTCGTAAGAATTTTTTATGACGTTTTATGTCGTGACAATTTTTCGTAAGAATTTTTTCCAGCTAGCCTCCTTTCATTACGCGCGATAAGAAACTTCGTTTCAAAAACTTTTTCTTGATGTTAGTGTGAGAGTGAAAGTGAGTGAAGTCTGTATCAGAAGAAAATTTTCTTTTATGGTTGGACTAGCAAAAAAAGAATGCAAATAAAAAAAACGAAAAGAAGACAAATTGACTTTACTCTGTTCAACAAAAATGTGCAAACCGTATGGGAGGGCTTTGCAAAAGACCATAGAAACCCACACAATTTTCTTAAAAAATCCCTCTTGCCTTAAATATCAAGAGCACAGATTTGTACTGAAAGAGTTGATATGAGTGTTTCTTTGTTTTGTTTTCAATTTTTTTTGAGGTGACAATACGTTAACACGCACTTTACAAAAATGTAGAAAGAGCTTTCATTTACATAATAAATTTATTTGCGTTAATTCTTGGTATCAGGCGTTTGGTTTTTGAAAAATCGTATATATATATATATATATATATATATATATTTTTTTTTTTGTAAAGGTATATGTGTGTTGAGGTGCATTATGATTTTTTAATGTGACAATGTGAGAGACATTTTTTTGTGTGCTCCCTTTGCTCATTTTTGTTGATCAAAGTATAGTTTTGAAAAGATACCGGAAACAAAACAGGCATTCAAAAAGAAGACTGCTCCTCTTTTAGGAGGGCGACTGGTCACCCTAAACATAACCAAAAATAACGATAATTTTGACACATAACGTAAATTCGTTGTTTACGAACGCATTACTGTGCATCCTGCTTCCGAATTCTTTTGAAGTATCCAAAATTGACGCGTTCCACGCTTTGTTTCTATGGACTTCTACAGATTACTTCAAAAAAGCATTTCCCAAGACTTTCATTTCATTTAAAAAAGACTGTTTAATATTTCTCACCTACATCATAAAAGTTAGAATATTTCTAATTTCTATCATCTCAACAATATTTGCGAGCAATGTGTCACAATGAATCACGATAAAAAGTGAACAAGTCAAAATGAAAAGCCCTTTCTCAATTAGCCATTCAGATTTGGCAAAACAAATTGAAGGTCTATTCATTCCTCACAAAGTATGGTAGAGAAGGTGGGTGGACATTCTGACTGAGCTCATAGAAAACTATTTTATTTTTAATATACCAAAACATGTATAAACTTTTTTTGTTTGCCTTATTATATCTCAAGAACTGATTACAACATTTTGACTGGGATTGAATTCCGCAAGAGTGAGCTTAAAAAGCTCATTAACAGTCATTATAACGAAATCAGGCCAGAATCGTTTCTGCAAAAAATTAAGCTAATGATTGAATAATGACAACATAGGAAACAAGCTTGTTAAGCCATTACAATTGTTTTGTTAAATAATACTAAACATTTAGTTCTTTGCAATACAGGATCATATTAAGTCGCATAAACCAACTATGAACTCATTGAATAAATTTTTCTTCTTCTTGTTGATCTTGACCTTTGTTACGGAGCTCGTTGGTGAAGTATGACACATTCAGAACATATCGATATAAAATACAATTATACAATCTTTTCCCCTATAAGCGAGACTTTATTGTAACCTTACACTATGGTTTCTTCATTCATAATTCGAAATTCACAAAACCACCCAATTGCTCTGTTGATCAAAGTTTCGATCCACCAAGAGCATATTTGGACGTGCATCTGCAACGTGACGTAGAAAACGGATTCGCGGCAGTTCAAATTACCTTGCAACGCAAGAAAACTATTCGAAGATTTATGAACTTGAAGAATCTAAACGGATGCGATTTCTTGACCAAGCATTCCTTTGTACCGTTTATTGAAAGTTTTCGAAATGCTTTCAAGAAATTTGGAGAGTTCCCGAAACAATGTCCAATAAAGAAAGTATGTATGTTATTATTTTGGCTATCTAAAGAAAATTCTACTTTTCGCTTTTAGGAATTTCACTTCTTTTTCAAGGATGTAGTTTTCGATGCGGAATATCTTCCAGCTCTTACACCGGATGGGAACTTTTCATTGAGTGTGTCATTGAAATGCGAAAAGGAATTTTGCTTTAAATTCGAATACGGAGGGAGCATTAGACGCAAATAGATATTGTACAGAAATAAGATTCCAGAAAAACAGACTACTTGTTGACAACTGGAAAAAAGATAAACTTTTGAAGGCAAACAGAATGGTCAACTTTAGATTTAGTAGAACCTATTATATGTATTTCAATTTTCAGTGAAATTGTTTGGATTAGAATATAACATTTGGTGTCAAATATGTGTTACCGACAACTTTAATGATTATAAAAATATAAAAACATAGCGGTACACCACCAAGTTGACTGAAATCTAGGAACTGGGACTAATGAAGTCACCTTTTCAGCCAATCTTACCAAAAAAGTATTTATGTAATTTAGGTAGGACAATTCTCAATGTAACAACTTTTGAAAATTGAACAGTTCACTTCAAAGTTAAGACTGTTTTTTCATTGCCAAAAGAACAAGCACGCTGCCGGGTTGCATGCTCGATTCTCTACTCAAGACAGAAGGAATAGTGTGAAGATGAAGAGTCACAGTTAAAATGTAAGCCTACTATACTGACAACTGAGTGGTCCAACTGAAGGCCCCGGCCCATAGAACGCGTTGCGTGCGGTGGGAGCGGCGCGGCAACTGATGCGGTGAGGTTTGCCCCACGCAACGGATTCGGGTGACCCAATGATTGAGGCTCGGTCTTTTGACAGTTGTGTATTTGCTTAAATTATATTGAAATACTTCACACAGACGTCAAACGAACTAGGGATGAGTCGATAATTCACTGGTACATGGATTATATTTTCTTGAATGCTTCAAATACCTCATATCCACTTAGGATTGAATCCTGTTTCAGATCGAACTAGTGTCAGGTTATACCTTTTTATGATACGTTAAAAACTAAACAGCAAAGTTTTTGACTTTAGCAACAAAAATTTGTTTTAAGCTTTTTTACGAAACGATGACATAGACATTCATCGTCGTTTTTCATCCTTTTTATACTGACTGCAGCTTCTTTGTATGGAACAAAGTTGAACCAGACTCTAAGCAACTGTCGTTTCCAATATTCTTGCAAATGATCAAAAATTGCAAATTGTTCGCTGGCACAAATACCACCAACACACGATGCCATCAAACAGAATGGCCTAAGAACTTTTTTTCAACTCCAACCTCGTAAAGCACCATACATTTTTGAAACCGTTTTATTAATATGTATGTCCCAAGTCCCAACTCAAATTATAATTAAAATATACGCCGAAATTCTTCACTGTTTCTAAATATTCTATTGGTGTATGATTAAGAAACAAAGGAGGATATTGAGTTTGACATTTATTACGACTTAAAATCATTGCTTTTGTTTTTAACGTGTTGAGCATTATCAATAGTCCAGGCAAAGATTTTACACAATTCTTGATTCATTTGAATGGTTTCTTGAGTGTTGAGTCATAACCAATTTTGAAAACATTTTATAAATTTGAATATCGTCTGCATAGAGGTGATATTCAAAGTCAGACAAACATTCGACTATGTCGTTTATAAAACATGAAAATAGGAGCGGACCTAGAACTGAGCCCTGTGGAACACCCTACGGGACTTTTATACTTCTCGAGTACTTTTGATTGTGATACACAAACTGGGATCTGTCTGAAAGATATAAGTTGATCATATTGCACAACGAGTTCTCAAATGAAAATTTGGATTTGAGTTTGAGAAGTAAAATATTATGATCAAAGCTATCATAGAAAAATCCAAAAAAAAAAACAATAAATCCCATCACACCTTTGTCAAATCAAGTACGAATATCATTGCAGACCTTAACCAATGACGTAGTGCAGTTGTGTTTTACACGAAAACCAGATTGGTGGTTAACAATTAGTTTGTTATCATTCAAACATTTTGTTTTCTGCCGGCTTACAATTTTTTCAAAAGCTGAAAAATGGTACGACAGGACGGTATTCAATTTTATTACCTTGCGATGGCTTAGGTAGGGGTATGTATGGTTTAAGCAACTTTCCAGAGATTTGGAAAAACAGAGGAAGTGATTATTGTATTGAAAATGTTTGTTATCTGGTGGAGTAAAAATGGTAATAAGATTTTTAGGAATTCTGGATGAATATTATCCGAACCTGCTGCTTTTGAACTAATTTTGAGAAGCTTATTATTACCTATTACCAAACATCAACACAATTCAGTGATAATGAATTTCTTATGTTGTTATTTTCATTTACGAATGATAAATCATTTGCCATTTTGCTTGTTACGACTTATTCCAGTTTGTCGTATGTTTCTCCAAAAAGTAGAACTTGAGTCACTAGATTTGAGTTTGTGTTGAAAAAATATTCTTTTGCTTTCAGTTTTTTCTTTATAACTAGCCCATTAATCGATTCATGAAATAAAAGTCCATTCAATTTCGAGTTCTTTAAGAAATGACATAATCAATAGACAATTTGTTTCCGTGCAATTACTACCATCTTATTTCCGTGTCTACTGCATTACAAAAAAATGGGCACGACTGGGTCGCACGAACTTGCGATTGTGTTCTAAATACGATATCAAAATCTTAGGGCTGAGTAAAATGTTTTGGTGTTCGCTCTTTATAATATATTTGGTGGTACAGGGTTGCCAACTATACATTAATTAGGAAAATTTTATTAAATCACAAAAAATATTGAAAAAAATTCAATTAAATATTCCAAAGGTCTCAAGCGAAAATCTAAAAACGCCATTCTTTTGCAATTTCTAATACATATAAACGCTAAAAATTTTATCAAAATCGTTGGACCAGTTTTAAAAATAACGGTTTTTTATTTTAGCTTTTTTTAATTTTTTAATTTAATTTTGGTGGGGGCATAACCCCCATTTATTCGGCTTAATACAAGCTATTACTTAATCTAACTTACAGACTTAAACTTAATAGCTAGAACTTAACTAGTTGGAGGGTTTAGGAGACAGAGCTTTAGGCAAGGAGTACTCATGTTGAAGTCAAAACTAGAACAGTGAGAATTGAAAACTGATGGGTTTAGGAAAAGCCATTCATATTTAGAAGGCATGGTTATTATAAATGCTTTGAGTTTCTTAAATCTATTTGAAGTGGTTAGTTCTATATTGACTAGTTTTATAAAAAATTTACTAAATAAAAAATAAGTCTTGTAAAATTCAGTTTGTCGTATGTTTCTCCAAAAAGTAGAACTTGAGTCACTAGATTTGAGTTTGTGTTGAAAAAATATTCTTTTGCTTTCAGTTTTTTCTTTATAACTAGCCCATTAATCGATTCATGAAATAAAAATCCATTCAATTTCGAGTTCTTTAAGAAATGACATAATCAATAGACAATTTGTTTCCGTGCAATTACTACCATCTTATTTCCGTGTCTACTGCATTACAAAAAAATGGGCACGACTGGGTCGCACGAACTTGCGATTGTGTTCTAAATACGATATCAAAATCTTAGGGCTGAGTAAAATGTTTTGGTGTTCGCTCTTTATAATATATTTGGTGGTACAGGGTTGCCAACTATACATTAATTAGGAAAATTTTATTAAATCACAAAAAATATTGAAAAAAATTCAATTAAATATTCCAAAGGTCTCAAGCGAAAATCTAAAAACGCCATTCTTTTGCAATTTCTAATACATATAAACGCTAAAAATTTTATCAAAATCGTTGGACCAGTTTTAAAAATAACGGTTTTTTATTTTAGCTTTTTTTAATTTTTTAATTTAATTTTGGTGGGGGCATAACCCCCATTTATTCGGCTTAATACAAGCTATTACTTAATCTAACTTACAGACTTAAACTTAATAGCTAGAACTTAACTAGTTGGAGGGTTTAGGAGACAGAGCTTTAGGCAAGGAGTACTCATGTTGAAGTCAAAACTAGAACAGTGAGAATTGACATTCCTCAGCATTCGGGAAATGGGTTCTTTGGAGCCGTAGGAGATTCGATGGGTAGGAAGATAGAAGAGACGGGGATTCCGCGTGTTACGAGGGTTAGTATTTAGAAAGATGGATTCGGTAAGGGCTGGACAGTCAATGGAACCTGTAAAGATTCGGTGAATGAAGAGAATGTCAAATATTTCCCTTCGATCTTTCAGCGTATTGAGGTTGAGGAGTTTGATTCGGTCTTGATAAGGAGGCAATATCAAAGGATTACTCCAATTAAGACCACGAAGAGCAAATCGGAGGAAACGGCGTTGTATGCTCTCAATTCTGGCAATGTGCACTTGTTGGAAAGGCGACCAAACTTGACAGGCGTATTCAAGAAGCGGACGAACAAATGAAATGTTATGGGAGCGGGTTACGTAAGGGTCTACAAATTCTTTGGACCATCGTTTCACGAAGCCAAGTGCTGAATTTGCCTTAAGGATTATATCGTCGATATGCTTGAGGAAATTTAGCTCACGGTCGCAAATAATCCCAAGGTCTCGAATCAGTTCAACGGAGGAAATGATTTGACTGTTGAGTATATAGAGTCGGGGAGGAGATTTGATGCGTTTCCGTGAGAAGGTAATTGATTGGCACTTGGAAACATTAAGCTCCAAGCTGTTTTTGGAGCACCATATTGAAAAATTGTCGAGATCTTGTTGGAGGAGGGAAGAGTCTTCAGAAGAAGAAATGACCCGGAAAAATTTTGTATCGTCCGCATAGAGAGAGATAGAGGAGTATTTGATGATCATTTCAATGTCGTTAACACTAAGAATGAAGAGGAGAGGGCCTAAATGGCTGCCTTGGGGAACTCCGGATGTAGCTAAAAAGCGGCTGGATAAGGCGGATCTGAACCGAACGCTGTAAAAACGGTTTTCCAAATAAGAGGAAATCCATCTCAACAGAATGGGATCAAAACCGAGGGTGGAGAGTTTAAAAAAAATAAGTTTGTGGGAGATTTTATCGAAAGCTTTACTGAAGTCAGTTGAAATTACGTCGTCCTCTTTCCCATTCTCCAAGGCTGAGAGGCAAAATGAGACAAAGTCAACGAGGTTTGTTGTTGTTGACCTGCCTTTGAGGAAACCGTGTTGTCTAGGGGAAATGAGAGATTTGCAACGAAAACTTAAATTTTCATACAATATGCTTTCGAAAATTTTGGGTATATGCGATAGTTTAGCGATGGGACGATAATTTTTTACGTCGCACTTAGGACCTTTTTTGTGTATAGGGGTTATAAACGCCGTTTTCCAAGCTTGGGGGAAAACTCCTAGGGATATGGACAAGTTAAAGATTTTTGAGAGAGGAAGGGAAAGATTGGAGGAGCATTTCTTAAGAAGTATGGCAGGTATACCATCGGGGCCAGGAATATACTCATCATTTAGATGATTTAACTTTTCTTCAATTAGAATGGAGTCGAAGAAACGTGGAAGGAATGGATCAAAAGAAAAATTCGGTAAAAACGAGAAATACGCTGAGTCGGGAACAAAAGAATCATCCGTGAAAGACTGTTTGAAGTAACTTGCGAAATAGTTTGCTACCTCGAGTGCATCGGATGAGGTTTCGTTATTGAAAGAAAGGGAGGAAGGGTACCCATCAGATTTTCTTTTGAGGTTGACAAATTTATAAAACGACTTAGGGTCATTAATAATGTTAGTTTTCATTTCGACTAAATAGCGTTGGTAAAGGGAGTTGAAAAGCTCACAGAAGTGCAAATAAGAACCAAGGTAAGCCGAATAGTCAGAAGGAGATCGAGAACGAAGGAAGATCGTCCACAATTTGTTCCTTTTATTTCTTAGAGTACGGAGCCTATGGTTATACCAAGGTGGGGAAGTAGAAGAAGTTTTGAGTCTAGAAAGAGGAACGAAGAGGGATATAGCATTATGTATTTCTCTGTAAAAAGCGGATGTGGCATCTTCTACAGTTAGATTATCAAAATTATAGTGAGTTCTATTGAGATAATCATTAATTTTGCGGAAGTTCGCTTTGTAGAAATCGTATGAATCTGGAGGTACGGGCGTGTTAGATGGATTTGAAGACTGGATAAAAAATGAGAGAAGGAGAGGAGGGTGTAGGTTATCTATGGTTTAGAGAAGCAGGGGTGAGAGTGAGATTGAAGAATTAATGGGATCTGTTGTAAATACAAGGTCAAGTTGCCTACCCATATAGTTGGAGATTCCACTTACTTGGCAGAGGCAAGAGTCCGCAAGGCGATCAACGAACAGACATTCTTTGGCAGAGATGGGGCTGGGAGCAGTGTAAAACGATTGGTCATCTGACAAAGTCCAGTTTAGATACGGCAAGTTGAAGTCACCGAAAATAAGGATCTCATCATCTGGTTCGCATGAATCTGAAATGTCGTCAATCGTTTTGACTGTAAATTCATAAGATTCGAGGGGTTGCGATGGTAAAATATAAAAGCAGATAATGTAAAGCGATTTATGGGGTAGTGTAATTTTGATTGAGACAAAATCAAGGCTTGGGGAAGAGGATGTTGAAAGAAGAGATGAGTCAATTGAATTGGTGACAGCTATCAGGACACCACGACAAGGAGTGTCATCAGTGTAACTGTCTTGATCATCGTCTCGATAAACATTGAAAGTAGAAGGGAACAGTTCCTGGTTGTTAATGCTAGGGATAAGGTTAGTTTCAGTCAGGGCATAGACATCAAAAGGCAAAGCGTGGGATTGTTGAAGGACTGCTCTAGTTTTAGAGCGAAGTCCTCTTACGTTTTGGTAGTAAAAGGTAAGAGGCAGATTCTGAGATGCTGAATTATGAACGAAAAAACTTTTCATGGTCCGCTCTGCTACGTTGAAGGTGAGAAATGCGTTTAGAGTGGATGTAATGTCCAAAAGCACATAGATCACTTTCAACTTTTTGAGGAGGCACATCAAAATACTCGTGGTATTTAAAAAAGAGCTTCTTGAGACTAGTGACGTCAGTGGGGAGACCTTCCTGTTGAATAGAAACCATAACACTAGTTCTAGTCTTACCTTCATAGCAAAGGGAGTCCGGTTTGTCGTGAAGATAAGACAAAAAGATTCGTATGTTCTCATAAGTTTTTTTGTCTCAAAGTCTCGAGAGAGCATAACGCGATTCAGTTGAATCAATATTTTGCTGGGTAAGTTTGACTGTGGGTGGTAAAAGGGGGTCAAAACTGGAAGTTGAAGTGGACGGTGGTTCAGGTATGCCAGGATTAAGTATGTGGGAGCTAATAAAATTAGGGTATTTAGCTCCAGATGTAAGGTCGAAGCATGGGAAGGGTGATTTATCCAGAGAAGAGGGTGATGAGAGGGGTTGATTAGAGGGTAGAGATGAAGGGAGAGATGTGGGAGTTAAATTAAAAGAAACTCTACGCGGAGGCTTAGGTTGAGCATGGTTGTGCTTCGGTTGGGATGTAAACTGATTATTTTTAGTCTTAGATTGAAGTAAGGACTGTCTAGGCATAGGAAGGGGTTGGGACTTATGAAGAGTCTTAGGTTGGTGCTTAGGTTGGGGCTGTGACTGAGGTCCAGGTTGAGGGGTAAGTTGGAAATAATGATGAGGACGGCTAGGGATATTAAATGGTGGTGCGAAACTGGGCATGATCTGGGTTTTGAAGGACCAATTGGGACCAGAACTCAGGCGCTGTTTTGATTTCAGCTTATTTACTGTCCTGGGATATTTGGACACAATTATATTGGCCAGATTAAAAGCCTCACCTGATGGGTTTAGGAAAAGCCATTCATATTTAGAAGGCATGGTTATTATAAATGCTTTGAGTTTCTTAAATCTATTTGAAGTGGTTAGTTCTATATTGACTAGTTTTATAAAAAATTTACTAAATAAAAAATAAGTCTTGTAAAATTCAAGTATGCAAAATTTAAGATCTTAGCAAAAGTTAATTTGACAAAAAATTTGAGAAAAATCTAAGTCATGGTTTTGAAGTTATTTCAAAAAATCAATTTTTTTTTAAATTTTTTTTAAAAATTTCAAAAATTAAAATTTTTCAAATCTTGTTATGCAGTTTTCCTAAAACAACTTAAAACTTCTAAAATACAAAATTTCGTAAACATCGTGCAAGCCATTAACGAGAAAGTCGGTTTTGAAAAAAACGGTACTATGGGAGGTACCGTTTTTATACTTTTTCCAGAATTTTTTATTTACATCATAAGAAAGACAATCAAAAATTAATTCTTCACACACAGTTTTATCAAAATTGTTGGAGCCGCTTTCGAGAAAAGTAAGTATTATCATATCGGTTGTATGGCAGGTACCGTTATTTCAAGACCTAGAGACCCAATTCCAAAAACCCCTCTGTAGACTGCTCCATAGACCCTAACTGCAAATTTTGAAAAAAATCGGTCAAGTGGTTCAGGCTGTAGATCCATATACAGACAGACATACAGACATACAGACAGACAGACAGAATTGCAGGACCCACTTTTTTCGTATTCTCTATCGTCGTAATGTCGTATTTAATTGTTATCTCAAAATTTTTTTTCTGCACGATTGCAAGACTTGCCTTATAGTACCTATAATCGCAAGTAAAAAGAAAGATGCTACCCTGGTAGTACAACGGACAGACGATTTGGTCTGAGTGCTCCAGGTTAGCACAAGCCTTTTCTTTTTCGAAAAGTAGATAAAAAAAATATAAGCTGGGATTAAAACTGTAAAAATTTCAATTGGATCTTATTGAGGGACTAAGAATGCAAAAAAATTACAAGAATGACACCAACAAGTCTTGGCTTGAAGATGGCAGCCCTTCTCCTGGAATCTTTAATGTAATACAAATGCTGATATTTTATGTTACACAATGGGGGATCAAAAAATTTATTTTCTTTTAATAGCTCCCCTGTATTCATAGTTATAAACAAAGTTTTTTTCGAGGGTGTAAAATTTGACTTTAAGTGAATAATTTCCATCAGGTGTAAATGGCGGAAAAATTTCCGGATCAACAGCTATGTCCTTGAACAAGAAACGGAATTCCTAAAAAATAAATTAATACAATACATACAACATTTTTTAAATAATTTATGAAAATAATCACAACTTGGTTTACTTTTTTCACTGGACAATGTCTAGGGATCTCTCCATACTTTCTCAAAATATTTCGTATGTTTAAAAAGCGGGTAATAGCAGATTTTCCATCTATGAAATCGCTATATTAACTCTGAATTCTTTGTCGTACATATTCATACCTCACAATTGAGTTCTACGACTAGAAAAGGTAACATCAGCAGCGGTGAAGGAAATTTATTCAACAGTCCCATTTTGTTTTATGTGAGTTAATGCTCTCTATTCACACAAATGAGAATATTTACTAATCGTTATTATTTCCTAACTTTATTTTGTAATGGAAAACAACAATTTGATAAGCAATTTTTATTTATCACTTTCCAATGATTTGGTCAATCAGTTAGTGCTTCAAAAGTTGTTAAAAATCATTTACCATTTTATAATTACTTCATGAGCTTTCAAAATAGGTTGCTTAATTAGTTTTTTAAGGGGTAACACCATTGTAAATTTTTAAAAAATTCGATTGTTTTTTATTCTTCAAAAATACTTTACTTTTCGAATACGGGGAACTTTTTTTCTTGTAATTTTGAGTTCTTTCCCAAGCGCGTCGGAGGGCTCCGAAACGACACTTCCGTCAGATGTTCTACATTTTGATTTCTATCTTCTCAAATACACTTACATCTAATAGATGTCATAATAGAGCATTTATATTCAGGTAGAAGCACTTTTAATCAATAGTACGTAAGTGTAGTAGGTGTCAACACGTGTAAAGAAAATGCACTTTTTAAACTATAAATTCGTTTTTCTCGAAACCCGACTTTTCAATACGGCACGCAGCATAACTCCAACAGTTTTCGTTCTTTTCATTCGAATTTCTTACAATATCTTGAAAATAAGATTTTGAAGAGAAATACTTAGGCAATTTTTGAAAAGTTAATTTAATCACTATTTATTAGCAAATGATTATTCTTTTTTCTGTTGAAAACTTAACGTTCTAATTCAATTGCTCGCCAATCACACAAAACTCAATATTTTGAAAATCCCCTACGCATTTCTCTAGTTTTAAACATGTACAATAAAAGTTTTTATTTTATATTTATATAAATCCAAATTTGCGGCAGCTACACTGCGTTCCGCAGAGCTCCTCGTATTTTACGTGCCTCGCGAAAATGAGTATGGTGCCGCCATTTTTGAATTTTTTTTTAAAATAATTTTCTATTTTGTTCTTAAATAGTACGCTAAATAACTTCCTCCCTTATTATAACTTTATTACCTTTCCTTCAACCCAAAAAACAAAAATGACATAAAACACGTTTTATGTATGCTGTCAAAGTGGTGTTACATTTTAATTAAAGTTGCTTTAGAAATCGGTTTTTGGTTAATTAAACTACAAGATCTCATGAATCTCTATCGCGGTCACAACGCAACGTTGCGGTTGACAAACCAAATAATGGGTCTCCTCTTTAACAGACTCGTCATAGAGTTTCTGACGTTGTCTCTATGAAGCCATACACTGTCTGGTTTTGCTGGAAACTAGCAGGCGATATAATTGTTTAGTGCACTTACTATACAGTTTGTTCCGTAATTTGTGTCCTACAGTAAGATTCGCGTCTCACTTAGACATCACTCTTTGGCGATTCAAAAAAAAAAAATAAAAAAATAAACGCTAACTTTGACTTACCCTAACCCATTATACGTTTGATTTCTCTGTCAGTAGAAACTGATGGTAGATACTTCATGACATTTTTTAGTCGAAGTAGTAATCTTTAAAACTGTTTTTTAATTGGGCTGGAATGCAGCGAGGATTTGATTTTAAGATAATTTTTTTTTAAAAAAACACTAAAAAATTTACTTTGTAAATTACCAAAAATGTAATTTTCATTTAAAAGATTTCATTTATAATACACTAGCTGAGCCGCCCGGCTTTGCTCGGATCTGTAGTTTTAAGGTTCCCGTTTTCCGTCTTCCATTTCCAACCCCGTTCCTGAAGGAATCTTCCGTTCCCGTGGAAATATGTGAATGAGATATAAGTCTATGTCACTGAGGGATAATGTAACATCCTAGAGTTGAAAGAATTTTTGAAATCGGTCAAGTAACTTTATGGTTCCCGTTCTCGTTCCTGTTTCTGTTCCTGTGGGATTATAGGGATGAAATATAGTTAAAATTACTGATTAACGGAGACAATGTAGCACCCCTAGTGCTAAAAGAAATTTTGAAACATGTGGAGTAGTTTCTAATTTTCCGATCCCAACCCCGTTCCTGTGGGAATATGGGGATCAAACCTTGACAGGAACCATATCTGCACTAAATTTTGTCTACCCTAAAAATTTCATAAAAATCCGTTGGGTGGCTTTGGAGTTTACCCCGGACATACATACATACATACATACATCCTATTTTATAAATATAGATTTTCTATAAAGAGTAGCAAGTCTGCAGAACTGGAATAACTTCTTTACATCCAAATCATTCAGAAAGCGTACGACTTGGTTTAGAGATAGAATGTTGCTTCCAAAAAAATCCTTTCTCATTTCCTTAAAAATCGGACATTTTCCCATAAAATGAGCCACAACTTCTCTTTCGTTAAAGTTGCATAGCGAACATATAATGGGTAAATATTCTCTTAAAGTTCAGTGGTAGAAGTTCTGCTCGAAGTTTTACTCTATCATCTATCTATCCAATCAGCGCATCAGACTGTTTTGTTCCTTATGGCTTGCAGTCTTGCAGAGCTACTGTCTTGAGAAGTCGATTATCATCCATCTTTAATGCCCTTAATATGTAATCCACTTGAATTTTCAAAGTTCTTATGAAAAGCGGGGATAAACCGGTTTTTAACATGATTACGTAGTTAGGTGTACTATTCGGCAATTGAAAAATTCTTTTGCAATAGTATTGCAGAAGCTTCTCTACTGTATCATACATCTTCGTTCCCCAAGTTTGCGCCGCGTAAAAGAGTACTGATCCTGATACTGCTTCAAATATCCTGTACTTGCTGCTATGGCTACATTTTTACAATAGAAACATCTATTCCAATTAGAGTTCACAGCACTTTTAGCTTTCATGAGTTTATCTTTCAAGTTCAAGTGTTTTTCCATATTTAAAGTTCTATTGAAATTAACTCCAAGGTATTTAAATTCTGTAACAATTTCGATTAGTTCTCCATCGTAGCTCCATTTTTCGTTTGCGCGATTGCGTTCCCACGTTTGAAAATCAAAACCTTGGATTTTTCCAGGTTGACGATTAAATTCCAAAGTTAACAAAATTGAAACAGACGATTTATCATTAGCTGAAGTGATTCTGGTGAGGCTTCCAAAAGTACAATGTCATCCGCGAACATCAAAACTTTAATTATTATCATTTCACCGTACTTGACACCGTACGGTTAAAGGTCCGCAAGATCATCAATGAATAATGCAAACAAACTTGGGCTCAATGTGCACCCCAGCCTGACTCCCGATTTTGTATTGAATCCTTTCAACAGCAATTCTCCATTCCATACTTTTGCCGTAGTGTTCTCATACAGTTTCTGTAAAATTCTTCCAAGCTTCCATGACATGCCGTTGTTGAAGAGCTAGTAGATAAGTGCTTTTATGAGGCATATAGCTTCTTTTGTTTGCCAAGAAATGATTCTGCAATGCTCTTGAGGGTAAATATATGTTCCACTATGGAATATCTTGACCTGAATCCTGCTTGAAACTCTTTCAGGAGTTTGTTTTCATCGATCCATTTGGTAAGTTTTTGCAAAATAAGCGTGAATATCTTATATGACGCATTAAGAAACGATATACCTCTGTAGTTGGATGGTACATTCAAAGCTTGCTGATCAGTTCCATTGTACCATACTTATAAAATTCAGCTGGTATGCCATTTGATCCAGAGGCTTTCCCGTCTTTAAGTTTCTCTAAAGTTGAGGTCACTTCTCTATATTCTATTGAAGAATCAAGAACTGCACAGTACAAAGGTGGAGTTGCATATTCAAAAGAAAGTTTTTCTTGTATTGGATTCAACAATCTTTCAAATTGAGCTACTAGAAGTTGCGGACTTAAACTTGAATGTATTGAATACCTTGCACCATTGAGTTGTTTTGCCAGGTTCTAGAAATCGTTCGTGCTTCTATATACTGCCAATAGTCTGGTTTCAGCTTCAAAAAACGCAGCTCTTATTGGTAAGTAGATATTGGTTGTTGAAGTGCTCAGCATTGCAAGATCTATAAGTTTTAAGCCAAACGATAAATATCGCATTTTTTTGCAGTCTGTGTCATACCATGGCGCAATAAAGTTCTGCCGACAGCTTATATTTACAGCATCATCAGGACAGTAGACTTTTATAATTGTATCAAGCTAATATCTTGTCTATTAAGTGCTCTATTCAGCCTTGATTGATATTCGGTCTTAAACGGTAATTTCCACTTCAATTTTGGCAAAGTGTTCATATCATATGGGACATTTTCCACTTTCAAATCTGTCATACGATCATTCCATTCATTGCCCACCAGACTATAGTCTATCACAGAAGTTCTTTGTCAACCAACAAAAGTAAAATCGGCATTCGTTTCAGGCACGCTTGTACCATTTTGTATGCATCACATTGCTTGATAAGCTTAGGTCCCCTTGGATTAGTAATCTTGTCCTTTGAGTTGCGTCTATTCCCATAGTCACGTTTTCAATCCCTAATTGGCTTCCTGTTCGGGCATTCATATCCCCTATCACCAGTAAATTAGAAGTTTTATCATTAGATATTATTGCTTCCTGTTTCTCAAAAACGTTATTCCATTGATTCGAATTAAGGTTGGTCGGAATGATGCGAAAACTTTTTTTCCAAAATGCGGACCTTAATATACGTAACCCCTTCATAGCCTTCAAATTTACAAAAAGTCTAACCCAAAAAAATATCCACCACAAACTCTTCCTCTTGAAATTGTTTTTACTGCTGGTATTAGTTTAAATTTAAAACTCTTAAATTTACATTGAATACTAAAAAGATTGGTTTCCATAATAAATGTCTCATATAAAAAAACAGAATCAAATTGATTAACATTTAAAAATAGATAAAATTTTAAAAATCTTTAAATCTTATTAGAAAAAATCCTGTAATTCATTTGATTTTCTTTAGTTCTTTGATTTTCATTTATAAATGTAATCTAATTTAATTTCTCTCTATTTAAATTTAGAAAAATGTAGTTTCATGGAAACTAGCAAAAAGTGAAGAATGCTACTATGGTAGTACAACGGACCGTCGATTTGATTTGAGTGTTCCAGGTTAGCTTAACCCTTTTCTTTTTTGTTAAATAAATGAATAAATATATAAAATCCGATTAAAACGGTCAAAATTTCAAGTGTATCTTTTGCGGAGACTAAGAATGCAAAGAATTACAAGGATGACACCAACAATTCTTGGCATCAAGATGGCGATGCTCATCTTAGAATCTTTAATGTAATACAAATGCTGATACCTTAGATCACACATGAGGAATCAAAAAATTTATTTTCTTCTAACAACTCCCCTGTATTCATAGTTATAAACAAAGTCATTTTCTGGCGTAAAAAATTTGACCTTTAGTGAATAATTTCCATCGGGTGTAAACGATGGGAACATTTCCGGGTCAATAGCTATGTCCTTGAACAAGAAACGGAATTCCTAAAAAAATGTATTTAAATTTTTTAAATAATCAATGAAAATAATCACAACTTGGTTTACTTTTTTGACTGGACAATGTATAGGTAGTTCTCCATACTTTTTAAAAATATTTCGAATGTTTATGATGCGGCTAACAGAAGATTTTCCATCTATGAAATCGCAAACACTTCCGTTCTGTATATTCATTACTTTTCTTACAAATTTCTTGTGTTGAATAGTCAATTGGATGGCACAGAATATATTTTTAGTATCACGTTGCAGACTAACGTCAACATATGCCCGAGGTGGATCGAAGTTTCTATCAACGGAACAATTTGAGGATTTGATATATTTTGGATTATGAGTGCAGGATCCATAGTCGATGGTTACAATAAAATTCCGCTGTCAGAGAAAGAGGTTGATAGACAAAAAAAAAAGAAAAAAAAAAACAATTAAGTAGTTACATAATATTCTTTGTCGTACATATTCATACCTCGCATACGACTAAAACGGTTATCATCAGTAAAGGCAAAGGAAATTTGTTGAACAGCCCCATTTTGTTTTATGTGATTTAATGCTCTCAATTCACACAAATGAGAAAATTTACTTACCTATTGTTATTATTATTTCGTGGTAATTGAAAAGAACGATTAGAAAAGCAAATTTTTTTTATCACTCTCCAACGATTTGGTCAATCGGTTAGAGCTTCAAAAGTTAAAAATCATTTACCATTTCATAATTACTTCATGAGCTTTCAAAATAACCTGCCTTAGTTATTTTTTTTAAGCACAAATTGCTTTAGAGATCGGTTTTTGGTTAATCAAACTACAAGATCTTATAAAACTCTATGGTGGACACTACGTTGTGGTTGAAAAATTAAATAATGAGTCTATTATTAGACCATTAACAAAATATTCTATTTTTTCGTTTAATTTTTTTCGTTTACTTTCTTCGCACTAAACGAAAAATCTAGTTTTCACACTCGTCATAGAGTTTCTGATGTTGTTCTCTAATGAAGCCAGTTCGGTTTTGCTGAAAACGAGCATGCGCCACAATTGTTGAGTACACCTACAACACAGGGTGTTCCGTAATTTGTATACCATACTTTGAGATGTGATTCTTGGTCGCATTCTTAGATAAAAATTGTCTTTCAGTAAAATTTTATTTCAACTGTCGAAAAGCGTTCGACGACTAGAAAAAAGATTATCTTTGGCGTATTCAAAACCACTTCATGTTCGATTTCTTTGTCAGTACCTACTGATGTTGGAGACCTTGTTTTTGAGTCTCTTTTTGTAGAAATACTTATATTTGATATTGTAAGGTGTCCGCTATCTAAGGTTTTTTTTCAACTAGTGCTTACTTAGCTCATGTCTCATTTGACAGATAATTAGTTTTATTCTTCCGCTAAACGAATATGGTTGTGTATAAGTTGAACAACGCTGGAAAATATTGCGACATTACTTTGAAAATCATGCGGTAATGTAGTAATAATAATAATGCGTACGGATTTTGGGAGAAGAGAAGAACCGTCAGCTCAGTATCATCGTTCATTATCTTGTGGATAATGTGAAAGAAATTGGCATCCTCATCAATAAACCAAAGCGTGAAAAGCCAAAAACAGTCCGTACTTCCGATAATATTGCTGCTGTGGCGTGAAGCGCCATCAACATCAATTAACCGTCATTGTTGAAATACAGTTGCACACAATCGATAATGTTCTTAAAAATTGGACCGATCGTAAAATAAATAATAAAAAAGAAATTTGAGAAAATATTCAGTTTTTTTTTGCATTTTCAAAAAAAAAAGTTATTTTGCGGACCCTTCATTTACATAGCTAGCACTAAACGACGAACATGCTCGCCGCGAGCATGTTCGGCGAGTATGTTCGTAGTCTAGGGCTAGCTTTAGGCTAATAAGGATGAAAACTTTGACAGAGAGGTAATTTCTTTTTTCAAAAAACGCTTAGTAGACATAAATTTTTCTTTAAAAAAAAAAAAAAAAAAACAAAATAATATCAAAGAAAACTCAAAACCCCATACATTTTATGATATTTGAAAATTTTGGCACTGTAATTGCGAGACACCCTTTAAAAAAAATCATTGAGGCCTTGAGGCCGCGGTCGTGCGTATTGATGCTGTGCCGAAAGAATCGATTTCAAGGTGCAACCTATTGAAAAGCACTTTGAAGAATTCGACCGTCCGTTGTATGATCTATAAAACAGCTTATCATCTAGTGCTCCAATGGTTTTAATGGGTGCTTTTATAGACGTGTGGTTTTAATTTAGCAGAACTTTTCTCGGAGTCAGTCTTTTTGACAGTTGTCACGTGATTTCTGCTTGTTTTTTTTTTCTATTTCAATTCGTGGAAGTATTGAAGCCGGAAGACAAATGGGCACTTCGTACGTTCGTTAAATTTAAACGCCGGCCGCGCCGATTCTTACACATTTTCGAGTTTCAAACCAGAGTTGTGGGGTTTTATAAAGTCGCTTGTCTACGTAGATAAGAATGACACTATTCCCATTTTAGTGTACTCAAACTTGTTAAAAGCATTGCTTACGACATAATGCCGTTTCACAGTAAACTAATTTTCTCGTGTAAACTACATGTGTATGAATTTAATTTATTTACAAAAATTAGTCCACACCACCTTATTTGGTCTTGGAGATGACAATGAAAAGCATGGTGTTTTTGTTGCAAACTAAAGGTGAAAGCTTGGTTGAATGGAAAGCGCTTGGCAAGGGGCGCTCTAAGCTAAGATGTGCCATCCCATTTATTTATTTTTTCGATTCTATAGGAAACTTTGGAGTTCCACAAGGAATCGATATTGGACCACTGATTATATTTTCAACAGATAGTGAAGTCAACGGGTATGTTATGAGTACATTGCCTGACACACTTAGGCCGCAAGGACCCATTGTGATACCACAGAGATCAGCAAGTTAATCACCTACTGATCTCAGAAGCCCGATGTAAGATCAACGAGTTGATCACTTATTAATCTTATCCATTACCGGACTAGCCGGTTAATTACCCGCTAGTCGAACAACGCGGAACTTTCAATGTATTTCGAAAGACTTTTAGGGTCTATGTAAGCTAAGTCGCTAGTATCATCGAAGAAGAATTCACCGAGATGAGTTTTCCTCCTATGAAGTAGTGCAGGGCATGAGCAATTAAGGTCTTGAACGGTTTCTTCCTCTTCTTCGTCCATGAAGCTTCTGCAGAAATCATTGGAAAACACACCAAGTCTTTTGGCGTGTCTTTCTATTAGACAGTGTCCCGTAAGAACACCCATGGTAGAACCTAGATACAGGCGGTTCAGGTCTAACAAACTCTTTGAGCGTTTTGAGTCTACACAAGGAAAAACTTTTTTGATTGCAAGGCAGTTGCTAAACTCAGTCCATCTAGTGTTTGTTATTCTTGAAGCGTGTTGTCTAAGTTAGAGTTTACATGTAGCGATATGTATGTTGTTCTATTCTCAGCGTTGGGTAGTGGTCGTGCCCTTTTTGGCTAGTTCGTCTGCCATACAGTTGCCTGATATGTCCCTGTGCCCTGGCACCCATGAAAGGTGAATGTTGAACTGATTTGACATCTCCCTCAGAGACATTTTACAATTTTGAACCGTGATGGATTTTGTAGCGACAGAGGCAAGAGATTTAAGGGCAGCTTGGCTGTCCGAGAAGATTCGAATATCCGTGGAGGGTATGACGTTTTCTTTGAGCCAAGACAGCACCTCCTTAATCGCCAGAATTTCCGCATGGACAACACTACAATGATCGGGTAGGCGGAAGAAAAGACTGAGATTCAGTTTTTCTGAGTAGATTCTACTTCTACCTTCGCTGGAT
The DNA here is from genome assembly GCA_914767635.1 of Melanostoma mellinum. Taxonomy (NCBI): domain Eukaryota; kingdom Metazoa; phylum Arthropoda; class Insecta; order Diptera; family Syrphidae; genus Melanostoma; species Melanostoma mellinum. Next base: position 246,570,476 of record OU612058.1, on the reverse strand, counting down.
TTGGACCATCGGTGTAGAAGTTTATTGCTTCATTTTCCAAAAAAGTGCCATTTTCCCAAGCTTCTCTTGAAGGTATGGTTACTTGCAAATCATTATCAAACACCAATTTGGGGGTGGTATAGTCGGATTGATTCGGTAGGAATCTAAACAGAAAAAAAAAAAATGTCCACGGGTATCGTCTTTCGCCTGGAATTGTCCAATCCTCCGATTGATTGCTATGAAGAGTGCTGTCTCGATTAGCCGACCGAATTTACAAAGTTTAAGCATAAACATCAAATAACATAGTTTTTTATTTGAAGTTTTGTACTAAATTTTGTTAAAATGCATTAAGCGAAGTTCTTAAATGCATCAATTCGAAAAGTCGGCTACTCACAATATAGAGGTATTAATCCCTCTCGTATACAAAAGTTTTCATTGTCTGTGATAAGAAATTAAACCTACATTTGTGATACCAAGGCTTTGTTCGATTTGTGCCACTAGAATTGTTTTTGTTCATTCCAAGCAAAGCTCAATAATAATTTTTGCGCCCGAGGCTTCTTTTACTAGAATTCCTCATGACCAAAAAAACCTTACTTTTGGTGGGACATTGCAAGCCAACACCTTCGATGAAGGTGCCATGTAAAACAAAAACTGCCCCATTTCTGATTATTGATTTTATTTTGCATGTTTACATCAATACTTTTGGATTTTAGCATTGGGATTCAGATCCTTCAAAGTGTCAAATAAAATTGATAGAACGAAATGAATCTATAATGAATCTACATCAAATTTATGGACGCAAGCCCCAAATGGAATTATTGTTTTGTCTTGACTTCTTTTCAATGCACCAAATGCCTTGGAAAGCTTCACCATTTCGGCAATACGATGCCGTCGAACATCTTCATTGAATTTTTTGATTTTGAGGGTTGCCAAAAGCTTTTCAACTTTTGATAAACATCTGTGAAGTAGAAAAGGACCATTTTTGATAGACATTCATACCGATATTTCAATTAGAATTGGCAAGTTCCAAAAACTTATACCCTTTAGATCGCATATGGTCAATTTTAGAACCTACCTTGAGTTCCTCAATGAGTAAACACCTGGCAGTTTTTGATTCTTTTTAAGTTCACGTATTTGCAGTGCCACACATTTAAGCAAGTCGTTTGTCGCTCTCAGTTGCAGGCCTACGAGCTTAAAATGATCATGAATGTATTTTCGTGAATAAAAACCTCGGAAGGTGGCTTGAATGACAGTAGCTGATCTGTTGTAATGTACCATCATACGACTCTGAAGTGTTTTCTCTAATATCAAGAAGAAACGTGCCCTCCCAAGAAAACCTCGCCAAGTCTTTTGAATTATAACTGCTGAACGACGCAACAGTAGAATCATTTTGCGAACTGTCCATCCGCGAAAATACGATTGAATTTTAACGGCAGCTTTGAACTTTTTGTGGGCATGTAAGCCTGCAACTCTGTCAATGATATGAAACAACTTTATCAGGTACTATAGCAAATAATTACAGCCCCAACGCACTTTGATAGAGTTGTAATGGCCATGCGTAGCCAAGATTCAGTGACGCCAGCATATTCTTGTTCGCAGATAACGTGTTCTTCAAAAAGATCTGGAAAATCATCTACTTCCAGCGTGGATGAAGACAGTTCCATGATTTGGAAAAGCTTTTGAAGTATAAAACAAAATAAGAAAGTCTAAAGTTGCTATGATTTGACAAAAAATGAAGTAAAGTATCTAGAATTTATATTCTTTCAATTAACCTTATCTCTAAAGTACTTCACATCTTTTTATGTCTTACCGAGAAAACTCTCAAAAAAAGTCCATAAAACCATAAAGCCACAGGCTTCGAAACTAATTTACGACGATCACTGCCAAAGTGATTCGACCTAAAAACTATCCACTTACAGTCAACAACATCAAAAGCAACATTCATCAATCTAAGCAACAGATCTTTGCCCAAAAGCCTCCTCATCATTAAATTTACATCATTATCAACACCGTCGCTGACTCTGATGACGACTATCCCATGTGAATACAAATAAAAGGCCATCGCATATAAATTTGAGCGGCAAAGTCTAAAGGGCTTAAACAATGCATGGCGGTGCGAAGCAAATAACCAAACCGACACGCAACACGCTTCGTTGATTAAGACCTTTTTAATTTAAGCCGGTAGGCAAAGAATGAAACAACAACAACAACAAACAATAGAGAAGACATAACACACGCACTGGAACAAAAGATACAATCGACTTTGTGCTCACACAGTTGTTGTCGGCCTTTTTACCTGACAGCATTTACAACTCCAAAGATGGATAAAGTTGTAAGCGCTGGGGTTTTTAGCCTTTTCACGGAAGTGGTTACAAGATGTTAACAGAGTGAGTGGTATGAGGAGAAGTCATTTGATTAAGCTCTGCTTGCGGCAGGCGTGAGTAGAGTTTTAAGGTTTGGTAATAGGATGTTCAAAAAAAGAAGAATTTGCCTCCTGTGAGGATTGAACTCACGACCCCTGGTTTACAAGACCAGTGCTCTGCCACTGAGCTAAAGAGGCTGCTTGATGAATTTCCCATCTTAGAAAACACAGTGTCTATATCGAAAAAAAAAACAATCAGTCTCTTATATTCATATACCTATTGTTATAAAAAGTATTCAAAGAGCTATTGTTATAGGCAGTTGATATGCTGAATACGCGAATAAGCATCTGTTTTGAGGGAAATGAAGTGGAAGAGATAAATAAACCACATTTCTAACATTGATATAGACCTATAAATAGTAGTTTGTGAGAAACTTTGCTGAGTTAGTGGAGCAACATATTTTAAATGCGGGGTATTTCCAAGCCACAGGAACACTCCGTTAATGATAACAGATTTGAAAGTAAACAGAGTTTTAATTTCAAGTAATTTTTTTTTAAAACTGTTCGACAGAGAATTTGAAACTCAAGAAAATGGGAGTTTCTATGATGCCAATAAATAAGAAAATAAGTCTTAGATGCCTTATAAAAAACCTTCATAATTTTGGTTCACTTACACGACATTTAAGACAAGTTTAAAAATTGATTGAAAAATAGTGCCAACTTTAGCGGAACACCCTGTATAGCACTGGTATTTTTGAACAGCTGTTTCGAATTGCGTGCGATTTTTTTGTCAAGTAATATATATCAGGCTTATTAATGGTTTTATTTACTGAAATACGCTCAATTACATTCTGTCATTTTTCTTTATGAATTTCGTAGGTACCCACCAAAAACAACAAACAAATTAACTTTTGAGATGGAATCGGTTCTCGTTCAGGAGACCAGTCATGTTTGCACATTACCATGGCGTGGCGTAAGACTAATAATACCGGTGACTGGTATGCATGAAGGAGAGATTAAAACTGAGGAATCGGTTAAGCTAGGTTAGGTTAGATTAAGCTGCCAGTATGCGCAAATCGACACATTTAGACCACGGAGGGTTCATTCTATGCGTCTATACTTGGTCTTTCTGTTTGTAAATCCTTTCTTCCTGTTAATGTTAAATTAAAACTAGCTAAGTCTATAATTATTCCAATCATATGCTATGGATGTGAATTATTCGTTAACCCCAATTCCAGTGCTATGTATACAGGGTGCGACCAAAGTATGGAAACCCCTGGACAAATGGCAGAATATGCGTTAAAAAAAATCAAAGACCCTATATCCGACGTATTTTTTGACGAGGAATCCGATGGTGACCTTGAATTTGACCTTGGACGTAACCTTGAAGGCCCAGCGACCCAAAAATCGATTTTTCAAATGGAAACCCCCATTTTTTATTGCAGATTTGAAAAGAACGCAAAATTTTACGAAAAAACAAGTATTTTATTTTATTTTGCGCTCTTTCCAAATCTGCAATAAAAAATGGGGGTTTCCATTTGAAAAATCGATTTTTGGGTCGCTGGGCCTTCAAGGTTACCTCCAAGGTAAAATTCAAGGTCACCATCGGATTCCTCGTCAAAAAATACGTCGTATATAAGGTCTTTGATTTTTTTTTTAACGCATATTCTGCCATATTTCCAGGGGTTTCCATACTTTTGTCGCACCCAGTATACTAAATGTTGCCTTTAACTCTGTTGCTCGTTATGTTTTCAACCTCCGTAGATATGGTCATGTATCATCAGCATCACGACAGCTGCTTGATTGCAGTTTAGAAAACTTTTTTCAAATATCGCTCCTTAACCTTATTATTTAAAATAATTAACAACAAAGAACCCGTTTACATTCTAATTTTGAGTTTTCCGTGTTTGCACATACATACATACATGTTTGATAGGTGTGTGTCGAATTTTGCTCAAACAGATGTCAATTTTAAGATGAATTAACCACTCTTTTCATTAAATTCTTCTTTTTTGGTTTTTAATTTTTTTTAATAACCAAGACAATAATTAAAGCTGGACATACTGAATAGCTCGTACCCGTGGTGCGATGGTTAGCATGTCCACCTGCTAATCCAGAGGTTCGAGGTTCGAATCCCAGCAGAGGCAAAAATGTTTTTCCACGGGTTTCGCCTTTCGCGAGGAATTGGCAAGTCCTCCGTTAGTAAATTCACTGCCATGAAAAGCGCTTTCTCAATTAGCCGTTCTGAACCGGCCCAAAATTGTTGGTCCCCTCCATTCCCTCACAAGGTTTGGTTGCGAGAAATGCGCTAGGCCCAGGGGCTCCTCGCTCTGTTGCGCCACCCTATTTATTTATTTATTTATTTATTTATTTATGCTGAATAGCTCATTGCTCCGTAGATCTGATTGAAATGAAAAACGGCACGCATTTAGTATCTATCAAATTTGTTTGTGTAGTTCGTGGCGAAACTGTGTTTGCACAGACACACGTTTGAATAAACTTGTTAGCGTAGTGTATGAACCCTATTAGTCAAACGATTCAGAACTTAGTACCACAAAGGAGAGACTTTTAAGGTCATTGTTAGCAAAATCACTAGTATCGTCGAAAAAGAAAACACTTAGGTCTGTTAGCCGTGCGGGTTGGGCTCGAAATCTTGAATTCCAATATCCCGAACTGTCAACTCTGGCGTGAAAATCCCAATTTCAAAATCCCGAATTACAAAATAACCCATTCGGGATTTTGATCACTTGGAATGTTGCGATTCAGGTTTATGGTACGTCCCCAGCAATCGCAGGGCATGAACAAGGGAGATGTTGGATTGTTTCCTCTTCCTTCTCGTCCATGCAATTTCTACAAAAACAAAAACCATTGAAGTAGACAAGTCCTTTCAAAAGCTCTTAAAGATTTGTTTAGTAATCAGTCATGTAGGAAACGCACTAGTAGCCGGACAGTGTTAGTACCCGGACACTTTGACCTTTTTTTGCGATTAATAGATAAATCACACAAAAAAATCCACAAACAACAACATACATGGGTCCTTCAATGTGTCCTATACCTGCATGCAAAGTTTCAGGTACTCTAAATGCGTACTTTAAAAACTACGCGTCATTTTATTGCTTAAGGTTTGAAGGTGCGGTCTCGTTGTCGATTTAGGTAAGAAAAAAACAGTGGGAACAGTTTTTAGTAGTAAGCAATTTAACAAGTAATCGTTAATTTATTGTAATGGAAAGACATTGGTTTCGTTGGAAATATGATTAACTAAAACAATTTGCAAAAAAAAACCAAACTTAATAAAATCTTTGCCATTATTTGTGGTGTCCGGGAACTAACACCAAAATTGAATATGTTTTTCAGTACCCAGACATGCTGTCTGGGTACTAACACAGTGCGATTATCATGCATAATCAGTACCCGGACAGGGGTTGTTTCTTAAAATAATTGTGTATGTATACTGAAACAAAAGCGTTCGGATACTAGATCAGTCATTTTAAGAGACTTAATCATTGAGAGATTTAATCATTTTAACTTTTAAGAGACAAGCCCTGTATGGATACAAAAAATGTGCGCTTGTCTTATATTTTCAGTACGCAGACATGGCTTGTCTCTTAAAATGATTGTGTCTGGGTACTAAAACAAAGGCGTCTGGGTACTAGATTTTGCTGTCCGGGTACTAACGCAAATGGAACTTTTCTGAATTGTTATTTTATTAATTTTAACAGTGATCCCTTTGCAATCGACTTAAGCGCCATATTATTGAGAAATGTCTATTTTCTTACAATCAATAAAAGTTTCCGCGGTAGCATTTATGGTTACAAAATGGTTTGTAGTCAAAGTTGAGAAAAAAGTTAAGTGTCCGGGTACTAGTGCGCTTACCCTATTACTCTGCTTCCATCTAGTGCTCATCTTCTCAAAAACATACTGCTTTATCAAAAGCTTGCATGTTGCGATAGGTATACCTATGTTGTTCCTTTCAGGTCGAAGAGAACAAGTCGTTCCTTTTTTGGCGAGTTCGTCTGCCATGTTTTTCAAATTTTCTTAGTTTAAATTTTATGTCTAGATTGTTAATATATAAGTTATCTATAAGCCGAAAGGCATTAGCATTAAGATATTGATTGATTTAGAATACCCGATTAGGGTCAGTAAGTTAGTTAAGTTATTATATAAGCTAGTTTTATACACTTTTGTTAGCGCGTAAGTAGACATAAGATAATCAAAAAAAAAGTAGAATTGTTCTGACATCTCTTTTAGAGACGTGCGACAGTTTTGGTCCGTAGTCGGGTTAGTAGAGACAGAGGCGACCGCTTTAAGAGCAGACTGACTGTAAAACTGTCTGAATGTTGTTCTTGTTGTTGTTGTTGTTCTTCTTCTTCTTCTTCCTCTCTTTCTCTGCTTTCAAACTATTGTTCCAAGCTTGCGCCATGACTCAGAAAGCGTCAGCCATTCCCCAGGCTTAGGATATTCGCAAACGTGTCGGAGCATTGTACGATATTGCCTTTTTAAGAGGGTTCCTTAGATCCAGAAACACAATTCCAGTGCACCAGGTCTATTTTTGTAAGATAGTATTTTTGGTGCGAGTGCTATCACCGATTTTTTCTAACTAACAAGTCACTTTGTGCTATCGATCATAGCTCCCAGACACATAAACTTTCGCATCCCCACCAGAGAACTGACTGTATAAGTTCTTCTTTGCAGGGTTGTAGTATTCTCGTTCGTTCTCGTCAGCAAATAATAGCTAATGCACTGTTATGTTCGGTATTTCAATTACTTTCAGATTTTCACGCCTGGACCGAATTATGTCGTCAATCGTCATCCACCAACGCGTCATATGGTGTTGCATATGGTGAAAAAAGTTAAGTTTTTCCAGATTGAAGGCATCGATCCAAAATTTACCATTTTAATTTACGTATCAAGCTACGTACTATTTGTTTAAATTTTGTTTATTTATCTATCTTCCTCTTCATTTTGCCAAAACAGATGTAAATTTTAACATCGAAAACTTCAGAGTTCCTTAACAATACCTATATGCATACTTTTAGTAACAATGGGGCTCTAAAACGAAAAGCTGTTTCTTTTTTGCCAAACAGAAACTGTGTTTTCTTAGATGAGAAAACCCGTTGGAAGGCCTCTTTAGCTCAGTGGTAGAGCACTGGTCTTGTAAACCAGGGGTCGTGAGTTCAATCCTCACAGGAGGCAAATTCTTTTTTGAGCGTCTTACCACCAACTTTGAAACACCACATACGACGCAAGCAAGGTTTAAAGACTGCTCTTTGCATAACTATGTTTGCACACCACTTGCGCTCGGTGGCAGATGTAACATAGACAGAGTGCAGATATTACTTGCTCTAGAGTTGGTAGCACTTCCACAGGGACTTCCATTTTATGGATAAGGTCAAACATCGAAGTCGGTGTCGATGTTGCTGTGCAAATGTGTTTTAAGCCATCAATAGCAAGTGGTTCTAAGTTTTGAGTTAGGGTTTGTCAAAGTTGTTTACACAATTTCTTTTTAATACATCGGGATTGATTATACCTACTTTCCTAAAATGAGAACGCCAAAGCCTCTTAACGTGGTTATGCATAAGCTACAACATCATTTGTACCGCATCACGCTCATGTCTTTTAAATATAAATCCAAAGAAGCATACATAGCTCCAAGGCCACATATGTCCATTGAAACCATTTACATGAGTTCGATTTTAAACATGATATCATCTCGAATCAATATCGCCAACACTGAAGTATAATTTATAACCAAATAGTCCTGGCCAACGGACATCTGAGTCCTTCAAATTGTCAACCGCCACGCCACCCGTCAAGGAAATTCTTGGTCATACTCTGCAGTAGGTCAAGTAAAAAACAAAAAAAAAAGCAAATAGTTATTCAGCTAAAGCGCTTTCATACCATGTTGTGGTAAACAAGGAGAAAAGGACGTTGCCAAACATTACAAATCCATTTGCGGAAAAGCCACAAACCTTGTCATGTGACTGAAACGAAAATGGAAGAGATGGAGACAGAACCATCGCTTAATGCGGTAGCGATGTCCCTTCCTTTGCAAAGGGTCAACATATCAAAAAAAGAAAAAGAAAAATTCCGTGTTCCCAACAACAAACTGGAATGTTGGTTCAGAGAAAAAAGAAAAAATAATGTCCTTTCATTTCCTTGCTCGGTTTTTCACAGCAACACAATGCACATTGCACATAACAAAAAGGCAATCGACATAACAACCAACATCCGAGTGTGTATCAAAAAGCATCGACAGTTTTATAAGGACAGAAGTAGGTACAAATAAAACCAGGTCAGGAACAGGTTGGCAAATTGTAAGGGACGATTTAAGGCAGATGCTTCATGGGTTTCAAAAAATGATGACACACGCCTTCGAGATGGCATTGAAATGTATGTGGTCACGGTAAGAGGGTTTTCGATTTAAAGTGCTAAATGTTCTTTCGTTGATATGAACGTCGAGATATGGATGTCAATGTCAAGCTTTTTGTTTTTGTGTCAACAAGGAAATTCATCTCAATGTATGGAAGAGATGAGAGAAGCTGTATTCTTGCAGTTTACAATCAATTCAACAAGAGCAAGATGAACTAAATTACGAATCATTGCAACGTCTCATAAAATGTATCTTAATTGTTCAAGCTGCTGGTGAATTGCGGTCGTCACATTGATTCTTTTTTGCATCTCAAGAACTACGTTGAAATGAGCTTAGAGAGATCATAATGTACTCACTTATTTATAGACTCTTCATGGTAACTGCAAGTGTTAATGGTTGGTAACGCCAATCCAAGCACAAAAAGAAGAGCAATTGGAATTGTGGCTAGATAAACTGATGGTGCGAGCTGAAGCTGACAGCTCATTCATATGTGTTTTTGTTTTAGACGTGTGCCTTTCAGTCTGGTAATAGTTTTTTTTCGGAATTGGTCTTTTTGACAGCTGTCACTTGATTTCTAATCAGCTTGGCGTGTCACTATATCTAAGAAGAATTGAAGCCAGACAACCACGGCGCGGCGGCAGCGCTGGCGTAACGTTCGGTAAATTATCTCGAAATAAAAAATTGCTGTTGTCGCCGAATTTTACACCATTTCGAGATTTAACCCTGTGAGTTACCTCCAAGATCGGGTGATTTAACACAGCTGAACAATTATGTGTAGGGTCATGCCTACGCAGATAAGCCAGAGACGACTGACGCCTTGAAGGAGAATATTCATGGCGTTATTTTTTACATACGACCCCAAATGCTTCAAAATTTGGTCGAAAATTTAGGGCTCTTGCCCTATAGAGGCGATAGAGGCACAGTGCGGCGTGTACTTGTCAGAAATCATTATTTGAACACAATGGCAAAATCTTGCCTTTATAATAAAGTTAAAGTTTTTACCACAGCGTTATTTTATAAAACAATAAACTTCAAGTCTAAATCTGTCCTCATTTACTCGCTCATTCAACCTGTTTCTAATTTTTTATTAATTTTAATAAATAGTAGGCCTGACTTTTGCGTGGGAATTCGAAGTTCGAAACTCAGACACATAATATCGTTTTTCACAAGTGCAGTCTTTCGCGCTGAACTGGCAAGCCCTCAGCAAGCAACAACACTGTCATGAAATGCGCCTTCTCATTTGACGATCGCAATCAGAAAAAAAATTTGGTCTGTGTAATGTCGCCCAAGATTTCACGGGCCTGGGGGTCAATTCCCGATCTGTGAAGCTGTGAAGTGAAAACATTTATCACAGCTTCACCGAAAATTCGATTCTCCATTAGTGAAAATCCAACCTCAAATGTCAATTTTTTTTCATAATGATAAATTACCTTTCATTGCCGTATGTGTCGGTGAAAAATTCAATTATAAAAAATGGCCGCAAAACTCAAACGATGAAAAATCCAATTGGAATCTAATTGAAATGAGAGAGAAAATGAGAGAATACTGTCAGAATTTATCATTTAGAACATTTTAGTACTTTTTAGATCCGGAATCGCTTAGAATGGATTCGTGAAGTGATAAAATGAAAAAACTGTATGAAAACTGAAATGAAATTTTTTTTTTCACTTCACAGCTTCACAGATCGGGAATTGACCCCCTGGTCTGCTAATAACTCAGCAGTTCTTCACAATATAGAAGACAATAAAAAAATCGACTCATACAAAGAAACCGTCGATCCAACTATTAAAATCTTGAGCATCAACTACAACCCAGTAGAGGATGCATTTCTCATTCGTATCCCGAGTCAAGAACAAGTAACATATAATAAAAGGGGCTGTGTAGTACCCCACAGGCGGATCACTAGTGTGAAGCAGAAAAGTGGGAGAGTTGTGATCGCTTCAAGATCACTACTCGTAACGCCGGAAATAGAAAATAAGAAGAAGAAGAAGACGAAGAAGAAAAAATGGGGGTGTGTAGTCTTGTCTCAGTTGCAGTGAAGAGTGAAAGTTGTGCATAGTTCACCCGATTAAAAAAATCAGCCCACAAATGAAAGTTCACTTTAACACTTTATGTCGAATTCAGAAATGTCTCAGCTGCAAAACCAAAACAGGAGCAAGGCCTCCTATCAAAAGCATATCTTTTCGGCTACTATGCGATACAAGTAGGCGGCTGGGACTACATCCTGTATCAACTGGCGAATTTTTACTTCATCGAAGGGCCAGCATTCAGGGCTAGCATAACTCTCTGGGATTATACAAAGCTGGCAGTAATCATATTCCAGAATTCTGCAGCTCTTGAAAACGTCGCAATAGGACTGGTTAAGAGTAATCCTATTATCACAACTTTTCAAGTTCTAAGTCGAATGATGGTCGTTTGTGGTGTAGTTATGGCCACACCAACTGGAAATATATCACCCGGACCATTCATTGCCCTTCTTGCTTGGTCTGTGATCGAAATGATTTGTTATGGCTACTATGCCCTCAATATTGTAAAGCTTGTTCCGCATATTGTTGTTTGGTTACGATGCACAACATTCATTGCTCTTATTCCCATTGGAGTGACCGGGGAAAGACTGTGCTTCTGGTGGGCTCAAAGCTTTGCCCGTAAAAGCAAAGTTTGGACAGTAGAAATGCCAAACAGCCTAAATGTAACATTCTCATTCTTCCATCTCTTGTGGATAGTTACCCGTTACCGGAGAGGACACCGGCGAAGTCGAGAGTTCATATTGCGAAAACCTTTTCATCAAAAAACAATTTCAAACCGAAGATGGTCGATATATCGTCCCAATACCTTGGAAAGTTGACGCACCCACCATTAGGAAATTCTTACCGGAGCGCAATGAAATTCTATATTGGACAAGAAAGACGTTTTGGAGCAAAACGAAATCGATAAAAAAATGTCAAACGATTTTATGGAAGACTATCTCGCCTCGAATCACATGTCTCCAATTCCTATTGAAAAGCAGTGAGACGAAACCGGAAACGCCTTCAATATACCATATATCAGGATCATCCGAAAAGATGCGCTCACTACTAAATTGAGGAACGTTTTCAATGCCAGTGCACCGTCAAGCAACGGGACCTCTCTAAATCAACTTATCCACCCAGGTCCAAAATTGCAGTGTCATATTTTCGATATAAAAGGCAATACAAATTTGCTTGCATCTGTGACATTCAACAAATGTTTCGATGATTCCTCATACCTCAAGCCGATCGAGATAAATTTTGGATCCTCTGGCGCCCAACAAAACACAACCATTGGGTAAGTTTTCGCTAAACACTGTGGCGTGTATGGACTGTGCACCATGGCAAGCAATCCGAACAATCCACCAGATTGCCGATGATAACGCACCAGATCTTAAGACCAAGGAATTCATTATCAATTCTAATCATATGGACGATCTGTTTCATGGAACCGACAGCATCAAGGAATGCCGCTAATATCTTGACTTACTTGCAAACTTTCCCCCGTAGCATAGTTTTAAAGTCAAATGTAAAAGTAAGCACCGAGGGCCGGCGTTTAGAGTTACCCGTTTTCACCTTCCCAAACAAATTGTACAGTTTTTTCACAAGGAAAAGCTGTATTCTAAAAACATTTGTAGGTCCTATGATTTTATGCCGAATGGCTGACTTAGAAGTCACTTTTCATGGCATTGTGTAATTGCACTCGGATAACTTGCCGCAACTACCCGTGAAAAATATTATTTTGGGGCTCAAAACTTTATCCTCGAACCTTCCACGTAACTGGCAGACATGTAAGCCATAACGCCATGGGCATTGGTTCAGGGCCGATAGTAATTTAAAAATTAAAAACAATCTTCAGTATCATTTGTAGCTGTTAACCAAAAAGAGCCCAAACTTCAAATATCTTCAAAGAGAAAAAAGTAAAACGCGATGAATAAGTCTTTTATTTTAACTAAAAAAAACAATTTTTTTTCGATTTACTCATCCGTCCTGTCAGCTCGTTTAATATCTCCGTCAAACTCTACAGAAAAAACCAAGTCTTTTCCTGATGTTATGTAAATTATTGCAACGAAGTTTGTGTCTGAAAGATGTGGCGGAAATTTTTCAGCATCAACGACAATATCCTTGAATGCAAAATGGAAGCCCTGTATTCAAACAACAACAACTTAGTTGATACTTAACAGCTTGATAACAAAATTTCTTACTTTTTCAATTGGACATTCAGGGAGCTTACCAAAGTTCATCAGGATCAATCTATAAGATTCCTGTAAAAGTAAGGATTGTCCTCCTTCAAAATACGCACACGCATTTAAATTTGTTGCATTAAACAAGGCATCTGAATCGTTTTCTCTCCTTTCTAGTATCATGTCAATTGAGTATCTAATTGTTTCAATTTCGCGATTCACTTGTATGTCAATATAACCTCGAGGTGGAGTAAAGCTTCTATCAACATAACAATCTATAGTTTCTGCATATTCCAGATTTGATTGACATTTAAAAGAATTCATGATGATTTCATAGTCACGCTAAGCGAAAAAATAAAATTACAATTGCAGTGAAAAAAACTTTATTTATACTTTTCCAATTGTTCGTGTATATTGATCAGCCAATACCAATAAGGCAAATAGAAGAAAGTTTCGCCGAGCCATTTAAGTTGTCGATCAAGTTAAAGTCAAAATTTAAATAAGGCCAAAATTATTGATTTTGAGTAAATTACTTTCACTCATACGATTTCAATGTTAACTTTTGGATGGGTGGTTAACTTTATAATCTGCAAATAAGTGGATTTTAATGACTTGTTTACAAGTGGAACAAGAAAGAGCTAATTGACTTTTAATTGGCAGTATCTAATTACATAGTTAAGGTAGCCTCAGAGCTTATAAAGAGATAAATAATTAAATGCGTGAACCATTTGGGGTCTTGTAGAGCATTGCAAACTAATAACCAGATGTTCTCATGGGCTGAGGACAAAAATATTATTCCAGAAAATCGGTTTGGTTTTAAGGCGGGCCATGATACCATAAATGCCGCGTCTAGACTTGTATCTGATATTCAATGGAACAAAGCTAAAAAGCAGTGTACGGGTGCATGTCTGGTTGACTTGAAGAAGGCTTTCGATACCGTTTGGTTAGACGGTCTTTCCTATAAGTTGATCAGGTATGGCATGAGTAAACCACTGCTATATATTCTGAATGACATTCTTCATGGTAGAACGTTTGTTGTCAAAAGTTGCAATATAACTTCTACCAGAACTTTTAAAATACAGAACGGTCTGCAACAAGGAGCGGTGAATTCGCCTATTTTATTTAGCATTTTCACCGGCGATCTAATTTGTTCTCTTCACCATGCTATTGCGTACGCTGACGACCTCATTGCGTACAGAACAGGTCCAAAGATCGAAGTCATCAGAACACTTTTGCAGCGTGACTTTGATAAAATTCAGCAATATTACGATGACTGGAAGGTGAAAATAAACTTTCAGAAATCGGAAACAATTGTGTTTAGAACCCCATTGGCTCGAGCCTCATGGGATACGAAAAAGAACTGGCGAAAGCTGGTATTCGTTGATCTTCATGGTATCCCACTGCCAAACAAAGTAGTAGTCAAGAACCTCGGCATCTGGCTAGATCAGTATCTATATTTTAACAAACATATGGATGCGGCTCTGGCCAGAGCTAGAGGAGCCCTTGCTCTGACTAGGCGACTGTTTCACAGCAGTCAACTTGATAGCAGAGTGAAGGTGATTTGCTACAAGGCCCTCATTAGGCCAATGATTTGATTCTTGTTTATGGGTGCTCCGTGTGGTTCAATGTTACAGCGTCTCAAATGGAAAAGATTCGGGTGTTTGAGAGACAGTGTACTGCGTACCTGTCTTGGTTTGCACAGAACCAGAGTCGGAGGACAAAAAATACTATACCTACACAAAAAATAATTAACAACGGGGCTCAAATAAACAGGATCGACAACTTCATTATAAAACTTACTCGTGGTCACACTGCAAGAGCGATGACCTCGACCAATGGCCTGATTTTTGGGGCTTATTTTTGTCCCACCGGAGGCTTTCCTCTATTTTGATATGGTAGGGCTCATTCAGGATTGGTTAATGGTTCCGTTAATCTACCACGTCTGCAGGAAGTCCGTGGAACGACGGCTCCTTTACAACCGAGACGTCACTGCAGTATAGGCTCCTCCTGGTTATCAATCTGGCAATACTTTTTTTCTGAGTTGGCCTTTTTGACAGTTGTAACTTCAGGGTTTATGTTCTATATAGTTTTTCATTTTATAAAGAAAAGACTTATTTTAGAATATCATTTGCAAATCGTGGGAATTCATTCACAAAATTATGATTCAGTTCGCGAGTCGTATCCCGCGTGGCTTTCAATATTCGTTATACATACTTGCTCAGTAGAGTCTATAATACAACCAACCATTAATCGGTTTCGCTCACGTTTACTTAACTCCTCAATAATGCGCATCGTCGGTGCAGTACGCACTGAAGGAGCTATTACTGATGTAGAACAGAGTATCGGGAAAGACCCGAATGCGTTCATCCGACATCGCTCGCAACAATCGGAGCAGTGCATCACCTTAAGAAAAATTTTGCCCGAATTAGCTTGGTTTGCTACCGTACAAAATCCAACTCCTGCAAGAATTAACCATCAAGCGCGTCGCACATTCGGCGATTCAGCCCAAACCAAGAATGGTTGGTAATTTTTCCTGAACTCTCCCCAAAATACAGAGAGCATCCATTGCAGATTTTCCAATGCCAGATTGTGTTGCATGTTGAGAACGGTTATTCAATTATGACTCAACCAGTTCCTCCGCTAGTTCGATGAGTTTATCACTTCTGTACAATTTTTGTTTCTTCTAGGTGGATTGAAGTGTCGAAAAATGATAACAGTTACTAGGGCTGTTACGTCCAGTAAGTTGTAGAATACAACCATCGGCCAGCGATTTGTTTTGCGTGTACATGAATAAACTGAGACCATTTGGTCGAATACATCGACTCCACCTTTGGTGCTGTTATAATCCAGTATCATTGCAGGCTTACTTTAATGACCGGAAGTGGCTTTCTCACAGTTATGTTGTGTTGATAGCAATACCACTTGTTTGTTTGGCTTCGGAACATAACTCACCAACGCCATTTTTCCAGAAAATCCAAAAATGGATGAGTGGACTGGACGATACTGCTTTTTGTTATTGACCTTTACAGGCTCATTCTGCTCATCAAGAACCTCCTTCGCTACAAAAGGTTTAGGCAAATCTCTTTTGTTTTTCCGAATCGTGCCAAGAATACTGATCTTCTTATCCAGCAACTTCAATGCCAAATCCACCGACGTAAAGAAATTATCAATAGTGAGGTTGCGTCCAGAATTGAAATATGATGGCATCAACGACATCACCACATCATATCCACGAGTCCTGTACTTTGGTCAGAGCTACCAGTGTAGACAGAAAACTTCAGTGGATAGCCCGTTGAGCTTTCATACATCCACCTAAAGTTCAAGCCATTTTTGTCAGGCTTGCTTGGCATGTATTGGGGAAATTCAATCATGTTTACCTGGACAAAGTGAAATAATGACTATTTTTTTCTTTTGATAGGCGGACCTGGCAAGAACATTGATATGCATCAATATTACAATCAGTAATTACGTAAAACAGACATATCGAAAGGGATAAGCGGGAATCCCAGATTTGCAAAATTAGGCAATTTCCATCGTTTTTGAAATTGAAAAATTTTATTGCTGACCTCCTACATCTCTGCTTAAATTTCTTTATCCCTGCTATAAATAATACTTAGAAACAATTCATACAATAGCCAGAAGAACTATAACTGAACAATATAGGTCAGAAATCAAAAAAATTTCGAAGAAAAAATCGTGGGGTCCATTTGGACCCCAGTTCGGGTGGACACGACTTTTGCTGGTTTGTAAACGAGGGTTAAGATAATCCTCTTGCCATTGTAGAGGATCCGGCTGTAAGATCCTGAAAAAGTCACTGTTTGACATATTCTAGGACAGAGCGAAAAAAATTCTTCACCGCTCTCAATTTTGTAATTATTTTTAAAATTAATTATTTACTTTTAGAATTTTCTTTTATTTATGTAAGGTGTTTAATATAAAGTTTGCCAAAAACTCAGGATGGATATGCTAGGTCAAGACAAGAAAAAAATTGTATGAGAAATCAGGCCATTGGTCGGGGTCTATATCCCTCCGTGAAGGCGCGGAGCGATTTTATAAAAAATTGACTAAATTTTTAAAAAAATTATTTAAAATCAACTAAGCCACATGCTTTCCCATACTTAAGTGTTTTTGTTTTTTAATAAAAATTTTAATTGGAGTTCACTTAGTGAACAGTTTTTGAGAAATCATGCCTAAAAGTCAAAATTATAAAAAAAGAAACTATTTTTTTTCTTAATTAGTTTTTTTTTTTTTTTTAAAGATTTTGCCCAATTAAGGGCCATTTTTCTTTTCATATGCAATGCTTTTATTAATTTTTACTCAAAAATAAAAACCCAAACGAAAAGGTTTCTCTTGGCTTTAGAGAAATAAAAAAAAACAAAAGGTACTTTTTTCCAGAAAACAAAATGTCGTTAATTTCCCGCAGATTGAACTTTATTCCCGAAAGTGAAATATGAAATGTGTTTTAAAAAGCATATACATAATAAAAAAGGTAAGAAAAAAATTTCGTCTCATCTTAATCTATACATATAATAAAAACGTTACAGTTTGTTTGTTTGTGCACGCTTATCTCAGAAACGGCTTATCCTATCTATATGGGGTTTTCAGTAATATATTCTAGTAAGCTTCACTTACATATAATTTTTATTTCATGTTAATCGGTTGATAAATAAAAAAGTTATGAAAATTCTTGCGGACGAAGTCGCTGGCACACCTAGTTTTAATATAAATTATAAATAATTATTAAAATTTTAGAGCTATCTTAAAAATAGACCTATTATAAACTTGAACTTTAGTCTCAAAGGACAGCACATATACTGATTTGTGCTCTAAATGCTGTTTTCGGTCAAAGGAGTCGATGAAACCGAAATATTTTTTTGGTTTTTTACCAAATAAATACTCACGAATGTTTCCACGTGCATTCTGTATGCAGACAAACATATATCAATAAGGGGTTCATTTATTCTGATTTAAAAGAAAGAACACTTCATCAGCATGCTCTCAACCTAAAAAAAAAATTTTAGTCCCTAATTTAACTGATTAAGATCTCTTTGATTTGTTAAAAATTGTCAATTTGGCAGAAAACCATATTTTTTCGGTTTTATAAACTCTTTGCCCGGAAACAACATTTATGGCACAAATCAGGATAAAGACCCTCGCTCTCATACAATTTTTTTCTTGTCTTGACCCAACCTACCCATCTTGAGCCTTTGGCAAACGGTATCTAAAACACCTTACATAAATAAAAGAAAATTCTAAAAGTTAATAATTAATTTTAAAAATAATTTAAAAAAATTGAGAGCTGTGAAAAATTTTCTTTAACTTTTTTCTATACGCTATTTAAAACACATTTCCGAAAATTTCTTGAGAATCCATGGACTGGCCTTGGATTCCTAGGTTTTGCCATTTTTTTGTCTAACGGCACTCCACTACTAATAGATTGTGCGCTGGAGTATTTTTTGTGGGTTGATGCGAAGTCGCTTGTCCACGCAGATAAGCCTGAGACGCCTTGGAAGCGAATATTCGGAGCGTTATAACTGACATACGAACACAAATGCTGAATGGACCAAAATTGTGGGAGCCCCCATTTTGGGCTGGAGTTTATTTGAGCCAGCCGCTAAAGCCACTTGCCAGAAATCATTTTTGAAACATAATGGCAAACCCTTATCTTTTTAATATAGCTATATACAATATACCATCAATTTTATGCGTTTTATTTCTTTTTAAATACCACCCGTCTAAAAAAATACTTTTTAGTTGTCATTAAGAGCATTCGAGGACTCATAACCTCAAT
Source organism: Melanostoma mellinum (assembly GCA_914767635.1). Classification (NCBI taxonomy): domain Eukaryota; kingdom Metazoa; phylum Arthropoda; class Insecta; order Diptera; family Syrphidae; genus Melanostoma; species Melanostoma mellinum. Next base: position 246,551,785 of record OU612058.1, on the reverse strand, counting down.
AGCGGGATCCAGAAGATATGCATTTGATTTGAACTAACTGCTTATCGATACAACCACTGAGCCGTTGGCGCTTTTCACTTGTGAATATGAATAATGGACGTACCGATCTGCAGAAGTAAATAAATAAATAAATAGGGTGGCTTAATAGAGCGGACAGCCCGGGCCCTAGCTCATTTCTCACAAATATACCTTGTGAGGAGTTTTGAAAATTTGCTATTTCTTGCTAATGTCTACAGAATAAAGTCTGTAAAAAATAAAAGTATAGAGTATTATCAGCTGTTTAATAAAATTGACAACCAAAATCAAGTAAAGTTCCTACCGGTAGCAATTAAGAAATTAATTTATTTTTAAATTGAACAAAATGCATTTAGAAAAGCTTATTTCCACATAACTTGTTTTTTTTTTAGTATATTTTTAGCAGAGCAGCAGCGTACTGCACAACGAAAAGGAGAGATCGAAGTTTTTCGTTTGCGATTCCGTCCTGTCATTTTTGTATGGGATTTTTCTTTTCGTTTCAGGCGCCTAATAAGCTTTAATCGCCGAAAAATATTTTTTATTCTCTATTGGAATTGGACCCTCGAACATCATACGTAGCAGCCTACATGCTAGACATTACTTACCTCAACTTTATTTACTGTACAGAAAAAAAATCCTCAGCAAAAAAACTCATCAACACACCAAATAATTTTCAAGTGACTATAAAAGCCACACTTTATTTATAATATTGCTTTTGTAAAGAATTGTTATCTCATATGAGTCTACTACATGTGCAACAAGTCCTTATAATATCACTTAACTTAGTGTTTTATACTAAAAATTTTAAAAAAAGAAGAGAAAAACACTCAACAATACCAATATATTATCAAATTTATCGTTATATATACAGAAAGTAAAACTTAAAACTAAAAACATAAAACAATAATAACAAGCAAAAATTTGTCTTCTTTTTTTATATCATTTGCGTTTTCGTTTTTTTTTGTAAATAATATTTTTTCCAATCAGTCAACTTCATTTTTTTCACCTAAACTATTACTGTAAAAATACAATTTATATAATTTTTGAAAGTAATATAATTTATAATTAAACAAAATCTTAAATACTATGATTTTAAAATGTCATCGATACAATTTCAAAAAAGAAAAGAAAAAATCAAAAAAATTCCTAAACATAAACTAAAAAATCAATTTTAGAAAACATAAAAATTTTATGATCGATGTTAAATAAGTTTTTTCGTGTTATTTATGTTTTTATCAGATAATGTATTAATATAGCGTAGTAATATATCGATAAATAGTTTTGATCGTTTAATTTTTTTTTTACATTTTGTGATCGTTTTTTGCATTAGCGTTGGATAGCGTTAGTTATGTGTGTTTTGCTTTTATTTAATGTCAATATAATGGTTTTCGTTTAAGGTAAATAAAACTTAATATTAAATAAAAATTATCACTTACATGAATACTTCCTCGGATTGACACAAATACTTTGTATATTAGTTTTGTATATTTTAATTTTATTTTACATAATTCCATATATATATATTTTTATCGTTTAAATATTATGTTTTTTTTTCTTATATCACATCACAATTTATTTATGTTTATTTCACTTTGTACCCAAGTGTGAAATAAAGTGTATAGTATGTTGGCATAGGTATATTTTATGTCCAATATAATAAATATGAGAAACGAAAGCGAATAACGATAGTGAGAGGAGGCTAGAGATATTAAGGCGTAGGTGTGATAGTAGTTGCGGGAAATAAATGATTCTATAAAGAAAAGAATCCATTTCTTTTTAACCACACAGCATGTGCTTTTCAAAATATTTATAAAGTTAGAAAAAGACCTTCGTTTGGTGTCTGAAAGACTGATAAGTTTTGTATCGAATTGAAGAGCTTTAAATTCAGATTTTAAGATATCCTACAAATATTCGACTTGCAATTTTTTTTTGTTATTTGGAGAGATTAATCATGCTCGACTTGAGTGAAATAGCAAATATCTTCGACGCCACTGCTTTCTAAAAAAAGCCCAAATTGATTTTAAAAGAACGCTGATAAGATAGAAACATTCAGCTATCGGTCATTTGCGTTTAGAGCCACGTGATACGTTAAGTGATTTTCAGGGTCAAGATTATTTTCAACTATTAGTTTGACGGTATAAATCAAGAGGGCAATAACACTCAGAGTGCATGTGATATGGTTTGAATTAATCAAATCACTTCAAAACAACAAGTTTGAAGTTTGTTGACAAGCAACCGAATAAAGATCGGTCGGGAGAAATAGAAAATATGGCTTTAAATATTGTGCCTTCAAATCAAAACGTAGAACGTCAAAAGTCTTTACTCTTTGCTCAAAAGATCGCTCTAGAATCTCTCATAGATTTTGAAAACAACAACCACTGTCACACAAATAATGAAAAGATTAATTATAAATTTGATAATAAATATTAAAATTAAAAAAATAAAAATGAGTACATGCCTAATGTTACCAGCATTAAAATTAAAGTAAATTTCAGGTGTAAGAGCGCTGCGCTGCTTAAGCCAATGTGATACTCGACGATTGACTGGATTCAGAGCTTGGAATTGTAGAATAGGTCAGCTTCTTGTTCTTTTGTTTTTGCATACAAATCAGGGCAACTCCTGTGGCACAGATGACCAATAAGGCGGATGCAAGTATAAGAACAACGATTATATCGATTTCTTGAAGGAGATCTCCGATTTCATGAGGAGTACTTATGACGACAGTTGGTGCGGATAGAGTTGTGCTTGATGTCTCGAATTCTGTGCTGACATCCAACTGGGTAGTTGTTACTGGGGTTGAAGTGGATGATGTTTGTAAATTTGGCTCAGTAAGATGAGATGTAGTTGCCTCTGGACCCTCAGGGGTACTGGTTTCTACACTTGAAGTAGTCTCTTCAGTCACAATTGAAGTGACCATGGTTGTAGTCGAAGGCATTGAAGTCGATGTAGTTTCAGGACACACCTTGCAACATTGGCCATCAACCTTGACGGGATTACTGCAGTCTAAAGCCTTGCAGATGCTTTCATGGCACTGACTATCACCATTGACACATTTGCATTCTTTGCAGTCTTGATCCTCCAGCCAGGTATCTCCATTCATTTTCGGTCTATTCAAATACTCTGAGAAGCAGTTCATGGCACTTTGATCTTCGCTTACATCACAAAGTTGCTGGCACAACTCCTGCCCAGTTCCAAAACAGTCGCACTTAAGACATTCATTTTTCCAATAGGACATTTTCGGTTGACTGATCACACTGCATTCCATCTCAGGAACACACTCGTATTTTGAGCAACAGCTTCCAGGTAGACCATGACCCTGTTCCATCACAACAGCTACTTGTCCCTTTTCACAATTGGGTGGATTTGGACAGTTCTTGCAAACACACTGGAACTCAGGGCAACATTTTTTGATTTCCGCCTCAGAATGGGGTTGAACGCCCATGACCAAGTCCCGTTTCCATTTTCTGTGGGGTTGGTGATGGTTGTGGTATTTAAAGAATTCCGGCTCGAAGCTTCTGTAATCACCAGGAACGATTTTAATTGCCTCGCGACGACGATGCTGGAGACTCCTTTTTTGAAGCACGTGCATAGGAGGAAGTGTCGAACTCTGCAATAAAGAACTAGGATAGAATTCCTCGATGAGACCATCAGCTGCAAGTTGCTCGAAAGGATTTGTATCTTCATCTGCATCATGATCTTCGGCCAAACCTGAAGACTTCAAATCACTGTCAGGGGGACATTCCAACTCCGGTTCTGGGCATTGTACTTCTGTGCAGTCATCTTCTATGTGATCTGGAAAGAGACAAAGTAGACCTTAATATTAATAAATATTTACACTCATTTGGTCATTAAAGCCTACTAAGAAAAATCCCCATAAACACAAAAGCATGGTTTATGGTTCAAACTCTCGTAATAGTGATTGTCACCGTTTAGGCAACAAACTTCCAAGAAGTAATAAGCAAAAGAAACTGCTGTGGACGTTATTTTTTTTATTGGTTCATCCTTACTCTTATATGATTATGTCACTTCCATCAAAGTCTTATAGCAACACTCATCAGCTTTGCTAACGTTAAGGGCAACTACTTACATCAGCTCGCATAATTAATAGTCACGCACCGCAATGCCTAACCAGTGGTTGCTAACTTAATACTTTGAGTTCTTGAAACATTAACCCAATTGACGCTGCGTCACGTCGCGTCGGTCGGTCGGTCATCATGGTTGTCGTTGTTGTTTTTGTCGCCGGTCATAAAGTAACGACAGAGCAACATCATAAAACAGTAATTCGGATGGTGCAGATTCATGCGCTTCCGGTTTATGACCAAAGCGCGCAAAACTATCTATCACACTTGGGTGGCAAAGCAGTTATATAGCTTTCTGAAGAATCTGTTCGAAAAATAAACCTGTTCCGTAGTCATAAAAAATATTATCAGTTTTATGGATATGGTGACGCGTTTGTAAATACAGAAGATATTATGCTTTTTTCGCTTCGAGATCATAAAATGAAATCATATAAATCATTGCACAGTTGGATAAGCTGTGGAACTACGATATATGTATTTTGTTCCTCCGCCACTTTGGTAGATTAAAACGAGTCTATAAAAATGAGGGTGGGATTGAAACGACTCTACTTTACCACGACATGTGAGTTGATACTTTGCTGGTAGCAATGATTGGTTATTTTCAGTTTCATGACGATGGCAGTGACACGATTTTTCACATGAGGTGAGTAGTTGAAGGAGGATACATGAACGCAGCCATAAGTTGAGGGAGTCCTGTCAAACGTCTTCAGTCAAATTTATTCATTCATAAACGATTTGCATATGAGTTGTGAGATTTGGGAAGAGCACGGTTATGGTACTTTTTTGGGTTTTGGACTAAATTTAAATGATATTATTCAAGTTTTCTGGCTTACAACAGAGTGATTGTTGAGTAACTGGGAACAGAGTAAATCAGTTTCGATGAATTTCCATTTTTTTGCTGGTGGTATCAGAAAATTGATTAAGGGATACCAGATACCACAAGGGAGAATCCTAGTACCGTATTTGTTGCAAATACACTGCAGATAAAGAAATTTAACATTTTTTGAGATCAACTCACCATTCAACTATTATAAAGAGCGTTAATAGTGAGTAAAATGCATAGGAAGTCAACTTTGTTCTAACTAAAGCGAAAAACAACTATAAAATATGGTTCTTCTCCACTTAGGGTATCTTAAGGACTACAAATATAAGGCTTTCCAATTAGGACTTTATTATCGTCTTGAAGTAAAATCAAAATAATCAGAAATGAATGGAACTCAATTTCGTTCAAATTCTCACTTCTGGAACGTTCGCATCGGTCGAAAAAAACTTTAACCCAAATGAACGCCGTGGAATCGACTGATTTAGATCGTTTGCTATGGATTCTTGAATGGCAACGATATTTTCAACACTTCAGCCAACCCTTTGGCGTACTGTCACAGCAACAACGAATAAGTAGACTGGAATTTCTGCACTAAACTAGAAATTACCCACCAAAAATTTCGACCGAAAAAAGGAGTTAGTTGTTGTTGTTAAAAAAAAAAAATAAATATATAAATAAATAAATAAATAAATAAATAAATAAATAAATAAATAAGCAAATAAATAAGTTGAGTGGCGCAACAGAGCGAGGAGCCCTGGGGCCTAGCGCATTTCTCACAATCATCGCCTTATGAAAGAATGGAGGGGACCTACAATTTCCTGCCGAACGGCCAATCGAGAGGTTTTCATGGCAATGAGTTTACTATCAGAAGACTTTGCCAGTTCTTCGCGAAAGGCGATACCCGTGAAAAAACATTTTTGCTTGAGTTGGGATTCGAACCATGAACCTCACGGCTATCAGGCAGATATGGTAACCATCACGACACGGGTACCACCAGTTGCGGTAACCGACTGAGAATTTCGGTAAAGAATTTTTACGATAAGCAGAATTTCTCGTTTGTGTGCATGAAAATGTTGAATTTACTCAATACTCACTGACAGTTTGATGATTAGTGAATGCGTGCGTTCCCGAATTACATACAAAGTTGTCAACTTCTTACTGGGAAACTCCTTAGAGATTTTAACGAAAGTAGTTTGGGGAATAAGCAGTAACCTTCATTGAGCGGCCACTTATTTAACAAAACTTTGAGACGCTGCACTAACTGCCGTAGTTAGTATTCAAAAAAGCGAAGACTGAAGATATTGAAGTCGCCTAGGTTACCAGGTTTAATAAAATCACGGTTGAGAACATTCATCCGGGAAGGACAAAATACATTATCTAGGCAAGCTTCGATCTCCATGTTTATTGTTTTATTTAATTTAAATTATTTTTGCTTCTAAGCACTCTAAATATTTCAAAGGGGCAAATTGGACAATCGAGATATCGAAAAATTGTACACCGCACGCGAAAGCATCAAATAACGGAAAGAATTAGTTTCGAGACACAAACTGATTCAGCGAACACCAGAGGCAACTCGTCGATCGAGTGAACTACACGCGTGCATTGCTTATTTTACGATAAAAAAGTAAAAATGTGTCAGTGGAATGTTATTCGCTTTAAAGCATAAATTTATGGTTAGGGTCAAGTCCCGAAAAAACTGTCCCCGAAAAACCAAAATCCCGAAAAGACACAATTCCGAAACAGACTTTTCCTGAAAATCCATAATCCCGAAAACCCAAAATCCCGAAATTTGCTGAAAATTTTCAGGTTAGGGTTAGTTGAGCTATAGTTGTTCAACTTATCCCACGATTTAAACAACTTAAAAGATTATGACTATAGAGGATGTTGTTACACTACAACAGATTTAAAAAATACTGCAAAAGCTGTCAACGAAGAAGGAAAACATTTTAATGCCACCACTCAAAGATTCGGTATCAAAGGATCGTGGTTTGGTTAAATATTCAAGGAAAATTACTTCAAGTTTTATTGTTCTGTCATTAAATGACGATAAATAATTTGCAGATTGTCAAACGCGAAGCTTGCTTCATCTCTATTCAGCATCGAAGCCATAAAGCTTATGGCAATAACTGAACACAGATCTTTTTGTGTTTAAATGAACACTTAGAATCAATCACTTTTGCAACCGCACGCACATCACTTATAGACAAAAGAAATTCTCGCTTCAAATGTAGGTACAAACATTTTTTGTGTTCGTTTTTACATCTTAAGTCTCAATGGCTTTTGCGGATCCGAATCAATAGAAAGCTCACCTCGCGTCAAACTGAATTATCTTTTGCTTTTTTTGTTTTTAAAAAGAAGTCATTAAGTAAGAGATAGTGAAAGGGTGCCATACCACCCGTGCTGCCATATTACCCGACTTTACCCTATAAAGAACTACTTTTAAGGCATCATAAATTATTTTCATCCATTCAAAGCCGAATGTCCTTCAGGGGCTTAAGAAACATGCACTTGCTAGGCACATAATAAGCACAAAGAAAATATTTACCTAGCCGCTCCTTATTCTAAAATATATTAGACCTTCAATTTTACAATTCAGAAAAGATTCCGCCAGCGTTACATTCATTATTATGTAAATTATAATTCTCTTTGCACACTTTTAAATTTAAAAATCCTTCCATTTCTCCAACGAGCGCTTTTGTGTTCTCTTTTGGAAAATTCTCCTGTTACTTTCATTGCACAAGAATAAATCCTCAAAGGCTCGACGTTACATAAAAGGTGCATGCTAATTCCTGACTCAGAGGATAACAAAAATAACTTTAACAAAACAGCATTAAACTTTTTTATGCACACACATTAAGATATTTTTTTTCTCGCTACACTATCCCACATAGAAGTAGTGCATTAAAAAAAAATTCTGTTGGTACGTATACCTACAGCTAGTGCAAGCACTCACCTACACAAACAGGAGGAGATAAACAGGTTGGTTTGGAAAATTTATAAAAGTTAAATCCAACAAAATAGGATCCTTTGTAAGAAAATACTATTTTTTTTTACTTCCTATTTACTATAGCGTGATGTTTGTTACTTGATAAGCCATAAGTTTTTATAGTTAACCATAGTTTTAACGTTAAAAATAATATGGCAAACAAACACTAAAGCAACCGCACTCACAGTGGTGCTGCACTACCAACATGTATTGTATAGATATAACAATTTTAGGTGCTAAACTCATTTGCTCATGTGTGAGTCAGTGTGTGTATGGAAGAAATTGTGCCAAACCATTGGTGAAATGGCAACAGCGAAAATTCTCCAAGCAGACTTTGCATTTTGAAGTTTTATCATCCGCGTTGTGTTGCTGAATATTTAATCGAGTACCTAAATTGGAAAAGAAAGGAAGAACCAAAAACACGAAAAAATAAAAGATGAGAATGTGTGCCAGTGCCATGAGAGGATAACAACGGCAGCTACTATGACAGAGTTGAGAAATAATAGATAGTTAAAGTGCAAGCGGGCATAGAGGAATTTAGAGTTAGTTAAAAGAACATTCTTTTCGTCCTCTAGGAATTTTGTTGAAGCGAATAGGAGAGAGCAACGATATATGTGGGTTCATTTTTAATGTCAACATTAAATTGTTGGCTATACCAGTGCTTCCACTTTTTTTTTTTCTAATTCTTAAGTAGAGTTCACATAAAAGGTATTTGACAACCCTCATTGATCCTTTTGATCACTTTCTGGTGCAGTGCAAAGAAGGATATCACTGAAATTTTTAGTGTTAAGTTTGTTGAAGTGGTTTGAGCAAAACGTGTTCATTAACTGTAAAGAGTCATTCCTTGCTGTTTGGCGCCAAAGACTGAAAGCACTGGAATCATCGAAATACCAATACCGCTCTTTTTGGACTATTGATTGCTGAACGTTTTTCTCAGCAACAGGATTTATTTCATGTGGGCAAGGACTCATTCTCTTGTGTTGAATAGTAGACTGCGATGATGAAAATCTCTCCTTGCCTACTCCAAGAAAAAGGATTATTATTTGTTCTACGTTTGAATTCAACTCTTATGCTGTTTTCTGTGATCAAAAGCAGTGCCAGCCCATAAACAAACTCGCTGTCTAATTAAAGATACGCCTACGCCTGTCGACAATGATCTTGATCACATTTTAACCTGATCTATAGGTACTGTGAGTACCTGAGTGATAAAAAAGTTGTATTTGGTTGGAAAAAAGCATACTTGGTCCGTTGTGTATGAAGAAGCTGGCAATCGCTCTTTGCTTTCCTGTCACTTAAATTTTGCTAGCAATCCCAAATAGTAGAGTTGTGTCTTTTGAGGTAGTGCCTGAAGCATGGCAAGAGGAGCCTGTCTAACGGTAAATATGAGCTTTTCTTAACTCTCTTATTATTTAGGTATCGAAGATTTATGCGGATAGTGGGCATTCATTCAAGGCATTAATGCTAAACATAGCCGTACGGCAATAAACCTCTTGTCGATGATCCGCTTTTAAATTTTGGGTTTTCTACGTAATAGTTCCAGTTATGAAATTGACTCTGACGGGGGGCGTTCTGGGTCCAAGTCCCAGAAGGATCCAAAGAGCTCTTCCGTGGCGAGCGTGAAATTCTTTTTCTTGTGAAGGTGCTCGGAAGGGAGACGGTAAACTTTGGGACTCTCTATAACTAGAACGTTGGGTCAAAGTTATGTACACTCTGAGCTTAAATAAGCAAATAAATAGGGCAGCGCAGCAGAGTGGGGCTTACAACATTTCTCATGCCTTTTGAGGGAATGGAGTGGACCTAAAATTTAGTGCCGATTCCGAACGGCTAATCGAAGAAGCTCTTTTCATGACATGCAATTACTATCGGGAGAACTTGCCAATTCCTCGCGAGAGGCGATACCAGAGGAAAAAGATTCGCTACTCGAACCTCTCATGCAATAGACAGACATGCTAAAATTCGTGGCATAATCACGGACACCAGTTGAGGTTGTTGTTCCTTTAGCACTTTTTGGCTTCTTTCCAGAATCTTAAGTAATATGCTTCACCAAATGAAGAAAAACCTTTTTGAACAGGAGTTCATAGACGATACTTAAAAGACTATTGCTAAAACTTCGTCAATCATGAACTAGAGTGGTTATCTGCTCAGCTGATAAGCATGGACTGAGTATCTACTACAGTGTTTCCATTACAATTTTGACTGCTGATACACGGCTCCTGACTTCCAGTCCTGATAAATAATTTCAGCATGGTTTAGAAGCTAAAGGCGGTCGTTGTGCAGTGGTAGAGTATTCAGTAGATAGACCGAATGCGTGAGTTCGAATCCTTCTCTGGGTATATACTTATATTTCAGACTCCCAGTTTCATCTGGACGCCACTCTTGAGGTTATATTATATGTGAAATCATATTTACCTTATTTCCATCTACTGCGCTACTAAAAGGGAAGGCTGCTTCCCTAGGAGTACAATGGGCCGGCAAATTGGTCTGAGTGCTTCAGACTCGCACACGCCTCTTCTTAATTTAAAAAAATGCTTAAGAAATTGCAGATTTTTTACCTGCTGGAGCATTGCTATTTCTATCTGTTTTGCTGTCGGTGGTCTTTCCTCCACCCTTTGAGTCTTAAAAGGTATTTCTTCTTCTTCCTTTCCATTGCTCAACATATATCTTGTGGACCGATATTTTTTTCTGTACGAACCACGACCTGCACAGCTCTTCTTATTTGTTTTAATGAGTATATTTGGAACGAACTAGAGGTTTCTTGAAGGTGGTTAAGGATTAAGCTCGATACATTTCTCATTTTTCCTGGTTTTTATCAATAAGCCTTGAATTTTTTGCAAGCTTAAGCTATACGCCCATGCCTCCAGCAGTTGGAGGTATACGCTGTAGATGTCATGTGCGTTTTTCAGGCGAAGTTTTAGATTTTCTCATGCGAATAGTTCCGTAGATACCCGTTCTAGAAGTTTGGAAGTTGTTTCAATCGAAGCTGGCTCCTGGACATATACGAAACTAAAGTACACAAGAGAAGTATTTTCTCCAATCGTAACATAAAGAATTTGACCACAACCTCTGCAATCCAGTGGAAGGAAGACGTGTAATGTAAGTTTCGTTTACTAGACGCTTCACCAAAGATGTCTCTTTTTTATGAAGTAAAGTTTGAAGTACGCTGATTCACGAAAGCTTCCACCTTTTTCCCCAAACTATTCCAGCCCAAATTGATATGCGGAATTTGAAGACGCAAGAACGGTGATCGTCGACGTAAAATAGTAATGAAATGCTCGAAAAAGTGACGCAAAATTGGATCATCGAAATGGAACTTTTGAAACGGAACCGCAGAAAACGTTTACGTAAAGTTATTTTTAAAACGTAGCCAATTAATATTAACTGGCGCCCAACTAACGCGGCTTGTGTTAGTGAGAGTAATGATTTAAAAGAACAGTGCATAAGACGAAGTTTAATACCTGGCCGTGCGTTTCAAAAATTAAAAATACTTAACTCGACGTTAAGCACATAAGTCGCAAAAAAATTCTTAAAAGTACATAAGACGACGCTAAGTAAGATAATATTATCGATAACAATAAAAATCTTGAAAATATGATGTAAATTTGAGTGGTTTACTCGATTTTCAAAAAAATTGCGCTTTAAAAATCACCCTTTGTATAGTTAATCGTAACAAAGTGTAGTCTCGTCTTTGTTGTTAAGCTTCTATGTCAGATTATGTGTTATATTTTGGATCCTAGTTCCTCTGTAGCACACACCGATTACAACTTAATTGTTAACAATTTAATAGTGTATTCAATCATACAAATTGAAAACCCTTGTAGTATGCTCTCCTTAAGGTATAAGAAGAAAATAATTTCGAGAAACATGTGGCAATTAGGTAACAATTCGCTTTGGTCCTAGGATAATATGGATCACAATGGATTAGGAGCATCAGCTCCTCAATTGTTAGTATTAGAAAACTTTTTAAAAAAAATTTTTTTTGTATTCTTTTTTATGTAAAGCAGCAACCTTGTTTCAAGAAATTCCTTAAACTCTCTTAACTTTATCGCCCCATCTACTATCCAGGCCATATCCTTTGAGGTGAAGTTAGTAAAACGAAAAACAATTCGAACTATACAAAGTTGCTATAGGTGTACACTGTACATGTTTGTATTTGTGTGAGTGCTTTGTTACTTTATACGAAAGAGAACCGAAAAAATCGAAAGTGTTGGTACTTACTCCAGAACCGGTCGGTGCTTAAAGTTTACAGCAGTATCCTTGTTCTACTTTCCACAGCAGAGGAATATTGTTCTTTAACTTTTTTGCTTTCTTCCTCATTTTTTTCCGTTAACTTCGCGAAACGAAGAGAAAGTTTGTCGTTTGAAATCTGCCTTCTGTATACAACACACACAAGCAAGATGATGAATGATGTAAAAAAGCAGGACTGTGGATAAATTTTTCATTTATTCTTCTTTGCTGGCTCCCTACTAATTGGAAAAATATTTATTTAATTTCTGTTTCATGTGCTGTTTCTAACACAGTTGGTGCGATAAATTATTCATAAGACTCTCCAGAAGCAGAGTTTATAACTTTTCCAGAAACGAGATGAAAATTCTTCCAATAACTTTACATTATTTCAGTTTTTTTCATCTCTGCATTGGAAAGATGTTTATTGTAAAGCTATTTTGGAGAATCCTGTCAAAGTAAATGAAGACCCTGCTACTCATAATTGGGGGTAAAAGCCACTCTGTTGGGTGGTGTTTATTCAAAAGCTGTAGTTTGGTCCCTCGAGCCGTAAAATATTCAATGCGCCTGCTGCATTAATGCAGACGAATTGCAAAAAAAAGAATTATATATCAGGGATGACACTTATTTTGACTGGCATTTGACATCACCATCGAATTCCGCACTCTGTCGGATTCGGGTATTTTTTGTTTCAGAAGCAGAAAACGAGCTACGTGTGAAAAACTTTTAACGGAAATATGAATAATTCTCACCATGTCCGGACCGAAAAACAAGAAGAAGAAAAAAAGAGCCCAGCCCAAATAAAATAAAACAAATACGAAATTTGTCAGGACGAACATAAATTTGTCGTATCCTTCGTCGCATGGCTAAATACGTCACGCACGCGAGCTCAAACACCAAATGCATATACAACACACCGGAAAAATTTCCTCCTTTTTGCCGGTGGTGTTATTCCACCAAAGGAAAAACTATGATGCAGATGACATCTCTCTGACAACGGCGACATATCATTCTCGGCTATTTTATTTTATTTATCTTTTTCAGTCAGTTTTTTGTTTCCTGTGCAGAGTTCCGTGCGTGTAAGATTGAAAGAGGCGGTGGTGATTGTGATGGGCAAATGGAAATGGCACTACTATGTTATTTGTCGTTGTTGTTTTTCAAAGGAAAAGCAAAAAATATACGGCGGTAAAATGTATTTCGTGTCAGTGTCATTGCTTATATGAAGAAGAGGTGGCAGAAAGGAGAGGCCAAAGGGAGTTGGAAACATCCGATTGAAGGAAGAATGGCAATGATGATGAAGGATAACTGCCTACTGGAAGGAAAGACTGCATCAGCATTATGCTGTCGGTTTTTCGCTACTCCTAAAGTCAAGCACTTTTATATGTTTTTTTTATTTTTGTCAGACTGCTTGTGCTGTCAGCTTGATTGATATGACGGGCGCGCTGAGAGCACCACAAAGCACATACGACATACATGAATTATTAGAAACGTATATGTGCTGGCATTATGACATGATTTATAAAATGGCAGTAATATGCCGTTGGAATTGATGGAAGGCGAAGAAGTTATATCTTTATGATTGCACCCAACAAAATGTCACAGAAGTTGACACAATTTGAAGTATGAACAGGAAAAGGGAAGACTTAACTCCGAAGGTACTTTCATTGATTAAGTCAGAAAAACTATAACTATTTTCTATATAGTGTTTAGCAATCAGCTTCCCATAAATCGAAATTAGAAAGCTTACTCAATCCCATTGATAGCTCCTAAGCCGTTGCAATTCTTAGGGCGGTAGGGGAAGACTGTTAAGTAGAAAAATCGTGCATTAACTCATCTTTCTCAGTTCCACTCACCGCACTTGAAGCAAAAAGTGAAGTTGCAACCGTTTTGCTGCCATATAATGTCTTAATAAAAAAATAAATAAGATGGCGCAACAGCGCAAAGAGCCCCAGCACATTTCTCACAACCATGACTTGTAAAAGAATGGAGAAGACCTACAATTTTCTGCCGGTCCCGAACGGCTAATCGAGAAAGTGCTTTTCATGGCAATGATTTACAAACGGAGAACTTGCAAATTCCGACACCCGTAGAAAAACATTTTTGCCGCTGTTGGGATTTGAACCACGAACCTTCGGGTTAACAGCAGACATGCTACCCATCACGCCAGGGTGCCACTTCCATGTGCTGTGTGTATCGGTCTATGGATCTACAGCTTATGCACCACAAATGCTGATTCTGAAGAGAACAAGGGCTGCTTTCGACCAGTATAACGTAATTTACAAGGAACAAAGAAGGAAAGAAGAATTCTCAAAAGGAATAAAAGCAACATGACAAACGTAGAAAGGTAGAAAGACCCTGACAATTGCACCCAATTTAGTGGAATAAGCCTCCTTAACGTCGCTTACAAGATCTTGTCTGCTTTAATATGTAAACGTCTGAAACCCCACGTCAACAACTTGATAGGTCCTTATCAATGTGGTTTTAGACCAGAGAAGTCCACAATAGACCAAATTTTCACATAACGGCAGAAACCATCTCTTTATCGATTTCAAGGCTGCGTATGACAGTATTTACAGAGACGAACTGTACAGAGCCATGTCTAGTTTCGGCATCCCTGCAAAACTCGTACGACTGCAGCTTCGATGTGGCTTGAAGATGGCTGATATTTATAGTGCAAAATATTGATCCTAGACATAGGGTGTATGACATGACACGCCACCCAGCTCAAAACTAGATATCGTTCAAGACCAATCAATTTCATTAAAAAAAAAATACCCATCGTTACTCTCAGCTGTAGTAGCTACTTTCTAGTATGCTTTACGAGGACTTCGGGAGTTGTCCCTTCTTGTACATAACAGCTCCGCTTCATTTTGGCTCAAACTTCTTTCAGGTAGGAAAGTGTGGTTCACGTTCGTATCCGTCGACTTAGTTTCTTTCTCAGGGTTGGGGTTGATATTGAAATAAATATGGTTCTTGAACTTAATAGCAAACAAACTGTACCTACATACATGCTTCTTTTTATCTTATTCCATACATGCAGGGAAGTACTGTATTGATTCTCGACACCATCCATGCACAGATTTCTTCCAGCAATGAAACATTTGAGAAAAAATTTTATATTAAATGATAAACAAACAGAGGTAGTTTCATTTAACATCTGCCAACACTCTCCCTGCGCACTCAAAGGTGACGTTAATTTATTTAAGCAGCATTTGTTTACTTATGTTTCGAGATAAGAAAACATCACTTATTTTTTCATTATATCCGGCGGCGGTGGGATTATCTAAACCCCTTTTTAATTGAATTTGGAAATTTGTTATTTGTTTTCTTTAATTTTTATCCCGCTTCTCTTCTTTGAATGAATCAAAGCCCCAGATCTTGTTAAATTTATGTATTTGTGATTCTTACTTTCAAACTTTTTAAAAATCAAACGCCAAAGGTAATAATTTACAGACCGAAGGACCAAATTAATTTTTGCTAATAAAAGTCGAGGGTTTTCTTTTTCACATTCTTCTTTCTGTTGTTGTTTCAACAAAATTCTCCCAAAAGTAATTAAAAATCGAACCGAAATGAATATTCGAATTCAGAGAAACATCCTCCAAAAATTTCCGCTTGACAATATTCCCATATCAACTCATTGGTTAAGGGTTCTCGCTACTTTCATATCAATTATGAGCAATAAAAGCACAATATGGCCGCAAAGCACAACAACACATGGGGAGGAAAACATCCGAAGAATTGTAAATATATGAATATGCATTCATCAAGAGGAGCCAAACAAAAAATGATACAAAAATCGGTTTTTCATTGTTTTTACACAAAATAAAAGAAGGATTATCATTAATTTCCGACCGCCACCTACCGGAAGGAAGCTTTTATGTAAAAAAGAAAGAGTACATGCAATCACAGACGCAAGGCAAGCGTTATTGAAATTTACACAGCATATCATGGGATACGCCTTAATCGAATCATAGCTTCAAATGAACAATTCCCGAGAAGATACGTATGTATACAAGCGTGCCTACTTCAATTAACAATTTCCCGGCACTTTGGAACTCCATTGAGAGAAAGCTCATTTTATAGGGAAAAAAATATCCACCGCACATAAAACATGAATATTCAAAGCATTGGTCCTTGCTGATTAATCAGATTTATTTCAATTTATATATTCACCTGCTTTTTATTTTATTCCATTTTTTGTGCCACGAAAATGTCTAACAAATATTCAAACTACGTCCGTTTAATTGGATTGGCATCCTCGACGAAAATCCTGATCCATTTTGAAACGTAAAATAATCCTTTTTATTATTTATTTTGCCATCGTCTGCTAAAAATAATATCCTGTCCACGGAGCTTTCATAAAAATTGCAACTAAGTGCATATTTTAATCGCAGGAGGATTGATCAATCTAAATTTTGGCAACAGCAAAAAAAAAAAAAAAAAAGAAATAAAGTGAAGCAAAAAAAAAACCTCCCGAACTGTATCGATGAAGCTTCAACCCCCATAGTTGCCTGTTTGGATTAAACGTTGAAAAAAAGAATTGAAAAATGCATGGAGCCTTATTTTCTATCCCAACATTCACCCTGAATCAAACCACTTGAAATTGTTTCGTCGATTTTTTGTTTTTTTAATCGTTTCTTTCATTCTTTCTTTATTTTTTTGGGGCAAGTAGGTACTTTATTGATGTGGATTAAATTGGAATCAACGAAGCAGCAGAAAAAATACTAAATCCACTTAGCTCGCAATTACTATTGGAGTGAGTCAAATTTACCCACTATAAAACCCTGCACATATACAAAAGACTCCAACCGCACAGAGAGCTAACGCGCAGTGAAGTTGATTGATTGCTCCTTGTTGTGGCTAAGTGTCAAAGTGTCTAGATGCAATAATTGAGGGGTGAAATTTTGTTTTGAAGTTAACTTAGCTGGTGGAGAGTGAGTTGACTTTGGTTTTGAGCAAAACGTCTACAAAGTACAAGTCAAATCAAAGTCACAACAGGTCAATCGCCAATCACTTAAATTGAAAAGGAGTTATTGTTGTCTGGTCTTGGGAGACGATTGAGATTGCAACAATTTTTTGAATCAAATAGAAAGTTATGAGTGTTTCGAATGATATCTCACCTCAATCTTAATGGATTTTGAATTGACTTAAAAATGTTGTTTAAAAAAGTTTTACTTACAACTTTTTGACCACCTAGCGCTGGGTTTGCCGTCAAGCCATAATATGCCATTGGCGTGGAGACGGTTAATATGGTAATTTGTTTTTGGGATCGGGTTAAAACACTTCTGTGTTATTGTCAGTTGGACAGTCGAACTTTGACGACGATAGCTCTAAAAAGGGTTTACTTTTTGGATTATGGGGGCAAGCCTTCCTGGCACTTACCGATCAAGAAGACATAAGAGTAGATAATTCAAAAGTGCGGGTAGAAGTGCTCTCATGGATTAAGAGCACCTCTTAGCAGAAAAAAACTGACCAATTTTAACAGAAGAAGTAATTTTGGTATCTTGAGAGCGCTGTTGCCATTTTTGCCTGTGCACCTGCGCCCGTCTATGAATCTGCAACCTGAACCGCTTGACAGGTTTTGCTTGAAGTCTGCAGTTAGGGGTTATTAGGTAGCCAAAAAGGGGGTTTTCGAAACTGGATCCCTAGGTCTTCAACAACGCTACCTGCCATATAAACTAATTGACAATACTTATTCTTCTCAAAAACGCCTTCAACGATTTTGATATAATTTTATATGAGAAAATCTTTTTGGTTTTTTCTTTCTTATGATGCAAAAATATTTGGAGAAAGTCTAAAAACGATAGCTCATATAGTACTTCTTTTTCAAATGGACTTTCTCGTTAGTGGTTTATGCGATTTTAACCAAGTTAAAAATAGCTTCCAAAAATTAAGTTCCAAATTTTTGGGTGATTTTCATTTTGGAATAACTTAGGACCCAGTTATAGCGACCAGGAAAACGAATCAGGAAAAAATTTTCAAAGGAAATAACAAACTATGTTTTTGTTAGAATTGAATAACAAGTGTACTACCGGTCGATGGCAAATCACTCAAAGAGCATTTTTGCCCAGAAAACGAGCTATATGTAGAACAAATATTTTGCGTTAAAATTGTATTTTTAAATTTTCCTGATTCAATTTCATCAGGAGTGTAGAAAAATACAATTTTGACGGAAAATATTTGTTTAATTAAACATTTTCTTGGCAAAAAAGATGCTATTTACTACCGATTGGTATAACATTTGTTATTCAATTCTTACAAAAACATAGTTGCCATTCCATTTGAAAATTTGTCCTGATTGCTATAACTGGCCCATAGGGAGAAACACAGAATCAAAAAAACAAGGGACTTGTCAGCATCTAGTTAACATACCTGAACACGAACAGTCAATTTGTTTTCGTCGGCCGTTCTCAAGAAGAGATCAAAAACGAAAAAATTAAATAGCAATCACACATTGTTTGGTATAACAGAACAACGAGACTTCAAAAATATCTTTGCACAAAGTTCACATAGATCTCAAAAACCAAATTTCACCTAATCAGAATGAAAGAGAAGAAAGCTCACTGTTTCGTTAAGTTTAGTAAAAATGAATTTTTTAAATATCAACCCTTAGAAATCTATGTGTTGGGTGTACAATGTACATTACAGTATATTACACTGCCTCCTCCTTAAAACTGGTCGTCCTGAATAAATCCATCTGCAGTTTCGCCACTATACCGATGCCACGTCGTTGATTCTCGTGACATCAGTATAAGGGCCCTCTCAGTTTTGTTAAAGTTTCGGTGACAGTCCTTTTTGACGATGACGATGAGGATTATAAAGCCAAACACGACCTCCTGCTTTGATTCCTGCCGTTGTTGCTTTTGTGTCGTACCGTGTCTTTATTCGGTCGCTATATGCTGTCATAAAAGATGTTTTGGTTTTTTGATTTGGGATGGTGTATGCCTCAGGCCACTTGCTAAAAGAATCTATTACAACCAGAATACTTGTAACCAGCGTTGATCTCAAGAAAATCCCTAGCCACATCTACTGCAATCCTTTCCAACGTTGTATTGATGCATTTTGCCTTGAATCTTTCCACTAGGTCCTTTGGTAGCCGCACACTTGTTAAATTTTCGGCACCACATCTTCATGTCATCTCTAGCACGCAAGCAGTAGAAGCGATTTCGCGATGTCGCGATGTCTTGTTAACTCTCTGGTGGCCTCCTGAAGCTCCTTTATACATCTCCCGAAGAACTTCACTGAATTTCGATTGCGGGATGATCATCTGCATCACATGTGATTTACCGTCAGCGGACTCCCATCTTCGACTGAGAACACCTTCTTGAACATAAGAGAACCATTGAGCCAAATAAGCTTTTAGAACTGGACTCCTGTCAGAAATGTCTCTCCATTCAGGTTTCTCCTCATTTTCTTTTCCCTCCTGAAGAACACCCCTAATTTGCTCATTGCTCCATCGGCATATAGGGCCAGCTCTTAGGCGCTGGGTGGTAAACATTTCTTTGTCTTCTTTACGCCTACAATGCTTGCAATACACTTTGCAAAGTGTTCGGTATAATGCGTCGGCGATTGAGTGCAGCTTTTCTCTGCGGTGTTGAATCTGATAGTCATAACTCTGCAGTCTTTCTATCCAACTTAATTGAGCTTCTGAATTTTTGGAGTTCAACAGCCAGTTCAGAGCACCCTAGTCTGTCCACAGAAGAAATTTCTGTCCATACATAGCTACTTATGAAAGTGCTTTGTAGCCAAGACAAGAGCTAGCAGTTCCTTTCTGGTCACGCAGTAGTTTCTTTCGAGCTTCGAGAGATCTTTGCTGTTATATGCCACCACTTCCACTTGCTTCTCACCGTCATGCTCTTGGGATAGTACCGCCCCGATTCCAACGTTGCTTGCATCTGCTTCGTAACTTTTTCCAACTTCATCAAAATTCTTTACTAAACTTTTTCAAGATCAGTCTTGATTCCTTGGGAAGAGATGATGTGTCCCAAGTACTTAACTTCGGTTTTGAAAAGTGCACACTTTTCCGGATTCAGTTAATGGTTAGTCTGTTGAAGTCTCTGAAACACGCCACTCTTGCAAAGTTGGTCAAATGTTTCTAATCTATACAAGCTTTCCACTGATTCACTGAGTCTCGGCAGGGGTAGCTGTCCTTCTTAGTCACATCACTCAGCCTTCGGTATCAAACACAAAAACAGAGTTTTTGATAAGACCGTCATTCTTGATTGAGGTTAGTTTTGTGCAACTTCTATAATCAAACTAGTTCTTTTTATCAAAAAAAGTTTTATTTACACTTCCGACATCAACGCAAGGTTCGCTGAGTTCGAAAAAAAATAAAATGTTGCTTTCATTATAACTATACCACATTTATTCGATATATGTACAGTTCGATTAATAATCACACTAATTCAATCTTTACAACGTAACTTTAAAATAAAAACGAACTCTCTGGTTGCAACAATCGGTATATCAAGGCAACAAACATTCTAAATGCCTGCTCGTATCGAATGGCGTACCTCAAGGATCTAGCTTGTCACCCTTATTATTCTCCCTTTACATAAATAAAAAAGCATCAATTTTGTGCAATGTATCTAAGCACTTCTATGCAGACGACATACAGTTATATAAAAGCTGTCCTTTAGGACTTATTGAAGACAGTGTCTGCACCATAAACGAAGAACTTGAAAATATATTTACATGGACAAATAGCAACGAACTTATGCTAAACCCATTGAAATGCAAATGTTTAGTTATATCTAAGAAAGAACTTGATTTATCCTATTTTCCACCGATCATTATTAATGGCATCCCTTTAGAGTTTATTAACAAAGCTAAAAACTTAGGAGCAATATTCAACAGAACATAAACATGGAATGACCACATTAATTCGGTAGTGGGAAAAACTTACGGAATGCTAAGATCTTTATGGACCTTTCAGAGTCTTACACCTTCCCACACTAGAATGCTCCTTGCAAAAACCCCCGTAATCTCAAACTTTTGTATGGTTGCGAAACTTATAACAATTGCAATTCTGCGAGCAGAGCGAAATTAAAAGTTGCGTTTAACAATACCATCCGTCACATTTATGGCCCAAGAAAATATGATCATATATCACATCTTCCTGAAAAACTTCTAGGCATGTCATTAGAAAATTATACTAAATTTCGTTCATTGAAAATGCTCTTCACTATTCTGCACACAAAACAGCCCCCCTTTCTGTACGAATTTCTTCAATTCCTAGCATCCAACAGAACAACTTATTTTAAGCTTCCTGATTTCTCTTGTCTAACATCCGAAAGACAGTCCTTTATCGCAGCTGTACGTTCTTGGAATTCACTCCCAACTCAAATACGTGAGTCAAGCAGCATACGGCAGTTTGAAAAAAATATCAAAATTGTCTACCAACATAGTTAAATAAAGCAGCTTACTTATTTACTTACTTGTTAACCTAATAACATCTAGCTTAATAATTTATTTTAATAAACAAACTCTTACCTCAACTCAACTTTTTACTTTCTTCTTTCTTTCTTCAACACCTTATGTACTCCTTTTTAAACAAAAGTAAATTATCATTATTTCCTTTTCACTAATGATAATATTTTGTCTTTTTTTTTTCTCGATTCTAAAAATTTCTACTTTAAATGTATTATTAAACCTTTACTGCACTAGCTTATAAGATTTATCTTAATGTGTTAGTATTTACCTGAATTGAATAAACTAAACTAAACTAAACATCAGCGG
Source organism: Melanostoma mellinum (assembly GCA_914767635.1). Classification (NCBI taxonomy): domain Eukaryota; kingdom Metazoa; phylum Arthropoda; class Insecta; order Diptera; family Syrphidae; genus Melanostoma; species Melanostoma mellinum. The sequence continues at coordinate 246,529,923 of OU612058.1, read as the reverse complement.
CCTCTCTATAAAGGAAAGCATATCACAACTATCACAACGAGAACTTTCTAGTACTATATAGACTTTTTATAGCAAGTTGCTATAAATCACTCCAAAACCATAATATGGGTAGACAGTGTCTCCTTACGGTATATTTTTCTGGGCACACACACTCACTCACAAGCAACGCCTTCCATTAGATGCATGTACATTATAGTGATGTCACTTAGTTGATTCGGTTGCACGTTGGGGTTTCGTTTTGGGAGTTTGTGTTGAATGTTGGGTGTTGTACATTACAGTACACCAACCAATAATCATTTTACACGAATGCCTTGTGAGGAAAATTAGTCAGAACTACGATTTCCCTCACAGAATGTTGACCAAAATCATTAAGGATATAAAATTAAAACCAATACTGTTTTCCAGTGAATTAATCTGTCAAACAGACAAATGTCAATGCACAATTATGTAGCATTGCTTTGTCCATCAATGATTGTACTTTTGGCTCAGCAGTTTCTATATCAAACTCATCATTTTATACATGCACTTCCACAACACAGCCTTCGAATGCAATTTCATCAAACAAATGAATTCCGAAATTTCACTGTATTGTCAGTGCTGATAGCACAAAAGACTTATGAAGCCAATTCCAAGTATATCTCTCTGTCCAATTTGGCACAACAAATTGCGTATCAATTAATTATTCTTGACTGAACCGAGAGAGATTGTTGAATACACTGGACTATGACCTAGTCTTGGAGTGATTGTTTTTGTCTTTTTTTGTAAATATTTTCTCTCCATAGTAAACATTTTCTCTAAAAAAAGATTTACTATCAACTGTTAAACAACGATGACTACATCGATCCAGTCAATATATGCAGTTCAATCCTCTGGGGAGACGACCGACAGTTTATTTATATAGGCCAGCAACGTAGGCAGATAGGACACAGCAAACTATTGTGTCATTTGGTTGGTATATTGAATTTATGACCAATGAAGCTGGAAATAATGCCATGACTTGTCATGTAATGCAATTAAAAAAATGAGAGACAGTATTCAGGCACATACAAATTTTATGATGTCGTCCTCACCCCATACCATGGAGTAATTGCGCAAACATACTCCAGTCAGTGGGCAGCAAAGCATCCTCTGCAGTGTTATTCATGTTCATGAGGAATCCATGATGCTATACACGTTTAATGGTATAGCTGCAGAATGTTTTATTCCTGAAAATATGTTTAAACTTGCACACTGAAGGAACTTCGTTCATAAGAAGCCCTCTGAGCTAACGACTGCTTTTTATTTACTTTACAAGTACTCCTGAATATGTAGGAATGCAAGGAACTTCTGCCAAATTTAATGCCGTCAGTGAGCCATTTTGTAAGCATAATAACCAACAACAACATTCAATGGAGATTTTAAATACTTTAAAAGGTTTTTTTTAAACAGGACAAGAAGTTTTTAAGTACGTTCTAGCAAAATTGCTACAGCACATAATTGGAACTTCCACGAGCTCAAGATGAAAAGACAGATGTGAATGTTATGAGGGTTTTTATAGTAAACCAAGTACAGAATTAATTTTTATGGTGAGATTAATGGAGAAGTCATTAAAGAAATTCATTCCAATTTTAAAAGTGCAGCACATGTGCTTTTAAATGGGCCTATGGTTCCGGAAAAAAGCCTCAATGTTGTTGATTATTTATTTAAAATAAAAACACCTTCCGAAATGGGCCGTTCATAGAATTTTGGAACGGCAAATATAAAATAACTTTTTTGTGTTCTATAATTGTTGCTTTTCACACGGAACTTTTTCAGTAGCAACTGCAATCATCGCAACATCGCCATTCGTCCGATGTAGAATGTGAAGTTATTGCCTTAACTTAAAATATACAGCGGCGTTTCAGCTACTTGTTCGTTGCGACTGCAATACTTGGTCGTTGTGACTTCCACGTAATTGTGACTTTTGAGCTTTTTCGACTGCTTGTAAGTAGTTGCGACTGTAAATTGATGCAATTTCTAAGTCGTAGCAACTTCTAGGTCCTTGCAACTACTTTGTTGCTGGGACTACTAGGTCGTTGTGATTAATAAGTCGTTGCGACTGCTCAGCCATGGCGTCTTATATGTCGTTGTGACTACAATAATCGTTCGTTGACATTACTAGGTAGTTATGACTTCTATGTCGATGCAGGTCATTGCGACTGCTAAGTCATTGCGACTTCTGGGTCGTTGCGACTACTAAGTCGTTGCGACTATTAAGCCGTTGCGACAACTAAGTCGTTGCGACAACTATAGGTCGTTGCGACTACTAAGGCGTTGTGACTACTAAGTCATTGTGACTACTAAGACGTTGCGATAATTAATTTGTTGCGGCTACTAAGTCAATGCAGGTCATTGCGACTGCTAAGTCCTTCCGACTTCTGGGTCGTTGCGACTACTAAGTTGTTGCTACAACTAAGCCGTTGCGACAACTAAGTCGTTGCGACAACTAGGTCGTTGCGACAACTAGGCTGTTGATGCGACTCCTATCCTAAACACAAATTTGTGCAGCAGACATTGTATGTTGCCTCCCAAAGCTACTGATAGACTTATGTATACAAAACCATAATAAGAAATGCATCGCTAGACTTCGAAAATTCTTTAACCCTATGAAGTGCGATACTTAAACTGTGATAAATAAATTAAAAAGACGTTTTTTCTGCAGTGTGTATGAGCGTCCACATTAAATAAATCACAATTTTGACCTGACAATTTATCAAAACTCATAACTCGTTTCAATATGCCTATTTAGAGCTAGACCAAGTTAAAAGCAGTGCCACTTCAAACTCCTTAAACGCACACAAAAAGAAAAGTTGAGTGACGTCAAGAAAGAAACAAAAAAAAAAAAACTTTTAAATTTGACGCACAATTCTTAGTGAAATCGCAGCGACGCACGATGACAACGACAGCAATCAAAGATCAAAGCGACACATGTCATAGCAACAATTGCCCCCGCAACAAGCGCAGCAGTCGGTCTCGAAGTGTTTTAATTTCAGCTTCTGCATCCAATTTTATTTCGATTTTGTATTTTTCAATACTTTACTTCAAGTCATGCAAGCCAAGCCCAGTGCATATTGTCATTGATACTTGAATGTCGTGTGTCTGTTTCATACTCAAGTCGAAGGAGTGGAGGAGCGATGGGCTTTTTTTTTTCTTATATTATTATGAGGACGACGAGAAAATAATGCACGAGTTTCTTGCACGGTCGCACACAATGACAAAACTTTCAATGAAATCGAAAGTATACTTGCCTTGTAGCATTTTGGGTAAATTGGTTTCATAATAATTGGCAATGCAGTGTAATAATTTCAATGGCACAAGCTGTAAATTGGGTAAATTCAGTTAAGTTGGTTGTTTCACTGAATGCAGCTTTTATTGAATGATTGGGCGAAGTAGTGCAATTTGATTGGAAATATTAACCGAGGCGGCAGCTTTTGAGAATAACTCGCTTGCAAAACAAAAGTGACTCTTGATAGATGTTTTTATTGATGCCGGACGACGACCATGGTGGCGGTGGCAGAACATTTATAAAAGTGTCATGAGATCATCGTTTACGTGGAATACAAAGCATGGCCGGCAGTCGAATTGACAGTGCAATAAATAACGCTGCATTGCGAGTCATAGAGACTTTGGATGGGGAAATAACGTGAGGTGGCATAAAAGGTGGCATTCCCTTTTTAAAACTTAGGTTGAATGAGTAAGGCTTTGAGTATAATGCAGGACTTCCAGGTGACGGAAGGTAATGAAAAAAGGACTCTTTTGAGAAACCATAAACTCTTTCTTGTAGGTGAAAAAAGGACGTTTTTCGCTGAAGAGAGCCTTTGAAAACATGAAGTTGATGCCTTGAATTTCAATTTAATTTAATTTTTAATTTTTAATTTTTTTTTTTAAATTCTAATTGTAATTTTGGTGGGGGAAAAACCCCCATTTATTAAACTTAATACAAGCTATTAACTTACAAACTAAGAAACTTAATAGCTCAGACTTAGAAGACGAAATTTTAGGCAGGACATATTGAAGTCAAAACAAGAGGAGTGGGAATCGACATTCCTCAGCATTCGGGAGATGGGCTCATTGGAGCCGTAAGAGGTTCGGTGGGTGTGAAGATATAATAGACGGGTTACGAGTGTTATGAGGGTTAGTATTTAGAAAAATGGATTCGTTAAGGGGTGGCCAGTCAATGGTACCTGTGAAGATTCGGTAAATGAAGAGAATGTCAAGGAGTTTGAGGAGTTTGATTCGGTCTTGATAAGGAGGTAATATCAAAGGATTACTCTTATTAAGACCTCGAAGAGCAAATCGGAGGAAACGGCGTTGTATGCTCCCAATTCTGGCAATGTGCACTTGTTGAAGCGGAGGAACAAATAAAATGTAAAGGGATCAGGTTGTGTAGAGGTCTGCAAATTCTTTGGACCATCGTTTCACGAAGCCAAGTGCTGAAATTGCCTTAAGGATTATATCGTCGATATGATTGAGGAAATTCAGCTCACGTTGCAAAAAATCCCAAGGTCACGGATCAACTGAATGGGGGAAATCATTTGACTGTTTAGAAGATAGAGACGGGGAGGAGATTTGATGCGTTTGAGTGAGAAGGTGATTGATTGACACTTGGAAACATTCAGCAGGCAGTTTTTGGAACACCACATTGAAAAATTTTCGAGATCCTGTTGGAGGTGGGAAGAGTTTTCAGAAGAAGAAATGACCCGGTAAAACTTTGTATCGTCCGCATGGTGAGAGATAGAGGAGTATATGATGATCATTTCAATGTCGTTAATACTGATAATGAAGAAGAGAGGCCCTAAATGGCTGCCTTGGGAAACACCAGATGTACCTAGAAAACGGCTGGATAAGGCGGACCTGAACCAAACGCTGGGAAAACGGTTTTCTAAGTAAGAAGAAATCCATCTCAACAGAATGGGTTCAAAGCCGAGGGTTCAAAGTTTAAAAAGAATAAGTTTGTGAGAGATTTTATCGAAAACTTTACTAAAGTCAGTTGAAATTGCATTGACCTCTTTTCCATTTTTCAAAGCTGATAGGGAAAATGAGACAAAGTCAACGATGTTTGTTGTTGTTGACCTGCTCTTGAGAAAACCGTATTGTCTAGAGGAAATGAGAGATTTCCAACGAAAACTTTAGTTTTCATATAATATACTTTCGAAAATTTTGGGTATATGCGATAGTTAAGCGGTTGGGCGATAATTTTTTCACCTAGTACTTAGGACTTTTTTTTGTGTATAGTTATAAACGCCACGCCGTTTTCCAAGCTTGGGGGAAAACTCCTAGGGATATGGACAAGCCTAAGATTTTTGAGTGGGGAAGGGAAAGAGTTGAAGAGCATTTCTTAAGAAATATGGCAGTTATAGGTACCCTTGGGGTCAGGAATATACTCATCATTTAGATGATTTAACTTTTCCTCAATTAGATAAGAGTCAAAGAAACGTAGAAGGAATGGATCAAAAGAAAAATTCTGTAAAAACGAGAAATAAGCTGAGTCAGGAACAAAAGAATCATCCGTGAAAGTCTGTTTGAAGTAACTTGCGAAATATTTTGCTACGGCGAGTGCATCGGATGAGGTTTCGTTATTGAAGGAAAGGGAGGAAGGGTACCCGTCAGATTTTCTATTGTGGTTGACAAATTTATAAAAGACTTAGGGTCATTTAAAATGTTAGATTTCATTTCGATTAAATAGCGTTGGTAAAGGGTGTTGAAAAGCTCACAGAAGTGTATAGATAAAAGCCAAGGTAAGCTGAATAGTCAGTAGGAGATCGAGTACGAAAGAAGATTGTCCCTAATTTGTTCCTTTTTTTTCTTAGAGTACGGAGCCTATGGTCCTACCAAGATGGGGAAGTAGAAGAAGTTTGAAGTCTGGAAAGAGGAACGAAAAGGGATATAGCGCTATGTATTTCTTTGTAGAACGCGGATGTGGCATCATTTACAATTAATTTATCAAAATTAAAGTGAGTTTAATTCAGATAATCATTAAATTTCCGGAAGTTTGCTTTGTGGAAATCGTATAAAGCTGGAGGTACGGGAGGGTTAGATGGTTTTGAAGACCGGAGAAAAAATGAGAGAAGGAGAGGAGGGTGTAGAGAGAATTTGATTAAAAAAAACTGTCCTTCACCAGGCCTTTACGAAATCGAAAGGAGCTCGTTACAACCCTTTCAGTAGTAGTTGCATGTCACAAGCTGAACATCGTTGTAATGAAAAGCACTTACTTCACCTTCTCCTTGCTAAGTTAGTTTTTTGATATTTTGATAGGAAACATAATACTTGGCCTCCCAACCAAATTAAACTGACGAACATTTGATGAAAATACTCTCACATCTTCACCTTCCATCCTTAAAAACAACCACTTATCCGTTTTCTGTGATTGCTGATTGCTATACCTAACCTATTCAGTATAATGAAATGAAAACATACCATTTATTCATCACACGTAACACCTTAAAAGCACAAAAACCATTTTTTCATGCCACTTTAACATCAGTTAAGGATTTTATTTAAATTGGCAGGAGACCCAAACGTGTCACAGAATCGAAATGTGTCATTATTATAAAACCAATAAAAATAAAAACATCACAACCACTCTCAATCAAAATGAAAATAATAGCAAACTGCTCGTACTCCTGTTTGAACACAACACAAAAACACTATCCCAGCTATTAACATTAAGTATATCACTTAACGCCTTCTAATCTATATCCTGTCCGGTTTTGACATTCGATTAACCACCTGCTGTAGTTACACATTGCATGAGTTGAATAAACATCTATAGGAATAGGACATAGCTGGCTATTGAGGGTATCGCACTACTTGTGAGTTTGTGACCGAACTCAATTCAGTGATATATTAGCAGTACAAAGTATATGTAAATATATTCATGAGAATGTTTTACTAAATAGACTTTTACCCAAAAGTTAATTTATTTAATAGCGCAAAGCAGATACTTTGTGAGCAGATAGTTTAGTGGGTAGCTTGTGGCATGTGATGTTGATGTCTATGCCGCTGGTCTGTCGGACATCGGCCTATAGCTTTAAGCCAGGTGGCTGGAGGGAGGCAAATCTAATTTGAATGTGCTTGCCATGTTTGCCATTCGTTGATCGATAGATTTTTGAGCGGAAAATTAAGTTTGAATTAGTTGCCGGCCAAGCGATAAATTAAAATTGATGTTGGCATGTGCGGAGAGCAGTTTGCCTTTTGGGTACACATTCTGCTGAGTAGGTTTATAAAATATCCTTAAATTACTGTGTAAAACAAATGACTGCAGCGATCAGGGAACAGGGAGAGTTAATCAAATTTTAACGCTTCGGGTGATTTAATTCAATTGATGGTTGCCATAAAGTGGATGCTTACATTGAAGTTCAACGCAGTTTCTACAGTAAATTGGTGGTGTTCGACAGTTTATAATATTAAATAGACAACTATTCTGACGGACTTAGAGTGCTAAACTGGAGAGGGCTCGCTAGAAATCGAGGTCGTTATAGAAGGATGTTGGTTGATATTGTTCAATTACCTTTTAGGACTAGTTTTAAATAAGTGATCTCTTATTTCGACTTGATAAATTTGAAGTCTAAATGCCTCAAAATAGAAAGTTTTTCATTTTTGATGTCAATCGATTAAATATTTCATCTTAATGACTACGAATTTTGTTTTTTTTAATCTGAATTGCTTACTTTAGTTTTACTTGTGGGGAAAGCAAAAGTAAGCTTTCAGATTGATTAATTGAGATCAGGTGGGACTGAAAAGTGGTAGCTCGGTGGCACAGCCTGAAAAAAAGTGGCGTTTTTAAAACTTTTGATACTTAAACGGTAACGCTGATCGACATAGGTCGAGGCTGGCGCAACAGAGCGGGGCATCAAGGTAAGGCGTAAGGGTTCCGGCTAAAATAATTCAGGAGAGGCATTCCTCTCTTATTTCACTTTCATTTCAATAACAAGAATGAGGCAAGTAACGTTTCGATGATGTTCAAGAGAGTTAATGGATCCAACAATAATTGAATTTTCACCTATCAACTTGAAGGTTCTCTTTTGAAAGCCGCAAAGTTATTTAAGAGGTACCTGACGAAGCATTGGAGTTGTACTCTAGTTTTGGGCGCATGTTGGCCTTACAAATTGTAATCAGGTCAGAAGGGGTGAACAATTTTGTTCATCATTTTAAGAAACAACCTAAGCATTTTACAGTATGTTTGGTGGCTTCAAATACGTGGTTATTCCAACATAGAAAATCGGTTACAGAGACACACGTTATAAGTACTTACAGCTTTTCGGTTTCTGGGATGCAGTTATACAATTCATGGATAATGGCAATGGGGGAATGTTAAGTTTTAATGACAAATAACATTATTAGTTTTTCGAGCAATTGAGTTCCGCTTGCTTCTTATTATTCTATGTAACTATGCTGTTAATGTCAGAATGCTATGAGTCATACGCAACCGATCCAGTTCAACATCCCAAGAGCAGTTAGGTGCGTGAACATAGCAACAAGTATGAGAAGCAAAGAGGTGAGAGTTAAGTCATCAGCAAAACAGATAAGCGGATTAGAATATTAGGAATAAGATGAGTTTCAGACAAGAAATCGTTTATGAAAATAAGGAAGAGAATCGGAGACAAAACGGAGCCCTGAGGCACCCCAGCTTTTATAAAATGAGTGTTAGACATGAAACCATCAAGTACAACTTCTATTGAACGAAGAAGAAACTCAAAGATATCAAAAACACGAATTTCACATAAGAGAACCTGGTGCCAAACTCTTTCAAATGCCTTGGAAATATCAAGCGCAATTGTTATACATTCGTCAAAATAGTGAAATGATTGGTCCCACTTTTCGGTGAGATATGTCACCAGATCACTTTTTGGTGAGAAATCCATACGGTTTGTCATTTAGAAGGTTTTTTTTCTTCAAGTATACACAAGAGGTTCGTTGTTCAAATCTCAACAGAAAACAAAATTAATTTTCCACTGGTATCGCCTTTCGCAAGAAATTGGTAAGTCCTCCGAAAGTAAATCAAGTGCCATGAAAAGCACAGCCTCAAATGGTTTTTTGATATCGGTAGAAAATTATAAGTCCCTTTACAAGGCATGGTTCGAAGAAATGAGCTAGAACCCCGGGATCTACGTTCTGTTGAGCCAAATAGGGTTTTATGTTACTATGAGGAGAAAGAAAAAGGGCCATGCCATCCCATACTTCCTCTGTGAGTGCCCGAAAGTCTAATTCAAGTTGATTAAGTTAAAATCATTGATTCCAAAATAATGGCAAACATTATTACTGATGCTATTGCTGGTCTAACTATTCCACTGAAAATGATTGATTAGTGAGTTCATTTAAAGCTCATTGTCAACAGAACTAGCCAGCAGCCATTTTCCTCCGATTTCTTTTTAAAATGCAGTACGTGTGCTAACAACCAAAAGTGCCAGAATAAATTTAGTGGAACGTATTTCATATTATTTCAAGAACAAACTTAAGTGGGCATAGTGGATACTTCAGTTGGAAGTCCTTCAAGTTTGAATATCAAAAGTCCTTTTATTCAATTAAGTCTGTGAATGTTCGATGACAGTGTCAGCCAGTTGGCCATTGGCTAAAACGTCAAACGACATAATGCATCATTAATTCAAATTTCAAATGCCTTCGAGTGAAATCACTTAAAATTTCATATGCAACGCAAACATGAGACTCTCCACAAATCACAGACTATTGCAGTCCAAGGACCGAATCCGAGAATCTTCACATCCTTAACTTGATTAAAAAAGAAAGAAAGGGAAGTAAAAATGCGGAGACGAAATTCAAAAGACTCTATAAAAATATGAGCTGACTGTGTGTGCTTAACCCGTTTTTCTTTGTTTGTTCAAAGAAATGCATTTTAGTCAATCTGGTTCATAAAAATTGTACGAAAAAAAGACGGAGAAAAGTTTTCAGAATGGAAGCTCATAAAGTTCTTTACTTAAATTGAAAAACGACACCGCAAACCTTTTAAGCAAGCAAACCACATTCATAGCTCTGTGTTGGCGTTGCGGTGAGGGTAATTTCAGAAATCTGAGCTGAAGAAATTATTAAACCCCACAGTTTGGATATTTCTTTAGTTATTTTTGTTCATTTTCCTGTGTTATTTTTTCTCCACCTTAAGAAGAAGGAGATGATATGCTGTTCACATGACAAAGGAAAAAATTGGCTTTTTTTGTTTTGAATTTAAAAATCGACTTTCTTTCGAAATGAACCTTTCCCTCAACCCAGCAGTGGTTGATGTCAGTCTTTTTCCGTTCTGAGTCGGAAAAGGCAGTCAATTTGCTCTCCTTGCTTTGCCGTTGATAGAAGTGGGCGCAAAAAACTTTATTCTTCCACTTTTTTTGGCGTTGGCGTTTGTGGCAGTTGAAATATAAGACAAATCAAAACCTGTGATATTTTCATTTATAATAAAACCGAATGTTAAAGAAGAAGGGGAAAAAAAATTAATCAGCGAATTTGAAAAAAGGGATTTTTTCTCTCGAATTCATATTTATTCGCACGGCAAACTGCGCAATTGGTGTTTGTTTATTTAGCTTGAGAGGAAAAAATGAGGATATCCTCTTTTATTTCGCTACGCGCCTACGTTAAGGATCCTTCGACTTGGAAAAAAAAGAAAAGCCTCGAGGTGAATGGACTACTTTGCACAGGATGGAAAAACAAACTGGCAACTGGTGCATGGTAAATAGTCAACTTGTTGGATGATGAAAAAGAGTGTACTGCTTATATTGTAAATAAAGCATCAACTTAAGTTGCCATGTTGCTTGACTTACGAAGAGTTTTCCAGACAAGTGCTATGTACACCAAGCTTAAGAACTGCGAGTTGTAGAAAAAAGAAAAAAATGTAGGGCAGAGGAAAAACTACTTAAATAAGTAAATGAGAACTCACAGGAGTGCCATGAAAGTGAAAAGCGTGCTGCTTAAGTGTAACATGAAAAGTGAAAGTTACTTTTCTTGCTTTTTCAACGCAGGGCCTCATTGAATTGTTTTTAGTTGGAAAAAATTGAATTTGTCAAACTTTTTAAGTTTGAAAAGTTAAAAGTCGTTGAAGCGTTTATTGTTTTAACGTTGATACGCTGAACCAATTGGATTTGAATAAGGCAAAATGATAATATTCAAAGCATATTTACATTTGATGATGCTTGGTGGTTTACTAGAGCCAAGGACGGTATTCTTTAACTAGGTTAAGTCAAGGAGGAGATGTGGGAAATCACACCACCTCATTTGGCTTTCATTGTATTAGAGATGTGCTCCTGAGGTGTGCTTCAGCAAGGTAGATAATAAGAAAAGAACTGGGTAAAAGTGAAATGCTAGATAATGAAGAGTGTTTTTTCTTTACTTGTGATTTTCAACTTTTTCAGAGTTGGTCTTTTGTCAGTCGTGACTTTATGCTTAGTTTGATTTGCTATTTTATATTGAAAGAATTGAAGCCGCACGGGGCTTTGTAAATTGTCTCAAAACAAAATCCGCAGTTTGTGGCGTTATGTTAAGTCGCTTGTCTACACTGATAAGCCCGAGACGATTGACGCTATGGAAAGGATATCAGGCACGTTATTTGCTGACATATGTCCCCATATACTCTAGAAAGTGGTCCTCTTAGTGGAATTTAGTCGATCCAGCCGCGGCGGCATTTTGTCCGAAATCATTTTTGAGGCATAAAGGTATACCCTTATATTAAATATAAAAGCAAAATTCTTGGCCATAGTAGTAAATAAATTGCGCTTTGTTTCTTCTCAAAATCACAACTAAAAAAATCTTAGAACAGCGGCAGTGGTGCGGTGGTAGAGTGTTCAGTAGATAGGCTGAACGAGTTTGTTTGAATTTCTTCCAGCCTTTTAGTCTGGACGACGGCCTTGACAATTTACTACCACCTAATTTCCATCTAATGCATCAACAATAAAAAGGAAAGGCTTCGGGCCTGGTATTACAATAGACTGTGAAGTAGACTGAAAGCTCCAGCATAAAAAAAAAAACAAAATTGTCACTGACCGGTTACAGCTCACATTCGGTTTCTGTAACAAAGTTAATGAGTAGAGGTGAACCTATCACCAAAAATCAGAAAAGATTTTATAGGCTTCTATGTGTTGTGACTTGTTCTCAGCCGGGTATAGATAGAAATTACCTAATTCTTTTTCTCGTTTCACTGCAAAGGAAATTTGATCGTTGTGGCTTGTTTCAGCTGGGAGTTTGAATCCTCCTTACTTTTTTGGCATTAAGTCTATAGAAAGTCTAGTCGTTTTAGCTTGTCATCAGCCCGGCATTTAGATTCTCCTTACCTTCACAGTTCACACGTCGCGTTTCTGTGAAGGAAATTTCATTCGTTGTGGCTTGTTTTCCAGCCGGGCGTTCGAATTCTCCTTAGTTATTTTTCTTTGACACTGCGTCACCGTAAGGTCCGTGTAGGAAGTTCAATCGTTGTGGCTTGTTCCCAGCCGGGCGTTGGATTGTCTTTACTCGCCTTTATCGGATTTGCGCCTTCGTAGAGGAAATTTAAACGTTGTGGCTTGTTTCCAGCAGGGCTTTTAGATTTTCCTTGATTAGGCATTGCGTCTCCACAAAGGGAGTTTTGATCGTAGTAAGCAATCGCAGACCTTTTCTACGAAATCGCCGCCGCTGACAAAGTGTTCTGCCCCTAGTAAACGCAGGCACTTTCTACTAAGTCCGCAGTCCGCCGCCGCCGACAAATCGCTCTGCCTTTCACGCAACGCAGACCTTTGCTACGAAATCCGCTGCTGCCAATAGAGCGCGCTGCCTAACGCAGATCTAAATAGGAGTTCACCGCCGCCGAACAGAGGAAAAACCTGCCGTGTTATACAACCGTATCCCCAGAGGACCCATCGCCATTACCGCCGTGAAGATCGATACCAGCCATTCCGTGGATCAGCACCAGAAGTAGACCTTACTCAAGAAAACATAAAACTTGCTTTTTCGTAAAATTGATTGAACTTAATCCCGAGAGAAGATATTGTAGTAAATTTAGAGTTAATTAAAACTAAACCGACCGTTTCGCGTATCATTTTGAGAAGTTGGACCGCCGAAACCCAAGTCTTACGAAGCTTCCTTGGGTAGACCATGGACACCCTGAGTTATACCCTAGCCTTTAAAAAAGAAGCATCACAGTTGTCCTTTTCAGATGTTTGGTGTTGAATTCGGGATACTTCGTCAACGTGAGTCGGATGTCAGACGAAAAACATTGGATCATATGCAAAAAAAAAGAGTTCAATTTCTTTACTCACTTTTCTCATTTCTTGGTATGCAAAAAAAAAAAAAAAAAATACAGAGGGCGAGGACGATATCAAGCTGTGAGTTGGAACGCAAAGTGTTGAGATCGATCTTTCGAAGAAAGCTCATTATGAGAAAGTTCTAGTTCTGATATGCAAAAAGATGGGAAAACGCTCGATTGCATGAGACCGGTCTCAGGACTGAGCATGGGTTTTCTCTTACTAAGTTGATAAACAATTATTAAAATGGCCAAGTATCTGAATAATTTTTTTTAAAAATCGTGTTTATAAAAATAGAACGTGTTCGATTGGTGAAGATTTTCGAAAAATTAGTTGTAGATTTATTAAAACAGGTGTGCCAGAATTGACGGATGAGTTCTTGGACCCAACCCCGGAAACGCGTGGCAGTGATTTGACTCATTAAGAAAAATATAGGACTTTTCTGCGTTATGTAGAAGGTTCTGGATTTCAAAGCCGTGTTGGTGTAGACATGGGTGCAAGTCGCAACAAAATTGCAAGCCGAGCAACTGATTGGAACATATTCCCACACACTTCTAAAGAAATAGAAACAGCGCAAAGGTTATATGGAGCAGTAAGCATGAGATTCCTCACGCCATTGGTGCTATCAAAATATGCAATTCCTTTTTCCAGTCCTTAAGCGCTATTTTCTTATTTCCTGCATTTTTTAAATCTATTTTACTTCTTGAACAAGACTTCACTCTTGACAATTTTTTAGTAAATTTTTTCCACTTTTCTCGGCTCTCTGAACAAGCATGAGACTGACGATTGCCTCATACTTCACAAGAGCTTAAAAAAGTGTCCAAAGAGCAGGCCTTACACTGTTCTTGCTCACGATGCCCGCCAAAAGCTTTTTAGTGAATTGTCCAAGAGCAAATGCTAAAGCAGTTGACAACGACCAGAAGTGAAATCCGCGTCTTTCTATTGGAGTTTATTTATGTAACTTCATTAGTTCTAACAACAAAAAATCAAACCACCACATTTACAACAGAAAAAGAAAAAACTTACTTACGGTCTGACATGGCAACCATTATTCCACAACACCCTAACCTCAATAGGTACTCATTATGAAATTGGTTTTGAAAAATACTTTTGTAATTAACAAAGTGCTGCATATAATTCTTTGAAATCCCCACCAACCTCTGATTGTATTTCAGATGACTCCACAAAATTGGCATTAATCTGATTGCCAGTGTCTGCTTTAACCTGAGTTGGAATTAAAAATAAAATTAATATTAAAAAAAAAAAAAACAATCCACAATACCGCAATAAATAAAACGCAAAGATTGGTATGCCATTAAAACCAATTTTGTTCATCGGATTTCCATCAGTGGCGTCATACGAATATAATCATCATCCGTTTGAGGGGCTTAACATCAACAAAACCCAACAAAATGCCACAGAGCAGAGACGTTTTATAATATAAGAGTATACATTTTATTCGAATGTCCGTCCATAACATCCTCGATTAAAAACACACAATTTCATTGGTAGCATTTCATTATAATCATCATCATGTGTGTATGTGTCCTCTGTTCATATATGTACACAGCGAAATGTCGCAGTTTTTTAATGGTATTACTAACAATTGAATTCATTAAGCCATCAACCATAAAAAGGACAAATGAGGCCAGAAAGAAAGAAGATAATTTAAGGGGACGTAGACCGAATGGTTTTTTTTTTTTTTTGCAAATTACCAAACTTTGCCACAATGAATGACCAAAAAAAAAATTAAGGATATTTATTCAGTAGGCTAGTGTGTGAGTGCGTTAATTCTTGTGTATGGCCTCATATAAATTATAGGCTTGAGAGCTTTATGTTGACCGAAAAAACAGAATTTTAATGATAATAAGAGCCAGCAATAAACACTATTCGATGCCTCAGAAGGGATTGGGATTTGTTTTAAAACAATTTAATGAAAAAGGACATTCATCTTTGCTTGTGCACATATACTGAAAGTTTTTTGAATTTTTGTTTTTGGTCAACAGCTTTTTCAAAGGAATGAAATTCCTGTGACGTTTCCGGTTCTCAATTCTTACTGTTCATAATAAACGAGAAGAAATCGCATAAAAGAGCATTGAATTTTCCATTTTTGTTGAATTTGTGAAGATGGGTTTTGTTACGTTCGGGTCTGGGTGGATTTGAAATTTTTCCCCAAGCAGAGAATCGGGTGAGCACTTTTAATCAACGGCCGCTTCAGTCCGGGGTGGGTTTTTGAATTCTGCTTCCCCAAACTATACAAAAAAAAATTATGTGCTCGAAGGAAACATAGGAAGGTATATAGAACAAAGAAAGGAAACTATCGTGGATCGGCTTCGCAAGAGTCTTAGACCAAGGTGTTGTTCAGGCCTCACGTTTCCCTCCCAACCATGCACATTCGAAAGTCAATTGAATGGCCCAAATAACGAAACTTAAACTTTTGGTGTATACCCTTCAAAAAAAAGTTTTATTTAAAATTCATTTTCTTTTAGATATATAAGAGGAATTATTAAAGTTAAATTTCATTTTGATTTAAAATGAGTTAACATCGAATTCATGAAAATTTTATCAAAAGAAACGAGAAGAAGGCCATATGACATAGCAAAAGATTTATATATGACTAGAATGGCCAAATTCGGCGACACGACGAGGTTATAGATGATTTTTCTCCAAAGCATCAGATCAAAAATCTTTGAGAGTTTTTTTTTCTAATTTCTGGCGTAAAACTACCACTAGCTAATAGGCCTATTATCTAAAAAAAATGGTTCGCCTAACCAAATCTACTAATTTCCGATGCTCGGAAGAACAAACCTATTTACCTATTCGCAAAACCAAAAAAAATCGAGAAGAAAAAAAATTCTTTGAAAAGGCTTTTCTTTTCGTTTATACAATTATTGAGCAAAAAAAACTAAAAAGCAAAACTTTAAATAAAAAAAAATCTAGGTTTATCAAAAAAAAATTATTTGTATATGTATAATGTTGCCTGGGATTGGTTATCCTGTTTCCGTTGGTGGTGGTGGAGTTCGGTGGATCGAAAATCTGGAATCTGGATCCAGTTCCTAGAACGGAGATATGATGTCTCCTATGAAAAAAATATGAAGCACTTAGAAAAAAAACTCTGGAGAGGTTTTCATCAGGCATTACATACCGTTCTTGGATTTTTTTCTCTAAGTTCGGTTTAATTTAGCTGTATAGCTCTTTATTGGTTTTTTTTTTCAAGGGGAAAACGAAATGTAGCTTTGTTTTTTTTCCCACTGGTTTATACAAATTTTCAAAGTTCTTCACAATGATTTTTTTTTTGGCACAATGAAACGAATAATAGCTTTAATAATTTTTTTTTGTTTTTATATGTTATATAAAATTATCAAATTGATTCACACTTCACGATGGTAGGTTTATTTCTCTTTTTTTTCTGACTATAAAATTATATAGATTTTTCTCGAGAGCACGACGTTAGCTTTTTAAAGGTTCTTAACCAACTGTCCAGTGTGTGGCATTGAAATCTCGAATTTTGGTTTTGCCAACACATTAACAGGCATCACACCATTTAACCGTTCACTTTCATTTTCTTTTCGTGCACCTGTTTCTTAATATTCTCATGTGCGTTAGAAACGAATGCATTTGATTAGGTGGTGTGTTAATTTGCGGTACTTTATTTATTTTTTTCCTCAGAACTCAAAAAGAAGTTACGGTGATTATTTCTCTTTGAGAGAAAAAAATGAAGATAGTGATGGACTGGGGGGTAAAGTTCGTTTAGGTGTGAAAAATAAAAATCGGTTATCGGAAATCAGACTAGCACCACATTACAGTTTGCAGTGCTTAAAGTTGACAATTGTATTTCCATATTTAATTGGGATTACAAAATTGATGTGAAGGATTTCAATTAAATCCATTTGAAATATTTAAGTAATTAAAGCAAGAGACAAAAAGACTGCATACGCGATTCCTTGCAATGAAGGCCAAAGGCCAAGGCTAAGTTAAATATTCGTTTCAATTTTACCTTATGAAGTTAAGCAATGAGTTAACCCTACTCATAAAAAAATTGGAAAGAGGGGAAAAAAATTCCTTTCATTTGATGGCGTTGTAACTGCTTTCTCATATCTTTTGCTTTATCATTCTATAGTTTATATATTGCATAAGATAAAAAAAACTAAAATCATTATTATCGTAGCTGTCTTAAGAACATTAGATTAAGAGCTCTATTGATGAAATAGATTGCACATCAAAATAAAGAAATTGCTATAAATAACAAAGGTTACCTGAAAACGAAAAATTAGAGCAGCAAAGCAGGTAAAAACATTTTGCCCAATCGGCAATCTTCCAAGGAATTTTGGATCTCACGTAATATTTTGCTACTTTTGAACATTCGCAATCGTGAACGAAATGAATATCTCACGGAATAAATGTAAATACTCATATAATTATACCAAAGCACAAAACAAACATAAATTTTTATTCTGGTATCTAGTTCCACCTCCTTGCAGAAGTGTAAATTTTCAAAGGGACATCTGATCACGATCACTCATAACTCCACGAGAATCATTTGAGCATCATTGTCGATAACAGTTTTTCGAAAATGGAAAATATTTCCAGAGAAATTTTATTCACGACTAGCTGACCCACCCGACGTAGCTCAGGCCCAAGTTTCCACTCTAGTGGCAGAGTGGAGATGAAATATGTTACTCAGGGGCATTTGAGCACTCTTACGATGACAGAATTTTTAGAATCGGTCCAGTATCTTCCAAATTCCCTGATTTGTTCCAGTCCCCATTCCGTTCTCGTATGGGCATGAAATCTAGTCTATGTAATCTGAGAATAACACGATATTTTATAGTGAAAACCGTATTGAAATCAGAACAGTGGTTTTTGAATTCAAGTTCCCGTTCCCGTTCCTGTGAGAAAATGGTGATGAAATATAATCTTTATTACTCAGGGACAATGAAACACTCTTACAGTGAAAGAATTTTTGTATTCGGCTTAGAACTCTCAAAGTTCCCGCATGTTTAATAGCGCCAAAAATCTGATATCATTCCAGTGGTTTTTAAATTCTCATTCCCGTTCCTGTTCACAATCCCGTTCTTGTGGGAATTTAGGGATGAAATATAGTCTATGGTACTTAGGGACAATGCAGCACTCCAGCGGCGAAAGAATTTTTGGAATCAGTCTAATATTTTTCAAGTTCCCGGTTATGTTTCCGTTCCCGAGAGAATATGAAAAGGTAATCTAGCCTAAAATGTTACTTCTCAGCTTCTATGCCATTTTTGTGGTCCAAATTTTATTCAAATTGGATAAGTTTTAGTGGCTCTTCAATACAAACACGTTACCATTTCCGTTCCCGAGTACTTTTGAGGTTATGTAAATCGCGCAATGAAATTGAAATAAGTAATTATAGTCAGCCATTTATTGTCAAAAAAAAACTGCAATAATTTATTTTCAGATCAGAGTAGAACGCTGCTAGTTCCAGAATCACAGAAGCACTACGCTTAACTTCATTTTGTCGTGCTCGCAGTTGTTGTTTCTGATGGACACGAACTCGTTGCATTCTTAACCTATTCATTCCATTTCCATTCACTATAGAACGAATTTGTGACAGACTTATACGAATTTTTTCTTTATATGTGTCACGCTGGCCATCAGTGCGGTTAGCACGTGATGTTTCTCTTCGCACATTTGATTTTCTATCTACATTTCTACATACATATGTAGTTATGTACATATTATGTATAAAGCTACGCCGGGCGGGTCAGCTAGTGAGATTTAGAACTACTTGTGGGAAGTCCAGGGAATATATAAAAATTGCTTGGATTATAGTAAAAGTAACACTTTAAATAAAAAAAATTTAAATCTTTCTTCTCACCATACTAGTCTAAAATTAAATAAAAAGATTTCTTAGAAACAAACAATCCAATAATAAAATTATTTGTTATTTATTTTTTTAATTTCTCATTTTAAAAACATAATCATTGTTTTAATTAAATTTTTATTCATTACTGTTAAGATTAAAGAAATTCTTACTTTTACTTTATTTCAATTCTTTTTTTGCATATAAACTTACCTTTTAAACCTTCCTAGACCTCCACGAACATTTCAAGACCAAGACCTGATAAGTTCGTTCCACCGTTCTCGAGTTTTAGCCAGACTAACGAACAGCAATTCATTTTTATATATTTTATTTATTTACTAGCGACCCGCCCCGGCTTCGCACGGGTTCAATGCTGATACTAAATTCACTACAGAAAAACTGTGAACGTTGTATATAAAAACACAGCGGGCCGCTATGGGTTTGCACGGGTATAAGATATAAAGCCTACGTCACTCACTGAAAAAATGATTAAGATCGATATAGTATAGTTTTGATTTATTTATTACTGCTCGTGGTCTGCACGCGTTAAATTTGGTGTAAAATAATTCCCTTTTCCCTATACCATGAAGATTTCCTGCTATATTTGGAATATTCATACACTATATTTTTACTTATTTACTTTTTACGTTTTTACCTATTTATTTTATTTTTACAACAATTAATATATTGCAGAATGACTTTATATACAACGTTCACAGCTTTCTTGTCATTAGACAATACAAACATATTTTCTCTAGATGTTAATCTTTTAGAGTACCTACAGGCCACGTGAAAAACAATCAACGCTCAAATTAAGCAAAAATAGCTTGGTAAACAACCCTTATTTTTTTGTAATATGTAAAATATAAAAATGGATACTGTGGGTTATCCTAAGGAGATAAACATATACTGTCGCAGACTTTTTTATTCATCTTTTTAAGATATAAAATTCCATAATAGGTACATAAATTTGATCTATCTCGTAAGGTTTAGCCAGCGTTTGCAATGTAAGCGCAGAAAAATATGTTTGTTACGACATCACATTACAAATCTTTAAATTTTTTGGATTTTTTCTACTATAATATGCATGTTTTATACATATAAACCTTCCTCTTGAATCATTCTATTCGTTAAAAAGAACCGCATCAAAATCCGTTGCGTAGTTTTAAAAATCTAAGCATACATAGGGAAATAGGGACAGAGAAAGCGACTTTGTTTTAAACTATGTAGTGATAGTGATTTAACCAAATTAGCTAACAAAGTAAATTCATAAGGTATTTATACGGAAGACATCAGGGCAACAAGACCATAGATGTCGTTTGTAAAAAAAAAGTTGTAATGTTCAAATATCTTTAAAATTTATTTAAATTTTTTTTTGTGGCTTCTTTGATGCGCAGGAATGTTTTGGTATCAGCTGGATTGAGGATTTCGGCTATTTTTTTCTCCATATCTTCGGTGGAATCAGTATTAGCGGTTAGGCTAGAAATTGGACAGACGGCCAGGATATGCCAAACTGAGAGAACCTCTCTACAAAGAGTACACTCTCTCGGAGGGTCATCGGTGTAATAGTGTCGACTGGAAAAGTTAGTTTTTCCCACTCTTGTCCGAAATAAGGTGATGCATTCTTCTCTGCTTAGTGTTTTATTATATGGTATACGGAGATGGGTTGGGTGGTGTATTCGAAGAAAGTTTTGTTCTCCAAACCATGATCTTTCTAGTTCCTCATTTATTTTTGATATGAAGATTTTCCGTATAAGTTGAGGTATCAAAGGTAGTTCTTTTATGTAAGGGTAATTGACTGCTTCTTTCGCTGCCTTATCTGCGGCCTCATTTCCTTTAATACCCACATGTCCTGGTGTCCATGCTAACGTTATTTTTCCGTTGTTATGGAGGATGCTCCGGATATTGTTCAGTGTTGAGAAGTTATTTTTTGCACTTAGAATTCCAGTAAGGATGCTCAAATTGTCAGTGAAGATCAATGTTTTTACTGCAGATGTTTGCGCAATTACAAGGGCTTTTAACAACGCTGTTACCTCAGCAATATAGCTACCGGCTACGTCTGGTATAATTCCCTGAATAGTGTTGACCTCTTCGTTATTTGCGTTCATTTCGATGACTGCATAACTTGCTTTGTTGTCCCTAAAGGATCCGTCAGTGTATAGCGTTCTAATGGGCTTAATGGTATCTAGTAGCTCGCGGTGAAGCATTAGGTAAGTTTGATTTGAGGTGCTCTGCTTTTTTTTTTTTGTAAAGAGAGACTGATGTCGATGGGCAATGGGATCTTCACATCAGAAACACCATATCCAAACTGAAATGTATTAACAACGCACTAAGAATGAAATGTTCCCGTCGAAAAGGTCCTCATTTAACAAAGGCCTTGGTTGAAGGCACACTACAGCATGGCCTTACATTATACATGTGGTCTACCAAGAAAAACTTATAAAGCATTGATACAGCAGTTAACGAATGCTAAAGGACTGCCACAGGTGCCCTCAAGACAACACCTATCAAATCCCTTAGAATAGAAGCAGGGTATAACTCCATTACCAGACTTGGTCAAAAAAGGGCAGGGAATCTGATAAGCAAAGCGCTCATACACTGGTCTCATCCTCTATTCCAATCAGCACAACAAACTTTGTCCATGAAGAAACAAAACAAGATAAACTCAACTTCTTCACTCAATAAAATTGTTAATTTGGCGAGGACTCATGGATGCATCCCTTCAGAAGTACCAGAAAACCCGAACACCTTATCATTTTTATATATGTAGAAGATAGATGATAGAAGATAGAGACCACAAATAAATAGTATGGTGCCGAGAGTCATGAAAAACTCGGGCTCAACGCAGTTTCAAGACTTAATATTATTTGTCAATTGCGAGCAAGCGCCATGGCATTCGAAACCAATGATCATTCGGAGTATTTTTCTTTTGTAACGACGAAGGGTTTCTTCATCCGCTTTCGATAAAGTCCATGCTAGAAGGACTGGGATGATTCGATAGCATTAACTCACAACTTCACCTACAAGTGAAACTGTGAAACCACTCTCTTATCTTTATTCGTAACAATGTTTATACTTTTCGTCATATTGCGTTACGTCACCATATAACCACACTTGGTTTTTATACTCAGTCCTTTCCATTTCAATAAAACTCCCTTTTTTAATGATATACATATTATGCAACGAACACCGTTGTAGGAACCTAAGTTCCAAAAACTGATATTTAGAATTTTTTGCTTTTTAAATTTGTTCATCTATTTTCCGGTTTGCGAAGTGTGTAGATAAATGAATTATGCCGTTGGTGTTGCTTTGACAGCTGATTAGCCGATTCTAGAACACATTCGTGGTTCTCAATTATAAATTCAAACGCCCAAACTAAGCCCATCTAGACCATGTCAATATTTTGCTATTCACTATCTCATTACCTGATGTGCTTTAATTAAATTATACAGAAGTGCAGTCTGTTTTTGTCATTCGCCCAGCTTATCGATTACGTTATGGTAATTTTCTTCAGTTCTGTACTTTGTGTGTACACTGCAATCTCCCAAAGAGATTTACCAATTAAATGAGTTTCGAACTTGTATTAGTACCCATCGACATTATCCACCTACCTTAATTCGGGACACCGTTTGATCACAGTAGACACACACTGCGCTTATCACAACAACATCAACCCACAGCTAAATGAAATATGCGCCATTGGACAGTGAGCAGGACACTTTTGTACGACACTATAAACTCTCTCATGAGTTGTATTTTTTGTTGATGTTTTTCTTTTATTCCACACCCTTAATGGATACCCATAACAGACCAAACACACATGTGGTACTCGTTGAATGGAAGTGCGTTTGGCATACGCTTGATAGCCTTAACTCACTGTACGCGACCACGACCAGCGTCATTGAATGTGACCAGGACGAGCATGGGAAACATTTTTGGTAACGATTGTGGTGCCTTTACATCTGACTGAACACCATTTAAGGTTTGTAATGTTTGGCCTGCATATTGCAGCGCATCGAAATAGCATCAGTAATTATGGATGCCCGTCTTTGGTTAATGCATATGCATGCATATGCAGTCAAACGATATTATTTGATGGTGTGATTTGATGCTTCGGTGGTGGATGATAGGAATTTTCTAAATTTGAGCAAATCAATGGCTGTGGTTTGTAAATCTGGTCGCAGTAAGAGTTTAGTTCAAATATTTACATACATCACATTTTTGACGAATTTAATCTGGTTCAATTTATCCTCCAACGTGTCATCATGTCATATTGAGTTTGCATTTCAAGTGACTACTTATAAGAGGATGCATAATTTAATTAAAATTTTGTAATTAGAATCAAATGATTAAAATTGGATCAAATTGAAACTGAATGATTAGGTAAAGTGTTTTGAATTTTGAAACTTTGCGTTTAAGCACTAAATTTGTCATTTTACTCTGATCGAGGATGAAGGCTTGGGTCAAGCGCTTGTTTACTGGCTTGTCACTTGGGGCAGTGACCAATGGCGTAGCAAATGTGGGGCGGGGGGCTAACCACCCCGGTTGTCACCCATTTGGGGGTGACACCCAAATGCTACCAAGGAGTATATAAACTATGGCGTTACGCAATTAACCTTGGTATAAAAACATCGGAGAACTCATCGAAGCCTTTGATGTCGAAAAGGCTTTAGGCAAGGCGACAAACCTTCATGCGATTTCCATAATATCATACTTGAAAAGATTGTATAAAACTCAAACGCCAACGTCTGTGCAGTTACTCGCTAACGCAGACGATATTGACGTAATGGGCAGAGGGAAGCGTGATGTCATTCATATCTGATTTTGCGAGCATTGAAACAGAAGCGACAAAAATGGGATTGATGGTAAAAGGAAGTATGTTGCCATCAAACAAGGACACCCAACATCGAGGATTTGGAAAAAACTTCACAATAGACAGACATAACTTCGAGGTAGTACAGGACTTCGTCAACCTAGGATCCGGACACAGAAAACATCATGCGGATATTAAACGGAAAATAACCGTGGCTTCCTTGGCTTAAAAAGACAATTGAGAAACAAACCCTTCTTCGATCATTATATTAGGCAGTGCAATATCGTAATCATTTCATTTGACTTGAAGAGATAAATATTCCTTCATTGCAATGGTTCGGAGATCAAAAGTAATGGCGACCACGTATATTAATTTGATTGGGAAAATAAAATACAATGAATTGAAATAGAAAAAAAACCGTGAATACGGTGGTGCAACCGATCGAAAAATCCAAGACCTTAGCTCATTTTTCTCAACAATACTTTGTTACAAACAATTATTAGGGCTGGCTTAAGTCTTGCGATCAATGTAAGCAAATAGAGGCACTACGTTCAATGACATAACGTTGTCACTTCAGTGGCCATTAAGAGATAAGAATTCTTTAGTTGAATAGTTCAGGGAATCAAACGTAAAAGCGATGATTTGTTTAAGAAAATCGACGAATTAATTAAACAAAAATATTGGCGCTTTTCATGGAAGGAAATTCCTATCGAAGAATTTCAAACCAAGGGCAATACCCAAGGAATAACACATTTTTCATGTTTCTAGGACCCTTACCTCAAACTGTCCAAGTACCAGGCTGACACGCTACCCATAACTCCACGGTCATCGCTAATAAATTCAATTATTTTCCATAAATTACTTAAGCGATAAATCATAAGACTCAGTGCGGAGAGAATTATTACTTCTAAACGCAATTTCATTTCATTGATTGGCTTAAATGAATTTCAATTATTTACTCATACTCGCAAGAACAAAATCACAGTAACAACTTTCTACTAAGAAACAACCGTATACCGTCGCAATCTGCCATAACTTTCCTCGTTGTCAACCCCACCTGCAAATTTAATGGTGGAAGTCCCCATACTCACAGCACTTGATACTTTCCACCTACACCTAAAATGTATGCTTCAGTTGTTCTTTCCATTAACGAGATAAAGCACGAAGCCTCCACTCTAACCAACTTGACTCTCCTCCACACAATCATCTAAATGCTGCATAAAATAAAATTCCAATGTGTATAAGAGTAAACCAATTTTTTTTTTTCCAAAAACAAAAAAGGGATTCCAAGCATCTCCATACCCATCATAGAAATTTTTCATTTATGTACATCGAACAATCAACAACAACAAAAACGAAATCATTTTCACTTGAAGCTTTACTAAAAAAAATTGGTTTGCGTTTTTTGGGCGCCATTTCTCAATAAACAAAGCCAACGTTAGCAAAAAATGCTAACATCTGTACCTTTTTTCCCATTCTGCAAAAGTGCCTTTAATTCTTTCTAGTTGGTTAACTTGCTTTCTTTTTTCCCCCTTCAAATGTGGATTTTCATTTAATTTTTTTCTTAAAATAGAGTTGAAAATATTTGAGAGTAAACAATTTGGACCAGTGAATGGAAAGAACAATTCGCTCTGATGAAAAACTAGAGAATGAATTAGACTGAAAAAATGTTTCCTTTTCCATTTTCCACAAAAACGACAAAAAAAGAAAAAAAGAAATATGGCAGAGGCATAGTTATTTGATGACAATTGTTGTGGAATTTCTTATTTGTTTTTAAACTTTTGCATGAGTACATTCCAATCCAAAAATGGCTGCTGAAAATTCTCTAATTTGTTGGAATTTGGGGATTAGATTTATTTTTATCAATCTACTTAAGTTTACACAAAATAAATACAAAAGAAGAGAATAAACGCTCATTTTGCAGAATTGGATTGCCTTAAATTCCATTCGAAATAAATCAGGCTTTTCATCCTGAAATCTTTTCAGATTAGCTTTCTTATTTCACAAGAATTGCTTTTGTGTGGCTTTTTTTTGTACTTTTGTTTGAGGTTTTAGAGAAATTCAAAATTTTTTTGATTTAAGGACCACCATTTCAAGTTTGATGGGCTTTGTTGTTGAGGAACAAAAAGAAAAAAAGAAAAAAGAAAAAATTAAGTGGCTAGGCAATTCAACACACGTTTTCATGACGATTGCCTGTAAGCACATTTCCTTCGGCTTGGGGTGTTTAAATATCGAAAAATCGTTCCAACTAAAGTCATTTGTGGTAAGCACCTCCACAATCACTGTAACAATGTTTGTGAGTTGGGTGTGATTTTTCTTTGTCCACATCCTGACAATTGTTGGGTGTGACTGTAGTTACAATCAGAATTTTGGTAAAAATAGGTGTGAGTTTTGTTTTTCTATATTTTGAATAAGCCAGAGACATGGAGGCAACGAAGGTTTTTGAATGATATCGCAGTCACTCGTGGCGAAAACTTTGCACTGTTGGAGTCTTATGAGTTTTTTCATTTAAGAACATATGTAGCAGGAGTGGAAATCCAGAACGGTTAACAGAGACTAATACAATTTAAAAGACATACCAGCTTACAGGACAAGCACTGCAAATAGAACATAGAACAAAAGAAAGGCGTTGTCCAGATGGGTACCCATTAATTACTAACACCACTTAAGGAAAACTTTTGCCAGTTTAACGATGATCACAAAATAGAATTTGGAATATGTTTCATAAAACAAAGGTTTAGTATGAGGCAAGTGTACTATTCAAGAGAAAATTCTTCAGTGACTTGAAAATTCGATGAAACGAGAAAGCGACATAAAAAAATTCTATAGGCAATGAGGTAGCGTTTCTTCTAAAACTTTGTTCTAAACTTTGTTGGAGCTTTTTTAGTAAGATTTTTTTCAAAACGAAATAAACACATTTTTTATTATTTGCATGCTGTCTAAAAGCCATTTATTCAAAAAGTGCTTCGTTCACAAGCCAAGAGGATTTATAAAACCCACCAGTGGTAGGGGGAGTTTAATCTTCAATCGAAAAAGCTGACCTTAATCATATAACACATCTCATAAGTTATGGTATGAATTTCCACCTATTACGTGGGAGTTCGAGGTTCGAATCTTGGAAGCATTAATTCAGAAGCTATGATTGATATGGTGGTACCCGTGGCGTAATGGTTAGCATGTCCACCTGCTAACCCAGAGGTTCGAGGTTCGAATTCCAGCAGAGGCAAAATCCAAAAAAGTTTTCCATGGGTATCGCCTTTCGCGAGAAATTGGCAAGTCCTCCGTTAGTATATTCATTGCCATGAAAAGCGCATTCTCAATTAGCCGTTCGGAACCGGCGAAAAATTGTAGGTCCCCTCCATGCCCTCACAAGGCATGGTTGTGAGAAATGCGCTAGGCCCAGGGGCTCCTCGCTCTGTTGTGCCACCCAATTTATTATTTATTTATTTATGGTTGATATTAAACTAAAGTGAATAATAAAAAAAAAAAATGCCTACTAGATGTAGGTCAACACTGATCTTATCATCTTCACAAGGAAACATTGAATAACACAAATCTCATTACTCGATCTGCAAATGGAATTCCTCTACCTTTCTCGGACGAAACAAAGATTCTGGGTCTTATTTTAGAAAAAAGCTAAACTTGGAAATCAAATATACAAGAACGAATAAGAAAAGCACCGTGGCTCTTTTTTCATGCAAAAAAGCAACTGGAAGTAAATGTGAAATATCCCCACAGTTATAGACAGCAGTTGTCAGACCGATACGTACTTACATACAGAACAACAGTACCTATGGTGAAAACCTTGGAAAAATCTACTCATAGTGACGGCAAAAATTTAAAGATCAGCCACATTTGTGTCCCGTGGCATAATGGTTAGCATGTCCACCTGCTAACCCAGAGGTTCAAGGTTCGATTCCCAGATGAGGCAAAAATGTTTTTCCACGGGTATCGCCTCTAGCGAGCAATAGGCCCTCCGTTAGTAGATTCATTGCCATGAAAAGCGCTTTCTCTAATTGCAATTTGGAACCGGTAGAAAACTGTAGGTTCCCTCCATTCCCTCACAAGGCATTGTTGAATTGCGAAATGCGCTAGGCCCGGGGGCTCCTCGCTCTGCTGCGCTACCCCATTTATTTATTCACCTATGTGCACTAACGTCCCTTCTTTTCCAGGGTCATGGAAACGTTGATAAAGCGTCAACTTATGAAATATCTTGAAGAACGAAAGCTTCTTAATGACCGTCAGTATGGCTTTCGTAGCAAACGGTCCACTGGTTATTTGACGGTACACCAAAATGTGGAATCAATCTTTACATTGTTTTGGAGAAAGTGAGATTATTGCGCTTGATATTTCTAAAGCATTTGATAGAGTTTGGCATTAGGCTCTTTTATCGAAAATGCGTGCTTTTATTATCGATGAGTCTCTTCTTCGTTGGATTAGAAACTACCTTTCCGACCGTTCAATACAAGCTGTAGTGGATGGTTTCAAGTCTGATACCCACTTCATAAATGCGGTGCCCCAGGGCTCCATTTTGTCTCCGACTATCTTCCTTATTTTTATAAATGATCTCTTGTCTGAAACTTCTCATCCGCTTAACTGTTTTGCTGACAAATTGACACTCAGCTTTTCATATTCGTTTCCAAATTCACGTCCCTGCTCTTCGAATGTGGAACTGGAACGGTTGCGTATGTTAAGCTCAATGAATTCTGACCTTGACAACATTGTTACATACTAGCGTCTAAAAAACCGAGTAGAATTCAATTTTTCCGAAAACTCAATGCTGTCCCATGTGGTTGAAGCTTAACATTCCCCCATTGCCATTATCCATAAATTGTACCTGCATCCAAGAAACCGAAAAGCTGTCAGTACTTGGTATGTGTGTAAACGATGATCTTCGTATTGTTATTATTTTATTATTATTTGAAGTCGCCAAAAACGCTGCTAAATCCTTAGGCTTCTTCAGACGATGCAGGAAGTTCTTCACCCCTTCTGATCTGGCTACAATTTATAAGGCCTTCATCAGCCAAAAACTGGAGTATAACTCCTATGTCTGGTCAGGTGCTCCGCAACACCCGCCTCGCTAGGAATGCTCATCAGTTTTACATTGAATCCAATTTCGGACGTACAGTCAAGTATAGAGAATGCTTTACCTGGCCCTGTTTTTCCTTTACATTACGATTCGCAAAAGCTCAAAAGCAACGATGTCTCCTTTCGAATCCTCTTCTGTTTTCCTTAATGCTCGCACAGTGTTCTTCAACATTATAAGGATAGTCATAACTCAAAAATGTGTCAGCGGATCACTTCGCTTTCACATACCTTGCCTCCATAGAGATAAGTCGGCAAGGCTCAATGTTTAATCAAATGTGGAGGTTTCTTGAATGCCAAATAAGAGAAAACCGTCCCACATCTTCTTTGTACATACCCTACCCTTTATCTCAAAGACGCAGAACACTTTTTCGACTATCCAAGTGATCTTAGAAACATGGACGATCATAGTCTTCATCGCTTTGCAGAAAGCTCAAGATGATTTAAACAAGAGGAAGTTTGTTAAAGTTCTTGCTGTATCACAAGTGGCCTAAGTGCGTCGGTTGTTTTCCGGACAGCAGCTTTAACCTAACCTAAGGTCTAAAAAAGATAAAAATGCGCTATGTCAGGCACCTGAGCATGTGTAGACCAAGAAATTGCTTTAAATTGTTTGCAAAGTTTGACTAAAAACCTAATTGACTGCCTCTGTAACAAAGAATTAGGTGTGTATAAAATGAATCTCCATTTTTTTAAATTAGACTCACAAATAGACTAACTACTCAAAATTGATAAATGAGTATTTATATTACTTGATATCCTCTTATGCGTGAGAAGACTTGAAGATATGATCACATTTCACTTTTCTTGCAGAATAATATTTAAATCCAATTAAACCAACTTACTGCGCTACGAACTAAATCGCAGTGACAAAATATAAATTCATTAGATTGCTAACGAACTGACTGATTCACATACTGACAGCTTTTTAACGCTAAAGACGGAATGGCGCACGAGGCAGCCTTGGACTACCTACTGTGTTCAGTATGAGCTAAAACTTACGTGCAAAATTAAGCTTGAGTATTCCATCTTACCTGAAAGTAAAAGTAGAATATTTAAATTAAAATGTTAAACTTAATATACTGAGTACTAAAACTCAACAAAATGTTATAAAAAACAAGTCGTTTTAAAAAAAAATATCAATCGAACTGAACAAAGTGAACAGCAACAACTTAAAACTACTAACAAAGCAATACTCATTGAAAGACCTCTCCAAAAACCTTTTTTTTTATTACTCATACGCCAGAGTATCTTGGTAAAGTTCAAACAATCAAAACAACTTTACCAAACCTTACGAATACTTCACTCAATTTATTTCAAATTGAAAATGAAATGTAGAGAAGACGGTCAGTGAAGAAATAAAAGAAGTGACTAGCAAACTGCATTATGACGGGATATCCATTCTTTTACTTGTCATCCCCCGGTGAGGACACATACTCCAACATGGAATGGATTTTACAATCTTCGTAACAACCTTCTCTTGCCAATATTATTGCTCAGAGTCATTCTTCAAACAAGATGTAGACAAACCTGAACTAAATGACGAGAAATCAAAAAAGAAATAACAGACAGTCAAAGAACAGAAAAAAAAACTACATGAAAAATAACCTCAAGAAGAACACCGTAAGAATGTAGAAGCATAAAAAAGAACCGGAAAAACTTTTCGATCACGTTTCATATTTTCCAGGTCATCTCGCAATTGATTCGGTTATAACTCTCTGCGGTAGGAGTTTTGTCTTTTTTTATGTATTTTCCCTAGAATACCACAAAGTGCAGGACATTTGTTAATGCTGCCACACAAAACGACTCTCGTATCTGAAGTCATTTTACATTTCGCCTCCTTTGGTAGGGTTGACCATAAAATGATAGAGATATTGCAGAGAATGAAAAATGATTTTATTTTCAATGGAGCTTTTGGTATTTCTGTTCTTTTTTTTTTGACAGTTATTATTATTGTTTTCTTTTTTTCATTTGTGTTCAACTCCTTTTACTGACCAAATGCAATTCGATTTCATTCGTGTCCTTGTACCATGAGAATACGTGGGAAACATAAAAATCAATTTTATTGCGGAACTATGTCCATTTTGATTGTGAAATGACGAATCGGAATGAACTGGGTGGAAAAGGAATTTTGACGGCCAAGCAAAACGTGATGCCAGATATTAAAAAAAAAAAATTATCGATTTATGGTCAATTTAAATGAACTTGAATATGAAAAACTATGCATGTGCCATTGTCCAACAAAAAAATTCATTTGTATTCTGAGGGAACTGATGATTTCAATCTGACCACTTGTGTTATTGATTTTGTTGCTTGCAGTAGGCCTAGAATAAAAATAGAGCGAAATTTAAATAAAATCAGGACTATCCAGTTGGATCAATTAAAAATTTAATGTCGGAATAAATATGAAAAGGCTGAGATTGCAAAGCAATAACACCTGGAAAATCTTTGTTTCTTACAAGAGAATGTCACTGTAAATAGCAGATCTTTGTATTTCTATTGAATATATTAGTTCAATCGGTAGTGCTTCAAGACTTGCGGAACAACAGGAGTAGTTATTTTTAGAACGAATTGAGCAGTTATTGAGACAAACAAAAGAAAGTATTTGTATAAAAACTGTTATGGATGGCGAGAATATCCAATTAAGGATAACGATGTCTTTGTGGAACTTGTGTTCGCCGTGGTGTAACGGTTAGCATGTCTGCTTGATGTTACTTGGGTCGGAGTTTGAAGATCGAGTTTTAGAAAATTCCAACTGTTATGCGAACATAATAACTAAATCTACTTTCTTAATGTTTGTTTTGCTCTTAGCTACTCTCTCCTGGTTTTTTGTGTGAATCTTTTATGTTCAACCACAAGCCCGTACTACCCGAATTTTTTATTTTTACACCGCACATCCATATTCCCTTGAGAAAATTTTTTCCGCTCCACTTTTAGCTTCATTATCTTATCCGTGAGGAAAAAGCAAAGCGAACAAAATCTGGCTCCGGGTAATATGGGCTTGGGGTTGAACTTAAGAAATTCGCACGAACTGACCGCACTAAACATATACTATATGATGCATAGTTCTATAGATATTTCTTATGGACGTGTGCTTCTCTTTGATATGTCAGATTCGACAGTCAGAGTATGAACTTTTGTCTAGTTTAGTTGCGTCCCTGTGCCAGTTTATTCACAGTGGAAATAAGTTAATGTGCAACCGGTGAGACTTCCTTACATAATGAAATGATATTTGAGTTCGCAGAAAAAGGAAGTAAGGCCCGCGGCTCTAACTGCCATTTCATTAAGAGAATAACCCTCGTGGACCTAATTTTCAAAACAAAGAGGAACTAAGACGCCCGAGTCTTATTGCCGCGGGCCTTAATGCACTGCACCGCTTTTCCCCGGGTATCGCCTTTCGCGAGGAATTGGCAAGTCTTCCGATAGTAAACTCATTTCCATTAGAAGCACTTTCTTGATTAGCCCAAACAACGATGAGACGGAGATTAAAAGAAATATTTGTATTCTAAATTATTCTCAACAGTTTGAATCCTATTTTTAAGGGGTTTTGAATTCGTTTTGTCGCTTAAGTGTGTTGCTTTTTCGTTTCATTAAAATTTCAGATCACAATGTGCTAAGAAGGTCCCACTTTGATAATAGAACACCTAAAGCCCCGTAGCAGACAGCACATGTATCAAATAAATAAAGACTAATTCCTTTATTTCTTACGAACGAGGCGTCACTTCTGCAATAGAGAGAACCTAATAGTCTTAAAACGATGTTCGGCTGTAGTTAGCAGGGTAGTAAGAAGGGAAACTGCATTTCTGGGACTTAACATTTATGTTCTTGTTTTTTATCGTGACGCATTTTCGTTTCATGGGATTTCAAATCACATTGATTAGTAACAAATTTTTACTTCTATTGTGATATCCAAATAAAAATAATATCTCATTTCGATGATTTATTTTGAATTATAAATTTAATAGCTTCATATTCAATTCAATTTCAAGTTTCATTGAAGTGACCAAAAATTTGAAACTCAAAGTAGCTCAAAATAAAGTATTTCACTTCAAAAAATTTGTGTGGCTTCACAGTTCGATGGGAGGGTCAGAGCCTGCAGCCCCTATCAAATTTTTCTCAGCCATGCCGTTGTATGAAATGTCGAGGACATTGTAACTTTTGCAGACTCTCAAAATACAGAGAGACCATTTCTCATGGCTATTGAATAGCTTTTGGCTCCCCCTTAAAGTGATACTCGTAACATAAAAGATTCACACAAAAAATTAGGAGAGAGTACCTAAGAGCAAAACAAACATTAAGAAAGTAGATTTAGTTATGTTCGCATAAGAAAGTTGACTGAGCTTCCATTAGCCTATGTCACGAATGGGAGACTATGTAAACTATGAATTCATATCCATTAACAGCTGAAATATTTTCCTGAATTTTGGAGCTTTGTTTTTCGGTACCTCAAAATATTGTTTCTCTAAAATAAAAAGAAACTAGAATTGATGCATTTAGCGCGTCCAATATGTTCTTAATCCTTTCTAAGAAGGAAAACTAATTTTTAGATGCCGTGTGCATCAGACTCATGTAAATGCAGCTCCAAAGTGGCAACAAAAGACATAGGCCTAAATTCTTTTCTTTGGTGGGTCATATCGCCTCTTCAGAGTGGAAACAAAGCCCGTGGGTGTTATTATCATTTTTTAGAGCAACAACGCCCACGGGTCTTATTGCCGCGGGGCTTATTACACTGCATACCGGAAAAACACTTTTTTTTGCAATGGGATTCGAACCACGAATAAATAGAGTGGCGCAACAGAGCGAGGAGCCA
This sequence comes from Melanostoma mellinum, assembly GCA_914767635.1. Lineage (NCBI taxonomy): Eukaryota > Metazoa > Arthropoda > Insecta > Diptera > Syrphidae > Melanostoma > Melanostoma mellinum. The sequence goes on along the minus strand of OU612058.1, from coordinate 246,496,147 downwards.
AAAAACCGAGCGCAGTTCTCACAACCATACCTTGCGAGGGAATGGAGGGGATCTACAATTTTTTGCGGGTCCGAACGGCTAATCAAGCAAGTGATTTTTATGGCAATGGATTTAATCACGGAGAACTTACCAATTCCTAGCTAAAGGCATTACCCACCGTGGAAAGCATTTTAAAACTGTTGGAATTCGAGCCAAGAACCACTTTGTTAACAGCAGACATGCTTACCATCACGCCACGCCGGGTACCATAAACATGTACTGGAATAGCTTAAAAGCATCGTTCCAAATAAGGTAAATTTTTTTTAAATGGTTTTCAATTTAGTAATTCTTCCCTCGGAGTTGTTCTTTTTGACAACAACTGCTTCTTGATTTATACTCAGATAGGTTCGCCATTCTATCGCAAAAAAATTGAAGTCGCACGACCAAGCGCACGGCGTATAGGTTTGGTAAATTATCTCGATTTTTTTTGGTTTTCAAACCTATGAGTTACCTCATTGATTGGGCGATTCAACAGCGTTTAACTTTTTTTGAGGGATTATGAGAAGTCGTTTATATTCGCATATAAGTCCGAGTCGATTGACGCCTTCGAAGGGAAGCTTAGGTACATTAATTCTGACATACGGCGCCAAATGCTGCAAAAGGTGTTAGAAAATTGGGCCCCTCGGTTAGAATCTATTCGAGCTACCCGGGAGACCACTTGCAAAAAATCATATTGAAAACATAATGAAAAAACTTAAACTAAGTAAAAAAGCTGAATTTTTGTGACATAGCAACAAGCTACAATGCGTTTTATTTCTTTTTGGAAACCACACGTCTAAGAAAGCACCCTTTAGTTAAGTGAATGTTAACACACTTATGGTATCACAATGAGCCTAACATTGTTCTAAGTATTTCAGATGTTTTCCTGATTTCACAGATATTTAAACCTAACCCAACCCAACTAAAGTGAATGTTTCAGATTCTCCTTGAATGAGAAGTGATATTTCGCTTAGGTAACATTTTTGTGACCCCCAAAACAGCCTTTCAGTTTCTTGATGAACTTGATGAATTACTGAAGTCAACGCCAACGTATTGACCATCATTTAAAATTAACTAATTTCATTTCTAATTTTCGAGACTATGTTGATTTGCGTCATAGAATTTGCTTCAATTTTTCCCCACAAAAATCACCCTCTGCAAATTCCGACAAACATGATTTATTTTATACTTTTTGCCGACTGAACATTTTTTGGTTCGCATAACCTTATTTAAGTTCCTACTTTGAATGCAGTGTAGTGGGAAACTTAATATTCACAGAACGATTTTTCTCTGGGGACTACAGCTACTGCTTATTTTTCACTGTCTTACTTTACCCTTTGGACCGCATCAGGAACTCAACATGAAATTTTAGTGATCCACACGTGTACCTAACCCACCTTGAGGTGTAAGGTCCACTTAATCAAAAACTTCCTAAGAGTTGGTTTTTCTCCATCTGTTGGGGCGGACACTCATCTCAATCAATCAGCATCTACATTTTCAATGAGTTATCCCCCCCTTTTCTCCATTATGTCGTTATGGGTACTCGTACATCATGTGACCATCGTCACTTATACCTTACCACGTCTAGTAGCACATGAAAGCATGATGAAGTGACGTCCAAGTTTAACATAAGTGCTACACAATCATCATTATAATCAACATCATTGCCATCACCATCACCGTCAGCATAAATAACGCACACGACCGCACTTTGGACATTACGACCCTTAGAATACATTTCAAGCCGTTGTCGTTGCTTCGTAAATTATTAATTCCAAGCCTACCGGCCTCACAAAAATACAAATCTCAGAGGGAATAGACTTGGGCATATCTGCCCTAAAATAATATCAAAGCAACAAAAAATAATAAATAATAAAAAAGTAGAAAAGATTCTACTCTCTTACATCAACGCCAGGCTCCGTCGTCGTCAGGAAAGACCTGGAGGAAACATTTACTACAATTTAATTTATAACAATAAGTTAGTGTGATTTATCATTGAATTTTGACACTTGATCAATAATTAATTTGAGCGGGAAAGTGTGAAACCCTCTTCATCGTCAAAAAAAAAGTATAATAAGACGAAACAAAAAAACGAATGACTTTATTGTCGAAATTTACTGGCGCCTAAAGTGGTCACAAATAAAAGTATCTGGCTACTTGGGGCTTAATTTATGAGTTTTTTTTTAATTCAAACAAATTTATTTTCGATTGTCTCAAGTGGTTGACGGGGACTTGAGGTGGAGTCCTGTGATTTCTGCATACATTTTGATTTTTATTTCTTCTCCTCTCCACTCTCTCGCTTTCTCACTGCCCCTTTTTCGTCTTCAATTTTGATTGACAATATTTGAATGACCTACTGCTTTTGATTGAATGGCCAAATGCAATGGAATTAAATTTAGAATGAAAGTCTAAATATAGAGATGATGTGGGCAGACGGTAGATTGGATATTTGTATCCTGCTCTTCAGAAGGCGACTGCAACGCTTGGTCTAAATCGGTCTTTGCTTTGAAATCAGAGCGAGGCAAGGTCAATTGAGCTTTAATTTAACTCAATCAAAAGATACTGAGAGAGACAAGCAAAAATACTAGACTTTGAAGCTTAATTTGAGTTTCGATGCAAGGCCCTGTGGAATGGCTTCGGATTCCCAGAACTGGAATTAGATTTTGTGACTCTTTTCACACCGACGCGACATGGAGAGCTTTAGAAATCTATGGCGGTTTTGCACGTCACTCTTCAAAATTTTGCATCATAAGAAATTGAACAGCTCTGACCTAGTCCCAGAGGCAAGGCATTTGAAAACTTCAAAGTTCCATGTACATAAGACCAGCAAAATAAATTAATTTTGTTATGAAAATGACAGTTTGTCATATTCGCTAAATGGCACTTGTAAGTTGTTAAACAAAAACCTCCCAAAACAAAAAGAGAAAGCTGCGAAAATCCGTAGAACCACCACTTGACAAACGGCGAGCTGTCGTGTCCCGTTGACAGCTTCTAAATAAATTAATTTCCATTTTGGCTCTTTATGACATCTCCTGTGACTGTCCAGTTTCTTTTTTTTTGGCAAATAAGCCTCAGGATAAATTACAATTCAACAGTCGATCTTAATCTCATTTTCATCTGCCCCGGTGTAGGCGGCCATGACAAAGAAAAACATAAGAATTTATGTCATTCCGAGAATGAGAGAAAAAAGTGCTGAGGTGTATCTCATCAACTTCAGCATTTCTGCAGATAGAAGAAAAAAAAGAGTCCATAAATATATCACAACGAAGGTGTTAATTGAATTTGAGTCGAGAAAAAAAAAATTTTTTTCTTGCGAAATCATCAGCAAATGACAGACAGTTGAGGACAGACATTTAACCTGATTGTCGAAGTCAAGCGTGTTAAATATTTTTATTTTTTCTTTACTTTACTTTTCTCAGAGGTGTACGTCTGATGACTGGCAACCAGTTGATCATAAATTTCGGTATTATTGTTGTTTACTTTTAGCTTTATTTTCACACACACAATAGGCAGACATTTATGGCGGTTTTTTGAAAATTTAAGCCGAAATAATGGATTTTGATTCGTTTCGAGTGGGCGGTCATTTGAAATTGATATTTAAATAAGAAAAATTATCATTTAATGACGCTGAGTATTGTACAAGCTTAGCACCTGCGCGTGGATAATATGGCAATTTCTTTGAAATGCTTCACACCTGGGCTGGACATAGGAGTTATTTATGATTGGCTTTGCTAATCAATTTAGAAATTTGAGATCCAAATTGGGAGCTGAGATGTGTTAGCTTTCTATAGCGAATGATGAATGAGGTGAATGAAGTTTTGTTCTTTGGTTCTTCCTACGCGGAACTTTATTGAAAGGTTTTTGGTTCAATAGACACAAAGAACAGTAAAAGTTTTTCAATTTTTGTTGAAAAAAGGAGGACGCAAGCAATTTTTAATATTTGAACGTTTGTTAAAACTCCGTAATTTATTAACTGATTTAGAAAAGATTCTTCTGGTTGCAGACCACAATAAAGTTTTACAAACTCTGCTATACAAAAACAAAAACCAGAAATCAGAAGCCTTTCGTTGCCTAGGGCTAGTGGACGTTGTGAATCAGGCCAACTAAGTTTCAGAACAAAAAGTTCTTGATTTTTTGTTCCTATTGGTGCTACATTGGCTTCTGTGTTGCTCTTCGGCAGGGAGCTACACAGAAACTGAACGCTACAATGGATTTTGCTCATGATTCATAAATATTAAAGTGGGATTCATATACGCTTTTGCAGATATTTTGACGGTCGCTCTTAAAAGCTGATCTTGCTTTTTTGTCCTGCCTGAATTACAAAAGAGGGTTTATCTACAAAAAAAAAGACTCTTTTGGCTGCTATTTTTCAATACCAAAAAGCGAACTCAAAGCCTTCCATTACAAGAGCAACTTGCCTAGAAAAGTTTCGTTTTCGGTGGCTAATCTTCATCCAAATATAGCAGCTGATAAAATTGAAGTTTTTAAAAGATCACGTAGTAAAGTTGAATGACCTTGTGTGGCTCCAAAAAAGGTATAAGATTTAGATTTAGATTTAGATTTTTCTTTATTTTCGTTTTCTTAAAGGGTAGCATAAGATATTTTCTATAAAGAATTACAAGCATGGCTTTTAAAGCCTTTAAAAAACGAAAATAAAGAAAAAACTAAAAAGAGGTATTTAAGATATAACTTAGAGATACTCAAAAAAAGATAGATAGAGCATAAGATCAAAAGACGACTAGCAGTGATTTATCAGTGCAACGATGATCTAAATGTATCCAAAAGATTTAACTCAAAAAAAGTCTCTGGTGATTCATTCAATATTCAAATGAGCAAAACCTTACGAATATGTCCAGAGTCCAGTCTTCAGACACCGGTGTGATAAGGAAACCGTTCTGCAGAAAAAAAATTTTTCAGCAAAAGAACTAATAGCTGCCATATTGTATTTCTCTTACTTTGGGATGTACATTTGAAAGGTTGACTCGACCTACGAAGAGTGCAAAACACAACGAAGATAGTCTGTAGATGCCAACTTTGGCAGAGAACACCTCCATCAACGCTGAGATCTGTTGCGTAGAGGCAACATTCTTGATAAAGTGCTCCCTTTATCAGGGGCCTGTAACACAAAGCCACAAGTCTACAAGTCAAGAACAATTGAGTGAACAAACCGTAGAGGTAACATTATATGTGATGTGTTCTCCTTGTCAGGGGCTAACACAAGGCCACAAGTTTACAAGTTAAGAACAACTTGAAGGATTATGTCTATTGCGCTTGTGGGATATTGTTACTTGTGTTATGATATTCCTTACATCTGTCATAATTCATCTGCATTAAAGGCACTTGTTATTTTTAGTTGCAGGCCCCAGGCCGGTGCTAATGAGCAGACTGGTTTAATGTTTCTGGGACCAAAATTTATCCTTCAGAATTGTCCGTGCACCTTGACCTTCACAGTTTGCTTCACCCGATTTAACAACAGAACAAAGTTGAAAACTTAGTCTCTTGGACGGCATAAATCGGGGAGACAAAGACAATTCAAATTTGATTGTGAAATAAGATTGAGTTTTCATAGAACTACCAAGCATAGGTACGACTCCATTTCCGAATTTTCACAGCGAAGGGAATTTTTTTATTGCATTTTCAAACATTTAGATTGAGAAGGTTTTTGTACACGTGAAAAATGGGTATGGTGGATCGTCCAAATTGACGATGAGAAAGACCTTAAGTTGTAAGGCAATGTTCTTGGTCTTGGAAAACCTGCAGGGCTGTGACATACTCTAAAATAAGAGGACAAAATTAGGTCGGACACATTTTATGATAAGAAATACCACAGCAGCTTCTAAGACTGATCTTATTGGACTTTTTTGACTAGCCGTTTAGAATCGGCAGAAGATTGTAGTTCCCTCCATTCCCCCACAAGACAATGGTTGCAAAAAAATGCGCTAGGCCCTGAGGATCTGCTGCGCCATGCCAGTCATTTATTTATGATTACGAACTTTCCTTTGGAAAACAAAACGTTGGTATGGCAAGTTTTGAAATCACGCTTTCTAAGTTCCGAAAGTGAATGCTGAATCAAAGTGCTTAGTTTTCTATCAATTTTGATCTGAACCTCACATTCCGAATTTCCATTCTATGCAGAATGCAACTCGCAAATTGCTGTCTGATATATCTAAGGAGGTAAGGTGGTTTTTTGACATCTACTCAACGTAATGATGTAGGGCGGCACTACTCTGTAGTTACTGCTTCCACTCCAGTTAGATGTCACAAACTGTTACAACAATCATTTACTGTCCTTGATCACATAACTAGGTAGTCGAATTTATTCATTCCTTGCAGAAAGGGCTGTTGAAAGCTTGAAAAAGAAGGTGTACTACCACACTGTCACTACAATTAAAATGCTTAAGAAATACATTTTCAGATATATCTACTGTGAAAGATGGTTTTAATGAATCTCACGCTTGATCAAAGAGCAACTTCAAAGCTTCCTCATGATCGACTAGTGAGATTAGAGCGTAATGTACTTATGCTTCAGTATACTGCTTACGGTGCTAAAGTTTCAAAAACAGCCCCCAGTACTAGTCCGCTGACTAGTTTTAAAGACTATACAGTCAAGGAAAACCAACAAATTCGGTGTTCCTAACCGAAGGAGAATAGGAAGAGAGCAAAGGGCACGTTGATATCATTCCAAAGCATAGAGAAATTTCATCAGAATTATAATTTTGCCTACACAAAACGGCAACTTTCAAGCCATGTAGTTATTTCTTGTTTTTGAAAACCTATAAAAAAAGCAAGTTTGATCTTTGGATTTTTTTTCTGTTAGTGGTTTTCTAAAATCCCAGCTGGAGCACTCAGACCTAAATACCGGTCCATTGTACTACCAGTTAGCAATCTTCCATTCGTTATAGGTTTCCAGATGTTCGGAGAAAAGCCAAAAGACGCTGCCATAATAAGGAGCCTAAGTTACCAGCTCTCACCATGTCTGCGCCGAGTATCTGTAAACTCATGCGAGAAAAAGCAGGACATTCACAGAGGAAGTGCTCTGCGGTGTCCTCATCTTCTCCACAAGATTACCAGAGTGTGGTATCACTTAAGCCTAACGCGTTTAAATGCTTGGCAAAAGAGAGGTGCCCGCTGGGAACGCCAATAAGCTTTCTACAGTCTTTTCTGCTACGAGCTAGCAAAAATGTTGCAGTCTTCTTACTAACGTTGGGGACCATACGCTTGGTTTGTCTGCATCCAATGGAGGCATGCCATCTACGATTTTGCTCTTCACAGATCCAATCGTTGATTGAAGCTCTCACTGAGGACGCTGGCAAACCTAGCGACGGTTCAGGTCCTGAGAAAGCTGTCTGAGATCCTTGCCTAGCAAGTTCATCGGCAATCTCATTTCCAGTTATGCTGTGATGGCCCGGAACCCAAACGAGACTTAAAGAATTTAATCCTCCAATCGCATTCAGAGAGCTCTTGCATTCTTTGATCACTTTCGAAGTGGTTAGAGGGTTGAGAGGTTAGAGGGCCATAAGCACAACTTGGCTGTCGCTGTAAATAATACTTCTCCGCATTCATCCATTGTTCGTAACATGGATCAAGGCCATTGGAAAACGGATGTGTATGATCCCAAAGATGAGTGCAGTCTTATGTCGTCGTTCTCAGCAAAGGCACCAGCACCAGAACCTTCGTCGGTTTTGGAGCCATCTGTGAAGATACGAAAAATGTTCTATCAGATTCTGCAGCGAACCAGTCCTGAACCGACGGAAAGTTGACTGAGTAATTTTGACGCAGTTTGAGCCTTAGGATCATCGTGTCAGACGGCATATCCATTAGATGTGAGTCAAAAGATATGCTGCTTACGAGCTCCTCAAAGCTCCAGTGCGAATTGTGCCAGAGACCACATCTCTTTAAACGAGAAATAGACTTGAGAGTACACCCCATGATTTATGTATCAAGGCGAGATTCAGCAGTGATCTTTGGATAGAATTATATTAGAGATCGAAAGACCAACAACTCCAAATTGACCTTCCAAATATCTTTTTTGGGATAAAAAAGGAATTGAACCTCTTCCAGGTGTGTTTTGTAGTCGATTCATCGGAATCAGTAGAAAAAAATAGAATTGAGTTGTTTGTATGAAAATATGAACTAAAAGTGGATATCTGAACCAGTAACCCTTTGTTTCCGGAGTCCAATTTCTTTGATTTTTTTTTTGAAAAATGTTACTCTGCAAAGCCACTAGGACGCTAAGGGTTAAAAAATGTTTGCTTTTTTCGACGACCAACAAAAAGTTCTTTCAAAGAATTTTGATGAGACACTAATTTGTGACGTAGAAGTTCAAAGAAATATTCATGGCGATTGAAGATCTAAAATTCGGTAGCTGATATACAAAAACCACACAATCTCTACTCTACTTCCATTAGCAGGATAGCTCGTTCCCATCAATGTTATCCATCGTTGAGAAAGCACCGAACGGTGTCCTTTAAAATGTGCTATACTCATTTTGAAAAGTTTACGACTTACTATCGTAATCAACTCATCAAGCAAATACCTTTTTAGCTGAGTCCTTCACCTGTGTCAACACCAAGAATACAAATAGAATTACATGCCAAATATCAAAAGGATACCGACAGTAAATTCAACGCCACGAGTGCCACAGATATTTTCATCACACAATCTCTTCCGCAGGGACAAGTTTGATGAAATTTCATTCCTTGCACGAAAAAGGATACTCGCTCAGAGCAATGAGTTCGTTTGGTATTTGCTTTTGAATTATGTTTACTCAACCACTGGATGATGGCGGTGTTGATGCTGCTGCGAAAGTATCCTTTTGTGTCAACACCATACATTCGCCCCACCAGATGGTGAGTTTCGTTGTATTTCCTTTATCCGCTTTTTCCTCTCGTAGTCGTACAGAAAAGCAGAGATCCTTAATGAATTTTAACGTAACGCACAATGGATAAAAAGATGGCCGTGTATTTTGTTGGTCCCCCCAATTAAGATTCGTGTTTTATCTCTCTGCCACTTGAATACGTTTTCATTGTGTGAAAATGAAAAATGAGGTCAATGGACTGCGGGCTGTTGAAAAAGCTTGTTGTTTATTTTGTTTTTGTTTGCTTGTGGTTTTTTTTTTCTCTCTGTATTTTGCCATAAAAGGTGGTAAGAAAAGTACATAGCCAAAGAGAAAACGTGAATCGAAATTGGGGACTATAATTCCGCTCACCTGGCTGAGTTCAAGGTTCAAATACTGTGTCGTTGTTATTTGATGTCTCACCATTCCAATTTTGTGTTTGAGAAGATAGGTCCACTTAGGCCAACAGCACAGAACTAATTGGATCTAGTTTTGCTGATATTTTTTTGTTCGTACTTTTCCCGCCATGGTTATGCTTGTGTGGCTTTTTACTATGTATTGTTTATTTTTTTGTAGGGCTCTCTCATAAATTATAGTATAAGAGCAAAGCAAATGCTTAAAATGATGTGAAATGAGATTGGAGAACGTTAATTATGGTATTATGGTTTGTTTGTAAACAACAAACCGTGCCTCGTGAGTCATAACCTTATTCAGATTAGAGGAATTGCTAGGGGCTTCGAATTATCAATTAGCATAATAATGTGATTGGACGCTGGATTTGTCGCTGGTGATTTAGATTCAGTTCAAATTTATAAGGAACGCATAAGCTTTATAATCTATTAGTCAGACGGTCGAATAAATAATGACTGTTTTCAATTTGTACGGAAATCAAAGGTAGCCTAGGGTCAGTATAATAAGTTATCAGAGTGCGGTGTGTTTTGAAAAATAATAAATCTTTGTATCCACGAGCAGCGAGCTTCATACAAACGGAAAAGTCAAATGTCTTCAAAATAAATTATTGACTCTAAATCAATCGATCGGATGTGAGATGGTTTTGAAAAGGTTTGAAGGTTTAGCATGCGGGCACTTTTTGAATAGAACGTTGTGTAATAGAGCTCGTGTTTCTGCAGAATATTCAAATAAAATTAATTTTTTTTTGGATTGGCGAACTAAGTTTTCTGTAGATTGGGTTGATTTAAATAAGCGTAATTGATGCGAAAAGTAGGAAGACACAAAAGTGACAGAGCTTGTGTGCTATTAATTTGAGTTCATGTCAATTAACTCAAGTTACTCCGTGGTATCTATAATACTACATTATACCAGCTATAAACTTGAAGTACATAAATTATATGTCGGCGAAATAATCACGTTTAAAGATGTGAAGAAAACTAATTAGTTGCAAATGGTCTTCAGATGGGAGTCAAACTATCGGATTAAACCTAAAGGACGATTACGCAAGTGAAGATTTTGTTAGACAGCTAAAGCTCGGTGAGATTGAGTTATTTCGTATCGTTAGACCAAAACTATCTGGACCAGCTTTTGTCTTTTGATAAACATAACACATAGTTCGCTATCGCTATGTTTCTTTTCTTCAAACTATTCCAAGATCACAGATAATCAAAACACATTGCTGAAATGTAATAAGTTCGAAGCTTTTAAAGTAAGCGTTTATGAGAGAGAGTCATGGATTGGCATTTTTTTTATCATTTAGCTCCAGAACCCAATTACTACACCAAGTACGAAAAGAGTTTAGAGCTTGCTAAAGAAGCTAAGAATAATGAGTTTTGATATTTTACTGCCGTCTGCATGCATAGCCAAGTCCAAACAAGAAATAAAGCCCTATTAACTACATTGGTGGCAAGCACAAGCAGAAGTGGACCGAAATAACATCCCAAGGGATCACCAGAAGGTGAGAAAGCAAAGTTTTGTGTTTGAGGTAGATAATATGATGACTTAATTGAATAATTTACTTAAATCAGACACATTTATGTAGAAAGCATGTCCGATGAATGGAACCTCAGCATTGTTTTCCCGGTCCTCAAGAAAGGAGACCGTCTGAACTACGCGACTTATACTACAGAGGTATAAGTCTTCTTAACATTGCGTGCAAGATCCCCTCTGCTGCATTGTGTGAGCGTCTGAAGCCATTCGTCAACAACCTGATAGGTCCTTATCAGTGCGTCTTTAGAAAGTCCACCATAGACCAAATCTTCACACTACGGCAGATCTTGGAAAAAACCCAGGAGCTTCAAGTCGATACCTACCACCTATCCATCGATTTTAAGGCCGCGTATGATAGCATCTAAAGAGAGGAGTTAGTTATATAGAGCCATATCGTGTTTTGGCATCCTTACCAAACTTGTCCGATTGTATAGGATGACGATGGAGAACGCACGCTGCTCCATCAGAAAAGATCTCACCGATACATTCGATGTCAAAAAAGGTTTTAGGCAAGGCAATGCACTGTCATGAGACTTCTCCATCACCGTTCCAGAAAGAATAGTGCAAAACTCCCACGGCAACACAAGAGGCACAATCATTCAAAGATCCGACCAATAGCTGGGATTTTCCGACGATATTGATATTTAATTGAAAGAACGTAGCATGATGTCAATGGCACGTTTATGAGAATTGAGACGGAAGCGAAGAAGATGGGTCATCTAAAAGGACACCCAACACCGACGTCTTGGACAGAACATCACGATAGATAGCTGTAACTTTGAGGTAGTCAAGGACTTTGTCTAACTAGGCACCGCTATTAATTCAGACAACGACACCAGCGCTGAAATCAAACGAAGAATAACTCTTGCCAATCGCTGTTTCTTCGGACTAAGAAGGCAATAGACTAGTAAAGTCCTCTCTCGAACAACTAAAGTGTCCCTGTATAAGACACTTATCATCCCTGTTCTTATACATGGCGCAGTGGTACCTCATCAAAGGTAGATTAGAACGCTTTAGGATGCTCCGAGAGAAAAATTCTTCGGGCGATTTTTGGTCCCGTCTGCATAGATGGAAAGTGGAGAAAAAGATAAAACGACGAACTGACCTGGTCAAACGAGTCAAGGTCCAGCGGCTTAGATGGCTGGGTCATGTGGAGCGAATGGACACCAACGCTCCGGCCCGGAAAGTCTTCGAATCCAGTCCCAAAGGACGGCGCAGTAGAGAAAGACCGCGACTTAGGTGGCGCACGCAAGTAGGAGAGGACCTCAGCCAACTTGGCGTGCAAAACTGGAGGCAGCTAGCTAGGGACAGAGCTGGCTGGAGAAGCATGTTAGTTGAGGCGCTGGTCTGACCCGGAGTGAAGCGCCACCATTAGTAAGTAAGTAACCTACACTTATGTCAAAAAGAAAGCATGTTAGCCGTTTTCTGATCGTTGTTAGAAGAAAATCGCAAAATGATGTTTCGAATACAGAGCCGGTAAATCGCACTTTGTAAGTACAAAAGATCTCAAGGATCCGTTGTTATATGACCACTGCGCTAGATTTCGTTCTTGATTGCTTTGACAACTCAGATAAGCGAAAAATAACTCGACGGGAAAGAACGAAGACAAAGCTAAATCGTGATTGAGTTAAACGAACTATTGGTCCACCAACCAATATTGCGCTACGTAGAACTTCCTATAAAGGAATTTAAACGCAGAAGTTTAAAGTATTTGAAAAAGGCCTAAAAACACTAGCTCTTTTACTTTGGTGTATGTCATGTGCTTTTCTTTACTATTATTCTATTGGTCCACCAACCAATATTGCGCTACGTAGAACTTCCTATAAGGGAATTTAAACGCAGAAGTTTAAAGTATTTGAAAAAGGCCTAAAAACACTAGCTCTTTTACTTTGGTGTATGTCATGTGCTTTTCTTTACTATTATTCTATTGGTCCACCAACCAATATTGCGCTACGTAGAACTTCCTATAAAGGAATTTAAACGCAGAAGTTTAAAGTATTTGAAAAAGGCCTAAAAACACTAGCTCTTTTACTTTGGTGTATGTCATGTGCTTGTCTTTACTCTTATTCTTATAAAAAGCACAACCAATCTGAACTATTAACTTTGCGTTGGCGTCACTTTACGTTACGTTATTATGAATGAAACAAAGTAATGTTCAAGCAAAATCGACATTGCAATAAGATGTGTTGATTTTTATTTGTTAAACTAAAAAACGTCAGCCAAAACTAAAGCTAAAGCATGATTTTGTTTCGGGCATAAGACCACTGAGATCATCAATAAAACGTCAAATCAAACGTACACACGTCTTCGAGAATCGAGAGTAGAAAGCCCCCATGAAAAGAAAAGTTAAGTTTTACTTTTGTTCTTACTCTTCTTGCTCAATACTTCAACGCATAAAAGTGAGCTCAAAAGAATGTCCCTTAATGACACCTGTGTTCTGTGTAGCACTGCGAGAGTAACTCCTTAGAATCCAAAGAGAAATTTCAATCAAGATATCAATGTTGAGTTGTGGCATTGTACAACTTATATAATACAAGGCTCTTTCTCCTCTAAGGATTAAAGCATGCTTAGCTTAATTGATATCACACTCTGTGACTCTGTGAATCCTGTTGAGAGAATGAAGACAATGCAGAAATTTCTTCAACAAATATCCTGTATTTTCTCAAACCAGGTTGCAGACGCTTGGTTTAGATTTGGTGAGAGCTGTTGTCATAGTCTCTTTATCATGACAGCATTCCCTAGATTACCCTCGAAAATCTGCAAAGCTATAGCAAAAGAAAGTTGCAAAGGAATGTTTTTCAGATAAGAGTGCTTGAGTTATTGTTAAGAACACTTCAAACAGAAGTTGCAATAAATTTTAGAAGCGGCCATCAAACATGTCAAAAAATATAACAGTTGTAAGAGCTAAAATATTTGCTTAAGGAACCCCCGTTCCAAGTTTCGATTGTAAATGACGTCGAAGTCGAATAACTACATAAATGCTGACAAGCATTAATTCTTTTCTCATATAATTTTTTTTTTTAGTAAAACTGTGTGCAAGAAATTATTTAAGGGGATCATTTTGTCTGCTGTTTTTCTTAAAACACAATCTCGTTAACAGTATAAGGAGCCAATAATAGTCCGCCCAAAAGCAGGCTCCGCTCTAAGTAAACTCTAAGTAAATCAACGACAATCTCTACAATAGTTGGTTTTCCTGCTTTGCATCTTAGTTTGCTATTAATTTTTCAAAATTCCATTAATGTCAATTTTGAAAGCATGTCACCTAGCACTTACATTGTAGTCGCCTATCAAGCCAATCTCCTTAATGTAAGACATCATCTTTGTCACTAAAGCACACAATCTAATAGACACAATCCCTCAAGATCCATTAAAATCCTTAGAAATTTTCCCATATCTACTTTGTTGTAAGTATACCTATTCAAAATTTGATTCAGATTGACTTAGACGAAAACACACAAGGACCAGAGTTATGCATTTAATTACAAAGATGACACAACTTTAATTCAAACCTTTACTACATACATAATTAACACAATTATCTTTGCCTCATCTTAAGCTCAACACAAGATACCTATACCTAAACTTTAAAGTCGTCTGTCTGCTTGTTCTTGTCTCTATACACACTTGTCACATCTTGCATATCTTTGAATAAGGCAAAATGACGAGGAAATTAGCATTATTATTTCGTCATTTGCATAATATTATGGATAAACAATAATTTCACAAAGGACACCCTTGTGTCTTGGGATTGAAGTCTTCGCATCCTTCAAAAATCTCACTGCTCTCTTCATAGCACACACACGATATACCACTCAAAATGGAAGACTGAGCACAAATAGGAAACTCGTCTGCCATAGCCTCAGCCTTAATTAGCCATAATTTCCCAAGGATGTTGTTGTTTCCATTGTTATATATCCCTCTTCAGCTTGAGAAACATGATCATAAACAGCTAGCTGCAGTGTATACGCCTGTACATTATTTCTTTTTGTTCAATTAAATTTAAAAAATACATTTACCTTCAATCACAATAAATCCTGAGGGGGAGAATAGAAACAAAACATAATATTCCATTCTGGTTAGCAAAAAAAAGAAGAAAATTCTTGCCACAACCATTGAACGCCAATTCGAATCCTCAAAATCGATAATAAAATTTACCGCAACAGAGAGTCTGAAACCTTTTATCCTCACCATATTCGCACAGGATGAAGAAACCAACACAAGAAAACTAAATCCTGAAATTTAAACCTGTCTGACAAGAAAGAAAAAAAAAAAAAAAAATAGCACATCCTGGCGATGTTCCTTTATTTATTTATTTATTTTAAAAACCAAAACCAATAATAAAACGATTATTTCCCACAACATAGAAGTTCAAAAAAAAAAGAGAACGATAGGAAAAAAAAACAAATTACATACCTACAACGAAAGGACCCTTTTTGGGTGAACAACTTGCCATGGCCAAGTAGAAAAATGGTCCTCTGGGCTCAAACATAAGGTTCACTTCTCTTTGAGAATGGCATATGTGTGGTTAACTTTCGATTTAAATCGATATTTTTTTCTCTTTTATAAAAATGTAGTCGAAGAAAAAAGAAAAGAAAAAAAAAGAAAATTAACTGTTCGGTTGAGAGGACTCTAACCTTGGAGGGATGAGTAGTAGCAGCTGGTTGCTGTTATGGCAAAAGAAATATCTCAAAATAAGGTCGAAAGATTGAAATTCAATTTTACTGAGATTCGATAAGATTAATTTAGCATAAATTCAATTGATATAAATTTGAAATTCAATCCTCTCCTTCAAAAGGTACCAATTATAGGGACAGGGAGGGATTTATTTGATTTGCTAAGGGCAAAAGTGATGGCGGTGTTATTGAAAAACGTTACTTTATGGCACAGGTGACTCACAGAATATCTAGAAATGAGGTCTGCGATTGACACGGGGCTAATGTTTGTGTACTTTTACTTACAAGAAAGGGTGAAATTGATAGATTACCTACCAGACGAAGGGACTGTTTGAATCACTCCATTGCATTGGGTAAGAAAAAAGCTACCTTTTTTATTGAGTTTTGTTGGAAATATGAGAAAAACCGAAAACGCTGTTATGTGTATACAAATGTCGCTGAGTAAAACCTTAACAAATGAAAATATTCTTTTGACTTCAACGAAATAACAGCACAACTGTCAATAAGCTGAGTAAAAACTTAGGGCACCTTGATACATGGTTTCATAAAATACCAACAACTCTAGATTCCTTTCTCGGAACATTTAGTTGGGTATTCAATGCTCTGGAAGACGTCACTCAAGTTGCGTTCGAAAACCAATGGCAGCAACTGACGATAGAGCCTTAACTGCCCCTTCAACCACCTGATTAAGGTAGATGTTGTAACGTAATCAATAATGAGGACTGTACACAAAACATTCCAATTACCATAACGTTTCTGGGGAAATTAATTCTGTGAACATCATGGCCAAGAAAATTCCAATATGAAGTCTTCCGCCTAGAGCGATTAGTGAAGACCCGAACACCGTTTGAAAGATAAAGAAAATCATAGGGCAAGCACGGCTCATTAGCCAAGATCATAACAACAACCAATAACGAGGTATCGTCCGAATAAGCGAAGAGATTCGCATATTCAAATTAAGTGTACCTTTGGATCCTCATGCGAGCCACCCCATAGACCAGCAGATTCAGTTGTGATAATCTCGCCACTTAAAAAAAATAAAAAAATAAAAAAAAAATAAATAGGGTGGCGCAACAGAGTGAGGAGCCCCTGGGCCTAGCGCATTTCTCACAACCACGTCTTGTGAGGGAATGGAGGGGACCTACAATTTTCTGCCGGTTCCGAACGACTAATTGAGAAAGCGCTTTTCATGGCAATAAATACTAACGGAGGATTTGTCAATTCCTCTCGAAAGGCGATACCCGTGGTAAAAAGATTTTTGCCTCTGTTGAAATTTGAACCACGAACCTCTGGATTAACAGCTGGACATGCTATCTATCACGCCACGGGTACCACAAGGGATTATGACTACCCTTATAATGTTGTAGAACACAGGAAATAGGAAAAACATGTTGATGGTTTTCAAACCACGAAGCTCTGTGTTAACAGGTGGACATGCTAACAATCACGCCACAGGTACCACTAAACAAAATAGACAGAGAAAAAGAAAGCAAAAACCAAGACGTAAAAAAAACTACCTTTGACCCAAAAACCCTACAAATTAGTGACGGAATCCCTGAACAACTGCACCAACAACGAACAGAAGTTATTGCTTGCAAATGCGTCTCCCAGGTGCAACAATTCCATTCCACTCGTATTTGCTTCCAGCAAAGTTAAACGAACGTGAGACTGTACTCCACGAATGCTACCAGCATCAAAGTCAACTTCGCAATGAAATAAAACTGAAAAGTATTGATGAAATGGCAACTCTGTTTCATGTGATCGTCAACAAATTGGAGCTCTCTTTCATATCTATTTTATTTTTATTCGAGACAGCGGTGGGCCAATTTGCCAGGAAAAGCTGTTAAGCACTTATCTTTTTTAAAAACAAATTTTTTACATTTTTACATTTTTATCTTATTTTGATTTTTTTGAATATAAATGGGGTGTTGCAACAGAGCCTAGTGCCCCAAATTTTGCGCATTTATCACAACAATGCCTGAGATGAAATGGAGTGAACCTAAAATTTTCTGCCACGGGTAATCGTTAAAGTTTTTTTCATGGTGATGATTTTACCACCGAGGGAGTCCCAAATTCTTCGCGAACTGTGGAAAACATATAGTTTTTATGTATTTGTATGTTGCCTCTAAAACAAGGATTACATTACTTATTACTAAGCAGTAATATTTTGTTTTAATAATGATTCCTCAGTCCAGCCTAGGTTAGGTAAGGTGAGGTTAAAATGGCTGTCAGGAAAACAACAACTAATATACTTAGACCAGTATTAGATCCATTGAATCATCTCTCAAAAATTCTTTTCCTTCCCAGTTCGTTCTCGGTGGGATTGAAACTTGGAACTTAGTATCAAAAACCAATTGAAGGATAGTGTAGTCGGAGTGGCAAGGGATTGATCACAATAAATTCAGGATTCACCCCAGCCTGAGATGGCGGCAAAGTGCAACCGAAACCTAAACTTTCTAATAAAAAAGTGTCATAAGCCACCCAATAGATCCAAAGAAACGAGATCTACAGGACCAATCAAGCTTCAAAAACAGATTTTTATAACAACAACGATGAAGAAGGCACCATCTCTCTATGCAGCTAACCACAACAGTATCACAAGGATAAATGCTACATCTTCGTCAGCCTCCCATCAAAACGACAGCGGAACCTGAAAAACTCCAAACGAGAAGATCTCACTGAATAAATTAAGGAAATTCTATTTGCAATTAGCTGACTTAAGCACAGCCCTCTTGGGAACTCATTCATAAGAGCCTCACTTTTATTGAAACCTTATTTTAAAAATTCGCAGACAGTCAACAACCTTTTTGATCATATTCAAATTCGAAATTCTGGGCCTCTGAACCATCTCGTATCTTGACTTTCCATTGATGTTTCGAATCGTTTCGTACCGTCACCAGCAACGTTATGGTGAGATACAATGTGAGACTACTGACGAAATGAGGTGGTGTCCAAAATTTCACCAACTCGAGTTTCGACAAATGATGGCAATTTGTTGTTGTAGTTAATCCATGCGAGGACTGTCTTCAAATCCTTCCAGGAACAGTAACTCATCTATACGTAAGGCAAAGGACTCCTCGTTGCTGTTAATCGAACTCCAAGTACCTACCAGTGGCGAGGGGTGAATAATTACAAAAGGTAACTCGAAAGAAACTTAGTCACCAACAAAAAAAAAGTTTACTTAAATTTTTTTTTGTGCAATGTTTGTCTTCGCATCAAGCCAAAAAGTCAAGTATTTCAAACCAACCAGCTAGGTAGAGCGTCATAACTTCTTTTTTCATAAAACTAAGCTAATTAAAACTATTTGTTTCCTCTAAGTGAAAATCATTTAAGCAACAGTCAACAGATATTAAAGCCATAATCAAACCACTGAAACTTACTATCGGAAAACTTTTCAGGCTTTTTGCACTTTTCAATTTTTAAAGCCTAAATTTGTAATATTTAAAAAAATCACAAGCACTAAATGAATCTAATTAAGTATTGCACTCTGCAGTCTGCACAGAGTTCTGCTGGTCAACTGAATTTTTCAAATAAGAAAACGGCTCATTGGGAACTGAGTTCATTTGGGCCAGTTGTCCCACTTTAGAAAAATTCCAATTATTTTTTGCCTTTTCTTTCAAAAATATGCATAAAGCTATAAAATCTTATATCCACGCATATTTGTTATCAAAGTGGCAACCTTTGACACATCAGTCCAGTGCAGAGACACATACAAATTCATGAAATAAGTCGGAGACCACCGTGTTATTTTCTTGTTCTTCAAGCAGAAACCTACCTCTCAATCTGCAAACCTGCCATATACATTTTTGTATATATACATGTGTCCATGGGAAGAAATACGAAGGAAAGCTTTTTTTTCTTTTATAAAACCAATATCATGCAAACACCGAAGTGTGCAGAAGCAATGCTGCAAATGAGTACTGGGCTACTGCGCCGGCGCTATATTCACGTGCTCAGACCTCAGAGCACAAAGAGATAACAAACAACAGATTTACCAAAAAATATGACGCTAGAACACCGGGTTATTTTCTTCCATAAAAAAGCATGTATTGAACAGAGAGGTGCCTAGCGCTAGGCTCTTCTCTGTTCAATACATGCTTTCTTATGGAAGAAAATAAGACGATGTTCTACCCTCTACCGTCATATTTTTTGGTAAAAGAAAAAAGAGGAGAGAACACAAATTTGTTCTATCCAGCCCAGCAACAAGTTTTATAAGACGTTATATTTGGGGTTACCTTGTATGTTGCTAAAGTTTTGTGTTTGTTTATGGAGTGAATTGAAGAGCCAACATGTGTGTAGCTGTGTAGAATAAAACGGAAAGCAGAGTGGTAGTTGTTAAAAAAATGTTGGCAGCGAGTTCATGTGTATTACTAAGTTTGATTCATGTTGCCAGAAGTCTAAGATGTTTCGGATGTGAATTTCAAAAGGTAAGTCGGAAATAATCGACTTATATGGACGCTTCGCCACTGGTACCTACCGCTGCCTGCAGCTCCAAGCGGGGAATAGACAACTGCTTATCAGGACCGGCCTTGGCATTTGCCATAACTTGAGCAAGCTCGACCTCGTTAACATCAAAAACTATTCGGAAGTAGGCTACTAAGCTACTGCTACGAATGCCTTCTCCGACGCGTCCACGAATATTATCAAACTTACTATTGAGTCGTCAGGATTCTGGATTCAGGAATTTTGATGCTTTGTTTTATATTTTCATAACGGTCTTGAGCACCATCCGTTTTGTCACTACTGCGTTTTTAGAGATCATAAGAAAAATGATCCGAAGAAGGGTGCCATTCTTAAAACTTTGGAAACTAAAGATTCGTTGACATAACAATTCGGTAGTTGGCTTTAAGGATCTCGACTGTTGGACTGTATGCCTACAAGATCGAAATTCATTGAGTGACAAATACGAATGGTCTTTCGTAACAGCAGTGGCTTCTTTAACAGAGTTATGACTGTTAAAATAATCAACGACGTACGCACGATTGATCAAACCATCCACAGCAGCAGGACACTCATCTTTAAAGAGATTTTTCATAATGTTGAAGTCTGCATCAACTTTTTTAGGCTCTAACGGGCTATCCAAATATGCAAAAAAAAAATGGTAAGAAAGTCACTGATCTCAATTCACAACTTTATCACTCTGTTAGGGTAATGGAGCCATGCTATAAATTTTGACTATAAATAAAATTCATTTCTTGAAATAAAACCTCACGGCGGCAAAAGCGACCCAACTCAGAAGGGAACATGACAAGATAAGTATGATGTTACACCAATGCAATCAAGAACAACCATTAGTCATTGAGTATCAAAATGTATGTTTTGACCCAGATGCTTACACGGAATCTAAATAAAAATATGTCTACGTCATCTCGAAAGCCTTTCCATCAATCACCAAAATAAAAAAATCGCGTTTCCTTTATCCCATCAAGTATGACTATGACGATGCGGTGCGGTGGTGTGTGTGGATGACACCTACCGCTCAGTCTCTTCGATTAAAAACATTTCAATCTTTTGTGTATGTTTGAAAGGAATTTCAATTTTTCAATTTCTTTTCTTGCAACAATACCCAAAAAATAAAGAAAAAGAAAAATAACATAAATTTCTTACTCATCTCTGTCTTAACGTGAAAATAATACGAACGAGTATTCCTATGCATTCGTCCTTTTTGTGTTCAATTTCGAAGCAATATATCTTTTTAGCAATCGTCTACACATTTCCAACTAAATATAATGCTTGAGCTTTCTCCCTTTTGGGTAGACCATAATTCAACGTTAATTGACATTGTGCCTGCCACTGAAAGCCCATTTAACCCTTTGCACTTAAAAGATAGATAAAGGTACGATAGCGGTATAAGGTATAAATTCTTGGGGATTGTTCTTTGGAGATGTTTAAATGATGATAACATGCACATTTTTGTCCCACTTCATTCCTTGCCATCAATTTTGTAAAACGTCAGAAACTTGTAATTAGAATTTTGCCAAAGGTGTTCATTCTCCCTCCTCTTCTTCGTCTTTGTCGTTCTTCATGTTGAATGCAATAGCTTTTTACTGCGCTAAAGCAAACATAAGGACGACGACGTATGCATATGCACATGTTCACATCATCACTAGGACGGGGAAAGTGCAATGGTGCGTTCCGTATTAAGGACAAGAATCTCGATTGTGTGTAGGAGCCGGAAGAGGGTAAGTAAAATGCATCAACGTCTATGCCAATCTGGAATTTAATTACAGTTTTAGGCATTCCTTGTGCCATTTACACTAAAGGTATAGGGAACACCTATTTGTAATGCGTCAATTACTTGTGCTTGTGCTTCATCATTCCATTTCGTCAGCAAAGTGAAAATTGAATGACGTTGTTGAATATGGTGTTACCATTGTTACCATGATGACGATGATGAGGATGGCAAAATGTCTCAAAATATTTCCAAGAAATTTTAGGTAGGTATTCAAGTAGCACAAATAGCGTGCTGAGACCATAATTTGATGGTTATTGAAACATGACAACATGAAGATTTTGGATAGCACTCTGATAGTCTGAAGGAATCAAAGAGGCCTCTGAAGGTGGCGCTGGTGGTGTTGCTAAGTATTGCTATACCATCTCATGCTGACGGCATGCCATCTCATTTTGGGTGAATATAGATCTTCAGCTGTACAATTTTATGAAAGTGGTAGGTACTTCTTTATTGGGGGATCTGTTTTGTCGAACTTATAAAAATTTTGAAATATAGTAAACAGCATAGATTAAGATTGTCTGGATTACTACTTAGATATTATACAATTCTAGGGCAAGAAAGTTCAACGTGGGCCATCCTTGCAGATAGTTTCTATTACTCATGGAGTCTCATGTTTGAATTCTTCTCCCCTCGGAGGGGGTCCCTGGAGAGGGGGTCAATATCTCAACTAATTGGTTATTTTAAATAAAATTACATTAGACTTTATTATAAATGTTAGGTTGAGCTTGCTCTGCCAACCCATGAGAAGTTTTTCAGAGCAGTTCTCATGAATTGAGCCAATCTTCTGTGGGTGAATAAGCTTAAGCTTATTTTGGAGGATGATCTGATAGTGAAGTATTTGCTTATCTTCCAAAGTCGAAAAAGTACTGGAAACTCTGTAATAATGTGTATAGATGTTTATTCATTTTCGAAGAGTAGTGTGCAGGTGAAGTCTGCTACCAACCTTATTTTGTGAAGCTGTTTCTTTAGAAAACAGCTGCTGGTTGATAGTTCTGTGAAAGTCTGTCTGTTTCAGCAAAGCTTGTGAGTTATGAAAGATTGTTCAAAATTCAGATTATCTATTTTGGATTCCACAAGTAGCAATGGAAATAAAAAAACGTTCACGCAAAGCCAAGTGAAAGTGAATATAACTAAAAGGAAACTGGAATTCGCCACAAAACCTCAGTCTAGTTGATCATCCGGCACGGAATGAAAAAAGATTGGAGTTGGATATGGAGTGATAGAAGAGAAGTGGTAAGGGGATAGAAGAGAGAGGAAGGCTGGACCATCATTGCGCTGGAATCAACTCAGATTATAAACACAAGCTGGAAAAACAATTGTTTTGGGATTCAAACCACGGTCCTACCGTTTAACAGGCAGACATGCTAATTATTACGCCACTGACCCATACAAACACGACGATTTAACTTCACGCACTAGCTGTCAATCATATTTATGGAAGCCTCCGCTCTAGAGCCAACAACTAAGAGCCTGGAATGTAAGTTAAAACACAGCGATGTAATCGATTTACACCCGAGCATATTCGTTAGATTCATTCACAGAAGAGGTGAAGTTAAATAAATATAACTAGGCGACATAACTCCACCCTTCTTGCAGACTTTTTTAGCTCATATTGTTAATTACTTTCCAAAAACCTTATCGGCGATCAAATTAAGAGAAGTTAAAAAGCATTGCTCAAATCCACAATATCAATGATTCACACGATGTTCGCTCACCACCTTCAAAAAGCGGTTTCACAAGACTTTCCGATTTGATGGCACATAGATGAGTATTAAACAAATGAATAGTTCTGCTTAGCGATTTTTAGAAAGAATGGTTTGAATAGGCTATGTTAAAATAATATTCAAAACAGGCCAGTGAAGTATGTACTGTGCAAGCCTCCGTGTCGGCTCAATTGTTTGTAGTTTGGTTGAACACGATACAATGTATAAGAGCCCGCACATTACGCAGCCCTGAACTTCCATATTAGTCAGGCTGTGTTTGGTTTTCTCGGAAATTAGATTCCAGTGTAAAGGTCCTTTACCAAAGTGGATTTCAAAACAAAGTTATAAAGTGTCACAGCCAAAAAAAAAACGCAGCGCTTCCGTACAGTTGTAGATGTTGCGACGGCAGAAATGCTACCAAAATTTTTTTTTCAGCCGCTGCCGCTTTTAAAATTCTGTAACACCATAACGATTTTGCAGTTGCAGCAGCAACAAATTTAGCTTTCAAATTACATTTACATTACGCAATATGGAAAACCCTACACTGAAGCGACAAGAACGATGACGCCTTTTCACACATTTGCAGTTGTGGCGACGACAGAAGTCCTGAGCAGCATTTTTGCCGCTGACAAAACTGCAAAATCACTTTGGTTTGCAAGAACATTTAGACTGAGTGTTTCAAAAGCATGTTATTTTTTAGACGTGATGTTTACAAGAAGAAATAAGACGCATATAATTTAATGTTGTGACCCAGTATTTAGACTCATTATAGAGATAAGGGCTTGTAATTACGTCCAGTCAGCATTCGAAGTCGTATGTCATCAATAAGGCTCCGAATATTCTCTTCCAAGGCGTCAGTCGTCTGCGTAGACTTCACATAAGCCCACAAAAAAAACCGTGTCAAATCACCCGAAGTTTCAGATCCCTACAAGTTTAAGACTCAAAATTATAGCCACGTTTTATTAGGAATTTCTATATTCACTTCACTTGCGAGTCTCAATAAAACACTTTTTTTTGGTTATCTTCACTTACCAAGTTCACTTTCAACATAAACTCCGTGTACCAACCATCCCTGTTGTTCACTTCTGCAACTGAGTTATTTTTGTCCACTTATGCTATTCACCTTAGAACTGTTGTTTTTCCATGAGCGATGTTTTGCGATGTTTTGCTGAAGTGAATATAAATTCCCAATAAAACACGACTTATGTAAAAACTGTCGTCAACAGTGATTTTGCTTCGATATAATTTAACCAACGCACGCAGTCATGGGGCTTTAATTCTTCACCAACGATGAAATGTCAAACTAAGCTACGCATTTATACCAAATGACAGAGGCTTTCAAAAAGACCAGCCCCCAAAAAGTATAACTGGATTGAAAACCAGTCGCAGTCGTCCAAAAGAAAACACACCCTTTAAGTATAGAGCATACGGATTATCTTAGCGGACGTCTTAATGACACCTTAACTAAAAGAAACTAGTTTTTGAAGCTAGTTTTACAAGTGTTGATTTCTTTAACACATTGCTCAAGAAACCTAAAAACCAGAACAGCAACGAACCTTATAAAACTTAATGTGTGCATGACATGACCGCCTCTTAAGTAACCATAAAGGTCAAAAAGCATTAAGGCCCGTAATAACAACATTTTCAACATCAATTTATTGTTCTGCGCAGATCTAGGTCAGAGTAACTATGTGTAGATTTCTTTTTCAACTGACCATGGCCCCACAAAGCTTCACTCATTACATTTGTTTTTAACAATAGCTCTGACAATTCGTTTCAAAGCCTACCGACCCAGTTGTAAAGTCGACTAGATGCCTTTTGAGTAAAAGTAGTTTCAGTACCCAGTCACAATCACATATTATATTGTTGTCATTATTGAAGGCTTTTATCAGCATATAAGAATACCAACCACCTTCTGTCAGCATGTCACTTGTGGTTACGCCACCACCAAGGCCCGCCCGGCCCCGCCGCGCCATGCCGCCGACACCTATTCAACACTCATAATAGGAACATTTTTTCCACTCCAATTCGCCTAACTACCGAGCTATGGTAAACACAAACATTTGAATTCCACATGTTCACCTTACAAGTGGGTGACATGAATTGAAAGAAAATTGTTGCCAAACGTACCCCGTCGTCGGTCCTATCGTACTTATCCAAAAGACAATGTGGCACCACGCCGCAACCGCTGTGCCAAGACGTCACACCCCACGGAAAAAACGCTCTTGCAAAAAAAAAAAAACAAATAAGTGAAAATGGAAATAAAAATAAAGAACAAAATACTAACAGTAGTCGTTGAAAGGAAAAACATAAAACCGTATTTAGCATTCACCCCCACAAAAATACGCAACGAGAAAAGCAATAGAGACAAAAAATACAACAAGATGTCAGCTAATTCGTTATTTGGTCTTTCGCCCACAGCCACTACTACGCTAAGCCAAACGTCATCGCGGCGTTGCTGGTAGTTTTTTTTTTTATTTTATTTTGTAATTCGAAGCATAAACCCCACAGTCGAGTCGAAGCAGCCCCAACAAAGCAAATAAGCAAAAAAAAAAAAAAAACAATTTTCTCACTTAATTCCGCTGATGACTTTATTTCGTGTCTTCCTCTTTGTCGCATCGTTCGTGTTTTTTTCTCATAAACAAAATATTTTCGGCCCAAAGTCTTGAGAGAAAAAAAGCCAAGTATTCATTTGTACAATAAAACCGCAAAAGAGAAACACTTCCGAAGAAATTCGATGAAATTTCGAAGAAATTAAAAGCTGCATGAGGCATGACAGATGACACCTCGTGCAGATGACAGATGTCCGCGTGAAGCAGACAAATTATTTGGCATGACGCTGTTTTTTTTGTGCTTGTGTGTCACATAAGCGGTGTCAGTTGATTGACAGGTTGGTGTAAGAAAAATATATATTTCAAGGTCAGCAGCGTGATGAAACTTGAACGGTCGCGTCGTCGGAACGAAACAAATACGACGATGTAATTAGTGCCGACACGAAGATAGGTTTCTTTTCTCTTTCGTGTCTCTAATGACAGTTGGATTTTGGTCGATTTTTATTGAAAATGTCCTCAAAAACTGTCTGTTGTTTGTTTTATTTTTTGTCGCTATGTTGGCCGTGACCCATAATCAGAGAGAGAAAAAGAAAACCGATTGCTTGGGGGTAATTAATTATAGTCAAAGGTGAATCCTGTTTACACAAAATTTCACCTCGCCAAAGCTAAAGAAATCAACTCACAGGGAATAGGTAATTGATGATTGTGGGCATCCCGTTGTTGTATGGCGGTCGGTGTGTGAACGAGTTTCACTTTTTGACTATGGCAGTGGGTCACGACGACGATCATGATTGATGAACACAGCCATTGTTGACACTGTCAGCCAGAGTAGTGTACTACAATGGATTCAAGTGATTTTGTTTGACTTTTTTCCTCGCCTTGGATCGAAAAAAATGTTGTCTGTTCTTCTTTGGTATAAGTGGGGCAGAGGATAATTTGATTTCAACGAAGAGTTTCTCCCTAAGGATGGTTCAAAGAATTGATGATGGCCTTAAGTAGCTTCAGCTGTTGCAGACGAGCAACTGAATAAAGAGGTGACTTTCAAAATATATGATTGATCGATTGTATTTGAGGTTGACCCCTTTTCTTTGGGAAACAGCGAGGTTTGCATAGTCCCCATACAATGTTGCCAGGGTTTTCTTGTTTTCTTGAAAGCAACAAGTACAAGTAGTATAATGCATCATAAAATGCCCTAGAATTTCTCCATCATCTTGGACACATTCCATTAAAAGGATTCTCGTGTTCGGAAGACCAACTATCGTCCATCGATTCCAACCGCATTCTTAATTTATGTTAACATCACCATCATTACCATCATCATTGGACCAGAACATGATTAGCAAACGCAACAACTTAAGCACAGCCTTGGCCAAGACACTGCCTTCACCCCCCCTTCCCAACCACAACAACTCGAAACAACTCTCTAGGAACATAAACTCTTGAAAGATCTTAAGTGAAATTAATTGTCAGTGATTTTCTGCACCCGATCAATTACCAAAACCTGAATTTGTATCTCGTATTTAGATAGTGTATCTATTTGTGCAGCTGGACTAGAAATTCACTTTTTACCATCGTCTTGCTATGCATTGTATACCGTTTGCCCTCGAGGCGTTTGCGTTAATCGTAGTGGATAATTTAATCAAGCGCAAATCGGTCCGCACACCACAGACACACCGCTCTCCGCCGGAATTCACAGGATTTTGAGAGAAAGAGAGCAGCCAATGCGCCCATGGGCATCAAATTTATGACTGCAATTAGTTTGTGCAATCTGTGATTGCGTCCCGCATCACCACCACCGATACCAGAAGCAGTGTCGGTCCTTGGTGTTGTGTGCATATTTGCATGTAAGAGTCTCCAAGGAAACTAGAAACATAATGACAGACGGAATTTCATGCACAACCGTCCGTCGCGTCGGTCATTCCTATTCCACACTCCTCCTGCTCATCTAGTTTTTGTGTTTGTAAATAAGTTATCTGGGGAGCTCAACTCTATGGCAGATATGAGGTTGAAATAGCTAACACCATGCAAGATGCAACCGAAACTATGCATCGGGTGATAAAAATACACAAACATCTTTAAAGAGTCGTTAAAGTGGTTACAAAGTATACTCGCGATGAATTTTAATAAATAAATTACGACTTAATTGCCGGGCGACAGTAAAATCTGAACTTTATTTCAGGGCAAATTTATATGAGTTTTTTTATTTTGTGATTCTTTTACGATCGTTTTAGTATTCATTATTGATGGACTATAAGAACAGTGTCATCACTGACGAATGAAGTCTGTTTTTAGACAATTCGTTTAGAGCAGCACATTCTTCTTTTGATAGCCAAACACTTCAGAACACAGTCCTAACTATTATCTGTCACGCAGATAAAACCAAAAGATCATGAAAATTCCCCGTTCAGCTGTAACAACATCAAACTAAAATAACAAATTTATAAGAACATCAAAAAAGCTTAAATCTGTTTGGCTTCTTCTCTTAATGAAAGGAGGCTGGTGAAAATGAGGTCAATGGACTGCTTTGTGTAGGCAGTGTTTTTGTTTATATTTATTTGATAGAGCAAAACTGATGCTATGTGTCAAATGTTTGAAAATAGTTTTTGTTTGTTTTGGAATAAATATAAACAATTGAGCAACTGTAGCTTAATTAAACAACATAACTACCTACATAGTTGTGGATGAGGTTCAAAAGACTTTTTTCTATAAAATGTTGATGTTGACGTTGGCATCATGTAAAAAGCATGTTTTATATCAAAGGCATGTCACAGCAGCTTTTCCAAGAAATTAACAAAAATTTGTAAAATTTTTTGATTTTCATCTATTTTTAAACTTCAACAAATGTGACACTCTTTTCTTGCTTTCGTATTTGTTTCTCTTATAAATTTTTTCGAAAAAAAATGAAAATTGAGATTTGATAAGTACTTCAGGTTATTTTTTTAAAGACGTGTGATTTTCAATCCGGCAATACTTTTTCAGAGTGAGTCTTTTTGACAGCTGTCAGATTTTATTTATGCTCAGTTCGGTTTGACTTTTCATCATGTAGGAATTTAAGTCACACGACCACTGGGCATTCCGTACGTTCGTTAAATTCTCACGAAACGAAGCAGTTGTTGAGAATGATGTTTTCGAGAATGATAATTTCGAGTCTCAAACCTGTGGGTTACCCGCAAGATCGCACGATTTAGCAATGCTGAATTCTTTTTTGTGAGATTATGAAGTCGCTAGTCTATACAGATTCGACTTCAAAAATTACAAAAATCAATTTTAAAACTTATCACAGGCCTGCAAAAAAAAAGCTGCTGGATGCTTTCAACTAATAAATATAATATCGTTTTGGAATAAATATAAACAAGAGCAACTGTAGCTTTATTAAACATAAACAACATAACTACATAGTTGCGGTTGAGGTTCAAAAGACTATTTTCTATAAAATGTTGATGTTGACGTTGGTATCATGTAAAAAGCATGTTTTATATCAAAGGCATGTCACAGCAGCTTTACCAAGAAATTAACAAAAAATTTGTAAAATTTTTTGATTTTCATCTATTTTTAGAGCTTCAAATGTGACACTCTTTCTTTGCTTTCGCGTTTGTTTCTCTAATTAATTTTTCCGAAAAAAATGAAAACAATTTTGTGTTCGATTTGAAATTCGATAAATAACTAAGGTTATTTTTTTATAGACGTGTGGTTTCAATCTGGTAATACTTTTTCAAGAGTAAGTCTTTTTGACAGCTGCCAGATTATTTATGGTCAGTTTGCTTTGCCTTTTCATGGTGAAGGAATTGAAGTCGCACGACCATTGGGAAATCCTTACGATCGGAATGTAACGAAACGAAATCGCTGTTGAGAATGAGTTTTCAGAATTGTGAGTCTTGAACTTTTTTGTGGGTTACCAGCAAGATCGCACGATTTAGCTTAGCACTGCTGAATTGTTTATTGTGGGATTATATAAAGTCACTAGTCTAAGGTTAATAATTTCACCTCTTAATCTCATCATCATTGATACAACCTGAGCACTGTTTTTATCATGGAAATAGTTTTTTCCTATTAAATTGTAGTCCAAGCGACTGTACACTGCACTATGTACTGAAGCTTTTGCTTCTTCTCTGTACTGTAGTAGCTTCAGTGCATCAACTTTCTCCACCAGCTGACAAAAAATTGAACCCCAGTTATCTACATTTCCAATGCTAAGATCAACCTCCATTTTGCATAGCAGAGCCAGATCCATCCATTCCGCATACCAGCTTGACTTGTTTTCCACCGCTTTTAACGCCGCTATTTTTGGAAGCCTTGTATCCGCCATTTTCATTACCTTCAGTTTGTAGTCTATCTGCAACTTTAATGTTTTTATAACCAAGTACTGATTCGATTTTCAAAAGATAATTTGGCGCATTGGAGGAATATGAAAAATTCGTTTTATGTAGATCCGTAGGAGCTTCTCCACTGCCTCATGTTCTTTATATCCCCATACCTGTGCCCCACAGAGCAAAACTGATTCAGCCACTGCTTCAAAGACTCTATATTTACTGCTATGAGTAATTGCTCCATTTGAAAAACATCCTCTCCAAGTCGCATTGATTGCAGCTTTTGCTGTTACTAGTTTTTCGTTGAGGTGTCTAGTCTCCTCAAATTGAGGTTTGGCGAAAGAAGCACACCTAAGTACTTGAACTCATTCACCAGTTCTAATTCTCCGCCATTGTATTTCCATTCCATTCAACAATCAACAATTAGCTGCTCTTCCAACTCTCCCTCTCCCTCTATCTCTTACCCTGAATTGTAAGGCCCACCTTAGTTGCTGGTGTGCCCCAAGGGAGTCAGCTCGGCCTTTTGCTATTCATTATTGCAATATATAATGTGATTTCTTGTGTTTCATACAGCGACATTCTAATTTTTGCTGACGACATGAAGATTGAAAATACGTCAAATCGCAATTCATTAAAAAAAGATATTGACAGTTTTGTAAAACTAAAAACGGTCTTATTTTGAACCCTTCGAAGTGAAAAAGTATGGCATTCTCACTCAAATGGATTCCCGCCATTACAAATTATTCAATATCTCAGCAATCATTATCTTAAGTCTCATCGTGACGTTGTTGTTCTTGTCAAAAGAATTTGGTGCGTAAACTTTAAGATTTCATTTCAAAAAAATTTTGAAAAATAAGAACAATATCTACTCTTTTTTGTTTGTACTTACATGACCAAGGTAGCCAATATGAATTATAAGCTTTTTATAACAATTTTTTAATGGAGAGTTAAAGCTTAACCCATGTGTGGGGCTTGTTGCCAATTCAAATTGGCAATTACACCTGCAGGTGTAAATGCATTTTTGTTGCAGGGGTTATTACCACATTAAAAAGGAAATAACCCCTGCAGGGGCTATTTCCTTTTCGTTTGGGAAATAACCCCTGCAGGGGTTATTGCCGCAGGTGTTATTGCACTGCACCTTATAAATATCGTGTTGGGGCAGTACATCACAGATTCATACTTTTTGCCCTGAAAGGTCTTTTCTGGAAAGATCCTTTTAATCTTTTTATCGATGTACTAATTTATGTTAAATGTTGTGATAAGTGCGTACATATGAGCTAGTCTGTGAGATGTAAGAAGTAGGTGAGTGATTTTAACAGTGACCTGTGACCTATATAAATTCCAGAACATTCTAAACTACAAATCGAACAATCGCAAGCAATCTCCAATAACTAAGGACCGTTCGATTATGATACAAACCCAGTCTTCGGTGCTCTCCTACTCCTATCAAGTGCTAACTGCTTTCAGTGTTCAATGGTCCTACCAGGAATATTTCATGGAAATCCTTAAAACTAGGCTTACATTTTAATTGGAAGGTATTTATTTCACAAAACACCTCTTGTCTTACCTGCAATTCACAAGGAAAACTCTTGTCAGTTTTCGAAAACTTTGTGTTATGAAAACCATCTGCTGCCGAATTCAAATACCTTTGTTCTACAATCATGTTATCGGTATGAAAATAATATTCGCCTATTCAAGATTCAAGAGTCTCATTCAATAAACAATAATTTTCAACATTTCATCTGGCACTCGAGAAACTCTAATTCCCACTCGTTTAGTTTAGTTTTTGGGTAAAAACTTTTGTGCCAATTTGGCAAATTAATTTTCCCCATCATCGAGTGCGGCCAGAGCATCAAATACTTGTAGACTGAACCTTAAACTTCATCTCATATACTGTCAGTACTCTGTCGTTCACGTCGTTCATCGTCGTTCGTATATCATGGTCAAGTGTGGTATCAATGACAGCACACCATCATCGCCAGAGTACCCCCAGATGGTTTTGTACGAACTTCAATGTGGGTTTATCCAAGTGGATGTTCATAGTCAGATGGATTGCATTCGATTATAAGGTTTATTAGTGGATCAAGTTTCAGAAAATATTTATTGGACACCCAGAGTACGGAACGGATATCATTTCTCGCCTACGTATTGTTGTTATGGCTTGTGGATTGTTGTGCCTTGTCGGTTTGGATTGGAAGCCAGTGGAGGCAGTGCTTCTGCTTAACTTATGCAAATGTTGACTTTGTGATTATTTTCTCGAGCTTACAATTCGTGCGGCGAGATCTCTGCAATGAAATTGGTCAGTAATGGGTTCATTCAACTTGTCTCATGCTTGACACTAATCAGTTGATTGTTTTAATTTTGTTTTTCTTACGTTCTGGTAAGTGGTTTGATAAAATGTCTTAAATATCGGCAATAGTAATAATAGGGGTTAATTTACTGCTGAATTGTTTGTTTGGTGCTTTGGTTAATGAACCTGCTTTCGAAAACGGTTCACAGTAAATATCTTTTTTTTCGATTGGATTTTGTTGCAGGAAGCTATAAACCAGGAAAATAAAGTTCACACTTTATTGTGTTTGAGGAACAAGAATTTCTTGATGATTTTTGTGGACGAGTGACGACAGTTAGTTGATGAAGTATGGAGGTTCGTTGCTTTGGCCGTAGCAATGCAACGAAAGACTTGATCGTTTCTCCATTTTACGATACTATGTCCCTTCAATTTATAGACGTTTCTTTAATATTCCGGAAAATTAAGACCCAACATTGACTCGAATTAATTTTTTGTTGCATTCAGGGTTTGAATGAGAATATTTTGTTGAGGTTCGAATACATACTGTAAAGCTGTCTGACGTCGAAAGGCTACAATCATAAGGACAGAAAAAGTATTATCCAACTCTTAAATTCACATTTGATCATACGGTAAGACTTTCGAAAAAAAACCGAGAGTTCAATATTGACAATTACCTTCTTTGTATTGATTTCAAGGCCAAGTATGGTATAAAAGACAATCTGTTCAGATCCATGTGTAGTCTGTACAGACAGGACAAATGTCAAACATAACTCCAAGACTATTGCGACTCTGCAGGATGACTTTATAGAATTCACTCTGTCAAGGTCGGTAAAGAACTCACCAAGGCCTTTGATGTCGAAAAAGCGTCCAACAAGGCAACACACTGTCATTCTACATTAAAAGATTGCGCAAAACTCAAACGTCAGTAATATCACCAGAGGCATAATCTTCAAAATCTGTGCTCTTTTACGCAGACGATATTGACTAAATAAGAAAAAGAAAGTGTGATGTCATAGGGGCTTTTGCAAGCCTTGAAACAGAAGCATAACTTGGAGGTAGTACAGGAGTTTATCTACCTAGGATTCGCTAAAGACATCCAAAATAATATCAATGTATAGATCAAACAGAGAATATCTCTTGTCGATTGCTACTTCTTTGGCCTAAGAAGGCAATGGTGAAGTGAATTCTCCTTTAGGAAAACCAAGTGACGACCGTAACGTAATTGTAAGAGTGTCTGCCCTTTGGGCGTTTCAAACAGTTCCAATCCAAAAAAACATTAAGAATAAAATTCAATCCATCTTTCGCAAGTAATTGGCAATTTCTCCGGGAGTAGTTTCATGTCATGAAAAGAGCTTTCTCAATTAGCCGTCCGGAATCGGCCAAAAAGTTGTAGGTCGCTTCCGCTCCCTCAAAAGGTAGACCTTGTCGTTCCCCGCTCCCTTTTGGCAAACTAGATAACTTTAAAAAATTAGAAAAACTCTATAAATAGGCTTTAGTCATTTAGCATGTCCACCTGGCACCTGCTAATCTAGAGGTTCGATCTTCGAATCCCAGCAGAGGCAAAAATGTTTTTTCACTGATATCGCCTTACGCAAGGAATTTGCAAGTCCTCCGTTAAGTAAATTCACTGCCGCGCCAGGATGCTCGAAACTCAGTAGCTTCTAAAATAAACGTTCGTGAGTATCACCTGCCGTGAGTAACTCTCGAATACTACTCCATTCGCTACCATCAAAAAATGTTTCACCTTTCTATGCCTCAAAGAAGTGAGGCCGTATCCGCGCTTGTTGCACACATATAAACATGAAAATTCCAATAAACACTTCAAGACAGCCTATCTTTTAAGTTCTGCTCACAGTTTTCCCCACAGCAATTCTAGTTTTATCTTCAGGTTGACCCACAAATTAAGAACCGATGACAAAGTGTAGGCATTGGTATTCACATTTCATCGTTCGGCTTTCAGCTTGTTCAACTGCCTACGATCACCAATTAGAGTGTCCTAATTGCACCGGAAAATGCTGCTAAACAAGAGCTTATACCAACACTACCGACTCTGGTAATAGAGAAACTACAACCGAATTTCATTTCGTCCCCTACTGCAATCGACCTACACACTGCACACGTCAAATGATTTCAACATATTGGCAACTAGTCATGTCTAAAGTCCACATATATGGGTGTACTCAAATATCAAATTAATCCGATCGGAGATCTTATATCAGCAGAGAAACACTCATAAGCCCGTTGGAAATGTCATGCAAAACGCGTACTTAAATATCAATCTTCCAGCTGAGATAAGCTGGCCAAAGAGATAGATACAAATACCTCTTGTCTACAAAATGTGGGTTCCGCTTACAAGTTCGACTTGTGGACAATTTATTACTTCCTCTTCTATGACACATGCGATACCTAATACACTCAGTGGCACGTGTGGCAAATGCTCCAAAGTGTGACTGCACAGATACACATCTGACCGAGATTTGCATATAAATCAAATTCAGAAATGAAAAATACAAGGAACTGACTGTGAGACGGACGGCGACCACCCCAACGTCCTACAAGTCTGTGTGAATAGAACAAGATTTGAAAAAATGATAAATACCTGCCGCCACTTGTCAAAAAAAGGAAAAGGTATACTCGTATTCGTATCTAGACGAAAACAACGAAAACAAGTGTGGTGAAGTTACGCAAGCAGAGTCCGGACATAGATCTGGTCGGCAATTAAAACGTATAAATCTCTATGTTGTGTCAACCGGCATCCGCCAACGCCTAAAAATACGCAAGATGTTGAAAATCTACCTGTTTTTATTAAATCACCATATGTACAGACAGAGTAGCTGTAGTCGTGCAGTGGCAAGAGGCATGTCGAATGATCATTATACTGTGGTTAGTTGCAGGTGAAAATGTGTTTCGAATGTCCATTACAGTTTGCGGTTTTCCGACATTTTAATCTGGATTTTGTGACTCAAATAGGTGTTTGAAATTATCAACTGGCATTTCAATGGAAATTGCAAATGACTTGAGCAAAAAGTTCAGATCGAATCGCCAAGCGAAGGAATTTACAGAATGTTTCAAAGTTTTTACTGCCAAGAAATAAGTGGCATAAATAACGTACACCATCAGCATCACTAGAAGTAGCATCACTTCCGAATCTGAATAAATTAATCCGAATCCCAATCGATACTTTTATTAAAATCCGAACCACTTTTCTCGTCTTTAAAGGAAATTGAAACATTATAAAGATGAGAAAGAAGAAAAAGTGTATCCATGGGATTTATCGTTTGCTTCATCCAGCAATTTGCTTTTAATAGCTTAGAAAATTTATATCATCATTAACAGCTCCTTGTTACCTATACATACATACAACTTGACGCCATTTATTTCTACACGAGTAGGTAGGTAGTACCTACATTGTGCTCCTACTTTGTCACCAATTAATTTTCAATGAAAAAGAAGTCGTTAAGGAAGGAAATTATGAGAAAAGACAAAAAATAAAAAAAATCGAATAAAGGAAAATTATCTTTGACGGTGCTGAACGATTTTCTATTTCAACAGGCGCTACAGCCTTGGTGGTTAAGAAAAAGAGCGTTAAGAAGGCCAAATTTGGATCCGCACAGTCTATCCGTCTGTCCTTTCTTTTAGACGGGTTTTGATTGGGCGGCATTAAAAAAAATTGTTTCTTTGACAAATTTGGTCTCTTGATTGTAAGAGCTTTGCCTGATGTAGTGCAATAAGCCCCGTGGCAATAAGAAAAAAAAAAAAAAAAAAAATACAGACACGGTTTTACTTCTAATTTGCAGAAGCAATAAGTCGCAATAAAGAAATTTAAGGTTTAGATATGGCTTGAATTGCTATTTGAAAGTGACCTTGAGGGAAATGAGTCTGGGGCAGATGGTTTGGCATAAGCCTTAGACTGAGACAGACGAGATTATTGACTTACCTACCTATGTCCTTGTGAAGTGCATTGAAGTATATTGGAGAGACTTAAGACTATTGGGATTTTGTTTTTGTAAAAAACACATATTTTCAAAAATATAACGAGAAAGGGATATTTGAATCATGGAATTTCATGTTTCCATTCAACAATAAACAATGACCACACCAAATGGGAATTGTTAAAGGACTAAACACTTTATAGGCCTGAGGCAATAGCTAGTTGGCAGGTGATAGATGACAGATGACAGTTGACAGAGGTAAATTGACACATGTAAGATGAAAGATGAGATAAGTGAAGAAGATGACAGATGGCAGATGACATATGACATATGACATATGACAGATGACAAATGACACATGGCACATAACAGATTGATTGTCAATACTATACCAACAAAACAGGTACCATTTTTCATAGTTAAATGCAAGGTCTTAATAGCGGACACTGTACAATTAGTTGGACAAACTTCGTTTGATGGAGGTTAGATGGTCGGATATAGGTTGCGTTCAGACTTATCAAACTTGTCCTCCTACGCTATGATATTTAAGGTACTCGCAATAGTTTGGTTGGGCTTTTAATCAGTATGAAGATGTATTGAAGTCCGCATACTACAACGATTTGGTATCGGCCGATAAATAAGTTTGATGGGCTTCTCAACTGTCTTCAAACCAAAGCATCGGCGAACTGCTATCGGCTGACTGCTAAATGGTGTATGGAGCTCCTCACAAGCGCGCACACCGACTGATGGTTGTGCATATATTTTTTCTAAAAACGTGTTAAATGTAGGTTTGGAACAAAAATGCACATAAATTGTATAATTATGTTGATTTAGTTAAAATTATAACCCTTTTTATAATAATATTACAACAAACAGCAATGATTGAGTATTCAATTACTTTTACATAATGAAACGCTGCTATCCGAAGGCGGAAAGCGAAAAAACGATTTTAGGGAAGGGGCAGCGAATCTGTTTCCCTTGATGTTCAAAAAAGGCTCCCTTTTTTCCCTTTCATATCCTCCACAGAACAAAAAATTCATTTAACTGTTTAATTTCCTGTCATACAAGTTCGTATTTATTTGAAAAATGTCAATCAGATTGAAAAATATTTTTTGTTCGTGAATAAAGTTGCTTTTATTGGGTTAAGTTTCATTAATCAATGCAACACATTGTGAGCGGCGTATTTCTTATGTTCATGTGGTTAAATCAATTTTTTTATATATAAAAGTGCTTTCTTGATAAGCCGTTTGGAATCGGCAGAAAATTGTAGGTCCCCTCGATTTCCTCACAAAAGTGATAATGGTTGTGAGAAATGTGCTAGGCCCGGGGCTCCTCGGTTTTTTTTGCCACCCTATTTATTTTATTTTTATTTAGTGTTATCGACGCATAGTGGCCCGTTTAGACAAAAGTGCTTCCGAAATTCATTTTTCGGGTGGGTCTATAACGCAAAACATTTGCACTTTACGAATTAACAAATGTTTGGAGCTCTTGAAATCGAATTAATTAATAAATTATTTCATTTAAATGAACGGCTCGGCTTGTAGAGGCTGACAAAGGTGACAAATATTTAAGGTGAGTGTTTAACTTTGAGAGTAAAAACTAGGAAAAGAGTATCAGTTAAACTTTTTCTGTTTTTATTTATATGATATATGCGTTGATTGATATGAACAGAAAAAAAAAAACAAAATTATAAATATTTCAAGCTACTAGATTAAATGTTTTTGGAAAAATCAATTTTGCGCACTTTTTCATCGTTACATTGAGTAAAAAAAAAGTTTTTAAAAGTTGTCAGGCTAAAATGGATGGATAATGGATCCTCATATATATCTCTTAACTTAAAACCAAGCTACATAAAGATATATAACACTGAGCAGGAGAGATTTGATATGAAAAAGTCAATCTATTTTCTTATTTTTTTTTCCAAGTGCAAAAAAAAATCATGGAAATCGTTATTCCTTTGATTTTAAGGGTATTTGTTTGTTTTAAATAAAATGGTTCTGCAAACGCTAAGCTTTTTAAAACGGTTTAATAACTTATTTCGTGTTATCCCCAATTAGACTTTAAAGAATGAATGTTTTTGAATTCGGGTATGATTCATTGTTTTTAGGTAGTTTGATGGATAAGGGTTTTTACCTAGATTAGACTTTTTTTTTTTTAACGGAAAGCAATTACCTTATTATGATGATAAAAATTAGTATAACAGAAACAAAGTCTACGGGGTAATGTCCAACATGTAAAATAACCAAAAAAACATAAATAACCAGGATGAAATAAAATCGAAGAACATAATTACCAATATTTGTAATCACTTAATTACATGCTAGAATCAGGTGCATGGAATTTACTTTGAAACTTGTTTATACATCTCGACAAGAGGGAGAGGAATTTAATGAAGGATCAAAGAGGCAGAAACGAGAAGAAAACAAGAAATTCAAATCGCTTCTTAAGATGAGCTTGGACTTGATGTGGATAAACCAAAGCAAAGATTTGGAAAAAGCAATGATGGAAAAACTTTACGAAAATTTTTTTAGATAATCGGAGGCAGCTGCTCGAATAATTGGGAAAAATGAAGGGGATTTAACTAGGATCAAAGTAATATTTATTTTAAAATAACACTTTGAACTACAGGAAAGAAGTGAGTACAGTTAAATTTGGAGAGTATACACCAAAAAGCAAGAAATACAAAGATTTTTTTTCCACATTTTCACTCAATTTGGGTTGTTTTCTTTTTTTTCCCACTGTTTTATTTAAATTATACTCAAAAAACTTCATAAATTGGCTTTCAAATTTTTAAAATTAATTACCAATTATCTTAGCCATTTTAATTAAAATTTCTTTTTTCAACAGCGTTCTCTGAAACCTTGTAAATATTTCGTTTAAGATACCAAAAAAATTGTGCTGATATCTTTATTCTTTTAAGAAATATGATGTTTGCAACCATAAAACCAATCCGGGCCACTGTGCGCCGGATGAAGAGAAAGAAATCGAAAGCATGGTAATCATGAGGGTTTCGTAATAAACGTTGGTACTGAAAAAACGCATTCGAAAATCTAAAAAATTACACTAATCTACTAAGCGATAGCAAAATGTGTTTCTTTAATCGCCGAAAACTGAGTTATACGAAACAGGGATTTGTCGATTTATTCGAAGACAAACGATTGGGCAAATAATTGCTCTATTGGCAACACTTATTGCTCTGAAAAGATTTTTCTAATATGAATGTACTTACTACTTATTAATAGAAATGACCCTAAATAGCACTGTGTGACATGGTTGTAGGGTTTCGCTATTTACCTGAAAATAAAAAGAAAATTAATTTTTAAAAATTCATGTAATATTGTTTCTAAAATACAAATACAGCAAATATTAGGAGGGAGATATTCAGGAAATAATTTATGTTATTCTATTAAATTTTGTTTTGTGCCAATTAATAAATAGGGTCATACAACTGAGTTTGAGAAGGACCGAGGTTTTGTCATATCGCAAAAAGTGATAGCCGTGAACTCTGAACTAATTGGATCCTTTTGCGATCCGAACTCCAATCTCTCAAAAATCAGACAGACATGCACTACGCCACAGAACTAACGCTATGACTTTATAAAGCTAAAATTTTATTAAAAACCTTAAATCCTTGACAATATAGGTATAGAATGTTCTGCATAAGATGCGACAAAAACTCAGGACGGATAGGTTGGGTAAAATAAAAAATTCGTATGTAAAGAGAGTTCTGTCTACTTTGTTTAGACGGGAGGGACGATTTTGTGAATAATTTACTTGATTTTCTAAAAAAAAAAACTTCAAAATCAACTAAACCACTATCTCCTACCAAAACGAAGGAAGAAAGACTCCTTCCTATACCATTTTTTCTTGTCTTGAATCAACCTACCCGTTAGGGTGACCCTGCCTTTTACGGTTTTTCTCAACTGCTGCTTTGATTTTATTCCATCTGAAAATGGTAGTTATTACTAAAAAAAAACTGAGTTTGGGGTTATTTAAAGAAAATCTCGTATAGAATGTATTAAGTTGTCATCTACTAACAAAAGTGCAAACATATTTATCGGGACGAAGTCGGCACGGGTTTCCGTTACCGTAGTAAAGTGAAATTTGGTGTACAAGTTGCGCTGGGAGTTTTTATGAAAATAAAGGCTATGCTTTTCAATATCTTAATTTGTATCTTCAGTGTCTAAAACCTTGAAAGTACTAGTATGACAAAAGTATCATAGATGTGTGTTGGTACTCAAATTAGTAAATGAATTAGTTTCCTTTAACGGTAGAGTAATTTCAAATCAAATGACTTCAAATACAAATAACCTATAAAATAAATAATAACTTCAGCAACTCAGTTTATTTTCCTTTACAGTCGTAGGTACCAATTATATTCAAAATATCTACAAATCAACTATGACAAATGAAACTCAACCTATTCGATAGCAAAATAGGGACAGCCAACGTAGACAATATTATATTTGTTTTTAGACAAACATATGTATTTTCATAAAGTTTTCTCAGCTCTTAGAACGCACTGACTCATCCTTCAAGACTTTCAACTCCCATAGGTAATCTGACTAGGGTTGTGGTGTCCTCCTTTTGACCAACCCAAATTGAGGTGTAGGCATCGATAACTGATTGACATTTTGCTTGATTGTTATCTTGAACGAAGGACTTGAACTTATTTGCAATACATAAGCACGTTAACAATGTTCCAAAGTGCATTATTCATATTTGCTAAGCATTCATTAAAATTCCAACCCTGATTGGAATGATTGATAACTCAAGTGAATTCGACTAACTTTATCTCTTGTATACCTACATTGTAACATAAATGAGGAATGTTCTCAATCATTAGAATTCACCCCACAATTCGTATCTATCAATCTTTCCTCCACTGACTTTTCCTAATGTGATGGACATAAGCGATACAAAGTCATAAACAATGAATCAAGACACACAAATGAATTAATGACGTGACAAAATGAATGAACCCACAATAAAAGCAGATGATCTACGATAATGTCAGAAGAGCTGTCTTTCAAACGTGAGAGAAAAATTTATAATAATACAATCCGAAAGATACATACCTTCCTTAGCCTGACCTTGAATTCCACATGGCATACTAATCAAAATAAATAAACACACAACAAAACTTAGTGAGAGGTGATCTATTGTTTTCTTGTTTCAAAAAAAGGCCAAGAAATTCAAAAATGTTTCATTTAAGAGTCATGGGAATTTCCCTTATAGCAGCCGTTCAAACAATGATTGTGGTTATTTATTAAAAAATTGAAAATACTCATCGGCGCCGTTCGGAACGGGATTAGAGAGTCTTTGCTCTAGAAACGCTCCCAGAAGTGAATGGCGGCATTCTTTTTATCTCTAAATAGTGTGAGAAAAGCAATCATGCGGGCCCACAAACGCCACCGTAACCGTAATTGTAGACCTAAACATAGAAAAGCATTCACAGAATGTATCTGGAAATCTAACAAAATGTATCTGCGAACGAATAGTCGTAATTATAGTCATTCCACCACTCAGCTATTCAAAAGATGAAAAAACAAAAATAATCATCGTTTGAATGCAAGCACCGTCGTTGTCGTCGAATATAGGGACTTCTGAATTACGCACCCACACCCGCCTCCACTAAACAGCCGTAAAGATACACATTTTCAATACGAGCGCGCGCGTTCAAGTATCTATGAGTACATTAGGCGTAATTGTATTGCTTATGCGATTAACACGCCGTTAATTTGTTGTTCATGGATGTGCACTATACGCCGCCAGAATATTTAATTAGCTATGCGAACTGTACTGACGGCCTGTTCTGCTGACGAGTGAGCGCGTTCCTCTCCGACTTTGCCGCGCGGCATCAGGCGCTTTGATTTATCGATCTTTGAAGAAGCACAGAGCTAAGGCGCGTTGCTGCAATTTAGTCGTCCAAAAAGGGTCACCTTTGATGTACTCCTCTAATGTCGATTATGATGATGACGAGAGTGTCAAAGTCTGAAGTTGACTTCAAAAGCATTTCCATGATAGTCCGGTGTCTTCGTGGCCCCCGCACAGCCTCGATGTTGAACGTTTATTTATCATTCTGTTCCAGGGTTGTTTTGGATTTAAGTAAATATTTAAACATTTTGTAGCAACAGCACTCTCCAATCCATCCGACTCGACGCGTCTCCGTCGTCGGCACGGGGGATGCAACCATGAAGATGCCTTTTGTCCGGATTGTACACTTCAAAAGTTCTATTTGACTGGTTCTATCCATCCCAAGGGGGAGCTTCATTTCGTTGTTGTGTTGTAAAGTCGTCTAAAGAGCAACAAAGCGACGGATGTTGCTTTTACTGTGCAAATTTTGACTTAGATTCCAGATGAATTTTAGTGCTCTTTTTACAGATTGGTGTTTGTCAAATTGAGCGATTAGGGGTACACTAGTGCCGTGATATCGTAACCTTCAAGTTCCAAGGGGGAATGGATGATTTATGGGGAGAATGTTTATGGGGTATAAGCAGATGGGGGGTGTTTGTTGAATATCAGTGTTGAATGAAGTGATAGGTCCTCTTATTGTAGGGATATGCTTTGCAGCTCTGTTAGATGCTCAGTTTTGTTTGTTTGAAACAGTTGTCGTCTGTTTGACTTTGAGTGGCTTTGAGAGTCAAA
Organism: Melanostoma mellinum; assembly: GCA_914767635.1. Lineage (NCBI taxonomy): Eukaryota > Metazoa > Arthropoda > Insecta > Diptera > Syrphidae > Melanostoma > Melanostoma mellinum. The sequence continues at coordinate 246,453,015 of OU612058.1, read as the reverse complement.
GGGCACTTGAAGACGATTGTTTGTGGAAAATAAGTGAGATGCCTTTCGAAGATGTTGTGTTGATCGTTTGATCTCAAAAGTGTTTAAATGTTTTTATAATGTGAGAGTTTTTTACTCTTTTTAAAAGTAAGCAGACTTTCCAATGTAAATAGCTAGCTCTGGTTAAGTTTTCTGAAAAGTAAAGCCTTTTTTTAAGTGATTGAGATTTTGAGCTTACGACAAGCAAAGTGAAGGAAGTTTCTTCAACACTTTTCGGTCTCTCAGTGTACGTTAAACACTGGGATCGAGAAACCAAATAGCAATGAGATCAGGAAATCAGTCTCTTTATATCTTGTGTGAATGTTGGAAAAATTTGGAAATCTACGTTGGGTTAAAAGTAAATTCGTAGTTGCGTCATTAAGGAAACCCTGTCGACAACATTCGAAAGACTGCTTTGTATAAACGACTGGAACTTTACAATAGTTCAATAGCAGTCAACAAGCAGATGGGACTTTTGCTCTCCTTATAAAAGTTTTTAAGGTGTCGTCTATTTCTGCTTACTATCTGTCCTCCGAAATTAACTAGACTCTGTCATGAATGAATGACTTGGGGCCTTGTATTGGGCTTCGACTTTGTAGTTTATTGTGCCCCTTGCTTCTTAGCCCTACAATGCATTCTGTGCCATATATGGTACAATCAAAATAATTTAGTTTACTGTTTGTTTCAAGACACCTAGCGACATCTGTCAACTGATAGAATGATCTTTTGAACACTTTGCAACGGATTAGTAATGAGAAGTGTCATAAAGTATTTTGTACTTTATGATGTCTAGACACTATATAGAATCACATATTATATTTTTTTAAATATGATTCAAAAAAATCATGCATTGTAGGGTTAAGTGGCATTCCTTAGTTATAATACTTCATCTAGATCAGTCTCTTTGATGAAACTGAGGATCTAGGTTGTGTTAAGGAATTTAAACTCACTTTCTTCTATGTACATAGTAGAGAACTTTCCAAAAGGTGATCCGGAGTTTCTTCCTGTTCCTCACAGTATTTGCATTGGGGGATGACATCCTTTCTACATCACGTATGATGAGGTGTTTCCTTGGCCTATAATGTCCAGCTAGGCACCCAGTTAGCATTCTTACATTGTTTTTACTTAAATTCCCATCGTTTTTGAATTGTTCTGTGTTGAACTTGCCAAGTAGAAGCTTGGCTTGAGGCATATTCGGGTGCGAGCGTTTATTCCGGTTGCCTTCCTCCGTTTTTCTGATTTCTACTACGATGTGGCTCTCCATTTCAATAAAAAAAGGTCCTGGTCTTATGAGAGGTGATTCGGCTCCTGTCTTTGCTAGTTCGTTTGCCTGCTCAATTCCATCGATACCTACATTTTGCTTAAAAAATGTTGTTCCAATTTAGCCCTTCCCATCACTAACCTTTTCAAACTACACTTTTCAAGTGGAGTTTTTCCGGAATTATGGTATAATATAGTTGAGTTTGTTTCCTTCTCTCTTTTTGCGATGGAAAAAGGAAACGAAGTAGACGTCATTACCACAGTTTCAGCAAAGCTTTCGACAAAATCCTTCACACTTTATTCCTCTTTAAGTTTTCCTTCCTCGGATTCAGCCCTATCTTACTCAAATGGATATCTTCATATTTGGATAACCACTAATATAGAGTTCGCTTCCGTTCAACTCTTTCAGTTCGTTTTAAGGCAACCTCCGGTGTACCCCAAGCCAGCCATCTTGGACCCCTCTTTTTCATGCTTGCCATTAGTGATGCCCAATATTCTTATATCTTACTTTACGCGGATGACGATAAAATTTTCAAAGTCGTCACCTCCGATCGAGATTCTCTCCTGCTTTAAAATGACCTCGATTCATTTGTCTTTTGGTGTTTAAAAACTTCCTTGAATTAAACATTGTCAAATGCTAAGCAATAACTTTTTCTCGTAAATGTAATAAACCTCCCCCCAGATCCTGTCATTTTCAGAATATTTCTATAAACCGTGTGCAGCTTATCAGAGATTTAGGAGTTGTCTGCGACGGCGAATGAAATTTTCGTTCTCATGTTGACGAGGTAATATCAAGAGCTAATTGCGCCCTTGGTTTTATCAAGAGATGGTCCAAAAATCGCAAGTGTGGACTCCACATCATGCGGCTCATATCTCAAGGATCGAAAGTGTTCAACGTCGTTTTCTGCTCTTTGCCCTTCGGGATCTCTACGACGGCGACGATAGAAACTTTCGCACCCTGCCTCCTTACCGCGAACGTCAAAAAATCATTAATCTCCACTCCCTAGAAAACAGAAGGAATGTCTTGGACATCATATTCATTCACCGACTTTTTACTGGTAACACTGACTGCTCCCCTCTTTTAGACCTTATCTCCTTCAACACTAATCCCCGAAACGTAAGATAATCCCGAATTGTTGTTTCCTGCTCATCTTACATCCTACGGTCTCAACGAACCCTTAACCCGCATGATGAGTAAGATTAATTCTGTTCCCTTTCTTTTCGACCTCAATCTTCCAAGTCCCTGTCTGAAAATCCTCCTTTAAAACCATTTTTCATCCTCGTAGTTTAATTTAGCTTTAATTAGTTTAAGTTTAGTGTTTAAGCTACTTTAAGCTTGTATTAATCTAATAAATCCACCAAAATTACATGTCCTGATACCCAGTTTATTGCTACCTTGCTGTTACTGCTCAGTTTATTCAATTTGTTAACACATTTACTGACAAGTTTATAAGTGATTGTGTAGGATCTTATTGCAGCTTGACAATCGCTCAATATTGCTTGTATAGTGTTTGTTTTTATAACTTCTGTCAATGTTCAACTCCGCACGTTTACGTATTTCATAGACTTCAGCTTGAAAAATGCTTGGCATTTTCCCTACTGTGGTACACCTGGCACAATGGTTAGCATGTTTGCCTGTTAACCTAGAGGTTCGAAGTTCGAATCCCAGCAGAGGTAAAAATGTTTTTCCACGCGTATCGCCTTTCGCGAAGAATTGGCAGGTCCTCCGTTAGTATATTCATTGCCATAGAAAGCGCATTCTCAATTAGCCATTCGGAACCGGTCGAACATTGTAGGCCCCCTCCATTTCCTCACAAAGCGCATGGTTGTGAGAAATGCGTTAGGCGCAGGGGCTCCTCGCTCTGTTGCGCCACCTATTTATTTATTTATTTTTTATCTTCCCCAAATATTAGTGCTCCTGTAACTTCTGTCGTTTATGAGTTATCTTTTTCGGTGGGTCTTAGTTGAGTAGCTATTTTCCTCACTTTGAATTATCTTTTTGTAACTTAGTTCAAGTTTGAAGAACTAAGCGAAATTAAATTTTTTGGTCATGTTATCCCAAGGGATTCCAATACGCAGTAGCTCCTTTGACATTTTTATTCTTTCGCCAGGTTAAACTACACTCTCTGTTCCTTTGGAAAACATAGCCAACGATGCGATTGTCATGCTTTTTATGACTAGAAACACTTCTAAAGCTGCGGTTCCACAGCTTCCCATTGCTCCGGTCTAAATGAAGATTTATACATGCAAGTCTTTGTGCTTTTATGGTTACTACCGGCTAAAACACTGCCACTCTCTATAACTTAACCACTCGGAATCAGCATCTATTTGTAGACCCTTGAGATGTGTGTTAAGCTCTGAGGTCTCCATAGCTTTGTTGGGCCAATCAATTTATTTTTTTCACGACCGCAAAAACTAGAAGCTTTCGTGTAACCTATACGTTAGTTTATTTCTGCTATTTAAATCAGTACTTTTGATAATAAATATATGAGAGTGAGAAATAGCGGGAGGAATGGTCATGCTTGCTTAGTCTTCTTGGAAATAGGAAAAGGAAGTACTTGTTTTAATCATAGGCCAATTTGGAAACCAATAGCAGTATCGTTGGCAAACCATCAATAAAAACTTTTGAACCAATTACTAAAGCATGATTCAATTTAACAGTTTTTGATTAACTTAAATTTTTTTTAAGCAATTAAGTTTGTATCAAATATAAAATATAGTAATTGGAGTAAAGATTTTAGTCTAGCTGCCATCTGTTTAGCGAAACTGATTTCGATTTACACAGTTTTTGCAAAAATCGTAGAATACATTCTTAACAAAGTTAGATATGTCGTCCACTCTATGCAAATATTACTTTTCATCCTGTCTACTTTTAGTCCTCTCAGTCAGCGAAATCGTTTCTGAAGTAAGATTCGTACCTAGAAAATCATATAAGTTTTTTTAATAGTGTCTTTTTTACTTCCCCAAACAGCGCAACTTTGTTATATCTATCGACAATGGAGAATGCACTCATAATCCGATATATTTCAAATCATCCAATTGTTCTGTTGATAAGAGTTTCGATCCACCACATGCGTATTTGGACGCACTTGTGAACCGGGACTTAGGAAGCATGTTCTTTTCAGTCCAATTTATTCCTCACTTGCAGAAAACTCCTGGAAGGTTTAACTTCAACATCAATATCAAAAACGCAAATGCATGTGACTTTCTTGAAAGTAAATTTTCTTCGAAATCAGTGTTGGCAATTTTTCGAAGTATGTTCAGGAAATTTGGCGAGATACCAAAAGGATGCCCAGTGAAAAAAGTAAAAACAAAATGTTTCGTTTTCATTTTACATTTTATGACCTAAACATATTACTTTTCAGGACTATCATTTCTCATATAGGGACATTGTTATTAGAACAGATCTATTTCCAGGATTTATGCCATTTGGGAATTTCACATTTAAGTCAACACTTTATTGTGACAAAGATGTTTGCTTTACTTATAATTTTAGTGGAGTCGTTGATCGAAAATAAAGTTTTGTGTTGCAGATCATGTTTCATCATAAAATTCAAAATTGTATCTTACTGAAATTTTAAAAGCAAAAAGAAATTATAGCAAAATGCTAAGAAACGTGAACAGTTGGTGCACTAAATGGTCAGTCTCTCCAAATATTTTTGACTGTATGAAGTTTTTTTTTTCTTGCTATCAGCGAATGTGCACTTGTTTTTCGATTGTATAGCCCTCGAATTATGAAATAAATTTTTAGTTTTTGAGAATAGTCAAGTAGTTTCTCAGAAGAATAAGAATGATAATGAGTAGGTCAGAAAATAAATAAGCAAAAGAGGAAGCAAATAAGTTAGGAAGTATGTACAGCTGTGGACAACTACAAAACTCATCAACTAATTAGAAATAAAAATTGAGTGTACCTACTTTCAGAACCGTTGCTTACTTCAATTATTTTTCAAATTCATTTGTTTTTAACAATAATTTTGAGTTTCTATTCATTAATTAGGAGAAACAATAAAACATTTGAAAACCGTAAGAGTTTTCTTCTTTTCCTCCATTTTTTCAAGAAGGCTCCTTTTGTTCCGAAGCCTTTTTTGTTCGTTCGATCTCAACTCACCATTTTTGTGCTCCAAAATATCTGTGAATCCTAGCATCCGTATTTTAAGACGTACCAAATTTTTAAAGGAGAGCAATTCAAGGACTAACTATGCTTCTCATGAATGTTTCAATAGATGTTCAAAAACATTTAATTAATATTTTAACCAGTTTAATGTAAACATTAACGAACCCAATCATAGCCATACTCTTGAAATAAACTTTATTAATATAATGTATAAAAGTTAGTTTTCTGTCAATCAAAACTCCTAAGTCTTGCTACGTTAATTCTTAATAACTTTTGTCCTTCTATGGAGTAGTCATAATTTATTGCACATGTTTTTCTTTATAAGAAATTATATTACATTTCCCAATGTTTAACATCATTCCGTTATCTTTACACCACTTAACTAGGCTGATTTAAAATTGCTGCAATAATTGCGCATCGGCAATATTGTCAACTGTAAGAAACAACTTTAGATATTCGGCATACAACAAAAAATCTACAACCTTTTAAAGAGTAAGATCAAATCATTAATAAAAAGGAGAAATAAAAGTGGGCCAAGATGGCTACCTTGGGGTACACCAGAAGTTACATTAATTTGACATGACAAGACATCACAAAACTTGACCCACTGCGTCCTTTGCGACAAATACGATTGGATCCACAGTAATATAGTGCCATGAATGCCATATTTTTTTAATTTAAAAATAAGCAGATTGTGATCAACTTTGTCGAAAGCTTTGCTGAAGTCAGTATAGATAGCATCAACCTGGTTCCTTTTTTCCATTTCTACAAAAATGAATGAGGTATAATCTGCTAAATTGGTAGTTGTAGATCTGATAAACGCAATTAGTAAAACGGTGTTGATGCTTCTAAGGTTTATTAGAGACTAAGTAGCCAAAGGTATAAATTCATATGTACAATGTTCTAATGGTATAATACTAATTGAGCGTTGATAGGAGAATAGAAGGAGAATGAAAGATAATACAATTGGTAATTCACAATAATGATTCAACACTTCCCCTCAACGCGAATATTATGTAATACTTTACAACTGTGAAAACTTTAATTCATTAAAAGAGTTCGATTATGTATTTACTTTACTTTATATAAAAAAAAGATTATGAAACAAGCCCCAAAAGCTTACAAAATTTATGGTGTTTTACTTTGTGTAAATTCTTAGTTAGAACGTCTGCTAACATATCTTCTGTTGGGATATAACAGATGTTGATGTCCCCTCTGCTGTAGACCTCTCTAATGTGGTGATATTTAATGTCGATATGCTTACTGCGTGGATGATGAACAGGGTTCTTTACAAGTTGCTGAGCACTTAGGTTATCGCCATGTATTGTTATATGTGACTTTGCCAACTCACCACCACCAAGCTCGACAACCAGCCTCTTTAGATAGACAGCTTCTTTGGCTGAAGCGGAAAGAGCCATATACTCGGCCTCAGTGCTACTTAAGGCCACAGTTGCTTGCTTCTTGGACTCCCAAGAAATAGCGGCACCACCAAGCATAAAAGCGAAGCCAGTACATGACTTCCTATCTGCAACATCACCACCCCAGTCAGCGTCAACAAAGCCCTCTAATTGCTTGCCTGTAGGAAAATATCGCAATTTAAATTTAATAGTGGAATTTAAGTACCTCAACAGATGTTTAACTGCTGTTAAGTGCTCTTCATGAGGATCCATATTAAAACGTGCCAATTTGCTAACCGAGTGAATAATATCTGGCCTGGTTGATATTGACAGATACATTAAAGAACCAATAATTGACTGGTACTGCTCTTGATTAGTTCGCTTGCACTCTTCATCTTTACACACAAACTGTTGACCTGCTTCCAATGGTGTTTGATTTTGTCTGCATTCAACCATACCTGTATCACGAAGTAGATTTAGAATAAGCTGAGTCTGGCAGATAGAAATTGGGCCAGTGCTCCCCTCACGACTTATTTCAAATCCTAAAAAGTGATGCAAAGCTCCGTTATCAACCACTTTGAACTCCTTCTTTATCTGGGTCTTCATTTGGTCCATTGCAATTTCATTTCCAGCAGCCAATATCAAGTCATCGACGTAAACAGCGATTATTCTCAAGTCATCTTTATTATTTGCTACATATACACATGGTTCACTACTGCATTGGTGAAATCCAAGCCTCTTAAGAACAGCATCCAATTTCTCATTCCAAGCTCTGCCTGATTGTTTTAGTCCGTATAAAGCTTTCCTTAACTTCAAAACTTTGTCTGGGTTCCTTGAATCGACAAAACACTCTGGTTGCTGCATGAACACATCTTCCTGTAGTTCTCCGTTTAAATATGCAGACGAAACGTCCATTTGGTGGAGGATCAGTCTTTTTTCCACAGCTAAGGCTAATAGCATTCGAATCGTTGAGTACCTTACAACAGGCGAAAAAGTTTCGTTATAATTTATACCAAACTTTTGGCTATATCCTTTTGCTACAAGCCGGGCCTTAAATCTGACCACCTTACCGTTTTCATCGTTTTTGATATTGAATACCCACCTACAACCTATTGGCTTTACACCTTCTGGGGGCTCAACAACATCCCAGGTTTTGTTTGAAATTAGGCACTGGTATTCGTCATCAATTGCTTTTTTCCACATAGAGCATTCGGGTAATGACAAAGCTTCTGTCACAGTTTGAGGAACTAGCATAGTGTTCCTTGCGTCAATAATATTCAAAATGTTGTATTGCTTCTTTGGCCTCCCTGGCCTGCCGGTTCTAATGATTTTTGGTCTACCTCTACCAAACGTAGGGGTTCGTTCCCCACCCTCCTCGCTGCTTGTATTAGATCGTTTTCTTTTAGGATACCTTTTTGTTTTCTCAGCATCTAACCTCTTACTGCTTGCGTGTTCTTTTTCCTCGATGTCTAGATTCTTCTCTTGCTGTTTAGGGTTTTCCTGTTCAACTGGGTTCCTATGTTCCTTCTGTTGATCCACCTCCTGATTCACCAGCTTTTCAACCTGCTGTTCGGCTTCGAATTCATTTTGTTCATCTAAGATGTAAGTACTCACGTCTGCAAGCTTTCCAGTGAGACCATATTCTATAAAGGAGACGTCTCTTCTCTCAACAATCTTTCTATTAGATTTGTTAAAAAGCCTATAAGCTTTGGAAGTAGCTGAATAGCCTACCATGACGTACTCTTCGCCTTTCGGTTGAAATTTAGAAAGTGGTGCAGACTTATTAAGAGCTATAGCTGTGCATCCAAAGATCTTAAAATGGCCAACTGCTGGCTTTCGACTGCTCCAAGCTTGTTCTGGTGTGATATTAGAAAGAATTTTCGTAGGGCACCTATTCCTAAGGTACACTGCCGTGTTTACTGCCTCTGCCCACATATACTCCTCCAGTCCAGACTGCAATAGCATGCATCTTGCCATCTCGACAATTGTCCTGTTGGCTCTTTCAGCAACTCCGTTTTGCTGCGGAGTATATGGCACCGAAAGTTGACGTGCTATCCCCAAATCTGCAAGTAGTTTATCAAAAGCATTGTTGCAATACTCCGAACCATTATCACTGCGTATAGTTTTGATTTTCTTTCCTGTTTCACGCTCTACCATTGCCTTAAACTTCTGAAAAACATCGATGACCTGATCTTTTGTCTTTATGAAATAAACAAAGATCTTGCGTGATTTGTCATCAATAAAGGTTACAAAATACCTTGCTGCTCCAAGAGACACTTTTCTCATTGGCCCGCATACATCAGTGTGTACGAGTTCTAAAATATCTTTTGACCTTGTTACCGACTCTTGTGGAAAAGGCTTCGCACATATTTTGCCTTTCATGCAAACCTTACATTGGAAATTTTGCGGGAGGGCTCCTAATGAAAGACCATTCACCATCTTGGTTGTGTTTAGAGCAACCAAACTTTTACCATTCAGATGTCCATATCTGTCATGCCACTTTTGGTAATTGCTCTGACTTTCGTTGGAATAACATGCATGTGCCTTTTCAAATTTGTGCTGCTCGAAAATAAATAAATCATCTACCATCCTGGCTTCTAATATACAGTATCACCACCTTGTTTAATTTTGGCAGCCCTAGTTGAAAACTCAACTGTACAACCATTTTCAATGGCTTTGCTAACAGACAAGAAATTAGCCTTCAAATTGGGAACAAATAACACATTTCTTAACCTCAGCTCACATAATTCCGTATTTAGTACAACGGTACCAATACCGGTGGCAATAATCGAATTATCACCCGCTAACTTAATGTGTTCTCTGCAATCTCGCATAGTGGTAAATAATTTTGCATCACCGCATATATGTGACGTTGCCCCGCTATCAATACACCAGCGCTGCAAATTAAGTATTCTGCTATGTTGTGCTGAAAGCATAGAGAAAGAAGCAACGGGTTTGTTTCCATAACGTTTCTTCGGTTCCGAGCAATTCGCAGCAAAATGCCCCCTCTTACCACAGTTAAAACATTTTCCTAACTGTGTCTTCCTATTTGAGTTACTTGAATTAGCCTTATGTCGAGAAAAATAAGCTTGCTGTTCGAAGGCTACTCCTTCCTTCCCCAAGGTTTCTCCTTTCTCTAACCGCCGGTCTCCTTCTTCAAGCAACTTAACCTTTAGAGCACTCATTTTTGGCAAATCATCTCGGGATTCCATTGCTACAACAAAATTGTCCAAAGATTTTGGAAGGCTTGAGAGCAAAATTATGACCAATAATTCGTCATTTATAAGAAAATCTATTTCACTTAACTTTTCAACTACACTTGAAAAACGGTTTACGTATTCCGACATGCTTTCATTGTCCGTTAGCCTTATGTGTAATAACTGTTTAAATAAAGCTATTTTCCTGGCAGGTCCGCGTGGTTGATGCACTTGTTTTAAGATATCCCATGCTGATTTTGATGTCGTGCAATGTTTTATGTGGTTTACTTCTGACGATTTTATATTTAAGATAATCGACGCAAGCGCTTTCCTATCCTTAGTCTCCCAATCCAAAATCTCTGCTGCAGTTTCCCCCTTCACTATACTACCGTCAGCGTATTCCCAAAGATTTCCCATGATGAGAATACTTCTCATTTGGATGGCCCAAGCATCATAATTCTGATCGGTTAATTTTTCAACCTGATAAAGAGTCGAACTCATATTTACCATTAATTTACCTCTATGTAATCGAACAAAAAATATATATGTATTTATGAAACCGTTTACTTAGCCAAGCGACAATCTGGGCCCATAACCTGATAAACGCAATTAGTAAAACGGTGTTGATGCTTCTAAGGTTTATTAGAGACTAAGTAGCCAAAGGTATAAATTCATATGTACAATGTTCTAATGGTATAATACTAATTGAGCGTTGATAGGAGAATAGAAGGAGAATGAAAGATAATACAATTGGTAATTCACAATAATGATTCAACAAGATCAACCTTTGAGAAAGCCATGTTGAAATGTTGATGCTCGCTTAAAACTGAAATCAGCTCCACATTCAGCTTGTCAGTTACCAGTTTCTCAAATAAATTGGGAATAGCTGACAGGATTGCAATACCTCGATAATTTTTGATGTTGGATCTGTCTCCGTTTTTAAATGCCATCGGGACCACTACCTTTGTTAACATCGATGTTTCTAAAGTTACGGATAATGTCTTCCATAGTGATTGAAACAAGGCTACGGCGAACATTGTGATCCGTAATACAATTAAAATCATTGCTGTCAAAAGTGATTGGATTTGAATACACAGATTCAAAAAAAAAAGAATCAAAAATTTCACATATATTAGATATTTCCGAGCAAACACTACTTCCAGAGTATATCGTAGAAGGGAAGTTAGTTACGTTACGTTTTTTGTTAATGAATTTATAAAAGTGACGAGGAATCTTCCTAATAAGAGATCTTGATTCAACCACTTATCGGTCATACCATATTTTGTCATATGATTTGAATTCAGCGTCATAGCTCTGGAAAGTCAATAAATATGTACGGGAGTAAGTACGTTAGCAAGTTAGTAAGTTAATGAAATAAATAAAAAAAAAAAAAATAGGGTGGTGCAACAGAGCGAGGAGCCCTTGGGCCTAGCGTATTTCTCACAACCATGCCTTGTGAGGGAATGGAGGAGACCTACGATTTTCTGCCGGTTCCGAACGGCTTATTGAGAAAGCGCTTTTCATGGCAATGAATTTACTAACAGATGACTTGCCAATAAATCGCGAAAGGCGATACCCATGAAAAAACGTTTTTGCCTCTGCTGAGATTTGAACCTCGAACCTCTGGGTTAGCAGGTGGATATACTAAGCACTACGCCACGGGTACCACAGTTAATGAACTATGTACGCAAACAAGTAAGCAAGTGAGCAAGTTAGTTAGAAAGATAGTAAGTCAATAGTTAAATGAATAAGAAAGTTGCTAAGTAAGTAAGTAAGTAAGTAAGTGCGTAAGTATGTTAGTAAGTACGTACGAAGGTAAGTAATAAAGTAAGTAAGTAATTAAATACGTAAGGAAGTATAAGTAGGTAAATCAGTACGTGTGTGAGTAAATAGGTGAGCAAGCTAGTAAGTTAGTGATCAAGTGAGTAATGAAGTGAATAAGTAAATAATTAAAAAAGATCGTTGTTAAGTATGTCAGTAAATAAGTAAATAGATTAGTAGGTAAGTAAGTAAGTGGGTAAGTAAGCGAGTAATAAATTAAGTAAGTAATGAAGTAAGTAAATGAGTTTCTCAGAAGCTGTGTGCTTTTTGTCGTCTCCATGCATGTCAGTTGTAGCGATTTTGACAAATTGAGATTGAGAGCCAAGTCTGCTCAGTTAGCGTGTACACATTCATGTTGAAGAGACTGGGTAAAAACGATTTCATAGCTGATTACGTAGTCAAGCAGTTCCATGCTAGCTTGGACTTTTGTCTATTTGCGCTAAGTGCATTCCGAGCTGCTTGACAGTTTGAGCAAAATTAGTAATTTACGGTCGTTCTTATCATTGCAAATTAGACAAAACTATTGTACTTCTTATGAAAATCCATGGCTAGAAACCTCTCTGTTTTTGCCACCATACTAGAAAAGCCAAGACAATGATGTGGGAAGTAGCTTTGAGGTAGGCCCATTGAATAAAATCCGTGCTCTAGTCATTCCCTTTTTAAAAAAGTATCTTGAGAATGTTCAAAAAGACTTCTATGTCTTTGAGAGATTTGTGTCAAGGTATGGTTTCCAGTTATGGTTTCTTTCTGGAGAAACACTTATATTCATCCTCATTATGGATAGAAATACAGACAGGATAGTGGTTTACGATCGAGCTTGCCTTATCTTGTTGAAGGCTGAAAAGCAGCTTTTCATTACAACACAACGACTACTAGGATATGACAAACGAAATTCCATGCGCAAAAAGAAAACATCAACATTTCTGAAGTAGAACAACCTGTTTATTGATAGCTTTGAAGGATTCTTTCCAAAGCCTTAGGATTGCTCTAATTCCCTACAATTGCAAAAATACGTAGAAATATTCCAGTTTTTTCGGTCATTCTATCTAACCAAGGACATAAACAATCTCCTTTCATTTTGTAAGCTAAATTAGTGTGTCTTCTGTCATGTCCTACATCGTTTGAATAAAGCTACATGGTTTGAGAATAACCATCACTTGAGGATCAACATTATTCATTTCTACAGCCAAAAAAGACTTAGGTTCGACCTAAATGATGATTGATGGACCGCTCGCCGCCTCTTCCATAACTTAAGCAATTCCTTGCGATACAAATTTTCCTATTCAAAAGTCCCAGATCCAGCCTGGGAAGACTAAAATATGGTTTCGTGCGTCCTTTTGCCATTGACAAATCGTGTGACCAAAATATAAAAGCACTTAAATATTTAACTTCCACATCATAAAACTTTATTGCGCCTCTCAACAAAACATATCCGCCCAACATACCCAGCGACAATCTAATAAAACATCTCGATTACGAATTTATGTACATTCATTATTTCTGGCAATGTCCCATACGGACTCGGACTTGGATTCTTAAGCATGGACCGCCAAGCCATTGTCATACATATCGCCATGACAATACAGTCCTATTCCTTCCGTTCTACAAAATCTTCCCTCAAGGCAATTCATCAAAGAGAGTGACCTTCATTAAACTGCCTTCACCACGGCATGACCACGCAACAACCAGCAAAGGCCGCCCATCGCTCATGTTCATAAGAGTTATTTTATTGAATTACACACACAGCTGGAACAGGAGACCTCTTTTATTCCTGGGTCGACCATATCGCATCCATGGGAAGAGGTGTGCCTTCTTTGTTCTCCTGGAATTGAGTGATGCCGTTCAAAATCTGTCTTCACTTTAGGGGCCCGACCAACTATTTTACGAGTCTCTGTGGACCATGAAAGCTCCGCACGCTACAAAGTACGACAGTCCTTTATTGTTTAACCACCCACCCAGTAGGTGGCGATGGTGATGGCAATGGCGATGGAGTGAAAAAGATTTTTTCGCTTTATTCACTTGACCAGCCAGTGGGGTTATGTCGTCGTTCATCCAGCCGTTCAATTACATGGAAAGTTGAGGGGTTATTTACCTATACACATCATGTTTTAGAGCTTGTCACGATGCACGTATCATGCAGAGCTGTCGCATAGCCAACAGCCAGAAGGTTCTATTTTATTTTTGGTGTGCTCTTTTATGCCAACACACCATTGATTGACACGAATTCCATTTTTATTGCTCAATAGATGGAGCGCAGCGACGTGATGTGATTGTAAATTGTAGCGGTTTCCTCTAATGGCAAACGAACGCGCTCCCAATTGAATAGATGCACTTTTTTGCAGCTGACTGATGGTTGTTGTTGCAATTGTTGCAACGACGAACGACGACCGATGGTGGCGGCATTGGTAGCCGGACAAAGCGCATTAGTTTCAATTTGAATTTTCCGCTTTGCATACTAAGTAGGGTTGGACAATAATTTATGGCAAAACGCTGAATGAGTTATCGCTGACATGGGTAGGGTATTTATACTCAAAAACGCATGCTGCGTTTAGCTGGTTATTCAAAGCAAATTTACCTTTTGAAAGGGTGGGGTTGGGTCTTACTAAAAAAAGTTTTTCATTTGAAATGTTCATAGATTTAAGTGGAAGTGGAACTAGGTTCTGCAAAGAAATTAATAATAACTTTGCAAGGAAAGTTCTTGAAGGGGTGACACAGTCTTGTTCCAAGCTTAAGGTTCCCTTGGCTACTCGAGTTTTGACTAAAAAAAAGTGATGGATGTCGTTAGGCATTTCAAGTAAAGTACGCTGGGTATCAAATAGGTGCTTTCTCAAGACTGTAGACTGTGAGTCTACACAGACCCAATTAAAAAAAATTTAGAAGATAACTCGGACCTTTTTTAATTGACGTAAGTGCAGTCTGCTCTTGTAGTTAAATTAGAGTTAATTTAGTGTTTTCTGGGCTAGGGGTCGGTGTTCTCGATATTCATTCTCGTTCAACTTGAATGGGGCACTCTGCCAGAGAGCGTTTAGTAATTAAAATAGAAGTAGTTTTCCCAGATCCTCAGTAAAGGCTGTGATTCCACCACTATGCTGCTCTTCTTATCTTTAAGACTTAAATTTGAGTCTATTTGCATACAGGTATGATCCATTCACATTTTGGTTATGATTTCTAGTCTTTTCTATCATTGAGTATCTCCCTTCATTCTTAAAGGTGTTTCTCATACCAATTCGTTTTCTTCTTCTTTTTTTTTATAAATTTGATGTTCTTCCCTTTGTAGATCTCGTTGTATTGGACAACGACAGCATTAGTTTATTTTGCATCGACACTTGAAACGCTTTTAGCTTGGCTGCATTTGCCTGCCTACATTCTTTATATTATGTAGAGTCATTGGTTTCTTTTTGAGGGTCGGGTGAGACCTATGACCTCAACGATACCGTCTTTGATTGTTTTTTGGAATTGCTGCCACTTATCTTCAATGCTCAATACTGGCGGCAAACAATTCAAGGACAGTTAGAAGGACACTCGATTGGAAAAGACATTGCAAGTGTTCAAAAAAAAGTTTTTGGCATAACAATAAAACATGACATTACGATGATAGGATAGGTTAGGTTAAAATGGCTGTCAGGAAAACAACTGACACACTTAGACCAGTGTTAGGTCCATTGTGATACCATAAGAACTAAGCAAGGAAGAACCACACTTAAGAAAACCATTTGGAGCTTTTGATAAAGCGAAAGAGATGCAGGATATCTGTGTTCACCAGATCGTATAGATCATCATGGAAATATTTTCCTAGATGCCGTTTTCCTTTAAAGGAGAGTGCAGGACATGAGCAGAGGAAGAGGAAGAGACAATTCCACACCTCCTCATCTAAGCAACTTCTGCAGAAGTCAATAGAGGGAACGCCAAGTCTTATGGCGTGTCTTTCTATCAGAAAATGTCCGGTGATGACATTGATTACATAACTAAAGTACAATCTGGTTATGGATAGCAAATTTCTTGTGCGTTTTGAATCTAGTCCTGGCCATAACTGTTTTGTTGCTACACACGTTGTGATACTGTTTCACCAATAGCTTGTTCTATCCATTGCCTATTGCTTTAGCATAAGTTTACATTTAGCGATTAGTATACCGATATTCAACCTGCTGGTTGAGATCAGTATTCGCTGAGAATATCACTTTTTCTTTTAGCCATGATAGGACCTCTTTGATCGCCAGAATTTCCGCTTTTGGAATACGCTACAATGGTTAGGGAGGCGGAATGAGAGACTTACGTTAAGTCGGTTTGAGTTCACCCAGCAGCCGACCCCTTCCTCTATTTTTGACCCGTTTGTATAGAAGTGAATTGAATCAACTCTCAAAAATTGTTCGTCTTCCCAGGTTGTTCTCGTTGGGATTGATCTGAATAAATCAAGGATTGTAGCGTGACCTATGTTGCTATCGGTCTATTAGGAGATAGCTCTGATGCGAATGGCTGAACTTGCGGCCATTTGTTTGCTCAAGATATCTAGTGGTGTAAGGTTAAGGTGTGTATTTAGGGCAGCTGAGGGTGTTGATCTCAGTGCTCCGCTTATGCATAAGCAAGCTGTTCGTTGGACCTTGCTTAGATTATCGCAGTAGGTCCTTTTATCAAGAGCGGTCCACCATACCACTACTCCGTATGTGAGTATTGGTCTGATGACCGCGGTGTAGAGCCAGTGGGTGATTTGGGGGGAGAAGCCCCATTTTGTGCCAATGGCTTTTTTGCAGGAAAATAGGGCTACGGTGGATTTCCTGATTCTTTCCTGTATATCGGCTTTTCAGTGTAGCTTTTTGTCTGGGATTATACCTAGATATTTAGCTTCGTTGGAAAGATGAAATGGGATTCCATTTATTGATGGAGTTGTTAGTTGAAGAATTTTGTATTTCCTGGTGAAGAGAACAAGTTCGGGTTTCTGAGGGTTGACCCCTAGATCACTTTTTCCCGCCCATTTTACGAGTTTGTTTAGAGCGATTTTGCATCTGAATCCATAAGGACGCGAGCATATTTGCCGGATACCGCAATGGAGACGTCATCTGCATAAATGCAATCATTTTGAATCCTTCAGCATCTAAGTCAACTAGAAGTTCATTGACGACTAGATTCTATAGAAGAGGGGATAGAACTCCATCTTACGGTGTTCCCCTACTGACAGATCTCTTTGTAGAGAAATCTCCTACATTACGATGATAGAGAATACGAAAAAAGTTGGTCCAAATGGAGAGCTTTTTGTAACTTATATGATAATACAATAACAATAAATAACAAATTCGATAAAATTTTATATGAGGAATTAGTACTTAACTGTCTTTCTTATTATGTAAAGAAAACATTTTGGAAAAAACCAAGAAACAGTACCTTCTCCGGTAGCGTTTTTTTTTTTTTGAAAACTGGCTTTTACCTTAAAGGCTGACGCAATTTTGACGTTCTATTTTCGTTCTTTACAAAAATTACGTATCAACCATTCGAAAATAATAATTTCTTTTTCAATTTTTTGATAAAAAATCTGTTTTTTTTTTTTGAATTTTGTGTGTTTTTGAATTTTTAAAATGTTTCCTTTTGGAAAAATCTTTTGGCAAAGTCTCTAAACTTGCATACTAGATAAAAAAAAATGTTTTTAAGAAAAGTGAAAAACAATGAAAAGGTCCGTTAAGCGAAGCCACACTTCTAAATAATTGTTCGCTAGGAACACTGCCTGTGATGGATGATATCTTGAATACCTACTCGTTGATGAACACTCCATCATTTAAAAGGATTTTCATCAACATTGAATATTTTTAGTGTGGTAAGAAAGTAATTCCTTTTTCAGTAAAGCTTATAGCGAGAATCTAATTGGCGATTTATAAGTTAAAACGGCCTGTTGAGTGTTGAATCGAACCAAACTCTTGTGATCTTGAAAGACAGCCGTCAGCTTATGTTTACCTCAAAGGATCTCGGTATAATTCAATGAAATAATCAATGACATTTCATTTTTCATAGGTAAAGCGAGGTCAATCTCGTTAGCATTAATACAAAGACTTAGACTATTCCTTACCTTGGAAACGATCGAACATGTAAAACGTATTATTCCATTCCGTAGCACAATCTTGGAACACTTAGATGAAGTTGATCCAGACTGTTTGCAGTTGTTTCTGAGCGATGCGAACCTAGGTTAGGTCAGATAGAATAGGCTGACGGTTGATTTTATTTTCGCCACACTGAGATCAATGTAGATCCATTGTGATAAACTGGAGGACTTTGTAACGTCTTAAGAACTTTTCAGTTTTTAGTTGGTCAATTTTTAACCATTTTGTGGCCTTAATAAAGTCCGACAGGCTGTTGGGTAGAAGGTCTGATAATTCTTCAATTTCGTTGAACAAGTAACTGCCCAGAATTTTTTTTTCTGGTGTGGCAGATTAATGGGCATCAGTAACAAAGGAAGTGAGTGGTATCTTCATGTTCGTCTTCGTCGTTGCATCCCCTACATAAACCATCGTACAAAGACCCATTTTCTTTTTGTGGTAGCCTAGTAGGTTATGTCCTGTTAAAATATACTCATAAGCGATCGCAATGAAAGCATTTTCAGGGATATGAGACTTTCAGATCTGTTCCTATCGTATTTTGCCAGTAGTTTCCTGGAGATGACACAGGAATCTAGGAATTTCCATCTTTCATTGTATTATTTTGTTACCAATGATGCGTTTGATTGTACAATGTACAGGGTGGGACCCTGATTGATTGGTCTACAAGAGAAGGGTCAAGTGTTGAGCCTTTTCTCGCCAGTTCTTCCACTTTTTCGTGTCCGGGTATGCCACTGTGACCAGGAACTCAGCAGAGTCTTACGTTATGCTGCGTACTAAGAATCTTTAGCTTTTTGTGATAGCAAGAAAAAAGCTTTCATTTGATGAGAGTGGCAGAAATCGCTTTCATTGCTGCTTGGCTATCAACATCAGCATGTGATAGCGCCATTCTGGACAGCTGCAAGGTTTGTAACTGCCAAGATCTCTAGATTACTTGCAACATCCCCCGTTTGGTTGGATGGTCTACGAGGTATTATTACTGTTATTCACAGGCAATTGGTTGTTTCGCAACCAGTTCGGTACGTAAGCTGCTTACAAATTTCTTCAGGACTCTGCAAAACTAAAAAAATATCTCTAATTTGCCTATCTTCTTTATTTTTCAAAGACACATACTCTTGTCAAAAGAATTAATAAAGGTCCCAAAAGATCCTAGTGGAGATAAGATTGGATTTCAAGGGCAAGTGTCGAAAAAATCTATTTAGATTTATGTATGAAATCAAAAACCAGAAAAAATTACAAAACTCATAAAGAAACTTAAATCAAAGGCTTTGTTAGGGTATACTAAGCAAGACTTAAATTTCACTTTAAAGTATCAACACAGTCCCTGCTTCAAAAAAAATCCCTTCCAACCGCTGTATTACACTTAGCTCATAATCCCAACACAAGAAATAATTTGCTACACAAACTTTTATGGCTTAATTAATGACTTCAGTGCTGTACGAAGGTTAATGCTCGCATATGTCAGAACATTCCTCAAAACCACTGAAATCTTCTAATTTGCTCAAAATCATTATTCCAGCTAGCTCATACCTCACAAGTTGTTAACTTGATTTACTGTAACGCATTAAAATAAAGCTCCAAACTCCTTTGGTAATAAATTCACATGCAGACATGTTGTATACCATCCCATCGAACAAAAAATCATTTCAGCCGCATAAATAACAGTGCCATCAATTTACAAAAGCAAAGCCCTGCAATCAACAACTGATTTTCTCCGCAATGGCGCCGACCATAAGACAACACAGCCTACCTACACGGCATCACTTTCCAACCAAAAAAAAAAAAAAAACCAAACTCCATCATCATCAAACGTTGGTTACACTGGATTTTTGGCAAAACACCATGTAATTACTGGGCCGCCCATCATCCACCCAAATGTGTAATTAGAGAAGTAAATTGTGTACTGGAAGTTGTCAGTGCTGCATAACGGTCAATTAGCATTGCCAAGACAACGTAAATCAATATTAATGATCAATAAACTTCACCATATTGTGTGTACATATTTATATGCGAAATTCATTTGTTAAACATAAAACAACTAAAAAATCGAAACACAAAGAGTAACACAAAACAAAAAAGAAAACATATTTGCACCGCCTTTGCTTGTTTGCTTTCGGGCGCCACACCGAATAACATTCATTAGCATTTTTTTTTATTACCACAAAAAACATGACCACTTTGAATAAAATGTCCAGTTTCCAGTGAAAAAATTTTAAATTCACAAACAGACCGCTGGAAATACAAGAAAAAAGTTGTTTAATTAGCATGTCATCGATGAATGGTGGTGATTGTGTTCGATAGCGGTGAAGTCGTTGTCAAGAAGATGACGCTGACTCCATTCGATGTGATGACTGATGATAGAGTGACGTTTTCGAATTCAACGCCAGCGACATCGACATTGACACCTTGAACTTGAGCAAAGCAACAAGTTTAATTTTCCACCTGTTGAGCAAAAATGGGGAGCAAATGAAAAAAATGTGACAGATGTAACGGCAATTAACGACAGCTAATTTCCAAAAGAAATACACGCAGTGACAGTGACTGATGACACATCTGATAAGCCATCTCACTGACAGATGACACGCGAGTTTAAAGTGGGTAGCTGCTTGTATTTATTTTTCTTTTGTTGGCTGCAACCGGATCTAAATGGTGTGATGATGACGATGAAGAATTGGGGAATTTTTCAAGTGTTTTTTATGAAACCATCGTAAATATGATGGTAATTGGCTGAGGAATGTCGTTAAATGTAATTGGTGGCATTGCCTCCATAGATACCCGGAAACTGAAGATGATTTTGTGATCGATAAGTCTTCGTTGTGTTTAGAGTATAAGTGGCGTTAAGTAGGCCAATCGGTGGTTGTTGGTTGTGTTTAACGAACAGAAGATCAATGGAAAGTGGAATTGAATTGAAGGATGGGTATCCGTTTACGGTTTTCCAGGGAAATCATTTGAATCTGGTTCCTTTTTTTGATTGCACAGAGAAAGTGAGAAGAAAAATCAACTTCGTTGAGTGATTATTTTTGTTCATAAGTTTATCTGAATGTCCCGACTCCTGAGCCGGAAGGTCAAAGGAAGGAGACGGTTGGTTTTACTCTTTGTTTTATTGTCAAATGAATTTGGAGAACAAATTAAACACTTTGGAACAAGGCCGGAATGGGAATGGACGCATTACATATCTCTTTACCATTTCTGTGTGTTGAGTGTGGTGCTCGGGGCAGGTCTGCCTGTTACGTAGGTGGTTCATGGTTTGAGTCTCCACAGCTGAAGAAGAGGAATTGGCAAGCCCACCTCTCACATAATAATCCAAGACGGTTGTCAGCACATTAGGTTAACAGAAAAACTCTGCCTCCCCTTAAATTACATATTTAAATTTCAAGTTTCAATTGGAAATTACCCTTGTCAGTAAATTTCGTAGGTAACCAAGGACGCTTCATAGAAACAATTGTAGAACAAAACCACAATAACCCCATGTTCTATCGATGATGGTACCGTTCATTAAAAACTCAAAACCCTTTACTTAGTTCAGTGTCCTTATGGACTGCATAGGACATGAATTTAGTTCACAAATTCTCCTAATTCTTACCTTCCCCACACCTTGGCATATTTTCACAGCTCAAACGACCGTAAAATGCCCACCCGCTATGACGAAAAACCAACAACAGCACGAAAGCAGACGTACACATAAGACCTACTCTATGCTGGCATTGCACTTCAAATGTATGTTCACTTTGGTGGGAACAGCTGTAATACACGGAATATTTTTGTAACCCTGAAACACCAACCATCACCGATGTTATCTTACTTTGCAAAAACAGTTGCCCCACACCCACAAGAGGAGCAACACAAAATTTTAACCGCACCGAGGCAAAATGAGCACCGAGTCCGGTGCACGCATGCATATGAAAGTACCTCATTTTGAACTTAATTTCTTGTTTTATTATTTTTTTTTTTTTGCGGACAGATACAGATACCAATATGTGTGTGTAAACTTTTTTTTGGTAGGTACTTGTGTTCAAGTATAGATAAATTGTAAACATGAGGAAATTTTACAGCCCCAATATCATGCATAATATTCAATACACTATATTTTAGGTGGAGAAGTATGAAGTATTTTCTCAACTGTAAATCGTTTCATATTGGCATTGAAAGTGACTGTAGCAATTCGTTCAACGTTGCTCGGTTTATTGTGATGCATAGAAGGCATTTGAGGATTTCTATGACAGGGAAACCGCTGTGATGGAACCAACTGAATATTAGTCTTGGGGTAGTTTAAGTTTTTTTTTAATTTTTTGAATTTTAGGAAACAAACCCCGTTTCAAATCAAATTGGAGCCAGTGCATGTCTAGATCTAATCGAAATAGGATTGCAGGATACGATTCTGCTTTGGAAGCTCTATCGGAGTGGTGTTGGTACGTGATCACGAGCGACAAACGATGAATAAACCAAGAAAAATGATTTTTATATCCTTTTTAACCTAGGTCCCTCACAAACTCTAAAGCTCAGATGCTTAAACTTGCTTTTGGATTGTGTGAAAGCAAGGTATAGAGTTTAAGATTCTCCGGGGGTTTTCCATCAATATCAGAAGATATCTCGTTTAGGGCTTACAGGGTTTCACGATTGGTTTTACGTTATGCCTAAAACTTTCAAAGACGTTTTTCTCAAACGAATGTTTTTAAAATCGGTGGTCATGAGAAAGAACTACTCAACCGAAATTTTACACAGTTCTTCAAATACACAAGACCACTTGAACGAAGGATTTTTTCATTTACAACTATTTTTATAAATTTTGTGTGTGTCGCACGAACTTGGGATAGAATGCTAAATCAAAAATGTAGGGCTAGTTACACGGTTATTGTATTCGGTCCTCATAACTGATTTGGTGGTAAAGAGCTGCCAACTATAAATTATTTATAAAAATTGAATAAAATCATATAAACTATTGCAAGAAATTAAATATTCGATATTTGAGCAGTTATTCCAAAAACGCGTTGTTTATTTTTCGCTTTTTTTAAAATCTTGTTTCTTATGCAGGTTTATCTAGATGTTGCTACTTTGCTAGAAGGTGATTCGACAAACAAATTTGAAAAAATTGTAGGTACCGGCTTGAAAATATTCGGAATATTAAATTTTTTTAAATGTAAAAAATAATATAAAATTTCGTCACATGATTTTGTGATTTTGAAAAAAAAAATATACAAAAATCAGATCAGATTTCGTCACAATCGCTTTTTTTTTCATTCACGAGAAAGTCGGTTAGCTACCAATTTTAGATTTTTTCGAAAGAAATTTCTTAACTATAAAAAAAAGAATTTGAAGAATAATCCCTTACAAAAAATGCAATCGAAATCGTTAGAGACCTAGAGACTTAATTCCACAATCCCCGTTGTAGGCTGCCTCACAGACCTTTAATGCAAAATTTAAAAAAAACCGTTCAGGCTTTAGATCCATGTACAGACAGGCAGATAGACAGAGTTTCAGGACACATTTTTTTTGTATTCTTTTTACTATTTATTTTATTGATATTTCAAAAAAATTTGGATTTCGTCCAACTTCAAGGCAAATGTAATAGCAAAAATAGGTTTAATTTTCGTTCACTTCAGGTGATCCTGTAAAAAAAGTAAAAAGTGGCGCTGACCACGCTGATGTAATCATTTTTCTATGGGGCTGCCGGCGGAGTTTTCAATATATTTTTAAGAAACTTTCAGAAATTGTTTGTTAAATGTGTATCTTCAAAAGTATAAGAACTTTGAAAGAAAAATTGATTTTGGATGCTAAACAATTTCTCTATTGAAACCCATTCAACCACTTAAGGGGTTAGGGGTTGTCAGAATTTTCATAAAAATCGATTTTTGTTTTTTTGCATTTTTTTAAAGTATAGTATCTTAAACATATTTTCTGAAAGTTTGAAGTGAATCAGACAAATATCTTTCGACCTCGTCAGCTTTATTTTCAGCAGAACATAAATCGACTGTAAAACTTTAAATGCGCTTTTCTCAAAACTATGTTTTTTGAACTGGTGACTACTGTAAACTCAAAAACCGCTCGATACATTTGAATGAAACTTATACAGTCTTTAGAAAACATAGAAAGCTAGTGCTTGATCGAAAGATTTTTTGTTTTTTTTTTTTTAAATCGATATTTTACAAACAATTAATTTTTGATTTTTTCCCGAAAATCAGAAAAAAAACTCCTGAGGCCGCCATTCTGTTAATTTTGAAGCAAAAAAAAATCCTTTGATCTGGCCTTAGCTTTTTATGTTTTCTAAGAACTGTATAAGTTTCATTCAAATCTATGGAGCTGTTTTTGAGGTTCAGTGGTCACCGCAATGTCCCATTTTTAAAACCTGTTGAACTTAGACCGCCATAACTTGTAAAATAGATAATATTTTTTTTTTTTAATTTTAGTGAAGTAATGTCAAAGTATGATCAAATGAGACTATGTTTTTACTTTTGTAAAAAAAAAAATTAATAACTAGTACAAAACGAGTTATTAAGAGATGGCATTTTTCACGCTCCTGACTACGTCTAAGAGGCGTTTTGCAGTTTTAAATCTATTATAAAATGTACAAGTGTGTATAAACATCAGTAATTTTAAGGGCAAAATATTTACTGAAAAGTAAGCATTAAATTATAAGCGTTTTAATTTTTTTTTTGAAAAACACTCATCTAAAAAGGCACTCTTTAGTAGCAAGGTTAGGTTAAGTGAAAGTAGGTGTTAGCTTGGCTAACACACCAAGGGTCATTGGACCCATTGTGATACTACAACTTATCTAATGTACCCTTATCCTATAATGGAACCATTTCAAGCTAACAATGAAGAGGGAGAGACGCAGGGCGTCAATGTGAGTAAGATCACTAGGGTCATCAAAGAAATACGAGCCTAGGTATATCCTAAGTTTGTTCCAGCTAAGCAGACCTCGGCTCTCCCTGTTGATTGGCATTCTCACAGGACACAACTCGTTGGGTACCCACATGATGAGAATGGGCATTAGCACATCCGACTTATGCAGAGGATGCCAAGATGAGGAGGCAGAGGAGAGATTATTCCACTTCCTCTGTGAGTATCCTAGCTTGGCCCACACTCGGAAAAAAAACCCTCGAAGAATACTTTTTCGACGAACTGGGCGACATCTCTAATCTCCCACTAAGCGACGTCCTGAAATTTATTCAGGGCTCCAAGTGGTTCAGTGGGAGTTCCCTACCACAATAGCCAACTGCCTCTCCAATCCTCCCATTTCCTCATCCTCTGATTTCCCGGGGAGCACAATGGATCCTTGAGAGGACCCCCCCCCCCCTCCCATACGATTTTTTGCTTGTCTAGGTCCAACCTACACACCCTATCTTTTTGTCACACCTTATGCGAATCACCCTGTATAAACGCTCAATCATAATCAAAATCTATGAAGCAGTTTTCTTAAAAACGGTTTTTATGTTTTTAGGTATATTGTGTGTTATTCAATAAAATAAAATACATGAACCGATATTTTTGGTTTTGAAGGCCTTCGGCTGTTAATGGGTTAAAACGAATTATGAAAGTTTTAATATCTTACTAGAAGATATCCCATTTGTGGTAACCGTGGCGTGATTGTTAGCATGTCTGCCTGTAAGCCCAGAGGTTCGTGGTTTAAATCTCAGCAGCGGCAAAAATGTTTTTCCACGGGTATCACTTTTCGCGAGGAACTGGCAAGCCCGCCGTTTGTAAATTCATTTGCCATGAAAAGCGCTTTCTCGAGTAGCCGTTCGGAACCTGCAGAAAATTGTAGATCCCCTCCATTCCCTCACAAGGAAAGGAAGATCTCCCCTATAGGCTGCCTTACAGACACTAACTGCAAAATTTGAAGAAAATCGATCAAGCTATTCAGGCTGTAGATCTATTTGCGGACATAAGGACACACAGACAGAATAGCAGGACCCACTTTTTTCGTTTTCTA
Organism: Melanostoma mellinum; assembly: GCA_914767635.1. NCBI lineage: Eukaryota > Metazoa > Arthropoda > Insecta > Diptera > Syrphidae > Melanostoma > Melanostoma mellinum. The sequence continues at coordinate 246,427,201 of OU612058.1, read as the reverse complement.
AATCATCATTATGTCATATTTAATTGTAATCTTAATTTTTTTTCTCCACAGTTGCAAAGCTTGCTTATAATCGCAAGTTAATTTGTACCTCCTTCCTTCTTATAGGGTTTCCCGCAAGTTCGGATGTAATCTTAAAATCTCGGATATTATACATCTTTGAAATTTACAGCCTTAAATTGATTTTCCAGTGAATTTGCAAGAAAATTGGCACCTGTGCTCTAAACAAATGATTAAGTATTCGAAATGTGAATTCTTTGCTCCCTACTCTAAACAACACACACATACACACACTCAAGGTAAACTCAACTCAACACATACGCTTCACTAATGTTACCCATAAAACTGGAAATGTTAAAATAATACTCTCGGCTTTACTTTCACGACAAATTTATGAGACAAAATCAAAATGCAAGGAAAATAAACATCTGTATTGTGTGGGTCCGCCATGTTCCATCATCCCACAAGGAAATCCCCCGTAATAAACTTACCACCTAAAACAAACATTACAAGAGAAAATAAAAATTAATTCAAAATCTATCATAAAGTTTGATCTTCATTCTTCTATTCCCCTTTGTAAATGGGTATTCTTAATGTGTGTTCATAAAAAAAAGTATGATGGCAATGACTGATGAGAAGGAACAAAATCTTTATTGAAGCAACGACGAAAAGTCATAAAAAATAAAATCTCCTTAACGTAAACCATAATTGAATGACAACCACCACGAGACCGCAGTTTCATAAAACATGTGCCTTCCTTGCGTCTTCTTAATCTGGTCTTTAGCACTCTTCCAAGCAAAGTCAATGTTTATGGGCTTTGAGAAAAAGCCGACATGAAACACAAAGATCTTTGAGAGGGGGTTTTTGATTTTTTTGTCTATGGGAGACCCGCATCCATAAATCGGTTGAATGCGATTTATTACGAAACAATCGGAGACAAATCAGAACATTAATTTAGTTTAATCATAAAAACGTTTCGACACTTAAGTGTCACTTTGCTAAGACTAGAGAGTCAGCAATTTGACAGGAGGCACAAGCATTTTGTTCTTTTCGTATCTCGATTTAATTTAGAAGTCAAGGCACGTTTTCATTTCTCTAAAGCAGAGCGCAGTATTGGAATACAATTTAGATTTTATGACAAACTTCATCCCCCAGGAAATGTGTGGGGACGACGGTGAAAGGTACGACCGACGACGGTATCGGCAGCTGGAATGTCAGCTTAAAAAGAGGTCGTTGTTCGATATATGAAAAAATATATAAAATTTTGCTGAATCGTAAATAATTTAAATATGCAAACTTTTGTGTTTTACACAATACGACAGTGGTAGGTATACGTCGTCGTACACGCTTAAAATGAGGCATTGTTATGAAAAAGAAGTTACGATTGAAATTGGACCAAATGAAGACATATATCGCCTGTTCTAAAATAGTACTATGCAACAATATCACAATAGTGTACACATTAAATACAATTAATTTGTTTTTATTTTTTAATAAGAAGTAATAGCAAAATTATTGAACAAAATTGGGAACCTTGACTGGGTGTATGTGGTTATTGTTCAAACGTCTAATCAAATACCGATCAGAATCAATTGGGTTTTTATTTTCAAGTGAATGGCAAGTGAACTTGTCCGAGTGAAATTCTTCGATAAAACAAATTCAATGCAAACAATGTGAACATAAATAACAGTAGACATCCAAAGTAATATTTCTCAATAATTTGTCACCAAAATTATAGGTTCCCTTTGATTTTGGGACACGCAATTGAGCTGAATGTGGCAATTTAGGAGATAAATTGTGGTATTTCCTGACTGGAAGAGAGAAACGACGAATAAATGATTAATGACCAAGGGTTGAAATAATTACAAACGTGCTGCTTAAAAGTAAATAATAAGCCTGTTTTGGGTACGTTTGCCTTTAATTGATTTAAAACAGTTTTTAAATGCGTCCCAGTTTCCATTTAGAAGTAATTAAAAATAAAAATTTGTTATTCGGGGATGGATGAAAAAATGACAAGAGTACCTAAAACTGAAAATCGAAGTCATTTGCAACTTTTACTTTTCATTTCACTGAATCATCATTAAAGCAATGAGAGACCACCATGCGAATTGTGAATTAGATGTGAGAAAATTAAAAAAAAAAAACACAATGTTATTGCCTTTATTTCATTTCATTTATTTGATATGTACATCTTTTATATTGGGCCTTATGGCCTATTATTATTAGTAAAAGTTAGAAGCAAAATGTGAATTTAAGTTACTTTCAAAATCAATAATAACATAATACGTTAAAGTAAGCTACGAAAAATGACAAACAAGATACAAAGCTTTAACAGAAAATTTATATTTCCATTGAAAATACTCTAGACAAAATTTAATTTGATTTGAACCGAATTTATGTACTGCCAAGTATCTGAACAGAGCCGCATCAAACTGCTTGGTGCCGCGAAGTCTTCTCATAGAGCAGGGTAAATTGTTCCACTGCCTGATAAAGTTCACGAAAAATTGACGCTTGGAGTTTCAACAACTGAATCTCGGTTGGAGCAACATAAAAGAGCGAGGTGAGCTTGTGAAATGTATTTTTGCAGAGAGATATGATGGTTCATTGATACTAATAATGCTAATAAGTGTTTAAAAAAAAAAAAATAATTGCAGTATTGGCACAGACTACATCTAAGAAAATTATTTGAGTAATTAGACACGTGGTCGTATCTACGAAGATTGTAAACATAACGACAAAGGTTATTAAAAGCCACATTTAGGTTTCTTTTAGTTTAAGAGTTATGGGCACTGAAAATTTGGGAACCGTATGTGATGATCAGTAAGACTAAAGTTTTCGCTAAGTAAAGTCGAATAGATTGAGGGGTGAAATACTTTGATAGGGCTGGACTTCGTAGTGCACCAGATATTTTGCCACTTACCATTTTGATATATTTGACACTCTTACTCCACTTGTTCTGTTCCAAGATAAAGTGCGGGAAGATATCTGAAATAAAGTTTGTTTTTATAGATTATAGTGCATTTAGACTTCCTAGGATTAAGGCAATGGTTGTTTGTTTCAGACCATGCTAGTATGCTTTTCAAGTCAGTGTTTAATTTATTAGCCCCATCTTCAATCTTGCCTAGCTTGCAGCTGAGTCAAACTTGAACATCATCGGCATACAAATCAAGTGACGAGTAGTTCACCTGAACAGGATGGTCATTTATAAAAATAGAAAATAACAGAGGATGAAGAATTGACCCTTGGGGAACCCCTGTGGCAAGTTCTAAAGACCGGGATTCCCTTCCATCTATCACAACTGCTTGGTTTCGTCCGCTAAGATATGAACGAACGAGGCTCGCCGCTGTGTTTGAAAACTAAAACTGATCTTTTAATTTTGATATCAGTATCCTGTGGTCAACAACTACTGTATCGAAGACCTTGGGGCAGCCAAGAAGTGCCTACAAGAAATGATAACTGTTGAAAATTAAATACTATTTCCAAAATTAATTGAAAGTGGCATCACTCAGCTTATTTAAATGAATTATCATGTACATTAATAATTATGCATTTCTCTCTTTTGCTCTTTATTTATTATCTTATTTACAAATTAAAACTGTATTTTCTTAATCTATATAAAGCCATACGAAGTATGAACTGGGATAGTGAACGAATTACTTTTGACCTCTTCTTTTGGGGATTAGAAAATAAACTTGTTATAAATTGGACATTTAATAGTTTTTATTTTCCCGGACTTTTAAGATTTTCTAAATGGTGCCGAAACCCGGGAATGTGTCGGAAAAACAGAATTAATAAGTTTATTTAAAGAAAGTTATTGTCGTGTAAATTTTAAATATCGAAATTTCTATCGCGTTCGATATCCAAAAATGGAACTGCAAACACGTGCTGGTTTTCGCAGTCAAATCACGAAGATTGTCAACGAAGCGACGGAATACCTTAGAAAAGATTCGAGCGGAATAGAAGATTTAACTGAGTTAGATCTTATCGAAGAAGACCTATCTTCTTATTTGCAGCGATTAATTACAGCAAACTCTAATTTAAATTCGGTAAATGTTGAAAATGTTGATATTCAAACTAAAAGGTTAGAAGACAAAAATCCCGAAAAAATTGCCGAATATGAAGATGCTGCAGCAGGCATGATTGCGCGGCTTCAAGTTCGTCTTGTTAAAATAAAAAAACGTATCGACCCTTCTGCCCCCTGCGATAATACTCAACGTTCATCGACATCGAAAAATCAGTGCATCAAGCTGCCTAAACTGCAACTTAAAAGATTTTCTGGAGACTACCAGGAGTGGATTCCCTTCTGGGAAAATTTTCGATCTGCTGTGCATGAAAACGAATCGTTGTCTGGTGTCGAGAAGTTTAATTTCTTGCAATCGGTGCTAACAGGTAATGCGGCAAAAACTATTGTAGGTTTTACTCCCTCCGATGCGTGTTACGACGGAGCCATTTCACTATTGCAAGAAGAATACGGGGATACGGAGAAACTGATCGATAGATTAATGCAGACACTTATGGGGTTACCAACTGTACATCGAAGAACCGATGCAGCAGCATTGAGACAGTTGTACAACACTGTTATGGCATGTAGCCGTTCACTCACCGCTTTAGGTATACCATCGTCTCATTATTATATAATGCTAAAGACAATTCTGCTAAAATGCATGCCAAATGAATTACGAATCGACTACCATCGTATTCACAAAGAACTAGCTTCTTCTGAAAAGGGAAAAGATACGGCTGATTTGTCAGATGATAGCAGTTCTACTCTGTCGTTCGACGGAGATAAACAGGTGAAAAATATCCTTCGATTTTTAAAGCAAGAAGTGGAATCAATTGAAAGGGCAACAGTCACAAGATCTAGCAGTAAACCACAGAGCCATCACTCTCAACCAACAACGGCCGCTGGTCTTCTCTTATCTGCTAAATCTTCTTATTGTTTCTTTTGTAAATCTGGTGAACATTCAACGAGAGACTGTGATTGCACTCTATCTGTAGACGAAAAGAAACAGATGCTTAAAAAAGATGGTAGGTGTTTTAGATGTACGCAAAAGGGTCACACTGTGAAATTTTGTAGAGTGAAAGGCTTAATGTGCAAAAACTGTAAGCGTATGCATTCTACTACCTTGTGTGGAGGAGAAGCATCGTCGAAGCCATATAACACAGAAAACGAAAGCAGTACATCAACTTTAATGACATCAACTAATTTGTGCTCATTAAATAATTCGAATAAATTATCTTCCAATGTTTTTTTGCAGACGGCACGAGTTTTTCTTTGCTCACATCAGACAGCTAATCGTGATTTATTTGTTAGACTGATAATTGACGGTGGTAGTCAAAAGACTTACATCAGAGAAGACATCGCAAATAAATTAAAGTTACCCATCAATGGCTTCGTAAATATGAGCGTCATCCCCTTTGGTAGTACGGAAGCTCCAACCTTTGAGAAATTAAAGACGACAAAACTCACAATTAAAAGTCAATTTAATGCACGCGAGATAGAGATAGTTGCTGTGGTCGTACCTGAAATTTGTCTTGACACATTGCCGGCTCCTGAAAATTATTGTTCTCCGCAAATACAAGGGTTTTGCTTAGCCGACACCAATTTTGATGGTCATGACCAAATGGAAGGTTTAAGCGTTTTGATTGGAGCGGATTACTATTGGGAAATCGTCACAGGAAAGTACCATCGTTTGGACAAAAGACTGACGGCAGTAAATACATTATTTGGTTGGACTCTGCAAGGCCCTTATAACTCTACAGATAATTGCAATTCATTAATTAACAATGTTTCTACTTTTTCCAATTTTACTCGTTTAGAAAACATGTGGAGCATGGAGTTACTGGGTATTAAAAATGATGAATCTGAGATGAAAACATTTACTGCCGAGCTCCAAGCGAAATGCATCCGTAAAACATCGACGAGGTATGAGGCGATGCTACCCTGGAAACAAATTAGTTACCAGCTGGAGTCAAATAGAGAAATGGCGTTACGCAGACTTCACTCATTGACCCGACGACTATCAAGAGACACACAACAATTTTTGGATTACGATGCGGTTATGCGTGAGTTGATTTCATCTGGCTGTGCAGAACGAGTTCCCGATCAAGCGAATGGCTCAAATGTATACTACATGCCCCATTGTGCTGTATACCGTCCCGAGAAGTCCACAACTAAAATTCGTATCGTTTTTGATGCTTCTTCGCATGCGGCAGGTAAACTTTCCTTAAATGATTGTTTGTGGACGGGGTCCAATTTACTTCCAGATATATTAAAAATAATTCTGAATTTTCGCCTTGGAAAAATTGGACTCGTCGCTGACATCGAGAAGGCGTTTTTACAAGTTGCCTTAGCTGATAAAGATCGTGACAGCCATCGTTTTTATTGGTTTTCTGAGGAAGTGCTTCCTTCTAGGGACTTACCACCTATTCAAGAATTTCGGATGACACGTGTAACATTTGGGGTTACATCTAGTCCATTTTTATTGTCAGCTACCATAGATTTACATCTTCAAGAAACATCAGATTGGTTTCCCAACACATGTTCTCGGCTACGAAATTCTTGAATAGGTGGTAAGTCCCTAGAAGGAAGCACTTCCTCAGAAAACCAATAAAAACGATGGCTGTCACGATCTTTATCTTTGAAGGCGTTTTTACAAGTTGCCTTAGCTGATAAAGATCGTGACAGCCATCGTTTTTATTGGTTTTCTGAGGAAGTGCTTCCTTCTAGGGACTTACCACCTATTCAAGAATTTCGGATGACACGTGTAACATTTGGGGTTACATCTAGTCCATTTTTATTGTCAGCTACCATAGATTTACATCTTCAAGAAACATCAGATTGGTTTCCCAACACATGTTCTCGGCTACGAAATTCTTTTTATACGGACGATTTGGTCACCAGCGTCAACAGTAGAGCCGAAGCTGAATTGTTTTATCGGGAATCAATGCAAATTATGGATCGAGCCTGTATGAACCTCAGGAAATGGGTGTGCAATGATGATAGCGTTCGGGATTCTTTAAAAATAAAAAATGTGGACTGCATTCAAACAGTTTTGGGTGTAAGATGGAATATTTTGAGCGACGAACTTTCGCTTAATGTTAATCCAGAGGATCTCCAAAACATGACATCTGCTACTAAACGTAACGTTTTGAAAATAATTGCTCGAATTTACGACCCCTTAGGTTTTTTGAATCCAATTATAATTCGACTCAAGATTATTTTTCAGTGTTTATGGAGGCAGAAGTTAACATGGGATCAACCCATCGGAGATGAGTTTATCAAAGAATGGAGTGCTTGTGTCAAGGATCTTGATCAAATTGGAGAGTTTTCGTTTCCAAGATGGTTGGGCGTAGAGGACAAATCGAAAAACACTGAAATGCATATATTTGCTGATGCAAGCCAAAAGGCCTTTGGAGTGGTAGCGTTTTTGAGGATTGGTGGTTCTGGAGATGAAGCTCAGGTGAGATTTGTATGTTCTAAAGTGCGCGTGGCTCCCTTAAAAGATACCAAGACGGATGACATTAGTTTGCCTAAGTTGGAACTGGCTGCTGCACTATTAGCGGCTAGGTTATGTGCATATTTTAAGAAATGTCATCTTCCATGCCAAAATTATTATTTATGGACCGATTCCCAAATAGCTTTATACTGGATACAGGGAGACGTTCGGCGATGGAAGCCATTTGTGTTTAACCGTGTCAAAGAGATTCAACATCTTACTTCCAAATCGGATTGGAGGCATTGCTCGGGATCCGAAAACCCAGCAGATCTTGTTACAAGGGGGGTATCGTCTCACCAACTTGCTGCGTCATATCTGTGGAAAGAAGGACCTCCTTGGTTGAAATGTGATAAAGCTGAATGGCCTTCATCGAATTTACTGGTTGATCCTGAGAAGTCGATAGCACTGTTTGCGATGAGCGAAGAAACTGTGCCAACACCTCGCAACGAAATTCTGGGTCCCATTCTTGCATTTGAAAAAATAAGTTCATGGAGGAAGCTTTTAAGAGTTACCTGCTACATTTTTCGAACTATTGACATAATAATTTATAAAAATAAAACTGCAGCAAGATTTATTGGGGCTCTTGAAATCAAGAAAGCTGAAGATTACTGGTTGAAATTCATTCAAAACAAATATTTTAATGATGAAATCTTTTCTTTGCAGGTCGGAAAACAAGTTTCTAGTTCTTCGACCCTGCAGAATCTTAATCCGTTCCTGGATGATGCTGGTTTCCTTCGGTTAGCAAGCAGACTACAAGAACTTAATGAACCTGTTGATGTCGTGAATCCGTTGATTTTACCAAGAGGCGGTGCTTTGACCCGATTGATAGCTACGCACTTTCACACCCTTACTTTACATGGAGGTGTCAACACAGTCTTGGCGAGGATGCGTGAGAGATTTTGGTTGCCTGGTGGACGTCAGGTCATAAAACGCGTCATTGCGAATTGCCTAGTTTGCAAACGAATAAGAGGAAAGCCTGGATCTCAACCTTTTGCTCCATTGCCGTTGGCAAGATTAGTTGCAAGCAAACCCTTTGAAGTAGTTGGAGTTGATTTTGCTGGACCGCTGTATACACCCGTCAACAATGGAGAAAGCACCAAAAAGGTATACATTATGATCTTCACATGTGCCGTTGTTCGGGCTTTACATTTAGAGATGGTTTTCGACCTAACTACGGAAAGGTGCTTGTTAGCTATAAGAAGATTTATAGCTCGAAGAGGTTCACCAAGCGTTATATATTCCGATAACGCAAAAACATTTAAAAAGGCAGCTATTGAAGTAAAAACAATTGGACAAATAATCAACAGTGAAATTTTTCATGGCTTTCTCAGCAATCGTGGGATAATCTGGCGATTTAGTGTGGAAAGAGCTCCTTGGTGGGGCGGATTTTGGGAACGAATGGTAAAAAGCGTTAAAGACATCCTAAAAGTAACTATATGGAAAGCAAAGGTGGACATTGACGAGCTTTACACTCTCTTGACGGAAGCTGAGCGAATAATCAATCTGAGACCGCTCACCTATATAAGTAGTGACCCGCTCGACCTTTCCCCGCTTACACCCGAAAGCTTTCTCAATGGTAGTTCTTTGGTGCCTATTGAAAATGACAGAAAAAATTAGATCTCTTCCTCGGAACTTCGAGCAAAATGGATTTCGAGAATCAAGTACACCTCACTTCTCTGGAAAAGATGGAAGACCGAGTATTTGGGCCTGCTACGTTCTGTTCATCATTCAAATAAAACTTTTTCTAAAGAAATTCGACCAGAAGATGTTGTTCTGGTTTACGATGCTGCAACTCCTAGAATACATTGGAAGTTGGCTATCGTGGATGTCTGCTTTCCTGGACGTGACGGTAAAGTGAGAGCAGCTGAAGTACGCTTTGGTGATGGTAAGAAACTAAGACGAGCTATCCAACATTTGTACCCATTAGAGATTTGTGACCGCAATCTCGCGCGGGCGGAGGATGTTGAAAATTAAATACTATTTCCAAAATTAATTGAAAGTGGCATCACTCAGCTTATTTAAATGAATTATCATGTACATTAATAATTATGCATTTCTCTCTTTTGCTCTTTATTTATTATCTTATTTACAAATTAAAACTGTATTTTCTTAATCTATATAAAGCCATACGAAGTATGAACTGGGATAGTGAACGAATTACTTTTGACCTCTTCTTTTGGGGATTAGAAAATAAACTTGTTATAAATTGGACATTTAATAGTTTTTATTTTCCCGGACTTTTAAGATTTTCTAAAATAACAAATCATCGTCCATTGCGGCTCTTATATCATCTGAAACTTTGAGAATAGCAGAGACACAACTATGGTTTGATCTTAAGCCTGACTGATGGTCACATAATAGTTTTTTCCTGCGTAAAAATGTTGGTATTTATTCATGTAAGATTTTTTCCAGTACCTCAGATAAAAATGGTTAAATCGGTATCGGTCTGAACTCAGGTTGAGTCAAACTTGTATCCGGTTTTTTTAAGGATTTGAATTACTTTTGTTACTTTCCAGGATGGTGGAAAATACGATGTCATTAGTATGGTATTAAAAACGTGCGTGAGAACAGGTAAGTTGTGGGGTAAAATCATTTTAAGAAATTGCACCTGCATTCCATCAAAACCTGTAGCAGACGATTTGATTTTAAGTACCGCGCCCAATACATCAGCATCATCCACCCTTTGGAATTGAAACAACTTACACTTTCTAGGTCAACAACCCGAAAGGCTCCATTCGTAGCCACAGCATTTGCCGCGCTCCTTCCCGAGTCAGGATTTTGACCTGTGGCATTCGCATCAGTCAGTGAATTTCCTGCACTACACAAAGATTCGCTTTATACTCATTAAATTCAATTTGCATTACCCCGTACGATTCAATAATGGCTTCGAAAAACTAGTTGATTTTATAGCAATTTCAATGCCTACAAAGGGAACACTGAGTTGGTCCTTTTGACAGCTGTCATTTGAATTGCGCTCAGTTTGGTTAATCTATTCGTTGTCGGGGAATTGAACGACCACTGGGCATGTTACATAATATGTTCGGTAAACTGTCTAGAAATGAGATCGCACTGATTCTTACTTCTTTTTACTTCTTGAAAACCTCACGTCTTAAAAAACCCTTTATACAAACATCAGAGAGTGATTGTTTTAGCTTTCCATCACACAAAACTGCCAAAAACTGCAATATAATCGGTACAAATCATGGAAATGATATCAGATTGCAGTTCGATTCGATTCAACAACTGGAATATACCACTCATCTTATGTGTAGGTATGCTTTGATAGTGAATGTAGGGCAAACAAAACACGCAACATGCAATTTAA